>JAPVLO010000361.1:0-1200000 GCA_027257055.1 Cephalopachus bancanus
GTGGTGGCTCATGCTTATAATCCCAGAACTTTGGGAGGCAGAGGTAAGAGGATTGCCTAATTCCAGGGGCTAGAGACCAGCCTGGGCAACTCATCTCTACAATAAATTTTTAAAAATTTGGCCGGGCTTGATGGCATGCGCCTGTAGTTCCAGCTACTTCAAAGGCTGAGGCTGAAGGATCGCCTGAGCCCTGAAGATTGAGACTGTGGTGGCCATAAGCATGCCACTGCACTCCAGCCCAGGTGACAGAGTGAGACTCCAACTCAAAAATAAACACACAAGGCAGAGGTGAGTGGATTTCCTGAGCCCGTGGGTTCAAGACCAGCTCAGGCAACTTGGGAGACATTGTCTCTACAATTAAAAAAAAAAATTGGCCGAGTGTGGTAGCACGGGCCTGTAGTTCTGGCTACTTCTAAGGCTGAGGTGGGTCACTGGAGCTCAGCAGGTCAACGCTGGGGTGGCTGTGAGTGTGCCACTGCATTTCAACCCTGGGTGACAGACTGAGAGTCCAACTCAAAAATAAATAAACAAAAAACCTTGTATATAGTTTCTATTAGCATGACTTTTGGGATATGATTACTGATCAGACAAACCCTTGAGAGACATGGATAAACCAGTAGGTTTAAGAGAGCAAGACAAAAGTAAATTGAAGCAATGTTGAAGTGGGGGCTGCAGGCTTCAATGAGGAAAAGAAAAATCTAGATACTGACCTGAATAGCTTAAGTCTAAAGGACATGGGCTGAGAGATAATCCTATTTGGAGGGAATACAGTTGGAGCTCCTATAGGCCTAGCAACTATTACAGGTAGTTTTACTTATCCCTCCTGATCTTGAGAAAAATCAGCCTGAAAAGCTACAGAACTGGAAAATTCCAGACAAAATTTCTTATAGATATAGGTGCAGTCTCAATCAACTGAAAAGTGTAAACTAAAAATAAAATCCTAAGCACCTCAACCAACTGAATGGACCCCCTCTTGGCCAAGGGGACCCCAGAAAAACCCTAAAAACTAAATTCCTGGCCATGATAGGAAGGGAGGTTGGACACACCTCGTTATATTCCCTCCTTTTGGAGTTTGGGCACAACTGACCAGCATTAACATTAAAATAGAAATCATAAGACTGACAGAACAGACTCTGTGACAATAAGATACCAAATTATACATGAGACCCAAAGTCATGCAAGGCAAAGGCAAGTCCTACAAACAGTTAAATAGATTTTCTTTTCTTCTGCCTCAGCCTTCCAAGTAGCTGGAACTGCAGGTGTGTGCCACCACACCCAGCTTTTTTTAAAAAAATTAAACCAGTATAATGTGGCATACTTTTCAATCTGACTCTAGTATAGCATCACATGACAGATAGCAGACCTCTTTATATTAATTGAAGTTTTTTTTTTGTACTGACTTCAACTCTTTTGGTAACAAAGTTTAATTCTTTTCTTTTTTTTTTTTTTTTTTTTTTTTTAGAAACAAGGTCTTCCTTCATTACCAAGGCTGGAATGCAGTGGTGCAATCATAACTCACTGCAACCTGGAACTTCTGGGCTCTAGTGTGATCCTCTCATCTCAGTCTTCTGAGTAGCTAGGACTTACAGGCATGTGCCACCAAGCCTGGCTAATTTTAAAATTTTTTGTAGAGATGGAGTCTTACTATTTTGCCCAGGCTGGTCTTGAACTCCTGGCCTCAGATGATCCTCCTGCCCTAGTGCTGGGATTATAGGTATGAACATTGTGCCTGGCCACAAAACTTAATTCTTTCAACCAGTAGCCAACTAAAGAATCCTTAAAACTCACCTGTGACTTGTAAACACCTGTTTGGAGATGTCTTGCCTTTTTAGGCTAACTGTGTATACTTTCCATGTAAAGATTTATAATTTTACCAACAATTCTTGTCTCCCTAAATGTATAAAACCAAACTGTAACCTGACTTACCGCCTTGGTAAGCCACTGTGTCCAGTCAAAACTTGCTAGCTTTATAAATGGACTTAAAACTTAAGGAAGAATGTGTAACAGTTTAGTGAGTTAAATATTAATTTTTTTTTGAGTTGGAGTCTCACTCTGTCCCCAGGCTAGAGTGCAGTGGCATGCTCACAGCCACCACAGCCTCAACCTCCTGGATTCAGGCAGTTCTTCTACCTCAGCCTTCCAAATAGCTGGAACTACAGGCACACACCACTGCACCTGCCTAATTTTTTGATTTATTGTAGAGATGAGGTCTCGCCAAATTGTCCAGGCTGATCTCGAACCCATGATCTCAGGCAATCCTCTTATCTCGGCCTCGCAAAGTGCTGGGATTATAGGCGTGAGTCACCGTGCCTGGCCTAAATATTAAGTTTTAAAAATCCACAGGGACCGGGCTCAGTGGCTCAGCCTGTAATCTCGCGCCTTTGGGAGGCTGAGGTGAGTGGATTGCCTGAGCCCGCGGGTTCGAGACCCACCTGGGCAGGCGAGACCTCATCTCTACAATAAAATTTAAAAAAAAAAAGAAATAGCCGGGCGTGGTAGCGCACGCCTGTAGTTCCAGCTACTTGGAAGGCTGAGGCGGAAGGATCGCCGGAGCCCAGCAGGTCAAGGCTGTGGTGGCCGGGAGCGGCCACTGCACTCCAGTCTGGGCGACAGAGTGAGACTCCAACTCAAAAAAAAAAAAAAAAAAAAAAATCCACAGGGCGTGGTGACTCATGACTCTAATCCCAGCACTTTGGGAGGCTGAGATGGGAGGATTGCTTGAGCCTAGAAGTTTGAGACCAGCCTAGGCAACTTGGTGAGACCTCATCTCTACAATAAATAAAAAAATCAGCGGGCCATGGTGGTGCGTGCCTGTAGTTCCAGCTACTTGGAAGACTGAGAAGGATCTCCTGAACCCAGCAGGTCGAGGCTGTGGTGGCCAAGAGCCTGCACCTGCACTCCAGCCTGGGCAAGAGTGAGACTCCAATTCAAACAACAAAACAAAACAGGTGTTTTGTTTCATTGCAGTTCACAGAGCCTTTACCAGGCTAGTGTACACTGTGACTCTCCAAGAAAAGGATATCGTATACCTTACTTCCCAAACTTATTTCATTTACCATTTGTTTATTAATTTAGTCAGTCAGTAAATATTTATTGAACATCTAATTTGTGCCAGAGATTGTTCTGTGCACTTGGGATAAAGCAGAGTGCAAAAGAGACAGAAATATTTCACTTCATAGAGCTTACATTCTAGTGGGTGGTTAGTCAATAAACATAAACAAGTAAAATATGCGATATAAGACCCGGCGCAGTGACTCAAGCTTGCAATTTGAGCACTTTGGGAGGCCGAGGTGAAAGAATTGCCCTAGCCCAGGGGTTCTAGATCAGCCTGGATGACTTGGTGAGACCTCATCTTTACAATAACTCAAAAAATTAGTGGGATGTGGTGGCACATGCCTGTATTTTCAGCTACTTGGAAGGTTGAGGCAGAAGGATCTCCTGAACCCAGCAGGTCGAGGCTGCGGTGGCCAAGAGCATGTCACTGCACTCCAGTCTGGCAACAGAGTGAGACTCCAACTCAAAAAAAAAAAAAAAGAAGTTTGATTTTGGACCTGCGGATTCCGAACTGCCTATTAGGCATTCAAAGGAAGGCATATTTGAATATGAACTCCCCCCCTTTTTTTTCTTGTTATATCTTGTGAGGCCAGGGTTTGAGGAATACTTGGAGGAAATACTGCTTTTGTTCTAATTGCTCTTGGCCACTGCTCTAACTTGTGAAATACTAATTCTTTCTAGTAAGGTACGGGGAAAAAAAATTCACATTTTAGTCAACTTGCCTTGAGAAAATAAATGGTATGTCTCAGGAATCATAAGATAGTTAAAAAAAAAAAAAAAAGCCGGTGTAGTGGTTTATGTCTGTAATCCCAGTACTTTGGGAGGCTGAGGTGGGAGAATCACTTGAAGCCAGAAGTTTGAGACCAACGTGGGCAACATAGTGAGACACTGTCTCTACAAAAAAAATTTTTTTTAATTAACTGGGGGTGGTGGCGCACCTATAATCCCAGCTACTTGGAAGGTTGAAATGGGAGGATCACTTGAGTCCAGAAGGTTGAGGCTGCAGTGAGCTATGATGGTGCCATTGCACTCCAGCCTGGCCTATAGAGACCCTGTCTCAAAAAATAAAAAATACAAAAAGGAATGTAATCCTATTCCTGCAAAGCAGTCTAGAATTTGCTTCAGTTTGCATTTTGAGAAAACAAACTACTTCAAGAGAAGAAGCAATTTCTACTACTTATAGGAAAAATAACAACCAGATAAAATGGGCATTGAGGCTCACACTTGTAATCCGAGTGCTTCACGAAGTGGAGGCAAGAGGATTGCCTGAGCTCAGTTTGAGACCAGTCTGGACAACTTGGTAAGACCTTGTTTCTAAAATAAATAAATAGCCGGGCTCGGTGGCTCAGACTGTAATCCCAGAGCTTTGGGAGGCTGAGGTGAGTGGATTGCCTGGGCCCGCAGGTTCGAGACCCATCTGGGCAAGTTGGCGAGACCTCATCTCTACAATAAATCAAAAAATTAGCTGGGTGTGGTAGCACGCACCTGTAGTTCCAGCTACTTGGAAGGCTGAGGCGGAAGGATCGCCGGAGCCCAGCAGGTCGAGGCTGCGGTGGCCAGGAGCGGCCACTGCACTCCAGTCTGGGCGACTGAGTGAGACTCCAACTCAAAAAATAAAATAAAAAATAAAACAAACAAACAAACAAACAAATAAATGAAATTATTTGGGCATGGTGGCACACGCCTGTAGTTCCAGCTACTTGGAATGCTGAGTCAGAAGAGTCGCCTGAGCTCAGCAAGCTGAGGCTGAGGTGGCCATGAACGTGCCACTGCACTCCACCGTGGGTGACAGAGTGAGATTTTGAATAAAAAAAAAGAAAAAGAAATAACAACCAGATAGATGAAAAGAAACATGATATTCCAAAGGTTGTGCTTAGTGGTGATAAAAAAAATATGAGATACTCACTCAAATTCCTGGCTCCCGGTGGTGATATGGAAAACCATCTTCCTCTTTTCACTATACTCAAATGCAGTCAAGAATCCAGGCTCCTATGGAAAGATAAAAGGAAATAATCAAAAGGGTATAGATAATGGTTTTAATTTCAAATGCAGTCAAAAACTGTATACTCAATAATCCAAGTCATCATTTGGTATAATCTACAGTTCATTTGTCTTTGAAGGCAGTAAGAGATCATGATTAAGAGTATATGGTTAGCTGGGCTCAGTGGCTCAGCCTGTAATCCCGCGCCTTTGGGAGGCTGAGGTGAGTGGATTGCCTGAGCCGCGGGTTCGAGACCCGCCTGGGCAGCGAGACCTCATCTCTACAATAAATCAAAAAAATCAGCGGGGCATGGTAGTGCGCGCCTGTAATTCCGGCTACTTGGAAGGCTGAGGCGGAAGGATCGCCGGAGCCCAGCAGGTCGAGGCTGTGGTGGCCGGGAGCGGCTACTGCACTCCAGTCTGGGCGACAGAGTGAGACTCCAACTCAAAAAAAAAAAAAAAAAAAAAAGAGTATATGGTTGAGTCGGGCTCGGTGGCTCAGCCTGTAATCCCGCGCCTTTGGGAGGCTGAGGTGAGTGGATTGTGTGATCCCGCGGGTTCGAGACCCGCCTGGGCAATTTGGCGAGACCTCATCTCTACAATAAATCAAAAAATCAGCTGGGCATGGTAGCACGCGCCTGTAATTCCAGCTACTCAGAAGGCTGAGGCGGAAGGATCGCTGGAGCCCAGTGGGCCGAGGCTGCGGTGGCGGGAGTGGCCACTGCACTCCAATCTGGGCGACGGAGTGAAACTCCAACTCAAAACAACAACAACAACAACAAAACAGTATATGGTTGGCTGGGCTCTGTGGCTCAGCCTGTAATCCCAGCACTTTGGGAGGCCGAGGCGAGTGGATTGCCTGAGCCCGTGGGTTTGAGATCAGACCTGGCAACTTGGTGAGACCTCATCTCTACAATAAAATTAAAAATAGCTGAGTGTGGTAGCGCACATCTGTAGTTCCGGCTACTTGGAAGAGTGAGGTGGAAGGATCACCAGAGCCCGGAAAATCGATGCTGGGGTGACTGTGAGCATGCATGCCACTGCACATCAGCCTGGATGAAGAAGTGAGACTTCAACTCAAAATAAGAGTATATATGGTTTGGGGTGGGTGTGTTGGCTCAAGTCTGTAATCCCAGCACTTTGAGAGGCCAACGCAAGAGGATTACCTGAGCCCAGGGGTTCGAGACCAGCCTGGGCAACTTGACAAGATCTTATCTCTGTAATAAATCAAAAAATTAGCTAGGATGGTAGCGCATGCCTGTAGTTCCAGCTACTTGGAAGGCTGAGGCAGAAGGATCGCCAGAGCCCAACAGGTTGAGGCTGCAGTGGCCATGAGCATGCCACTGCACTCCAGCCTGGGTGACAGAGTGAGACCCCAACTCAAAGCCAAAACAAAACAAAAAGTATATGATTTGGAGCCACTCTTTCTAGGTTCAAATTATGTCTCTAATGTGTTTTGATGTTAGGTAAACTACTTAATCTTGCTGTACATCAACTTCCTCTTTTGGGTCAAACTGGGATAACAGTGTCTCTTTCTTTTCTTTTCTTTGAGTTGGAGTTTCATTCTGCGGCCCAGGCTGGAGTGCAGTGGCATGCTCACGGCTACCACAGCCTCAGTCTTCTAGGCTCAAGTGATCCTTCCACCTCAACCTTCCAAGTAGCTGGAACCACAGGCATGTGACACCACAACCAGTTAATTTTTTGATTTATTGTAGAGATGAGGTCTTGCCATGTTGCTCAGCCTGGTCTCAAACCCCTAAACTTAGGCAATTCTCTTCCTTCTGCCTCCCAAAGTGCTGGGATTATAGGCTTGATTCACTGCACCCACCCGAACAGTGTCTCTTTCATAGGGTAGCTGTGAAGATTAAATGAGATATATTTATGGTGTAAAGCAAATGGTATTTCATTGAACAATTCAGTTGATTTTATTCAACAGCATTATTTTTTTCCAGCTCTAAGAGTTTCAAGGAGCACAGAAATTCCAGTTTTCATTATTCATGTGACAATATTTTTCAATGGTAGAGATACTATTTATTTGCTGATTTTTTTTTTTTTTTGAGTTGGAGTCTCACTCTGTCACCCAGACTGGAGTGTAGTTGCTACTCCCAGCCACCTCAGTCTTCCAAGTAGCTGGAAATACAGGCGTGCTCTACCACGACCAGCTAGTTTTTTGATTTATTGTAGAGATGAGGTCTCACCAAGTTGCCCAGGCAGGTCTCAAACCCATGGGCTCAGGCAATCCACTCACTCAGCCTCCCAACGTGCTGGGATTACAGATTGAGCCACCGAGCCCGGAAATTTTTTTTTTGAGTTGGAGTCTCACTCTTTCACCCAGGCTGGAGTGCAGTGACACGCTCCTAGCCACCACATCCTCTACCTGCTGGGCTCCGGCAATCCTTCAGCCTCAGCCTTCCAAGTAGCTGAAACTACAAGCATGCGCCATAATGCCTGGCTAATTTTTCTTGATTTATTGTAGAGGCGAGGTCTCACCAAATTGTCCAGGCTGGTCTTGTATCCTGGGCTCAAGCAATCCTCTCACCTTGGCCTCCGAAAGTGTTGGGATTAGAGGCATGAGCCACTGCACCCGGCAAGAGTGGTTCTTAAATAACTTAGGGAGAGTTATAGGCAAGCCTATGTTCTATTCTACTTAAATAAACCTTGACATAAGTTCATTACTAGTCACTCTAGGTGATTCTGATACACATCAAAGTTTAAGACAACTGTACTATGAAATTAACTTTTTTTCTCTCTCTCCCCTTGCCTCTCTCTGTTTCTTTGTAAGAATAAACAGTTTGGCCGGGCATGGTGCCTCATGTCTGTAATCCCAGCACTTAGGGAGGTGGAGGCGAGAGGATTGCCTGAGCTCAGGAGCTCAAGACCAGCCTGAGCAACATGGTGAGACCTCGTCTCTACAATAAGTCAAAAAATTAGCCAGGTGTGGTGGCGCACGCCTGTAGTTCCAGCTACTTGGAAGGCTGAGGCAGAAGGATCGCCTGAGTCCAGCAGGTCGAGGCTGCGGTGACCTGAAGTGCCACTGCACTCCTCCAGCCTGGACAACAGAGTAAGACTCTCACTCAAAAAAAAAAAAAAAAAAAAAAAGAATAAACAGCTTTCAGTATATGAGGACACAGTGAGAAGATGTCATCTATGAATGAGGAAGTGGACCCTCACTAGACATTATATCTATGCTTTGATCTTGGACTTCCCAACTTCCAGAACTGTGAGACATCTCTGTTGTTTATACACCCCCGCCCCTCCAAAAAACATAAACAAACCCAGGCACTGTGATATATGCTGTAGTCCCAGTTACTCGGGAGGCTGAGGCAGGAATATTGCTTGCACCCAGGAGTTCGAGCCCAGACTGGGCAACATAGTGAGGCCTTTTTCTCTAAAAAAAATAATTTGAAAAAGAATAAACAGCTTTAGCTAAGAAAGGAGAAACTAATCCCATTACAAAGTGGGCAAAAGATATGAATAGACACTTCTCAAAAGAAGACATATGAGCAGCCAACAGATACATGAAAAAATGCTTAGCCTCACTAGTCATCAAAGAAATGCAAATTAAAACTACACTGAGATACCACCATATCCAGTCAGGATGGCTATCATCAATAACTCAAAAAACAACAGTTGCTGGAGAGGATGCAGTGAAATGGAACACTTCTACACTGTTGGTGGGAGTGTAAACTAGTACAGCCTCTGTGGAAAACAGTGTGGCGATTTCTAAAAGATCTAAAAATCGACCTTCCATATGACCCCGCAATCCCCCTACTGGGAATATACCTGAAAGAACTCAAACCACTCTATAAAAAAGATACATGCACACGCATGTTTATTGCAGTATTGTTCACAGTAGCAAGAACATGGAACCAATCATGCTGCCCATCAAAAGAGGACTGGATTTAAAAAATGTGGTACAAGCTGGGCTTGGTGGTTCAGCCTGTAATCCCGCGCCTTTGGGAGGCTGAGGTGAGTGGATTGCCTGAGCCCGCGGGTTCGAGACCTGCCTGGGCAAATTGGCGAGACTTCATCTCTACAATAAATAAAAAAATTAGCCGGGCGTGGTAGCACGTGCCTGTAATTCCGGCTACTCGGAAGGCTGAGGCAGAAGGATCGCTGGAGCCCAGCAGGTCGAGGCTGTGGTGGCCGGGAGCGGCCACAGCACTCCAGTCTGGGCGACAGAGTGAGACTCCAACTCAAAAAATAAAAATAAAATAAAATAAAATAAGTGTGGTACATATACATGATGGAATATTGTGCAACCATAAAGAACAAAATCAATTAGCTGGGTGTGGTAGCGTGCGCCTGTAGTTCCAGCTATTTGGAAGGCTGAGGTGGAAGGATCGCTGGAGCCCAGCAGGTCGAGGCTGCGGTGGCCGGGAGTGGCCACTGCACTCTAGTCTGGGTGACAGAGTGAGACTCCAACTCAAAAAAAACCAAACAAACAAACAAACAAAAGCATGAACTTCACAGCAATCTGGATGGACTTAAAGTCTATAATATTGAGTGATCTTTCACAGAAACAAAGAACTGAGTATCACATGTTTTCACTCATAAGTGGACCTTATGTAAATATTGTAATACTATAAGAAAATAATTGGCAGTAGTGGGAAACTGTGGTGGGGAGGGGGAGCAGGATTGGCAGTAGTGGGAATCTGCCTGGGGAAGCAGGGGCACACCTCATCAACAAGGGTACCAGCATAATGAACATTTGTATACCTAACCCTGAATTGTACCCCACATCTCTAAAATTAAAATAAAAACAAAGAAAGGAGAAGCTTCTAGGTGCACTGGGTATTTGAGAAGACGAGAGGCTCTTTTCTTTGGTAAGGAGTTTTCGTTTTCAAAGAAAAGAAGTTTAACATCTAGGAGCCATAACATAGCAGTTTCCCAAACCCTTGGTAATGTCCTAGGTCTTCCTTAGACACCCTGGCAGTTATGAAATTGACCGTGGGTACACTACCTGACTGTACCCAGAAACTAGAGCAACTGAGCCAAGTAGATCAGTTGGGTCCTTTCCAAATTCAGGACCACATGGCCCCTTGCATTACTCTCCTGTCTTGATTACCTCTAAAGAAGAAAACCAAATGACTTTTGGTGAAGAGAGCTTCTTAGACTCGCTGGGAATGAGACCCTCCCATATAAATGGAAAAATGAGAAGCTTGCTCTTCTATGAAGAGGGAGACTTAGTAACCACCTTTCTGTACACTCCTATTTCCAGAGCTGGTACATCTGGAGATCCCCAAAGACTCTACATAAAAGTGTAGGTCAAAGACATGTATATGCCAGGCGCGGTGGCTTAAACCTGTAATCCCAGCTAAAACAGCAAAGAGAGGATCTTGCTTACAATAAGTTTGTTGGCTGCCTCTTTAATCTTGTCCACTTTGGCTTCTGAGAGTCCTTTGACATTGCACAGGGCTCTTCTTGTTGTCATCTGTATCCCCTTGATGGTACAGATTCCTACTGACTTCAGTTTCTTAATGTCAGCCACATTCTGCAAATAAAAGATTGAGAAAATGCCACCTTGAAAGGCTCATTACTATGTCATGTGCTTTTGTGTCCAGCTCCTTCCACCATGATGCCAATTTTATACAAGCAGCCAGGTGGAACCCACCCACCATGTAGCCAAATGTTCTAGAAATATCTGAGTAGAACATACTCAGCTGGCTGCCAAATGTTCTGACTGTGCCCTGATTTCCCAAGAATGTTAGTGAGACCATGGCAATGTAACAAGGAATCCAAAAGAAAAGTCTGTTGGTGGAAAAGCTAACAAATTTATCACACGTTCACCCCCTCAGTTCAGCTCCTTCCTTCTACAGAACTTCATTACCAATATGTTCTTTGAAATTTTTTATGTTTTTTCTTTTCCTTCTGTCTCTGGAGAACACAAGTAACTACATCACCAAAGGACCAGGATTTTCTCTTGCTTCTATTTTCTAAAACCAACGGAAAGAGATTAAATGTGAGGGCTACAGAAGATAATATCAGCCAGGCTCGGTGGCTCAGCCTGTAATCCTGCACCTTGGGAGGCTGAGGTGAGTGGATTGCCTGAGCCTGCAGGTTCGAGACCCCCCTGGGCAACTTGGTTAGACCTCATCTCTACAAAAAATCAAAAAATGAGCTGGGCGTGGTAGCGTGCACCTGTAATTCCAGCTACTTGGAAGGCTGAGGAGGAAGGATCGCCGGAGCCCAGCAGGTCGAGGCTGCAGTGGCCAGGAGCGGCCACTGCACTCCAGTCTGGGCGACAGAGTAAGACTCCAACTCAAAAAAAAAAAGAAAAGAAAAGAAAAAGAAGATAATGTCAGTGGAGTTTTACTGTCAACTGATTGCTGTTGAAATCCATCTAGGGTGTTACTCAAAGTCTGGATTTCTGCCAACATCATTTACTCCAGTCACCTGACATATAGCACTAAATTTTCTTTTGATGAAGGCAGTAGAGGAAGAAAGATAAGGCGATGGGAAATGGATTCAGAGGGACCTCTGAACACCTCTGGCTGGACCAGTGGTTCTCAGTCAGGGGTAATTTTGCCCCCAGATATTCTCCAGATAGTGTCTGGGGACATTTTGGGTTGGCTGCAAGGATGATTCTGGCATGTAGTGAGTGAGTAGAGGTCAGGGATGTTGCTAAACATCCTACAATGCACAGAACAGACCCTCACAACAAAGAATCATTCAGCCTCAAAAGTCAATACATTTGATGTTGAAGAACTCTAAACTGGACAAATTAACACAGCACTGAAAAACTACTTACAATTCCATGTTTTTGTAACAGGTCAATGTCTTGAAACAAAGATTCCTAAAGATGGATGAGAAAAAATGAAGTTTTAATTCTTCCTATCCAACTATTTCACATCTTTGAAAGAGTTAATTCAATACAATGAGTCACTCCCAAATGCTTCAAGTTCCCACTTCTCTAGCCAGATTGAGGTAGGATCAATGTTTTTTCAAACACATTGTTGTGTACTTAGAAGAAGCACCAACATTAAAAGGGCTGGAAGCCAATTCCCTTTGTCACATCCTCCCTAAATTTTTGAAACCCTTACCCAAAGGAATGGAACCACGTTTGACCTATTTTAAATGTGTTCTAAACTTTCTTCCCCTCCTGGTCTTGACCTCCGTCCTCTAGGACCAGGCTGCTAGTTGGAACCATTGTGCGTGGATACTAGTATGGCCATACCAGTTGTTACATTATTAAAATATTTTCATACCAGTTGCTAAGTAGCTAATCTTGGCACCCTTTGGCAAACAAGTTGCTACATATTTGCAATATATAACTCTGCCTCATTTCTACTTTCAGTCTCTAAAAATAGTAGCTAACAGAGAAGGAATTTGATTTCTGTAGAATGACTGAATGTCCACATATCTTTCTTCTTTCTTTTTCTTTTTTTTTGAGTGGGAGTCTCACTCTGTTGCCCAGGCTGGAGTGCAGTGGCATGCTCACAGCCACCGCAGCCTCAATCTGCTGGGCTCCGGCGATCTTTCCGCCTCAGCCTTCCAAGTAGCTGGAGTTACAGACATTAGCCACCACGCCTGGCTAATTTTTAGAAATTTATTTATTGTAGAAATGAGGTCTCACCAAGTTGCCCAGGCTGGTCTTGAACCCGTGGGCTCAGGCAACCCTCTCATCTCAGCCTCCCAAAATGCTGGCATTATAGGCGTGAGCCACTGCACCCAGCCTTACATATCTTTCAGTATGCTCTTCATACCTCTTCATCTTGGAATCCTGGTTCTTCTAGCACAACCTGATCCTCCTTCATATTGAATGGTGAGAAGCAGAAAAATAATCAACTCTGGGAAAATAAGAAATATTATTTAAGAAACAGTTGGCCAGGCTCGGCGGCCCAGCCTGTAATCCCAGCACTTTGGAAGGCCAAGGCAAGTGGATTGCCTGAGCCCGCGGGTTAGAAACCCACCCAGGCAACTTGGTGAGACCTCGTCTCTACAATAAATCAAAAATTAGCCAGGTGTGGTAGTGCGTACCTATAGTTCTGGCTACTTGGAAGGCTGAGGTGAAAGGATTGCTGGAGCCCAGCAGGTCGAGGCTGTGGTGGCCGGGAGTGTGCTGCTGCATTTCAGCCTGAGCGTTGGAGTAAGACTCCAACTCAAAAGAAAAGAAAAGAAAAGAAAAGAAAAGAAATCGTCGTAGATCATATAGTCAAAAATGCTTTGTCCAGAGGCCTAATTTCATTTCAAAGTCACCAAGGACCCAAAGGACAGTGAGAGATGCATTTAGTTGGGAAATACTGGACTGGCCTATCTTTCTGCTGGGCATGTGGCATTATTTCTTTGGGGGTATGTGTCAGGGTGAGGTTGGGGGGTGCTTATTTGGTTTCTTCTCTGTTCTCAACATGGCCCAGTTTTTATCATCCTCTGATTTTTTTTTAATCTTCTGATTTTTATTGTAGTTAACCACAACCGATGATAATATCTCTACTGCTGCCTTGGAATGTTATTTAGAATCACATATTGCTACTAACTTTTCATGTTTATGTTTAAGAACACTCTGAGAACCTCGACATTATGTCATTCCTTTTTTTTTTTTTTTTTAATCTGGAGTCTCGCTCTGTCACCCAGGCTGGAGTGCAGTGGCACACTCACGGCCGCTGCAGCCTCAGCCTGCTGGGCTCAGGTGGTCCTTCTGCCTCAGCCTTCCAAGTAGCTGGAACTACAGGCACATGCCATCATACCCGGCTAATTTATGTCTTTATTTTTTTATTGTAGAGATGAGATTTCACCAAGTTGCCCATGTTGGTCTTGAACCTGTGAGCTCAGGCAATTCTCTCACCTCAGCCTCCCAAAGTGCTGATATTATAGGCATGAGCTACCGCGCCCAGCCCATTCCTCCTTTTATCCTCTCTGGTGTGTGTCTTGAACTGAGTCCTCAGTGATGTTTTATTTTTCTCAGATATAGTGAATGCCTTCCTGTTTGCTCTTGTAACACCTATCCTTTTGATTCATGGAACATTAGCTATACTTTGTTCATGATTTTTTAAAAACATTGACAAATATGGTGGATACCTATTTTAATATTAGGGCCGATAAGAAGTTCAATAGTCTGATTTAACACTGTAGATTATTTTAAATCTCAGGAATCCACAAGCCTGTGTTCATCACAATGAAATGTGGTCCGAACATCATTTTTCTTGGTCTATTCCATTTCCTCATTTGATACCGAAATCAGGGATTGGATCCCAGCACAAAGGGAACAAACTACTAAGGCAGTGGCGTGGTTCTCCACCTAGCACCTCCAAACAGCGACGTATGGGAGGCAAACAGACTGTCTGGGTGGGATCCTCTGGGACACTGGCCCTCAGATAGCTAGCTACATGTATGATTACCCTATATCCCTCATTGGCCTCAAGGAAGAAAAAAAATCTATTGTCCGTTTCTTCTCCCTCTTATTAACTGAAAAGTTTCTTCCCTATCTTTCATTTTTTTTTTTTTTTTTGAGTTGGAGTCTCACTCTGTCACTGAGGCTGGAGTGCAGTGGTACACTCACGGCCACTGCACCCTCTACCTGCTGGGCTCAGCGATCCTTCCACCTCAGCCTTCCAACTACAGGCACGCGCCACCACGCCTGGCTAACTTTCTGATTTATTGTAGAGTTGAGGTCTCGCCAAGTTGCCCCGGCTGGTCTCGAACCTGCGGGTTCAGGCAATCCCCTCACCTCGGCCCCCCAAAGTGCTGGGATTACAGACTTGAGCCACCACACCAACCCTCATCTTTCTTAAGTAAGCAGTTGATGGATTGAACAGCTGGATCCAAAGTAGGGCCCCCGGATACCGTGTTTTGAGGGAACAGAGGTGTCCGTTATGGTGGGCAGCACCATGGCACCCCCCACCCCAAGCTGCCTCGGGCAGCCGCCTCATCCTTTTCTGACACCGATTCTCTCCTAAGGAGACTGAGGGGGCCCTCCGAGACATAGGTCCGATTTGGTGTTTTTAAAATTTTTATTATTGAGTTGGGAGTCTCACTCTGTCGCCCAGACTGGAGTGCAGCGGCACGCTCCCGGCCACCGCAGCCGCGACCTGCTGGGCTCCGGCGATCCTTCCGCCTCAGCCTTCCGAGTAGCCGGAACTGCAGGCGCGCGCTACCTCACCCGGCTAATTTTTGATTGATTGTAGAGACGAGGTCTCGCCAAGTTGCCCGGGCGGGTTTCGAATCCGCGGGCTCAGGCAATCCACTCGCCTCGGCCTCCCAAAGTGCTGGGATTACTGGCTGAGCCACCGAGCCCGGCCTTGATGCCGATTTTATACAAGCAGCCCGTTGGAACTCGCCGGGTGTGGTGGCCCGCGCCTGTAATCCCAGCCACTGGGGCGGCTGAAGCGGAAGGATCGAGGCTGCCGTGCGCTGTGATTGTGCCACGGCACTCCAGCCTGGGCGACAGTGAGACTCCGACTCAGACTAACTAAATTAAATTAAAAACAGGCTGGAAATCCCTCAAGATCTCAAGACCCGAGATTCCTTCCGAGGTGGGGGCGAACGCAGGTCATTAACCCAGTCCCTGCAGCGACCACCAAGTGTGGCCAAAACAGGGAAAGCGGAGCGCGCGTTCTCAAAACACAGTTTCCTCGCAGTTTTCACACGCTTTCCCTATGTGCTTCTCAGCCCCCTCGTACCCACAGTCTCCCCGAGATTTTCAAGGTAAGTCCCTTCTGCCCCCGCCGCGGCTTTCCGGTCCTCTGCTGACAGGATCCTAACTCTGACCCAGAACGCGGAGATTGGCGACCCGTGAGTCTCCGACCGAACGGTTCGGCGCCAAACTAGGAGGGCGGGAAGAGGACAGAGCGGGGGGGCGGGGCGAGGACGGAAGGCCGGGAGTGGGCGGGTCCACGGCGGTTACCAGAGGGCGTGGCTTGGAGGGGGCGTGGTGAGGATAGAACTGGGGCAAGGCGCAGAGCGAGGACCGAGGGGCGGGGAGCCAGCGTGCCCACAGTGGGGGCGGGGAGCGGGGGCGTGGCGAAGACAGAGCCGGGGCGGGGCAGAAGGGCGGGAAGAGGACTGAGGGCCGAGGAGCGACCAGACGCTTCGGGGGTGGCGGCGCGCTCCAGTGAGGCCGGGACCCTGTGGAAGAAGTGTGCTGAGGAGAGGGGTCTTGATGGTCGGAGAGAGCTGGGGCGTCCCTCGAGCAGAGCGAAAGGCTGAAGTTCGGGAGAGGGTTCAGAGGCGGGGACGCTGAGAGGAAAGACCTTGAGGCGGGGGAGGGGTACTGAGCGGAAGTGGCTGACGCGGGCGAGAGTGACGCGCAGATTCTGGAGCCTCGGGTTCGGGGGTCGAAGAAGGGGGTCCCCCTGCCCGAGGCTCTTCTTTCGCCTTCGCGTGTTCCCTACCTGGCTTCCTAGGCTGTCCCTACCGCCTCAGGGGTCCCAGTCTCCCTCTCCTCTCGAAGACTCTCTTCCCGTTGCCACTCTCCCGTCTGTGATTGAGACACCCAAGGCCATTCAGGATGGAGAGTAGTTTTTCTTTGTCTCAACTCGAAGTTTTAAATAGCCCACAGGCGCCACGCTACTTTGGCTCCGCTTTTCAACAGAAGTTTCAGGCCAGCCGAGCCATCTCTGGCAGCGTCCTCCTCCTCCCCTTAAATGGAGACTGACTGTTGAGGACAGCCATGAAACATTTGAAGGAGCATCTGTTGAGGTGGAGGCTGTGGTGGATCTTGGACGAGTCGTTGTGCAAACAGTTCCTTGGGTTCAAGACCTAGAACAGGGCGACCCCCTCCTTTTTTTTTTTGTTTGAATCATTTTGCTGGGATAAATAACAAAACAATTCCCACAAGAGCAGTTGGTATTTTGTAGGACTCCTCCCCCCCAGGTGGATTGTTTAGAGAGCCAACAAATAACTGCCATTGTGCCTCAAAATCTGTTATTTTCCAGAAACATAGCCTGTTCTTCTTGTGAGATGGAAATTAATGCCCATTTGGGGGAGCAACAGGAAAGTGATGACAGACTTTCACGCAGAGGCCTCACCTAGAATAATTATAGGAACTCTTGAGCAACTTGTTAGAGGAAGACATCAACAGTGTACAGAGGAGCTGCAAAGAGCACAGCAAGACGATTTAGGGAGATATAGCATATGTAGTTGAGTGTAGTGACAGCTGGGAGAGAGGAATGTTCATAATATTTGAAGGTTGTGTGCAGTACATGTAAAGAAACTGAAATGAGCTGGGTAATGACAAATTCATGAAGGGAGGATAAAACTGGATAGCATATTGATGGTTATATACAACTCTAAAAATGTTTTAAAACAACAACAACGAACACTGGGGTAGTTAAAAAGGGCGTATGAGGACCTTTCCACTCAAGTCAGGACAAAAAAAAAAAAGAGATAAGACTTTCATGTCATACAAAAACTCTGAGTATGATGAAGGTGATATTTTAAATCAGCAGGGAAATGATGAATTCAGTGAATGGTGTTAGAACTAGGTAACCATCTGGAAGAAAACTAAAATTGGAAGCATACTTTACATCTTATACCAAAATAAATTCTAGATGGATCGAAAATTAAATCTGTATAATAAAATAATAAAACTACTAGAAGAAAATGTGTTATTTTAAATTATTTTATAATTTAAAAAATCTCTTTAAGGTACAAAATTCAGAAGCCATAAAAGACTGGTACAGTAATATATATATATATATATATATATATATATATATTTTTTTTTTTTTTTTTTTTTTTTAGTTGGAGTCTCACTCTGTCGCCCAGACTGGAGTGCAATGGCCGCTCCCAGCCACCGCAGCCTCGACCTGCTGGGCTCCGGCGATCCTTCCCCTCAGCCTTCCCAGTAGCTGGAATTACAGGCATGCGCTACCATGCCCGGCTGATTTTTTGATTTATTGTAGAGATGAGGTCTCGCTGCCCAGGCGGATCTCGAACCCGCGGGCTCAGGCAATCCACTCACCTCAGCCTACTAAAGGCGTGGGATTACAGGCTGAGCCACCGAGCCTGGCTTGGTACAGTAATATTTAAAAATATATCCTGCATGGCAAAATGCTACTTTTTTATCCAAGATATAGAGCATGGCAAGCCAGAGCTTTAGTGTCAATTATTAACTGGATAACATAGCATGCCTCATTTTTCAAATCCTTTAGGGACTCCATAATTGCTCCATAAATTAAAAAAAAAAAAATTGGGTATCATTTGAATGCTCTTTTAAGAAAAAAAAAACAAAAAACAAAAAACAAAAAACAGGCAGTCCAGATCTGAATTGTAAACCATTACACTTTACTGCCCCTCTGTGGACAATTACCTTATAACCAAATAGAAGCACATGATTTCATTATACGAATATGTACAGCTAACTAAAGCCTGTGGATGTAGGTTCTTGAAGTTTCAAGAGCTCAGATTTGAGAAATGTTTTGGTAGAGTGAAAGGACAGACCGAGAATGGGAAGCCATTTTTTCATCTTGTTCTTAAACCCTGATACAATGATGAGAAAGTAGAAGCTATGCTTTTGGAGAAATGCACAGTTTAATTAACTTTACTGACTTTGTCTTTTCAGAAACAGACTTCCAGGTATCTGAGGTATCTCATCGTGGCAATCAAGCTTGCCTAGAGTAAAGGGAATTTACAAGGCCTAAGACATCATGCATTGGGCAAGGACTGTAAAAGTCATGAAACTTGTAATTACAAAAGTTATAACTGCTCAGAGGGGGAGCAGGTGGGGATTCGATCTTCCAGTAAATTGGGCACTATCTACAGGGAAGCCAAGGATCCTCCAAAGCTACCCACTGGGAATGCCTAGGAAATAAAGGGAGGTGCACCCTCCACTAGCTCTAAGGAATCCTTGTCACGCCCTTCTCTAGGGGCTATAATAATGTGGGTGAACATTAATGGCTCTGTGTCACAGGTTCTCCAAGACATTCACAGGTGGTCGATAAGGAAGTCACAGCAGTCACGTGCAACATCTCCAAGAAAAGGATTGAAGCCAGGACTCTGGGGGGCTACGTGGCCACACTCACCTAGAGTGTAGGCCCACTCTCTGTGGGGGATGGACTTTTCTTAAATAAATCTTTTCTTTTCTCACCTCTGTGTGTCGCAATTCTTTGCAATCTACTCAGATCCCTGGGTTGCTGATGCACACCTCCAGCTTGCCAACCCGGGCAGTGCTGTGCGCCTCCCTGCCCTGCGCCTCTCCACCCTCACCCTGTCCACCAGTACCCTAACATAGAGAACTAAAGAATGAAGGCTTATCACACACAAAAAACTCACTCATTCAGGAAATATTTATTGATTTCCTATTTGTCAGTCGCTGTGCTAGCTGTTGGGTGCTAGGGATTCAACAACAAACAAGATACCAACTTTAGTGGAAGCTCTAGGCAGTATGGAGGCAGTTAGAGTAGGTGCTACTGTAATAGTAAGACCCTAGAATTTGCTTCTCTCCTGTTGAAAAATAATGAATTATCCATGAATATTTTCACTTTTCTACCTAGTATGGTCTTTATGATTGAATAAAAAATATACTTGGGAAATTAGAGATAATGAATTGATAGATTTAGAAACATCTTTCTTAGAGCCATTTGTTCATATTCTAAAGGTAACAAAACTTAAGAACACTTTCCTTCTCTCCTCTGGAGGCATTTGCTTACATTCCAGGGTTGTAAAAGACTATTCAATCCTCTCCCTAGAGGGATTTGTTTCCTTTAGAGAATAAATGTGTCTCTCTCTCTCTTCCTCCTCCTCCTCCCCTCACTTCCCTTCCCTGTTTTCCCCCTCTTTTCCTCTCTCCCCGGAGGGGAAAAGGGCAGATAGATATACCAGATGCCCTATCTAAGCTTCAAGTCTCATATTTTGGGGATTATTTTATTGTGGTACAAACCCTGCTGCATGCTCAGGTGGACAGTTAGCCCTATTGCATCACTTTGTGAGTGGGGAACCACTGCTAAGATGCTCTGTGAGTAATCTATTCTCTAATCCAGTCAGAATACATTTATACATACACACAAATACATATATTAAGCTCTGTCCTCCAATCAAGAATTAGCATTTTCTAGTTTGTTTTGGGAAAGTGGAAAATCTATTTTACATTCTTCCTAAAGTGTCCCGGGAAGTAGCTTATTTTTGGGAGCAGGGGGTCAGAGTCTCACTTGTCGTCCAGGCTGGAGTGCAGAGGCACGCTCACTGCCACGGCAGCCTCAACCTGCTGGTCTCAGGCGATCCTTCCGCCTCAGTCTTCCAAGTAGCTGGAACTACAAGCATGCACCACCATCTGGCTAATTTTTCTTGATTTAATGTAGAGATGAGGTCTCACTAAGTTGCCCAGTCTGGTCTCGAACCCCTGGGCTCAGGTAATCCTCTGACCTTGACTTCCCAAAGTACTGAGATTATAGGAGTGAGGCACTGTGCTCAGTCTTAAAGTTGCTTCGTTTTTTTTTTTTTTGGAGTTGGAGTCTCTCCGTCACCCAAGCTGGAGTGCAGTGGCATGCTCATGGCCATTGCAGCCTTGGTGATCCTTCCACCTCAGCCTTCCAAGTAGCAGGAACTACAGATTCATACTACCACATCCAGCTTATCTTTTTATTTATTGTAGAAACGAGGTCTCACCAAGTTGCCCAGGCTGGTCTTGAACCTCTGAACTCAGGCAGTCCTCTCTCCTCGGCCTCCCAAAGTGCTGGGATTACAGGCTTGAGCCACCATGCCCGGCCTGAAGTTGCTTCTTAACACTCTGTGACTCCCAGTTATGCCTCTGGGTCATTTCTCATTTCACTGCTGCCTGGCACTCCTAGATACAATTCCCTCACTAGGATATGCAGCTCTTTCCCTACAGATGTCACTGGAGAGATTGATGTGAGGCAGATTATGGTCCCTTCCCCTTCTTTGTAGTATCCCTTTATTTTCCATAATATCACTCAAAGCTGGAAGGTATACAGACTTTTACTGAAACACTGTGGTATATATAAAAAATATATACATATGCTGGGCAGTTTTAAAAAATTAATGTTCAATTTATTAAAGTAATAATGCATTTTAAAATAAAGTTTTCCTTAAGCCTTCAATAATAATATTTTATTTATAAATCTAATACATTTTAATATATTAGGGTAGCTCTGATCAATGTTTCATCAACTCAAGGGTAACACTGATCAATGTTTCACCAATTCAAATTCAACAGATCCACTGGGCTCAGTGGCTCAGCTTGTAATCCCGTGCCTTTGGGAGGCTGAGGTGAGTGGATTGCCTGAGCCCGCGGGTTTGAGACCCGCCTGGGCAACTTGGCGAGACCTCATCTCTACAATAAATCAAAAAATCAGTTGGGCGTGGTAGCGAGCGCCTGTAATTCTGGCTACTTGGAAGGCTGAGGCAGCAGGATCGCCGGAGCCCAGCAGGTCGAGGCTGCGGTGGCCGGAAGCGGCCACTGCACTCCAGTCTGGGCGACAGAGTGAGACTCCAACTCAAAACAAACAAACAAACAAACTCAACAGACCCAATTCCTTTAAACAAATGATTCCATTTTACAACTAATTAAGTTCCATGCAACAGTTTAAGTAGCAGTATTAACTTCAGTATATTTGGATTTTTCCTGTTGCCTGACTTGAACAGCAAATCTTTTAAAGTACTTAAGACACTGTGTTGGAAGTCTAATTTAACTTGAGTCCCTATAAATATTCTACAATTTTATAAAATTGTCTTATACCTTTCAACTAAAAATATCAAGTGCTAACTCGACTAGTCAATCATATATATATATATTTTCCATAATATCACTCTCCTCGGCCTCCCAAAGTGCTGAAATTTAGATTAGAAAATATAGTTTATTTAAAAAGTAAATTAGAGAGAGAGAGAGAGAGAGAGAGAAAGAGGAGATTCACCTTCCCAAGGTAGGGGAGGGGGCCAAAGCCAGGAAACATGGCCTGGCCATAGCTGAAAGAGTACATGGCCACACCATAGCTTAGCGAGACAATTAACCATATAGTTTAATTTGAAATCACAAGATCAATCTGTTAGATACTTGAATTTGACAAATTCTCTTAACCAACGCAATCACATTAAACATAAATATACCCAGAATACTCCTGTTATGAATCACTTTGTCATCTCTATATTTAATTCTGAATTTTCACTTCACTTTCAAGGAACTGGTTTACATTTTCATTTACTACCCTAAAAAGTTGGGTCTATTACCCTGGGAACTAGAGTGATTGGGATGTGAAATCTTTGGGTACATATGTTCAGGAGGATTTTCTGAGTGTGCTAGAATGCTAAGTTGCTCACCCAATGTGAATTTCCCCACAGGCCAAGGAGAAATCTTTTTTTTTTTTTTTTGAGTTGGCATCTCACTCTGTTGCCAGGCTGGAATGCAGTGGCACACTCACAGTCCACCGCAGCCTGGACCTGCTGGGCTCAGGTAATCCTACTGCCTCAGCCTTCCAATTAGCTGAAATTACAGGCATTTGCCATCACACCCAGCTAATTTTTGATTTATTGTAGAGACAAGCTCTTGCCATACCCCTAAGTTCAGGCAATCCTCTTGCCTCGGCCTCCGAAAGTACTGGGATTACAGGCATGAGCCACCATGCCCAGCTTGCCATATGAATTTCTACTTATCTTTGGGTACTTTGCCCCATGATCAAAAAAGAGGTTGGTCTTACCACGGGATTCATTCTTTTCCATTACACAGTGTGTTCTACCCAGGTCTGAGTTACTCTATCTAAAATAATCAATAGAGCCAGGTGCTCACACCTGTAATTCCAACACTTTGGGAGGCAGAGGTGAAAGAATTGCTTGAGCCCAGTCTAGGCAACTTGGCAAGACCTCATCTCTGCAATAAATAAAAAAAATTGTCTGGGAGTAGTGCATATGCCTGTGGTTCTAGCTGCTTGAAAGGTTGAGGCCAAAGGATACCTTGAACCCAGTAAGTTGAGGCTGCAATGGCCATGAGTGTGGCACTGCACTCCAGCCTGGGCACAGAGTGAGACACTGACTCAAAAAAAAAAAAAAACAACTTTAGAATAATAGGATAGAATAGAATAATATTCTATTTACAATAATAATTCATCAAATACTTATTGAGCTCCTATTTTAAGTTTCAGTTAAGTGCACTCTCCTAAGTTAGTACTTGTTTCTGTTCTGTGTGCTGAGTAAGCCCCCAGGAGACTTCAGGAAGACATTCAAGGATGGATGATATCCTAAAGGTCTAGAACAGCCTGGTGGAGTCAGAAGCTGGTGTTCATGTTTCTCGCTGTGGTCCAGGGAAGTTGGGGCCTATCGGCTTTGTTCCCTTCTGAGATCTTCTCATCCGTGTGAAATGTTATTCCCCCAAGTATCCAGCAAGAAATTGTTGGACCACCCTCCAGGTCCACCGAAGACAAACATTGTTTCTCAAGACAGTATGGTTCAAACCCATGAATAAAAAATGTTTTTTCTCTTCCTCATTGCTGCATGGCCATCCCTTATGTAATGAAGTCAATACTTCACAATATTCCAAAGAGTTCTGTTCCATTTCTTTATCTCCATTTTTAAAGCATGTCCCTTTAAGAATAAGACCCAGCCAGGCTCGGTGGCTCAGCCTGTAATCCCAGCACTTTGGGAGGCTGAGGTGGGTGGATTGCCTGAGCCCGCGGGTTCAAGACCCACCTGGGCAACTTGGCGAGACCTCATCTCTACAATAAATTAAAAAAAAAAATTAGCCGGGTGTGGTAGCGCGCGCCTGTAGTTCCAGCTACTTGGAAGGCCGAGGAGGAAGGATTGCTGGAGCCCAGCAGGTCGAGGCTGAGGTGGCCGGGAGCGTCCACTGCACTCCAATCTGGGCGACAGAGTGAGACTCCAATTAAAAAAAAAAAAAAAAAGAATAAGACCCGATACCTCTTAGTATACAGGACTTAAGAATAAGTCTTGTACCTCTCAGTGGTTGCTCTCCTGGCTACATAAAAAAGGATTAAAATGACTGATGTTTGTAAAGAGTGGATTAAATTCTTTTTTCTTTGAGTTGGAGTCTCACTCTGTCACCCAGGCTGGAGTGCAGTGGCACGCTCACGGCTACCACAATCTCAACCTGCTGGGCTCAAACAATTCTTCTGCCTCAGCCTTCCTAGTAGCTGGAACTACAGGCGCAAGCCACCACACCCGGCTAATTTTTTGATTTATTATAGAGATGAGATCTTGCCAAGTTGCCCAGGCTAGTCTCGAACCCTGCGTTCAGGCAATCCTCTTGCCTCTGCCTCCAAGGTGTTGGGTTTACAGGCATGAACCACCATGCCCAGCCCAGTTAAATTCTTAACCTAGGGCCTTACCTTTTTCTCACCCAGTTACAAGAATAAATACAGGGTGCTATGGGAACACGTGGGAGGAGCACCTTATCCAACTTGGGGGAAGGGAGAACATGGCATTTAGGCTGACACTCATGAGTAACTGGTTAGTCAGGTAATAAGAGGGAACAAGTACTAGCTTAGGAGGTTGCGTTAGCTAGAGCTTAATATTTATTTCTAGAGTGAAAGGCTGACTAGCAAAACATCTCTTACATTCTCCACACTTTCTCTAATCCTATTTTTTCCTCAATATTCCCGTTCCATCAATATTATCACACTATTTTCTTTCACTTCTAGATCATATACACATAAATATTGTGCTTATTGCTTTTGGCAGGGAGGGATATTTTGGAAAACACAAATCATTCTGCAATGTGTCCATGTGTGTTAATCTAAAGGAGTTTCCTACAGATTTACAGGAAAAAAAGAAAAGTAGAAAATAACCACCATCTGTAGGATTACAAATCAAAAATCTAAAAACCAAATAAAATTTTGTCTTTATTTAAAGCATTGATTAATAAAAAGTAAAAATGATGTATATTAGGTATATAATTAATTTCTAATTTTTTATTTGTCTAATAAGAATTTTCTATGTCTTCTTAAGCATAATTTTATTTCATTTTTATTATTGCTATTCTTGAAACAGTGTCTTACTCTGTCACCTAGGTTGGAGTGCAGTGGTGTGATCATAGCTCACTGCAACCTCAAACTCCTCGGCTCAAGTGATACTCCCACCTTATCCTCCTGAGTAGCTGGGATTATAGGTTCAAGTCACCAGGCCGGCTAATTATAAAGAATTTTTTTGACGGGTGCTGTGACTCATGCCTGTAATCTCAGTACTCTGGGAGGTGGAAGTGAGAGGATTGCCTGAGCCCAGGGGTTCGAGACCAGCTTGGGCAACTTGGTGAGACCTTGTCCCAACAATAAATCAAAAAATTAGCCAGGTGTGGTGGCACACACCTGTGGTTCCAGCTACTTGGAAGACTGAGGCAGAAGGATTGCCTGAGCCCAGTAGGTCAAGGCTGAGGTGGCTGTGAGTGTGCCACTGTACTTCAGTCTGGACATCAGAGTAATACTACTATTAAAAAAAATAACAATAATAATTTTTTTTTTGTAGAAACAAGGTTTTGTTATGTTGTCAAGACTGTTAAGTATAATTTTAAATGACTGTACAATATTCCATCAAATGTCAATATTATTATTGTTTTTTTTTTTTTTTTTTTTTTTAGTAAATGTCCCATTCTGTCACCCAGGCTAGTGAACAGTGGCACCATCATGGCTCACTGCAGCCTTGATCTCCTGGGCTCAAGTGATCCTTCTGCCTCAGCCTCCCAAGTACTCCACAGGAGTGTGCCACCATGCCAGGCACACTGGTCTCGAACTCCTGGGCTCAAGCAATCCTCCCACCTTGTCCTCCTAAAGTGCTGGGATTACAGGCATGAGCCATTGCACCCAGCCCTTTTAGCACAAATATTATCATTATTTTTGAGTTGGAGTCCCACTCTGTCACCCAGACTGGAGTGCAGTGGCACGCTGATGGCCACTGCAGCCTCGACCTGCTGGGCTCAGGTGATCCCTCCACCTCAGTCTTCCAAGTAGCTGAAACTACAGGCACATGCCACCACGCTAGGTTAATTTTAATTTATTGTAGAGATGAGGTCTCACCAAGTTGTCCAGGCTGGTCTTGCACCAATTAGCTCAGGCAATCCTCTCACCTAGGCCTCCCAAAGTGCTGGGATTATAGGCATGAGCCACCACTCCCAGGTTAACTGTTGATTTTTAAACATAAAATTCATCCTCAATTCATAAGCAATTCAAAATCAGGACTACAGGATTTTAACTTCATCTCTTCTAGTTTAGTATCTAAAATCCTTTCTTTCATGCTGAGAATATTGGTTTTCAGCAATAACGGGAATGACAGAATTAGAATATCACACAATTACTCATTTGCTTTATCCCACATTACAGTAAATGCTTTTTTTTTGAGTTGGAGTCTCACTCTGTCGCCCAGACTGGAGTGCAGTGGCCGCTCCCGGCCACCGCAGCCTCGACCTGCTAGGCTCCAGCGATCCTTCCGCCTCAGCCTTCCAAGTAGCCGGAATTACAGGCAGGCGCTACCATAGCCCAGCTGATTTTTTGATTTATTGTAGAGATGAGGTCTCGCTGCCCAGGCGGGTCTCGAACCCGCGGGCTCAGGCAATCCACTCACCTCAGCCTCCCAAAGGCGCGGGATTACAGGCTGAGCCACCGAGCCCGGCCAGGAAATGCTTTTTAAATGCTAGTTCCCTTTGATGCTCTACCCCTCTTCCCTTATAAAGGGCAAATAATTCTTCCCCATAATTTTCTCTTCTAATATTGACAAAGAGTAGAGACAGTTCTTTTCATCTATAACTTCCTAAGAGTTATTCCTACAGTTATGAGTCCTCAGTAATTTCAGGAGAGGATGATCTTAGACCTAAGCTAATACAAAGAATCATCCAGAGAGACAGCAGTACAGTTTGTCCTGGGCCCAGAAGACCAAGAGACCTTCTTTCTGGGTGGTGGCTAATGATAGAAGAAGATAGGTAAACAGAAAATTACAATTCACTATGGTAACTGTTACCACAATGGGGTGCACAAAAGGCTGTTGGAGCATGTAGGGGGTACTTGTACCAACCTAGCTGGTGGTATATCAGGGAAGGATTCCAAGAGAAGAGGACATCTAACCAGGGTCCTGAAGGAGGAGTAGGAATTAGTTATGTTAGCAGTTACTAGGGAGGAGGGAGGAGAAGTGCTTTTTCAGGTTCAGGAGCAACAGCCAAAAGGTCCAGAAATAAAAGGGCATGGTTAGAGGAACTTCAGATAAAGAGTGGACTATGGCTGGGATAGTAAAGGGAAGGCCAGAGGGTGCTGTAGAGTGCCTCATACTTGGCAGGTGTTCAACATGTCCTCTTTCCAGAAAAGAGTTTACTTTCTAACAACAATTATAACAATAACAACAACAACAACAATAACAACAACAATGACACAACAACCACCACCACCATCATAATAGCTTGTGGCAATTACCAAGAGAAAGGTACTGTGCCAAGAACTTTGCATAAAATATCTCATCCAACTGAGACAGGCATAGTTAACATAGTTTAGAAGTAGTTAGGCAGGTTTTCTTAGGCAGGTCTAAATTAAAATAAAGTATTCAAATATCTATCTTTTTTTTTTTTTTTTTTTTGAGTTGGAGTCTCACTCTGTCACCCAGACTGGAGTGCAGTGGCCGCTCCCAGCCACTGCAGCCTCGACCTGCTGGGTTCTGGCGATCCTTCCGCCTCAGCCTTCCAAGTAGCTAGAACTACTACTTGGTGCGCGCTACCACGCCCAGCTAATTTTTGACTTATTGTAGAGGTGAGGTCTTGCCAAATTGCCCAGGCGGGTCTCTAACCCGCGGGCTTAGGCAATCCACTCACCTCAGCCTCCCAAAGTGCTGGAATTACAGACTGAGCCACCAAGCTTGGCTTCAGATGTCTTTCTTATCCATACAGTACTTTCACCCATGGTTTGCTTAATCATTGTTGTAAAATTATACAAATCTTCTTATCAAAGGCAAGCACGGGTCTTTTCTCTTAAGGCACCCATGCCCTTTGGGCATGTCTCTCTCTTTTCTAATAAATTCTGTCTTAAACTATATTTGGGATTCACTCTGAAATTCTTTTGTGACTGAGTCAAAAGAACCCACGGAGCAAACACACTACACCCCACCTGGTATCATCTTCATCTCCCTGTCCTATGACTTTAATATTCTTGTCCCATGGATTGGGAATTACTCAATGTCTCCCTAGTTGCTGTATTCTTTTTTTGTTTTCTTGTTTAGTTTAAATGAGACAACCTGTTCAGGCTTCACCTATAAAGTTTCTCACAATTCTTGGACAAGGATTCTTTCACGTGAGCTGGAAGGAGAGAGGCTTAGAATGAATACTTCTTCTTTTTGTGTTGTTTTTGACTTCTTGGTGATCTCTGTCTCTCTGTGGATGAACCATAAAGACATGAACAGAAATAGATTACAAAACCAGTATGAGCGAGAGAATGAAGAAGAGAATCCCCAGGATTACGTAGACAGCCTAGAAATAACCACCCAAGTGAAGCAAGTCAGAAGGTAGGAAATAAAGGTAAAAACCATAGATGACGTAAAGTGTCTGCATGTACTAAGAGACTTATACAACCAGAAGATAATTTGGAGATGAACTGTGTTAAGAACATAAGAAAACAATCCAATCAAGAAAACAGGCAAATTAAAATAAATAAATAGACTTAGTTCCAGGGATAGTAAAAGTTTTGCAAGAAAAGAAAAATAACCATAGTACACTTCATGACTCAGCTGGCAATAATGTTGTTGGTATCATAATGTTGATTAATGATCCAGTAAAATTACAATATAGGCCCACTGGGAGGATGGGAGATGGGAAGCGTGTGCATATGTGAGGGAGAGCCTAGTCCTCATCTTCCTCATGAGAAGTCAATAGATAATGCCTAACACTGAAAAATCAAGAAGTAGCCAGAGCAGCATGGTATACGGAGAACAAACACCAAAATGATCAGTAAAAAAAGAAGAAAGTGTTGTTGTGTTGGAAAAGGTAAAGAGGGGTCCAGAGGAATGCAAAAACAAGCTTTGTAGAACTATTAATTAGTTAATAAGTATTTCTATTCTGTTGCTTGTGAGCCTTTGTCCCTGCTGCTCTACCTAATGGGCTTGCCAGACTCTTTCCTCGTGCCTCTCCTTCTGCCTGGCAAACACTATCTCATCTTTTCTAAACTCAGGCCAGGGACACTATGTCTGGAAAGTGTTTCTTCATGGCTCTCTGGCCTCTACCTTCTTTGTTCTTCTCTGTCCAGCAGCACTTCCAGTATGGAAGGTATTTAATTTATTGGTATATCTGTCTTTCCTCTGTAAGACCATGAGCTCCTTGAGAACAGGGGTGGTGTCCCTACCCACTGTTCTGTCCCCAGTGTCTATGGAAGAGAGTTTTTGAAACCACTTTAAACTTAGCCTTGCTGCTGTGTAAAATGCAGTGGATACTCCCTATCTCATATGGCTGGTATGAAAGTTTAACCTTTGTATGAAGTCATGTTTGTAACATGCCTACAGACAATGCTTGATAAAATACTGAGTCAGAGAGCAAATCCTAGAATAAATGTAGCAGTCCAAGCATAAAATACTCCACTCCTGCTTTTCACTCTGCCTAAGAACAACTACAATGGAATCTTTCCTCTGTGGTAGAATAATGACTTCTATTTCTCAGTCTTTGGCCACAGTTTGTTTTCCTTGTTGTTCCACCCCACCTGGTAGCAAAAACCATGGATTCTGTAGGAGCGTCCTCGTTCCAGATTGCAGTATTTCTCAGAGCTTGGAAGTGAGAGGTGAGAAATGTTTAACTTCTGCTTCTCTTCTCTTTCCCTCGCCTTTTCCTTCCTGTGGGAGAAACAAAAGGTCATCAACAAAAATCAGCCCCAAAATGTGGTTTCTTCAAAGGTTTTTCAGGCGAATGGCGGCGTGGCCAGTGGCGACCCTCATGTGCAGAAGGATCATGGGCCTCCTCCTGCCCCCAGAGGAAGGGGCTGAGTAGGACAGAGTGCATTACAGGCTTCCACATCCCAGTGCCTCCATGTTCTGTCCACCAAGTCGACAGGTCCCCCGTACTGACAGGAATGCTGCCTCGTGGGATCTGTACCTAGGCACTGAAAACCTCCAGGTTGCAGGCAGTCACACCTAGTGGCTGGAAAGGAATAGGGTGATCCTGCACCCAAGCGTACCACCCTGTTGGAGGTGACATCCTTCTGGTGAAGCTGAAAACCTGGACTATGTTTTCGAACTCTGTGCTCCCGACAGCCTTGCACCTCCAGATGTGAATCTTTAGAATATTACTTGCTGGGCTATGGGATGGGGACCATGGGGACAAGTCTCACAACAAGCCTGAAGGACTTCCCTTAATATTTCACAAAAGCATTACATTTCTTTTTATTTAGGTTTGCTAAATAAAAGAAGACTGAAAACTTTCCCCTAAGATCAGGGACAAGACAAAATGCCTGCTTTCATCACTGGTATTCCACATTGTATCTGAAGCTCTGGAATGATAAATCAGGCAAGAAATAAAAGGCAGCCAAACTGGGAATAAGGAAGTAAAACTATCTCTAGTTGCAGGTGATAAGATCCTATGTATAGAAAATCCCAAAAAATCCTTAAAAAAAAAAAAACTACTACAGATAACAGATTCAGCAAAGTTTCAAGATACAAGATAAACACACAAAAAGTTGCAAATCTATACACTCAATGAACAATCTAAAAAGGAAATTAAGAAAACAATTTCACTTATAATAGCATCCAAAAGGAAAAGTACCCATTAATAAATTTATCCAAGGAAGTGAAAGATATGTATGCTGAAAACTATAAAACACTGCTGAAAGAAGTTTTAAAAGATTAAGTAAATGCAAAGGCAGCTCAAGTTCATGGACTGGAAGACTCAATACTGTTAAGGTAACACTCCTGTCCAAACTGATCTATAGATTCAGTGTAGTCTCTATCAAAATTTCAATGGCGTTTTTGGTATAAATAGAAAAGCCAATCCTTAAATTTATTTAAATTTGGAAGAGGTCACAAAAAGCTAAAATAATTTTGAAAAAAAGGAACAAAGTTGGAGAATTCACGCTTCCTGATTTCAAAACATTCTACGAAACTATAGTAATCAAAACACTGTGATACTGGCATAAGTATTGACATACATACCAATGAAATCCAATTAAGAGTCCAGAAATAAACCCATATGTCTATAGCCAATTCATTTTCTTTTTTTTTGAGTTGGAGTCTCACTCTGTCGCCCAGACTGGAGTGCAGTGGCCACTCCTGGCCACCGCAGCCTCGACCTGCTGGGCTCCGGCGATCCTTCTGCCTCAGCCTTCCGAGTAGCCGGAATTACAGGCATGCGCTACCACGCCCAGCTAACTTTTTGATTTTAGTGTAGAGATGAGGTCTTGCCAAGTTGCCCAGGTGGGTCTCGAACCCGCGGGCTCAGATAATCCACTCACCTCAGCCTCCCAAAAGCGCAGGATGACAGGCTGAGCCACCGAGCCCGGCTCAGCCAATTCATTTTCAACAGAGGTGTCAAGTCCATTCAATGGGGAAAGAACAGTATGTTCAACAAATTGTGCTAGAAGGCTGGGTACAGTGGCTCACTCCTGTATTCCCAGCACTTTGGGAGGCTGAGGCAGGAGAATCGCCTGAGTCCAGGAGTTTAAGAACAGCCTGGGCAACATGGCAAGACCTCATCTCTACAATAAATCAAAAAATTAGCTGGGCATGGTGACACGTGCCAGTAGTCCCAGCTACTTAGAAGGCTGAGGCGGAAGGATCGTCAGAATCCAGCAGGTTGAGGCTATGGTGGCTGTGATTGTGTCACTGCACTCCAGCCTGGGCAATAGAGTGAGACTCTGACTCAAAAAAAAAAAAAAAAGAATACATACATTTTAGGCATGCAAAGACTCAAAAAATTTTCCATATATCTTTTCCTTAGGAGCTACCAGAAGATGTGCTGCAGCAAAGTGAGCATGACCTTGTAGGACATGCACAGTAAAGAAACAGGCTTGGGGCTGTCCACAGTCTTGAGGGCAGAGGCAGCTTGAAAAAGAAACCAGTATACATAGGAAAAGATGGTCAAGAGAGAGACTGAATGAAAATATCATCAAGCCCATATGCTAGCGGCCAGCCTGCTGTGGCCTTCCCAGTTACCTAAGCTGCTAGATTCTCCTTCCACTTAAGTTAGTTGAGCTGGCTTCCTGACACTTGCAACCAAGGAGCTCTGACTCAAGCAGTCCACAAAGCACATAACCCAATGTTTGGCACAGAGGAAGTACAAAATCATTGGTAGCGCTTACTACCACCAAAAATAATACTAAAAATAATATGAAAGTTATATAGTACATAAAAGAGTGAGCCTTTACGAGCTCTTTCCATGTTTAAGACTTCTCACATATTGGCTGGTTTCGGTGGTTCAGCCTGTAATCCTAGCACTTTGGGAGGCCGAGGCAAGTGGATTGCCTGAGCCCGCGGGTTTGAGACCCACCCAGGCAACTTGGTGAGGCCTTGTCTCTACAGTAAATCAAAAATTAGTGGAGCGTGGTACCGTGCACCTGTAGTTCTGGCTACTTGGAAGGCTGAGGCAGAAGGATTGCCAGAGTCCAGCAGGTTGAGGTTGCAGTGGCTGGGAGCATGCCACTACACTCCAGTTTGGGTGACTCAAAACAAAAAAAAGATTTCTCACACAGTTCACACTTCTACTTTTCCCATAATTTTTGTCTGAACAAACCTTAAAAGAAATGCGATATCTCTCTGGTAACTTCCCCTAGGTTTCTTGTCAGGCAATTCCTCATTGAAGTTGGAAGATGGAATGAACATGTAGTTTGCCTTTTTTTTATCTGCTGCTCTTTGTTCTATACTCATTATCTCCCTGGGGAAAAAACCACAAAGAGACATATGGAAAAAAGACTGGAGTGTTTAACATGTTCTTAATGTTCTGTATGTCCTGTAAACTGGTGTATATTTGAATGGCCACCACTTAAAAAACGTGCTGACATACAATCTAAGAGTGCACAGAATCTATGTACACAGCTCAATAAATTTTCATGTACTGAGCACACTCATGTAACCAGCACTCAGATGAAGAAACAGAACATTGCCAGCCCCCTAGAAGCTGCCTCATGTTCTTAGTCAGTCACTACCCTACTTCCCCAAGGCCAGCCCTGCCCTGATGTCTAACAGCACAGATGTGTCTCAAGGCCACCATTTTTATCTGTAGACAAAACTCTGCAAGTCACTTTATTAATATAAGGCATGATGAGCTTCTTGATAATACCTTAAATAACAAAAAGTGGATGTATTTAGCAATGAAATTTCGAACACAATTACAAAAAAAACTTTTAAAATAATTACCTAAAATATATTATTGTTTTAAAAATCTTTACTATGATAATTCACCTGATAAGAGTGTCTTTATTTATTTCTTTTAGAGTTATGATCTCACTCTGTCTGTTGCCCAGGCTAGAGTGCAGTGGCATGATCATGGATCACTGCAGCCTCCAACTCCTGGGCTCAGGTGATGCTTCCACCTCAGCCTCCTGAGTAGTTGGGACTATGGGTATGTGCCACCATGCCTGGCTAATTTTTTTTTGCGAGATAAGGTCTCACTATGTTGTCAAGTTGGTCCCGAACTCCTGGGCTCAAAGAATCTTCCTACTTGGCCTCTCAGAGTACTGGCATTACAGGCATGACCCACCATGACCCGCAAGAACGTATATATTTATTTTTTTATTTTTATTTATTTTTTGAGCCGGAGTCTCACTCTGTTGCCCAGGCTGGAATGCAGTGACATGCTCCTGGTCACCACAGCCTCGACCTGCTAGGCTCAGGCGATCCTTTTCCCTCACTCAGCCTTCCAAGTAGCTGGAATTACAGGCATGCGCCATCATGCCTGGCTAATTTTTTGAAGGGATATAGTTATTAAACAAGGGTGCCCTTATATATTTCAGAAATATATAAACTGTAGACTTAACCTTGGACATTCTATATGAATTTAATATTAACTCTATTTTTGCCTTTGTAGTGCTACGACTAGGTATGGCTATGGAGCTAAGTTCTGGTCATGGAATGAACATGGAAGGGTTATTGTAAACCTAAGCAGCTGGTTTGTACCTGCTGAATCATGAGCTGAAGGTAGCAGAGCAGTAAGATAAAAGGATTTTGAGTCTCTGACTCTGTAACCAGCCTTAACTACTTCACTCCTTGTAAGTGAAAGAAAAAAAATTTGAAACTCATTTTAGCCATTGTTTATTCTGTCATTCAAAGTTAAATCTAATTCTAACTGATTCAATTATCTACTATTTATGGACCTGGTTCTGTGAAAAGGCTTTACACGCCTTTTTTTATTTAATCAATACAACCCTACAAAATAGAAGCTACTATCATCATTTAATCAACAAAATAACTGAAGCTCAGTGAAAGACTGTTTTCCAGTCTTAGCATCTGCTGTTCCACAAATCCTGCAATCAAGGATTGTTACAACTACTGGGAGAGATAGGTATGTAAACAAAAATAATATGTAGTACACAGAAGGTACTGAAAGTATTTGTTGAAACAATGAATAAACTATAATGAATGGCAGTCATAGAGGCAGGAGTAAAAAGTCCTCAAGACAGCTCCCTTCTCTTCTCTGTCCCCTCATTCTGACCCTCTCCTTTGTCATCTACATCTCCAGTCTCTCCCCTTCCACTCAAGCTCAGGTCTTCCACCTTATGTTTAAATAACCCTTTTACTTACCCTCCAATCTTGCTTTTTTGATGCAGAATTTTATTCCTTCTGCTTCCTAGCAATCCAACCATCCACGAAGACTCACACAGTCCCCTTAATGTCCCAGGCTCTGGCTTCTGACTTCAGTCCTATTGAGACTGCTATCTACCAAGTCACCATGCCTGTCTCCACCCCATGTTTGAGAGTCTGGCCAAACATTTCTGCTTGCCACTTTCCTCTGCTTCATGGTCAATGTGCCTTTATATATGGGCTTTCCTCCTTCCCTTCTGGTCACTCCTCCTTCCACCCATATTCCCTCCTTCCTGACATATGCAGAGTATGGTCATATAATAGTTTTTTTTTTAAGTTGGAGTCTCACTGTCACCCAGGCTCGGGTGCAGTGGCACACCCACGTCCACCACAGTCTTGTCCTGCTGGGCTCAGGTGATCCTTCTACCTCAGCCTTCCAAGTAGCTGGAACTACAGACACACACTACCACATCTGGCTTATTTTTTGATTTATTGTAGAGATGAGGTCTCGCCAAGTTGCCTAGGCTGGTCTCGAACCCGTGGGCTCAAGCAATCCTCTTACCTCAGCCTCCCAAAGTGCTGGGATTATAGGTGTGAGCCACCACACCCAGCAGTTTTTTTTAAACAATCATCTTTTGATAAACATTCAAGCTGAATTGTATTAAATGTGGTGGTGGTGGTAGTGGTGGTGTTTAACAGCCTTTTGTATGTGCTGTCCTTCTGTGTCCTGTAATATTTTAGAAATAACCCAATTATATTACATTATATAACAAAGTATTTATTTAAATTGGGTACAGTGGTTCACTCCTGTAATCCTAGTACTTTGGGAGGCGAAGGTGAGAGGATTACCTGAGTTCAGGGACTCGAGACCAGCCTGAGCAACATGGCGAGACCCTGGTCTCTACAATAAATAAAATCAGCCAGAAGTGGTGGCATATGCCTGTGGTTCCAGCTACTTGGAAGGCTAAGGTGGAAGGATCACCTGAGCCCAGCAGGTCGAGGCTGCGGTGGCTATGAGCGTGCCACTGTACTCCAGCCTAGGCAACACAGTGAGACTCCAACTCAAAAAAAAAAAAAAGGATTTATCTATATGTTCATAATTTTCTGTCTCTCCTGTTATGGCAGACACGGCACCTGTCTAGACAATAGCAATTCCCTTTTTTAAACATGCAAACTGAATCCCATTTCATTTTAGACAACAAAGTGCCTGGTTCTATGGACGGTCTAGTCCAGTCATAGAACTCTCACTCCTCTTTGCCAGATTCTTCCCAAGCTTCCCTTGCAGACAGAGTGGCCATGTGAAAGAGGTATGGGGGCATGCAGGGAAGACATGTGAGAGACAGAGGGGAAAAAGAAAGTGAGCTGTTCTTGACAGAAAAATGCCAGCTAATAAATGCAGAAGGAATGAGAGAAATAGAAAACCACCATTTTGCAATCCAAAATGCAATAATTGATTAGGCGAAGACCATCAATGGATGTTAAAACCACTGGGTAAAAGTTGTTGAGGAAGTACATTCACATGGTCTGAAAGAATTGACTCAGCCGGGTTCAGTGGCTCAGCCTATAATCCCGCGCCTTTGGGAGGCTGAGGTGAGTGGATTGCCTGAGCCCGCGGGTTCGAGACCTGCCTGAGCAGCGAGACCTCATCTCTACAATAAATCAAAAAATCAGCCGGGCGTGGTAGTGCATGCCTGTAATTCCGGCTACTTGGAAGGCTGAGGTGGAAGGATCGCCGGAGTCCGGCAGGTGGAGGCTGCGGTGGCCGGGAGCGGCCATTGCACTCCAGTCTGGGCGACAGAGTGAGACTCCAACTAAAGAAAAAGAAAGCCAGGCTCGGTGGCTCAGTCTGTAATCCTGCACCTTTGGGAGGCTGAGGTGAGTGGATTGCCTGAGCCCAAGGGTTCGAGACCCGCCTGGGCAGTGAGACCTCATCTCTACAATAAATCAAAAAATCAGCCGGGCGTGGTAGCGCATGCCTGTAATTCCGGCTACTTGGAAGGCTGAGGCGGAAGGATCGCCGGAGCCTAGCAGGTTGAGGCTGCGGTGGCCGGGAGCGGCCACTGTACTCCAGTCTGGGTGACAGAGTGAGACTCCAACTCAAAAAAAAAAAAAAAGAATTGACTTACTTATTACTGACTAATTAGAAAAGGCAAACATGTACTCTTACAAAGCAGGATCTGGATTGGGGCAACCTGGCATGATATGCCCAACATCATCTATGAAGGATTCTTGGCAAAAAGATTAAGCCTGAATCGAATCATGCTGCTAGTATAGACCTAATGTCCAGTGTACAGGAAATATAGGCTATACAAATTCAATGATATGCTGAGGAAATATCAGAAAAATTCAGAATGTGACTTGAGCTTTTAAAAAAAGTCCATGTCATAAAAAACAATGAACAAAAAAGGGATGGGGAGAGTACTGTTACATATTAAAAGACACTAAAGAAGCTGGGCGAGATGATTTGCGCCTATAATCTCAGCAACTTGGGAGGCTGAGGCAGAAGGATCCCTTGAGGTCAGGAATTCAAACCATCTTGGGCAACATAGTGAGACCATGTCTCTTTAAAACAAAACAAAAGAACAACTTTGGGCACAAATAGGGAAATCTGAATTTGGATTAGATATTAGAGAGAAAAAATAAATGTGGCAAAATGTGAATATTTGGTAAATGCAGCGATGGCATATGGTTGTTCATTGTACTAGCTTTTCAACTTTTCTGAAAATTTTCTAAATAAAATAAAAATATTGAAAAAGGCTTAAGTTAGGAAAATGTCCATAATGTGCTGCTAAGTGGGAGGAAAAAAGGCCTAAAAACAGATTGACAGTATGCAGTATGACTCAACCAGTTTTGTTTAGTGATACAGATCTATGTGCTCAGAAAAAAAACTGGATGGTTTTATGGAAAAAATGTTGGCAATGTATATCTCTAGGTGTTTTTATGTGAATTTCTGGGTTTTTTGTTTGCTTTCATTGAGCATGTAATGTTTTTGTAGTTAGAAAAAAATAACTTTACAAAATTTGGTCTCTGTTATTGAGGATTTACATTCTGACCACGAGAAAGATGACCGTGCTTATGACAGTTACAGGTAGGCTCCCACCATGCAAAAATTATGATCATGTGATGCAATAGACAAGTGCCGAAACAATGGCACTTCCCAAAGTGGCACTTCTCAATACCTGAGAAAGTTGTCTTGCAGTTCCTTGAAGTACTTGTCAAAATAATCCCATTCATTCCAGTGAAGCTGGTATAGCTGATTGAGGTTGTGCTTTCGCTTCTTCATGCTGCTCAGGGTCAGGTTGATGATGTCAGCATATGTCGGGGTGGACTCAGTGGACTTCATTGTCAAGGAAAAGCCCATCCTGTTGAACGATGTTGACTCTTCATCAACAGTGACATGAGCCCAGTGTGTGGGGAGGAGGGAGCGTGGAATGGCAGAGAGGGGGAAATGCTCCATGTTTCTGGACAAGATACCTGAAAACTGCTCTTTGACCATGGCCTGCTTTGGAAGGAAGAGGCTATCCTGTCTGTGCCAGGCAGTTCCCTATCTTGTAATAAAGCCCCCTTCACCCCTGCGCATGGAAGGGAGGGCGAGGAAACACTTTTTTTAGATTGTCATCTGAAATTCTCACTCTGTTATTACAACGGTAAATAGGAAGGGCTTCCAACTTTCATTTTCACTCAGGCCCCAGGACTCATTTTTCATCTCAAGTTTGTTGAAAAAAATCTCCAGATGAGCATGGTGATTCACGTCTATAATCCCAACACTTTGGGAGACCGAGGTGAGAGGATTGCCTGAGCCTGTGGGTTCGAGACCCGCCTGGGCAACTTGGCGAGACCTCATCTCTACACTAAAATAAAAAAATTAGCCGGGCATGGTAGCGCATGCCTGTAATTCCGGTTACTCGGAAGGCTGAGGCAGAAGGATCGCTGGAGCCCAGCAGTTCGAGGCTGTGGTGGCCGGGAGTGGCCACTGTACTCCAGTCTGGGCAGCAGAGTGAGACTCCAACTCAAAAAAAAAAAAAAAAAGATATGTCTCCCGTTCCTTATCTAAAAATAGAGATGATAATATCTATTTTAGATGATTTAAAATAATAATATTTATTTATTTGCTGAGTTGTCTCACTCTGTCACCTAGGCTGGAGTGCAGTGGTACACTCATGACCACCACAGCCTCAATCTGCTGGGCTCAGGCGATCCTTCTGCCTCAGCCTTCCAAGTTGCTAGAACCACAGGCATGCGTCACCACGCCTGGCTAATTTTTTGATATATTGTAGAGACAAGGCCTCACCAAGTTGCCCAAGCTGGTCTCAAACCCTTGGACTAAGGAAATCCTCTCACCTCTGCTTCCCAAAGTGCTGGGATTACAGGCATGAGTCACCATGCCTGGCCATTTATTTAGTACCAGCTGTATGCCATTAAAAATATTACAATGCTATTAGTTTAGTATAACTACCCTTATTTTAGGAATGAGTAGATAAAGATATTGAATCTGGAGGTTAAGCTATGCACATGAGATCGCAAGGCCAGTGACTGCTAAGCTGGGACTCAAATCTAGAGCTGTGTATCCCAGCCAGTTCCATTCACTACATTAAACTGTCTTTACAGAGCTATGAGGTGGTATTTAAAAAACACTTTATGTAGCTGGGCATGGTAGCGCGCGCCTGTAGTTCCAGCTACTTGGAAGGCTGAGGCGGAAGGATCGCCGGAGCCCAGCCGGTCGAGGCTGCAGTGGCCAGGAGTGGCCACTGCACTCCAGTCTGGGTGACAGAGTGAGACTCCAACTCAAGAGCAAAACAGCGACAACAACAACAAAAAAACCAACAACAACAAAAAAACCACTTTATGAACAGCAAAGCTCTCTGAAATATGAGTTGTTATTATTCTCTTCCTGTATATATATAAATAAGCTTATGGACAGGAAGTTCCAAAGAGCAGGCAATGCAAAGCCCTACCTAGTTCATTAAGGAAGCTACTCCTAAAAAAAAAAACAAAAACAAAAACAAAGGAAGCTCCTCCTGGTTGAGAGGTAAATGCAGATATGTAGTACCATTCCAGTCTTTGTTATGGGCCAGGCACTCGCTCACCCTTTACTTCTGCTGTGCCTGTAATCTGCATAGCAGTCCTGTGAGGCAGGCACTCTTTTTTTTTTTTTTTCTTTGAGTTGGAGTCTCACTCTGTCACCCAGACTGGAGTGCAGTGACTGCTCCCGGCCACCGCAGCCTCGATCTGCTGGGCGCTGGTGATCCTTCCGCCTCAGTCTTCCAAGTAGCTGGAACTATAGGCGCACACTACCACGCCTGGCTAATTTTTGACTTATTGTAGAGATGAGGTCTCGCCAAGTTGCCCGGGCGGGTCTCGAACCCATGGGCTCAGGCAATCCACTCACCTCAGCCTCCCAAAGTACTGGGATTACAGGCTGAGCCACCAAGCCTGGCTTCTTCTTTTTTTTTTTTTTTCCTTGTCAGAGTCTCATTCTGTCACTCAGGCTGGAGTGCAGTGGCAAGCTCATGGCCACAGCAGCCTTGACCTGCTGGGCTCAGGCAACCCTTCTGCCTTAGCCTTCCAAGTAGCTGGAACTCAAGTAGCTGGAACTCAAGTAGCTGGAACTACAGGTACACACTACCATACCTGGCTAATTTTTTTTTTATATATAGAGAGAGCAGGATTTACTGAGAGGACAGAAAAGCTCCCACAGTGGGAAGGGATTTGTGGGGATTGCCCTAATTTTTAAATTTATTGTAGAGACGAGGTCTCACCAAGTTGTCCAGGCTGGTCTCGAACCCCTAGCTTCAGGCAATCCTCTCGCCTATGCCTCCCATAGTGCTGGGATTACAGGCGTGAGCCATAACACCCAGTGAGGCTGGTATTCATTCTTTTGCAGATGAAAAAAATGAGGCTCAGAAAGAAACTGGAACTTATCTAACATTCCTCAGCTCAGTGGTAGAGCTGATTTCTGAGTCCAGGTCTACTTGAACCAAAGATCAATTTAATTCCAAATAGAACCCATGTTCTGACCCCTATGGTAAACTGCTAAGACTCAAGACACCAACACATGCCATACCTGTTTTCTTTAGATCTCAGCTTTCTACCAGATCTGTAGGATAAATGGCAACAGGGCCAAGAATTTGTTGCTGGGTCGAAGGGGGAGGTGTGTGTGAGGAAGATGTTAGATGAAATACCATGTATATAAAAATTCCTGCTCAGTGCACACTCTGGGGTCAATGCGCATCTGGGAAGCATTATTAAGTTTCAAAGGATATTAGAATACCTAGTTAGCGGCCAGGCTCGGTGGCTCAGTCTGTAATCCCAGCACTTTGGGAAACCGAAGCAAGTGGATTGTCTGAGCCTGCAGGTTCGAGACAAGCTCGGGCAACTTGACGAGACCTTGTCTCTACAATAAATCAAAAACTTAGCTGGGTATAGTAGCATGCGCCTGTAATTCTGGCTACTTGGAAGGCTGAGGCAGATCGCCAGAGCCCAGCAGGTTGAGGCTGCAGTGACCGAGAGGCGTGCCACTGCCCTCCAGCCTGGGTGACAGAGTAAGACTCCAATCAAAAAAAAAAAAAATAGCTGGGTGTGGTAGCGCGCGCCTGTAGTTCCATCTACTTGGAAGGCTGAGGTGGAAGGATCGCTGGAGCCCAACAGGTTGAGGTTGTGGTGGCCGAGAGGCGTGTCACTGCCCTCCAGCCTGGGTGACAGAGTAAGACTCCAACTCAGAAAAAAAAAAAGAAAAGAATATCTAGTTAGCTCATTCATTCTGGTAGATGGAAAAAAAGGAGCTTTTGCAAACAGGGAAATTTGACACACCCAGGGTCTACCAGCCAGTTCATAAGGCTAATTCTAGATTTGGAACTAAAATTAGCAAGATTCAGACTCTGGGCTCCTATCAAGGGTCACCCTGACGAGCGCCCTCTACATGCAGGTGCTGCACTAAGACTTAGATGCTGCTCCTGTACCTTTACTTCTACGAAGCAGCAGTCCTGCGGTAACCCACACTCTGCCCATGTGATAAGGATATGGGAGACTCTTGGTCTTTTCCCTCCTGACGATCAACACGTCCTTGCCGTGCTGCTGCAGAGTGGAGTAGTTCTGGAGAAAGTACACCATCAGAGGGCTCTTCCCATAAATGTTGAAGAGGTTTGAAGTCAGTGCAGGGCTTTTGCAGGCAGGGTAAGACTGAGGATGAAAGAAAGAGGGAAAAAAAGATATTGTCCGCTTTACAGCATGTATTAAACCAGAAAGGAACTCATGTCTTTCAATCTAGTAACTAATTTTAGGATGGCTCCTAAGGAAATGGAAAAAAGTTTAGGCATGAAGCTGTCTACTGCAGAGATATTTAGTACACATAGCAAAAGATTAGCACAATCTAAATGTTCAAGGAGAAGACATGGATATCTCTACCCAAAGGATTGGTATGCCATTATTAAAATGTTTATGAAGAGTTGATAACCTAAAAAAGGCTTCAGGTAATAGTAGATTTTAAAGAATTGAGATGTAAAACTGGATAGACAATGTCATATATTTTATATGAAATAAATCAGTAAAAATATGATGGATAAGAGACTAGAAAGATATTATCAAAATGTTAACAAATCATTCTGTGAATATTGAGTGAATACTGTATACAAGGGGGATCCCCCCAAAATAGAATTTATAAAAAATTGTGTGCCAGGCACAGTGGCTCAAACCTGTAATCCCAGCACTTTGGGAGGCTGAGGTGAGAGGATTGCCTGAGCTCACGGGTTTGAGACCAGCCTGGGCAACTTGGCAAGATGTCATCTGTACAATAAATAAAAAAAATTAGCCAGGTGTGGTAGCATGTGCCTGTAGTTCCAGCTGCATGGAAGGCTGAGATGGAAGGATCGCCTGAATCCAGCAGGTCAAGGCTGTGGTGGCCGTGAGTGTGCCACTGCACTCCAGCCTGGGTGATAGAGTGAGAGTCCATTTTTTTTTTAAATTGTGTATTTATTCTTACATGTTTAAACTTCAGTCACCTTCAAAGCACTCTATGTTTGAGGCAATATACTTTTCGAGATGCTTTTTTCACTGCTCAGAACAGTTTTTGAACTGGTCAGTTTTGATGCCTTTTAGTACTTCTGACGTTTTTTGTTTCACCTTTTCCACATCTGCAAAAGGTTTTTCTCTGAGGACTTTTTTTCATCAGGGCAGATGGGAAGTCAATCTGGGTGAGGGTGGGACACAGGGGTCATGCCATTTTAGTCAAAAACTGCTGAATGCTCAGTGTGGTACGGGCAAGTAAGTTGTCATGATGGAAGAACCAGACACCTGTTTACCACAACTTGGGATGTTTCTTCTGCAAATCATGATGCAACCTTCTCAAAGCTTCCTGATAAAACTTCGGTTGACTGATCTGGAGGAACAAATTCCAAGTATACTATAAAGAGCCTTCTAAAAGATAATTCTGGGGGTTTTTTTTTTGGTCTTCCTCATATATATAGTGTATATTTACACACACACACACACACACACACACACACACACACACACACACACACATACACACAGTATATGTACTGTTTTCAGTGCTGGACATGGACATTCAGCAGAGAATGAAACAAATTCCAGAACTTATGGAGCTTGCAGAGTAGTTGAGAGAAAAATAGTAAACAAATCAAGAAAAGAATGACATGATATTATGAATACTACTAAGAATCAAGCAGGGCCAGGGGATGGGAAGGGGTAGGGAGGAGAGGAATGTTCTCCACAGGGTGGGCAGGAAAGACTGCCTAAGGAGTGAGATCCTAGAGGTCCTGAATGACAAGGGGAGGGGCCATGGGAAGACCTGTGGGGAGATATTCCAGGCTAAGCGGACAGCAAGTGCAAAGACCCTGAGGCAGACCTGAGCTTGGTTAGGCTGAGGAACAGCCTGAATGGCTCACATGGGGTGAGGGAGGCTGTGGAGGGAGCCAGGGCTGTGAGCTGTGGTAAGGAGTTGGGATCTTTTTTCTAAGTGTGATGGGAAGACACCAGCAGATTGTGAGCCAGGTTATGACATCATCTGAGTGCTCTGTTGACAAGATCTAACCGACTGATGTGAGGAAAAATGACCACAGTGGGTAAGAGTGGGTGCAGAACAGCAGTCAGGAGGCCCCTGCAGTGACTGGGAAAGAGTGGTTGGGGCCGGACTTAGTGGTTGCAGATAAAAGGGTGAGACAGGATCAAGTTTACCACATCTGATGAAGGCAGGACTGGCAGAATTTGCTGATGGACTCCACATGGTGTGAGAAAGAGAAGAGTCTAGGACTGTTCTTTGGGTTAGGTGTCAGTTGCTCAGGTGGGAAGACTGGGGAGGAACAGGTCAGGGGGGTGAGAAAGTTAAGAGTTTTGTTTTAGACAGCCTATACTGGAGACGCTAATATACAGCCAAGAGGAAATAAGTCAGGAGAGAACAGGCTGGAGCCAACAGTGATTTGTTTTCCTTTGCCTTTTCCCCAAATGTCAATAATGATCATATAGTACTTTTTTTTTTTTTTGAGTTGGAGTCTCACTCTGTCACCCAGGCTGGAGTGCACTGGCATGCTCACAGCCACCACAGCCTTGATTTGCTGGGCTCAGGTGATCCTTCTGCCTTAGCCTTCCAAGTAGCTGGAACTACAGGCACATGCCACCACACCCAGTTAATTTTTTGATTTATTGTAGAGATGAGGTCTCGCCAAGTTGCTCAAGACGGTCTCGAACCCATGGGCTCAGGTAATCCTCTCACCTCGGCCTCCCAAAGTGCTGGGATTATAGGCTTGAGCCACTGTGCCCAGCACACAATTTTTTATCAATTCTATTTTTGGGGATCCTCCTCGTATACAGTATTTGCTCAATAAATATTTGCTGAATGATTTGTCAAAATTTTGATAATATCCTTCCAGTCTCTTATCCATCATATTTTTACTGATTTATTTCATATAAAATACATGACATAATAATAATAATAATAATAATAATGTGGTTAGATGCTGTTGCAGCCTTTGTTTATGAAGCAGAATTCTTGCTTCACTAAATTATTACTGCTTCTTCAAAATAAAATATTTTTATTTTATTACTTATTTATTTATTTTTTGAGTTGGAGTCTCACTCTGTCACCCAGGCTGGAGTGCCATGGCATGCGCACAACCACCACAGCCTTGACCTGCTGGGCTCAGGCACCCTTCTGTCTCAGCCTCCCCAGTAAACAGGGCTACGGGCATGTGCCACCATACCCAGCTAATTTTTTTATTTTATTGTAGAGATGAGGTCTTGCCAAGTTGCCCAGGCTGGTCTCGAATCCCTGGGCTCAGGCAATCCTCTTACCTTGGCCTCCCAAAGTGCTGGGATTACAGGCATGAGTCACCACACTCAGCCTAGAGAATCACTATTCTAACAGCAAGATACCATTGGAATCACAGAATCCTGGAGTCAGTAAGGAACCTATGGTTCATTTAGTTCAGTGAGTCCCAGAACTCCCAACTCCAAATGGGAGCCACTGTGTCTACTGGTCTCTAGTGAAATGAGGGAAACAAGCAAAAATACATTATAATAAATCTGACATAAATTAGTTTACTTTAAGGATGCTTTTCTTCTGAGATTGTACTTTTTTGACTTTTTTTTTTTTAAAGAGACAGCATCTTGCACTGTCACCCAGGCTGGAGTACAGTGACTCGATCATAGCTCACTGCAGCCTCAAACTCCTGGACTCACTCAAGGAAACCCTCCATCTCAGCCTCTCAAGTAGCTAGAACTACAGGTATGCTCCACCACACCTGGCGAAATTTTTTATATTTATTTTTTGTAGAGTCAGAGTCTCATTATGTTGCGCAGTCTGTCTTAAACTCCTGGCCTCTAGCAATTCTCCTGCCTTAGCCTCCAAGAGTTTGGAATTACAGGTGTGAGCCACCGCATCTGGCTTTTTGTACTTTTGGATATTAATGACTTTCTTTTATAAAATGATGGTGATGACAGACAGTAGTCATTGTTTTAGTGAATTTATCTGGCAAAAAATGTTTCAAAGGTGTATGTAAGTCCAATGTCTAGGATCTAGTTCAACATTTGTCTTGAGTTGTTCTTTGGGCTGTGTAGCATTCATTCCCCTTTCCTAACAACCCCTGATTTATTTATTTATTTATTTAATTTAATTTTATTTTATTTTTGAATTGGAGTTTCATTCTGTTGCCCAGACTGGAGTGCAGTGGCTGCTCCCGGCCACTGCAGCCTCTACCTGCTGGGCTCCGGCGATCCTTCCACCTCAGCCTTCCAAGTAGCTGGAACTACAGGCGCACGCTACCACGCCCAGCTAATTTTTTGATTTACTGTAGAGATGAGGTCTTGCCAAGTTGCCCAGGTGGGTCTCGAACTCGCAGGCTCAGGCAATCCACTCACCTCAGCCTCCCAAAGCGCCGGATTACAGGCTGAGCCACCGAGCCCGGCTTAACCCCTGATTCTTGCGCATTCGAGAGGTGTTATTTACTCGCGGCTGCATTTGGGCCTGAGGGGGCCTTAAATTAGGTGTCTTGCCTCCCCTGCCCCTCACCTCCACCCCAAAGAGTGCTACAGGAGAGGTCCTCAGAGGTCTTCAAGGACTCTGACAGCTGGAACCTTTCTCTCACCTCTACCCCACCCCAGTTACAGACAGAGAACACGAAATGGCTTGGGCAGCCAAAACTCCTGCTCCTCTGACGGTGGGTCTTAAAGTGGGGTGAAATGACTGAAAACATGAGAAGGTTCACCCGTTCCAGAGATGCTGCCTTGCAGAGATGGTTCAAGGGCTGCATCTGCCTTGATTCTGCACACTTCCCAGCTACCCAACATTCTTTCAGCTTTTGCTAAAGCCGGCTGGAGACAGCTTTGTTACATATAAGGAAAGAAACACAACTGATACACATCCTTTCAGTACCACTCTAAACAGGCAAATGTACATTTTTGTTTCCCTAACTTTGGAACCAAGGAAACAGTTCCATTGCTCTAAGTATCCGATTTCTCCCAGGCAGGAGGCAGGGGAGGAGGTTTTGGTACATGGACCCAGGCATAGACATAGGAAGGGTTAACTAATAGCCTAAGCACCATGCAAAGGAAGAGCAGTAGGCAAGTGGTGAGAACTTCTAGAACATCAGATCCAAGGAACAGATAGGAAGCAAAGGGGTAAGGGGCTGGCATTGGAGACCTGGCAAGAGGAGCGACTTGGTTTGAGGCTAGTGCTGAGAACCAGGAGACACAGCAGAGCCAGAGGGCAGAGCGGGATGAAACGACAACCTGAATGCTTGGGAAATTCTTTGTTACCCTAGATAAAAGTCAGATTGTCTGTAATTCCAACCCATCTTCCTCCAAAGTCATGGGTTACAGGACAGTCCTTAAACTATTTGAGGAGAGCCCTCAGGTCTCCTCCAAGTCTTGCCCTCTCCAACCTAAACATCTCCAGTTCCTCAATAATTCCTGGACACAATTCTAGTCTGGCCCTTCTCTCTGGACACATGTCAGATGGGACTGTCTGAAGCAGGACCATCTCTCTTGCTCTGGGTCAAGTGTACTTTTTTTAAAAGGTCTCTATTTTGACATTTAGATAGTGTTTTTCTGCTATCTCCAAGAGGAAAAAACATTTATTTTTATTATATTTATTTATTTTTGAGTCAGAGTCTCACCCCAGTGTCAACCTGCTGGGCTCTGGCGATCCTTCCACCTCAGCCTTCCAAGTAGCTGGAACTATAGGTGCACACTACCACACCCAGCTAATTTTTTGATTTGCTGTAGAGATGAGGTCTCGCCAAGTTGCCCGGGCTGGTCTTGAACCCACGGGCTCAGACAATAAACTTACCTCGGCCTCCCAAATTGCTGGGATCACAGGCTGAGCCACCAAGCCCAACCATTTATTTTTTTTTAACAAAATACATGTTCATTGTGAAAAAGTCATACAATGTAGAGAATAAAACTAAAAGGCAAAAGTCTTCCTCATCCTCACTAGTATTTCCTAGGAACAAAAACTTAATATTTTTTTATGTGTCCCAAATCCTTCTATATGTACATACTGATTTTATATCAAAAACACATTTTGAAAATAATGGAACCATCCTATATATAATGGTTTATAACTTTAATTTTTTACTCACTATCTAAATACATTGCCTATAATATTTTCTTGATTTACTAACTGTAGACACCATTGATTGAAATTCTTTCACATCAGAAGGTGTAAATCTGCCTCATTGTTTTATTTTTTGACTTGGGGTCTCACTCTGCTGCCCCGACTGGAGTGCAGTGGCACAATCATGGCTCAGAGCAATCTCGAAATCCTGGGCTCAGGAGAGTAGCTGGGACTACAGGCACATGCTCCCGTGTCCAGCTAATTAAAAAAAAATTTTTTTTTTTTTTTTAGTTGGAGTCTCACTCTGTTGCCCAGACTGGAGCAGCCTCAACCTGCTGGGCTCCAGCGATCCTTCCGCCTCAGTCTTCCAAGTAGCTGGAACTACAGGCATGTGCTACCACGCCCAGCTAATTTTTTGATTTATTATAGAGATGAGGTCTCACCAAGTTGCCCAGGCGGGTCTTGAACCCGCGGGCTCAGGCAATACACTCACCTCAGCCTCCCAAGGCGTGGGATTACAGGTTGAGCCACCAAGCCTGGCTAATTTTTTTTTCTTAAATAACAGAAATTTATTGTCTTTATAGTTCTGGAGCCTAGAAGTATAAGATCAAAGTGTTGGGAGGTTTGGTTTCTTCTGAGGCCCTTCTCTGGCTTGCTGTTGGTTACCTTCCTGCTCTGTCCTCACGTGACCTTTCCTCTATAAGCATGCATCCTAGGTTTCTCCTTGAATTTTTTTTTTTTTTTTTGAGTTGGAGTCTCACTCTGTCGCCCAGACTGGAGTGCAGTGGCCACTCCCGGCCACCGCAGCCTCGACCTGCTGGACTCTGGCAATCCTTCCGCCTCAGCCTTCCAAGCAGCTGAAATTACAGGCATGTGCTACCACGCCCAGCTGATTTTTTTTGATTTATTGTAGAGATGAGGTCTTGCTGCCCAGGCGGGTCTCGAACCCGCCGGCACAGGCAATCCACTCACCTCAGCCTCCCAAAGGCGTGGGATTACAGGCTGAGCAACTGAGCCCGGCTGAATTTTTTTTTTTAACCATGAGAAAGGATTACTTTTTCAATAAAAACTATGGTTAAAACATGGGTAACAGCTGGGTGTGGTGGCTCACACCTATAATCCCAGCACTTTGGGAAGCTGAGGTGAGAGGATTGCCAGAGCCCACAAGTTCGAGATCAGCCTGGGCAACTTGGAGAGATCTCATCTCTACAATAAATTAAAAGTTAGCCGGGCATGGTGGTGTGTGCCTGTAGCTCCAGTTACCTGCAAGGCTTGAGGTGGAAGGATATCTGAGCCCAACAGGTTGAGGCTGTGGTGGACATGAGCGTGCCATTGCCCTCCAGCCTGGGCAACAGAGTGAGACTCCAACTAAAAAAAAAAAAAAAACAAGATAAAAAAATGGGTGACATTATATCAGTGCTGTACTTCTTAAAGCAGCAGAATCACACGCTGGCTATTTGGGCAGGAGCATCCATTGAGGTCCTCTGGGATGGCTCCTTAACAGCTGAGTCAGCTTTTCTTGGCACTTCCCTTCCTCTTTTTCCTGCCAGGCCCTCAGCTCTCAGCTGTTTTCCATTCCTGTTCAAGTCTGCCACCATCCACTCTAACTGCCAAGCTTCCCCTGATAATCAAGATGGATCACAGGATAGGACACAATTGTTCATCTCCTTTCTTTCTATCTCTAGAGCAAAGCCACCTGCCTCATCGACACTTGGCATTAAAGACAATACTGTTGGGCTTTATTTTTCCTGTTTTATAGAAGAAGGCCAACAAAATTGAAAAACTTGTTCAAGCAACACAGTTAGTGAGAGGCAGCACCAAGATTTGAGCCCATGTTTGTCTTCTACCATGCCTAGTTACTTCTCAAAAGTCTCACTGCCAAAGGCTGAGGGGAAATAGGCAGTATTTATATAATATAATGCACATAGTGAAACATAGAAGGTTCAAGAAATCAACAATCCTCACCGAATGTGGCCCATATTCTATGACCCAACTACCTTTAGCCGGTGTCTTGGGAAAGTTCCCAAACCCCTCACCCTGTTCAGGGTCCTTGAAGCCTCTTCCCACTACACAAGACTGATGATTCCATTGACATAAACTACCATCCTTTGAGGTTTGGAAGAACGAATTAGGAGAGGAGGAGAGGAGAGAACATTAGTCTAGTGCCATTACCTGCCCTGGGTGCTGTCCTGGAGGCAAAGCTCAGCGTCAGGCAGATCTGCACGCAAGCCTCAGTTTTATCAATTATTTGCTTTGTGCTCTTGGGCAAATTAGTTGCCTGCTTTCAGCATCATCTTCTTCATTAATAAACCAGAGAAGAGGGCACACCTCATCAACAAGGGTACTTGCATAATGAACATTTGTATACCTATTTCCTGAATTGTACCCCACATGTTTAAAGTAAAAAATTTATATTAAAAAAATAAACTGAGCCAGGCTCGGTGGCTCAGTCTGTAATCCTGCGCTTTGGGAGGCTGAGGTGAGTGGATTGCCTGAGCCTGCGTGTTCGAGACCCACTTGGGCAACTTGGTGACACCTCATTTCTACAGTAAATCAAAAAATTAAGCCGGGCTCAGTGGCTCAGCCTGTAATCCCACGCCTTGGGAAGCTGAGGTGAATGGATTGCTTGAGCCCGCGGGTTCGAGACCCGCCTGGGCAACTTGGCGAGACCTCATCTCTACAATAAATCAAAAAATTAGCTGAGTGTGGTAGTGCACGCCTGTAGTTCCAGCTACTTGGAAGGCTGAGGCGGAAGGATCGCCGGAGCCCAGCAGGTCGAGGCTGCGGTGGCCAGGAGCAGGCTCTCCACTCCAGTCTGGGTGACAGAGTGAGATTCCAACTAAAAAAAATAAATAAATAAAAACATAAATAAAATATAAATAAACTGGAGAATAACCGTAACTATCTCAGAGGACATTAAAATAAAATATACTGCTTATGTATGATAGTGTAGTGCCTGACATATAGCAAGTGTTCATTAAATGTTCATGATCATCACTACCACAGGTAAACCTCCTAACAGCACCATGACCTAGGAATTACTGTTCCATTTTATAGAGCAGGAAACTGAGACTTAGTGCTCTCTCTCCATTACACATGGCTTCCTGAGTTTCAAACACATAATTTAAATCCCCGGAGAAATCCAGACAAAATGCTCTCTGAACTTGTGCCTACTCACCCGGAAATTGTTCTTTAGAAAATTTTCTGATTGTATCACCAGAGTTCACAATCAGAGACACCCTAATTCTTACTCTGTCAGCTTCGCAGAACTAGATTTTCTAGCTGCCTCTCCTCCTCCTTTTAAATGATCTCTACTATTAAATTTCTAATCATGTTCTCACCTTTTTAGGAAGCAGATTCTGAAGTTCTCTTACTTCTGATATTCTCTTGACTTGCTGTGTAGCTTTCCTTAAGACCAGGGTCTGACAGTGATGCTCTGTCAATGTGACAGTAGAAAAAAAAAGATAACTGGAGCTTGACAGTTGTGATAAGAAAGAGCATATGGTAAATCTCAGCTTCCTAGTAGAGTGAAAGGCCTGCATGCACCCAGATCATCCACCTGTGCCCCTGAAGCTGCAACCCTGAGATAGTAGTGAAAGCAGCAGAAGCTAGATAGGAACCTAAACTTCTGAGAGAGGGGAATACTGTCCTGGATCAGAAGACATGTGGTTCAAAGAGTGTGGAGGGAAACCTTGGTTTTCTTTTTTTCCTCTATGTTCTCTTCCCTGGTTTTCTTTTTTTCCTCTATGTCCTCTTCCCCATTGGCCAAGGAGATCGACCCAGTCATGGAATGTATAGCACAGTGGAGAGACTAAAGCTATGCTATGCCTATGCTCACCCTTGAGCTGTGTATATATACGTGTATCTGATCCCAAACAGCACACCGAAGGCTTTGAATACTACCAGGTAGTCAACAACTCAGGCCACAAATGTGGTTTCATGGGAGTCACACATGCAGGACAGATCCAAACAGCACTGTAAAAGTTTTGAAACCTGAGCTGACATTGAATCTACAACTTACAGAAGGTCAGAACTGGTGACCTGAACCTAACTGTGTGAATTGGCTGTTAAAACAAAACAAAACACCCCAAACTTCTCTGTATATTTAAACAAGACTCAGAGTCTAGCAATCCAAAATTACTCGACAAAGAACAAGGAAAGTCTGACAAATTCTCGAGGGAAAAAGACAATCAGCATTACCAACCTTGAGATGATTTAGATGTTAGAATAATCAGACCAGAGCCGGGCTCGGTGGCTCAGCCTGTAATCCCACGCCTTTGGGAGGCTGAGGTGAGTGGATTGCCTGAGCCCGCGGTTCGAGACCCTCCTGGGCAAATTGGCAAGACCTCATCTCTACAACAAATCAAAATTAGCCGGGCGTGGTAGCGCACGCCTGTAGTTCCAGCTACTTGGAAGGCTGAGGCGGAAGGATCGCCGGAGCCCAGCAGGTCGAGGCTGCGGTGGCCGGGAGCAGACACTGCACTCCAGTCTGGGTGACAGAGTGAGACTCCAACTCAAAATAAATAAATAAGTAAATAAGAATAATCAGACCAACACTTTAAAGTATATATTAAAACAATGCCATAAGAAGTAAGGGTGAGCCAGGTGCAGTGGCTCACGCCTGTAATTCCAGCACTCTGGGAGAGGATTGCCTGAGTCCAGCGGTTAGAGATTAGCCAGGGCAACTTGGTGAGACTTTCAGCTCTACAATACATAAAAAAATTAGTCGGGCATGGTGGCGCACGCCTGTAGTTCCAGCTACTTAGAAGACTGAGACAAAAGAATTGCCTGAGCCCAGCAGGCTGAGGTTGTGGCCATGAGTGTGCCACTGTACTCCAGCCTGGGCAACAGAGTGAGATTCCAACTCAAAAAAAAAAAAAAAAAAAGTAAGGGTGAACATGCTAGAAACAACAGAAAAATTAGAATGTCTCTGTAGATAAATAGAAGCTTTAACAGGGAACCAAGTGGGAATTTCATAACTGAAAAATACAGCAATCAAAATAAAAAATACATTGAATGGGATCAATAGCAAAACTGAGGTGACAGAGGAAAGAAATAGTAAGCTTGTGGTGTTTCTGACATCAAATGTGTTATTTTTGTCATACCAGTATGTGATTTTTCATACCAATAGTTTAATTCTCTGACACAAATTGAGTGCAATTCAATTCTGACACTATCTACCTGGAGTTGGCACCATATTCCACAAGCTTTTTATTTTATTTATTTATTTTTTTAAACATTGATTTTTATTTATATTTTTGTAGATGGTGTCTTGCTATGTTGCCCAGGCCAGTCTCTTTCTTTTTGAGTCAGAGTCTCACTCTGTTGCCCAGGCTGGAGTGCAGTGGCACACTCACGGCCTCAACCTGCTGGGCTCAGGTGATACTCCCGCCTCAGCCTTACAAGTAGCTGGGATTACAGGTATGCACCACCATACCCAGCTAATTTTTTAATTTATTGTAGAGACAAGGTCTTGTCAAGTTGCCCTGGCTGGTCTTGAGCCCGTGGGCTCAGGCAATTCTCTCGCCTCTATCTCCCAAAGTGCTGGGATTATAGGCATGAGCCACCATGCCCGGCTATATCCCACAAGCTAAAGGACTCAGGCCTACAAGTCTGCCCCTGCTTCAGACATCAGCATCAAATGAGGTGCTCAGGTTACCTCTGCCTAACTGATGATAAATTTGAGGATTCTCACAACTCCCCCTCGACAGGTTCAATAATTCACTAGAATGACTCACAGGACCCAGGATCCTTACTCTGACAGATTTATTATAAAGGATTCAGCTCTGAAAAAAACAAATGGAAGGGATGCACAGGGCGAGGTATGGGAGAGGGTGTGGTGAAGAGCTTCCAGAGCAACCATGCCCTCTTTGGGCACACCACTCTCCCAGCATGTTACTGTGTTCACCAACCAGGTAACTCACCAAATCTTATTGTTCAAGAGTTTTTATAACTCAATCTCCAGTCCCCATCTTCTCCCTGGAAGTTAGAGGGTAGGGCTGAAAATTTCTACCCTCTAATGTGTGTTTGGTCTTTCTGGTAACCAGTCTCCAACCAGAGTATTAGCATAAACTCAGGTGTTGAAAGAGGCTTATTATGAATAACAAAAGACACTCCTTTCACTAAGGAAATCCCAAGGGTTTAGGAGCTCTGTGACAGAATCTGGGGACAAAAACCAAATATTTGTTATTATACTATATAATCTGAACAATATAGAGAAAAAAATGGGAAAAAATGAACAGAGCCTCAGGGACCTATGAGACAACATCCAAAGGTCTAACATCTGCATCATTAAAGTCCCAGAATGAAAGGAGTGTGTGGTACCAAAAAGATTTTTGAAAAACTAATGGCTGAAATGTTACAAATTTGGTAAAAGGCTTACATTTACAGATTAAAGAAGCTCAGTAAACCCCAAGAAACCCATGCCTACACATATCATAATCAAATTGCTGAAAGACAGATCAAGAAAATATCTTGAGGGCAACCAGAGAAAAATGTAGCATAGAAAAATGAGGGAAGTAACAATTTATGACTGTAGACTTCTCATCAGAAACCACTGAGTCCAGAGGCTGTGGAACAACATTTTTAAGTGCTGAAAGAACTGTCAGCCTAGAATGCTATAACCAGAAAAAAAAATTCTGCAAGAATGAGGGTAGGTTGGGCTCGGTGGCTCAGCCTGTAACCCCAGCACTTTGGGAGGCTGAGGCGAGTGGACTGTCTGAGCCCACAGGGTTGAGACCAGCCCAGGCAACTTGGCGAGACCTCTTCTCTAAAATAAATAAATAAATAAATAAATAAATAAATAAAAATAAATAAATAAATAAATAAGCCGGGTATGGTAGTGTGTGCCTGTAGTTCCAGTTACTTGGAAGGCTGAGGCAGAAGGATTGCTGGAGCCCAGCAGGTTGAGACTGTGGAGCATGCCACTGAACTCCAGTCTGGGCGGCAGGGTGAGACTCCAGCTCAAAAAAAAAAAAAGATGAAGGTAAAATAAAGACATGAAAAGATAAAATAAAGACATGAAAGAAAACTAAGAAAATTTCCTATTAGCAGGCCTATTTTACATGAAATACTAAAGGTGTTGTTGTTTTCAGTTAGAGGAAAATAATACCACAAGGAAATTTGGAACTTCAGGAATGAAGGAAAAGCAACAGAAGCTGTAAATATCTGACTACATATAATGACTATTTTATTCATTTTAACCTCTTTAAAATGTGAACACTCTGAAATATAGTTCAGCAGTTCCTCAAAATGTCAAACACATGACCCAGTGATTCTACCCCTAGGTAGACACACAAAAAGAATGAAAACTTATGTCCACATAAAAATTAGTGCATGAGCCGGGCTCGGTGGCTCAGCCTGTAATCCTGCGCCTTTGGGAGGCTGAGGTGAGTGGATTGCCTGAGCCCGCGGGTTCGAGACCCGCCTGGGCAGGCGAGACCTCATCTCTACAATAAATCAAAAAATCAGCCGGGTGTGGTAGTGCATGCCTGTAATTCCGGCTACTTGGAAGGCTGAGGCGGAAGGATCGCTGGAGTCCAGCAGGTTGAGGCTGCGGTGGCCGGGAGTGGCCACTGCACTCCATTCTGTGTGACAGAGTGAGACTCCAACTCAAGAAAAACAAAACAAAACAAAACAAAAAAAACTAGTGCATGAATGTTCATAGCAGCATTTTTCACAATAGCCACAAAATGGAAACAACCAGAGCTGAATGAAAATGAAAAGACAACATATGAAACATTTGTAGGATGCAGCTAAAGCAATATTTAGAGGAAAGTCTATAGCTTATATTAGGAAAAAAGGTCTCATTCAGTTCAAATCTTTTCTAATTTCCCTTGGTACTGCCTCTTTGATTCATGGATCTTCATGAATTGAATATATATGTATATTTGGGGGATTTACAAAGTCTCTCACAAATATTTACCTCCGTTTGTAAACCTGCCTAAACTCTTGATCAGTTGTTTTTTTTTTAATAGCTTTATTGAGATAAAAATTACATACTAACATTCTCCCTCAAGAAAAAGGATAAAGTTTTTAGAATAATGATGGCATGTAAAATTACTAGAATGATACTTAAGAGCTCCTATTTTGATTGTACTTTCTTAGACTGCATTTATCTATTTGGCATCCATTAAATACTAACAAGTTGCTTGCATTTTTCCTGCCATCCAGAAGCCATACTCTGAGCAAACTCTTTTATTTAACTCTCACACGCCAAGCCAAGACAACTAGGGACAGCCTCTATGCTCCAGAAGCTGCTGGAATGATTCAAACCAGCTACCTCCTAACCAGTTTCCAGTGCCTTGCTTTGCCTTTCCCACTGAAACCCAATGAAGGCAGTGGTTTATCCCTTCCCCTCACTTCTTTCTGCCTCCTGCCCTGCCCTGGTGCTTCCCTCTGTGGCCCTGATGGCGAGTCATGCCTCACATTTCCCGGGGAACCAGAAGAGTAACATCACTTTTCTTTTAATGGCATTGACTTCTCCTCTCCATGTTTTCACTTAGTCACCTTTATAAATTAAGACCTGGGTGCAAATCAGTTCCTACCTCAATAAATGCTGGCTTCTTGTGGGGGGAGAGGAACAGTTATCATGACTTAAATGTATTTTCTTCCAGTGTCAATTTCTCTTTCCCACAGATGTTAGCATTGTGCTCAACTCATCATCACAAAAATAGGAATTAATAAGTGCTTACTGAACTGAAAAGACAATTACATCCTCACTTAAAATATTACTTGGTGCCAAGGTCTAGGCTAGAACCCCAAGTGTAAAGCAGGGTAACAAATTATGTTCAAACAAATCTAAGAAACCAGGATTTTGGAGAGGATAATAAGGTCAAAAGCCTACATTCCCCTTTTTGGTTGTCAATTTACCTTTCGTGGTATGGCGTGTTCGTGAGCTTTCTTCTGAATTCTGCTTGGCTGAAGAGCCTCTTTCCCTGGATGAATGTATACTAGAAGCCTCCAGGGGACAACAAACACAATAAGGAGAGAGACAGAGAGAAAGAGAGAGAGAGGAATGGAAGTTAGCAAAACTGGTAGTGAGGGGAATATGAGAAAGTAATACATGTAACTTCTTAGCTACTTCTCCGTGTTCTCAGTCAAGGAACATGCAGAGGGGGACCTCTCAGGCACAGTTGGACAATCCCAGGAACATGATAAAGAGCAGTGGTTGACATGGAAAGCATATGGGCTAGGGACCAAGGCTGACCAGGGTTTCAGTCCCAGCTCTGTCACTCAACAGCTGGTGATCTGGGCTAAGTCACAGAACCTCTCTGCCACCTTGGTTTTCTTGTAGGATTAAGTCAGCTAATGCATGCAAAGTACATGTGTGGTTCATGGTAAGTGGTCCAAACACACTGCTATCATCCCTCATGCAGTCACTCATCACACCTCCTTCAGTAAACATTTCACTGAGTCAACAATGAAACCTAGTCCCTGCTTTGAGGAGCTCCTAGTCTAGCTGGGGAGAAAACTGTAAATAAACTATTTACACTAAATAAGTAGAAAGCATCACTTATTTGTTAGAAAGGTAATATAAGTTAGAATTATCTTTGGATTACGACAAAGACTCTAAATAACAGTGGCTCAAACTAGGTAGAAATTTCCCTCCCAAATATAAGTCTGAAGGTTGGCAGGCCTGGGCTCATGTGGTATTTCTGCTGTGCTGAGTCCTCAGAGACTCTGACTTCTTCCAGTGCATGGTTCCACTTTCCCTAAGATAAGACCTTGTTTCTTAGGGTCCTAGATGGCATCTGGAGTTCCAGCCATCACATTCACATTCCAGGCAGTAGGAGGGAGGAAAGAACAAAGAGATGAAGGTTTTGCACAAGCTGTTCACACACGGTATATCCACTTAGATCTCATTTCCTAAATCTGAGTCATATGGTTGTACATAGACGGTGGGGGGAGCGGTGAGAGGAGATACAATGTTTATTTTGGCCATGTACATGCCTAGCTAAAGATCAGAGGTTCTCTTTGATGAAGGGAGACTGGGGAACAATTCACAGTTGCACAAGCAGTATGAGGAGAGCATCATGGGAAGGCAGAGTGGGGAACGCTTGACTCTGTCTGGGGGAGAGCTGGAGGGCTTCCAAGGAGAGAAGACACTTGCATTCTGTCTTTAAGGATGAGTAGGAGTTTGGCAGTGTTAAACAGATGGCCCACCAAGTGGCAGACAAGCAGTCCACCAGCCTCAACAACAACTGCTTTGTATTTATATAAGCATGATATTTGAATGGGCAGGAGAAAGCCAAAGGGGCTTCCCATACATCATGCAGCAGGTTGGCCAACAGCTACTAACTTTTATAGTGTTGAGGTGGCTACTGGGAAAACACTCCCAGGGCTCAATGAAGCACCAGCGCTCCTTCCTGACAGGCCTCAGAGAGAGCTGTAGTGGAGCAGAGAACCATGCAAGGAGATGAGCTTGGGTTTAAGTTTTTAGGGCCTCCTATTGGCTGGAGAGGCAGCATGCTGATGCAGAAAGAGCTCAGACTGACACATCATTCACCTCCCTGAGTTGACTTCTTCCTTTGTCAAATCAGATAATAAGCCAAAATTCCCCACTTTGCAGGGCTGTGGATATATGCATCCTAGAGAGGATACATGCAGAGAAACCCTGCACATGGTGGACTGTCATAAAGACCATGTTCTTCCATTTTCTCTCCATTCTCTTATTGTTTTCTTGGGGTGGGAGGTAAACCATGACTGCTCTGAGACCTCCTGTGCTTCCCCCAGTACAGAGGAGATGGGCTGTTCTACCCCACCTGGCCTACCTTGCTCCTGAGATAAGGCATGCTGAAGACTCGGTTATGATGGGGCAGAATAGATGGGAGAGCCCATTTTTGAACTACAATGAGATATAATCTGGGGATGCCCAGAAATGTCTGGGAAGAGGGTGGGTTGCACAGGTCTGATATTAGCAGGTATGGGCATGAGCTGGAAGAATTTGGGTCACTATTATTAGTGACCTTGACTATACTCATGCTCTGGAACTTGAGGAAATTCTGGTTAAGGACAAATTCTGAGGATATGACTAGACAACAATTTATGGGACATCATCTGTCATTAGATTGAATCTATAAGAGTTAGCACCAGTCATGATACCTATTTTGCAGATAAGAACATAGAGGCTCAGATTTGCTTAAAGCTATGTAACTGATAGTTGGCATCACCTAGAAGGAAATTTAGGTCTTTGGCATCAAGTCGAGTGTGTTTTCTGCCTTGCCTATGGTTCTATGGTGGTCATTCATTCCCAGTTCCCATATTTTGGGGTGGGTCTAGAAATCGTCCTTTCTCGGGCAACCCTCTTGGGTCCCCTCTTGCTCTGGGAACTTTTCTGTCCTCTCAATAAATTCTGCTTTCTCAAAAAAAAAAAAATTGTTCTTTCTCTAACCCAGACCTCTCCTCTGAAGTCCAGTCTTGGATATTTACCCACATGACATCTCCATTTGTACTTCTCACAGGCATCTTAAAGTTGACAAGTTCAAAACTGAACTCTTAGCCAGGCTCGGTGGCTCAGCCTGTAATCCTGCGCCTTTGGGAGGCTGAGGTGAGTGGATTGCCTGAGCCCGCGGGTTCGAGACCCGCCTGGGCAGCGAGACCTCATCTCTACAATAAATCAAAAAATCAGCCGGGCGTGGTAGCACATGCCTGTTATTCTGGCTACTCGGAAGGCTGAGGTGGAAGGATTGCCTGAGCCCAGCAGGCGAGGCTGCGGTGGCTGGGAGTGGCCACTGCACTCCAGCAGTCTGGGTGACAGAGTGAGACTCCAAAACAAACAAACAAACAAACAAAAAAACACTGAACTCTTTATAGCTTTCCTCTACCCCAAGCCCTACACCTCCATGTCAATAAATGGCCCTGTTCAGCTGCTGAAACCACACACCCAGAAAGCATCCTCGAGCTCTGTCCTTTCTTCCCCACTTCTCCATCCTACTCTAAAGTCAACCCATCAGCAAGTGTTGAAAGCTCCATCTCCAGGACACATGTTAGGTCTGCTTTCTTGCCACTTTCTGTCACTTTCTCACTTAGACAGCTATAGAAGACTCCTGGCTGGCCTTCTGTGCCCCTCCAATACATCCTCCATATTCAGAAGACAGTGTGATCTTTCAAAAACATAAATAAGATCACATCATCCTCCTATTTTAATGAATTTTCATGGCATTTAAATTATATCCATATTCTTTACTATGACTCTCACAACTCTGCAGCATCCAGCCCTCACCTGTGTCCCCAGCCTTTGACTTCTGCCTGTCTTCCCCTTACTCAATGGGTACAGTAACACCAGTATTCTCTCTATTCCCTGAATACTTGAGCTCTTTTTTTTCTGCCTCAGGAGCTTTGCATATGCTGTTCCTTCTTCTTGGAAAATTCTTTCAATTACTCTTCCAATGGCTGACTTTACATCTTTTTGTTTTCAGCTCTAGTGACATCTTCTGGGGGTACTGTTTGTCACATGTGTGTCCCTTTTTCTTAACACATATGAGACCCACCCCCCAAGGTAAAATATTTAAATTGTTCCCCCAGTTTCCTTTGAGGCTGGGGTGTATACATTTCACCTAGGCTGTATTTTCAGATGCACCACACCTGCCAGAGGCTTCTAGGTGAAATGAGCCAGGTGAGGAAATGTGTACTGTGGATTCCAGTTTTTGCAGAGATTGCTGACAGCAGCAACTGGTTTTTTAAGGAAAGCAGAGTGGAGCTTTCAGTATCCAGACCCCAGTAACAAAGGAGCACAGCAGTGTGGCTTTGCAGGGTCGGCACAGTCTCTGAAGTTAACTTGGGGGCTCTGCCATGAAAGCTGTGCACCACTGATATCCTCGAATACATGTCTTTCTGCTTCAAGTAGCTGGAATGGATTCTGCTATTTGCAACAAAGAACTCTGCTGATGATTTCTCCTCAGTTTCCATTTCTTAGATCTTTTCTATCTTTTAAAAATATTTATTAAATGAATAAGTGATTCAGTCTCCAATAGGTAGGCACCCTAATCTATATCTGGGTCACACAGCAGAAGCCAAATTCAAGTTAGATACCTTTTCATTCCAACTATGCAAATCCCCAACACTTAAGAGAAGAGCAGATGGCAGGTCAGAAAGTTAAAATAACTGCAACTCATTCCCCTGAACTGTGGACTCTCAGACAGACTGTTGCCACTGGAAAGCATATTTTGAACACAGCCAGCTATTTCACTGAGCAGATGGGAAAATGTGTCCACTCTTGATAGGAGAGGCTCTGTCCCCACCACACAATTCAATTACTCCCTCGATCCTGGTTTGTCCATTAAAACTTCAGCTGTTTCCAAGGTTCCAGAGCTTTTGATGATTTCTATTTTGGGGGCAGAAAATAGAATCCCTTAGCTGAGTTCCTGAAATAACTGTCAGAAGATTTTATGTATTTCAGTACAAAGAAAATACATTTGTTTCAGGCTGTTGTGACAAGCAGTACCAAAACACTGAATAATATTTTGATCTTGGTCCCTGAGTGACAGCTGTCCCTCTGCAGCCCCTGTTTCAACTGTACTTTTTTGGGAGCTGACATATATAGAACTCCAGTACAGTATATGCTAAGCACAGGGTCAAGGGTTTACATAGATTATGTCATTCATGAAGTCCAGAAATATTTGTTGAGTGTTTTTTTTGTGTGTGTGTCAGTTTTATTTTAGGAGTTAGAAAAGTAATAATGGAAAAAGAGATCCTGTTCTCATGGAGTTTGCATTGTAATAGAGGGAGATGGATTCTAACAATCTATCATCTCCACAGGAAGAACAGCAGCTAAGCACAGCACAGAGAATGAAAACTAGTCATGTGATGACAGAGTGGCTTGGGAGTCGAGGGCAATTTCTTTGACAGTGAACCTGGAGTCTGAGGGGCAAGGAGGAGCCAGTCATTTTCCCCTGGAATCCTGAGAAGATCACGTTCCAGGCAAAGGTGAAGGCTAATAGCAAAGGACCAACCAGGCATGGGCCTGGAGTATCCAAGATGCAGAAGGAGATTCCAGTGGGCTATGCTGGTGCCGAGGGAGGGAATGGATGCCAGGTGGCTGGAGAGATCAGTGGTGGCCAGATTCTGTAAGGCATTGCAAGATTGGATTCTATTCCAAGTGCACTGAAGAAGCTATTGGAGGTTTTAAGCAGGGTACAGCCCCATCTGATGTACATCTGTAAAAGGTCACTCTGGTCACTGTATGGAGACTGGTGGTGGCTACTGCAGGTAAGATAGGACGCTGAGGACTGGAAGTCAAGTGTGCTCCTCACCCTTGTTAAGTCTGAGATCCGCCTGGTGAGGCCAAGAGGGCTGTTGGGTAGGTTAGTGTGCCTTCTGAGACAGGCCAGGTTGGAGGGGGAGATCTGGGTGTCACTGGCAAACTGGTGGTATGACACCAGACCAGATGAGGCTGCCTAGGAAGAATCTGTAGACACAGCAGGGAAGAGGGGCTAGGACCAAGTGAACCGACAGGATAGGGAGCTACCAAAGGAGACTGAGAATGAGTAGCCAGCAAGGAAGGAAGATCCTGACAAAAGTAGAAGCCAAGAAAACAAAGTGTTTCAAGAAAGTGGGAGTAGGCAACCATACAAAACAGATCAGAGACTTGTCTGGGGACCCAGCATATAGGGTCCCAGTGCTGCTGACAGGAGCAGCTATGGTGGCCAGCAGAGGGAAGAATGCAACTGGAACAACCGAGGGCATTTGTGAGTTGAGGAAAAATATGGGTACAGACGCATCTTTCAAGAAGTTCTAGTGAGAAAATGGGGATGTGGAATCAAAGGAGATTTTCTTTTTTCTTTCTTTCTTTCTTTCTTTCTTTTTTTTTTTGAGTTGGGGTCTCAGTCAGTCACCCAGGCTGGAGTGCAGTGGCACAATCACAGCTCACCACAGCTTTGACCTCCTGGCCTCAGGCAATCCTTCCACCTCAGGCTCCTGAGTAGCTGGGACTATAGGCGTGCACCACCCTGCCTGGCTAATTTTTTGATTTATTGTAGAGATGAGGTCTCACCATATTACTCAGGCTGGTCTCAAACTCCTATGCTCAGACAATCAATCCTCTTGCCTCAGCCTCCCAAAGTGCTGGGATTACAGGCATGAGCAACTGTGCCTGGAGATTTTTTAAAAGATAAGAGATGCTTGGCCGGGCACTGTGGCTCAAGCCTGTAATCCCAGCCCTTTGGGAGGCTGAGGCAAGAGGATTGCCTGAGCCCAGGGGTTCGAGACCAGCCTAGGAAACTTGGTGAGACCTCGTCTCTACAATAAATCAAAAAATTAGCTGGGTGTGGTAGTGGGCTCCTGTAGTTTCAGCTACTTGGAAGGCTGAGGTGGAAGGATCCCCTGAGCCTAGAAGGTCGAGGCTGCAGTGACTGTGAGTATACCACTGCACTCCAGCCTGGGCAACAGAGTGAGACTCCAATTAAAAAAAAAAAGAGAGAGATGCTACAGCACCACTGTCTGATGATGGGAATGATCCCACAGAGTGGGAGAAAAATGAGGGTGCGAGGAAAAGGGGTGGAAAGTGCATGTCTCCTTGGAAAGCCAAAAGAGTGAGCTCCAGGACACAGTTTAGGGGTTGGCCTTAGAGGGGAGCAGGGCCCCCTCCACAGGCACGATGGATGGCAGATGGCGAGGGTAGAGATGAAGGCAGGCTGTATTGGCAGGAAAGCAAGGACCTTTCTATTGACAGCTTCTAATTTCTCAATGAAAACATACCCTGTTAGGTGCTAGAGTGAGGGCAGGTGGGAAAAGGAGACAGCAGTGGAAGGAGTATGAGAGGCAGACAGAGTGAAAGAAGTGTTTCAAGGTGAGGTACCCTGCACTGGCTAGCAAAGTATGGTGCCATGGCCAGGCAGTGCTGAGTACCCATCTGAGCTGTGGGGCTGCAGAGTCTTCATAATGTCGGCAAGAAGCCTCTTGTACTGATTTATGCCTATAGAAATAAAGTGTTAGGAAAGTTAAGTAACTTCCCTAAGGCCACAAAGCTAGAACCAGAGATCTGCAAACCCTGTGGAGACATGAAGAATCTTCAAGGACTAACTCAAGGATCAGTTCCAAGAACATCCATTTTCAGACCCACAAATTTCCTTTCAAACTGTTTTCTAAAATGATTGTTCTGGGGACGTCAGGTTTTCACAACAGCCCTTATTCCACTTTACAAAAGAAAGGCACACCCTCTACCCATCTCAAACATCCCTTTGGTGAATGTTCCAGAGTGGCAACACTCCCAATCCTGCACCAAACAAAAGGAGAAAGCTGTCCTAACAGTGAGTCAAGTCTCATATTCTGTTTGTTAAGAGTGAAGCATGGCATTAGAAATAGGAATCACTTAGGCATTACAGGTGCGATGTTGTCTTAGAGTTTAAAGATTAGCAGGGAGACAGCCATGATCAGAATTATGATTAAATAATTATGTGAGTGCTCTAAAAGAAAGAGACATCAGCACATGTATTAGGTTCCTGCAAAAGTAATTTTGGTTATAGCATTGTTGATATTTGCCATTTGATATTAGAATACATTCTTAAATAAATGTGGTCATGTTATACATCATTTTATTTTATTTTATTTTTGAGTTGGAGTCTCACTCTGTCACCCAGACTGGAGTGTAGTGGCATACTCATGGTCACTTCAGCACTGATCTGCTGGGGTTAGGCGATCCTTCCACCTCAGCCTTCCAAGTAGCTTGAACTACAAGTGCGTGCTACCACACCCGGCAAATTTTTGATTTGTTGTAGAGACAAGTCTAGCCAAGTTGCCTGGGCTGTTCTTGAACCCCCGGGCTCAGGCAATTCACTCGCCTTGGCCTCCTAAAGTGCTGAGATTATGGGCTGAGCCACTGAGCACTGCCTATACATCATTTTAATGTGCATTTGTTATTTTATGTTTTTTTTGCTAATGACTTTTTACTTGCTGTTCATTTTATATTTATTTTAGAAATGATGTTAGACAAAAAGCAAATTCGAGTGATTTTCTTGAGTTCAAAATGGGTCATGAAGTAGCAGAGATGACACGCAACATCAACAATGCATTTGGCCCAGGAACTGCTAACAAATGTACAGTACAGAGGTGGTTCAAGAAATTTTGCAGAGACAAGAGCCTTGAAGATAAGGTTGGCCATCAGAAGTTGACAACAACCAATTGAGAGCAATCATCAAAGCCGATCCTCTAACAACTACATGAGAAGTTGATGAAGAACTCAATGCCATGGACCATTCTACAGTTATCTGGCATTTGAAGCAAATTGGAAAGGTGAAAAAGCTTCATAAGTGGGTGCCGCATGAGCTGACTGAAAATTTTTAAAAATCATCATTTTGAAGAGTTATCTTCTCTTATTCTATACAACAACTATTTCTTTATCAGATTGTGACATGTGATGAAAGTGGATTGTATGCAACAACCAGCGACAACCAGTTGGACTGAGAAGAATCTCCAAAGCACTTCCCAAAGCAAAACTTGCACCAAAAAGAGGTCATAAGCCGGGCTCGGTGGCTCAGCCTGTAATCCTGCACCTTTGGGAGGCTGAGGTGAGTGAAATGCCTGAGCCCACGGGTTCGAGACCCACCTGGGCAACTTGGCGAGACCTCAGCTCTACAATAAATCAAAATGAGTCGGGTGTGGTAGTACGTACCTGTAGTTCCAGCTATTTGGAAGGCTAAGGCGGAAGGATCGCCAGAGCCCAGCAGGTCGAGGTGCGTTGGCGGAGCGGCCCTTGCACTCTAGTCTGGGTGATTGAATGAAACTCCAACTCAAAAAAAAAAGAAAAAAAGAGGTCATGGTCACTGTTTGGTGGTCCGCTGTTGGTTTGATTCATTACAGCTTACTGAATCCTGGTGAAACCATTACATCTGAGAAGCTCAGCAAATCAGTGAGATGCACCAAAAACTGCAATGCCCACAGTTGGCATTGGTCAACAGAAAGGGCTCAATTATTCTCCATGACAACACCCGACCACATGTCATACAACCATCAATGCTTCAAAAGTTGAACAAATTGGGCTACAAAGTTTTACCTCATCCACCATATTCACCTAACCTCTTGTCAACTGACTATCATTTCTTAAGCATCTCAACACTTTTTGCAGGGAAAACACTTCCACAACCAGCAGGATGCAGACAATGTTTTCCAAGAGCTCATCGAATCCTGAAGCATGGATTTATACACTACAGGAATAAGCAAACTTATCTTGTTGGCAAAAATGTGTTGATTGTAATGATTTCTATTTTGATCAATAAAGATGTATTTGGTTGGGTTCAGTCTCAGCCTGTAATCCCAGCACTTTGGGAGGCCAAGACGAGTGGAATGCCTGAGCCCATGGGTTTGAGACCAGCCCAGGCAACTTGTAGGGACCTCGTCTCTAAAATAAATAAAAAAATTAGCTGGGCATGGTAGCATGCGCCTGAAGTTCCACCTACTTGGAAGGCTAAGGCAGAAGGATCGCTGGAGCCCAGCAGGTCAATGCTGGGGTGGCTGTGAGTGTGCCACTGCATTCCAGCTGAGCGACAGAGTGAGACTCCAATTCAAAAATAAATAAATAAACAAACAAACATGTGTTTGAGCCTAGTTATAATGACTTAAAATTCATGGTCCCAAGAATAGGAATATGAACTAATGGAACAGGATAGAGATTCCAGAAATAAAACCTCAATTTCTCAACCAACTCATCTTCAACAAACCCTTCACCAACAACCACTGGGGAAAGGAGAACCTATTCAGTAAATGATAACCCACTGGGAAAACTGACCACACGCAGAAGATTGAAACAGGACCCCTACCTATCACCATACACAAAAATCAGCTCTGAATGGATAAATGACCTAAATGTAAAACCTTAAACTTAGGAAAAACAGGAGACTCCCTTACAGAAATCAGAGTAGGCAACCAATTCCTGATCAAAATCCCAGGTGTCCATGACATAAGAGATAAGATAGACAAGTGGGACCTCATCAAACTGAAAAGCTTCTGCAAAGCAAAACAACAACAACAACAACAAAAAACACCATCAAGAGAGCAGGGAGACAGCTCACAGAATGGGGAAAAAAATATTTGCCAACTGTATTCCTGTCAAAGATCTAACATCAAGATCTATAAGGAACCCAAATGTGCTGAAAGGAAAAAACAAACAGCCCCATTAAAAAGTGGGCAAAAGACATGAACAGACACTTCTCAAAAGAAGATATACAGGCAGCCATCAGACACATGAAAAATGATCAGCTTCACTAATCATTAGAGAAATGCAAATCAAAACCACACTGAGGGCTGGGCTCGGTGGCTCAGCCTATAATCCCAGCACTTTGGGAGGCCGAGGTGAGTGGCTTGCCTGAGCCCACGGGTTCAAGACCCGCCTGGGCAACTTGGTGAGACCTCATCTCTACAATAAATTAAAAAAAAAAAAAATTAGCCGGGTGTGGTAGCATGCACCTGTAGTTCCAGCTACTTGGAAGGCTGAGGTGGAAGGATCGCCGGAGCCCAGCAGGTCGAGGCTGTGCGACAGAGTGAGACTCCAACTCAAACAAACAAACAAACAAACAAACAAAAACCACATTTAGATACTACCCAACCCCAGTAAAAATGGCCATCATTAATAAAACAAACAACAACAGATGCTGTGAGGATGTGGAGAAAAGGGAACACTTCTATACTGCTGGTGGGAGTGCACATTAGTTCAACCTCTATGGAAAACAGTGTGGTGATTTTTTTCTTTTTTTTTCTGAGTTGGAGTCTCACTCTGTCACCCAGACTGTAGTGCAGTGGCCGCTCCCAGCCACCACAGCCTCAACCTGCTGGGCTCCGGCGATCCTTCCGCCTCAACCTTCCAAGTAGCCGGAATTACAGGCATGCGCTACCACGCCCGGCTGATTTTTTGATTTATTGTAGAGATGAGGTCTTGCTGCCCAGGTGGGTCTCGAACCCGTGGGCTCAGGCAATCCGCTCACCTCAGCCTCCCAAAGGCGTGGGATTACAGGCTGAGCCACCGAGCCCGGTGTGATTTCTAAAAGAACTAGAAATTGACCTTCCATATGATCCAGGAATCCCCTACAGGGAATACACCCAGAGAAACTCAAATCATTCTAAAAAAAGATACCTGCACATGCATGTTTGTTGCAGCACTAGTCACAATAGCAAAAACATGGAACCAACTGTGTTGCCCATTGAAACTGGACTAAATAAAAAAAAATGTGGTACATATACATGATGGCATATGCAGCCATAAAGATGAACAGAATTATGGACTTTGTAGCAACTTGCATGGATTTAGAGTCTATCATGCTCATTGATCTATCACAGAAACAAAGAACAGAGTAGCACATGTTCTAATTCATAAGTGGACCCTCAACATTTACCATAATACTGTAAGAAAGGGATTGGCAATAGTGGGATACTGCCGGAGTGGGGGGTAGGGGGAACACAACGTCAATAAGGAAGGGTACCTGATTTTAAACCAGGCAAAGTGGGGACCAAAGGAAGGCCCTAACTTTACCTGTATAATGTCTGCTTATATATCTAATCCTGAATTATACCACATATCTTTAAAATAAAATACAAATTTAAAAAATTAAATAAAATAAAATTCACAGTCTGAAACTGTAATTACTTTTGCACCAACCTAATAATAAAGACCCTCATTTTGCTTAGAGGATTAGAAAGCTGACCTCGAGGATGAGAGTGAAGGGAATCAGAAAATGTCATCACAAAATATGCCACTTTGACATAAAAATTATTTTGGGCTGAAGGCAACTGAGAAAGAGCAGATGCAGGAAGAGCTCTTTACCTTCCTTTTACTGTCTAAAAGCAGGGCATAAATTTTCCTTTGTGAAGGTGTTCCCCCCTTCCCCTCTCCTACACTAGGAAAAAGAGATAACTCATCACCGAAGAGGGCATCAACTTGAATCTGCATAACAACCCTTGCTGAAATTAACCCTTATCTTCCATTAGTTTCTTTCATACATTTGTCTTCCCATAATTTACCATTCCTAAAAATCCAAACCACTTTTCCTTTGTTTTGTCACATCTCCACAATTTATCACACTTTGTTAAAAGGGTATATAAACTATCAGGCCTAACAGCTTCTTTGGAGTTTTCACTTCTTTCCTGTGAAGCCCCATGTGTCATGTAAAAATATTAACATCAAATAAAATTTGAATTCCTTTTCTCCTGTTATTCCTGTCTTTAGTTAGTTCATAAGTGTAGGGCTCCATATATTTTACCTAAGAGGGTAGAGAAGTTTTTTTCCCTCCAGTACAAGAGCCTGAACTGAGATGGACGGATGAGTATGCATCTCCTAGACCAAGGGTTGGCAAACTTTTTCTGCAAAGAATTAGATGGTAAATATTCATCTGTGCAGGTCATAAAGCCTTTATTGCAAGTATTCAACTCTGTTGTTTCAGTGCAAAGGTCATTGTAAATAATACTAAATAAATGGTCATGTCTGTGTGCCAATAAAGCTTTATTTCAAAAACAGGCAGTAAAAGGCCTGATTTCATAGTTTGCCAAACCCTGCCTGGACTTTTATTTTTTTCCAGCTCTTCAGAAAAACATAGACCATTACTTGTGGCATCTGGTTAACTGAATGCTAGCAATGTGATCTCTCTGCACTTGTAGTTGGGAGGAGGTGCTAACAATCACAATGGCAGTGGTGATGATGGGAGCTTACCTCAGACAGGAGGAATAGCAGGTATAGAGGCCACATATAGGGAGAGAGTATGGTGTATACAAGGAACTGAAGGAGGACCCCTGTGGCAGGCACCCCGAAAACCCATGAGGGTAGAAAAGGGGCTGGGCCAGACAAGGTAGGGCTGTGCTTGTTAGTCTACTCCAAAGGCCAAAGGAGGCCTTCTGGGTTGTGGAATATATTTTTTAGGGCTAGAAGGAGGGTTTTTAGGGTGGGGGATAAGAAAGAGTCAGATGGTAGAGGATGATATAATTAGCTTTTTATTTGGAAAAGACTGCCCCAGAGGTACCTGAGAGCCTGAGGGAGACAGGAGCCTACTGCAGAAGTGATGGGAGCTTGAACTAGAGTAGTGGAAATGAAAGGGCACACGGTGGGTGGTTCTGGGAGGTATGCTGACAGGAACATCAACAGGGCAGAGGAGGAAGTAGGTGTCAGGGATGACTGCCAGGTTTTGGGCTTGTCACAAAGATCAATGGAGAAAAAAAAAAGACATAAAAGCATCTTGCATCGAAAGGCTGGTTCCTTCCCTCCTCCCAATTGCTGCATTTCTGAAGACCTTCCAGGGCCCTTCTTTGAGAAGATGGGGTAGAACAGAGGCAGGGAGCACAGAGATGTGCAAGCGACAGGAGGCCACCGATGTTCTAGAAGAATCTAGGGTTTCTGAAGCTCATGGGGTTCCAAGGAGTCCCAGTCTGTGCTTCCCTTACCTGAGTGCGGAGAGATTTTCTGCTCTGGAGTGGCTTCTGGGAGGAACTTCTCTTACCAGTGAAGAAAGAAAACCCTCTTCCTAAGGAAAGGGAAAAGGTGTTCATTAGTTCTTTCTTGCTGTGGGGCAATGACTGCAGACCAGGAGCTTTGAGAAAAGAAGTAGTGGCCAGGTGGGAGAGCTCATGCCTGTAATCCCAACACTTTGGGAGGTCGAGGTGGGAGAGGTGGGTGCTTGAGCCCAGGATTTCAAGACCAGCCTGGGCAACATAGCAAGACTGCATCAAGAAAGAAAGAAAGAAAGAAAGAAAGAAAGGAAGGAAGGAAGGAAGGAAGGAAGAAGAAAGGAAGGAAGGGAAAGGGAAAAGGAAGAGAAGAAGGAAGGAAGGAAGGAAGAAGGAGGAAGGAAGAAGAAGGAAGGAAGGAAAGGAAGGAAGGAAGGAAGAAGGAAGGAAGGAAGGAAGGAAGAAGGAAGGAAGGAAGAGAAGAAGGAAGGAAGGAAGAAAGGAAGGAAGGAAGGAAAGGAAAGGAAGGAAGAAGGAAGGAAGGAAGGAAGAAGGGAAGGAAAGAAGAAAGGAAGGAAGAAGGAAGGAAGGAAGAAAGGAAGGAAGGAAGGAAGGAAGAAAGGAAGGAAGGAAGGAAGGAAGGAAGGAAGGAAGGAAGGAAGAGGAAGGAAGGAAGGAAGGAAAGAAGAAAGGAAGGAAGGAAGGAAGGAAGGAAAGGAAGGAAGGAAGGAAGGAAGAAGGAAGGAAGGAAGAAAGGAAGGAAGGAAGAAAGGAAGACAAGAAAAGAGGTAGGACACCGACCAGAGAGCAGCAAACTAGAGTCTCTCTGTTGACGCCACCTGCTGTGCAAGTTACCAAAACTCTCTGATCCTGTTAAAGAGTATAAGGACGATCTACCTCCAGTGCTGATGAGTCAATGAAAGGAAATACTATATACACTGCCCTGTGCACAGAACAAGCACTCAAAGTGCAGGAAAAAAGGACTTGCTTCAAAAGAAAAACCAACTCAGAAACTCATAACTCAGCCAAGTAAAAAAATGAATAAATGTTGGGTTACATGCTTAAAAAAGAAACAATTTATCAAACTCATAAGCTGTTAAATTTAATATTCATTAGAATGTCATTAAATTGGAAGAAAATTTATGGGTTGGATTTTTTTTTCTCTTTGAAAATAATTCCCTAAGTGTGTGTGATGATTACTGGGAAATCATATCTATTAAGGGATTAAGGGGTCAATACATGGAAATGCTTAGAAAAGTAACAGGTAAACCTGGCACTGAGGAAGTGGTGGCTATTGTAATTTCCAGCCAGTAACTGCAGGCACATCCTGTTTTTTTTTTTTGATTTGGAGTCTCACTCTGTCACCCAGACTGGGGTGCAGTGGCTGCTCCCGGCCACCGAAGCCTCGACACCCTGGGCTCTGGCGATCCTTCTGCCTCAGCCTTCCAAGTAGCTGGAACTACAGGCGTGTGCTGCCACACCCGGCTAATTTTTTTATTTATTGTAGAGATGAGGGCTCACCAAGTTGCCCAGGCGGGTCTCGAACCCGTGGGCTCAGGCAATTCACTCACCTTAGCCTCCCAAGGCGCGGGATTACAGGCTGAGCCACCGAGCCCAGCACACATCCTGTTCTAAAGGTTGCTAGGTATTCTCAAACCCTAGGCCAGGGTTTCTCAAACTGGAATGTGCTTCAAGATCACTGGGGGATCTTGGTAAGCTGCAGAGCCTGATTTACTGGGTCTGAAGAGACCCTGATGTTGCGGGTGCTTGGACTAACACCCAACTTTCAAATCTTAGCATAAATATCAACTGCTGATCTTCTCAGGGTTGGACTGGATACCCCTCCTCCTGCAGCATCACTTCCCTGTGTCCTCCCATCACGGTGCCCAATATGGAGTATAATCGTGTGGCTTGAATTTCCCATTAGATCATAGGGAGGGACTGTGCTTGCCTCCCCTGCTGTGTTCCTAGTGTTGAGCACAGTACCTGGCACACCATGCTCATTATGTGTATGGAGGGTGAAATAAAAAAGTGAACCCTAGGCAAGTTGCTTCTCTGAACTTTAGCTTCCTCATCTATGAAGTGGATTTGTATGTTCTTCAGCAGGTTGTCGTGAGGGTTAAATAAAACCGAGAGCCTAGCACAGTGCCTGGCATATCGAAGACAGCCATTACCTGGCATCTACTATTGGAATATAAAATTTAATCTCCATATTCTAACAACTACATTATGTGGACTCTAACTACAGTACATAAGCATTAAAATTTCAGTCCTTTGGTGGCCAATTTGGGGGTACCTAAGAGAGAACCTAGACTGAGGACATTAGTGCTAAGGCCCTCCCCTGCCTCAGTTAGATGGTAGTTGGCTGTGGCAGGGGCCAAGAGGGTGGAAGCCCACACTGGTATATTACCCTTTATCAGTCTTCTCTGTAACATTAATTCTTCTCTCTGGAATCTTTCTGGATCCAGTTCTGAGTAGTCCCAATTATTGTAGCTCTGCAGGTAAGGATATGTACCTAGAAGGGAATCAAGAGTGAAGATGGACACTACCACAAAAGAGAACAGGAGAGAAGAAACAGGTCCAAGGTAGACAGGGGCCCCGGAACCCCCTGCTGGTTCTAGGGAGGCTGGCTTTCCAGCATTAGCCCTGCCCATAATAGTGTTGTGGCTTTGGCCAAGTCACTTCCTCTCTGGAGAGCTTCAGTTTTTCCATATGGAAAACAGGGATAATGACACCTGCCCTGCCTCACTGATGGCTGGGTGTAAGGGTCAGATCATACAGATGTGTGAGTCTTAATATGCTATACAAGCCGGGCGCGGTGGCTCAGCCTGTAATCCCGCGCCTTTGGGAGGGTGAGGTGAGTGGATTGCTTGAGCCCGCGGGTTCGAGACCTGCCTGGGCAGGCGAGACCTCATCTCTACAACAAAGCAAAAAAATCAGCCGGGCATGGTAGCGCATGCCTGTAATTCCAGCTGCTCAGAAGGCTGAGGTGGAAGGATCCCCGGAGCCCAGCAGGCGAGGCTGCGGTGGCCGGGAGCGGCCACTGCACTCCAGTCTGGGTGACCAAGTGAGACTCCAACTCAAAAAAAAAAAAAAAAAAATTGCTATACAAATGTGAAATCACTGTAGTTTTGTTTTTCTATCTCCCCTGTTCTTGCTGGACTATGAGCTCCCCGAGGACAGGAGCTTGGGGTCTTTACTCCTCTTTGTACCTCCAGGGCTTACTACTAAACCTGACACATAATAAATACAATGGTGTTTAATAAATATCTCTTCAACATATATGTATTTTTTGAGTCAGAATCTCACTCTGTCACCCAGGCTGGAGTATAGTGGCACGCTCACAGCCACCACAGCCTCGACCTGCTGGGCTCCGGTGATCCTTCCACCTTAGCCTTCCAAGTTGATGGAACTACAGGTATGCCACACCACACCCGGCTAATTTTTTTTATTTATTGTAGAAACGAGGTCTCATCATGTTGCCCAGGCTGATCTCGAACCCATGGACTCAGGAAATCCTCTCGCTTCCGCTTCCCGAAGTGCTGGGATTACAGGTGTGAGCCACCGTGCCCGGCCTTTTCAACATATTATCATATTTAGCAAAGTGCCAAAAATGAGTTCTTCCATATTTGATGATGATGCTTCCAGGGATTACTTGAGACATTTGGGTCACTATACAAAGCTGCTGGCTCCATTGGACAAAATGGACAGGAGGTTTCTCACTGGGGATGAGTTGGGGGAAGGAGGTGTAGCCTTGGACAAAAAGGGGAATAGGAAGGTGGAACAGCAAGAAGAGAAGAGAGTCAGAGAATGGGAGGCAGGATGGCATAACAACCAAAGACCTAGCTTTGGCGTGACACAGTCCTGGCTTTGAATACCTGCTCCCCCATTTGTTTGCTGTTGGACTTCTCTAAGCCTGTATGTTAAGAGGATTAAATGGGTGTGCAGAAAAGAGTTAACACAGCAGGCCTCACACTGCCAACCCTAGAAAAACCTGGCTGCCGCTGGGAATGTGGCTAGTAAATAGTTTCTCACACGAATAGAAAACCTTCTCTAACTGATAAAGAATGGCTAATGGTGCCTACCTGTTTGTAAAACAGTGTGGTTTATGCTGAATACCTGCTTTCCTGGAAATGTGGTACCTGATAGACAGAGGCATCCACGTGACTCCCCCTAATGCAAATCTTAAGCGCTGTGGCATCCCTGGGCAGAAGCATCACACACATGCTACCACATTTTCATTGCAGGGAAATGAGTGGACCCTGTGAGTCTTTATGAGAGGGAGAGAGCACAAGGAAGCCTACATATGGATTCCTCCAAACTCTGCCTGTCTTTTCCCATATCATGCAGCTGTGTACCCTTCCTACATCACTAAATGAATCTCAGCCACGATTACAACCATATGTGGAGACCTGTGAGTTCTTCTGGCAAATCTAACGTGGGGGTGATCTTGGGCTCCAACACAATTGGAAATGTAAATAGTGTTTACTTAGCATAGTACTTAATACACAGGAACCTCTCAATAAATAGTAGCTTTTAATAACCTTAGAAAATGTCTAGGTTGAGATGGGGAAAGTGGGGAAGGGACTGGAAGGTAGTTGAAACAGTAAGCATCAAGCTGGCACTGTGTGTGCTGGAGGGACAGGGGACGTAGGAGGCCACTTGGGGTCACATGGAGAGTGGATGGGTGGGAGTATCTAACCAGCATGCTGACTTTGGGTTCCTGACTTCTGGGTCCATTAGCCTGCAGCACATGGTTAACTAACAGGGCTGTGCTGAAACTTTGGTATCTTGTTAAAAGAGGACCTCTCGCTCACAACAGATGTAGCAAAGCACAAAAAGTAGATTAGGAAGAGAACTAGAACTATTTTGAGGAAGCAGGAAAATTCATACTTCTGGGGCTCTAACCACATACTTTACTTTCTTCAATTTTTTTTTTTTTTGAGTTGGAGTCTCACTGCATCGCCCAGGCTGTAGTGCAGTGGCACACTCACGGCCACCCCAGCGTCGACCTGCTGAGCTCCGGGGATCCTTCTGCCTCAGTCTTCCAAGTAGCCGTAACTACAGGTGCACACTACCACACCTGGCTAATTTTTTGATTTACTGTAGAGACGAGGTCTCGCCATGTTGCCCAGGCTGGTCTCGAACCCACGGGCTCAGGCAGTCTTCTCGCCTCAGCCTCCCAAAGTGCTGGGATTACAGGCTTGAGCCACCACACCCAGCCTCTTCAATGTTAAGGAGAGAAAAAGGAAGACCGTCTTGATGAAGGGGTGTAATGGCAAGCAATAATATACCTAGGCTACACTGAAAAACATTTTTCCAGAATTGCTTTCCTCGGGGAAAGCAGTCACCCCACCTGAAATCCATAGGCTCATCGTGTTACAGATGTCAGACTTGAATTCATGTGTGTTGAACCAGGATTGTGGGAAGCAGCAACAGAAGCTGGTGTACAGGGCTTGGCTCAGCAGAGATGGCAACCTCTGGTGGAGCAAGCAGAGCACAGGCAACATTCTCAACACTTCCACACCCAGAAAAGGGCCCCTGGCTTCAGAACGAATCTGTGACCAAATGCTTTAGCCAACACCTCACGGCCTTCTTGTGCACAAGGGGAGCAATTCCTGTCTTCGCCTGCCTCTACATTTCTGTGGACTCCCTACTCAAGGATCACCCCTCAACATCATGCCATGCTCGGCCAGCAACCTCCTCCCTCACCCAGCACCTCTTCATGAAGGCTGTTGCTCAGCCCCTTCTGAAATTTGGCCAAAGCATAACCAAGATGATGTCAAGATGTATTTGACTCCCCACATTATTATCTCCCAGTGATAGTAAAAGCTACTCACTGGGTTATTTTTTTTAATGCACAGGTGCTATTGTTGTTGCTTCTTAACTATGACTGAGCTCAAATTACACATTTATTTCTGACTTTATCCATTTAATATAACAATATAAGCACTTCTCCAATTTATTATAAAGTCTTTGAGATTTTTCTTTCTTTCTTTTCTTTTTTTTTTTTTTTTGAGTTGGAGTCTCACTCTGTAGCCCAGACTGGAGTGCAGTGGCTGCTCCTGGCCGCTGCAGCCTCGACCTGCTGGGCTCCAGCGATCCTTCCGCCTCAGCCTTCCAAGTAGCTGGAACTACAGACATGCGCTACCACGCCCGGCTAATTTTTTGATTTATTGTAGAGATGAGGTCTTGCCAAGTTGCCCAGGCGGGTCTCGAACCCGCGGGCTCAGGCAATTCACTCACCTCAGCCTCCCAAGGTGTGGGATTACAGGCTGAGCCACTGAGCCCGGCAGAGATTTTTCTTTCCAATAGTGACCTTCATAATATTGTATTGAATGGGCATATCAAAATTTACTTAAACATCTCCCATCACTGGAGAGTGTCTTGTTTGTAAGACTGCATTATAAATTATGCTGAATAGTTATTTGTATTTATTAAGCCATCTCAGTGTCTGGCACATAGTAGGCAGTCAAAAATTTGTTGGATGAACGAATAAATGCACAAATGAAAGAAGATCCTTCTGTATATTAGATTATGTCATCCAGAGTATGAAATAATAATAGTAACCAGAGCAGCTACGATATATTGGGGACTTAGTGTGTACTGGGCAATATGTCAGATACCTTACAAACATCCCTATCTTATGGTTGATGAAACTGAGGCACAGAAAGCTTAGGTGACTTGTTTAGAGGTCATTAAAGTAGTATAAATGACTTTTGGCACTATTGTATCAATTCACTTCCCACTTAGACTAAGAAGGCCATTTCCCTTCATCTTTAACCCTATTATTATTTTTTTAAGAGACAAGGTCTTGCTATATTGCCCTGACTGGACTCAAATTTCTGAGTTCAAGCAATCCTCCTGCCTCAGTCTCTGAAGAAGCTGGGACTACAGGTGTGCACCACCATGCCTGGCTATACTTTGTAATCTATGCAATCTACAGGCAAAAGGGGGTTCCAAATTATTATTTTTTTAATTTGCATTTTTAAATTATTGTTAAGGGTGAACTTTATTCCCCACTTGTACTTTTTCCTTGGTGAATTTCTAGTTTATGTACTTTGTCCATTGGTATATAGTGTTTAATTTTTTTCTTATTGATTGGTAAGGTTCTTTATGTCATGTGACATATATACTAACAGTATTTTTGCATAGTTTGTCATTTGCCTCTTAACTTTGTCTATGGTTTTTTTTTTTTCTAAGTATGTAGTTAAATCTATCAGTCTTTTCCTTTATGGCTATTTCTTCTACGTCATACTTAGAAATTCCTTCCTCACCTGCAAATCATGCAACTATTCACTTGTATTTTCTTCTAGCAATTCTTTTAGTACATATATACATACATATACACACATATAAAAGTATATATGTATAATCATACATTTAATTTTAAAATTACATGCTTATATAAATACCAGAGAAAAAATATAAAATGAAAAAGGAAAATCTCTTATAGCCTCACTCCCTAGAGATAACCATTGCTAAGAGTTTGGTAAATATTTTTCCAGGTTTTTTTCCTATTCATAGGCACATGCACTCACACACACACACACACACACACACACACACACACACACACACACAAAACAGAGCTGTATAAATTGCTTTGTTTTTCACTTAAAATACATCCTCACACCTTCCCACAGTATATATAGCTCTGCTGTATTTTTTGTAACTGCTGCATTGCAAGTCAGCATATGGATCATCACAACTTCCTAATTACTCCCTATGGAAAGAATGTTGAAGGCTTTTTCTTGGCATTTGAAATGAATTGAGAACTAATGTGCTTTTTTCCTACAGAGTGGTGATGCTCACTTTTATGAGTGCCTCCTCATAGTGGGACCTGGGTGCATGAAACAAAAGGCGGGCGTAGTTCTGGGCTATCCGGTCAAACAGCTTGTTCTGGATCTCCTTGTTGGGCTGCCAGGAATGGAAATGAAGGAGTTACTAGAGTCCCTCGTCCAAACAGCCAAGGGGCTGGGATTCTTAAGTGTTGCTTTCATTTCCAACAATCTTATTCTTAAGATGTTTAGCCTCATATGCTTAATGAAATAATATGCTTATTTATTTATTTTTAGTTGGAGTCTCACTCTGTCGCCCAGGCTGGGGGGCAGTGGCACACTCACGGCCACCCCAGCATTGACCTGCTGGGCTCCGGTGATCCTTCCACCTCAGCTTTCCAAGTAGCAGGAACTACAGGCACACACTACCATGCCCGGCTAATTTTTGATTAACTGTAGAGAACAAGGTCTCGCCAAGTGGCCCGGGCTGGTCTTGAACCTGTGGGCTCAGGCAATCCTCTCGTCTTGGCCTTCCAAAGTGCTGGGATTACAGGCTGAGCCACGAGCCCGACCGGTTTATTTTTTTAATAGGATTTATAAAACATGTGCATAGAGGCAGAGTGTTGCTGAAGAACACACCCTAACTCAGGCCCAGGAAATCCTCAGGTCTACTCTTCCCCCTGTCCCTGACCAGTCACGTGACATGGACCAGCTCCTAAAGTTTTGAGGGGGGGACGCAGGGCATTGTGTAATACCTGAAGCATAGTGTGTGTGGGGCATGGGTGGGAAGGGGTCGGGATGACAGGTGAGGCTGCAGGAGCTGTCTGCAGGATCAGGTGGGCTTGTAGCCCATGTTAAAGAGGTTAGAATTTGTTCTGTAGAAAAATAACTAACCAAGGGAGAGAAACAATCAGATTTGTATTTACCTGGTACCTTTCATGAAAAATCCACCAGAAGCTATCCAGCCATATAGCTCTTGGAGAGGGAGAAGAGAGAAACTTCTCTAATTCTCTATTTAAACAGAAAGGCTTCAGAAGAAACAAAATTCACATTATTATTGTGGTTATTATTCTTTGTAAGAAGCTCACCTGGAGCCACAGTCAGATTCACAATCATCTTACTCAAAACCTGTGTGTCCTCCTCCTGTGTCCCATGGCTTGTTATTGTTCTTAGTTACGCCATCTTCCTGCCAGTCATCTTGGGAGTCAACATATTTTGGAGTGAACAGAAATATCACCCAGCCCTTCAGTGGGTACCCACTATTTGCCTGGTCCTAGCCAGGTATTTTTCCATATTCTCATTTACACCTACAATAATCTTATGAGGCACACATTATGATTTCCATTTCATAGATGAAGAAACCAAGAACCAAAGTGGCAAGTGGCAGAGTCAGGATTGTAACTCATAACTCTAGACTCTAGACAGCTGCTCCATGCCAGCTACCTCCAGCTCTCACTTCCTATACTCAGGTAATAACAACCAGTATGAACCAATGTAGATACCATACAGATGCAAAAAGAACCATAAGGGTCTGCTGAGTTAGCAGTAAGCATTAGGAATTCTAAAATTAAGACAAAATTACCAGTGAGGTCAGAGAGGCAGAAATGTAGCTCACATTGTCATACAACTGGGCTTGACACTTGCCTTGGCTCCAAAGCCACCCCTGTAATAATATCACAAACAACATTTATTGAAAGCTTCCTGTTTGTCTCTGCCCCTGGGTTATGTACCGTCATTCCTTATCTCACTTAGTTTTTCACAATCGACCTATATTAGGTTCTGTAGTTATCTTAATGTATAGAAGAGGAAAGAGGATTGACAGGTTAGGATTCTTGTCTAAGTTCACACAGCCCAGGAGGTTCAAGCAAGCAGCCTGGCCCCAGACACACACAGATGCCTCTCTTTTACCATTAGGAAGGGCGAAGAGAGCTAGCTTTTGCCACTCTCCAGGATACAAAGGGAAAGACTCCCTGGCACTCCCTTGGAGCCTGCATACAGGTAAGATCAACCGGCATGGGTAAGTGAGCCTCCCCCATTAGAAAGGAGCTCTCTGAGCCCTGCTCTTTGCTTTGTCTTTCTCACCATTCCTCATGTTCCTTCAGACAGGCAGACTAGAGGAGTGATTAAGAGTATAGACTTGGCCGGGTGTGGTGGCTCAAGCCTGTAATCCCAGCACTTTGGGAGGCTGAGGTGAGAGGATTGCCTGAGTTCAGGGGTTCGAGACCAGCCTGGGCAACTTAGTGAGACCTCGTCTCTACCATAAATCAAAAAATTAGCCGGGTGTGGTGGTGCTCGCCTGTAGTTCCAGCTACTTGGAAGGCTGAGGCAGAAGGATTGTCTGAACCCAGAAGGTTAAGGCTGTGGTGGCAGTGAGCATGCCACTGCACTCCAGCTGGGCAACAGAGTGAGACTCCAACTCAAAAAAAAAAAAAAAAAAAAAGAAGAAAAAGTACAGACTTTGGTACCAGACTGCCTGGATTCAAATCCAGCTCTTTCAGTTATTGGCTATGTGACTTTGAGTCAAGTTACTAAGTCTTTCAGTGCTCAATTTCTTTATACAGCAAATGGAAATGATAACAATACTTCCCCAGGGGCCACAGTGAACATTAGATGAGGGGTGCCTATTAAGCACTTAGAATAGTACCAGGCACTCGAGAAACACTGGATAGGAGTGTGCTAGTTACTGTTTATCCATTTACACCCCTGCTTCCTTTCAGAAAAGATTTCATGATAGTTCTTTAACAAATATGTATTGGACACCTAACTAGGTGCTCAGTTGATAATGTGGAATTCCTGTCCTCCAGGTTCTCAGATAAAGCGACATTTACAACAGTGTGATAGGTGCCCTGAGACATGGAATTCCAGGAAGATATGGAGCCCAGGGAGGCATCAAACCTGTGCTGGGGTCTCAAGGATGGTTTCAAGAGTAAAAATAACTGGGTGAAGAGCTGAGAGCTCGAAGGAAAGCATGTGCTGAGCCCGTGAGAGCAACTGACACATCTGGGGAACTCCAAGAGGTCTCTGTGCTCTATGAGAGCACTGGGTGTCGGTGGTGAGAGGCCAGGCATGAGCCAGACTATGAGGCATCTATGTGGTGCTGAAGCTGAGGGTTGTTCCAGAACTGGAGAGGAGAAGAGAAGTCACTGGCACTGACTCAACAGGGCTGGAACACCGTGAGACTGGAGTTCTAGAAAGATCCCTGGTGGCAGTGTAGAAGATGCATTGGAAGGGATAGAGAATGCAAGGTAGACAACAAGCTGGGCAGACAGCACAATGATCCAGACAAGAAGCTGTGGGGCCTGAACTTGACAGAAGACACAGGAGAGATTGCAGTTAAATCTTCATGAGCACTTGGAGGCAGAGATGAGGGTGTGGGAGGAGACTGACTGATGCCCAAGTGGAAGGCTGTATTTTCAACAAGGTAGGGACGATGGAGGAGAAACCGAGCTTATGAGTGTGAGAGCCTGAAGAGCATCCAGGTCAGAGGCAGAAGGACAGAGGGAGATGGATGTCCAGAGTGCAGCAAAGGGCTTGGAGGCAGTGACTCAGTTCCAAAATAGGGATTAGCCTCTTGAGGGAAGATGATTGCTATGGTCTAAATGTGTCCCCCAAAGTTCATGTGTTGGAAACTTAACTCCCAATGTAACAGTGTTGGGAGGTGCAGCCTAAAAGGGTAAATGAGTTACGAGGGCTCTGCATCAAGAATGGATGAATGTGGTTATTGAGGGAGCAGGCTTGTCATACAAGCAAGTCCAACCTTCTCTTGTCTCTCACTCCTGCTCTCCCCCGCCCTCCACCTTCCATCATGGGATGATGAAACATGGAAGCCCTCACCAGAAGTTGCCCCTTGATCTTGAACTTCCCAGCCTCAGCACTGTAAGAAACACCTCTATTCTCTATAAATTACCCAGTCTCAGGTGTTCTGTGACAGTGGCACAAAACAAAGACAATGGCCGAGGTCCACTTGCCCCAGTCTGTGCAGAGGGAGAAGACATAGGGCAGAGGGCAGGTCCTGAAGAACATGGATGGTGAAGGGGCTTGGAAGACCAAGACAGTGCTACTTGAGCAGAGGGAGAACGGTTCGCTGAAACCAAGGGAGAAAGAATTTCAAAATGTAGGGAGTCGTTCCCCGGGTCAGTTCTGCAGAGAAGTCATCTCTGATAACGACAGAAACACATCCTTTGTATTTGGCAAGATGAAAGCTCATGACTGACTCAATGGATGAGGGTGGGAAGCCATGGGGCCATGAGGCAGCTGGAGGAAGGAGAATGGAGAGTGAGAACATAAAGCCAGCACGTGCAGATGACTCCTCTGACCCAGGTGAGGCTCGGTATGGAGCTGGGGCTGCACTACTGAGTGAGGTAGGGTGGGAAGGACTTTTTCCCCCTGGAGCTCAGGGTGGGTGATGGTCCCCAGACTCTCTAAAGCAGAGGCCAAGTTGACGGCTATAAACATTCATTTTTATGGCTACATGGTCCATATAATATAGATACCATAAATGACTGCTATTCTTCAGTTATTGATCATTAAACTACTTTTTTGTGGGTTTTTTTTTTTTGAGTCAGGGTCTCACTCTGCTGCCCAGGGTGGAGTGCGATAGCATGATCATGGCTCACTGCAACCTCAAACTCCTGAGCTTAAGCAATCCTTCCACCTCAGCCCCCTGAGTAGCTGGGACTACAGGTGTATGCCACCACGGCCAACTAATTTTTTTTTTTTTGGTAGAGATGAGGTCTTGCTATTATGCCGAGCTTGGTCTTAAATTCTTGGGCTCAAGCAATCCTCCTGCCTCGGCCTCCCAAATTATTGAGATTACAAGTGGGAGCCACAGTACCTAGCCTAAACATTACCATTTTTGAGAACTTGTGACTTGTTAAGCACTGTGCTAAGTGCTTTTATGTACATTATCTTATTTATTTTACAAAAAAGGCTCTACTGTAGAGTCTTTTATTATTCCTATTTTATCAGTAGAGACTGTTATTATTCCTATTTTACAGGAGAGGAAATTAGAGCCCAGAGAGTCACTTAATGACCAATAGGTACTAGCTTCCAGTTTCCTGCTACTATAACTAACAATGTGATGAGCATCTTTGTAGAGAACATGATGCTCTGAGAGCCTGCCCCTCCTATTACCTCTCTCTGAGGAAGACAGGTACAAAGGGAACCAGGTACCTGACACTAGGGCCAACATTGCTTGACCCAGAGACCAGCACTCTGTCCACCAACTGACTGCAGTCCATGCCAGCTGGCAGTACTGTCATACTGGGCAGTGGCTGGCCCAAATAGATCATCTCTCTTAGGAAGTCTGAATGCAAGACACAAAGCAAAGAGACAGATGGGACTGATATAGCCAGAGAGAAAGCAGCAGGAAGAAGCCAAGAAGAGAGGAGGGAAGGGTATGGGGAAAGGGAGAAAGAAACAGTTAGAGAGGCAGGGGGTGTGGTTTGAAGCAGCAGTGAGAACTACAGGTAGAGGAGACTGAGATGGCTGACTCCCAGGAATGGTAGGGTGACTGGTTAGGAGCTGAAGGGACAATGACCAAGAGCTGCTTTGGAGACTCCAGAGTTGTGTGATTGTGAAGGGCGATGAGGCACAGCTGTATGGCTGCTGAGACCATTTCCTGAGCTTCCTCCCCTTTCCAACCCCCCTACCATAACCCCCCACCTCCCAAGCAGCCGGCGTGTGTCCCTTATGCACACCAAGTTCTTTTGCTCTCTTTCTTCCTGAGGAACCTAGAGTGCTCTATTGCATGGCTCTCCAAGGTGGCATACTCACTCCAAGGGGCATGGGAAGAAAATATTCTAGTTAATGCCTAATTAAGAAAGAAAAGAAATTGAACTTACTAACTCACAACGTAGCAACTGACAACAGAACAAGCACATGATTTATCAACAGCCATATATCTATGAGGGTGTGTGCCCAAATATTTTTTGCAAGTAGGGATACGTGATCAGAACAGTCTGGAGACTGTTGCCCTGATAGAAAAAATTTAGGTTTTGGAGAGAACTTGAGCTAGGGTTCCTAGCTCAGCTCAGTCTGTGTGTGGTCCTAGGCAAGTTCCTCAGTTGCTCCCGGGGTGTGAAAAAGGGGACTGCTTTGTAAATGTTAGATCAGGGTAGAGCGGGCTTGCAGTTGGGCGAGTAGTCTGCTGTCTTTCCTTACCTTGCCGCTAAGGGGATTTCTCTCCGCCCGGACCACATTGCCCACCATGTCACAGAAGTCCACCCCATTCGGAAGATTATTTGGTTTAGAGCTGTTAAATTTGGGATACTGGTACAGCTCTGCTAGCAGATTTTTATCTGCTGTTTTCTAAAGCAAAAGAGCAGAATATGAAAATGGGGTTCATCATTTTGACATTATAAAACAATAGGCTATCTTCCCTTTTTTATTATGAAGACAGTATAACAACCTTATAGAATATTGACAAAATGAGGAGGCGGTCATGACTCCAGGACCCCTTACCAAACATCTATGTTCATGATTTCTATTTTCCCTTACAGGCTTTGAGCAAATGTATACAAATACATACATGTAACTTCAATCATGATGTATATATAATTTTTATGTCCTGCTTTATCCATTTTATTTTCTTTTAATTTAGTTTTTGAGACAGGGTCTGGCTCTGTTGTCCAAGCTGGAGGGCAGTGGCACGATCATAGCTCACTGCAGCCTCAAACTCCTGGGCGCAAGTGATCCTCCCACCTTGGCCTCCCATGTAGCTGGGACTAACAGGCACACATCACTATGACTGGTTAATTTATTTTTATTTTTATTTTTTTTTAGTAGAGAGGACATCTTGCTACATTGCCCAGGTTGGTCTCAAACTTCTGGCCTCAAGTGACTTTCAGTCCCTCAAAGTGTTGGGATCACAGGTGTGAGTCACTGCACCTGGTCCACTTTAATTTAGATTTTTCATATAGCTACGTTGTCCTGAAAATTATCATTTAAAATGATTATATACTGTTAAGAAGATATGTTATAATATAATGAACTACTCACTGATTACTTCCAGTTAATATTACTGTCATTAACAACTTGGAGTGGCCAGGCGCAGTGGCTCATGCCTCTAATCCCAGCACTTTGGGAGGCTGAGGAGGGAGGATCACTTGAGTCCTGGAGTTCAAGAGCAGCCAGGGCAACATGGTGAGACCTCATCTCTACAAAAAATACAAACATTAGCTGGGTGTAATGGCTTGTGCCTATAGTCCTAGCTACTCAGATGGCTGTGGTGGAAGGATCACCTGAACCCAGGAGGTCAAGGCTTCAGTGAGCTGTGGTTTTTGTCACTGCACTCCAGCCTGGGCAACAGAGGGAGACATTGACTAAAAAAAAAAAAAAAACCAGAAAGAAAAACAAACAAACAAACTTGGAACATGTAGTTTCCTTCCCTTTAGGATTATTTAGTGTGAATTCCTCAAAACTGTAAAATTGGATCAAAGGATAGGATTAGCTTTATGGAGTTTAATATATATCATTAAATTGATCTTTAGAATAAACTAAAACACTGATTATAAGAAAATGTAAAAATAAGAAAAGTAGAGGCCAGGTTTGGTGGTTCAGCCTGTAATCCCAGCACTTTGGGAGGCCGAGGTGAGTGGATTGCCTGAGCCCGTGGGTTCAAGACCCGCCTGGGCAACTTGGCGAGACCTCATCGCTACAATAAATCAAAAATTAGCCGGGCGTGGTAGCACGCGCCTGTAGTTCCAGCTACTTGGAAGGCTGAGGCAGAAGGATCGCCGGAGCCCAGCAGGTCGAGGCTACAGTGGACGGGAGCAGCCACTGCACTCCAGTCTGGGCAACAGAGTGAGACTCCTCAAAAAAAAAAAAAGAAAAGTAGAAAGAGAAAACTGATCACCTCCCAAAGCCACCTACTGAAACATTTAGATGAACTGAGTGACTTCCTAATTGGGCTACAGTGATCGACAGAAATTCAGTGATTCACTGCACTTGTACTGCCTCTGAGTCAGAAAACCTGGAGTCAGTGGCAGCTCCATTGTGTTAGCTGTGCCACCTTGGGCAGGACACTTAGGTATGCTTGGTCAGTATGACAGTTTCAACGCAGACTCTCAACCATTAGGCTTTGTGCTGGTTTGGAATTTCTTAGGCTAAACAGTGTAAAAAGGATAACAATAACATACTGTTTCATATTCTCCAGTGTTTAAAGGTTTGCATACATATGACTTCCTCAGAGGACCTTAACAGGAGTGGCTGTGAGGTGGGGCCAGATTGCTGTAGGGGAGGCAGTGGGGAGGGTCCCGCCTCCAGGTAGAGCACTAGGTAGGAAGCCCAGCCTGCCATCAGTGTTGCATGACCCTGGTTAAGTCACCTGACTGCTCCTGAATCTGTTTCTGGGGGCATTCATGGCAATTGGCAACACCAGTGTGGGTTGTGACTCAGAACAACCTCACAGGAACCTGCTGTGTGGATGGCACCTTGGAGCTGTGCAGCACGATGGCTCTGAGCTAGACCTGGACTCATTGTCTCCTAGGAGAAGTACCTTCTAAGCTGTAAAACTAATCAGATACATGACCTCTGCAACACTCCCCATTCTGAGGCTAGGGTCAGTTCTCCCTTTCAGGAGTGTCATGAGAAATTCTAGAGTTGCTAAATTATGTTAAGACCCTCTTTTGAAAAGGGAACTCTTATTTTCCTTCATAATCACCACCCAGGGGCCAAGTGTTCCCTTCCCAGGAATAAAAAGTTTTATGCCCAGCAGAAGCTAGTCAGAAACTGACACAGCAATAGCTTCCTTACCCTTTTTATAGGAAAAGATTTGACATTTCTGAATTGTGAGCCTTTGCAGGAATACTGTGCTTTTCTTTGTCTCTTAGCTGCAGAAAAATGGAGGAAGAGAAATAAATGAGTAACCACAGGGTCTGTCCACAGCTATGTGGTAATTATAACTGTTTATCTATCTATGTATCTATGTATCTGTGTATCTGTGTATCTATCTATCTATCTATCTATCTATCTATCTATCTATCTATCTATCTATCTATCTAGAGTTGGAGTCTCACTCTGTTGTCCAGGCTGGAGTGCAGTGGCACGTTCACAGCCACCACAGCCACAACCTACTGGGCTCAGGAGATTCTGCCTTCCAAGCAGCTGGAATTACAAGTGTGTGCCACCACGCCTGGCTAATTAAAAAAAAATTATTGTAGAGATGAGGTCTTGTTATATTGCCCCGGCTGGTTTCGAACCCCTGGGCTCAAGTGATCCTCTTGCATCAGCCTCCCAAAGTGCTGGGATTAACAGATGTGGTTCCAGTTACTTGGACGACTGAGGCGGAAAGATTGCCTGAGCCCAGGAGGTTGAGGTTGCCATGGCCATGGGTGTGCTACTGAACTCCAGCTTGGGCAACAGAGTGAGATTCCTATTTAAAAAAAATATATATATATATAATTTTTAAAATATATATATTTTATATATATATATAATATATATATATATATATATATTATATATATATATTTTTTGCTTTGTTTTCAATGGTACCCACCTCCCAGGCAGGGGTGTTATAAAAATTTAATCCAGGAATGTGAATGAGAGCACCTGGCACCATGCGTCACATTGTAGGTGGTCTCTAAATGGGACTAGCCCTCCCTCCTTCCTTAGCTACTGTCAAGAAGTCAGATGTAAGACTCCTTCAGAAGAAGAGAACATCTTCACCTGAAACTCTGACTTTCTACTTAATTGCATTTTAAATACTAAAAAACCCAAACCCCATGAAAACACATTAAAGCTAAGAGAAAGGATTTTTGCCTCTGTCTCCTGGGCTGCTGTGACTTTTCTCTTCTAAAGCATTCTTCTCCAACTCAAATCTCTCAATGGCCTTCAAAAATTGGAGAAAAAAAATAGGACATTAGGGATTAATGCAAATCCTGGGACCAGCCTTTTCTCTTACTGGTGCACAAAAGACCTGGAGCAAAGTTTGTGGCTAGCACCTTGTCTTCCCCGAAAGTAGTAGGGCCAGTGACCATCAGTCACTAACATCATCCCCCTGTGTGTCCTCACCCCCTTACAGTGCCCCTCCTCCTGGCTGCCACATGTTTGAGGAATACAGGATTTAGAACAGGGTTTTAATCACGGCCTCATGGGTTACAAACTATTGTTTAATGTCTCTGTAAAAGGGGGATAATAATTCCTACCATGCAGTGTTCTTATAAGAATCAGAGATAAAGTATTTAATGTATTTTAAAACACTAGTACAGAAGTTATCAGATAGGAGCTGTTCAGTAAGGGGTAACTATTGCATACTCTTGATCTCTCATAAGAAACTTCTCTTAGCCGGGCTCAGCGGCTCAGCCTGTAATCCCATGCTTTGGGAGGCTGAGAGGAGTGAATTGCCTGAGCCTGCGGGTTTGAGACCAGCCTGGGCAACTTGGCGAAACCTCATCTCTACAATGAATCAAAAAAAAATTAGCTGGACGTGGTAGCGCGCTCCTGTAGTTCCCGCTACTTGGAAGGCTGAGGTGGAAGGATTGCCAGAGCCCAGCAGGTTGAGGCTGTGGTGGCCAGGAGTGGCCACTGCACTCCAGTCTGGGCAACAGAGTGAGACTCCGACTCAAAAAAAAAAAAAAAAAGAAACTTCTCTTGATTTCTGATTTCACCCCACCCACACCCCCACACCCACTAAGCCCCCCCTAAAAAAAGAAAAAAAAAAAGAATGTCAGTGACCCAACAAGTTGCACTGATTGTCAACCAAGAGTCAAGCCATGTGCTTGAGTAACAAAATTAGCAAAGAAGTATGATTCTGTGTTCTGGCCTCAAGGGACTTAAAACCTATTTGAAGAGCCAAATTAGCACACATGGAATAATTAAGTGCTAAGTAGCTGAGTTTAGGATTCAAACACGTGAGATCAGTAGGAGCCAAAGCGGTCACAGAGGACTGTCTTGGGGAAAAAAAAAAGGTCCCAGAAGAGGCCTATGATTGGTTAGGTACAGGTATCACGGTTTTAGGTGGCTGGAAATACAAGACTGAAATACAGATGAGAAGCTAGAATCTGTGAATGTATCATACATTCTACAAATATTTCCTGAGAACCTACTAAAGGTCAATGCTGTGCCCTACATTGAGGACACAACAGTGAACAGTGAATGCCTTCCCTGCCCTCCAAGTGCTCACAGATTAGTGGGGAAGAAGCAGGTAATTACAAGTGATTGGGGCCGCCACAGGGAGGAACAGGATGCCAGGAGCATGCCCAGAAGGGTGCCTACATCAGGCTTGGGTTGAAAGTGCAGGGAAGGCCTTTTTAGAGGAGTGACCTTCAGGCCAAGAGCTAGGGTGGACAGCAAGGCTGTAATGGTGTGCCAACTAGCTATCAAGGGAGTAAGTCTGGAAAGAACTAGGCAAGGCTCATGGTTAGAGACTAGAGAGAAACCCACCCCTAGGGCATGGGAGGAGGGGGCAGAACTAGAGCACAGTTTGAGACCTGGGCATGAGACTCAGAGGTCTGACTCAGAAGACCTCATTCAGAACGAGATGAATCAATCAATCACGAGTGCACATCTATATATAAGCACTTCTTATGCACCAGGTGTGCAGTGCCATCTGCCAGGGCAGCTGAATGCTGGAGAAGCCAGTCTGGCTATGTGAACTGACCCAGAAGAAGTGGCTTCACTGTTAAGGCCTGGTGTATAAAGGGCATGGCAAAAGGGCATGGTGGATAGGGAGCTCAGGGATGGGTTCTGGTGGCAGCAGGCAGTCATTACTGACAGATCTGACCAGATGCCTAGGCAGGTGAGCAGGAAGAATAGGCAAGGGGTCCCTTCCTCCAGATCATGAGGGGACCAAGGTTGCTCCTGACAATGTCATCCTGGTTCTGAAAGACAATAATGAACACTCAAGGAGCTATGCCAGTGCTGGGTGGTCTTAAAAAGCCCAAGATCCTGCTTCTGGGAGGGTAGCTATTCTTTTTCCTGATTTTTAAAATTATTATTTAAAAAAATCACAGAAGTGACATATATGTACATTCTTATCTTAAAATACCCAAATATTACAGAATTTTATGGAGTAAAAAAAATGTATCCATCTTCCATCCCATGCCTCTCTCCAGAGCTGACTCAATTAGCCATTTGGTCTATCTGGACTTCCTTCTTATATAATACATTTATACACATACAGTGTCTTGCTCTGAGCCAGGCATTCTTCCTAACCCTGAGCTAAGGGCCTGCATGAGTTTTTTGGCTTTTTTTTTTTTTCTGAGTTAGAGTCTCACTCTGTCACCCAGACTGGAGTTCAGTGGCCGCTCCCGGCCACCGCAGCCCCGACTTGCTGTGTTCCGGCGATCCTTCCGCCTCAGCCTTCCAAATAGTCGGAACTACAGGTGTGCACTACCACGCCCAGCTAATTTTTGATTTATTGTAGAGACGAGGTCTTGCCAAGTTGCCCGGGTAGGTCTCAAACCCGCGGGTTCAGGCAATCCACTTGTTTCAGCCTCCCAAAGTGCTAGGATTACAGTCTAAGCCACCAAGCCTAGCCTGGCTTGCATGAGTTTTAGCCCATCTATCTCCTGCAACTCCATGAGCTAGACACACTATTAATGTTATCACTTTTTGCAGGAAACTGAGACTCATAAAGGCTAAATAATTTACCTGATATCACAATGCAAGAGAACAATAGAGCAGGAATTTCAACTCTTACAGTCTTATTCCAGAGCCTGTGCTTCCCGTCTATGCTGTCTCCCAGGATGAATGTACATAAACACACACAGGGTGCTTTTTAACTTACATTGGAATCACTCCAAATAGTGTGTGTGCATATTTTGCTTTTATTCACAATTTAATTCTATGCTCTACTCAACTGTGGTGTAGAAGAGACTGAAGCTAGTGGCCTCTTTCTGCATTGGTAAAGAATGACTTCACCTATGTGAAGATTAATTTGACTTTATTTTTTTAAATTTAAAACTTCCCTTCTAGGGCTCTATCCTGCAGAAATATTTGCAAATGAGTCCCAAGATACATATACAGAAATATTCATTTGTTCACTATGGTGAAAATGTCACCAAAATATTTATCAATAGGGAATATTTATATAAATTATGCCATATTCAGCCTATAGAATATTATGCAGCCATTACAAGAATGGGGCAGGTCATTCTGAAAAATCTCCAAGAGATATTTGTGCTAAACACAAATAAATAGATAAATAAACATGGGAAAACAAAAGCAGGTTACAAAACAAAATTTGTCATATAATTCCACTTATGTCAAAAAGAAGAAAATAATAATTAAGGATATGTGCTTTATATTTTTCTAAATGTATTTTTAAAGTTCTGGAAAGATACATGCCATGCGATTAGCAACTGTTACTTCTAGGGAGGAAAATGGGACTGGTGGAAAGATGACTTTCACTTTTTACTCATATGCTTGTAGATTATTTGAATGTATTTTAGAATAAGCATGTGTTACCTTGCTATTTACAATTTTTTTTTTTTTTTTTTGAGTTGGAGTCTCACTCTGTCGCCCAGACTGGAGTGCAGTGGCCGCTCCCGGCCACCGCAGCCTCGACCTGCTGGGCTCCGGTGATCCTTCCGCCTCAGCCTTCCAAGTAGCCAGAATTATAGGCATGCGCTACCATGCCCAGGTGATTTTTTGATTTATTGTAGAGATGAGGTCTCGCCTGCCCAGGCGGGTCTCGAACCCGTGGCCTCAGGCAATCCACTCACCTCAGCCTCCCAAAGGCACAGGATTACAGGCTGAGCCACCGAGCCTGGCAATTTTTAAAACAAGACAAAAAGATTGACTCCAGAACAGAACTGAGCCCAAAAGTCAGTACTGGAAAAATTGGAGTGAGGGTGAAGCTAAAAACTATGGAGGGAAATCCTGACATCAGGGGTCTGGGGGCAGAGGAGTTTGGTAGAAGGCAAGATGTCAGGAGGATGGACTGGCAGAAAGTAAAGGAGCGGGGCTAAGTCAGAACAAAGAGGCGGAGGGAAGCAATGAAGAGGAGGAGGAAGAGGGGGAAAGAGAAGAGACAGGAAAGCACAGTGGACTTGGACTGGGCCAGACTGGGACTCAAAGAGAAGGCCTTCCTCTCAATCAACTGACTTCAGGTTCTCATCTAGCCTGAGACCCTTCCATTGTGTCTGAAGACATAGGTAATAACAGAGGAGTGAAGCAAGTCACACGTAACATGGCAACTGACACTCTGCCTCCATGTCAGGAATAGTAGGAAGTAGCGGGAACTGTGGCGAAATGGAGAGCTCATGCTCTGATAAAGTGAGCCATTGCTCTTCTGCTCCAGCTGATGACTGCCATGTGGAAAGACAGACCCTGGCAGAAGTCTGGGTCTGCATCAGACCAGCTGGTGCAGACCAATGAAAACACATGGGCAGCCTGGACTTGGCCCACAGACTGCTAGTGAGCAATCTGTGGTGGAAATGAAAAACCTGCAGGTTAGAGAGTGAGGTTGTGTGCAGTACACAAGATCTCTCAAAGAGTAAATCTTCATCATTAGAATCCTTCTCCTCACAGTCACTATGCATGAGAGGGAGGCAGGTGAACTCACTGAGCTGTACAGGCCCATCTGGGCAGACCAGCATGTGGAATTGACCCCTAAACAATAAACCTGAGACCACTAAGGAGCAGGCCCTTATGGGGACTGTGGGTTGGCGATATTGCTTAGTTGTTCTCATTTTCAAATCTGACTCAGAAGACCTCATTCAGAACGAGATGAATCAATCAATCACGAGTGCACATCTATATATAAGCACTTCTTATGCATCTATATTTTCATATCTTGGAGATTTTAAGATTTATGCCTCAGATTCCTTCCTTCCTTCCTTCCTTCCTTCCTTCCTTCTTTCTTTCTTTCTTTCTTTCAGTTGGAGTCTCACTCTGTCACCCAGGCTGGAATGCAGTGGCATACTTATGGCCACTGCAGCCTCAGCCTGCTGAGCTCAGGTGATCACCTTAGGTGATCCTTCCACCTCAGCCTTCCAAGTAGCTGGAACTACAGGCATGCGCCATCACACCTGGCTAATTTTTTGATTTACTGTAGAGACAAGGTCTTGCCAAGTTGCCCAGGCTGGTCTCGAACCTGTGGACTCAGGCAATCCACAAGTCTCAGCCTCCCAAAATAATGGGATCACAGGCATGAGCCACCGTGCCCAGCTGCTATGCCTCAGATTTCTTGAGTGCAGTTAAAAATAAAAATCAAACGCATACTAGTGCCAAAACTCAAGGTAGCTAAAAAGACACTTATAGATGATTCATTCCAGTGTTCTTCCATCTTGAAGGAGCTGTGCTACTCAACTGCTACTTGCTTAACCCTTAGAACTCCTGCCTCCCAACAAGCTGTGTGTGTGTGTGTGTGTGTGTGTGTGTGTGTGTGTGTGTGTTTGAGAATTATTTTTTAAAATAAATGTAAATCAAAAGTTAATCTTCAGACTTCTGGCTTCCATTCTCATACATCAGGAACTTGGAAGTCACCATTCTGTCCTAATAAGTAAAAAGCTGAGCAAACTGAAAAATCAATACTTCTTTTTGGGTCTGTCAGAGAACTGATGTCACAGGGCAAACTGCCACTCCAAAATTGGAGAGATGGCTAGGCAGATCCAGAGAATCACAGTTTACAAGAGAATAAACCCATGAGCCGAAACCTCCACAGCAACTAGTAGGAAAACCTAAACCATCATTAAGGAATTGCTGGAGGCTCAGTACAGATAACTCTGAGAGTTAAAAACTCCAGGGATCACAAAAGTTAACTCAAAATGGATTACAATGTTAAATGTAAGACACAAAACTAGAAAACCCCTAACAGATAACACAGGAGAAAACTTAGATGAACTTGGGTTCGGTGGTTTCTTTTTATATGTGACTCCATAGACACAATCCATGAAAGAAGGAATTGATAAACTAGATTAAATTAAAATAACGAATTTCTGCTCTGCAAAAAACACCATCAAGAGACCAAAGTAACAAGTCACAGACTGGGATAAAATATTTGCAAAGACATATCCAATAAATGACTGTTATTCAAAATATACAAAGAAACCTTAAAATTCAACAATAAGAAAACAACTTCATTTAAAAAATGGGCCAAATACTTGAACAGACACCTCACCAAAGAAGATACTCAGATGACAAATAAGCATATGGAAAGAAGCAGGCTGGGCTCGGTGGCTCAAGCCTGTGATCCTAACACTTTGGGAGGACAATGAGAGAGGATTGCCTGAGTTCAGGGGTTTGAGACCAGCCTGGTTAACTTGGTGAGACCTCGTCTATACAATAAAATAAAAAAAAATAAGCTGGGTGTGGTAGTGCCACCTGTAGTTCCAGCTTCGTGGAAGGCTGAGGTAGAAGGATTGCCTGAGCCCGGCAGGTTGAGGCTGCCATGGCTGTGAGCGTGCCACTGTACTCCAACCTGGGTGACAGAGTGAGACTCTGACTCAAAAAAAAAAGAGAAAAGAAAAGATGACCCACATTATATGTCATCAGGGAAATGCAAAACAAGACACTGCTACATACTTACTGGAATGGCCCAAATCTAAAAACTGATAACATCAAATGCTGGTGAGGATGTGGAGCAACAGAAACCCTCATTCATTGCTGATGCGAAGGCAAGATGGTACCGTCACTTTGACAGAGTGTCAATTTCTTACGAAACTAAACATACTTTTACCATACGATCCAGCAATTGTGTTCCTTAGTATCTACCCAAATGAAGTGAAAACTTGTGTCCACACAAAAATCTGTACACAGATGCTTGTAGCAGCTTTAGTCGTAATTGCCAAAATATGGAAGCAACCAAAATGTCCTTGAGTAGTAGATAAAAAAACTATGGTACATCCAAACAACAGAATGCTATTCAGCCCTAAAAAAGAAATGAGCTATCAAGCCATGAAAAGATATGGAGGAAACTTAAATGCATATTACTAAGTGAAACTTAAATGCATATGACTAAGAAGCCAAACTGAATAGGCTATATTGTGTGTGATTCCAACCATATGGCATCCCGGGAAAGGAAAAACTATGGAGACAGTAGGAAAAAAAAGAAAAAACAATCAGTGGTTGCCAGAGGACAGGGGGTAGAAAGAAATGAACAGACAGGGCACAGAGACTTTTTAAGGCAGTGAAACTATTCTATATTATGCTACAGTGGTGGATACATATCATTATGTATTTACCCAAACACATAGACTGTACAACACCAAGAGTAAACACTAATGTAAACTATGGATGTTGGGTGATAATGATGTGTCAATATAGGTTCATTGATTGTAACAAATACACCATTGTGCTGAGGAATGTTGATAGCAGGGGAGGTTGTGTGTGTGCAGGAGGAGGGGACGTATGAGAAAACTCTTGCACTTTCTGCTCAATTTTGCTATGAACTTAAAACTGCTCTAAAAAAAATAAAGTTGATTACTTTTTAAAAATTTACTTTGAGACCTCAATTTTTGTAAACATGTTTTCAAATGAATGGAAAGGCCCTAGGGCACTGCACACCATGATGACTTGACTCAGCTCCAGCACCCATAACTCACCAGGCTATTGTCCAACGGGTTGAGATGCAGATCCATTTCACCAATTTTCTGGTTTACCTGGTGCATGGAGCCAATAAGGCATGCTGGGGAGTGAATCTGCTAAGGAAACTCTTGGGTGGTAATTACATACACAGCAGATGGGGCATGCCAGGAGCCTGGCAAGGAGGGCAGCCCTGTCTGTGTAGCCTCTCTGCTTAATTATTTTCTTTGCAAACATTCACATTTATCTTGTTTTAAATGAACCACTTTACAAATTATAAATGAAAGTTGACCATAATATAAACACCTTGGAACATATAAAAGGAAAAAGGAACCATCTATAATACTGCCTCCCTAACAACTCTGTGAGGATTTAGGGAGCGTTCTTTCCAGTATTTCTTACATACATACTTGTTTACATTTTGATAATTTCAGTGTATGCCTGTTTCACTACTCTAACTTCTCTTCTACTCATTATTATGAGCATTCTCCATAGGGCTAAACAATCTTCATGATTATCATTTTAAATGACATTATATTAATCCATTCAGAAGATATACCTCATTACACTTAACTGTTCTTTGGCTATTGAATATCTAAGTTGTTTATACTTTTTCTGCAATTATAAATAATGCTGTGATGTACTTGATCATGTAGAGAGGTGTTTCCATATTTTAGAATATTTCTTTAAGAGATATTTTCAGGTGAGGGATGACTGGGTCAAAAGGAGTCTCAACCTTGTTTATCACTGTTGAAATCTGTTCAGTTCTGTGGCTCCTCTTGTTACCCTCTCAGCTTTTGCATTGGCCTCTGTCTTAGCCTCCACTGGTTTAGGATACAGCCTTCATAAAAGCCCCATAATCCTATCACCCCTTGCTCCCTTCACATAAAGCAAGGTTCACTCTGACTTCCATTACCTTCAAGTGTTCTTATAAATTGGATGATACTTGAAAAATGAAGATGCCAAGAAGGGTCATGACAAAGCACAGAAAGTGAAATGGACTTGTTAGGTGGAGATGAGTGTAGGATTAAGAAGAAAGAGGGGACACTGGGAAGTGGCCCAGCAAAGTGAAACCCTGAAACAGATTCTGATGGGATCACACTTTGCCTCATCTTAAGAAGGGCTTCTAAGAAGTGTGGAAGGTGAAGGGGGCAGAGTGATGCCTGTACTTTGGCTGGTGACAGCATGACTTGAAGGGAACTGAGCTCTATATGAGATGGAAAGATCTGGGGTTATTTATAATGTGAGAGGGTATCTGCTGGGCAAGCTCTAAGGTCCTCCAGAGATGCGGTTCTATGATCCTGGGATACAACTCAGGGTCAGAAATGAGATGAGGATTAGTGAAGACAGGGCCAGGGAAATAATATGCTGGTAGAGCCTGGACGATTCCAGAAGGGGCAAACTCTCAGCCCAGGTAGAAGGGCTGGCAGGTGAGAAGAAACAAGGTCAACTGGAATAACAAAAGTGAAAGCTGGGTCTTATGCTCATCTGAGAGTAGAGGCTGCACCATGACTTCTCAACTGCTATCAATAACATCTATAACTATAGTTCTTTGGAAAGTAGAAGCGAAAGAAGGCAATAATTTTTTAAAAATGAGTTTCCCCCCTTCTTCATTCTTTCAACAAATAACTTCCAATATTTATTCCTTTCGAGCTGTTTCTGATTATATTAGTACAAAATATTCAAGTCAAACAATCCAAACAGCCTCAAATTCTTTTAGAGGATGGGTAGGGAACACGTAATCAAAAAATGAATGAATGTATGAGGAATAAGCTAATAAGCAATGTGTATTACTGAGCACTGATTACATCTCTGTGGCATGACTCAAGACAGGTGTATTTGGTCAGATTATATGTGACACCACCAGAAGGATACAGAGTGGGTTGTCCTCGAAATCCTGCCTCACAGTGTTCTCCATTGCATTCCGTGCAACGAGTGAGACAGCCAGTTGCTCATCTAAAGGTATCATCGGTAAAGCGGTTTTGTTGATGGCCTCCATCTTCGCAAGATGACTCATTGTCTGATTTCTTATATACTGACAAACAAAAAATTTCCACTTTTAAAAGCTTCCCATTTCCCACTTCAGTCTTGTTCTTTATTCAATCATCCTCCTGGAAATCATAAATAGCATAGAACCATCTTAGAAAACACAAGAGGGAAAGACCAACCATGCTCACTTGCTAATGACAAGGCACATGTTCCATTACATGGGCAATAAAGGCTTTTGTCTGAGAAGCTCATTCTTAACTGAGGATTTTGAGGTATGAGGGGGAGACCCCAAAAAACTCAGAATTATCTTTTGCAGGGCAAAATTATCTTTTCCTTGTAATACAGACTTCCCTCGCTAGATAGGTGTTCTAGAAACTCATTGGAATCAGTGTACCAGTTAGCACTGTTGTGAGAGGCTGCTTTTGGCTTCAGTGAATTTTTTTTTAGATTCTTTCAACATGTTTGCCCAATTCATGATGAGTGATTTATGAGTGTAGAGTGCACCTGTCCACACCGTGCTATATGTTCAGTAGTTTTTTATTTTTAAAAAAACTGGCATGATCCCCATACCCCACCATTCTTAATCACCCAATCACTCCTCAAGCAACTTGTTTTTTGTTTCCCCAGATGAAAAAGTCCTCAAATGGAAATGTGTTGCTGATGTGGAAGAGGTGAAAGAGAAAATGACAGAAGCACTAAAAGACATTAAAATTTGTGAGTTCAAAAAATGTTCTAAGCAGTGGAAAAAGTGTCTTGATAGGTGTATTGCATCAAATGGAGAGTACTTTGAATTAAAGTTTAAACATGTAAGAATAAATACACAATTTTAAAAAAATTAATTTCAGGTTTTTGGGGGTCCCCCTTGTATATGTAGTTGTTCTTTCAATCAGCTGATGCCTGCCTCTCCCTCTCCCTCATGATAAAAATTGTTCTAGTTTTAAAAATAAGGAGACTACCTAGCCTGAATTGTACCCCACATATTTAACTTTTTTTTTTGAGTTGGAGTCTCACTCTGTCGCCCAGACAGGAGTGTAGTGGTCGCTCCCAGCCAGCCTTGACCTGCTGGGCTCCAGCCATCCTTCCGCCTCAGCCTTCCAAGTAGCTGGAACTACAGGTGCGCGCTACCACACCTGGCTATTTTTTTGATTTATTGTAGAGATGAGGTTTCATCAAGTTGCCCAGGCAGGTCTCGAACCCGCAGGCTCAGGCAATCCACTCACCTCAGCCTCCCAAGGCGTGGGATTACAGGCTGAGCCACCGGGCCCGGCTTGTACCCCACATATTTAAAATAAAAAAATTAAAAAAAAAAAGAAAAACAAGGAGACTACAGTGCTGAAAGGCCAGGGATCCAGATCACCCAGCAAGTCAGTTCCCCAAACTAGAAATCAAATCTCTTTGCCTCTCTGAGCTTCAACTGTAGAAGTAAGAGGTTTGGATTAGGTGACCCTAAGAAGCTTTCCAGCTCTCAGAGGCTATGACTCTAGGATATTGGCCCATATCCTCAGTAGGAAGCTCCTGATCTGTCTGAGTCTTTCTGTTCCTTCTCAGAAAACTGACCCCACACTACCCTTTCTCCCATGTTCTAGAACACTCTCGCCTGACTGCTCTCCCGGTCCTTGCTTATTGGCTGGGAGCCCATCACTACCACTTGTGGGCCCTCCATGTCCAGAGCCTAATGTGATAGGCTTGGTCATAATAAAGTAAAAGACTCAGATCCTGCCCTCATGAGGCTTGTACACAATGGAAGGAGAGAGAAAAGGTTGAGTTTGGTGAAAAAATTAACTGAAGTGCCTTCAGCATACTCTTCTTTCCTCTCCTCCGGTCAGGCCTTTGCTCCACCCTCTTCTCCCCAGCCAACCTGACCCACTGAGCTTCTTCCTGGTCCCCTCTTTGTGCCTCTGTGCCTTTGCACATGCTGTTCCCTCTATTTGACTAAGCCCAGCTGATACAGCTTGTGGAAAACCCTCTCAAATTATTCCAAGTCTGCATGTCTTGTGAAGCCCAGGCTTCAGCTTTCACTTCTCTGTTACAGGACTTATAACATTGAACTGGAATGGCTTCTACACTTTTTTCCATTAGACAAATTACTCCTTAGAGATTGGTTCACTCACTATTTGATTCTTTTTTAGGTTCACTCACCATGCTTCTTTCTAGTCCAAAGAGGATATCCACCTTGGGCTGCTGGATTGTTGGAAAGGCTGGTCCAGGCCTGGGTCAATATGATTTCCTTCCACTGCTCCTACCCTTTAGGGAAACAGGCAAAGGGGAAGGGTAAAGAGGAAGCAGGTGCATTTCAGGGCTTCTCACTTTCCTCCTACCCACTCCCTAGCATGACCGGAAAAAGACAAGTTCTCTGAGATGCCAAGCTTAGGACAACCTGGCAAGAAGCTTCTTGTTTTGGCTTAATGCTACTATTCATAACTAATAGGCAATGGGAGAATTCAGTTAAAACGGGAGAACTGAACATCAAGCTTCCTAAGAGAATTGGCTAAAATATACACTCTGTTCCCTTCTGAATTTTTCATCACACCATTTTAGGATAAGTATTCTCTGAAACATGACAAGTTTTAACTGTTATTACTTGGAAAAAAGGAAAGAGAGGAAAAATAGCTTCGTTGTGCAAGCACCGTACTATGTGCTAGGGGCAGATGAGTGGAAGAATAAGAAAACTTCTGACCTTATGGAGCACACATTCTGGCTGGAGATTTGAATGTACCATTTAAAGTTAACATGTTTGGGCCATTGCCTTACTAGACTCTGGTGTGGCCATGTGCTCTTTGAGCTACGGTCATCGCCATGTTTCTTGGCTTTGGTCCCCTTCTCTAACCTTGGGGAGGTGAATCTCTTCTTTCTCTCTAATTTACTTTCTAAACAAGCTATATTTTCTAATTCAAAACAACAAAAAAAGTTAACATGTTTGAGCATATAAAAACAATGCTGACTCTGATGTCCAGCAGACTTCTGTTCAGTTTCACCTTCAGGTACACAAAGACTATTTACTTAGTACCTACCACAGTCAGCAGCGTGCTCCTACTGGGGAAAGGGTGATGAGCTAAACCAGACTTGATCCCTGTCCTAATGGGGCTCACATCTACTGGTGGGAGACAGACAATAATGGACAGTGACACACATAATTATGAATTGTAACAGTTACCACTGCTTTGAAGGAAGGCACACAGCACTATGAAATGACATAATAGTATGTTTTGACCTAGTCAAGAAGATCAAGGTGAAGGAAGTGCAAAAGTTAATTAGAAAAAGGAGAGGGGAAAAACTGACTATACCAGCTAAGCAGATGAGAGCAAGGCTGGAAAGGTAGGAAGAGGCTAGACTTGTGCCACCAGTCATATGTAACAACTGAGTCTTTGGAATTCAGTCAGTATGATTGAAGTAACATTTTAATTTATTTAAATTTAAAACGGAAGCAGGGTATATTTTAAAATGCTGATTATATGTTTAAATAACAAGATTCAAATTTATTTCAACTTTGTTTGTTTTAGAGACAGAGTCCCCTCTGTCGCTCAGGTTGGAGTGCAGCGGCGCCATCATAGCTCACTGGAGTCTTGAACTCCTGGGCCCAAGCAATTCTCCTGTCTCAGCCTCTTGAGTAGCTAGGACTACAGGCAGGCACCATTACATCTGGCTAATTTTTTTGTTTTTTATAGAGACAGGGGTCTCGTTATGTTGTCCAGGCTGTCTTGAACTCTTGGCCTCAAGTGATCCTTCTGCCTCAGCCTCCCAAAGTGCTGAGATTACAGGCATGAGCCACAATGTCCAGCCTCACTTTAAAAAAAAATGTGGCTAACTAGAAAATTCTAAATTACATATGTAGCCTGCTTTATGTTTTTATTGGACAGTGCTAGGCCAAATTATGCAAATTTTGGTTCTAGGACATGAAACTCTTGCTTCTTTTATGCAGTGTGATATAGTTTTAAAAGAACTGTGCCTAGCTGGATGTGGTGGCTCATGCCTATAATTCCAGCACTCTGGAAGGCAGAGGCTAAAGGATTGCCTGAGCCCAGGGGTTCCAGACCAGCCTGAGCAACATCATGAGATCTCATCTCTACAAAATATTAAAAAAAAAAACTAGGCAGGTGTAGTGGAGTGCGCCTGTAGTTCCAGCTACTTGAAAGGCTGAGGTGGGAGGATCACCTAAGTCCAGCAGGCCAAAGCCATTGCACTCCAGCCTGGGTGACACAGTGAGACTCTGACTTAAAAAAAAAAAAAAAATTGGCCGGGCTTGGTGGCTTAGCCTGTAATCCCATGCCTTTGGGAGGCTGAGGTGAGTGGATTGCCTGAGCCCGCGGGTTCGAGACCCACCTGGGCAGCGAGACCTCATCTCTACAATAAATCAAAAAATCAGCCGGGCATGGTAGCGCATGCCTGTAATTCCGGCTACTTGGAAGGCTGAGGTGGAAGGATCGCTGGAGCCCGGCAGGTGGAGGCTGCGGTGGCCAGGAGCGGCCACTGCACTCCAGTCTGGGCAACAGAGTGAGACTCCAACTCAAAATAAATAAATAAATAAATAAAAAGAACTGCGTCTGGAACCAGAGACCTTTGAATCCCGTCCCAATTTACTGGATGGATGACCTGATATACCCACCAGGCAACCAGTAAACATTCTTTGAATGGCTTGAGCTTCTTCATTTATCAAATGGAACCAACGATACTGGCTGTTAGAACTTTGGGAGATCTGGAGTTGATTCTCTGGTAGTTCTCTGCCCCTTGCTCACTGTGCGACCTTGAAGTAGTCCCCGGACTTCAGTTTCCCTTGCTTGTAGAAGCCGATGAAGAGTCAAGGCATGTAGGAAGGGGCACGCTGCCGGTGGCGGGTCATCGTCTGATTGTCTTACCTGAAAGCATCGGCGGAATTTGACAAACCCAGAGCCGGTTCCGCCACAGGTCCCTCAAGGGACCCCGCAAAGTTCAGGATGGTGACCTGACACCCGTTGCCCCCACATCCACCAGGAAGAGGTGCCCTTTGCCTTGTGGTCGGGGAGGGGGAGGAGGGGAGTCAGGGAGAAGCGCATTTTGCTGCTGTGAGTCCAGGCGTTCTCCAGGCAACGTCGAGCGCGGCCACCAACTTTTCTCCTCTCCCACAACAATGGAACCTTTGTGAACACCTCGGCGTCCGCGAGACGCCGTTACCATAGTGACGGCCTTCGCGAGGGACTGGGGGACCCGACCGATGTGTGTGCGGGGAGGGTGAATGGAGCTCCTCATCCGCGCCTATAACGGGGTCCCTGTAAATGACCCCAGAAGACATCTCCTTTGTTTAGCCTTTTAACATACCGAGGGGGGTTCGCTGGAGTGCTCTGTGCAGGCTCGCGCTGGGGCCCCGCCGCACCGGACGCCCCCTCTTTCCTCGATGGTAGAGGCCGGGGCGGGACTGCGCATGCGCGCGGCGGGCGGGCGGTTGGGGGCCAGCAGGCCGCGGGTGAGGCGGGTGACGCTAACGGGGTCGGTGGTTTTGCCCCGCTCTCGGGGTGAGCTTGGAAGCCGGCTTACCATCAGGTAAGTCTCCGAGCCCTTCATCGCCAGGTTGCACGGCCTGGGTTCATCCGAGGGCCCGAGCGGAGTGACCGGGCGCCCGGGCCTCCCTGAAAAGAGCGCGAGGGCGCGGGAAGGGGCGGAGACCGGACTCACTCCCGGCTGGTCGCAGCCTTCTCTAAGGGTGTTTCTGCAGTGGAGTTGGGGCGATCATTCCTCCCCGTAAGTTGGCATTGACGGTGATTAAATGCGATTTTTGCGTGTGAACGTTTGCTCACAGTCCTTCCTCGAGTCCAGCAGCCCTGGAGGCCCGTGTACCTGTGAGACATGGACGTGGCTGGCTTTTTGGTAGACACGTCCCTTTGGAGAATCTGATGAAAGCCAAAGATTTCTCCCTTACCGTCTAGCTAGAATTAAAATAAGAAATGCACTTTATGGCCTGTTGCAAACTGGAAAGCTTTGCACTGTGAGTAATAGTATCATTATCTGTAAATGGGGACACAGTGCCTGATCTGCTTCCTAGGGTCGCTGTGATGATCAAATGCACAGTTTCTTATAAACGCTAAAGCACCATGACAGTCTGTGAGTCAGATGCTATTGTTATTCCTGATTATCATTACAAGAAGCAGAAGCCCGGCGAGGATAAATGCTGGGGTCCCACTGGGGCTGATCAGCAGAGGGATGATTGGAAACCAGGTGCTTTCCCTTTTCTTCCTTTGTGCTGAGCCCTCTGTCCCAGGGAGTTTCACTAGGAAGAAGGCTGCCTTGGGCCAAGGGGACGACTTTGTGCCTCACGAAAGCTCCAGAACTCCAGGATCTCAGCCAGAGTTGTTTGTAGATTTAACAATCTAATATCTAATATCTGACTTAAAAGTTCAGACTTTTCCTCATCTGTGATATATGGATGACAGTTCTTGGTTTAAGTGTTAGGAGAATTAGTCATGAATGAGCTGCCCCAATTAAAACCCTGAGAAATAAAGCAACTTGGCCAAGGTTTAGCAAGCAACTGAGGAGCAGAGCCAGATCTGGAACCTGGTTTGTTGTGTCCAGGTGATGTGCTTAGGCACAGTGCTGTTAGCACAAGTGGGAATTTGGCAAGAATACCTTGGCCTATTTTTCCTTCTCCAGAAATGTCTCTAACTACCTGGAGTGCCAGGGGCTGCTTTTTAACTGCGTTTTGTTCATTTTGTTCATGCATAATGCATGAGTATAGTCTCATTGTAATAATTTATTTAATCCGGATTATATTTCTTGCCTGTAATCCCAGCACTTTGGGAGGCTGACGGGGGAGAATTGCTTGAGGCCAGGAGTTGAGACCAGTCTGGGTAACATAGTGAGACATCCCATCTCTTTATAACAACAAAAAATATATTTATTTAATATAATTGTATATTATATTGTGCCATATGAAATTGCCACTATTTGACCTGTTTTTAAACCTATAAGATGACTATTTAATTCAAGTCATTTATCCTACTTCCCTTCTCAGGTTTAACCACTATGAGCAGTTTGGTGTGTCCTTACAGATCTTTTTCTGTTTTTTTTTTTTTTGGTTGTTTTTTAATGCACACATACATCCTTGCTTTTATTTTCATTTTGTCTTCTCATATGGGGGTATCTTTTACATACTGTTCAGCAAGAATTATCTTATACAAGTACACATTGTTGGGATACAGTGTGGAGGTCTTTAAGGGCAGTCCCTATACAGTTATCTCACTGTCCTTAATAGCTGTTTACTATTTTATGATAAGAATGTGCCACAGGCTGGGCTCGGTGGCTCAACCTGTAATCCTGTGCTTTGGGAGGCTAAGGTGAGTGGATTTGCCTGAGCCCGCGGATTCGAGACCCACCTGGGCAACTTGACGAGACCACATCTCTACAATAAATTTAAAAAAATTAGCTGGGCGTGGTAGCACGCGCCTGTAGTTCCAGCTACTTGGAAGGCTGAGGTGGAAGGATCGCCAGCGCCCAGCAGGTCGAGGCTGTGGTGGCCGGGAGCGTGCCACTGCACTCCAGTCTGGGTGACAGAGTGAGACAACAACACACACACACAAAAAAAGAATGTGCCACAATTTATTTGGCTATATTAACCATTGGTAACTATTTTGGATCATTTCTCATTTTTCTCTGTTATCGACATTTTGTGTATGTACAAGTTTTCCTGGAGAATAATATTTTAGAAGTATATTTGCTGTCCAAAAAGTATACACATTTAAAATTTTACTAAGTTTTGCTTAATTGCCCTTGAAAGAATGATAGCATCTTGTGTTTCCACCAACAGTAAATGAAAATATCTTTATCTTCACACTCTCACCAGCAATGGATATTATTTATTGTGTTAATTTTTGCCAATATGATGGATATGTATATATGGAAGCGCCCCAAAAAAGCATACACATTTTAAGTATGACGTTCGCTTAAACAATGGCATTAATCAAATAATGCTAGCATCACCACGTGACAGCAGGACAGTCAAAAAATGGCAGAAGCACAGTTAAGCGAATGTCATACTACTCATTGCTATTGTAGTTTAATTCAACTTTGAAAAGTATTACATCTTTTAAAATGTGTAAGCTGGGCTCGGTGGCTCAACCTGTAATCCCGTGCCTTTGGGAGACTGAGGTAAGTGGATTCCCTGAGCCTGAGTGTTCGAGACCCGCCTGGGCAACTTGGCAGACCTCATCTCTACAATAAATAAAAAAATTAGCCGGGCGTGGTAGCACGCGGCTGTAGTTCCAGCTACTTGGAAGGCTGAGGCGGAAGGATTGCCGGAGCCCAGTAGGTCGAGGCTGCGGTGGCTGGGAGTGGCCACTGCACTCCAGTCTGGATGACAGAGTGAGATTCCAACTCAAAAAAAAAAATGTGTATACATTTTTGGCACCACTATGTATATATTATATATATATTATATATATAGTATATAATATATGTATATTGCATATATATGTATTCACACACGCATATATATGCTGGGGTGCCAAAAAGATGTATACACATTTTAAGCGATATTACAAGTTAGTTGCTGTAATCAGAAGTGTCTGGATGCTGATGGTAACCACTTTTAGCACCCCTTGTAATCGCAGAAGTCAAACGTGACTTGTATTCATCTTATTGAGTATTACAACTTGATTACAGTTTTTTCCTTTCTTAAAATGTGTATACATTTTTTGGGCACTGTGTGTGTGTGTGAGTACCTTTAGCCAGCTGATCATGGTTGTGCACCTTGGGAAAATTGGTAGACTTCGAGCCTAGTTTCTTCATCTATAATATGGATAGGTAAATCCCTACCTCTGAGGTTGGCTGCAGGGAATGAAAGAAATATATGAAGTGTGCCCAGTATTGGATCTAACCCATAATGGATACACAGGAAGTGACTTTAGTTAGCTCTTGTTACTGTACCCTTCTTTAAGGTCTTTCTTCCTGGCTATTCCTCCTGATTTATTCTTGTTCTGCCCTCTACAGACATAAGGTTAATGCTTTTCCTTCTTCTAACCTCTTTATTTTCTCCAGCAGAGTAATGTCAGGGCCTTTCAATGTGTTTTGGATGGTGGCGTAGCCTCAACCACTCTCAGCATCTTGGTACTCACCCTGCCCCCTCCACTACCAAACTGGAAGCATTCTGGTTTGTCCAGGTTTTGAAGTGTTGTGCCCAGGCCCAAATGCCATCCCGTAGGTTGTAGGCCTACCATTGTTTTTAATTACAGACACAGTAAAACTGTCATGCGCAATACCTCTGAATATCTTCACTTTTTTTATCTATAAATTATATATACATATACTTATGTAATTATGTATTATAAAACTTCCAAGAAAGTATCTAAACTTTTATCATTAATTTTAGTGAGACATATTTCTCCGTCGACGAAAACAACACAGAAGTTTTTCTTTGTGTTCTCATTGGATACAGTCGTACGGGTTTTGATGGATTCATACTGTGAATTCTATTTTTTTTTAATTAAAAAATTTTTTTTGGTTGGAGTCTCTCTCGCCCGGGCTGGAGTGCAGTGGCATGCTCATGGCCACTGCAGCCTCGACCTGCTGGGCTCAGGCCATCCTTCCACCTCAGCCTTCTAAGTAGCTGGAACTACAGGCACGTACCATCACACCTGGCTACATTTTTGATTTTTTATAGAGATGAGGTCTCGCCAAGTTGCCCAGGCTGGTCTCAAACCCATAGGCTCAGGCAATCCTCTCACGTCGGCCTCCCATAGTGCTGAGATTATAGGTGTGAGCCACCGCGCCTGACTATTTTTTAAAAATTATTATTATTTATTTATTTTTTAAGTGAGAAAGCAGGATTTATTGAGAGGACAGAAAAGGTCCCACGGCGGGAGGGGACCCAGAGGGGTTACCCGCACCCAGCTATTTTAATGGTAGTTGATATAAAACCTTGTTTCAAATAATCTTGAAGGCTGGACCAATGGCAGCAGGTTATCAGAATTTACTGACATTAGTGTCACTAAAGTTGGTATGCAACACCCCACTGCTAAATTTGAGTGGCTTTAAAACAAAAAACAAATAGTCTTTAAAAGATTCCCTCCCCTTTTTGGCCAATTTCTTGTCAGATATGATGAACTCATTACAGCTTTCATCTCATAATGTGGTGAAAAAAGACTTTATACCTAGGAGTAGGAAAGTGAGAGCTCTGCTGTTTTCTTTTTGCTCACTTGTGCTTTCATTGTTGTAATTTTTAGTCTACGGTTTCTTAGAAGGAATCATTGTAAGCTGCTTGTGTGCTATAAGTTAAAATTGGGTAACGATTGGGTAAAAAAGGAACCCTAACCCGTCTCATACCATATATAAAAATTAATTTCAGATGAACTGTTGTCCCAAATATGGAAGATAAAACAACACAATCACCCAAAATTAATATTTTGAAAAAAATCATCAGTACTTTGGGGTAGGCAGAATTTTTAAAAAGGAATACAAAACACTAATAATTAAAAAGATAATAAATGGGATTTTATTAAAATTAAGAACTCTGTTGATCAAAAGAAGCCAATAAAAATGACAAAAGATTAGGAAAATATATTTTCAGTACTCTTCATATATGTAACAAAGGATTTGTATCCAGCGTATATAAAAAATCTTACAAATTAATAAGGAAATGACAGACAACCCAATAGGAGAATGGCAAAAGATTTGAACAAGCATGTCACAAAAGAGAGTATCTCATACTTTTGTAGTTCATCAGTGGGTTTCCACACTTGTGTGTGAGATGTGCTGCCTTTAAACCTTGACTTTGTGACGTTGGCACATAAACCATCTGATGTAAAAAAAGGATATCCATGTGTCCTAGGAGTATATGAAAAGGTGTTCAATTTAATTAGTTATTGGGGGAAAGCAAATGAAACATTACAATACCACTACATATCTACCAGGACGAATAAAATGAAAAAGTCAGAAAATGACAAGGATCTCTTCCTATACACTCTGGGTAGAAGTATAATCGTACTTGTATAAGTACAATCATTTTGGAAAACCATTTGGCAGTAACAGTTAAGGCTACATATATTAATGTTCTATGACACAACAATTCTACCCTTAAGTATAAACCAGGAAGGTGTACGTATGTACACAGAAATACATGTTTAAGTATGTTCTTAGCACTATTTCTGATAGTCAAAAACTGGAAACAGTTCAAACGTTCATCATCTGTAGAGTAGACAAATAAACTTTGATATGTTCATGTAATATAATATTATATAACAATGCAAACAAACACAACTACACACAACAAGAATAAATCTCATAAACGTGACGTTGAATGTAAGAAGCCTGACACAAAAGAGGCCATACTGTATAAGTCCATGGATATTAAGTTGTCCATGGACAGGAAGAGTGCAGAAATGCTCTGTATCCTGATCTGGAAGGTGGTTATATGTGGGTACGCGTGTGTGTGTGTGTGTGTGTGTGTGTGTGTGTGTGTGTGTGCACGTGTGCACACGTATGTGTAAAACTTCATGAGTAAAAACCCATGAAGCCTTACACTTAGATTTGTAGACTTTTCTATATTTATGTTATACTTAAAAGTTTACCTCTCCCCTCCTTTCTTCCCCAAGAACCTGGATGATGTCAGCAAACTGACTTAACCAGGCCTTAGCTGGATTGCAATAGGTTGCAATATGCTGAAAGCAAATGTACTGGGGGTGGTACCATCGTCAGCTCTGCCATGTTGTAGAACTCCTCTTCCTCAAGACACTTCACCTCCCATACAGGACAAGTGACTTCTGATATACGGATCAAGTGAAGGGCACTGTTTTCAATCTGGAAGTAAAATATAAGTATAACCTCATTTCTTTAAAATGGAGTATGTTCCAGGTATGGTTCTTACCAGTATACAGGAATAAGTAGAGATTATGTTCTCTGCTCTAGACTGTATGTAAAGCCAACTTATGACCAACTTGCCTGTGATTAACATAAACTGTAGAGCCACACAGACTTGGATTCAAATACTAGCTCCCATTCGAGACTTTTTTTTTTTTGAGGCGGAGTCTCACTCTGTTGCCCAGGCTGGAGTGCAGTGGCATGCTCATGGCCACCGCAGCCTCGACCTTAAGGGCTCAGGCCATCCTTCCACCTCAGCCTTCCAAGTAGCTGGAACCACAGGCACACGCCACCATACCCAGCTAATTTTTTTATTTATTATAGAGACGAGGTCTTGCCAAGTTTCCCAGGCTGATCTCAAACCCCTGGGCTCAGGCAATCCTCTTGCCTCTGCCTCCCAAAGTGCTGGGATTACAGGCGTGAGCCACCATGCCTGGCTTAGACTTTCTAAACCTCATCTGTCAGATGAGGAGAATGAGAGGAGTTAGCCAAAGGATGGTTGTGAGAATTAAGTGAGGCATTGCATGTAAGGATTTTCGCCTACTGCCTGCACATAATAAGCATTCTGTACATGGGAGCTGTTACCTGTTATTCTTAATTTGTTTTCTGCTGCCATAACAGAATACCACAGACTGAGTAATCTATAAAGAAGCTTATTTGGCTCACGGTTCTGGAGGCTGGGAAGTTCAAGAGCATGACACCGATATCTGGTGGGGTCATCTCATGGCAGAAGGCATCACTTGGTGAGCAAGTGCACAAGACAGAGAGAGAATGGCAGGGAGACTTACCCTTCTATTGGAGCCCACTCCTGAGATAACTAATCTACTCTCATAGTAATGGCATTATTAATCCATTAATGAGGGCAGAGCCTGCTTGGCCCAATCACTTTACAGGTCCTCTTAATACCATTACAGTGGTGACTAAATTCCAGTATGAGCTTTGGCGGGACAGTCAAACCATAGCACTGGAATTGTTAGTAGCTGCATGATAAAAATGCATGTTTTCATGATTTGAGGATAACGGCATTAGGTCACTGATCCAACTGTTTGATCCAACCCCGACTTTTTCTGATCCTAGGAGAAGGGAGCATTGGCCTTTCGTTCATTAGGCCAAAGATGCCCCTCTTTGGGAATACATTCAGTCCAAAGAAGACGCCTCCTCGGAAGTCTGCTTCTCTCTCCAACCTGCATTCTGTGAGTGTCGGTACTGGAATCAGCCCAGTGTGTAGTGTGAGTGGAGTGCCAAGCGTAGACTCCGAGTGGAAAATGGTCCTCCAGAGGCCTCATATCATTGCTATTGCAATAAGCTTTTTTGAGTCACAGTCTCACTCTCTTGCCCAGGCTGGAGTATAGTCGCATGCTCATGGCTACTGCAGCCTCTACCTGCTAGACTCAGGCAATCATTCTGCTTCAGCCTTCCAAGTAGCTGGGACTACAGGCACATGGCACATGGCACCACCCCCAGCTAATTAATTTATTTATTGCAGATTGTGGAGACAGGTCTTGCCAAATTGCCCATGATGGTCTTGAACCCCTGGGTTCAGGCAGTCTTCTTTCCTCCGCCTCCCAAAGTGCTGGGATTACAGGTGTGAGCTACCACACCTGGTCACAAGAAACATTTTTTTAACTCCTGTTGGGATTTATTGTCAGAGCTTATTCAAGAACCTAATAAGACATTCAATTTCATTATTATTTTTAGCCCCAAACGATATTATCCATTTTGATGTCCACTTCCCAAGACTTGGTCAGGAGTTGATTTTATTTTTAAGAACCATTCATTTCAAAGGATGATGATTTGCCACCACTAATGACATTCAAAAGGATAAGTCACAGCTCCTAAAACAGTTTCAAAAGAGATGTTCCAAAAATGTTGGGGCATTGGCAATAACACTGGAATAAATGATAACTTTCCAAAGTCATTCACAATCCACTTGCACGTATAAGTTCTATTAGTTTAAAACGTTATATGACTTAAAATCGGACCACATGGAAATCACTTTCCATTCCCAGCTACGAGATGCCTCCCCTCAGTCCTCAACACAGACCCCATATATGCAGTTACTTTCATCTTCTCTGATTTCTTCTGAGCATCTGGGACCAAATGCTGGGTTTTTAGCATCTCCATTGCAATCCAGTCCACCATTGTTGACTGTCACACACTAAAGAGTGATGTATCCTGGTTTCTCTGACCTTTTCCTGCAGAGTTGTGCAGATTTGCTAGTCCTTGAAGGCGAGTGGTGTGGAGCAGCAAGGCTGTTAGAGCTGATCATTAACTCCACTTTTTGGTGTTGAAATCCATTGTCTCCCATCCCCAGTTAAAATCATGGTAGGGGGAGCCCTATTGTGGCCAGAGTTGGGCATTCTATGAAGCGGCCAGACAGAGGTCTAGGATCTCAGTTTCTGGCCTTGAACTCCCTTTCTTCCCTGCCACGTGTCAAAGATGCAGCTGTACCTCTGGGACATCCTCTGTCATAACCCCGCAGGATATACAAGCAGCAGCATGCTTGAATGATGCCTGTCTCTGGCCTTGACTTGAAGTGGGTCCTCCCCTACAGTGTTTTATGCATGCTGACAGGCAGCGGCAGGCTTCGGTAGGCGAAACCCCCCACAGTTCTTTGTATGGTGACCAGCAGGTTTTACTAGTTCTCCGTTATTGCAGGATGATGTCCCAGAACTTGAGAGTGGCTCAAAAGGCCTTTCAGGGCCTCACCCACTCTCACTGCTGCCCCTGCCCTCCATACGCTGGAGTGTTGCAGCCACCAAGCTTCACGTGAGCCTCCTTTGTGCATGCTACTCCCTTTGCCTAAACTGTACTTCCCTGTTCCTTAATTCAAGAACCGTTCATTGATCGCTTCGTGCGAGGCACTCTTCTCAGCACCGGGTTTTCAGAAGTGGATTCAAAAGAGGGGAGAAGTCCCAAACCCACACTTTCAAGGAGCAAATATTTGAATGGGGAATGGTACAGAAAATAGTAAATTTATACTAGATGGTGATAAGTGCCATGAAGCAAGACAAAGCCTAGGCCCGGGAGGGAGTGGTTGGGCAAGGGGAGTGGAGTTGCCATTTTAATAGGATGGTCAAGGAAGGCCTGACTGAGAAAGGGACATTTGAGCGTATGTGTGAAGGACTCTCCCTGTTGAGCTGCTCTTCAGGGCAGATTTGGCTGTATTCATCGCTGAATACCCAGTAGCTGGCCCTGACTCAGGGTCAGTGCTCAGTGAGGTGTATAAATGAATATGTAAATTGTACTGTCACACATTAAAAAATAGCTACAGTTACACTACAGTGACTACTACTAATTGAATGTTAGAATGTTATGCCTTTTCTATAACATACATAGCTCCATATTAAGCAGATAATTACTTAGGGACTTACTGCATTTTAACAAGCATTTTTCATTTATTAAAAATTTACAGTAGGAGGCCAAGCATAGTGGCTCACACCTGTAATCCTAGCACTTTGGGAAGCCAAAGCTAGAGGATTGCTTGAGCTCGGGAGTTTGAGACCAACCTAGGCAACATAGCGAGACCTCTTCTCTAAATAAATAATAAATATTTTTAGAAAATTTACAGTAGGATTGCTTAAAATGTTGTGTCTAATAGATGTAAAATACTTCACATCACAAATTTTAGCATATACAGCTTTTCTGGAAAACATCTAATTTCTTCTCATAATTTAAAATTTTTGTTGTACCTTATTTGATTTTCTCAGCTTTTAAAAAGTCATTCAAGGCCAGCTTAGTGGCTCAGCCTGTAATCCCAGCACTTTGGGAGGCTGAGGTGAGTGGACTGCCTGAGCCTGCAGGTTTGAGACCAGCCCGGGCAACTTGGTGAGACCTCATCTCTGCAATTAAAAAAAAAAAATTAGCTAGGCATGGTAGCATGCGCCTGTAGTTCTGGCTACTTGAAAGGCTGAGGTGAATCGCCTGAGCCCAGCAGGTTGACAACGGGGTGCCCGTGAGTATGCCACGGAACTTCAACCTGGGCGACAGAGTGAGACTCCAACTCAAAAAAAAAAAAGAACAACAACAGCAAAAATTCGAGATGCCAGGTAATGATCAGAGAAAATCAATGAGTTGTCAGGATCATAGAGGTAGTGGAAGAGGAACTGGGACTATGGTTTGTTTCTGCTACCTGCTGAAGCCACTTCTCACCCACAGCTGGATCGGTCACTCCGGGAGGTGGAGCTGGGCCTTGACTATGGAAACCCTACTATGAACTTGGCGGGGCAAAGCCTGAAGTTTGAAAATGGCCAGTGGATAGCAGGTGCACTGCATTTTCTGCCAGTTTGTCAAACAAGACTGTAGAAGTAAACTTCCCTTTTAACTACTAATTCTTTCCTTCCTCCAGAGACAGGGATTAGTGGAGGCGTGGACCGGAGGGAGGCTCAGCGCCTTCGCAGGCGGAATCAGCAGTTGGAAGAAGAGAACAATCTCTTGCGGTTGAAAGTGGACATCCTGCTAGACATGGTGAGGCAGGGCATGGGGAAGAGGTGCTTGGGCTCTCCTTTTGGGGAGGCTCTGCCTCGAGTCAGTTAATTCTCCAGATATCTCCTCAGTGCCAGTTTGCCCAAGACACAGCCCCTCCCCTTATGTGCTCCTAGTCCAGAGGAGGAGATGGATAGTGAGCATAATGAAAGCCTGTGGGGAGGACAATGGTTAGGTCTATACAGGGTCTGGCATGGCACAAGAGAGATAGAAATTCATACTGTCAAGTCAGGGGAGCTTTCCAGAGCAAGATCACCTGAGCTGAGCATTAAAGAATAATGACAGGAATGGAGTTTGGGATGAAGGCATTCCAGAAAGAGGGAACAGCTGACCCATGACTTAGAAGTGTCCTGTGCCAAGTAGCATTAATCAATACGGCACAGACCTGCTGAAGGGCTTGTATTGGATACATGTCAGTTTCTTGTGACTGGTAAAGACCCAGCAACCTGTTGGGCCAGGAGGAGCATGTGGAGGTTGATTGAGAGGCAGGTGGGCATATACTGTATGGGTGGGAGCACCCATTCTGAAGTGAAAAGGCCTGGATGCCCTGCCAGCTCCACCACTGGCTAACTCTTTGTGACTCAGTTTCTTCAGCAATAAAATGGGCATAATAGGAGTGTCTGCCTCGTAGTTGAGTTAGTACAAGGAAAGTATGCGGAAGCGTGCACGGCTCAGAAAGTGGAGCTCTGAGCCACAGTAAGCTGGCCTCTGCTTTAGTGGTGCTCTCTGTCCCTCTCTCTCTCTCTCTTTTAGATTTGAAAATATAGTTTATTTAGAAAGTAAATGAGAGAGAGAAAAAAAGAGATTCACCTCCCCAAGGTAGGGGGGTGGCCAGAGACAGGAAATGTGGCCTGGTCATAGCTCAGAGAGCACATGGCCACACCATAGCTTAGCAAGGCAATGGCCACAATGACCTGGCAATGGCCTCTGTCCCTCTCTTGAATGTCTTCTGCCTTTTACACTAAAACCCATTAAAGATTTGATGAGGTGGCCTGGGCGCGGTGGCTCATGCCTGTAATCCCAGCACTTTGGGAGGCAGAGGCAAGAGGATTACCTGAGCCTATGGGTTCAAGACCAACTTGGGCAACATGGCAAGACCTTGTCTCCACAATAAATCAAAAAATTAGCTGGACGTGGTGGTGCATGCCTGTAGTTTCAGCTACTTTGAAAGCCAAGGTAGAAGGATCGCCTGAACCCAGCAGGTCGAGGCTATGGTGGCCGTGAATGTGCCACTGCACTCTAGCCTGGGCGATGGATGGTGTGAGACTCAGACTCAAAAAAAAAAGATTCCATGAGGAAAGTGGTATTCTTTTTCAAGCATTTCCCTCATCTCTACAATAAATCAAAAAATTATACAGGCATGGTGGCACATGCCTCTAGTTCCAGCTACTTGGAAAGCTGAGGCAGAAGGATCACCTGAGCACAGCAGGTTGAGGCTGTGGTGGCCATGAGTGTGCCACTGCACTCCAGCCTGGGAGATGGGGTGAGACTCTGACTCACAAAAAAAGGAGATTCTATGAAAGTGGCATTCTTTTTCAAGCATTTCCCCCCTAATTGCCATTATGAAAACTACAGCCCAGAAGCAACTTAAATGAGAATCTCTGAGCCTTGGAATCATCAGTATCTGTCTTTTTCATTTTCTGAGACCTGCTGTCCTTCATGCAGAGATGCCATGCAATTGTAGGTGACAGAGTGCTGACAGAGTGGATTGTCAGTGTTCTTCAAGTACTTGTGGTTGTGGGTCTTCAGGTGGTTACATTGTGTCCAGTTAAAAGGGCTTCCCATTGTGGAGGCCAGCAGTGTCAGAGAAATGCCACGGCACTTTTCCAGAGCATGTAGGGCGGGCCTCGCCAACTTGAAACAGCCCAGAAATGTCCTGGCTTATAACAGTTTGCTGCTTTACTTTCAGCTTTCAGAGACCACTGCTGAATCCCACTTAATGGAAAAGGAACTGGATGAGCTAAAGAGTGTCAACCGCTGGAGGAAATGAAGACTCCAAGATGTTCACTAGGAGAGTAGGGAGAAAGCACAGGGGGCAAGATGTGGGAGGATGCTGAGCAACTTTTTTTCTTTTTTTAGCCAGACTAGCGGATGAAGTCCTGGGAGAGAGCACCGTACAGTGGGGCCAGCAGGCATTGGCACCCTTGGGTTGGTAACAGGAATGAAGGAAACCAAGCTTCCAGGCCAAGGCAGCAGCTAGGAAGGTGCTCCAGATGTGCTACCTAGGGGTGCCAGTTTGTAAACAAGACTTAGGGAGGCCTGCAGTGCTGCTAAACCTTTGGGTGCTCTCCACCCATGACAGCATATGGATGCACATGTCACAGAATCTCCTGCTGGACAGATGCTCGAGAGAAGCAGCTGGAGCTCATCAGCTCATCCCCTCATGCTGCTTTAGGGTGCACCCAGTATGAGGATCGCGGATGAAAGGCTCTCTTGGTTCCCTTGAAGGCAGGCCACTCTCTTGCCGCCACTAAAGAATCCTCATTCCCCAAATCCACAACCTCCTCTGGCTTCAGCTTTCTGGTAGTCAACACCAGCCCTCCACAGCAATACTATATTTTTGTGTTACTTTCCTGTTTACACTACTTCCTTATTATTAAATGATATTAAATAATCTCTCTGTGGCCAAAGTGACTACAAAAGAAGCATGACTTCCTCAAGAAGTAAATGGAGCCTCGAGTCTATGGTTCTGTGGCTCCATTAAAAGAACGTTCAGGGTGTGGGGAAATGTCATCCTTGCAGGAGAGCATTCTAGCTTTCCTGGGCATTGATGGAGGCTGACCCAGAACAGAAACAGTTTTTCTGCTCCGATTCCCCTGCCCCCCTGCTTCAGGGAGTTGGGACTGGCCAGGACGTGGCAGGGATCTAGTAATGGGCTTGGGAATTTATGCCTATGTCAGTCTGAACAGGATTTCTCTGGCTGGAGGAGGGAATCCAGCTCTGAAGTCAAGTGGGGGCGGGGGCGCTAAGGTTGGGGCATGGAGTCTAGGGCTTTAGACCAGGTACGGGCTTCTTATGGTTAACAGGCTCTGAACGCCTGTTACATGCCTGACAGTGGGCTTCATACTTTGCACACAGCCTGTTTCCCCCGCAGCTCAGCCCTGTGAAGCAGGAACTATCCGCATGTCTATTTGCAGATAAGGAAACTGGGAGGTTCTGAATCGTACCACGGACATGTTAGAGTCCAATTCACAGCACACTGTGAAGGAGAGGATCTGGGGGCTGCCAAGAATGGAGACTGCTGTTTGTAGTCTACCCTACGGCCAGCAAACACTCCAGAGTGGATAGATTGAAGGGCATAATTTGTAGTTCCAGCCCCAAATATTACTTTGTGATAGAGGAGAGACTGTTTAATAAAGAAGAAATTGGAGAAGGATCCAAACATACGCAGGATGTAAATCTTCAGGTACAGATCACAAGAGCAACGGAGTTTGCCTATGCCTAGGCCAGCTTCACTGGCAACCATGTATTGAGCACTCTTGATGCTGGACACCTGTTTCAAATTCTCATGACAATTCTTCAGGTTTGTTGTCATCATCCCCATTTTTTAGATGAAGAAACCAGTCCAGCAAGGTGGCCCAGCTGGAAGGAGTGAGCCAGGACTGAGCTCTTGGGAATCATGTGGGGCACATTTGGTTGTCACAATGAGATGGACTCTCCCCATCACAACTATTGGCACCTTAGGGGGCGGGAGCCAGGAACTTTAACCATCTTGTGGGAGGTGAACTGTTCTGCAGTGAAGAAATTTGAGTAAGCTAGAAGCATGCCATTTTTTAGTGTGAGTAGCACGCTAGGATCTGATTGGTTTTTAAAAGGATCTTCTGCTGTGTGTTGAGAACCGACTGAATCAGAAGGTAAGGCTGGGTGCAGGGAGGTGAAGTGGTCAGACTCTAGGTATGACTTGAAGGTAGAGCCCACAGTGCTTGCTACAGATTCTGGGTATGAGATGAGCCAAGGACAATCTTGATAATGGAAGTCCAGGAGAAAAGGAAGAAACTCTCCCGTGTCTCACCACCCTAACCCAGTTTCCTTCAGGGAGGTGCTTTGTTTTTCCTTTGAGATAGTATCTTCAGGATCTTACTTTTTTAGTCAGATAAATCATTGCGGTTCTGGGCAAAATTCTTCCTCCTCAAAGCCTTTATTAGCCAAATCTACCACCTTTGGAGGGCGGGTACCCAAGTAAACAGTGCTATCACCTTGACGTTATCTCTTGTAGTCACACCAGTTTTGTGAATTTTTATGCTGGGAGGGAAAGAATGTCACTGAAGAGCTGAAATAGAAAGTTCTGTGGGTGTGAGTGCAGGATTAGAGGCAATAATCAGAGGACTCATATGGTGTGTATCCTAGCAGGGGGAGGCATTAGGACAGTGGTACAGTTATGGGCTAATGTGCATTTTTAAATGGGAGGGCTTACAGTTTTTACAAGATTCTCAAAGGGATCCATGCCCCATCCCCAATTAAGAACTATGTCACCCAGTTTCAAATTCTGACAGGACAGGAACAGGAAAGGTAGAAATCTTGGACTTGGGACATGGGGACTGGAGCAGCCTGGAGCCCAAGGTTCTAGAATACCCTCCCTCCCCAATGGCAGAGTCACCTTGGCTCTCAGCTCCTGGCTTGGGCATCGCCACTTACTTGCTGGAACCCTCATCTGTCCATCCTCATCCACTGCCGTGACATCTGGTCTGGCATCAGTCTCACCAAGTGTCACCTGCTGCTATTTCTTGAAACCTTCAGTGATGTCACACTCCTGTGGCTTTTCTCTCTCCTCAACCCTTAAATGTCTGATTTTACAGAGATGTCTTCTGTTCTTACTCTGCACTTTCTAGATCATCTCAGATACTCCCAGAATTTTTAATACTCTGCACTGCATGGTTTCCAATATATTTTCTTATCCCTTGGAAATTTTATAATTATCCAAAAAAGCTTTTCAAAACAATCTTTGTTATTCTTATGAATATAAGCAAAAGTAATTGATTTCCCTAAAACTTCTTCAAGTGAGCACTGAATTACTCTCCACTTGGAGCCACTAGTGGCTGTGCTTTCCACTACCTTCACTAGTGTTGGTCTTCTAGCATTTCTTCAATGAATCCATAAAAGAATTACAAGCTGATGGCACTGGGCTCAACCCTCAAAATTATACAGGGCTAACCTACTTTTTTTTTTTTTTAAGTAAACTTTTAACCACATGCAATAAAGAACATAATTCTAAGTGTATAGCTTAATGAATTACCCAAAATGAACCTGGGTTGGGTACAGTGGCTCACACCTATAATCTTAGCATTTTGGGAGGCTGAGGCAGGAGGATTGCTTGAGCCCAGGAGTTCGAGACCAGCCTGGGCAACATAGTGAGACCTTGTCTCTACGAAACATCAAAAAACTAGCCAGGTGTGGTGGCACGTGCCTGTAGTCCCAGCTACTCAGGAGTCTGCGACAAAGATTGCCTGAGCCCAGGAGGTCAAGGCTGCGGTGAGCTGTGAGCGCATGTGCCACTGTACTCCACTGGATGACAGAGACCCTGACTCAAAAAAAAGAAAAAAAAAAAAAAAGAAACTTACAGCACCCCAGAAGCCACTATCCTGCTCCTGTCCAAATATTACCTCCCTTCCCCAAAGGGAATCACTATCCTGACTTCTCACCAGAGATTGGATTTGCCTGTTTTTGAACTTTATATATTGAAATCATACAGTAAGTACCCTTTAGCGTCAGAACTGCCTTGTCCAAAGAAAAGAAGGCCTGAGGACTGTATCCGGAAGAAATGTGAGCCCCGGTACCCTCGTGTCGCATGTAAGCATAAGACACAGACTCATTACTACATGGTCATGCATCAGGTAAGGATTTGCACTGTCTAATTCTGGGAGTTTCTGATTCCAGGGTCAGTTGGCTAAGGGTGTTTATCAGTTACCCTCATTAATAACCTGTGGTTCACATGATAAAATGAGGCATTTACTTCCATCATATAGGCCAAAAATTAAAATATGGATAATACCTAATGCTGGGGAGGGTATGGGGGAAAGGACGCTTCCCTTTACTGTACTACTCTGAAAGTTTATAATTCTTTGGAGGGCAACTAGCTAACACTTAGCAGAATTTTACAAGTGCGTACTTTCTGACCAGCACACCCACTTCCAGAATTCTGGCCTCTAGAAATACCTGCAGCAACCCTGTACTGTGCCTCAGTGCCCTCATTTCTAAAACGGGGACAGGAGTACCTACTCATTAGGTTGGAGGGTTTAGTTCACGCCGCGAGCGCGCACCCAGCGACTGGTACTTGTGTTAACTCTTACCTTTGTTTTATTACATCCGACGGTTTACTTGATGAGTTCCCCCAAAGACCAGTAAGCTTCCAAATCGCTAAATTAACCCTACCAAGCCACGCACTCCCCCAGAAAAAACGAAGCTGGATGAGTGTTTCTCAAAGTGGGACCCCAGGGAGGCTTGTGCAAAGGCAGGTTTCTGGGCTCATCCTAACCCTACTGGCTAGAATGACTGCGGAAGCGCTCCAGAGTGTCCAAGCTCTCAGCTGTTTCTCATGCCCACTGGAGGCCAGGAAGACCTGGGCACCGCGAGGCGGAGAGTCCTTCACTGGGTCGCCTGGCGGGAGCGGAGGACCCGCGGCAGAGGGCGCCGCTCGCTCCGGTCCCTCGCGACTCGGCTCCCGGAAGAGGCTCTCTATCCGCCATTCGGCTGAGCTCGCCTCCTCTCTTCCGCTTCCGGTGTCCCCTACAGCCATGGCCGCTGCCGTCGCTGCTGCCGGCGCTGGGGAGCCCCTGTCCCCGGATGAATTACTCCCGAAAGGCGACGCGGAGAAGACTGAGGAGGAGCTGGAAGAGGACGACGACGACGAGGTGCTAGGGCCGTTCGGGATGCGGGGCGGGAGGCGGACCCGCTCGGGGGCCTGGGCTCCGCGTGCTGCGGATCGGGGCTAAGCGACTTCTCCGGGAGGCGGGGCTGGGAGCCCCGCTGGGCCCGGTGGGTGGCCTGGCTCCAGGGGAGCTCGGCGTCTCCCCGTGCCGCCGCAGGGCCGGGGTGGGTGCCGCTGCTTTCGCCAAGACTCGCGCCTGGTCCACCACAGCTAGATGAGACCCTGTCGGAGAGACTGTGGGGCTTGACGGAGATGTTTCCGGAGAGGGTCCGGTCTGCGGCCGGAGCCACTTTTGATCTCTCCGTCTTTGTGGCTCAAAAAATGTACAGGTAAGGAACGAGGGCAAAGTGTGCATGGGGTGACTGTGAAAGAATACGGGGTTTGGAAGCAGCACACATGGGTCTGAGTGACCTTGGACTGGTTGTACCCTAACCTTTCTGAGTCTCAATTTCTTCAAGTTCTTCTGCTGTAAAGTGGAGATTCCTACCCCGCAGTGTCGTTGTGGAGATCATTTTAGTTTATATGAGCTGATTAGTGTATAAGAAGCTTTGTAAGAACTCAGGAGAATGTTAACCTGCTGTCACCAGATAACAGCTACCAGAACTGTTTCTCCTGTCTGCTGGTGGCTAGTATGGTGCAAGGAGTGGGTAGAATACAGTGAGAAGTTTGGTTACTGGTTCATTCTTGCCCGTTTCTGTTTGCAACTCTCCATGCTCACCTTCCCTCTGCAGGTTTTCCAGGGCAGCCTTGTGGATTGGGACCACTTCCTTTATGATTCTGGTTCTTCCTGTTGTCTTTGAGACTGAGAAGTTGCAGATGGAGCAACAGCAGCAACTGCAGCAGCGGCAGGTGAGACCAGATCCTGGGGCTTCTTTCCAGTGGTGGAGACGCTAGTTATTTCTCCAGCACCCGGATAGACCAGCAGTTAATGTGCGGGTAGGGATTGGGATCCAGCCCATGCTTTTAGGTGCCTCAGTGTGCTTTCATTTTTGTAGACCTTGTCTGCCCCATCAGGTGTGATGAAAATGAGATTCTTGGGCTTGTACAATGCCTTACATTCCTCCTTTTCTTTTCCAGATACTTCTGGGGCCTAACACTGGGCTGTCAGGAGGAATGCCAGGGGCTCTACCTTCACTTCCTGGAAAGATCTAAATTGTTACTGCTATATTTGAGCTTTCTTGGTGGGAGAATTTTGGAATTCAGTAGTGTTTGAACTGCTGATTTGATTTTTTTTTTAACCATTGGCACATTGAGCTATCTAAACCTGGTGGGGAGAATTCTCCTCACGTTGTCTCCTGGAGAGACTCAACTTGCAACTGTGCCCTCCACGCTATCCTGACTGTCTTTACTCTGATACCAGAGTGCAGCCATGCCGACGGTTATTCCAGCACTGGCCACCTCACCCCTTTTGCTAAATTGCTCCTAACTGGAAGATCTCCTCACTAACCCATTGTGAGGCAGAAACAGATGCCAGTGGGAGAGATGTGCCCCTGACCATTAATGACTGTTTTTTTTTTTTTTTTTTAAGAATTGAGCTGTTGGGGAGGGACATGCACACACCATGAAACAAACGAAATGCATTACTACTAGTGTAAAGTGGCCACTATGAATCCCTGTGTATGTTGGAAATGAAGGAGGCCGGCTACAGCTTCAGCCACAGGATGGTACTGTGGAGGACAGAGTGGGAGCTCATTTCCTCTGCACATTTTGGCTGTTAGACCCTGTGTGTGTGCGCAAAAAGAAAAAAAAAAAGCCAGTGTTCACTTTTTGTATTTAAATATTAAAAATGATTCCAACTGAAAGTGTTATCCATGTGCTTATAAGAACCTTAAAATTACTTAGAATATTTCAGAAGGTCAAAGACATACTGCCCCTCACATTTCCTCTCACCAAACCAGCACCTCCATCTTTACACTGATTGACCCCAGAAGCCCACATTAGTTTCCGAAAGTGAAAAAGAAAGCCATTTTTGTTCATGACCAGCCCGGGCACCATAGTGAGACCCCCAGCTCTACAAACAAAATAAATTAGCCAGGCTACTTGGGTTGCTGAGGCAAGAGGATTGCTTTAGCTTATGAGGTCAAAACTGCAGTGAGCTATGATTGCGTGCCACTGTACTGCAGTCCAGGCCACAGAGTGAGATCCTGTCTGTTTTTAAAAATCATTTTTGGCCAAATACTTCTTAATGGCAATCTTTGCCCTGAATAGCCTAAAGCAAGGGATTTGGTCTGTGTACCCACACAGTCTCCAATAACATTGTATAGTTTTCTGGAGGTATATACAATATTTGTAGGGAGTAATATAGTACTAGTTTCTGATTTACAGAATGAGGGGGAGGGTTGCAAATAATTTTTTGAGACTTGGCTTTAAGTGATGGCTGAGATGAACCACTGATAATGAATCCAGTTGTACTCCTGTCTGATGCAGTTGTTCTTTTTTTTTGAGTCAGAGTCTCACTGTCGCCCAGGCTGGAGTGCAGTGGCGCACTCATGGCCACACAGCTTTGACCTGCTAGGCTCAGGTGATCCTTCTGCCTCAGCCTTCCAAGTAGCTGGACTCACAGGCGTGCACCCCCTTATCTGGCTAGATTTTTGATTTATTGCAGAGACAGGGTCTTGCCAAGTTGCCTTGGCTGGTCGTGAAGCCCTGGGCTCAGGCAATCCTCTTGTAAAGTGCTGGGATTATAGGCGTGAGCCACTGTGCCCAGCCATTTTTCCATTTAATATAACTTTTATTGAGCATTGTGGTAATGGTACTAAGCCTCTTAACGTGGATTATTTATCAGCCCAATATTATACAATTTAGGAGATGGTATTATTCCCATTTTTCAGAGGAAACAACCATGGAAAGATTATGTTAATTGTACAAGGCCAAATAGTAAGTGCCAGATGTGTATTCAAATTCAGCAGACTACAGAACACCGACATGCAGTCTAGACATGGAAGCTGGGCCCATGCTGTCCGTTCAGATGCATCATCTTTCACTTGTTAACTAGGGAAAAACACTAGTCACCAGTCAGTGTGGTACAAGCTTGTACTTAGTAGATGGGTTCTTCAAATTGACAAGCCTACTTTTTGTAAATTAAATTGAAAAATGTCTCAGGGACAATTTTTGAATCCCACTAAATATTTGGTCTGGATTTCTCAGTTGAAAAGTTTGAGCTGGGCTCGGTGGCTCAGCCTGTAATCCCGTGCTTTTGGGAGGCTGAGGTGAGTGGATTGTCCAAGCCCATGGGTTCGAGACCTACCTGGGCAACTTGGCGAGACCTCATCTCTACAATAAATCAAAAATTAGCCGGGCGTGGTAGCGCGTGCCTGTAGTTCCAGCTACTTGGAAGGTTGAAGCAGAAGAATCACCAGAGACCAGCAGGTCGAGGCTGTGGTGGCCGGGAGCGGCCACTGCACTCCAGTCTGGGCGACAGTGAGACTCCATCTCAAAAAAAAAAGAAAACTTTGATGATAGCCGGGCTCGGTGGCTCAGCCTGTAATCCCGCGCCTTTGGGAGGCTGTGAGTGGATTGCTTGAGCCTGCGGGTTTGAGACCCACCTGAGCAATTTGGCGAGACCTCATCTCTACAATAAATCATAACATTAGCCGGGTGTGGTAGCGCGCACCTGTAGTTCCAGCTACTCGGAAGGCTGAGGCGGAAGGATGGCCAGAGCCCAGCAGGTCAAGGCTGCGGTGGCTGGGAGTGTGCCACTGCCCTCCAGCCTAGGCGACAGAGTGAGACTCCAACTCAAAAAAAAAAGTTTGATGAAAGCACAATTTACCTCTAAAAGATCACTTATCCTAGTGATGAAATCCTTTTAAAGCAGCGTCATACTAAAGTTTATTTTTTTTCTTTACATAATTACAGAATTCAGGCAGACAAGGGATTTATATACAGAGATTTCCATTTTTAATATTTGGTTAAACAAAATACATCTTTTGTAAACAAACCCAGCACAAGGCCAACAACAACAACAAAAGGAATAAAAGCAAGAAAAACAAAAGCCTAGGGTTGCCCCCTACTGGGCATCAGGGTCAGGCCTGCTCCCTTCCTTAGAGGAAGTGGGGCTTTTTGCCCTTGGGCAGCGGCATGGGTCCCTGTTCCTAAGCACCAGAATTGGATATGAACAGAGAAACCAGCCCTGAAATGTCTTAAGCGTCTTTGCATATCCCATTGGCTCATGGACTCCAAGTGCATGGGGACGCCTTTGAAATGCCATTTGCACAGGCCCAAGCAGATTTGTGGAGGAGTTTCCTCCCCTCCCAAGGAAATGGCTTACTATCACTGACAGTGCCAATGGACCCAAGGTCCTGCGTTTGACAATCAGTAAGGTTGGCTGTAACTTCTGGCTGGTGGTGGTTGGAATGTCATTGTGCAGGGGTAAAGAGCTCCCTGTGGTGCCAAGCAGTCCTGGTGTAGAAAATGGTGCAGAAGAGACTGCAGCCAGTTTCTGAGGCTGTGATGCAGTAGCCATTTAGTGGCCTGTTACTCAGCATTAAAAAATGGCCTTGTTGAAGATACATGTGCAGAAAAAGTGCTGGTGTAAACATGCACTCCAGCTTCACCCCATTAAGCTTGCTCAGGATCAACATGCAAGCCCCAGGCTGGCTTTGCTACTGAAGAGAAGGCTGGCCAGTGGTGCAGCTCTCAGACTTGCTGAGACCATCGATCTGTGAGGGCAGCAGGTCTTCCCTGCCAGCCCACCTGCCTTGAGGCAACTACATCCAGGTGTGTTGTATGATACTTAATTCTCCTCCCTCTCTTGTATTCCAAACTTAACAGGAGAAAAGTGGCCTACAACTATTTCAAGAGGTAGGGGCAGGTCACACCTCAGTTGATTTGGAAAGGAAACAATACTTGAAGATGGTAAAACCCAGGTCCTCTAACATAATACACATAACTACCAACTTGAGGACTCTGCTTGTCACTATAGTGACTCAGCCTCCAAGCTCAAGACATCTAGCAATTCTAGCTGCTCTTAGGCTCTGAGAAGCTTATCTTCACAGTACTCTTCTCAACCAACTCTGTCCCAAACTAGCAGAATTTGATGTCAAAGGCAGACTTCTGATTTTGTCAGAGTGGGTCAACTGGGAAAACTGCTCTTTTGCCTGGTCTTTTACCTCAGAGCCTTCTAAATTAATGTAGTGGACTCATAGGGTCAAATTAGTGAAGAAAACAAAGCCACCCATGCCTGTCCCAGAGTGGCTTTAACTACATCCTGAGATGCCTCTTAAGTATCTAACGCTTGTCAAGCTAGAATGTTGCAGGATTCAACCACATGGCTTGGAATATTAGAGAACTTTTTGCTATAAAACTCCAAAGCTGGCCACAAACCACCCTTAAAACGGGATAAAGGGTGGCATGAAGGGTTGGAGACAGCATGTTGTACTGCTGCTAGGGTTTTGGAGATGGTTTCCTGAGAGACCCTCATGCTCCAGGTTCTTCAAGCCAGTCACATAGGCTTTGTGTGTACTGTGTCTTCAGACCCACTGGTGTACAGAAGGGAAAGTGGAGACAGCATCTGCAGACAAGTCTGGAGCAGCAGTGACAGCTCCAGCAGAACTGTGTCGAGTCCTCATACAAAGGGGGAAATAAGCTAGAAACCCCTCTTTCTCCTCTCTTAAATAAAACAAGGGTTTGCAACCTGTGGCTTTGAGTGCAGAGCGCTCCTACCTTCCTCTCCCAGGAACAAAACACTGGGTGGTTCTTGTAACAGTCCACACGTGTCCCACTGCACTGTCAGACCTGAAGGGGAAAAAACCCGATGAGATGTTTGGGGAAGTGGCAAGGGCAAACCACTGCAGAGGCCACAGCACAGAGGACGGAAGGGGCTGAGGCGAGGGGAGGCTGGGCAGAACTGTGTTACACATCAGTCCTCCAACTCTGATGGGCTTCCACCTCTTCTGGTACCACCAGCAGGAGTTCACAGTTCTTTCCTCGCAAATGATGTTTAAGAAATTTCCTAGGGAAAAAGAAAAGAGAAAATGAGATGCTAGTGAGTTGCACATTGCAATCTCAGGGCCACATATTCACCAGAAACTCCACTATTTATACCTTTGGCCATCCTGAAGACATTCTTGTGACCCTTTTTGGCAGGTTCCACACTTGGCTACCTCTCCATCTGCTTAGTTTAAATCTCAATCTAGGCTGGGTGCGGTGGCTCACACCTATAATCCCAGCACTTTTGGGAGGCTGAAATGAGAAGATTGCCTGAGCCTATGGGTTCGAGACCAACCTGGGCAACATGGTGAGACATCATCTCTACAATAAATCAAAAATTAGCCAGGCGTGGTGGTGTATGCCTGTAGTTCCAGCTACTTAGAAGGCTGAGGTGGAAGGATCGCCTAAGCCCAGCAGGTTGAGGCTGTGGTGACCGTGAGTGTGCCACTGCACTCCAATCTGGGCAACAGAGTGAAACTCTGACTCAAAATAAATAAGTAGATAAAGCTCAATCTAAATTTTTGCTCATCCTCATATAACTGCCAACAGTAGCTGGTTCTATGAGAAACAGTGTTCAAAGTACCCTAAAGGACTTTTTTTTTTTTTTTGAGTTGGAGTCTCACTCTGTCGCCCAGACTGGAGTGCAGTGGCCGCTCCCGGCCACCGCAGCCTCGACCTGCTGGGCTCCGGTGATCCTTCCACCTCAGCCTTCCAAGTAGCTGGAATTACAGGCATGCGCTACCACGCCCAGCTGATTTTTTGATTTATTGTAGAGATGAGGTCTCACTGCCCAGGCGGGTCTCGAACCCACGGGCTCAGGCAATCCACTCACCTCAGCCTCCCAAAGGCGCGGGATTACAGGCCGAGCCACCGATCCCGGCTCCTAAAGGACTTTTAAAACACTTCTTTGGTCCCAGGGAACTTTAGCCCTCTCTGATCTAAATGTCTTCCTTTCTCTGAACTGGCAAGTACACTGTCATAATTGTCTGAGTGAAAAGAATTTACTATGTCAACCCAGAGCAGAAGACCAGTATCCCAGGCTGTGGAACTTCCCTGCCAAAGGAACTGAAAACTCCTGATGGGCCATCAAAGACTAATGTCTTTAATCTGAGGCCCTTGGATTCTAAGTAAGGCAGGGAGAGGATCCAAGGATAAAGACATTTCATTTCCTTTGTCAAATAACCAAAGATGAGGTCAAGTTCCCCAAAGGAGCCCAGCACCATAGCTATAACAGGTGGTGATTACCTGAGCTCGCTCTCGCCTCCAATCCACTCGGGCATCTTGAGTTTGGAGTCAAGATTGTAGTAGGTCCCTCCCACCTCTCGAACACAGATCCAGTGCTGCCTTTTGAGAGGCAGCTTCAGTGGACCCCAGCATAGGCTGGAGGGCAGATTCATGATGAAACCCATGACATTAGTGAGAGCAATGACACTGACATCCCTGCAGAGGAGAAATGGTGTCAGGCTCTGAGGCAACCAGCTTCCCAAGGTTCCTTGGCAGTAATACCACAGCTGGCCACCTCCCGTTCATGCCATGAGCCCCAGTACCAAAGGCTGGCACCACAACCATACTGTTCTCCATCAAGTCAAGCCTGATTTAGATTACCTGCGCTTGTCCCACCAAACAGCTTCATAGCCTTTGGTCTGAAGTGCTGCCATAATGACGTTCACATCGTAGTTCCCATTTCCCAGCATGCTCTTCTTGTGAGGGGTCACCATGGTGTTTGGAGACAACCTATGGATGTGAGGAGAAGGGCTGAGACTTGCTGGGCTGGCTAATCCCCAGGTCCTGCACCACCAGGACAGATGAGTTTTTACACCAATGCCCCTGGAAGTGAGCTTCCCCACATTCAAGTGCAGTGTCACAAATTTCTATCTAAGTATTCTGTGAATGTTCCATGAAGACATCTCATTTATGAAGACCCCAGTCTACTACAACATTTCTGTAGTCTTCTTCCTATTGTTGATCTTCCTACTTTGATACACTTTTTTTTTGAGTTGGAGTCTCACTCTGTCTGCAGTGGCACACTCAAGGCCACCCCAGTGTCGACCTGCTGGGCTCCGGCGATCCTTCTGCCTCAGCCTTCCAAGTAGCCAGAAATACAGGCGTGTGCTACCATGCCCGGCTAACTTTCTATTTATCGTAGAGATGAGGTCTCACCAAGTTGCCTAAGCTGGTCTCGAATCCCTGGGCTCAGGCAATCCTCTTGCCTTGGTCTCCCAAAGTACTGGGATTACAGGCTGAGCTACCAAGCCTGGCTGGTACATATTAAAAAACCAAAACCTACTGGAAAACAGTATTTTATATACTTATAAATACATATATATACCCCCCCCTTCAGCCTCCTGAGTAGCTGGGTCTAAGGTGTGTGTCACCATGCCCAGTTAAGTTTTTTATTATTTTGTAGAGACGAGGTCTTGCTATGTTACGCTAGCTGGTCTCAAACTCCTGGACTCAAGTAGTCCTCCCACCTCATCCTCTCAAAGTGTTAGGATTACAGTCGTGAACCACCATGCCCAGCCAGTATTGACAGGTTCATGTGCATGGACAGTAACTGTTGGCATCCCTGTCTTTTACAGTTTAAGTGCTCTCTATTTAAAGGCCTGTACACTTGGTAATCATTAATCATTAAATACTCAAAGGCATATAGGGGCCCAGACATAAGAAAATAGAAGTTGTAAGACCTAAAGGCATTCAAAGTGTGTCTGTGTGGTACTTGAATAGATTTTTTTTTTTTTTTTTTTTTGAGTTGGAGTCTCAGTCGCCCAGACTGGAGTGCAGTGGCATGCTCCTGGCTACTGCAGGCTTGACCTGCTGGGCTCCAGTGATCCTTCTGCCTCAGCCTTCCAAGTAGCCAGAACTACCGGTGCGCATTACCACGCCCAACTAATTTTTGATTTATTGTAGAGAAAAGGTCTCGACAAGTTGCCCAGGTGGGTCTCGAACCCGGGGTCTCAGGCAGTCCACTTGCCTTAGCCTCCCAAAGTGCTGGGATACAGGCTGAGTCACTGAGCCCGGCTTGAATAAATTTTTTAAAGTTTCAATACAAGGCTGGGCTCGGTGGCTCAGCCTGTAATCCCAGCACTTTGGGAGGCCAAGGCAAGGGGCTGTCTGAGTCTGCGGGTTCGAGACCAGCCCGGGCAACTTGATGAAACCTTGTCTCTACAATAAATAAAAAAGTAGCTGGGCATGGTAGTGTATGCCTGTAGTTCTGGCTACTTGGAAGGCTGAGGCAGAAGGATCGCTGGAGCCCAGCAGGTCAACGCTGAGGTGGCCATGAGTGTGCCACTGCACACAACCTGGGTGACGGAGTGAGACTCTAACTCAAAAAAAAAAAAAAAAAAAAAAAAAGACTTAGGCCAAGGATATCTACTCTAAAAACTTAAGAAATCTTAGTTTTTTTTTTTAACTTTTGTATCGTACTGTTATTTTTCAAATATAAAACATACTCCTGTCAGTGCTTAACCCCTCAATTGCACCCAAAGCACTTAAATACACCCTAAACGACCTTCTTTCTGTTCCTTGCATACACAAAGCTCTTACTTTGCACTCACTTGCTGTTCCTGTTATCCCTCCTGTCTGGAATGTTCTTTCTGTAGCTCTTCGGTTGGTATGCTTCTTATTGTTTGGGTCTCAAACATAACTGCATAGAAAGGCCTCTTCTTAAACACCCAACCTTAAGTTTCTCCCAGTTACTTCCTCTTATATCAACCTGATTTGATTTAATTTATAAAGGTAGTGATAGCTCTTTGTCATTACCAGACATGTTTCTCACTCATGTTTTTCCACACTAGACTGACAAAGGGGCTTTGACTATCCTGTTTACACTACATCACTAGAGACTAAAGAGTCCTTTACACATGACAGGTGCTCAAGGAATGTTTGTTGAAATGTTTTGTGTTTACTTTTGTTATCACTTTCCCTAAGAATATTAGTAAAAGACTATTTTATTTTATTTTTTAAAAGACAAGGTCTCAGGCCGGGCACAATGGCTTACACCTGTAATCCTAGCACTTTGGGAGGCTGATTTGAGAGAACTGTCTGAGCCCACGGTTCAAGACCAGCGTGGGCAACATGGTGAGACCTTGTCTCTATAATAAAAAAAAAAAAATTAGCCCGGTATGCTGGCACATGCCTTTAGTTCCAGCTACTTGGAAAGCTGAAGTGGAAGGATTACCTGAACCAAGCAGGTCAAGGCTGCAGTGGCTGTGAACATGCCACTGCACTCCAGCCTGGGCGACAGAGTGAGACTCCAACTTAAAAAAAAAACAACAACAACAAAAGAGACAAGGTCTCACTCTGTTACCCAAGCTGGAGTGCAGTGGTGCCATCGTAGTTCATTGCTGCCTTGACCTCCTAGGCTCAAGAGATCCTACTGCCTTAGCCTTTTACTGAGTAGTTGGGACTACAGGCATGTGTCACCAAGCCTGGCTAATTTTTAAATTTTTTGTAGAGATGGGTCTCGCTACATTGCCCAGGCTGGTCTTGAAATCCTGAGCTTAAGCAATCCTCCTGCCTTGGTCTCCCAAAGTGTAGGGATTACATACAGGCATGAGCCACCATGCCTGACAGTAACAGACTCTTAAAAGGATTTACAAACTTGTCTCCAGAGCTAACAAAGAAATCTGCAACCAAACCTTAGTTTACTTGTAATAATAACTACCATTTATTGAAAGACCTACCATGCACTATAAGATGTTTAATATGTATTTCATTCAGTCTTCATAATAAATCTATGAGTATTAATTATTTCTATTTTATAGGTCATAAAAACTGAGGTTTGGTGATTTCAACTGACCTGCCTATGGGCCCTTACAAGTGACAGAACTAGGATTCAAACTCAATTCATTTGAATCCAAATTTATGCTTGCGTATTACAGTGAGGACATAAGAATCAGAGTGGTGGGTTGAAGAGATGAAAGGCCAGCTGAGTCCCTGAGGCCTGCGGCTAAAACAGCTTAATCGAACAAAGGCTCTTATGGGTTCTTGGGCACTTGAATTAGACAAATACACAAATGGAAGAAGGCCTAGAACAAGATACAGTGGGTTCCTTGCCCTTCACCAATTTTTCAGTCACCTCTCATTACTTTCCATGAAGTCTCTGACCAGTACATGAATGAAGGCTCCGACAAAGAAAATGCTGAGTCTTCCAGCTCTTTCACCATTGAACTCCCTGCCAGGTGCAAACCTTAGAGCAGCGTTTTCCCCAGGGTATTCCTAGAGATACCAGTTCCATGCTCATGAACAGAGGATGCTGGAAAGCATCCAGTACAATAACGGTTAAATGAACCAAGTAAGTAAACAGGTTTCCTGCAGGAATTCTTGGAGTCCCTAGTATGCTAATCTTCACCTTGAGTCTCAAGGAAATGGGGTTATATAATATACTTCAGTTCCCAAACATATCTGAGTACACATCTGTTTTGAGGTGTACCTTACAGGACTAGTGTTCTAAAGATCTTTCATTACAGGAAAGGTGCCTGTGACCAAAAAAAAAAAAAATCTTTCCTGTCCTTCATCTTCCATCTCAGGTTCAAATCCTTTTTTGTCTATTTCCACTATTGCTCCCCTAATGGAGGCTCCTAATCTCACACCTGGGCTTTTTAAACAGGTTCCTAAATTGATCTTGCTTCCAAACTCTCTAAACTTTCCTTCCACCAATTCAGTCTCTATGTTCCTGCCACATTGACCAAGGCATCATTTCACTTCCCCTTGTATAGGAACTGAGATTACAAACCGAGATTCCAAGCCAACCGCTTGTTGGCCAACTCAAAACCCCCCAGCCCTACTTGGTTTGCTGTTCCCCTCTCATTGGGCTTAGAGCACTTAGGCACCATGACCACATGCCTCTTTTCTTTTGACCCTGGAGACAGGGCTCTGTTGCCAGGCTGGAGTGTAGTGGTACAATAGTACAATCATAGCTCACTGCCGGCTTGAACTCCTGGGCTCAAGTGATCCTCCAAACTCAACCTTCTGGGTAGCTGAGATTACAAGCTCAAGCCATCATACCCGGCGATCTCTATACTTTCATCCTGTTTCCTGTTCTAAGCCGAATCCTACAGCTTCTTCAAGCTCCACCTCACATCCTATCTCTTCCATGGAATCTTTTCTGGCCTCTCTGGAAAAGGAGAGAGACTGGGAGAATTACACAAATCTGACTTTATATCCAAGCACCATCAATACAAACTGAGATTTCATCTCCAGGCCTATTACCTCATCTGTAAAAATAGGAATGATTCCTATTTTATAGGACTGTTGGAGAACTCAGTTATTTTATACATGACCAATGGCACAGTAAATCCCAGAAGCAAAAGGGATATCTTTTTTTTTTTTTTTTTGAGTTGGAGTCTCACTCTGTCGCCCAGACTGGAGTGTAGTGGCTGCTCCCGGCCACCGCAGCCTCAACCTGCTGGGCTCCGGCGATCCTTCTGCCTCAGTCTTCCAAGAGCTGGAACTACAGGCGCACGCTACCACCCCCGGCTAATTTTTTGTTTTATTGTAGAGATGAGGTCTCGCCAAGTTGCCCAGGTGGGTCTCAAACCCGCGGGCTCAGGCAATCCACTCACCTCAGCCTCCCAAAGCGTGGGATTACAGGCTGAGCCACCGAGCCCGGCTGGGATGTCTCTTCTACTCTGTATCACTCACAGCAGGCTTTGACAACTCCATCAACACGTGTTGGCCAAATTGATCAGTATAGGAAATACTGAGTAGTTTCCATCTCATTCTAGAGGGACCATTTGAGTAAGTAGAGTCCGTCCAATGCACCCACCATACCAGCACTTGCTTTTTATTTTTTTATTTTTTGAGTTGGAATCTCACTCCCAAGCTGGAGTGCAGTGGCACACTCACGGCCACCGCAGCCCTGACCTGCTGGGCTCAGTCGATCCTTCTACCTCAGGCTTCTAAGTAGCTGGAACTACAGGCACACGCCACCACACCCAGCTAATTTTTTGATTTATTGTAGAGACGAGGTCTCACTAAGTCACCCAGACTGGTCTTGAACCCTTGGACTCAGGCAATCCTCGCCTCGGCCTTCCTAAATGCTGAGGTTACAGGCTTGAGCCACCGCGCCCAGCACTTGCTTTTACTTTAACAAGCAAGTGCTACTTTTATGGGCTTTCTCATTTAATTCTTCCAGCAAGCTTGAGATATTGTAAGTAAGGAAGCTGAGGTGCAAAGGTTATAGTGCATAGTTAGGTGCAGCTGGTGAGTGGCAGAGCGAGGATTCAACCTTTAAACCTAAGACAATACTGAACAATCTGGATATATCACCATACTGGTCCCACTGAATTCCATGGGATTCTGTTCTGATTCCAATGGAAGGTTTTCTTGAGACTCCTTGGCAAACTCCTGTTCAGTACTGTCTTAATGATTTCCATAGAAGTTCTGGGCTATAATGTGAGCCTCTCATTTTTGTTGTTGCAGCCAGAGGCTAGAGCCATGACATGGCAAGTGGTCTGAGTGAAAGGATGGACTCTAGTCCCGGTCTCCACTCCTGTCTATGTCCTCAGATAAATCCCTGGTCCTCTCTTGTGGCTGTGGTGATGATTCTAGATTTAAATAGAAAGGGAGTTAGGGAGATATTTTATCAAGATTCTTTTTCTCCCTTTCTTCTCTCTTTTGTTTTTATCAGGTCTGAAGAGATATGACATTAAAAAATACGGCTCAGAACTTCATGTTATGTTTCTTTTCTTTTCTTTCCTTTTTTGAGTAGGAATTCTCACTCTGACGCCCAGGCTGGAATGCAGTGGCACACTTACTGCCACCGCAGCCTCAACCTGCTGGGCTCAGATGCTTCTTCCACCTCAGCCTTCCAAGTAGCTGGAACCACAGGTGCGCGCCACCATGTCCAGCTAATTTTTTGATTTATTATAGAGACAAGGTCTTGCCAAGTTGCCCAGGCTGGTCTCAAACCCATGAGCTCAGGCAATTCACTCGCCTCCGCCTCCCAAAGCACTGGGATTACAGGCATGAGCCACTGCACCTGACTCATGATATGTTTCTAAATAAAGCATGGACCTAGGACTAAACACACAGAATTATTTTGTAGGTGTTAGCTTTTGTTCTTATGTGTTGGCCTGGCTCTTGGACAAGACCATTCAAATCTCTAGAGGTTAATACTTACAACTTTTCTCAATTTATAATCACCATGCTTTTAAATGTGGCTCCTTCCACCTGCTCAGGGGCTGTATAACAGGGAGGCTGGAATACTTGCCCTCTGTGGTAGAGAATGCTGGTTGGTCACCAATATCCCTAATCTTTTTATCCCTTCCAACTTTCATTACATTTTTTTCCCCTGGTGCTATGGTTTTGTCTGGTCAGATTTGAATAGTTACTCTATTTGGGAAAGGAATGCATAGCTAGCTTCAAGAATATCTAATCACGAATAAATTGGGATGAATCTAGAGAAAATGTTTAAGGCCTGAGCATTTTCAAAACAATCTAATAATGCTGCTACTACATCATTTGATTTCTATGTCCCCCACCTTTTTTCAAAGCTTAGACATATTCTGTATATGACAAAATGTATGAGGTCAGATATTCACATCTATATACATAAACACTGATGACACTGCCTAGTTTCTTTGATCTTTTCACCAGTTTCACAGGTAGAAAATGGATCCTTTTCAAACAAATGACCTTTTTGCAGATGTGACCACTATGTTCAAATCCTGGACCAAGCCTGTCCCACCTGACTCCTTTCTTCCCTGTCCTTATTGCTGCCATATTGAGTCATTAGCTTAGCTCCTTCTAAGTTCCTATTCATTTATATTCCAAGCATGAGTCATCTCATATCCACAACTCTATTGAAAACTCCACCCTGCTTTTGTATTTCTCCTCTTTTATCTGGCTAAAATTCAGCTGCTAGGATGAGCTTCCTCTCAACAAATAGCAATTACCAGCATTTCCTTCCCATTTATACCATTCATTAGCCACATCTTCAAAGAGTATAGAACTCTTTCCTCTAAGATGGAAACAGATCATCTTTTCACTTTTCAATGGCTCTGAATGCCATTTAACTTCACTTAAATCTGTTCTCAAGGCCTGGTCAAAGTATAGCTCCGAGATGTGTTTCTCAGGGGCCGAGGGCTGTTCAACTTATTTTCTCTATGGTGCCTAGCAGTGCCTGGCACTCCACAGGCAGCTAGTCAGTGTTTGTTTAAAAAAATTCCATTTTCTCTCCCTCATCTCTTCTCCCTTTGCTTTTTCCTCTGGATTCCTTTCACACTTGTTTTATTTGGTTTTTCCATACAAAATACTCTATACAGAATTCCACTTAGGAAGTGAGGACAGAGCAGATTCTCTTTCGTATCAGTTTCCTTTTACTTTGAGGTGGATCTTTATATTGTGCCGATAAGGGACTGAGAAGTGCAGCATAATTTGCTAAAGTTTTAAAAGGAATAGGACTTGGTTCCATCTGTGTGTTAAGCAAACATTTAGCATTCTTTCTTTTTTTTTTTTTTTTTTTAATTTTGAGTTGGAGTCTCACTCTGTTGCGCAGGCTGGAGGGCAGTGGCACGCTCCCGGCCACCACAGCCTCGACCTGCTGGGCTCAGGTGATCATTCCACCTCAGCCTTCCAAGTAGCTGAAACCACAGACACACACCAGCACACCCAGCTAATTTTTTGATTTATTGTAGAGGTGAGGTCTTGTCAAGTTGCCCAGGTTGGTCTTGAACCCGTGGACTCAGGCAATCCTCTCACCTTGCCTCTCAAAGTGTTGGGATTACAGGCATGAGCCATCACGCCTGGCTTAATATTTAGCATTCTTTCATTCTGGAAAACATAGCTGGGAGACCCATGCTATTTCTACAAATACTTGATGATCCTAGTCCATATCTTCAGTCCTGGCCCTACCTACTAGCAGGGGAAGCAGCTACTGATGACACAACAGCTTTAACAACCTTTCCAATACTCAGGAAGCAGCAGAGCAGTTAAGAGGACAGGCCTAGAGTCACAAAACTTGGGCCCAAATCCTGCCATTAACAGCTCTGTGAACTTTGTGCCATGATTTCCTCACTTGGAATCAACATCTACCTCATACATTGATGTGAGGACTGAATTAACACAAGGAAAGCACTCAGAACGGTATGCACAAAGTGTTCTCATGTGTTAGCGAACTCATCATTACTCCCCTCATCAGAGGCTAAATGTATAGTGTGATTGGAAACACAGCACCTTGTATCTGACATTTATTTACTAGTGAACGAAACTGGCAATTGCTTGAACAGAATCCTAGTTTCCTAAGATCATCATTGATAAGGTTGTTGCAAGATTGCTGGAACATATTACAAAGTACCAAGCATACTCATTGGGCCTTTCCTTCTCCCTAGTTTTAGATAAGGAAATACTTGCAAATGTCCAATTAGGAGAAGTATAATGGACTGGGTCCTCCTTCCCACTCCTTTCAGTCACATGACTCGGTGATCTGAGACAAATTATATCTTAGCTTCCAGAGCCCCATGTCCTGAAGAATCAACTCTACTTGCTGCCAGACAATGGCCATGATGCAAATGACACATTTGCCCTGCTAAGGCATTACTCTGGTTACTACTGGTATTGGAAAATAACTACTGTTAATATATTTTGTCAGCACACTAGGATTAAAAGAAGACCTTATGGTTTTTTCAGAATAAATGGTCCATATCTATGTTTCACAAATCATCCTAAACAGGTTGCTTCCAGCTGCATTCAGGTCCCTGTGTAGCAATAACTTCATTTCCAAGGAAAGGAGTCAGAAAAGGGTCTTCTGGAACTGCCTTTATGCATTGCTTGGAGAATTCTTGAGTTTTCTCTGCAATGAGGACTGAGTAGGACTAACTTTTTTTAGCTGAGATGACCCGACAGGCTAACCTCCCAAGTTGCTATGGACTGCAGACATGCTGCTGTGTCCATCCAGATACCACAGAACTGATTCTCAAATCCTTTGATAGAACAATCTTAGAAAACCAAAGCAAAGAGGAAAGAGTTGACCTTCTATCAACCTGTAGGGTGGCATTTGCTTTAAGCGGGTAAGAAAGGTCATCTAGGGCTGGACACAGTGGTTCATGCCTAGCTAGGGTAATCCTAGCACTTTGGAAGGCGGAGGTGAGAGGATTGTCTGAGTCCAAGGGTTTGAGACCAGCCTGGACAACTTGGTGAGACCCTGTCTCCACAATAAATAAAAAAATTAGCCAGGCTTGGAGGTGTGTGCCTGTGGCTCCTGCTACTCGGAAGGCTGAGGAGGAAGGATCGTCTGAGCCCAGCAGGTGGAGGCTGCAGTGGCTGTGAGCATGCCACTGCACTCCAGCCTGGGTGACAGAGTGAGACTCCGAATCAAAAAAAAAGAAAGGCCATCTAGAACAAAGTAGAAAGGGGAGAGGATCTGGAGTTAGCTTCAAATGGTAGCTTTCTTATTTAGAAGATATTTGGACATATCACCTGACCTTTCTGCCTGTTTTTCCATCAGTAAAACAGTGAAATGACTGTCAAGAGGGCTACACAAAGCAATGTATGAAAAGTACCAAGGCCAACTCGCAGCCTCACTTGCAGCCTGAGCATTGTGAATACATCTTTCTTGTGGTACCCACCACATTCCACCTTTTATGACAAGTGACTGAATATGTACATATCTTGTTCCCCTTCTAGGCTGTAACTCTTTGGTGGTGGTGATCCACAGCAGAGATACAAACAGGAACTCAACCTTGGCTCCAACCAACTCTTGTTACCTTGGGCAAATTAATGAACTTCATTCCATGACATTAACACAACTGAGGATATCAGCACTGTACCTAGCCCACAGTAATTGCCCAATAAATGGCAGTGATTATCTTTCCCATTCCTGTGTCCCTTACCTGCTAACAGCATCTAACTAGTACCTGTAAGTTTAAAGGTTTATAAAGCTGAGACATTGCCCCACCCAGACATATCCAGAAATACCAAGAAGTATCAAGAGGCCAAGGAGATGGAGTCCCTTACCTCTGGAAAATCTCTTGTAGCGTTTCCCGGGTGAAGGCATTGCTGTCCTGGAAGACGTTATTGAGGGCATGGAGAGCACAGAGCTCCCTGCGCTGCTTCTCATGGTAGATCTGTGGGGGTGCTGCTTGGGGCAGCTCCAAGGATTCAGATTTGGCCTTGTCTCCTTTCCATGGCACACAACTCATGTTTTTCGTTTTAGGTTCCAGAGAGGGCTAAAAACACCCCTTCCCTCCCGAGGGAGAACGTCAGTTTCTCAGTCTCTTCTGGATTCCTGAGGTCCACCTTATTCTCTGGTGTCCATTATTTATGCTTTGTCACTGAGAGAAAAGGTTGGAATTAAAAGGACAAAAAAATCCACCTTTTCTCTGTTCTCAATAGAAAAATAACTTTTGGATTAGTTTATTTTGCCACCAGTGTCAAAGTGCATAATTAAAAAAAAAATCATACAAAATGCAAGACCTTGTTCCCCTTTCCCACCCGCCACCCCCCCCGTCCCCCTCCAAAACCCCACGAATTTCTTGCTGTATTTTCCTCTCTGTGAATGCCAGGCCTCAATGCAGGAGGGCCGAACGGCATCGGGCACATCGCTCCTTTTCTTCCATTTCTTCGGAACCAAGACGCCACTGACTCGGGAGACAAGGCCCAGGCGGTAGGTGAAACGCACGATTCGAGCAGCTAGCGAGGGCCGGCCAGCGCGGGGTCGCGAGCCGCGCCGGAGCCTCGGGGGCAGCCCTCCATCCTGGGTGCGCGGGGTCGGCGGGGCGCGGGTCGACGCGGGCCCGGCTCCCTCGGAAGGTGCGGACTCGCCCTCGGCCCGGCCCTGCGGAGGAGACGACTCCGGTCAGCGGCGCGAGCGGGGAACGCCGACTGGCCGGGGCGGTGGCGGCGGCCCGGCCCCTGCCCGAGGGCGGCTCCGCTCCGCGACAGCAAGGCCCGCGAGGGGTGGGGCCCGACAACCCGCCTGGCTCTCGGGCCCGGGCCCACCCGGCTCGCCGCCCCCACCCGACCTCCCCGCCCGTCACGTGAGCGCCAGCCCAGACGCCCTCTCGCCGCTCCCCTGCCCACCCCGGCGCCGCGGGGACAGCGAGCCTCCGCGCCGCCGGCCGCCCCTCACCGCCGCGAGCCGCCACCTGGAGCCGCGGGCCGCCCCTGGGCCGCGCGGGCGGGCGCGCACCTGAGCCCGACGTCAGCCGCCCTGGCCGGCGCGCGTCCCGGAAACGCCCTCCCGCGCCGCCCGCCCCTCCCCGCGCGGCGTCACGCCGGGCGTCGGCCTCACGTCACCGGCGCCGGGTGGAGAGCCGCGGCCGCCGCGCGTCCGTCGGCCGGTGCCGCGGGGGGCGGCCGGCGGGCTAGGTGTCTGGCTGCTCGGCTCCAGCCCGGGGCGGCGGCGCTCCCCGCCCCGCCCTCTGTGGGCCGGGCTGCTCCGCGGAGGGTCCTCTCCTGCCGTGGACCGTTTTCTGTTATCGCACGCGGTTCTCCAGGTGATCCCAGAGCGCGCCCGCGGTCGGGCGCAAATCCCCCGGGTTGGTGGGCCCGGCCGCCCCGCTCTGTGCGGGGCGCGCTGAGGGGAATACCTGGCCGGCAGTCGCATTTCAAGTGGAGAGTCCTATTTCAGTTTCTGGGCGTCGCATTTCGGTTCACTACACACAAACCACCGCCCTCTTGCCCTGGGGCTCCCCCTCTTCCCACGGTGGGTGTCACAGAACTTTCTTCCTAAAGTCTAAGAGCAAAGTGTGCTGGGAAGAAGGCAGACTTCACAGTCTCACGCTGTTTTAATTTTGTCCCTATACCTGCTCTTTGGGCGTGTGGTAGGCATCGTCCACCTTCGCTGCTCTCCTTTTGGGTTCATGAGGTTGGAAGCATAGAAGAAATCGCCCTTTCAATGCAGTCATTTCTTTGACCCTGCTTCACGACTGTCTTAATACCATTACACTCACTAGTATTATTTAACATGCTGAGGAGCTTGCTGCAGAGCTTGCCACGTGGTAGAGAGTCTTCTGCCTGTGCCCAGATAACTTTTGAAAGACCTTAAATTTTCGTAATTTGTAAGCCACTTAGCAAGGTTGTTAAATTTACACAAGATTAGTTATTGAGGATTGTTCTAAGTGTTTTATGTAGGTAAAGCTCATTTGCTGCTAATTATACTACTAGGTACTTCATTTCTTTAGAGGAAAACTGAAGCTCCAAGAAGTTAACTTGCTCGTTACATACCTACGATATGTGTACCACATGTGGATCCAATACGTAGCGGACACAGAATTTGAACCTAGGCTCTAAACTTTCTTCAGGACAGTGTACAGGTGGGTAGAAAATTCCTTCTCTAAGTTGTTCTTTTAGACTTCCCTATTCAATTCAAGAAGCCCCTACTCTGAGAATATTTTTTCTGGGTAAAGTCCTGTAGTGAGAAGGGTATTTTTTTTAGTCTGCGATTACATGTTAGCACATTCTGAACTTAAATTGCTTTGGAAGAGCCAGCTGGTAAGATGCTAAGTATCAATTTGAGCAGTAGAGGAAAAACCAAGGTATGTTTTTCCTATTCTCCATTCTCACTCAATGCAATACCTCTAGTCACTAAAATATGTGGATTTCTTGCCACCAACCAAACAGTTCAACAGCTAACACTGGCTGGGAGTCATCTAATTCAATTCAATTCCATTCTGACACTACCTGTAGATGTTGTCAGATGCCACAGGTTAAGGGCTCAGCTCACAAGACTGTTCCCCCACTTCAGAAACCACCTATGAGTCTGGGCCTCCAGAACTTCTGACAGACCACCTATAAATCGGAGTTTTCATGACTCCCTCCTTAGGCTTGATTAATTTTCTAGAGCAGCTCACAGAACTTATGCTTACCAGCTTATTATAAAGGATGTTACCAAGGATGCAAACAAACAGCCAGATGGAAGAGATGCTTAGGGCAAGCTATGTGGAAAGGGATGAGGAGCTTCCCTGCCCTCTCCAGGTGCTCTGTCCTACAGGAACCTATTGAGCTATCTGCTAGTCCCCGCTCAATTCAGTCCTTTTGGTTTTTATGGAAGCGTCATATGTAGGTACTACTGATTAAATCATTGACCACTGATGATCAACTTAATCTTCAGTCCCCTCAAACCTCCCTGGAATTAGAGGATTGGGCTGAAAGTCCCAATCCTCTAATTTTGGGTGGTCTTTCTGGTGACAAGCTCTTGTCCTGAAATTGGGGTCCCCTGACCATCAGTTGACTAATTAGCATACAAAAAAACCATCGGATCACTTAGGAGATCCCTACAATTTTAGAAGCTAAATTTCAGGAAATGAGGAGGAAGACCAAATATATTTTCCACAATATCACATTTATTGTTGTAGAATACAATGCCTTGATACTTGGTTTTTCGAACTACAAAATTGTATTACCTTGTGGGACCGGATAGAGGTGTATAGGTAGGATGGTGGTGAGCAATTTAGCCAGGAGGAAAGAAAAAAAGCACATCAGATGAACATTATCAAGGCCATTGGAATTGGATGACTTCTCTGTCCAAGATTCAAGCTGTGTTTGTGCAAGTAAGACTTGCTAGTAGTGGAAACAGGAACGAGAAGAGACTTTCTTCTCCAGCAGATCCTGGAAATCGAAAGCCATTTTGAACCCTGCCTCTTGCTGACTGAATTCTGTGGTCCAAACCCTAACTCTTTAAGTACCTTACCTTCTCAAATGGCTGCTCTTTCTTGCATTACTAGACCTTGGTTAACCCTTAATGTCACCAAGTGGTGAAGGCCCAGGCTTTGCAGACTTGAAACAGGAACTCAGGACACTACAACTTGTGCTGATGGCATTTTTGGGTTGGGGCTTTCTATTTCTTTCTTTTTTTTTTTTGAGTTGGAATCTCACTCTGTTGCTCAGGCTGACATGCAATGGCATGCTTACGGCCACTGCAGCCGGGCTCAGGTGATTCTTCTGCCTCAGCCTTACAAGTAGCTGGAAACACAAGTGCATGCCACCACGACTGTCTAATTTTTCTTGATTTACCATAGAGACGAGGTCTCACTAAGTTGCCCAGGCTGGTCTCAAACCCGTGGCCTTAGGCAATCCTCTCGCCTTAGCTTCCCACAGTGCTGGGATTACAGGTGTAAAACCACTGTGCTTTGAAGCTTTCCACAACTAAGACACTGAAAAAGTAATCCAGAGGCAACTATCTTGACAAGACCCTAAATCTCGGCTGCTGTCCACCACAAATGTGGTGAGGTGTTTTGGGCTTTTTAGTTGCTTGCCTTTTTTTTTTTTTGTATGGTGTGTTTGCTCTCTGTAAAGGCAGTGAATGGAGAATTCTTCCTAAGGTCAGCATTTAATTATTGCCTCACTCTGGCTGCTACAGTATTACAAGTCTTGGAATACTCAGCATCGATCCTACTATTAAAGCTGTCTGGAGCGTGCCAGCGTGTCAGACATCGACGTTCCAGCGGCGGCCTCAGTCACTGAATCGGGTGGGCGGCTCGTTGGGCAGTTTACTATCTTGGCGAGGGCCGGCCCAGGCGCGGGACCTGTCAGATGACCCGATTGGATCTTCCTCCCGTCCGTCATCTCTCGACACCCACAGTTCTGCAGTAGGATTTGGAAGTTTAGCACCGCCTCTGGAAACCGAAGGGGCGGTGAGGAGAAACCTTGTATTTCTCTCCTCATTGGGTATTTGCTGTGTCTGTCACACTCTGCTCTGTTCCCATTGGCGGGAAGGCTCCAGGCGGGTAGCGGGACACGGTACTGTCCCCTCCCGAGCAGCAAGCGGACCGCGTGACGTCTCAGATATTTGTTGTTGGGGTTTGGACCTCATTAATTATTCATCAGGTACTGGAAAGGGCTGAAGCGATTGGTGGTTGAGGGGCCTACAAGATTGTTTCTCCGCTAGAGGTACGTGTCGCCCAGTACGCGGCTGAAGAAGTTCCGCATAAATTATTCAGATAAGGGAAGGGGCGGGGCAACGCATGTATTAGTCAAATGAGCCGCGGAGGGAGGGAAGCCGGCAGCGAATTAGCCTAAGTTATTAAAGATGGCGGCGGAGCGCAGTCGCTCCCCGATGGACTCGCCAGTCCCGGCCTCTATGTTCGCTCCCGAGCCAAGCTCCCCGGGGGCGGCCAGGGCCGCGGCGGCCGCCGCCCGGCTTCACGGCGGCTTCGACTCGGACTGCAGCGAGGACGGCGAGGCGCTCAACGGCGAGCCGGAGCTGGACCTCACCAGCAAGGTAGGCCCGGGCGGCGACGTGAGGGAAGCGGGCAGCGGGCCGAGCAGTGTCGGGGCGGCGGCGGGGCCGGCGGCTGCCCTGTCCGCGAGGGAGACGGTGGAACGGGGGAGGGGCCGCGTTCGCTCACCTGCCGGGCTCCGGAATGAGCGGGGCTCGCGGCGCGGGGGGCCGCCCCCAGGGTCCCTCTCGGCGCCCAGCCGGCCTCCGGTCCTCTTGGCTCCCGCCGGGATCGCAACCTCTCGCCTCCGCCACGTGGAACTGGAGCGCCCGACGCCCGCTGCGCGCTGCGCTGTTCGTGTCCCCGCGCAGCGCCCCCTCCCCCTTCCTCGGGTCCCCGCTCGTGAGGGGACTCCGAGACCGAGAGTGGTCCCCTCCTTGGACTGTGCAGGACGTCTGAGGGTCGGGCTGGCTCAGGCAGGGGGCGGATGCTCTCGAGGACAGGTACTGGAAGGGGAGGGGGGGGTGGCAGCTGCGTCTCCTCCTGGCCTCGGAAACGAAACAAAGTAGTCGCTCAGTCGGGGAGAAGGATGTCTGAGGAATGCCTACTTGCGAGTCCACCCAAAACAGAATGGAAAGATGGTCAGGATCCATAGTCTCGCCATTCTGGGAGGGGAAGCTCATCTTGTATGAGTGGAATACCGAAGGACATTTAAAATTGCGGTTGAGAAGGTAGGAAGGAATATATAAGGGCTCACCATCTGCTTGGCATTGAGGGGAATAAAAAAGTATAAGATGTGATTGGTATTGGAAGGCGCTTAACATTACTTAAAGAAAGAATGCCAACTTGGGAGTCAGACAGGACTCGATTCCCTTTCCTGCTTTGCAGTTAAAAGGCTCTGTGACCTTGGGAAAATTTCTTAACCTCCCAGTTCTCCAGCTGCCACATTGTAAGAAAGTGCAGATGCATTGTAATAGCTAGAAATGTATATTAGGACACCTAGCATAGTGCCTGATACTTACTAGAGACTCAGCAAATGTTTGAAGTGAACTGGATAGCTGATAATTCCCTGTGCAGATTAAATAGCAGTGGATGAAAGAAAGAACACTAATGCCACACCTACCTGTTGTAGGATAGTTACAATAGAGATGTTTGTCTAGCTTTAAAAATGTTTGTGACTTTTCATAGTTTATGGTAGAAAAATTGCATGAAGCTTGGCCCTAAACTAGAGAGAACTCTCCCTGCAACCTAAGCAAGCTATATTTCTTTTCTTTTTTCTTTTTTTTTTTTGAGTTGGAGTCTCACTCTGTCATCCAGACTGGAGTGCAGTGGCCGCTCCCGGCCACCGCAGCCTCGACCTGCTGGGCTCCGGCGATCCTTCCGCCTCAGCCTTCCAAGTAGCCGGAGTTACAGGCATGCGCTACCACGCCCGGCTGATTTTTTGATTTATTGTGGAGATGAGGTCTCGTTGCCCAGGCGGGTCACGAACCCGCGGGCTCAGGCAATCCACTCACCTCAGCCTCCCAAAGGCGCGGGATTGCAGGCTGAGCCACCGAGCCCGGCTGCAAGCTATATTTCAACTGCTCTTTGTCCTTCTGGTCTCTCCTGAGCACATGGAAGCCAGCTAGCTCCTCCTTGTCACAGTCGTCTGGTCTGGTGCCTCTAATGCCATAATAAGGATGACCAAGCTCAGAGAGAGGGATGGTTAGGGGAAATGTGAGGCATTGTGACATGATGTGAAAGATCCAGGCAGCATCCAGGTTGCAATTACAAGCTCTGATGAGTCAACTCAGGAAGTTATAAGATTGTGTACCTGACTCAACACCTGGCAAGTTGGATGTCCATACGTGGTCAAGGTACAGAAGAAACGTGGTAGGAAGTTGCAGGGCAGAGTTGCTAAGAGGGCAGGACCTTCGTTTCCTGACCAGCTTATTTAATATTCCTGGAAGTGTTAGTTCATCACATAGCTGGGGAAGTCCTCCTCATGACTTTCAAATTGAGAAACCATATGCTTATATGCTTATATGGTTATATGCTTATAGATATTGAAAAGGAAAAACTGACAGTGTGGAGAGAGAGAGAGAGGGAATAAGATGAATAGAGTGATTCCTGAGGAAAAGATTAGAAGCTAGAAATTTATCCACTGACTACAATTAAATGTGGGGACCTAAGGCTCCAAGGGCTTCCAAAGAGAGAAGCGATTAGTGAACAGTGGTGACTAGATTGATTCAGGGAAGTTTTTCTAGGAATGATTGGGTGAAGAAAACTTTGTAGTTAGCATTTAATGAACTTTGGACTAGATGCTTTACATGTTACTATATTTGGTCTTTACAATGGCCTTAGGATGCAGATAGTAGTATTATCTCCATTTTGTAGAAAACTGAGACTCAGAGAGGTTAAATTCTTTGTCCAAGGTCACACAGGAGTGGCTAGAGAATAGGATCTGACATACCTATTGGTAAATGGCCTCTGCAAATAAGTGGTTGATAGTTTTTTAATGTTATTGGCAGAAATTTGCAGAGTGTTGGTGCTAATGTAGTAATGGTAGTTTGTTGATGAAGATGAGTCTTGTAGGAAATTTTCATTCCCAAATAATCAGGATAGCGAAGACCAGATAGAACAGAATTCTTTTGTTATCCTGGGAACCATTGTCTTGTGGGTGGGAAACATGGTGGTGTATGAGAGCTCTGTCCTGTGAGCTCCCAGATGCCAGTTGCAGGTAGAAGATTTTGGCATGTAGGTGTAAAGCATTGCTCTTCAGTTTCTACCCCCAATGTTACATTCTCAGTTGTCTGGGTCCTGTCCCGCTTGTTTTTTTTTGTTTGTTTTTTTTTTGTGTGTTGGAGTCTCACTCTGTTACCCAGACTGGAGTGCAGTGGCCGCTTCTGGCCACCGCAGCCTCGACCTGCTGGACTCCGGTGATCCTTCCGCCTCAGCCTTCCAAGTAGCTGGAACTACAGGCACGCGCTACCACGCCCGGCTGATTTTTGATTTATTGTAGAGATGAGGTCTTGCCAAGTTGCCCAGGCGGGTTTCGAACCCGCAGGCTTAGGCAATGTACTCACCTCAGCCTTCCAAAGGCGCGGGATTACAGGCTGAGCCACTGAGCCCGGCCCTGTCCTGCTTGTTAAGCACAGGAAACAGGCTGCTCGCACCCTTTTTCCTGTGAGTTGTGGCTCATATATACACATTTTAGTGGATTATGTACTCATAAAAGGCTGTAGGAACAAAGGTTACCTAAGGAGAGGCAGACAGGGCATGAGGGATTGTGCAGCTATTTTAGATTAGGGTGCTTTAGGGTTCAGTCATGGTCTTTGGTCAGGCTATTGATCAGCTTTGGCTGTGGGGCTCGTCCAGCAAGTGTGGTCCTAAGGCTGTTGGTTTCTTTTCTAGCTGGTTCTAGTGAGCCCTACATCAGAGCAGTATGACAGCCTACTTCGGCAGATGTGGGAGAGGATGGACGAGGGATGCGGAGAGACCATATATGTCATTGGGCAGGGATCAGGTGAGCATAGTTTTCCTTTCACTTTATTTTAAAACACTATTTAGAGCACATGTTCTCTCTTTCCAAACTTTTCTACTCATGTGTCTCAGTTGCAGTGATTCTTTAGTATCTGCAGAACTGTTTGGAGAACATAAAAGTACAGAGTGCATGTTAATTCCCACCTTAGTGGTCATAATATGCTTGATTTTAAAGAGTCTCTTTCCAAGCAGTTTTACAGATGTTCTTTTCCACCTTCAGTGCTCTCCATAAAAGGAAATAAAGCACAGAGCAAGAAAACTTCTTGTCCAAAGTAATAGAGCAAGTCATAGTTAGGTCTAGAATTAAACCTGTCCTGGGCTACTCCAGGTCTTCCCTTTCAAGCCTGGCTTACAGATCCCATTGCTACTTATTTTTTGCTTTGCAGAGGACCTCCCTAATTCTTCTTGATGTTAGCAAGAAAAGATGCCCAGAATTCCTCTCTTCATTCAGGCCTCTTGTCCCAGATCACACTGACCATTTAGTCTGGATAGCTGGATAGTCTTTTCTCCCCACTGGATACTGTCAGATAAGTAGACTTGTAAACATTCTGGAAGGGACTTGTTATTATTGTTCTCCACCTGCTTATCCTTTGTAGTGAAGCCCACTGTTTTAGATGAAGGCAGCCTTCATAACATTATCCCAGGTTATATCATGGATTTTTTTTTCCTGGTTGCTCCTAGTTGACACCCTCAATACAAGGGCTACTTAACCTTATCTTTATTTTGATATTATCTTTGCTTAAGTAATGGCTGGGATTGTTAACAATTCAACCCGTATCAACACTTGTCTTTGGCATAACTGCAGGAAGCCCAGGGAGGGCCTGGGTACATCAATGAAAGCACAGTTTTCTTTGCTGAATTTAGGCTTTGTAAAGACAAGTAATCATTCTGTAAAGTATCTTCTAAGATTTGATACTGTTGCAAAGCTCTTTTAGATACTTAAAATCTGATCCCTTCCTCAAGGAGAAAAGATGGCATACACACAAGTAATACAGAAAACAGTATTTGAAAATGCTACAAGAGTGACACAAGGAAGAAGAGTTTGATCTCCAGATACAGCTGTGTCTTCCTATAAAACATCTTTCATATCTGGCTTTCCCATCCTTGCTGCCACCTTCCCAGTTGCCTGTCTTATCACATGAAAGGGAGCATGGTCAGAGAGATAGGCAAATCAAGAGATTGCATGCCAAGAGAGGGAGGAATTGATCAGCATTATCAGGTGCTGTAGAGGCAGCAATGAATATTAGATTCAGAAAAAGCCATTCTGTGATGACTAGGAGATCACTGGTAGCCTTTTAAAAGCTTTGGTGTCTGGTGCACATCTGGCCTGCTGTAATAAGATGAACTACTCAAAGACCACCTAATGCTTATAGAATTTCAAAAACCACTTAGAGGTCAATTTTGACATGTAGTGAGATTGTTCTTTGAGGATCCAGATTGTTAAGACTCCCCCTTTCCCCTTATCCTTTAATGCAGACTCAGTAAATTTTACTACACTGTGGCAACCACAACTAATTAACACTCCTATGGCAAAGCATAAGATGTCAGACCTTCATTAACACATCTACACACCCAAACATTATCCTTGCATCTACCAATCAGATGCTGTTAGATTTGTAGTGACTCTTTCTTGCTGTAATTCGTTAGAGTTAGAAAGAGATCATGACTAGTTAAACAAGTTGAACATCAAACAGAGGACTAACCTAGATGCAAGGCCCCCACGGGTCAATTTCATTACTGACTTCTTTGGTAATTTATCTCTGTTTAATCATGTCCTTGCTCTGTAAAATGGGAATAACGACACCTTCCCCACTTGACCTCAGAGAGATTTTGGGTGGATAGATGAGACATTTAAAAATTTTTAGCAGTGCAGAGGAATGTGCTCTTTAAGTATACATGGTTGATTTAAGGTTAATATTCTAAAAGGAGGCAGTATGTTCTAGTTATATAGGATCTGGAGCCTGACAGGTCTCAGTTTGCCTACTGACTCTTTTCCTTGTCTTAAAATGAAGATAATAGTAGAATCTATCCCATGAGGTAATAGTGAAGGTTAAATGAGAATTCAAGGAAATCACTTGGCATTTAGTAAGTACTATATAATGCAAGATATTAGTAGTTGCAGTAGTAATTTTTTAAGGGTTCCAAGTTGTAGCTGATCTGTCATGAGATTTCTTTCAAAAAGAACCTTGTTCATTCTTCAAATACGAAGTCATGACTTTCTAAGAACTAGGTACTGTATTAAAAGTTAGGGAACTTAGGAGGAGTGTTAAGTCTTTAAGGAGGAGTCAGGAAAAATTCTGAAGAGTATCTACTTATTGAATTGATTCTAAAGGATGAGTAGGAGTTTTCCAAGTAAATGAGAGAGTGGTAAGTGGGCAGAGAAAACCATTTGCACGAAGGCATGGAGGCATTGGAGCCTGCAGTGTTTGGTGGACCAGAAATAACTTAGTAAGGTGAGCGTGGAGAGTGTGAGGTTGGGAGTGGCAGGAAGGAAGGGTGGACAGGTAGGCAGGGCCCAGATCCTGAGGGTCCTTGAATGCTGTGCCAAAGAGGCCAGACTTTTATCCCAAAAGTCTTGGAAGCCTCTGCAGCATGTTGAACAGGAAAATGCATATAGGAAAGGTAGATGAACTGGCAGGATGGATATCTGATTAGGATTGGGCATGGCTAAGTATGTGGCCTTTAGTGATTGGACACCTGTGGCTTTTCTCCTCAGCCTTTGTCTCCACTCCCACAGAGTGAGGATTGTGATGCATGATGCATACTGGAGAAGGGCAGTGTGGCAGAGCCCTGATGAACAAGGTGACATTGGCAGTGCCCCTGGTGTGGAGCAGAACTTGACAGCACAGAAGCAGGGGAGGTTGGATAGAACTGGGAACCAGGCAAGAATGGCAGGGTGAGCCAGTCTTCTCAGGACACCTCCAACAAGCCCTTCTCTAGTTCAGAATGTTTGCAGAGTTCACTTGGCCACACATTTGGAAACTCTCCAGCCCAGCTGCCCCTTCTTTATTCATTTGTTTTACATTTTACAAACATTTGAGGACTTGATATAGGACAGGCTCCCCTCATGGGACATCAGGAATTATTGAGATATGGTCCCTGTCCTCAAGATGCTTAGGTATTGTACTAGTATGGGAAGGACATGTATCCAAAACACTGTTGCACAAGGCAATGCGTGACTGATGGGAGACGCAAACATTTGTGGGGGCTCTGAGCAGAATGCGTAGGACTTCTCCAGGAGGAGGCGCACTGATGGGCTTTCCAGGATGGGACATCCATGAGCTGAGGTGTAGAGCTAGGACCATGCAGGGAACCCTGGGGGGTGGGGAGGGGACTGTGTATGGGACTGGGCCAGAGCTTACAAGGGGGAGCACGAGGAGGGGCATGGAATAAGTGGGGAAGACCGTTAAGCAGTTGGGGCTGGAACGCTGCTGGGCCTGGGGAGCCATCAAAAGCTTTGGCTTAGAAGTGACAATGTCAGAGCTGTGCTTTATTTAGAACCATAAGTGTGTCTGTGTTGGGGGGAGGATGAGGGGAGGGTTGGTCTGTGCAAGTTAGGGGGAATAGAGACCAAATTTTTTAAGACTAGTTTAGATTCTACCTGGTGATTCAGGTAGAATAAGGGCCTGAATTAGGCTGGTGGCTGTGGGTTGACAAAAAAGGATAGGCATCAGAGAAAGGCAAGATAAAATGCTGGGGATTGGACTTCTGAGACTAGTGACTAGAGGGATGGGATTATCATGACAGGAATAGGGAAGGTAAGAGGAAGAACTGGCCAAGCAGTAAGAGGGACCCTTGCTAGGGGAAAAGACTCTGGGTTTGGAATTCGAAGACCCATGCTCATGTGGCCCCTCTGCTCCCTCCCAGTTCTGAGAGGTCTCTGGGTTCTGTTTATTCCACTATTAAAAGGAAGCAGTAATGCCTACTCATAGGGTTATGGTGAGGACTAGAATGCTTTATTAATGTTGTTGGTTATTGTGCTATTGTTCAAAAGGGGGTGGGGTGGTTGAGTTTGGTTATGGGACTTCTAGGGGTTATCGTTCAGGCAATTAGAAATTCAGCCTGAAGCTCTGGGAATAAGGTAGTATTAGAAAAGATTGTTTTTGTAGTTTTCTTTCTCTTCTGTTTTTTTTTTGAGACAAGCTGGAGTGTTGTGGCATGATCATGGCTCACTTGCTCACTGCAGTCTTTTTTTTTTTTTTTTTTTTTTAAGTTGGAGTCTCATTCTGTTGCCCACACTGGAGTACAGTGGCATGCTCCCAGCTACTGCGGCCTCAACCTGCTGGACTCCAGTGATCCTTCCGCCTCAGCCTTGCAAGTAGCCGGAACTACAGGCGTGCGCTACCACGCCCGGCTAATTTTTGATTTATTGTAGAGACAAGGTCTTGCCAAGTTGCCCGGCTGGGTCTTGAACCCGTGGGCTCAGACAATCCATTCACCTCTGCCTCCTAAAGTGCTGGGTTACAGGCTGAGCCACCAAGTCCAGCCCCACTGTAGTCTTAAAACTCCTGGGCTCAAGTGATCCTCCTGCATCAGCCTCCCTAGTACCTGGGACTACAGGCATGTGCCACCATGCCCAGCTAATTTTTTCTTTTCTCTTTCTTCTTTCCTTCCCTCCCTTCCTTCCTTCCTTCCTTCCTTCCTTCCTTCCTTCCTTCCTTCTTTTTTTTTTAAGAGATAAATTCTCAGCTGGGCTCGGTGGCTCAGCCTGTAATCCCAGCACTTTGGGAGGCTGAGGTGAGTGGATTGCCTGAGCCTGCAGGTTCGAGACCCGCCTGGGCAACTTGGTGAGGCCTCATCTCCACAATAAAATTTTAAAAAAATTAGCCGGGCGTGGTAGCGCATGCCTGTAGTTCCAGCTACTTGGAAGGCTGAGGCGAAGGATCGCCGGAGCCCAGCAGGTTGAGGCTGAGATGGCCACTGCACTCCAGTCTGGGTGACAGAGTGAGACTCCAACTCAAAAAAAAAAAATAAAAGAGATAAGTTCTTGGTATGTTTCCCAGACTGTTCTTGAACTCCTGGATTCAAGCAATCCTCTTACTTTGGCCTCCCAAAGTGCTGGGATTATAGGCATTAGCCACTATGCTTTACCTAATTTTTCAATTTTTTTGTAGAGACAGGGTCTTGCTTTGTTGCCCAGGCTGGTCTCAAACTCCGGGCCTCAGGTAGTCCTCCCACCTGAGCCTCCCCTAGCACTGGAAATACAGGCATGAACCACCATGCCTGGCTATAGTTTTCAAAATGACAACTGAAACCATAGAACAAGATTGCCAAGGGGAAAGGTTAGAGGAAAGAGAAGAGAGCCGCCAACAGACTCCTGAAGAAGACTGGCATTCAGGGGACAGGAACAGGGGAACAGAGGATGGGAGGCACATCAGGGGAGATCAGCGATGGGCAAGCAGGGCAGGAGGGAAGTGTTTCAAGAAGGAAAGATAAGATGGCCAGCAGAATCCTGCTATAGAGGTCAAGAAAAGGGCATTGGATAGAGTGGTTAGAAGGCCACTGATGATGTGTGAAAACTGCAGTTTCCTCTACAGTGGGCAGATTCCAAGTGAGTTGCTGGGGAAGTAGAGTCAACGTGTATCAATTACTTTCTGAAGTAGAGTCAATGTGTATCAATTACTTTCTTTCTTTTTTTTTTTTTTTTTTTTTTTGAGATAGGTTTTTGTTCTGTTGCTCAGACTGGAGTGCAAGTGGCACAATCACAGCTCCCTGCATCTCCACCTCCTGGGCTCAAGTGATCCTTCTACGTCAGCTTCCTGAGTAGCTGGGACTACAGGCATGTGTTATCATGCCTGGCTAATTTTTAAATTTTTTTTGTAGAGACGAGGTCTTACTATGTTACTCAGGCTGGTCTCGAACTCCTGGGTTCAAGCAATTCTCCCCACCTCAGCCCCACAAACAGCTGGGATTACAGGCGTGAGCCACCGCATCCAGCCTATGTTTCAGTTACTCTTGACATGTTTGGTGGAAGGAAGAGCAGGGGAGATGGTAGCTCTGCAGATAAGGTGGGGCACGGGAAGGGGGGTGGTTTTCCTTAGTTTAGGAGTCACTTGAGCATGTTTGGAGGGAGAGGAAGAGAAGGGAAAACAAGAAGAATACTTGCTGCAGTTCTTTCTGAAGTGGTAAAGGAGAAGGGGGTTAGCTTAGGGAAGGAGCAGGGGCACTCTAAGAGACAGGGCAGTTGGGGGAGGGGAATTAAGTTGGGAATGGAGAGAACTTGATGGGGTTATCATGTAGTAAGTACTCAATAACTGGTTGGTTGGTCCTTTTTTCTCCCCTTCCTTATCCTGAGCTCAAACTCATTTTTCTGGCTGCTTGCTAGATATTTCACCTGAGCCACCTCAGTTAAAAATCTGTCTCTAAAATAATTCTTAAATCCTCCCCCACTTCTTTCATCTTACTGTCCCCCTTATCTCTTTCCTAAGTTATTAGAATTACTTGCTAATTGGGCTCCCCCTTTTTGGTCTCTTGCTTGCCAGTGTACACTTTCTCCTGCTACCGATATTTTTCTAACCCACAGATCGACTCACAGCAATCTGGTCGTGTTACTCCCCCGCCCAGCCCTCCCCCTCAGGCTTCCCACTGCTGGTTCAAAAGGTGTCTTGCTGCTCTCTGCCACGTGTCTGTGATACTGCTTCCCCCCCTCACATGGTCTCCCGCCACTCCATGTCACCCATCCTGCTCCCTAGTACCTAAGTTGCTTCCTGGGCCCTGAACATGCCATGATCCACCATGGTCCATGCTTTGCCCCTCTGGCTAGGCTGTCCTTCCCCTGTAGGCCCACTTCTCACACCTAGAGACCCAGTGTGGCATCAGCCGTCACAAAGCTGCCCTTGACTTCCCCAGGCAGTGCTTTACTTTCTCTTTACACAATTCTAGAGTACAGCACTTGAGCTGTATTGCAATTAACTAATTTCTCATCCATCTCTCCTAGACTGTGAACTTGCTAGAGTCACCTATAGTCTTAGTTCCCAGCCTGAGACTTGGCTTAAAACCTGAGAGCCTCAGTGATTATTGCTGGGTAAATTAATGAATGTCCTGACTAATGGGAAAGCCTGTGGCATTATCATTAACTGTGTGTGTGCCCAAGTTTTCTCTAAGGTAGGGAGTGCCCTGCTCCTCTCCAGTGCCCAGCAGGGCCTTCATTAGGTTCAGGTGACTGACTGGCTTGTTGGCAGGCTGGTTGGTCTGGACCCCCATCTCTTGCTGATGTCTGGGCTCTTGTCACCAGATGGGACTGAGTACGGGCTAAGTGAAGCTGACATGGAGGCCTCCTATGCCACAGTGAAGAGCATGGCAGAACAGATAGAGGCTGATGTCATTCTCCTGCGAGAACGTCAAGAAGTCGGAGGCCGAGTGCGTGATTACCTGGTCCGGAAACGAGTAGGAGACAATGACTTTCTGGAGGTCAGGTGAGGAGGCCTTAGAAGGCTCAAGGTCCCATTCTTCACAGAGAATGATGATTGAGTCTGTGATGCTTGGTGTATCTGCCCCACCCCTTCCCTTCCTTTCCTTTGCTGAGGCATAGAGAGAGTGTCCAGGGATGTGATGGCTACATTCTCTATTTCTGCACTTCCCCATCCCTAAGTATCTCCCTTTGGGAAGAGTGGGAGGGGTCCAGCTGTGCATTCTGTGGCTGTTCTGTGGGCTGTGTTGCTTTCCCTTCAGCCAGTGAGGCTGGAAGCCAGGTAATGAAGGAGAGCCCTTTGCTCCTCTTAGGGCTTTGGGGGCTCTTCCTGGCAGCAAGGGGAGACAGGTGGGAGTTAGGAGACATAGATGTTATGGGAGCTCAGTTTCTCCTGAGTAACTCTACTCCCTGTATACAACTCCAAGGACATTCCCATGTGTTCATCCATGAATAGGAGAGCAGAGAGCCAGAAGAGCTTGAGCAAGCTGAACTCATAGATCCAGTTACTGGAGTTCTGAGTTGTTTCTTCACTTTACTCACCACTGACTCTCACATGGATGTATTGTTCATGTACACGCAGGGTAGCAGTTGTAGGCAACGTGGATGCTGGCAAAAGCACACTTCTGGGGGTCCTGACACATGGGGAGCTGGACAATGGCCGAGGCTTTGCCCGCCAGAAACTCTTCCGCCACAAACATGAGATTGAATCTGGTCGCACCAGCAGCGTGGGCAATGACATTCTGGGCTTTGACAGTGAAGGCAATGTGGTGAACAAGCCCGACAGCCATGGCGGCAGCCTGGAGTGGACAAAGATCTGTGAGAAGTCCACTAAGGTTATCACCTTCATTGACCTGGCTGGCCATGAGAAGTACCTGAAGACCACCGTCTTTGGCATGACTGGCCACTTGCCTGACTTCTGTATGCTCATGGTGAGTGGGAGGTACCCCTGAGGAGGGAGGCTTCAGCAGGGGTACTTGGGGTGTAGTTATGTGCAAGTGCTTGAAATTGCTCAGAGACGAGGCCTGTGGGGTTAGAGCTTTGGCACTGAATAGGGATGGCTCCCCTACATGAGACCAGGAAGGAATCCTCTTGGTAAAAACCAGGTGCTATTGCAGAACCCTCTTACTGATTGATTGATTGAGTCAGAGTCTCATTCTGTTGTCCAGGCTGGAGTGCAGTGGCATGCTCATGGCTATCACAACCTTGACTTGCTGGACTCAGGCAGTCTGTCTGCCTCAATCTTCCAAGTAGCTGGGACTACAGGGTATGTGCCACTATGTCCAGCGAATAGTGATTGGTTGTAGAGACAAGGTCTTGCCATGTTGCCCAGACTTGTCTCAAACTTCTGGGCTCAGGCAGTCTTCTCATCTTGGCCTCCCAAAGTTCTGGGATTACAAATAGAAGCTACCATGCCTGGCCTCCTCTTATTTTTTGAAGAGGTCTAGAGTTGGGTTTCTCTTGGGACTTACTTATTTTCAGAAATGTTTTCTCCAGGGCGTTGGGCTACTTTGAGGAGGTGGCACCAAGTGAGGAGGGGTTTGGGAGGAGATGGAGGAGAGTGCCATCAGGAGGTACCTGCAGCTGTCAAGATGGCCTGAGAGGTAGCCTTTCCAAGAGGCTCGGAGGGGACCAGCTAGGGCATAGTCCTTGTTAGGAAGCTTCTGTGTGCAGGACACTGTGCTGGGCCAGATGGCACAGCAGTGAACAAGGCTTAGAGCTTGGAGTTCAGTGTGATTAAATTTTAAGCAACCCATCAAGTAGATTGGCTGAAAGAGAAAGGTAACAGAGAACTCTGCTTTGGATCATATTGCTAAGCTTGACATTGTGTCCCACTGATCTTCCTGCCTGGACAGAGAAAGGGAATGGTGAGGCCCACACCTGATTCACAACTCTACAACTTTCATGGAGGGAGGGAGGAAGAGAAAAAGATGGAAAGGGAGAGAGCAGGAGTGGGCCTGTCCCTTGAGTGAGCACGTTTTCCTTTGGCAAGTTCTTCCCATAGCCCCTTCCCAGTTCCTTCAGCTGCCTATATTAATAAGTGTAGTAAACATAAGCATCTGTTTGTAGCAAACTTGATCAAATTGCCCCACAAACAGGTTCTCAAGCAAATTCTCCCTAAAGTGGAGAACAGTAAAGAGAGGCAGACATATTTGTATGAACACTCTTGGTTTTTTTGTGTTTTTTTTTTTGAGTTGGAGTCTCACTCTGTTGTCCAGACTGGAGTGCAGTGGCACGCTCATGGCCACCGCAGCCTCGACCTGCTGGGCTCCGGCGATCCTTCTGCCTCAGCCTTCCAAGTAGCTGGAACTACAGGCGTGCGCTAATAGGCGTGCACTAACACGCCCGGCTAATTTTTTGATTTATTGTAGAGAGGAGGTCTCGCCAAGTTGCCCAGGCAGGTCTTGAACCTGCAGGCTCAGGCAATCTGCTCACCTCAGCCTCTCAAAGCGTGGGATTACAGGCTGAGCCACCGAGCCCGGCTGTATGAGCACTCTTGTAGGCTCTCTGCCTGAGGTTCAGCATGGGTTCAACTCCCATCTCTGTGAACATTGCTCAGGGCCATTACTTACTTTCTTGACTGGACTAAGAAAGCCGCTTACCAGGAAGGGGTCTCCATGAAAGATCCGTAGGGTGTATTTGAAGGAATTGTTGGATTGATATTAAGGATATAGAAACCAGTTTAAAAGAAGCATTTTTCTGGCTGAATTTCAATAAGCAAGACCAATTAATAGAAATGTCTTCACCCCAGAAGAAATGTTAGATACTTTTAGACCGTGTTCCAAATATTGAAATTTCCATAGGAAACAGTGAAATATTTTTATATTGTCCATGGCAATAGACAATAGAGTGATAGAGCACTTTCTTATCCAGGTTGGGAAGAGCAAAAGCAAATCTGAATTGGATTGGGAAGGTGACTGAAGGGAATGGGAAGAGTTAGGAAGAAAATAGTGGAGGCGTCCTGGGATAGGAAAAGGGAATACAGTCAGGCTTGGACTGCTGTGGTATGGGGTGGTGCTCACCTGGGACCCATGGTGATCAAGTGAGCATCTTGGTGGAGGCAGTCTGGGATCGATAGAGCACTACGTAAATGTACCATGGCAATTAAAAAAAAATTTTGTTTTAGTAAATAATATATTCATATGATATAAAAATATATCAAAGGGTTTATAGTGAAAAGTCTCCCTTCTGCCTCTGTCCAGTTTCCTTCTAGAGGCAGCCGGTATTTCTAGTTTGTTATGTACCTGCCAAAGGTATTTTGTATTCAGACTACCAAATGTGTATGAGGCAGGGACCCCAAATAACCCGATTTTATTTTTTTTTAAAGTGTATTTATTCTTACATGTTTAAATTTTAGTCACTTTCAAAGTACTCTTCATTTGATACAATACTCCTATTGAGATGCTTTTTCCATTGCTCCAAACAGTTTTTGAACTCATCAGTTTTGACGCCTTTTAGTGCTTCTGCAATTTTTGTGTTTCACTTCTTCCACATTGACAAAACATTTCCCTTTGATGACATATTTCATCTGGTGAAACAAAAAAAAGTTGCTCAGAGCGAGATCAGGTGAATAGAGAGGGTGGGGCACAGATGTCATGCTGTTTTTGGTCAAATACTGCCAAACACTTAGCACAGTGTGTGCAGGTACATTGTCATGGTGGAAGAACCAGTCACAACTCAGGACATTTCTGCAAATCGTGATGCAACCTTCTCAAAACTTCCAGGTAAAAACTTTGGTTGACTGTTTGTCCTAGAGGAATAAATTCCTACAAAGGGTCCGCCCTCCAAAAGATAATTCCAAGTTTTTTTGGGTCCCCCCTCTTATCTCTCCTTCCAATGTCATACATTCAGAAAAGTTGAAAGAATAATATAAATCTACTACTTACATTCAACAACCATTAATATTTTGCTGTATTTGTATGTATATATGATGGGTACACATGCATATATGTTTGGGTGTTTTTGGCTGAATCACTTGAAAGTAAGTTGTAGATGTTGTACCTCTTCACCCCAAAATACTTCAGCTCTCAACTCTTACAAGTAAGGACTGTCTCCTGCTGTTACTGCAACCAAGAAAATGAACCGTAGTTCCCTAATATCCTCCAATGTCTAGTCAATTTAGATCATCTCAGATGTTTCTTACATGTCATACAGCTGCTTTTTTTCTTTATTTATTTTAAAGATGTGGGGTACAATTCAGGGTTAGCTATATAAATATTCATTATGCAGGTACCCTTGTTGATGAGGTGTGCCCTTCCCTCCCCTGGCAGTTTCCCTCAACTGCCAATCCCGTCCCCCTTCCCCTGGCAGTTTCCCACTACTGCCAATCCCTTTCTTATAGTATTATGATACTTGTTCAAGGTCCACTCATGAGTGAGAGCATATGATTCTCTATCCTTTGTTTCTATGATAGATCACCGAGTATGATAGACTCTAAATCCATCTAAGTTGCTGCGAAAGTCCATATATTTGTCTTTCTTTTTTTTTGAGTCGGAGTCTCACTCTGTTGCCCAGACTGGAGTGCAGTGGCCGCTCCCGGCCGCTGCAGCCTCGACCTGCTGGGCTCCGGCAATCCTTCCGCTTCAGCCTTTCAAGTAGCTGGAGCTACAGGCGTGCGCTACCACGCCCGGCTAATTTTTTAATTTATTGTAGAGATACGAGGTCTTGTCAAGTTGCCCAGGCGGGTCTCGAACCCGCAGGCTCAGGCAATTCACTCATCTCGGCCTCCCAAAGTGTGGGATTACAGGCTGAGCCACCGAGCCCGGCCATATTTATCTTTCTTTATGGCTGCATGATATTCCATTGTGTATATGTACCACATTTTTTGAATCTAGTCCAACAGCTGCTTTTTTCAAGCCATGATCCAGTCACCAATTACCTCTTATTATGGTAGCATATTGTATACACCTTGCTTTTTTCCCATCAAAGGGGAAAAACCTTGGAGATTAGTCCATGTCAGTAGATAGTATTTCTTCTGTCTTTTGTGTAGCACATTTTATGCATGTGCCCTAATTTAGCCAGCCTTTATGGTGATATTTAAAAACAATTATTTTTACTGGAAGGAATAGTTATAGTAATAACAGCTGCTATTGCTTGAACACTTAATCCATGCTAGTTGTGTATTATGTGTTATAACATTTGAACATCAAGTGATCCTCTGAAGTGGATATTATTGTTTCCCCATTTTACAGATGGGAAATTGAGGGCCAAGGATATGAAACTGATTTCACTTTGTTGATTCTAGACAGTTGTTTTCCCAGACTGTCTGTTTGTTTTTTTTTTTTTATGGTTTATAAATCTCTTCAGGTTTTTTTAAAAATATGCATTTAATTACCCCATTGGCTGTCCTCTACTCCTTGGCTTGCTCCACTCCATCCCCTTTAGCTTCTTCAGGTTTTGATAGCCCACATCGTTGAGTTAGGGGTTTAAAGTGATCTGTGCCCAGCTCAGCTTTCATCCACAGCCTTCTTTGAACCCCTATACCCATCTAGCAGCAATATCTGTCTCCCTTGTCTTGACAATTCCATTCTGTGTTGGGGCAGGTGGGCAGCAATGCTGGCATCGTGGGGATGACCAAAGAGCACCTGGGCTTGGCACTGGCACTCAATGTACCTGTCTTTGTGGTAGTCACCAAGATTGACATGTGTCCTGCCAACATCCTGCAAGGTAAGTGAGGCATCCAGCTAGCAGCAGCCTCTCTGGTTGGGGATGTTAAGTGCTGTGCCTCCTGGTGGTCTGCTGCCAGGGCTTCAGCCCAGAAGCTTTTTTGTCTTGGCCTGAATTTCCATCAGCCAAGAATCGTCTACTTTTTCTGCCCCTGTTTAGCTCTTGGTCTGGACACAACCTAGAATTATCATCTGTTCTTTACTCCTTCTTGTTCTGAGTACAGGATTTTTGAGATCCTTAATCCAGCATCTCTTTTCAGATAATCCCGGGCAGGAGTTGGGCTCCACCAGCCAAGCTAGATATATATATGCATAAGTTTGAACTGAGGGTCTGATAACCTTTTACTGCCAAAGCTTCAACACAGGATTGTAGGAATAGGCTTTTGTGCCTTCCTCCCTTACTGCTGAAGGTTGTAGAAGAGAAATGGAGAGTTTCCCTTTGGGAGGCCTCATAATAAGGGCCTCTGCAGACTTCTAAATGTCTAAGAGATCCTTGTCAGATGAGATTTTTTTTCCCCCAGGAAGCAGTGCATTCTGGGAATAACATTGTTTCCTTGGTTGACCCCCAAGATACTTACTTATAGGTAGATCTAGAGACTCTGGGTTAGCTGCCAAGGTTCAAACTTTGATTCGTAGAAAACGGGCCCCATCTGTGCTCTTCTGCTCTAGCAGCATGTACCCACCCAAAGTTTTGATCCTCCTTTTTGCTTCTCCAGGCATTGTGGTATTTAACACTGGTCCATCTGTCTGTCTCCTGCTTGCATCAGTAATGAGTGGACCCGCCTTGTCCTGGAAGCCTGGCCAAAGAAAAGGCTGTGTCCCCTAATTCTCTTCCATTTCGCCCTTTAAGAAACGCTGAAGCTGTTACAGCGCCTACTGAAATCACCAGGTTGCCGGAAGATCCCCGTTCTGGTGCAGAGCAAGGACGATGTGATTGTCACAGCCTCCAACTTCAGCTCTGAGAGGTAACGGGGTGGGGAGCACACATTTCTGAGCAGGTACCCTTACCAGCAGGCTGTAGCAAGTAACAGGCCTGGAATGACTGTCAGTTCGGGCATGAGGTCTCCTGCAAACACTACATCATAACACATCTTACTATCTAGAGATTAGAGAAAGTAGAAAGCTCTGGTCTTAGCACAAGGTCTCCCAGGCTGGCATTGTTGCCCAGGGGCTATAGTAGGTAAGCCAGATTCTGAGGTGCTGGCTTCCCTGAGGTTGGAGTCCCAGCTAAGGCTTCAGTATCTTTATCTGGGAAATGAGAATAATATTCCCTTCTCCATAGGACTCTCAAATGATATGTTAGAGTGCTTAGTACTGTGCCTGGCTGATATATGATAAGTACATAGCCATTTGTATAACTGTTGTTATTATTTTTTTATACTGCAGTTCCTCACAGATCAGTTTTGGCTCATTAATTGGCTAATTAATTTACTCATTAATGTATCCTTTCATTCTATAATTTTTTTTTTGAGTTGGAGTCTCACTCTGTCACCCAGTCTAGAGTGCAGTGGCACGCTCGCAGCCACCCCAGCGTCAACCTGGGCAATCCTTCCACCTCAGCCTTCCAAGTAGCCAGAACTACAGGGCGTGCGACTATGCCTGGCTAATTTTTTGATTTATTGTAGAGATGAGGTCTTACCAAGTTGCCCAGGCAGTTCTTGAACCCATGGGCTCAGGCAGTCCCCTCACCTCGGCCTCCCAAAGTGCTGGGATTACAGGCTTGAGCCACTGTGCCTGGCCCATTCTAGAAATATTTACTGGATATTTGTTCTGTTAGGGGCTTCATCTGGACGTTCAGAGTTGATCAAGTACAGTCCTTATCCTCAAGGTGTTCAGCTCCTTGGTCAGAAATACTATCTTGATATTGGTGAACTTTATGAACTCTGCCTCTGCACTCAGAGCCTGGGGCCTCATTAGGAGCAATCTGCCTCCTAACTTGGTCCGTAGCACCGACCCAGAGCTGGCTTTTTGCCTTTGCCTCTATCCTGCTGCTATTGTCAGTACCACCGCTGGCCAGAAGAGGGGGCACATTTCAGACAGCCTCATTTCAATCATGTTTTTTGTTGTTGTTGTTGTTTGTGTTTTTTTGAGTTGGGGTCTCTCACTATGTTGCCCAGACTGGAGTGCAGTGGCACGATTGTGGTTCACTGCAGCCCTGACCTCCTGGGCTCAGGTGATCCTTTGACTCAGCCATCAAGTAGCTGGGGCTACAGGTGTATGCTACCACAACTGGCTAATTTTTTTTACTTTTTTTGTAGAGTCGCTTTTGCTGTGTCGCTCAGGGTGATCTTGAATTCCAGGCTCAAGTAATCCTCCTGCCTTGGCCTCCCAAAGTGCTGAGATTACAGGCGTGAGCCACTACCCCCGGCCTCATTCCTGTTGTTGAGTGACTATTCTGTGCAGGCACTATTCTAGGAGCTGTGAAGACTCTGTAATTCCTGATTTCTAGGACTTAATTCACCCTAAGTAGGTGAGATAGAAGCCATTTTAGAAGACTATAATGGAAAACCAGACGTAGTCATGTGTAACAGACACAAAAAGCTCTTCAGGACCTCAGAGGAATCAGTGTCTATCCAGGAAGGTTTCATGGAAGGAATGGTATTTGAGATGAGCTTTGAAGGATCAGAAGGGCCTACTAGTTGGATAAAAGGGAAGGAATTCAGGAAGGAAGGTCAGAGTGAGAAAATCCGCAGGGGCAGGAAAGTGCCAAGTTTTTAAGAGAAGAGAAGGTTGTCTAGTAAGGCTGGAAAATAGGATTTGTGAGGAATAAATCAGCAGAGATGACTTCCAGCCCAAGTGTGAAGGGCCATGAGTCTTGGGAGAAGGGATTCAGGCTGTCCTCTCTATGGTGGAAAGGCAGCTAAAAATTTTAAGCAAGCATATATATGCTTGAGGAAGAAGCAGTCGTAAACTTTCAAGGCAGGGCAGTGGTGGAGGAACAAAGAGGAGGGGACAGGTTTCACAGACAAAAATGAGTAAGAGAAGAAGACTTTGGAGCAGGGCTGCTTAGAAGTTTGCCAGGCTGGTAAAAGGGTCGAGCCCTTGGAAGCGATGAGGGAAAGGTGGAGTCGCCAGCAGCAGCGTCTGCCCTGATCCCTCTTGCTGCTCTGGCCCTGTAAGCAGGCGCTGGCCCCCTGAGCACCTCTCTTCCTTCCTTTTCTCCTTCCACTTAGAATGTGCCCGATATTCCAGATCTCCAACGTTACAGGTGAGAACCTAGATCTACTGAAGATGTTCCTCAACCTCCTCTCACCCCGTACCAGCTACAAGGAGGAGGAGCCTGCCGAGTTTCAGATTGATGACACCTACTCTGTCCCAGTGAGTGGTTCTGGGTATGTGGCAGGTCGGCATTGCCTGTGGAGGTATATTAGGGTGCTGGTCTCTGGTGGAGATGGACTTACTAGGCCAGGGTCTTCTCTTTGGCAGGGTGTGGGAACAGTAGTATCGGGGACAACACTGAGGGGCCTGATCAAGTTGAATGACACTCTGCTGTTGGGCCCAGACCCCCTGGGTAACTTCCTGTCCATTGCTGTCAAATCAATCCATCGCAAGCGCATGCCTGTCAAAGAGGTGCGGGGGGGCCAGACGGCATCCTTCGCCCTGAAGAAGGTGAGTGCTGATGTTACCAGAAACTCCTTTCGGGCTCCATTGTGCTAGGCTCTGGGCTGGTTGCTTCACTTGCTGTCTCATGTCCTCATGGCTGCTCTACAAGGTGGGGATTACTGACCTCAAGCTGTGTTCCCCTGAGCTTAGTGATGAAGTTGGATAGGAGTGTCCCTGCTGTGTGAGGCCACTGGGGTCTGTCCCAAGTTCTCTTCCCATTCAGCCTACTATCTCCTGGTGGTTGGGGTGAGTGCTACCTCTAGGGTCACCTACCCTTCCCGCCCAACCAAATTGACCAGGGAAAGCAGGGCTTGTTCTCTTTCCTCCAGTGGTCAAGTCATGCTCGCCTGCTCCTTCCCCCTGAATGCTTGCCTGCCTTTGCCTCCTCACCTGTCCTTTCAGGCCCAGCAGCTGAAATGCCGGTTCCTACACGAAGCCTTTCCTCTCCCCCAGTAGCCATGCTTAGGCTTCCTGCACAGCACTAAGTTTGCTTGTGCTGTCTACCCCAGAGGGCCAGTGGTTCATTGTGAGGGGGCCAGGCTGAGCTGGGGTGGTCCCTATCCCTAGAAAGATTCCTGGTGCCCCGGCATCGGGGTGAAACTGGAAGGCATCATTGTCCCTGATGGCTGGGAGTTCCCTCTTTTTTTCAGATCAAGCGCTCATCCATCCGGAAGGGCATGGTGATGGTTTCCCCACGCTTGAATCCGCAAGCCTCCTGGGAGTTTGAGGCCGAGATTCTCGTCCTCCACCACCCCACCACGATTAGCCCGCGCTACCAGGCCATGGGTAGGTGTCTAAAGCCCTGCCAGCTCAGGAGACCCCCATGGTAGCTCCCCCCAAAGGTGCTCTGGCAACCTAAGCCCCCTTAGTTCCAACTCCAGCCAAGTGGTGGGGCTCCAGCCTGTTTATACAGTGTTGTTTCCCCTGTTCTACCCATGAACCACAGCATTTGTTTAGTCCTGCAAACACTGACTAAAGGCTGGACTCTGAGACCCAGATCTGTCCTCCAGGACCTCATGTGCATTCCTTTAGGTCTGCTGAACACTGCTGTGTGCTCAGCATTGTTGCCAAGGTGCTAGACAGTGATGAGATAGAAGATCCACCCAGGAGACAGACTCCAGCAAGGAGTCATGTGTGTGAACAGATTGCCCTGAAATTCCAGGAACTAGGCCCCTGTCTGCACAGGGAGTGGGAGTTGAGGGGGTGGAGTCTAACTGGAGGGAAAGGTAGGAAAGTGTGAGGCAGGATCAGAGACCTATAGCTCTGGAGAGAAACCCCACCCTGCTATAGCTCAAGCGTACTTCATGGTTTCACTTGGTACCTCCCCTTGTCCTGAGGCTACCAGATGGCTCAAGCCTGTCCTGCCTTCTGGCTCCCTTGGCAGTGCACTGTGGGAGCATCAGGCAGACGGCCACCATTCTGAGCATGGACAAGGACTGTCTGCGCACTGGGGACAAGGCCACTGTACACTTCCGCTTCATCAAGACTCCTGAGTACCTGCACATAGACCAGCGGCTGGTGTTCCGGGAAGGCCGCACCAAGGCTGTTGGCACCATCACCAAGGTATGGGTGGGATGGACCTCCTTGCCTGCCCCAGGAAGTGCCAGGAGCCACTCCCATTCTGTTGACTCTGATCGCAGTGGGCTTTTCTTGAGGAACCCTGAGGAATCTCCTCAACTTCAGAGGCAGAGGCATCATCACCGCTTTGGGAGAGTTGGACCAGTTCTGAGGTGTGGCTTCAGTGCCATCTTCTCCATACACCCTGAGAGGTGTCCCTGGGTCTCCCATCCTGGGCATTGGTGGTGACCATGGAGAAGAGAAGGTGAATGGGGCATGGCCTTTGTCTGAAGGAAACTGGTATCAGAGTGTCTGGGCCTTGCCTTGCCAGGGTCAGTCTCAAGGTGCCATCACAGACTTCTGTGGCCTTACTGGGAATGCACCTGAGGTCTCTTAGAGCAGGAATCTGGTCGGAATGAGTGCTGGACAGCACAGGAGAATTATGGGCCTGAGTTCCCCTGGGATTTGAGTTGTTTGTGTGACCTGGAATCTACCTTTTTCCCTCTGTAGACCTTGCCCATGGCCTTTGGGAAGAGCATTTGATAGAGTGGTTTGACCTTTGCTCCATACAGAGGAGGAAGTGGCCCCAGCCTGTGTGAGATCTCGGAATCAGCTTTAAGCTGGCCCTTTCTCCCGAATGGCCTTCTTCAAGCCCATCCGTGGTGACCCTGGGGCTGTAATGTGTAATGGGGGGGGGCTCAGATACTTGAATGCCTGCTTGCCCCTGGGACTGGCTGAGAGTTTGGTGGAAGCTGCAGCACACACTGGAGTGTCCGCTGGGACTCATCAGGCTTCTTTCCTGCTTTGAGAGGATTTCAAGTCATTTGCGCCTGGCGAGTAGCTTTTAAGATTTCTGATAGCCAAACTCCAGCTGATGAGACATTCACTTGGTCTGTTTGGGAAGCCTAAAGTTAAAACTTGCCCTAGATTCTTGTCACAGGGCAGCAGCAGGGTGCTGGGGCTGGAGATGCAGTTGATACTCTGAGGACTCTCAGCTGCTTAGCAAGGAAGAGAACCTCGAGCTGGACCTGGTCTGGGAGCTGGGCTGAGCAGGAGGTAGCAGAGAGCTCACAGACTTCTGTGCTCTGTGAGAACAGCAGCTGCAGCAGAGAACAGGATTGAGCCTTTCTGGGCTGGGTAGAGGCGGGAAGTGAGGTGTCAGTTAAGGCCATGGCTGTCCTGGGCTGCTTCTCCCTCCCCACTGCCTCCTGTCTTCCTCCTCACCCTGGACCAGCCCAGCCAGAGAATAGGTCTTTGAGAGAAGGGGGTAAGGGGTGGGGGTTGCAGCCGAGCTGATGCCACTGTTCCATAGTTCAGCCTCATCCTCATGCCCTTGGCTCCCGCAGCTCCTCCAGACCACCAACAACTCCCCGATGAACTCCAAGCCCCAGCAGATTAAAATGCAGTCAACGAAAAAGGGTTCCCTGACCAAACGAGAAGAGGGGGGCCCTTCGGGTGGGCCAGGAATAGGAGCCCCCCCAGCTGGAGATGAAGCTTCTTCTCTAGGGACTGGGCAGCCAGCTACATCTAGCAGTCTCCAGCCACAGGTGAGTGTGGGCCTCTTGCGGCCTTGACAGGGTGGCGGGGGCTGCAGCTGTTGCTCTGATATGGTGGAGGTGACACGCAAGAGAGCCTCAGGCACGTAGCCAACACTTTCTGCACATCAGTGCCAGCTAAGCATGAGCTATTTGCCTCTGTAAGCTATAAGGCAATGTTTTGCAAATTGTGAGATGTGGACTACCTCAAATTAATTTAATTGGTCCTGACTGGCATTTGGTTCTAATGAAATAGACTAGAAAAATGCCAAGGTTTCCCTTTCATACTAAGAGTACATACATTAGTGTGAGTGTGCGAGTGATGTGTATGCGCACTATAGTCCAGCAGGTTTGAGAGGCTACCTTAGGGGGTCCTCTTGCATCCCCACCCCAACATGCACATGGTAGTTCTGTCCCACAGCTCTTCTCTCCTGGTCTGGTGAAGGCCTGGCACCCCCTGACACTTCTCTCCCCAATGCCTCTTTCTTGCTTGTCCCCTCTTTGAAGAAGGCTCTGCCTAGTTCTGTCCATCTGTCCCACTGTCTGTCTCCCACTGAGCCTTTCTTCTAGTTCATTAATTTCCTTTATCTTTCCGCCTGTCAGCGGTGATGAGTGCTGATGTCTGCTTGGCATCTTGCTTTGAATGGCTCCCCCTTACACCACTATCATGTGTCCCTCCCACCCTGCACAGAAGGCAAGGTGGGCACTGGCTCTGTTTTTACAGACAGGGGGTGTGTTGCTCACAAGGTCACTTAGTAAATTCCTGGTCGGGCAAAGGCTAGGACCACTGTCTGCTTGCTTGTCTCATGTCCCCCCTCCCACTGTCCAGCCCCTCTGCTGTCCTGCCCTGCTCCCCATGGGCCAGTGCTTCTCAAGCTCCTTCTTTCTTTCTTTCAGCCCAAGCCCAGCAGCGGGGGCCGGCGACGAGGGGGCCAACGCCACAAAGTGAAGTCCCAGGGGGCCTGTGTGACTCCTGCCAGCGGCTGCTGAATCTTCTCCTGGCCCACCCCCACCACCCAAGGGGTCCTCACACTCTGGTCACTGCTCCACCAGAGGGCAGAGCAGCTCTGACCACCATCCACCCTCTCCCTCAGGCCACAGCCAGAGCCTCCACATTGCCCCCACCCCCATTTTCCAGGGGGATTGTAATTTATAAGCTGAGAAAGGAGGCCAGACTTCCGGAGGACTGACCATTTCCCACCGTCTTCACTGGCTTTTTCCTCACTCACATTTTTTGTACATCTGGGCCCTTAGTTTTTATTCTGTTTATTATATGTCTCTGTCTCTCTCTATTCAGTGGTGTGTGTGTGTGTGTGTGTGTGTGTGTGTGTGTGTGTGTGTGTGTGTGTGTGTGTGGTGTGTGCAGGAGTGCTCCCTCCACGGCCCTGCCAGCCTCTCCTTTTTTCCTTCATGGCTGCCCGCCCACCTGCCTGTGTGCTTGTGCGAATGCTCAGGGTGTTGGAGGTGTCAGGAGCTGAAGGAGCCTGCCCTCCCTGTCTCACTGCTTTTCTCTGCACTCAGAGGCCCCTTCTTGTAGCCGGGCTAGGCAGAGGGCTTCTGGGATTTGGTGTCTGCTGCTGCCAGAGCAGAGAACCCGCAATCTAGGACTTGGGGATTTTAACAGGGAGAAAGGGTGGCTTCCTCTTTTCTCCCTCTCCCTTTTCTTCCCTTTAAGTCCCCAAAACAGGTCATGCCAAAAGCTCTCCGGTTGTAACCTGTAGCTGTGTGGAAGGGAGTGGTGATGGGATTATGGTACTCTCCCCAGCCCTAAACTCTGACCCTCACCACTGACCCAAAGACAGCTGGTGGGGTCCTCTTGGAGACAATCTTGTGTTTGCCTGGGCCGGCCCTGGCTTTTCCTGGCCTTTGCTGGTCTGCCCGGCCTGGAGGCTCTCACCTTGCTCAGGAGCCACCTTGCTTGGGCCTTGGCTTTTTGTTTGGCCTCAGCCACTGGCTATTAGATTGCAATCTGGGGCTGCTCAGGTGTTTTCTAGCACCTCCATTGGGTGGGGGTGGAAAGCTGTTCCTCTGAGCTATGCTGGGACTGGAACCTCTCCTTTCCCGCCCATATCTCCCTGATATGGCTGCTATAGAAGCATAACAGTGAAGGCCTGAGCCCTGGGTTTGGAAGCCCCATCTGGGATGTGAGGAGGACTGCTAGAGGGTAACGAAAAAGACTCTTCTCGGCTCAGCACAGAGCATTTATTCCTTTGGAAGAATCCTTGCTTGATGAGGGGTGGGCTTGTGTAGGCCAGGGATGGTGATGTGGACCTGGCCAGCCTAGACAGAGCTCTGCACTGAAGCCCTTGGTGTTGGTGTAAGATGGGCTGCTGGGTGGGGGTGGTTCCCTCTCTCGCCGGGGGCAGACACCCAGCTGGCTGGGTCCTTCCTCAGCCTCGCCTCGTCCCCAACCCTCTCCTCCTCCTGCTTCCCCCCCCCCCCCCGCTCCTTCCAACTGTTTCTAGTTATCACTGACCCCTGGTCATGGACTGATTAGACCAGCATTCAAAATAAAAGTTTGCTCCAAGTTGACAGTGTCGTGTTCCCTGCCCAGCCCCTCCAGGTGGAGGTGCTGCCATGGGAACACTGTTGCTTGCCAGCCCCGGCAGCACATGGGAGCAGGGCAGGGCTGCAAGGAGCCCATCTTCCGGTTAGCCAAGTGCAGCTTCCAAGTTCTCCACCAGCTGTGTGACACAGGACAAGCTGCCGACTTTCTCTGAACCTGTTTCCTTATGTATAGCAAGAGGCAATTCCCAACATCATGAGAGAATGTGAGGCCCTCCTTGCCTAGCACGTGGGAGGTGCTCGCTCAGTGACTGGCCACCATGCTGTGAGCCACTCTACCACCTCTGCACTGGGCAGGCTCAAAGGGAGAGCTGTGGCTGGGGCCGCTGGGGGTCTTACACACTTCGTGTCCTTTGACGTTCACACCATGTCTCTGAGGTAGATAATGTTCTTTTTTTCTAGTTAAGGAGACTGAAGCTCAGAGAAAAGTGTTGATTACTGTGCCAGCCTTGCCCCCACAGCTCTCCCAGTCAGCCACCCGGCTGTTCTCAGCCTTGGCCTTTGTCTGTTGGCCGTTTCCCTCCTGCTCTTTACCCTGGCTCTGGCTCTGCTGATGGGGGCTGCTGCCCACTGGTGCCTTCATAACAGTAGGCCTCTGGCATCAGGCACCCTGGCACAGCAGGGGTTGTGGGTGATGTGTTACCACAGGACTTGGCCGTGGCAGGACTTTTTGTTTGAACTCTTTGTCTCTATGAGCGGCAGCAGTTGCCAAAACCATCCTTTGCATTCAGGAGCTCTGGCCCTGACCTCTGCCGTCTGCCCTCAGATGCTCAGAAGGGCAGATCTGGATCTGGGTGTTCACCAAGCCCACAGCTGCTAGCAGGGAACTGACTGAATTCATGTCACCTGCTAGCAGGGGACTGACTGAATTCTTGTCGTGAACAGGGACAACAAAGGTCCTTACAGGCCTCAGCCTCTCCAACTAAACACTGGAATAAAATACCAGCCCTTTTGTAGTCAAGAATAAAGCTGTTAATCCAATCGCCTCAGATGGCAAAGCTTGGCCTTCTGTACGTATGTGCAGCAGGGGTTTGTGACATCTTGACCAGAAGACTGGCAAGGAGTTGTGGGATAGGCATGGAGATGGCCAGGACCCACCTTCACAGGCAGGACCATGGTTCTGCCTTATTGGCCACTGGCACAGGGCCAAGGTGACAGGACTATGCCACAAGCAGGGGCAGCTTGAGTTGGGTTGGGTTAGGGGTCATACCAGGAGGGCTGATAGGATCTGAAAGTACGGATGGCAGAGGCCAAGAGGACAAGAGCAGAGACACTGAGTTCTAGGGCCTTGTTTATTGATGCTGCTCAGGGATGTCTCCTTTGAGAAATGGCAATAGAGGCAGGGCAGGTGTTCAGTGATGTTGAGGGAGGTGATCACAGAACCAGCTTTCCTGGGACTCTGGGCCGAGGTTAAGTAGCTCGACCAAAGACTGAGGGCTCAGTCTTTGTGCTTTACTCAGCCCCCTCTCCTGTGGCTGCTGGTGCCCGTACCCCTCCCTACTCCTCCTACTCCCTACTGACTGGTTCCTGCCTTTATTTTCTTAGTAGTGACAAGGACCAGCCCTGGGCTAGGCACCACAGTCAGTACACAGGCTTTAGAGCCTAGCTAGAGAACTGCCCAGAAGAGAAAGGAGCTATTTGCAGGGAAGCTCAGGATCTCTTTCCCCCGGAACTGGCAGATTCTGGCTGTTCAGGGGACTCACTCCTTGACCCTTCCCAGTCACAAGTACAAGAGGCAGATAGCTATCTCATGGAGGAGAGCGCACTCCAGGGAGGTGTGGTCAGTAGGAAGCATGTCATTTTTTCTGCCTCTGCCAAGTGGCACCAAGAGGCCAGAGAGCCTCCTCCATGCTGGAATATCAATGACAGCCAGTAAAGCCACCCTGCTTCTTCCTCCTGCCAGCCCTTGACCCAGAAACACTGGAGTAGACCTGCCTCAGGTCCCATCCCCCATCACAAGCGAAAGTCTTGGGATTCTAAACTTTAGGAATAAGTCTCTGGGGATGTTGGTTTGGCCAAGAATGCTTTTTTTGCCCAAGAGCAGCTGCCCTGTGTGATGGCCACATAAAACTACATTCCTCAGGTCCTGGTCATTATTTATTTTTTGCATAGGCATAAATTAGAATCTGGAGATAAAAAACTTAGGAACCAGTAGTGCAGCATTTTTGACAGGAGGGCGCAAACACCTGGCTGTCTCAGGGCAGGGCAGGGCTGTGCAGGGCCAGTGCTAGAAGACCAGGAACAGTCGCAGCCTCCCCTGCCACCTCCAGCCTGAGCTCTGGGGCCCATGTGGGCCCAGCCCTGCATGGAAGGATGCCTGCCTGCACTGCAGCCCTCCTGCCCCTTCCTCACAGGCCCCAGCCCCTCTCCACTCTCAGGGATGAGGAACTGAGTATCTCACCCGGTGCCCCACAGAACGGGGCTAGGATTCAAGCCCTTAGCTTTTCAGTTAAAAAAAAACAGACCTTGAAAAATATATACATAATACAGCAGGGCCTGCTGGGTCTCAAAGTCCCTCCTCATCCCCTTTCCTACCCAGGGTAACTTCTGCCAGCCCTCCCCCAGCCCCCACCAACTGCAACTGCTCCAGACAATCAGAGCTGAGAGAGCCCAAGGGGGTAGCCTAGGGCAGGACCCCTCCATCAGGGTCTGACTGAGGAGAAGGGGCTGGACTAGTGCAGGCAGACCTCCTACCCTGATAGCCTGAACATCACCATCGTCATTGTCACCGTGAGAGCCCAGGGAGTCCTCTGCTCTCCACCCTCCAGCTAACACCAGATGCTAATGGCACCCTGGGGAAATGTGGCAAGCTCGGGGGCACTGGCAGGCCCTAGCAGGAAGAGGAAGCAAAGTTGGCCCCAGCATCAGGAGAGGGAAAAGCAGCTGCTGCCCAGCTGAGGGGAACCCTGCAGGCTAGCCATGGTTCCCCAGAGCCACCCTGGCAGCAGGCTTAGAGGCTCACAGGAGCCAGTCCCCTCTAGGATACAAGAAGCCCCATGACCCACCTCTACCTGGGACAGATACAGGCTGCTACAGAAAACCGTCAAGAACCTTGTGGATCAGGCTTCCTGAGGTTGAGGGCACTTGCCTTGCTGGGAGAGATGGGCAGCCCTACACCAGGTGCATCTTGCCTAGGGACAGTTCCATCCTGCCCTGTTCTGGGCACCTTTCTCCCAGAGGGCCCCACTTCCTTGCTGGAGGAGGGGACAGCTCACCTAGCCCAGGCCCCAGCTTGCCCCGCCCACAGCTTTGGCACCTGCTTCATCCACGCTCCACACAGCACTCGTGGGTACCAGCCCCCCACCTGGACAATGGTCAGGCCTCCTCTCTCCCTACCTCCCAATCCCCCATGATATGCTACATATATACACGCTCCCAGGAGGGGGACATAGGTGGCACGAGGAGCAGGAAGAATGAAGGCGTTGCCCTGCTCAGGGCTCTGGCTGTCCCTTCCCATCTCCACTGGCCGGGGCTCCCTTCTTGTTCCTGGAAGTCAGCGCGTGGCTCAAGCAGGTGGGGGCCATGATGAGTACTGTTCCCTGACTCCCAGATGGCTGGCAGCAGGCACGACAAAGCAGGGCTAGTGAGTGGGTTCCCCGTGCACCCTGAAGCGGTAGATGCAGGTGTATTCAGGGTGGCCCCAGTTAGTCAGGATCCGCAACTCCACCACCTGGTATGTGGCCATCTTAGGGGCCTGGGGAGAGAAGAAAGGGGTTAAGAGTGGCCTGGGGTCCACTGAGACCTCTGGTAGGAAAGGTGTGATGGGAAGAAGCTGTGCCAGGGCCACATGGCTCCCCTGCTCCTGTCCTGGGCCTCCAAAGCTCCTTTGAAAGCTCTTCAGTCTCCCGAGCAGAGTTTCCAGCCGTGGGCTAAGGAACCTCAGGGGCATCGGCGTGGGCTAAGGAGGCTCAGGGCATCAGCGTACTTACAGGGGCCACAGAGCCACATGGGCTGCGCGAAGCCCGGACCTTGAGTTTTAGTACTGGGACAAGCACAGTTCATCCCAAACTGGAACTTTTTAATCATGATTATCAATGGGAAAAAAACCTTCATGGAGGGTCTGATAGACACTGACATATGTGCAATTTTCTTTTTCAAGTGTGCACCAGGCCTCTGGCCTCAGCTCAAAAAGCCACATCTGAGCCAGCGTTTGCACACATCTCGCCTCGGTGGACGCCACAGGCCTAGCGGCTTATGCCTGTCCTCCCTCTGGCCTTCCCTGCACAGCCTCCTATCCTCTAGCCTCCCCTAGAGAGAAATCTCAACCCCTCCCAAGCTCAGTTATCACCTCGGAGCTGATGACAACTTGGGCTTCACGGCTGGTGCCCCGACTGCTCCACTACACCGTCCCACAGGCACTGACCATCTGGTCCACATTACTCCCCCTCGACTCCCAACTGCCTCCTCCTTTCTGCTCCCATCCACCTGACATTCAGGACCCGCCCTACTTTGCCTCCATCCTCATTCTCACGCCCAACATGTGCCGGACTGCACCTGCTCTGGCTTGCTGCCCTGCAGCCACTTCTTGATACCCCTGCCCTCCTCCGTGCCAGGCTTGCCGTATGTCAATTCACCATTTACACGTGGTCGTGGTGACCTTAGTAACATGCTTCGCCTAAAGCACAATGCCACTCCACAGCCCTGAGGGCTGAAAGTGTGGCCTCTCTTCCTGCCACTGTCCCTTGCGCACCTCCCATGATCCCCCTTCCCCCACCTGATTCCTCACACTAGGACTCCCCCGGTGTGAGGCTTGGGCCACCTGCCTCAGATTCACTTGGATGGTTTTTTCAAATGCAGGCTCCTGGGTCCCGTCAGCCTTAAAGAATCAGACTCCCGGGATAGAGACTGGGAATCTACATTTCTAACACGGGCCTAGGAGATCTGATGCCCGCTCAAGTTTAAGCCCCATGCACTGCCTGAGGCCCCAGCTGGCCACACTGGAACACCCACTCACCTGGCGCTGGGCTCCTAGAATGCCCCTCACAGCCTTCCTTCTGGCAACCCCAGCCCCTCTGTCATAAAGCTTGCCTCAGTGGGGCCTTTTTTCAGGAAGCTTCCCTGATGCCACCCTTCTGGAGGACCCCTCCTCTGTGCTGACATCTGCAAGGTGCATCTTACACCCTCTTAGAACATGGCCTCTGGTTATATATTGAACTGTGTGGGGTGAGAGGCAGGGCCTGAGGGCAGGGGCTACATCTTCCCTCCCTGAACCCTGTGCCTGGCAGAGTGCCAGGGAAGCACCTGCCTGGGTGGAAAAGCAAGCATGCCACCTCAGCAAGCATGCCACCTCAGCTAGCATAGAACTCCGCACCTGAAAATGAAACGTCTGAATGGGCTCGCCATCCTGGTCATAAGTGAACTTGCCAAGAAGAGTCCCTTCCTGCTGCAGGTCTTCATCAAAGCCCTGCAAAGGACAGCAGCAGAATGGAGGGGAGAGACGTGGTGGGCGGGGCTGGTGCTGGGCAGGGCCCATTCCCTCAGCACATACACACCCCACTCTTGCCCCTCCCACCCAGAGGGTCAGGCACCAGCGCTGGCCTGTGACAAGCCACTTAACTCTCATGCCTCAGTTTCTTCCTCAGAAGCCTGAGGTAACTGGGACTGCAGTCTCAACTCCCACCCTGGCTCCACCTCTTCCAGATCTGCCCCCCTCCAGCCAAGGGGTAGCCCTGACTTGATCCTCAGCAGAGATGCTCACGGGGTAGACACTCACAAAGATGGCGAAGTCCTTGGGGGCACTGGAGATGGTGCTGTTGGGTGACAAGGCCTTGGGCACGTGCTCTAAAGTGACAGCCGTGGGGCGGATGCGGGCAGAAAGGCGGACCACAGCAAAGCCCTGCGGCCCCTGGAAGGCCCAGCAGTTGCCTGGGTGTACATCTGGCTGGAGGGTGGAGAGTCATATTAGGGCAGGGCCCCGAGTCCAGCTCTTGCTGACCCAGGATGGGACAGTCCCCCGGGTGTGCTCAGAGCCTCTGCTGCTGTGCTGCTGGGTGCCCACCTGCAGGATGACTCGAGGTGACTGAGAGTGGTACCACAGGGGGATGCCGAAGAGGCTGAGGAGGGCTGTCTTGGTCTCGTAGGTCTCAGAACAGCGGGTGCTGATAACACTGGCCCCTAGGGTAGGAAGGGAAGGTAGGGTGGGCTCCAGCGGGTCGGGGGACCAGGCGCCCAGCTCAGGCTATCGCCTGTCTCCTTGCTAAGACAGCAGGCAGTTGCCCAGGCCTAGTCTTTAGGCCTAACCAAGACCCCATGGCGGCTGTAAACACCAGCCTCTCCCAGGTCAAGGATGGTGCTTGGTACAGCCTGACTGCATTGAACTGCCCACTGCCTTTGTGTTGAGTTCTAGGTTGGGTGATTTCTGTTCCTCCCAATCCCTGCTTGCCTAGCGCTACAGCTACCCTGGAGATGGCAGGGGACCAGCCACTGCCGGGACCAGGACAAGGCACAGCGAGGCCAGGGCGCACACACCTCCTGACTCCAGGGCGTAGTCCACCATGCCGATGCGGTCCTCGCTGTAGCGCTGCAGGGCCTGCTTCACAATGCGGTGTACCTGCTACAACAGGACACCAGAGAGGTCACAGCAGGAAGCAGCCTCACCTGTCCCACACCCCACTGCCGTGGCCAGGGACCCATGGCCGACCCCTCCTGTCCTGCACCATGCTGGTGCCCAGGCAGGTAAGGGCCTGCCTCTACCCATGGCACTGCCCCAAAGCACAGAGCCCCTGTATGGCACCGCTGTCCTAGAACGTGCCAAAGAGCAGGCAGTGTGGGGTTGTCCAGGGAGGAGAGCCACATGTGTGTGTGGGAGGAGTAGCACTTGGTTCTTACCTCCTCAGTCACCCCAACCACGCCTTCCTTCTGCAGTGTCAGTCCCAGGGAGGTTGCAGTCTCCCTTGCCGACCTGCCCTGCATCTCTGCCACATGGGCGAAGATCCTGCTCTCCAGCTCTTGCAGCTGGGTTTGCACCTCCTCTCTCTGGAGGAGCCCGGCATGGGTGCCGCCTCCTCGGAGGAGGAACTGGCTGATCCAGGCAGGGAACTGAGATTCCACCTAAGGACCAAAAAATGCTGTCACCTGGAAGGCTGGAGGGGACAGGAGCTGCTATGGTGGGGCTGGGTCCCAGGGCAGGATGGTGCTCAGCAGGTCGGGGAAGGAGAAGACCACTGGAGGAGGGCATCTGGAAAACTCTCCACGGGCATCAACAGGAAACAGGAAGTGTACCGATCACCAAAAGCTGGTGTGTGCCCCAAGTGCAGCAGTCTCAGGGGAATAACAGGTTGCAGGGGCAGGGGGGCCTGCAGTGCAGACCCCAGGGATGGATGGTCTCAGAGGAGAGGACATCCAATGGAGCCGCAATGGTTTCCACTCACGTCGTCCCGCACAGCCTGGATCTGCTGGGGCAGCAGGCCCACTTCACCCGCCACTGAGCTCTGCTTCAGCGCCAGGGCCGCCAGCTCCTGCCGCAGGCCTGCCAGTTGGTCCTCCAGCCGCCGCAGCTCCTTCTCAGAGCTCTCCTGGATGGCCTCCTGCGTCATCCTAGGCGAGAGAAAGAGAGAAGAGAGAGAGAGAGAGAGAGAGAGAGAGAGAGAGAGAGAGAGAGAGAGAGAGTCAGCCTTGGCTTTCTTGGGTGAAGGTTAAGGCCATGCTGAGGAAGGAGGACCCCACCAGGAACTCGAGAGGAGCAAGGCCTACTCCTGGAGGTTGTGGCTGTAGACCACAGAGCAGGTGCCTAGCAACTGGCTTGCCTGTCTCAGAAAGCTAATTCTGAACAAGTGTGGGCATCTGGGTCATGAGAAGCAACTGCACAAGCTGGAAGGAAAGGTGGTGTGTCTATATGTGAGTCCCAGTCTTGTAAGTGCCCGCCTCCGCCTGCAGCGCCCTCCTGCCAGCCTCCACTGGACCTCAGAGACAGGCTCTAGCAGGGTCCCCAGCTAGCTTTCCACCTCCCCTCTCTGCTTGGTGATATGAACAGGACTCTGCTCTGGGGCTGTGCTCCCCAGTGCTGCCTGGAGTGGGGCGGAGAGCGGAGGGGGAGCCTGTGGCACTCAGAGTCACCTTTGCCATTCTGACTTCAGCTGCTGGATGCGAGCCTCGGACTCCTGTGAGCAGGCAGAAAGGACAAATACAATAAATACCAAGCTCAGAAACCGGTCTCCGAGAGGCAATCTGCTCTCTGTTGGGGGGGTCTGTGCTAACCACATCCCTGCCCCAGGGTCCCCTGACTCCTGCAGCAAAAATCAAACTGGCCTCCTGGTCAAAGCCCTCCAGAGAGTCTCGCATGTGTCCAGCACACTCAGCCATTCGTCCGTCCACCCGTTCCCTCAGCACATGCACACCCAGCACCAAGGCCACTCTGCCCCGGCACAGCCAAGGGTGCACTCCACCTGAGGCAGCCCAAGTCAAACAGAAGCCAGGGGCCTGTACAACCTCTCCCCACTCACTGTTCAAGCAGTCCCTTCTGAAGGGCCCAGGGGTCCAAGGTGTTTCTCTCAGCCCCAGCACATGTTGAAATGAATGGGGACCTCATCACAGGCCCTGGGCTCCCTGAGTCACCAACCTGGGAGGCCTGGACTATCTTCTTGAAGAGATCTTCTGCATCGTGCTGATGCTCTGCTCTCAGGGCAGCCAGTTCTTCCTGTTAGACACGAAGTAGAGGACTGAAGACCTGACAGAGTTGTGCTGGGAGGGCCATGAAGGACCAGGAAGTGGAGTAATGAGTTCACACCAGGTCTGTTTGCTGCCGGAGCTCCAGCTCTCAGCCCTTATGCTACAGTGCTTCTCTGAGACATATGAGACCCCTTCTGTCCCACCACACACCATGTGTGTCAGGCACTGTGCCAGGGCTCTGTGACAGCATGTCTCACACTGGGGGGAATACACAGACTCCAGAAACCGAGGCTGTCCCATCTCAAATGATATTTTCTTTCTCTCTCTGTCCGGGTGCCCTCATGTGTTCATCACCCCTGCAGGACACTCAGCTCCCACCCTGAAGCACTCTGCCCCTCACCTGGATGCGGGCAGTTGTGTCCCTGCGGAAGTCTTCCCTCAGGGCAGCCTCACGACGGCTCACGAGCCCCTCTAGCAGGACCAGTGTGTCCTCGTGGCTCAGGCCGCCACCGCCTCCCTGGCCAGAGGCCCCCTGCCGCAGCTCCAGGCGTTCCAGCCGCATGGCCTCCTTCTGCCAGTTGGAGGAAAATTCGGCAGCAAGAGTTTCCAGGCGCCGCTCCAGAGAGTGCACTTGGGACAGGATGCGCTGCTCGGCCTGGCGGGACAGGGAGAAAAGACACAGGGGTGAGGGACATAGGAGGACCCTTGGATGATAGCACTTCCTGAAGATAACCCTGACCAGCCAGCAGAGAGAGGGAAAAGATCCCAGAGATACCCCAACACAAGCACATGCTGGGCCGCTGGAGCACGCTCAGAGTTGGGCATGCTGTGAGGTGGGGAGGTGTCAGGCTGGCCACAGAGGAGAGTCCCTGAGGACAGGGTGCAGGAGTCTCATCCCAGGGGAATGGAGGAGTGCTGGGAGAGGGTCTGAGTGCAAAGGGTCTAAGAAGAAGACAGGGGAGGCCACACGATGGGACCTGCTGGGCTGAAGCCTACCCCGACCCTCTTGCAGGGCCTGGGAATTCCAGCTGTTGACTCTCAATGGCTTTCACTGCTTCTGCAGGAGTGAAACTAACTATGACTAAAAGACAAAGTAACTTGAAAACGCTTCCTTTTTCCTCTTTAGCTGGTTGTCTCACAGAGAAGATGGAATAAGTCACTTGGATCTGAAGGTGGCATTTGATAGCTATCATGAATTTTGAGAACCTTGTTGGTTTAACAACAAAAACTTTGCCAAGATAAATTATAAAATAATCTATCTACTCAGTTAAATGGCAGAGAGCTACTGAGTGACAGAGGTTCTGATTTTTAGAAATTCTATTTTTTAGACAGGCAAATGGGTTTCCATGACTCAAAAAGCACACAAACAGCAAAAAGTCATGCTTCTGACCACTTCTCCACCCACTAGGGCCCTCACCACTGCCTTCTCCAGGGTCAATGTAAGCAAATACAAGCTCTAGTCATTTTTTACTTTCCCTTCTTACAGAAAAAGCAGTTCTGAAATTGAACTGCATTAATTTCTTTAATGACGAAAAAAGAAAAAGTCATAGATGACAGATATAATTATTTTACAAAATAATAAGATCATGGCCAGGAAAGTAATATCCACAAAAATATACGTTAAAAATGTGACAAATTAAATTCAAGGAGGGCTGAGTGCAGTGGCTCATGCCTGTAATCCCAGCACTTTGGGAGGTGAAGACGAGAGGACTGCCCGAGCCTAGGGGTTTGAGACCAACTTGGCAAGACCTCATCTCTACAGTAAATAAAAAAATTAGCTGGGTGTGATGGCATACACCTGTGGTTCCAGCTACTTGGAAGGCTGAGGCAGAAGAATCACTTGAGCCCAGCAGGTTGAGACTGAGGGGCCATTGGCATGCCACTGTACTCCAGCCTAGGTGACAGAGTGAGATTCTCACTCAAAAAAAAAAAAAAATTAAAAAAAAATTTAATGGGATGCAAGCACAGTTCAAATAACCAGAATTAGGGGATAAAGAGTTGTACATCTGTGCTTATACCACATTCTGGTTATGCTGTTGGCTGCTTGAGGGCACAGCCTGGGCCTCATCTGCCTATCTATCTATCTCTATCTATCTCTCTCTCTCTCTCTATCTATCTAGTCACCTATCTATCTATCTATCTATCTAGTCAAGTTTCACTCTGTTGTCTAGGTTGAAAAGCAATGGCATGATCATGGCTCACTGAAGCCTCAAACTCCTAAGCTCAAGTGATCCTCCAGCCTCAGCCTCCCAAGTAGCTGGGACTACAGGCATGCACCACCATGCTCAGCTAATTTTTTGATTTTTTTTTGTAGAGAAAAAGTCTCATTATGTTTCCCAGGCTGGTCTCAAACTTCTGGGCTCAAGCAATCCTCCCACCTTGGCCTCCCAAGTACTGGGATTATAGGCATGAGCCACTGTGCCCAGTCCTGATCCATCTTTAGACTCTGGCAGATTATAAAACTGGCCCCTGTTCCTCACTCCTCCCTGTGTTCACACCCTGTGCAACGTAACCTTAAAGCTTCTCCTGCTGAGAGGCGGAGACTATGTCCTCCTCCTTGAATTTGGACTGGCTCTGAGATTTGCCTTAGCCAGTAGAATGTGGTGGAAGTGACAGTACTGGTTCTGGCTCAATGCCTCAAAGGTCTGGAGCCTCAGTTCTCTCTTGGAACCCTACCCAGGTGCTATGAGACCAGCTCAGGTTAGGCTGCTAGGTGACTAAAGTGCATGTGAGATACAGTCGTCCCCAGCAAGGGCCTTGGCCAACCAGCTGCCAGCTGACCCACTAGCCAACTGTAGACAGACAGACACAGACACACACACACACACACACACACACACACACTCACATGGGCAAGAGGGAGTGCAGCCAAGATGAACTGTCCCTGCTCAGTCCAGAAGGGCCACCTAGATGACCCATAGGCTTATGTAGTTTTAAGTGTCTGATTTTAGGCTTGGTTTGTTTGTGGTAAGAGGTAACTCACTGGGATATTACTTTACTCATAGAAAGTGCTCAGTATATATTTGTGAAATTGTATTGAAAAGGAACAAAATAGACGATAATTTGTCAGGTTCCTTTTTCTTCAGTTTTCTGTGTTTCTTAGGATGGCAACTAACTCTTGGATACAGTTTTGAGTCAATTTAAACGCAGGCACCCACTTCAAAGCCTCCACCCCAAAGAGTAGAGAAAGGGGCAACTCGGCTGGGATGGCATCCCTCAGCTCTGTAAGGCATAAGACAGGCTGAGGAAGTGCCCACCACCTTCACTACCACCTAACTGTTGCTGAATGCTTGGGAACCCGCCGCCCAGGATGCTCACCTTGAAATGTGGGGGCGAGTCTCTGGAGTCCCATGCCTCATGCTGCTTTCTGCTGTCCTTTGCTGCCCACCAAGAAACCACAGCAGGGTGGAATGTCTGCAGTCCGTAGGGGTAGAAATACCAAGCACCTGTGCATAAGGGAGAGGCCAGTCACTGGGCTGGGGCCTCCAGCAGGAGGCACACTGGCTGAGAGGTCTCTATAAGACTTCACACTTGCCACTCAAGCACTGGCCACTGGCAGGTGCAGGGGAACGCACAGGCCACGGGCCTGGAGTCATGCATGCACGCCCTGAGCACTTGGCCCTCGCCACACGCATCTCCATGTGACATGGTCATGATCCTCTACCAACCCCATAAGGACATGGTGAAGCTCAAATTAAACCGAGATAACGCATAGGAAAGTGCTCTCTGGAAAAAGTGCTATACAATTATAAAGAATCATTATTATTTTAAGGGCGATGCCCAGTTTCTACTTGATATGAACAAGCTGTTCTTGTAACAGGAAGCACAAAAGGAAATCAACATTTGAGTAAATGTTCTATCCTGTTATTAATAAAAGAAATACAAGTTGAAAAGATGCTAAACTTATAAAACCAACTCTCGAAAAATAATACAGCATGGTCATGGTCTTTAATTATAAATTGGTCCAAACATTAAAGTAGACTGGGAGCCACATGGGCAGTTCATATGAAATTGTGCAACTGGTGAAGGTGTCAGGTGGAAAGCTGAATATGAAATGCCTCCATGAGCAAGAAAGCCCCACGTCAGAGTCTGGAACAATGCAGAGCAGTGGCAAAATGACTGTATCAGTGCAGAAAGAAGCCCTTCTTTCTTTTTGCTACTTTATTATTTTTACCTTAAAGCAAGTTTGATCTTGTGAAAACAATTCACTCATACAGCTGTGTCCTGATGTGGAATAGCAGTGGTGAGGCCTGTCTTTTCCCACACTTGCTCTATGAGGGTGTGTCCCTGCCCAGAGCAACACAAGGGACACTCCAGGGATATCATGCGGTGCTGTGTGGCCACTCCAGCTCAGGACAAGATCATCAGAGGGGCATTATCCCTGTCACCCCTGGGGCATCCTGAGAGCAGGGCAGCTTCAGGCAAGAGAAGATCCAGGGGGGAGGCCATACAGGGGGACCCAGGACTCAGGCTTGGGCTGCCCACCCCATATCCTGCCCCTGCCCTGTCTGCTCAGGATCACCACCCCTCTGGTGAACTCATCTCTGCTGGGTGCACCTGCCACATCCTGCTCTTGCCCCTCTGGCTCTTGTCCCCACACCCTGGCCACGCAGGCTCACCATATGTCAGGCAGGTCAGCAGCAGCAGCAGTAGCAGGAACCAGAGGAACGTCTTCAGGGACGAGAAGCGCCTGGACCATGCAGGGGCAGAACAGGGCAGGTGGAGGCGTGAGGGGACGCTCTGGGCCTCCACAAGTCCCTGAGGGAGTCCCTCGGGGACTGAAGAGAGCTAAGGGGTCACACCCCTCAGCTTCTCATCATGCCAGGGCCAGACTGAACACTTCAGAGTCTGTAGTGTAGGCCCACAAGTAACAGAGATGATTTTGACTGTGAATTTTACTGATGTTATTAAAAGTAAACAGTGTGGTCTTTGAAAAACCCCAACATTTTTATACAGAGAGGTCCTCTAAGCGAGCAAATACAGGAAAAAACCAACTCCTTAAATAATATTTTCTTTTACAGGCTAGGCACAGTGGTTCACACCTATAATTTCAGCACTCTGGGAGGCTGAGGCAGGCATGAGGACTGCCTGAGCCCAGAAGTTCGAGGCCAGTCTAGACAACATAGTGAGACCTCATCTCTACAGAAGTTTTAAAAAAAAATTAGCCAAGCATGTTGGTGCGTGTCTGTAGTCCCAGCTACTTGGAGGCTGAGGATCCCTTGAACCCAGGTCACGGCTGTGGTGAGCTATGATTGTGCTACTGCACTCCAGCCTGGGTGACAGAGGACACAGTGAGACCCCAACTCAAAAAATATATATTTCTTTTAGAAAAAGGAGGAACCTTTTTTTGGCCACACAAGTCTGTCCTTGCCCTTTGTCTCAGCACAGCTGGCTGCCCACCCAGACTTGAGTTATGGCCAGAGGAATTCTGCCTTCTCAATCAGTCTTCTTTCCACTACTTAAGGGGCAAGTTCCCAAGTCCTGGTTCTACTGGTTTAGGGACTTGGGGAATGCACCCACAGTATCCTTAACAAAGCCTCTTTAGGCTTCTGACCAAGACGGGGAACTCTGGGGTATAGATTATCCCAGGACCAAGAGGGAAGAGGCTTTCTGGGAAACCCACTTTCGGCAAGAGTGTAAGCCAGGAATCTGAGAATCAGATGTGGCTAGACTAGGGTGGCATTTAGTAGGAAGTGTCTGAGAAAAAATAAGAACCTGTGTTCCAGAATACTGCCCTGAAGGGCTATCGATTTGGGAAGAAGAACCTGACTCTGAGTTCCATCCTCAGAGGCGGAGGGGCACACTGGGGAGGCCACTCTATGCTTGCTAATAAAAGCTCCAAGTAATAGGAAGCACCTTCAGAGAAATGACCATTACAGTTGGGACACTGTATTGGTCCCTTTAGCCCAGGGCTTTTGGAGTTTTGCTCACCTGGTTAAAACAAAGACATCAAGGAGAGAGGCAGCTGTCGTCAGGCGGTACCAGGTGGTGCCAACCCACCAGTAGAGAAGTCCAAAGAGCCGGCCTGCAAATGTGACCAGCAGGCCTGGGTCTTCACATTGTGGTTTGGGCATTGCACTCTCACCCCATCTGTGGTCCTCCCTGTCCCCACCCCTAACACTCACCTGCCAGTAAGTCTCTGTCCTGTCTTACAGCGACCCAGTTCCCCGGATTCCCAGGACAGCCCATGCCCTCTGTCCTGCTTTGTACCTGCTCCTCCCCTTCCAAGCAAGTGTGTTCCCATGGCTCAGGATTCCCAGTGATTATTCTAGAACAACCTTCCCCCTATGGTCCGATAGTCTCTCTGTATGGGCTGGATGCCCAGCCAAAGCGAGATGGGTAAGAAGTTACTGCTGCAGTGCCGAGCACAGTGGCTCACACCTATAATCCCAGCACTTTGAAAGGTGGAGGCGAGAGGATTGCCTGAGCCTAGGGGTTCAAGACCAGCCTTGGCAATTTGGCAAGACCTCATCTCTACAATAAATCAAAACATTAGCTGGGTGTGGTGGTGCACACCTGTGATTCCAGTTACTTGGAAGGCTGAGGTGGAAGGATCGCCTGAGCCCAGCAGGTTGAGGCTGTGGTGGCCGTGAGTGTGCCACAACACTCCAGCCTGAGTGACAGAGTGAGACTCCGACTCAAAAAAATAGTTACTGCTGCAGAGAATGGAAGTAACTGAGCACGGGTTGGCCAGCACCTACCTGGAGAAGTGACCACCAGCCATAAAAAGGAGCCTGTCCGTGAGACTGCACTCCTTAACCGCGACCCTGAACTCTGCTGGTCTGCGACTGAGTAGCCTGCAGGGAAACAGGAGAGGAAACCAGCTCAGTTTGTCATCACTGTTGAGCCTTGGGATATGGAATCTGTGTCTCCCTTCATTGTCTTCTGTGAGCTGAGACCAAAATCGTCCTCCTCACATCCCCAGAGCCCCACATAGGCCCGGCATGCAGTAGGCCAGTAAATGTTCATGGAAGGGATGAAATTGGAGCTTTTGGACAGTTTATTTCCTATAGAGTTTCCTCTGGCGTCCTTCTCCTCCTCTTCACTAATAATCCCTCAAACCCCTGTTCACAACTGGACTGAGAGATCAGCCATGCATTTAACAAAGAATTCCCGAGCACCTACATGTGTGAAGCCCCATGGTAAAGTGCTGGAAATGAACCAGAACATGATGCTGCTGACCTGAAGTGGGGGTGGGGCAGACAGAAGCAAGCTGCTGTCGCAGCCCAGGGTGCTAAGGGCCGCCACAGGCCAGGCTCAGGCTGGGCACAGGAGGACACCCCCCGCCGGTCTGTGAAGTGCCCGCCACACGCCATGCTTCCCAAGGCTTCCTAGCAGCCCCAGGGTCTGCTGGTGGAAGGAGGAAGCATGGCCTACCCACATAGTCGTCCTCAGAAGAGTAGCCCGAGGAAGAGCCGAGGAAGTCCTCGGTGACCTTGCCCTCCGTGAGCCCATTGGCCTTGCTGCTCTCGGTGCCGCCTGTGCCTCTCCTCCTCCTCACTCGCAGGTCCTCACCTGTGCAGGGAAGAACGAGGGGCTCTTCTGGGGCTCCGAAAGCCTCTGCAAAATTGGGCCTCACAGAGAGGTGCGCCAAAGAGGGTATTCTGGAGGATCCAGGGGACACTCCGAGGAGTATCTTAGGGGAAGCAGAGGAAGCCAAACCTCAAGAGAAAGAGTTGGATACTTACTCCAGTAGGAGTCACTGTGCAAGTCGTTGAGGAGGGCGCTTCTGGCCAGGGACGCAGCCCGGGGGCTGCCTATGTAAGATTCCTGGACCATAGACTCGCTGTAGTAGGAGGTGTGAGCATCCGAGGATGGGCCCAGCTGTGGGGCTGGGGACAAACGCTTTGTGTTGCTGGACTTCCTCTTCAAGGTCCTGTGGGAGAGGCAGGGAGCTGGCAGGTGAGCCCTGTCAGACACATTAAGGAAAGCCAAAGCTCTGGGGCCCTCCTCTGCGTGGTTGGTCTTGTTGCTAGGCAACTGACAGCTCCCATCTCATGCCTATCTACCAGTGCAGGCACTTTCTCTGCTCCTACTATCTCAGAATCTCAGAGCAGACAGGCAAGACCAGTAGTTAGGGATGGAGCCGGGATTCTAACTGAGGTATCTAACTTCAAAGATTTTCCCCAAGCTTCTTAATGGCTTAGTAATTTTACAACCCACTGAAAACCAGACAAACCCGTTCTGGCTGTTAGGGCTTGCCAAAGCCTCAGGGGCCTGCAATCTGGGCCTCCTGTCGTTGAAGGGCAGGACACTTCAGCTCATTTCCCAGTGTCCCAAGGATTTGTCCTTCTCCTCACCCATGTCACCTCAGCAGACGGTGAGATATGCAGGCCTGTGTCCAGGAAGGACAATCAGACAGACACACCCATCCAGAGCAGAAGAGGCTTGTGCGAGCCCAGCCCGCAGCTTCAGGGTTTCCGGCCTGGCTCACACTTGAAGCTGCCTCTCCCCACTTCCTGTTCTCTAATCACGAGAGCAGCAGCACCAGCTCACAGTAGGGGGAGAAGAGGGACACTGGGTGCTGGCATCCTCACAGGTGTCAAGGCAGGCAGAACCCCTTTGATTGGACATGGGCATCTGGCAGCAGGAAGAGTCACCTGCTCTGCGGGCAGTGCTCAGTCGACGGGGGCTGTGGCAATCGCTCGCGTCCCTACCTGAGAGGACTGTCTTTGAACAGGGTGCTCTGGCTCCCCATCACCGAGCTCCCTCCGCTGCTGCTGCTGCCATCATCGTCACCCTGGGAGTAGCGCGTGAGACGCTGGCTTCTTCGGGACATGCTGAGGCGGGAGGTGGACCCTTCCCCTGAAGAGAGTCTTGGGAGAGAGAGGAAGGTGACGTGTGAGGCTTGGGGCTGTCCCCTGCTCCTCTCTAGAGGAGGAGAGACAGGCATTGCCTCACAGCAGAGGACAGTCAAAACAGCTCCAAGGCGTGAGAGGCATCTCCTGGGGCTCCCGCACAACCGTAGGCTGCAGTCCCTGCCTCAGGGCTCTCAAGTAACCTGGAGCCTCCTTCAGGGAGTTTCCCACAGTTTTCTAATCTTCAATTTCCTTGTCTTTACCCTCTTGGTGCTAAGCTCTGTGCCAGAATTGAGCCTTCCTCAACCTCTGACAGGTGGCAGAGAATCCGGCACATGCTAGGCACCCATATGCCTTTGGTCACGGCCTGCACGCCCTCAGTCTGGCCTCCCTCCTGCCCTCTTCCTAGCACTGTGTCCAGTCTCACTCTGGCTGGGTCCCTTAGCTGACGTGAGCTTGCCTCTCCTGCCTTCTCAGCTAGATGCATTGATTCAGAGCCCAAGTCAAAGCCTGACTCGGGAAAACCTTTCCCCTGAAACCCCACCTACGTTCCGCTTGTATTCTCTGTTCCCTTGGCACATATTGCACTGCCACGTCTTGATAAGATGACGATGATAAAATTATTTGCTAAATCTCTACTTGGTGCCAGGCTCCTTATACAATCCATTTCTGATCCTTCTAAGCGAGGTGGGTATCACAACTCCCATCTACAAGGGGAACCTGGGCACTGAGATGATGGCTAACTTATCCACAGTCACCCAGCCTGTAAGTGACAGAGCCAGGGTTTATCTCAGTTCTTACAAGCTGCAGGGCCCGGGTCTTCCTACTTGACCATAAAGTTTTCAAGTTGCTTCAGAAATGTGCTGTGGATCCCTGACGTATGCCCTTTTCTAGCCCTACAAAAACTCTGAACAAGGCTGTCATTGCACAGTGAATATTTATTAGCAAACCAACCAAACAGGGAGGTGGAAGGCAGTATGAAATTACAGCCAGTCCCGATCACCACATGAGGCAGAAATCAAGGCTCTGGAGTTGATAATGAGGACAAAGGGAGCTGACATGAAAAGATCGGGCAAAGGTGGAGTTCTGTGACACAAGGAATTTGGGTCTTTCAGCTCTAGAAACCCAAATTCAAAACCTCCAATTACCCATGTGAGGAGTCTCAATGTTGTGCCTTTGCTGGCCCGATTGCAAAGTCATTGTTGTATCCTGAGCTTGCTTGAGAGTTTCGAGTACGTGTTTTCATCACTTCTAGTATTCCAGGTTGATATTTGAATTGCTAGTTCTTTGGGTTGTGTGGTGGGCATAGATTCACACATCCCAACCCAGACCATGGAAACTAGAAGGTCTGGTTCGTCCAGCCAGCAAGTCCTCTGAAAAACAAGCAGCCTCATGCCTTGGCATTACTGGCGTCTTCCCAGGTCGGGTGCCCATCTGGCATCCTTCCTGGTTTTAGCTGGTGTTGGTAAACGGACCGACTGGTAGCAGGCAAAGCAGGAAGTTGGCCTAGGCCCCTGTCTGTATTCCACTCCTTATAAGGTAATCCCGCCCCCATGGTGCCCTCCCCCACCAGAAAGCTCCCAGGTCCACACCAGGCTTCTCCTCTTAACCCCAGCCCTGCTGAAGAGGATGACGCCTTCACCTGGGGCAGAAACACTACAGCTTGTTTACACCGTACTCAAGCTGCTGCTAGTAAGAATCTAAATATTCTGCCGTTGGGGGGGCGGGGAGTTAAAACTGTAAGCATCCGCTTCCACCCTCCCAGAACTCCCAGAGACGCTTCTTGTCTCTCCTGCAGGGTCCTAGGATCACAAAACAGGTTACTGTTAAGGTTCGGTTTCACAAGATGAAAAAGGCCCCATTCTGACGTGCAATAGGTGGGGCTCTAGCTCAAACCTATTGCACGTCAGAACAGACCCGCTCACACACACAATCACTTAAGAAACCCGCAACTACAACATCCCTCCCCACTTAGGAACTTAACCACAACCTTTTCTCAACCCACTCCCCCTTCCCACCACAAACGCATATGGCAGTATCCATCTAATCTTCAGACTTAACCTAAATCTTGGCCATCTTCCTAGTGACATTTTCACTCCACGGGCACAGTCACACCACATTCCCTTGTGGGACCTGCCAAACACTCCGGTGCTAACTCCCTACGTTTCTCCCCCACAGGGCTGAACCTGCAGAAACTGTCGCCAAAGGCGCGCCTTCCAGGCTCCCCGCTCTAAGTCACACCCCGCCCCCCATTTGCTTTGTTTTGTTTTTGTTTTAGAAATGAACAAAACGGGCTTTCCTCCTATCCCCAGAGTTCTGACAGGCGGCGTCAGAGGCAGGGGACCGCCTGTCCCTGGAAACGCCCTGTCTGGCACATAACCGTGGGCACTGCCCTAGGCCGGTTTGGGGCAGCCAGAGTCTTTGCCCTCCTCCTCCTCCCGGGAGGGAAGACCCGCCTGCTGACACCGCCCTCCCGGCTGACCAGTGGGGCGGCCGGCCCTGGGGGCGGGACCGGCCGGGAGATGAGTCAGGGCGGCCGGCCTGGGCAGGACGCTGGCCCTTCCCGAGCGGCCCAGGGGCGTTCGCCGGGCGGGGGCTGGAGCCTGGCCCAGCTTGGCCCGGAGAAGAAGAAGCAGGCCTGGCAGCTCGGCCCTGCCCGGAGCGGCCCGACGTTGACCCCAGGGTCAGGCCGGGCCTCGGCCCGAGGGGAGGCGGGCCCCCACCCTCGCCCGCGCGTCCGCTCGTAGTTACCTGCTGCCGCGGCTGCCGGGTGCTGGGCCGGGGGCGTCCGAGGCCCGCCGCGCCTCGCGGGCGCGCCCCCTTTCCGCGTCGGGATCTCGCGGACCGCGCTTCGCGCACCGCCGAGGCGGCGGCCGAGCCGGGCCCTGGGCGTGCGGGCGCGCAGGGAGCGGCGGAGCGGGACGACGCGCGGCGGGCGAGCGGGCGGGCGGGCGGGAGGACAATGCGGCCGGTGGAGACCCGCGCTGCGCGAGTGGGGCCGGGCGGCGCGCGCGTGGCCGACTGTGTATGTGTGCGCCTGTCAGTCAACGCTGACAGGCCGCAGTCCATTGGCCAGACCCCTCCTGCTGTCACCGCCCACCACCGCCGCTTATTGGCCAGTTTGAACACAAAGGCCCCCGGCTCGCCCCGCCCTCGGCGTGGACCCATCGGCCTGGCGCGCCCAGCCTGGAAGTCCGCGCGTGGCTGGCGCAGGACGGGCTGCGACTGCCCCGGCGGCGTGAGGACGCGACGGAACCCTGCACCCGGGTCCGGGCTTGGCCAGGCCTAGCTGCGCATTGGACTTCCATCTAGTGGTTCAAAACACCCGAGGCCGCCCGAGCGCCCCACGCGCGCCCCGAAAGCTGGCGCAACAAGGCCGGGCGTCAGAGCCTTACAGGCATTGGGGGCGCCACCTCCCCGAGGATGGCCGGGGGGAAAAGCGGGAGTCCGCCCGGAGGGTAGCGCTGTTCGCCATTGGTGGACTCTCGGTAATCTGTTGAAGACTTGCTGAATGCCAGGCACTTGCGTCTTTGCCCTCTTAGCCCTTTCTGCACCCATTTTACAGACAAGGAAGCAGGTTCATAGAAGTTTTCAGTGACTTGCTTAAAGCTGCACAGTTAAAAGCAAAACAGATGAGAAGATTCTTTCCTCATTCAAGACTGTGTTCTCCCAACATGGGGTTAATTTGGGGGTTCCAACAAGCCAGGGGGTTCTGCCACTCCCCAGTCTGTACCCGAGTACCCAAGTTTCCTGACAGCTCTTTGTTTTAAGGAGGGAGCTGGCCACAATTGTGCTGCAAGAAGACAGGGGCTGGCTATTTCTGCTTTACACAAAATTGAAGTAAGTGTTCAGAATTTGAGTCAAATGCCGCCTCACCCCAGGGGTCCTTTTCCTGACTCCCCATTGCCAACGGTACAGACACAGCAGGTGCACAGTTTGGGATGAGTCACTTCCTGTGCAAGCTCTTCTAAGGCAAGACGAAACAGTCTCGCTATTTCACTTTAGAAGTGCAGAGAGGAAACAAGACAAGAAATTACAAAATCACTGAGGCAGGCACAGGAAGGCACTAGGGGGAGGGGCTTGGGGAAGTGCAAAACCCTCATGCTAAATTAATTGGCTTCAGCTCAACTCCAGACAGAAGCAGACCTCCTTCCTGGGCTTTCATTGCCCCACCTGGAAAAGGGGTGTCACTTGCCCTTACAGCATCTTGGAGACAGTGATGCTGGCCAGTGTTGCTTCTGGGTTTAGACTGTAGGCTCCCTGGTGACACGGGCTACTCACTAGAGCCTGGTACAGGGTCTGCTCTCATCCAAGCATCAGCTGAATGTAGGAGTGCAAAGGGAACTCCAATCAGATTTAGGGGCAGCCTCTAGATAGGGGAGGGGATCTCTCTTGACTCTTCCTCTTCATGGGGATTTTTAGCTCCCCAGTTCTGCCCTAGCCACTTCTCCTAGTGGAGTCTCCACATCCCGTGGCCTCCATTGCTGAGCCTGCCTCCTCCCCGAGGGTCCTGGCAGAAAGGTGTGCTGAGGCGTCTCTTTTTTTTTTTCTTTTTTTTGAATTGGAGTCTCACTCTGTCGCCCAGACTGGAGTGCAGTGGCCGCTCCCGCTCGCCTGCTGGGCTCCGACGATCCTTCCGCCTCAGCCTTCCGAATAGCCGGAATTACAGGCATGCGCTACCATGCCCGGCTGATTTTTTTGATTTATTGCGGAGATGAGGTCTCGCTGCCCAGGCAGGTCTTGAACCCTCAGGCTCAGGCAATCCACTCACCTCAGCAGCCCAAAGGCGTGGGATTACAGGCTGAGCCACCAAGCCCGGCTGAGGTGTCTCTTAAACTGCGCTGCCTCTGTAGGCCTGAAGAAGGCAGAATAGTGGTCCCCACAGGAATAGGTACCAATTCCTGGAATCTGAACGTTACCTAAATGGAAAGATTTTGCAGATGTGATGAAAGATTTTGAAATGAGATTATCCTGGGTTAGTAGGGTGGGCTCTAAATGCAACAGAAGAATCCTTTTAAGAGGGAGACAGAAGAGAAGAGGAGAGGACAGTGTGATCATTGGAGTGATGCAGGCACAAGACAAGGCATGGGGTACTTATAACTGTCCTGTCTGCTGCACCAATGGGGTCTGTGACTGTGGATAAGCCCACAAGGCTCTCTGGCCTTTTGCTTCCTCATGTGTGAGGTCAAGTGAATAAAGGAACACGGGGGACCTTCAAGTCCTGCTCAGTCACAAAGGACTTTTGCCACTGTGGTTTGGAAGGAGAAGGGAGGAGGTTGGGTCCCTGGTCCGTCCTGGACACAGGTGGGCTTCTCTGAGCCAAGGAGCAGGGCTTCCTCTGGTGCACCCCACATTGTGGTGGAATGAACTGTGTACCTGTCTCCTCCCCCACGAACATGTGGACAGTGACAGGACCTTAGTGGTTGCTTAGTATGTTTGTGTCCCATGAGTGAGGGAATAGCCTCCAGTCACCTCCTGCAACTAAGGCCGCCTCCACTTCTCCATCCTGCCAGCATCAGTTAGCAGTTAGGGTGTCAGCGTCTGTCATTTAACCATCACAGGCTGACCTTGGCGGGAATGGAGGACTTTCATGTCAGGTTTCCTGATTGCAGAAAATGCTTGACAGCTCTCAGGAGTTGGTAACCTCAGAGGAGCCTGGTGACCCCACTTCCAACTCACAGGGGCTGTTTCTCTGCGTCCTCAGGGATCTGATGTGGGCTCCCTTTTCTACCCCACCCAGTCTGGTGACAAGGCTCCGTATTTACAGAACCTTTCATCCTGGGAGCTCAAAGAGCCCCATCACCAGATGACAAGCGCAGTTAAGCTTGTTTTATGGAAGAAGTTCAGTCTGAGGAGGGAAGGGCACTGGATCCAGGGTACAAAGTGGGTCAGACAGGCTCCAGGAAGAGGAGGTGGGTCCCTGACCAAGACGGACAGTCCCAGGCATGCAGAGATTCACCCAGACTCTTAGGGATAACTCTACCTTAGTCATCTCTGTCCCCTCATGCCTATTACAGTGCCTGGCTCCTAATAAATGCTCAGTAAACATGCATCGACCTATGCCTTACTGCAGTTTCCCAGTCTTCAATCACCGACTCCCTGGTGTGGCTTCAGACACAGACGTCCCACTCCCGAGCCCTTGCTCAGGCTCCCGCACCTTGACCTGGAATGCCCTTTCTTCATTTCTCTGCTTGATGAAATTCTAATCTTTCCAGAACGGGCTGGGACGTCTCTTCTTCCATCAAGGCTTCCCTGCCCCCAGGTTCCCACGGCAGAAGCGTTAGCTCTGACACTGCGCTCCCACGTCCTCCACGTGCCTCTCTGGGGACACTTGTCACACTGTGTTCTGGAACGGGAATAGTATTCGCCCATAGCCCCAGAGGACATCATGAGAATTCAACGGGCTAATACCTGGCACTCTGTAAGTGTGAGCCATCATCAGTCACTGTCACCAACACCCCCGGCACAGCCCCAGCTTGGTGTGTGCTGCCTCCGTGGAGGTTCAGCCTGAACAGACAGGGTTCGGAAGGAAGGTCAGGGCAGTGCATGGATTCTTGGGTCAGAGTTCATGGGCTGATATTGCCGGATTTGCCCGACACCCATGAGAGGTCTTTCCTCCTAGAAATGGCCTCTTGGCCTCTTGTCACATCTACTAGCACTCCCCCTCCCGAGGGCGTGTTGCTGGGCCAGTGGTCCAGAGAGCAAGTGTGAGACTCAGACATTCCTGGTGAACAACTTGGGCAAGGTATTTCCTCTTTCGTAGCCTCAATGCCCTCATCTGTAAAATGAAGATGATATCAGTGTGTCTACTTCACAGGAGCTTAGCACAGTGCCTAGCCCTATGTAAGTGTTCAATCAGTGCTATTTTAAAAATTATCACTATAAGTGATTACTCAGCAAATACTTACTACATGCCTGTTCTGACAGTGTAAGACATGGCTCCTGCTCTCCAGGGGCCTGCTGTCTGGGGGAGAAGGCGTTCAAATGAGCAGATCATTATAACCATTACAACACAATGAGACATGTGCCCCAGGAGGGACACTGGATTCTAAGGGGTCCCTAGTGACCAGCGCCTCCATATGACTTTTATAGGCCCCCCTCCATAAAAAATATTTAACATTGTATTTTGGAACCGTGTCACTGAAAAGATAAACATAATCCATTATATCAATTTTTTCTTGCTGATTAAGAAAAATAATGAAAACATTTCTGGGGGCCCCTAGACATTTGTGGGCCCTGGCTCTGTTCCTGCAGGGCCTTCTGGAGAGCTGGCCTGGCCCTGACTCCCAACCAGACTTGGAGAGTCAGGGAAGCTGCCAGAGAGCCAGGGGCAGAGGGGGTAAGGGGGTACCAGGCAGAGGGGACAGCAGGGAGTGTGCTCAGCTGGTGGGGAAGTTGCCAGATCAAGAATGGAGACAGCCTGCAGAGCTGTCCTCTGCCTACCGCAGAGCTGTCCTCTGCCTACCACAGCCCTGTCACGAGAACCTTTTCTAGCCGGGATGCCATCTCACACCCTGTGCTCCTCCCCAGCCCCAGGAAAGACATCCCCCACCTGCAACCTCCCTTCCCCTGGGCTGCAGCATACCCCCTTCCTGCTCTGTCTCAGGGACAGGCACTCCATTCTTTTCTTATCTCCTGCTTGGTGTTTGTGGGTGCGAGGACCCACAGAAGTGGCCAGTTCTCACTGCAGTGTTGTTGTGGGTATGGTCTGATGCTTCCGGCACAGGGGCGAATGTCAGGGACAAACATCGGGCCTCCTCCTCATCTCTCAGCTGTCAGCACTGTGGCCTGCACGCAGGAGTCACTCAGGGTGGTCCCCAGAGAGGCTGTAGAACTGCTGGGCCCTTGGCCATGGCTGAGGGCATTTCAGTCTGCAAACCCAGCTCACTCAGCTCTCCTATCATGCCCGTCACCCTCCCCCACTACCCCTATTTCCTTGGGGTCTGTGCTTTCTTCCAGCCAAAGTCCTCCAAGTGTGGGAGGTCTGGGTGGTACACAGCGGGGCTGGGCAGGGTTGCAGAGACTACCTCTGGTCAGCTCAGCCCTGTTGGCCAGTCAAGCTCCTCAGATAGAACTTCCAAGGGCCTCCACCCTGGGCACCTGGCGTATGTCTAGTTCGGCCTCCAGCTGCTGGTTCAGGGCCTCCAGGTGCTCAGAGACTCCCGTTTGACACGGCCCAGGCAAGGAGGCTCGGTGGCCAGGAGCTGTGGGTGCTAGAGGGCAGGGGTGGGCAGGATCAGCTGAAGGATGGCCTGGGCTGCCCCCTTGCCCTCACTGTCCAGGAGAGGACTCATGTCCATCCGGGATGTGAGCTCTGATAGACACTCCCGTTCCCAGCTGGCTTCTTAGGCTCTGGCCAGACCTGATATCCTGCAGGTCATTCTCTCTCTCTCTCTCTCTCTCTCTCTCTCTCTCCTTGTGGTCTAGAGTGCTCCGAACTCTCCTGTTTTCTCCTCCTTTTCTGCACTCCACTTCTCTGTTATCCTGTTCCCTCTTCTGTTTGATTTTCAACAGCTTTACTCTTAGGGCCAAGGTGGCTGCAATAATTCGGAATTCAGACAATTTCTTTTTTTTTTGAGTTGGAGTCTCACTCTGTTGCTCAGACTAGAGTGCAGTGGCCGCTCCCAGCCACCGCACCCTCGACCTGCTGGGCTCCGGTGATCCTTCCGCCTCAGCCTTCCAAGTAACTGGAACTACAGGCACGCGCTACCACACCCGGCTAATTTTTTGATTTATTGTAGAGATGAGGGTTCGCCACGTTGCCCAGGCGGGTCTCGAACCCGCGAGCTCAGGCAATCCACTCACCTCAGCCTCCCAAAGCGCGGGATTACAGGCTAAGCCACCGAGCCCGGCTTTAGACAATTTCTGTCCTCCTCTTCTGGCTTCTCCTCAGCCCCCACCACCACCCTCACTCTCTTCAGTGCCAGGTCCCTGCCCCCACCCCGTGCCCACCCCTGATCCCCACCCAGGACATGCTCCTTGGATCTTGATTCCTCTCTGCCTCCCTCCTGAGGCTCAGACAATTCCACTTGGGACCCCTCAGCTCAACACCACCTCCTCCTCCCAGGCAGACAGGCCCTCTGCCCACACCCTGCCCCTGGGGCCTCTGGTTACACTGTGGTCTTCCTCAATGATCCCCAGTTCCAGAACTGGACTCGGATGACTTCTGTAGCTTCCTGGATGTCCCTCCCCTCCCCTTCACTCCAACCTCCACAAAGCTGCCAGGGGGGCCTTCCTTTAGTTCCCCTAGTTCATTCGTGGATAGGTGATGGGCTGGAACTTCCTCCAGCCCCATCACCTCCACAACCAAGTCTGTGGCCTGGAAGGCCCCCCGTGATGCAGCCTCTATCCGCCCCTTGGGCCTTGTGCCCTCCCCACACCTTATCCTCTAACCATGCAGAAAATAATGAGTGTTGCAGGCCCCAGACAAAGGCCTGCTTGCAAGGCTGGCCCTTGGCTGGCTCTGAGAAGCTGGTTTTCAAGAGAATTCCCACCATTTCCTAATAAGACTGGCTCACAGTGCCTAGTGCCTGAACTGTTTGTACAAACAATGTGATTTATGATGCAGGAATTTTGGTACATGCCAGGCAGAGGGTACCCACGTGACCAGCCCCTGCTACAAACCCTGGGCACTGAGTCTCTACTGGGTGTCCCTGGTAGACAACACTTCACATGTGTTGTCACAACTCATTGCTGGAAGAATTAAGCTCGTCCTGGGTGACTCCACCGGCAGAAGATTCTGGGACCCCTGTGCCTGCTCCCTGCCAGATGTCGCCCCATGTACCACGTCCCTGGGTGGACTGTGCTCTGTAGCCTTCTGCTGTCATAAGTCGCAGCCATGAGCACGACTACAAACCAAGCCCTCTGAGTCCTCCTGGCAAATCATGGAGCTGGGGGTGTCTCAGGGACCTTGACACACTAATCCTTCCTCAGATACTTCATGATGTGCATGTGTCCTTTGCTTGTGCTCTTCCCACTGCCTGAGCTGGACTTCCTCCCTTCCCTGCATGGTTGCCAGTCTTCTTCCTGCCATCCCCAGACCATACCGCTGCCTCTGGGAAGGAGGAACAGTGGTTCCTTCCCCTCTGCCCCCACAGTGCCCTACCACGGTGTTTGTGACCCTCCACTGTGGGCAATGTTTGACAGGACTGTCCCCACTAGCCTGAGATTCCCCAGGCCAGGGACTGCACCTGTCACCTAGTACACACAGGGTGTGGAGAGAGGGCCCTGTGAAGATTTGCAAACTTGGCAGTGACATTTTAGAGCTGCAACAAGTGTCCTGGGGCTGGGAGATGTTCCTGCCCCAATTCCTGGGGTCTTCTGGCAGAGATAGGGGACAGCTCTCCTGTTTTGGGAGTCAAGATGGAGAACTCATCCCCCAACCTGCCTGGCAGTAATCAAAGCCTGTCCAAGGGGATGTGGGCTTGTAGGGGGATGTGTGGGATGGAGGGTGGGGGCCTTTGAGGGTATGCCCACGAAAGACAAGTGTGCCCAGACCTGTGCTGGTCTGATATGAGGCCCTGTGAGTCACCAGGGAGTGGTTTTCTTTGTCCAGAGCATCTTGGGCTGGCCGGGGAGTCGGGGAGGCCCCCTCTCCTGGTACTCATCATTAGCAAGCCTCTCAAGCGTGTTGCAATCGGAAGACTGATTTTCACACAGCCCGCTGGGGCTCTCCTGTCTGTGAAGCAGGGTGAGCCTGATGGTCGAGCTGGTGACAGCTGGCAGGAGAGACCTGGTTTGGTCCATGTCTGGGTGACAACACTGCCCGCTGGACAGAAGCCAAGGACACCCCTCCTACCACTCTCTTGCGCACCGGCCAAGATGCCAGGCTGGGCAGCTTGGGGCCGACCTGAGAGGGGCTGAAAAGCCATCGGGCTGGGGCCGTTCGAAACACCCTGCTCTTCAGTCTTTGGGTGGGCACCACAGTCCCACCATCAGGAGGAGGCCAGGCCACAAGGGCCACGAGGCTCTCTGATAGAGCCGCCCTGGCCTCAGCCTCCATGCCCCTCTGCCCTGTGAGAACTGGAAGAGGACTCTCTCCGCTGAAGAATGGTCACCCCAGCCCGCCCATGCTCACAAGCCGGGTCGGGGTTGGGGTGGGAAGCTCCAGATGCCGCCACCTACTCGTTGTGGGACCTTATTCAGCTGCCCCCTCTCAGAGGACAATAATGCTTTGCAGGATGATTGTGAAGCTTAAATTAAATAGATTCTTATTTCAAATGGTTTTTTAAAAAATCATTAAAAATATCATGAATGGACCAGGTGCAGTGGCTCACTCCTATAATCCCAGCACTTTGGGAGGCCTGAGCCCACGGGTTTGAGACCAGCCTGGGCAACTTGGTGAGACCTCATCTCTACAATAAATAAAAAAATTAGCCAGGTGTGGTGGTGCATGCCTGTAGTTCCAACTATTTGGAAGGCTGATGCAGAAGGATCACCTGAGCCCAGCAGGTCAAGGCTGCGGTGGCCGTGAGTGGGCTACTGCACTCCTGCCTGGGCGACAGAGTGAGACTCCAACCCAAAAAAAAAAAAAAAAAATCATGAATGGATTAATGAATCTGCTGCACATTTTAGAATCAAGAAGGAATGGGCCTGTGTGCCCCCTGGGTTCCTGCAGGTCTAAGACTTGTTGTCTATGGCTAAACTCTCAGGAATGTCACTTGTTCATAGAAGTCTTTAGCATATGGACAGTGACAAGGGACAAAACACCCTGGTGGCTCTCATCTACTCTCTCAGACCAGGAGGGGTTTCTCTTCACTTCCAGCTAAGTGCACAGACACACACCACACATAGATACACACACCACACAGACACACAGAGAGACATGCACCACGCACAGACATGCACTACACATCGACGCAGACACACAGACACAGAGATACACAAAGACACACAAAGACACAGACACACACACAGATGTGTATCTGTGCAGAGATGCACAGATACAGATACATTCACACACACACACACACACACACACTCCTGAGGAGCCCTGCTGGTCTGGCCTCACCCCAGGAAAGATGTCATTGCCAAACTGTTAAGCACCTCATGATGGTGCTGATCCGGGTTCCGTGGGCTGGGACATGAAGCTGGGAGGAGGGAGAGGATGTAGTGAGGGCTCTTGCCCCAGGGCCTGGAGGGTCCTGGGGGAGAAAGGTAGGAAGAACCTTGGGAAAGGGCTCCCCCAGGACATTTGGGGCTACAGTGGGGATTCCCCATTGAACCTTACAGCCACCTTGGAGATGCTCAGGTTGAGAAAGGCCCTCTCGACCTGGGGGTAGGAGCAGAGGGCACAGCAGGGATCTGGGGGCTCAGGCATGGGGGCCACAGCCTGCAGAGCCCACTCTCTGAGCCGGGAATCAGGAGCCCCGAGTCCCATCCAACACTCTAGGGGGCAGGTAGGCTCGGCTGCCAGCCAGGCCAAGACAGCCGTTTGCCAGAATGTTCCCTAAGATCTAAGGGGGGCGGGAGATACCAGCCTGGCCAGCTACCCTGTGGTCCACCGTGGCACGTCAAGGAGGCTGAGCAGGCAGGAGTCCTTCAGCCCCGGGCACAGTAGTCAGGGTCATCCACCGCCTGAGGGGCAGCTGGGAAAGGGGTGGACACAGTGTGACTAAGCGACTCCAGTGGCCACGGGCCTACCCAGCCACGGGGCGATGACTGGTCAGGCTGGACGCAGGGAACGGGGACGGCGTCTCACAGGCTCAGGGTGTTGCGGAAAAGTTGAGCGGCTATCCGCAGATGAGGCCCTTAACTTGGGGGAGGATGTTGGCTCAGCCACTAATCCTCTCTTGGCCTCAGTTTCCCCCAGCAAAGGGCCTGGCCATTGATCGCTTCGACCGACTCGTGCCAGGCTCGGGCTCCTGGTGGGCAGGACCCTCAGGGGCTCCCTCTAGTGGGGAGAAGAGGGATCTGCATGTCACACCAGGCTCGTCCAGCTATGTAAGGTCCTCCCTCCAGTCTCGCCTCAGGCCTTTCCTCTTGCTGCCCCTGCCACCCCACTTCCCCCCCCATCTGGAGGGTGTCCTTAATGTAGCTGCGTGGCCCTTGCCCACCCGGCCCTCTGCCCCGGGGCCAGCAGACGTCAGGAGTCTTGGAGGGCAGAGGCACTTCGCAGAAGCACTCTGCAAGGCCGACCGCTGCTGGTACTTTGCAGAAGGGCTGCCTTCATGTGTCTCCCATAGCCCAGGGGCAGGAGCTTGCGCCTGCAAGAGAGCTGCTGGCCACGGGTGTGGCTTCACTTCCCTGGGCCTTGACTCCTTCACCTGTTGGAAGTGGGAGAATGATACCTGCTTTGAAGGCCTGCTGCAAGGATGAAGTGAGAAGGTGGGGCATGGCTTTGCTGGGACACGCACCTGTTTCTTTTCTTCCAAAAGTGACCCACAGGCCGTTCTGAAGTTGAGCGAGGTGGTTCAGGCATACAGGCCTGGGGTCTCTTGGGAACACTGGGCTTTGCGTGTGCTCTGGATTCACTTCTCCACTAGGCCCCCATTCACTGTGTGACCCCTGGCAGGGCACTTGATCTCTCTGTGCTTCTGTTTCCTTATCCTGCCTCACCAGGTGTACTTACAGGTGTGAAGGTTGTGGAGAGATATCCCTGGAATTGGGGTAGAGTCGTGCAAGAGTCCCTTCTCAGGGTGACTACAGACTTGGGGGGGTGTTGAGGTGAGACTCTGCTGTGGATATGACACTGCCAGTCACAGGATGGAGAAGTGCCCAGGGTTCCCCTCCTGCTTCTCAGGAGGACTCCTGAGGGCTGAGAGGGACTGGTCTGCCTGCATTTTCCTCTGGGGTTGGGTGGCCATCCCTAAGCCCAGACACTCTGACCTGTGCTGACTACAGGGGTGGGAGCCATCTGCTCCCCCTTCCCCAGGGAGCTCAGAGATCCCTGTCCTGTGAGAGCCCTCCATGGTTCCCTGCTATCGGCCTGACAGTATGTATGTGCCTCACGTGGCCGCACTTTAGGCCAACTTCTTCAATTTTTTTTTTGGGTTGGAGTCTCACTCTGCCACCAGGCTGGAGTGCAGTGGCACGCTCCTGGCTACCGCAGCCTCCCACTCCTGGCCACTGCAGCCTCGACCTCCTGGGCTCCGGTGATCCTTCCGCCTCACCCTTCCAAGTAGCTGGAAATTACAGGCATGCGCCACTACGCCTGGCTAATTTTTATTTATTGTAGAGACAAGGCCTCGCCAAGTTGCCCGGGTGAGTCTCGAACCTGTGGGCTCAGGCAGTCCACTCACCTCGGCCTCCCAAAGTGCTGGGATTATGGTTGAGCCACCGAGCCTCGCCTTGGCCAACTTCTAAGAAAAGACTCCAGAAAGGCCTGGAAGGGAAGTGTGAGAACACTCCTACACCCTGTGAAAGGGTCCTTATTTGACCATGGGCTTCCCAATCTGATTTCGTTATCTTGTCCCCTGGGGAAAGAGGCTGAGTCAGCGCTGACGCGAGAGGCCGTGGAAGGAGTAGCTCGGGGTTTGGGATGTGGTTGCCTGAGTGGGAGCCCTTGGAATAACCCTCTGGAAAAAGGGGCCGCAGAGTGTGGAGGCTGGAGTGACGGGAGGAAGAGGTGAGTGGTGATCCGCCAACAGGGTCACCGGGTCCCAGGCGTTCGGGCGGGTCCTGAGTACCTTTATTTCCGCCCTGGGGCAACCCTGTGAGGTCGAAGTAATGAGCTCAGAGCGGAAGTGAGGCACCATGGCCCAGCAGGCCTGCAGCTCCAGCGGGTGGGGACCTGCCTGCTCTGTGAGTTGGTTGCCTCTGGACCTATACAAGTAGGGCATGCAGTAGATACTCAATAAATGTTTGTGGATGAAGAGAAGGAAGTCAAGTCTGACTGACTCAAAGTCATCAAACCTTTTCTCACTTGAGCCCGATAAATGTGAAGAGGTGGTCTGTGGCCCACTAGACCTCAGAGAAGGGTGCGGTGAGCCCTCCCGTGCTCTCCCAGCACCCCCGCCCCCAGCGGTCCCAGCACCCTTCTGGCGAGCCATGTTATGCCCATTATGGCCACAAGAGGTCGCCCCCACCTCTGCGTGGTAGAGGAGGGAGCTCTTGGAGGAATCGCAGGATGTGGGGCCGGGCAGGTTGGAGGCTGCACCTTCTGAGGTCGGGGCTGCAGGGAGCCCAGAGGGTCAGCTGAAAGGAAGCCCTGGGGGCACAGAGGAGAGAGGAGCCCAGGGAGGGGGTGAATGGCTCCGGGGACACACAGCTCGCCCACGGCCGGGCTGAGAGGGTCCCCTCACCTAGGTCCTCACCTTCTGGGCTTGAAGAGGGCCTACCCATGTTGGCTCAGGCGCCCACATCCCAAACCATGGTTATCCTCTTGGGTTCCCTTAAACTTCTGGACTGCCAGGTGGAGATGAGATCAGAGAGGACGGGGCTGGGGACGGGCAGGATGGGCGAGGGTGGAGCTGGCCGTACTTGGGGCCACAGTCTCTTCCCCAGCGGGGGGCCCAGCCGGTCACGCTGGGCACAGCTTATCTCTGTTGCTGTGGAAGTGGAGCCAGGTGGGCAGGTGTCGGGGGCTGGCCTACTGACTCTGCCATCTTGGCTTGGACCACCTCGATCTTGGGACCCTGGACCTGAAGGTCAGGGCTGGCCCTGGACGCCCAGCTGGGCCCTGCTGAGGCGGAGGGACCAGGCCAGGCTGGGTCTTGCAGGCCAGGTTGAAGACTTGCATTTTGTCCAGGCAGCAGGAGGACTTCCAGGCTGGGGGTCAGGTTGAGATCAGCAACAAGGTCCCTCTGGTTACTGCTGGGTGGTGGCGGGGAGGTGTTGGGAGGCCCTGCTCTCTGTGCCTATAGCACTGAGGCTCAGCTTCAGCCTTGACTAGCAGATGAGTCTACTGGCCCTCAGGGCTGGGAGAAGGACTGGTGTCCTAAAACCCAGCCCTGTGGCTTCCCTGTCCTGCAGGAGCCCTCCAGGGCTCCCTCCTGCCAGCCCAACAGCCTATGCGTGCCCCACTCAGGTGTCTTCAGCTCTGCCTGCTCCCCAACTATAGCCCCACTTTTGCCGCAATGCCCTGACCCCTCCTCGCCTCCCTGGGGTCTCCTGAAATCCCTTCCAGGCCCAGCTCTAATGCCCCCTCCTCTGAGCAGCCCTCCGGGAAGTCCCAGGCATTGAGGCCTTCTCTAGGCTCCCTGGAGCTCCAGCCCAAGTTAGCTCAATGCTCACCACACTGGCTGAGTTTGCGGTCAGGGCCGCGGCGGGCAGGGAACTGCTGCTGATGGCAGGACTGACCATATCCAGCATCCCGGGGCCCAGCAGCACACGCAGCATTCCGCGACAGGGATAGAGGCTGCGGGGAAAGAAGGGACGGGACAGAGGGGCCCCGAGGGGACAGAAAAGCTGGCCCAGGCTCCATCCTGGACTCCCTGAGTGTCAGAGCTGTGCAGGCCTCACAGGACTCCCTTGCTTCTCTCTCAACCCACCAGAAGGCGAGAAGGGCTTGACTCCAGCCCGGGTACACCCTCCTGGCGTCTGGCCTGCTGGACTCTTACCAAGGGGGAGGCAGGGCTGGGCGCCAGAGTACTCAGGAACAGAGTACTTGCCTGCCCTGGGCAGACCTCCAACGTTGCTGGTCCATCACCAGCATGGTGCCGCCCTCTCTACTTCAGGGGACTTGAGCTGGTGTGGACAAAACACCCCAAGGACCACCCAGCCCAAGCATGGAGACACCCCTCCCCAGATGCCCTGGGGGCTTCCTTCCATCCCGGCGTTTCCAGCATCTGGGGGGCACCACACACTGCAGCACCCCTTTCTCCACCCTGATACAGGCTCCCCGCCCCCAGCCTGCCCCCAGGAGGCAGCCGGACCTGCCATGTGGACGCTGCCACCTCCTCAAACACCACCCGCTTCCATTCCTTAACTCAGCCAATGAGGCCACGGAGGTCCAGCCCTCGCTGTCCTCTGAAGCCATCTCTAGCTTGGCCCCACACTCTGGTCATACCAAATGGCCTTGCTTTCTGAAGATGTCACACTCCTTTGTTTTCAGCCCTTGTGCACACATGCCTCACTCTGCCTCAACCCCGTCCTCTTGTGCTGAACTCTGAGTCCTTCCTAAATATCCAAGTCAAATGTCCCTCCTCTGGTCTCTGCCCCGCTTTTGGGTACTCTCACACCCCCTATGATGGCACTTTACACACAGAAATGTCAGCCTGACTGCTAGGTTCTCAAGGGAGGCAACCACAAAACACTGTCCTATATTCCTGTTCCCAGGAGAAGCTAGCACAAAGAATAGGCTAAAAGGTTTGATGAATGAGTGGATGACAAGGGCATTCACTTAAGCATTTATTGAGCACCAGTTGTGTACACAAGCCCAAGTTAAGCCCTGTAGTGGATGATATGAGGGAGGACCCAAAAAAGTCCGGTATTTATTTATAAAAAATTGTGTATTTATTCTTACATTTTAAAACTTCAGTCACCTTCAAAGTACTTTGTTTAATGCAATACACCTATCAAGACACTTTTCCCATTGCTCAAAACAGTTTTGAACTTGTCAATTTTGATGCCGTTTTTTGTTTCACATCTTCCACAATGGCAAAATATTTCCCTTTGAGGACTTTCTTCATCCAAGGAAACAGAAAAAAAGTTGCTTGAGGTGAGATCAGGTGAATAGGGAGGTTGGGGCACAGGGGTTATGCCATCTTAGGTCAAAAACTGCTGAACACTCAGCCCGGAATGGGCAGGTGCACTCGTAAACCACCCATCATGAAATGGGCAAACACATTGAAAGAATCTCCCCCGCCCCCAACAATTCACTGAAGCTGAACACAGCCTCTCACAACAATGCTAGCTGGTGCATGGTGCCAATAGGTTCCTAGGATGCTTACCTAGCAGGGGAAGCCTGAACTACAAGGAGACTGCCCTCCAAAAAATAATTCTGTTTTTGGGCCTCCCCCTCGTTATAACACAAGCCCCTCGGCTCCAATAAGTTCTCCAGACTTCAAGAGCATTCAGAGCAGGGCGGCTCTGCCCTGACCCCAGGGTGATCAGGGAAAGCTCTGAGAAGCTCTGCAGAGGGCTCCTCCTGGGAACACACTCCTGAACACCTGCCTGGTTCCCTGCAGCTCTGCCGGCTTCCTCTAGGAGGCCCCCTTAGAGTCTGCATCCCCAGACCATGATGGCTGTCTGTTTGCCCTGCACAGGGCTTTGCACTTCACCAGAGCTGAGTGTTTGCTGAGTGGTGGCTGGGAAGACCACCAGGACTGCAGGCTGGTCCCATCTGAGGTGAGACCGAGAGCTGCGTCAGGGCCACCTGAGGCCTTGGGGCTGAATTGGTGTCTCACTCCTTCCACCAATAGCATTATGACCCATGACTGCTCACCCTTGATCCTCCCAATGGCTCAGGAGACAAAAGGACTTCTTCAAGGCCATGTGGCCAGTACAGGTGCAGGTGGCATTAAGACTCACGTCTGACCCCAAAGGCCACACTCTCTCTCTGCTGGGCCCCCCGAGCCCTCCTACACGATGATCTGCTCTTGCTGGAGTTTCATCTTGTCTTAGGAACCAGCTCACAAGGGAGTGACTTTGTGACCTGAGGTCTTTTGTGATGGGCCTTGGAAGCTCGGCAGAGGACATCAGAAGAAGGCAAAGGACAAAGTCCAGCCCCTGACCCAGGTATCGCGATGTGCCTCCTGGAGAAGTCTTCATCCACTGATCTGTTCATCCATCTACCAGCTGTCCATCGCCAGCATGGTGCTGTCCTCTCTGCTCCAGGGGGCTTGAGCTGGTGCAGACCACCCAGTCCAAGGACCACCCAGCCCAAGTCCTACATAGGGCCCTGCACCTCACCATCCATCCGCTCGTCTGTCCATTCATTCATCTGTCGATCCACCCATCTGCCATTCATCCACCCATCTGTCTGTACACTCATCTGTCCATTCATCTGTTCATCTGTTCATCCACCCATCCATTCTTCCATCCACTCATTTGCTAGTCATGAGGCAGTTTCAACATTGGGCTGGGCTTAAGCATTAGGGTTGCAAGAGAGATCGGACACAATCCCAGCCATTGAGTTAATAAAGTGAGGCAGAGAAGACACATGACAAAAGACATGGCACAGGGGACACCAAGTAATTGTGTGTCAGGGGTACAGTGGTCCTGGAGGAGCTGGTATCACTCGTGCTATCCCTGAGCTGCTGGTATAGAGTGGAGATGTGACACCAGCTCCTACTTGTGGCACTTCATAAGTTCCCTATGACACCAACTCCCCACTGTTAGGTAAGGAGGATCCTCATGGAACCTACTGGGCTCTCTTCACTGCTGTTTTGAGGCTGGCAGAACAAACAGTGCAGACAACCGCCAAGTCCTCACATGCACTTGCTGTCGGGATTGTCTGCCTGGCCCCAGCTATCTGGGGCCCTTGGTCACTGGACAGGCATGTGTGCATGTGTGGTCACCCTGCCTCTCTTGCTTTGGCTCTGCAGGGCCCAGGTGCCTACAAGGACTTAGAGCTGAGAATCTGCCCTGGGCAGCCCAATCTCCCAGACTCCCAAGCCTCGTGCCTGGAGTAGAGGCCCGAGGAGGGGATGACTTCCCAGATGGGCCCTGACACAAATCCTTGATCAGTCCTTCCGGCTTTAAAGCATGTTCACATTCAGGACCACTGTCTCCCTGGGGCCCTACAGTAACTTCAGGAAAGAGGCAGGGCAGGAGCTGCAAAGAAAACTGAGACCTGAGAAGCAAAGTGGCTTGTCCAGCTGGTGTGCAGCCCCTGGAGAGGTTTAAAAACTGTCACAGGCCTACGGTGTCTGTAAGAGAGGGTACCGAGCGCTCACAGCATGGACGTGCAGAGAGAGGAGGTCAAGTCCGTAAGATGCTCAGTGCCATGCCTGGCACATTTGGGCACCTAATAGTTTGGGAATATTATTCAACCAATTCACACCTTCTGCCTCCCAGGCATGCTCTCCTTCCACCCCCCTCAGCCTTTCTAAGGATTGAAGGCAGCAGCTGGCAGTGGGAGGTGGTTGCTTTAAATATGGGATGGGGAGAACAAAGGGAAAATAGGACAGAGAGGTGGCCTGTGGCTGGACACAGCCGGACGCTGCCTGCTCCAGCTCTTAAGGAACCGGCCTCTGCGCTCAGCTGAGTCCCTCCTGCTGGGGTGGGGGTGACACTGGTTCGGGCTGGGCCCCCACAACCCAAGGGGACACTCCCTGCCCGCCTGCAGGGTCTGTCCTCTGGAGAAGCAGGAAGTAGGTGAGGATGCTGGCATCTCCACACCTCCTTGCGGGCCACGTGAAGTACTCACCAGAGTTCTCCACGGGCCCCCAGAGCTCCCAAGCCAGCTGCCCCTGGCATTGTGCCCACTTCTTTGGTGGCCACAGGGCCTTGTCACCCAGTCCTCGCTCTTCACTTTCTCTGACAGCCTTGGTACCCCTCACCCATGCCCCCCAATCATGGTGAGGCCTGTGGCCTGGCATCTGTGTGATGCCCCAGAAGGACTGATGTTTCACCCTCTGATCTAGCTGGGGTACTCACTGCTCCACCAGGCAGAAGGTTAGGCTCATGGGTCAGGGCCTATGACTCAGCTTCCAGAAGTGTCCAGACAAAGCTGCCTATTTCTCCACAGTGACTCTGGCTGGGTTGGCAGAGGGACCAAGCTGTCAGTGGGCTGAACCACGCCCTCCACGCTGGGCGCTCACACACTTCAGAATGCAGAGGGCAATGGAAGTGGGTTGGCTGCAGGCCTTGGTTGCTGTCTCCACTTAGGAAATACTGGGGCTGGGGGGGAGGGGAGGTCTGGGGGTGGCAGGAGGAAGCGGCCCGAGGCATGTCCAGTCTGTGAGGACCCCAGTTTTCTGCAGGGTGGGAGTGACAGAAGGCCAGAGAATGCAGCACCTGCGGGAAGAGCAGGGACTTTGGAGGGAGGCAGCCCGGGTTCAGGGCCGGCTACAACTGCTTCCTGGCTGAACCCTGGGTCGGATACTCTGTTCTCTCAGCCTCAGTTTCTCTGTTGTAAATGGAGACAATGATTTCAACTTGGAGGTCTCCTGATTACATGACTTCATGGTCCCGAAGGAGGGAGCCCAGTGCCTGCCAAATGGGGGACAGCCAGCCGAGGGAAGCCTCTTTCCTCCTGAACCCCTTCCCCCTCGGCTCTTTGCTCCTCCCCTTCTCCCCTCTGATCCACACCAACTGCTCCACTTTCCCGAACACCTCCTGGGCTTCCTCGAGCCACTGCTTTGTCCATGCGGCTGCCCCCTCAAACAATGGAGACGTCCCCCTACCTGCCCTGTCTCATCCCTTCCCCAGAAGACACTAAGGCCAAGTTTGGTGCCACCTCCTGTGGGAAGCCTTCCCCAATCCCCCAGGCAGTGAGAGTCACTCCCTTCTCTGATTCTGACCGCCACCTTCTCTCTTCTGGCAAATGAATGTGTTTGCTTTTCTGTTCCTGGGTCTGACCCCTCGGGGGACTGTGAGCCACTGGCTGGCAAGGAAGGTGCTTTCTTTATGTCCCTCTCCATTTCAGTCCATCAGCAAGTGCTTGATGATTCACGGGCAGTGAAGGCCTGGAAGGAGGGCCAGGGTGACCACAGCTGGTGCAGGACTTGAGGAGTGGAGGAAAGTAAAGCCACTGGGACTGAGAGAGGAATCCCCTGGAAACACATCTGCCATGGTCCCTGGTCCTCGACCTAGCCCTTCAGTGGCTGCAGCACCCTCTAGGAGCAGGAGCAGGAGACTGTTGATGACCCATTTCTGGGAAGGCAAGCGAGGAGGGGTCTGCTGGAGTGGCAGAAGTGACAAAGGTGAGAGGGGTACTCACCACCCCTAGCCCCACTATCCTGCATGCCTGCCTCGGCTGGGCACGGCACAAGCCCAAACTCACTGAGTGTCCTCCCAGTCCTGATAAAGCGGGCTGTCGGCACCCCATCTCAGGGGCCGGGAGAAGGGCGCACAGTGATGATGTGGCACACACCTTTGCAGTGTCACTGTTCCAGATGCAGTCCTGGGACTCCCAACCTCGTGAGGCCGGTGCTTTTAATCCCCATTCTACAGACAGAGCAACTGAGGCACAGAGAGGGTGGGAAGAGCAGGGCTGGACGTGCACCAGAGCTGTGGACCTCAGAGCCCACACTCCTCACTGCCACCCCCACCACCTTGGTTGCGGGCTGAGCCAGCCTTACTGTTTGGCACCCACGTGCAGCAGAGGAGAGAACAGATGCAAAGCAGGCGGTTAATCAGCCAGAGCTATTCCAGGCCCCAGCGCCCGTCCCCACCTCCCATGCCACCCCCGCCTCTCTCCTTTCGCTCCCATCTGTGCGGCTAGCCAGACCCTCCAGCAGCACTGGTGTGCACCAGGCTCTGGCCAGGGCGGGCCTGAGGTCAAAGAGAGGCCCTATCCCCCACGTCCCAGAGAGCTAGGACTGGGTCTGAAGCCACCGAGCAGATGGTCAGCGGTGGGGCAGGGACTTCTCCCTCCCTTCCACCTGCCGCACAGCGCTCGTCTCAGGATGCATGCCCCGCAGCAGTCTCCCTCCTTGCCCACACCAGGCTTCGAGCAAACTGCAACTGCTTGCAGTTCGGCCCTGCGGATCTGTCGACAGATCTTGTTACAGAAGGGCGGGACTGGGCTGGGCCTTGGCTCCAGGTCTGAGTGTCCTAGGTGGGCCATCTCGGGAGGGCCCCATGGAGGCACATGGGGAAGGCAGGCTGCCCCTGCTCTGCCCACGTCCAGCATGTTAAGGTCTGAGACTCGGACTCGGGGGCCATCTCCTGAGCTGAAGGAGCTTCGTGACCCTGCCTGTGGCCCTGTCCCTGGGCCATTTCTCGTGGGCTACATTTACTCTGCTGCCCCTTGGCCTGGAGCAGCCCTCTCTCCTGATAAAATCTCGCTCCTCCTTCATACGTCTGTGTTCAGGCTTCATTCCACTAGAGACCCCTGTTACTCCCAGGCTGGCCTTGGAGCCCGCCCCCCACCCCGAATGCCTTATACGATCTTCGATCCTGTCTTTTTTCACGTCGGTTGAAATGACAGGCCCAGCGTTCCTCTGCAGTCGCCTGCTCACTCACTGAGGTCAGATCTGTGGCTTCTCCATCTCTGTATCCCCTGATCCTGGGGCCTGGCACCAGTGGCTGCTGAGTAAACATTTGTTGAACTGAACTGAATTCCATGGGTCTGGAATACCTTTATAGCAGCGCAGTCTGGCCATCCAAGGGCATCAGTGTCCACGTTGCCCCATCCAACTGCACTCAGTCTCCAACCTCAGTGACATAATGGTGGCAAGGGCAGGGCTGGGCAACAGGAACTGGGCAGTGCTTCAGTCAGGGGCTTCCAGCAGCCTTGAAATTTAACGAGGGAGGCCGGGCTCAGTGGCTCAGCCTGTAATCCCAGCACTTCGGGAGGCTGAGGTGAGTGGATTGCCTGAGCCCGTGGGTTCGAGACCAGCCAGACAACTTGGTGAGACCTTGTTGCTACAATAAATTAAAAAAAAATGAGCTAGGTGTGGTAGCATGCGCCTGTAGTTCCGGCTACTTGGAAGGCTGAGGCAGAAAGATCACCGGAGCCCAGCAGTTCGACGCTGGAATGGCGGTGAGTGTGCTACTGCACTCCAGCCTGGGTGACAGAATGAAACACAACTCAAAAAAAAAAAAAGAAATGTAACGAGAATATCTCTGGGCTCCTGGAACCCACTCAAGCCTGATCACGTTTCCCCCCAACCTCAAGAGACTATAGACTGAGGTCAGTTTTTGGTAATTTTAATTGTAAAAAGCAAGACATTTATATAAATAAGACTGCTGTGTAAAATACGATTCACCCTTCTACTAAAACCCTTCTCCCCACACTCAGAAAAGAATATAGAAAACCCAGCAGAGATAAGCAGTACAAATCAGCATGCGGTCCCTGATGATAGGTAACTGGCAGCCAGGTTTCCCTGCGGAAGCAGGCCTCATGGTGAGCGCACTCCTGGCCCGTGTCTCACCACAGGCTCAGTGACACCTGGAGAACTGTGTGGAGCAGTTCCCACACCCAGCCCGTGGCTCTCAACTGTGTGGGTCGAGGCAGTGTCAAGGTTCATGCCTGGCGGTGGGCAGAGAGGAGAGGATGGGGGGCGACGGCTTGGTCCACATGTCAGGGCTGGGGCCTGGGGCTGCTGGCCTGTGAGACGCAGTGGTCTGTTCAGGCTGGCGGAAGGGGCTTCTGCGGGCTCAGGACTTCCCCAGAGGACAAGGAAAGAAGCTGCCTGTGTCCCTTGAGAGGAGAAGATCCTTCCTGGGGCCATTTTCATATGGCCACTGATGACAAGGACAGCAGGCAGCTCCTAGCAGTACTGGGGACGGAAGAGCAGTGGAGCTCCCAGGATGTGAGGGGAGAGCAGCCCTCAAGAAAGGTGGGACTGGCACGTCCTTGTGAGGAAATCCCACCCCCACCTCCTTCACCCTGTCACACTTCCTCGCCCACATTTCTCCATAGAGACCACCGCCTGCTGCCCTGTCAACACCCTGGGACTCTAAGTGATGTGACTGAGAGCCTGGGATGGAAATGTCAACAAGTTCACACACTGGGCGTGGACACGGGTACACAAGGACAAAAAGAAAAGACCCCAACTCTCCTTGGAAAAGCCAGGACCTGCCTGGGGCTGCCCCCCATCCCAGATGAACGGCAGAAAGAGACCCTGCGGGGGATGGGGGCAGGGGCAGGGGCCACAGTGTCAGGAGCACTTCCAGACACACACAGCCAGGGTCCCCCCGAAGTACAGGTAGAGGAGGTTCTTCACCTCATGAGTGATCTCAAACCCAAAGCCTTCGCCAATCACTACGTGCCAGGAGGAGCCGAACTTCTTGTCCATGGTCTCTTTGATCATCTTGGCGGCACTCTGGAAGGAAGAGGGCGCTCATCAGATGGGGTGGGGGCAGGAGTGGGCATGAGTCAGGTCCCTCTCCAGGAAGGAGGAGTCTGGCACCGAGGTCTTGGCAAGAGCAAGGCTTGCTGTCCTATTTCTGTTGTCTTCCTGCTCACAGAACCTTTAGAAAGGGTTTCCACGCAGGCTACCTCCTGCCAGGGCTATGACACAAGGACAGAAAGCTACCTCAGACATTACCTCAGCAGTTAAGAAGAAGCTGACTGAGGCAGGGAAGCAAGTATTAGGTCTGGAGGCCTGGCTTAGTGCTGGCTTCCCAAGTAGGTACCAATTGCCTCATTAGTAAACTGGACAGCCGGGGCACCAGGCTGTTCTCAGGACTAACTGAATGTATGGATGGAAGAGCACACTGCAGACTGTGAAGGGTAATCATCATCACTGTGAGCTGCCTAATATGTTCGGCGGACTCCAAGGAGGAGCTGACTGTTCCCCTAGCCATGGCAACCGCCCATTTTTTCCTGTGCTCCCTCTTTCAAGAAACTTCCCCCCAGTGGCTGGGCATGGTGGCTCACGCCTATAATCATAGTGCTTTGGGATGCCAAGGTGGGAGGATCGCTTGAGCCCAGGAGTTCAAGACCAGCCTGGGCAATATAGCAAGGCTTTGCTTCTATTTTTTAAAAAATGAGAGAGAGACAGAAACTTCCCACAACCAACGAAGAGGTCTAAGGAGGGGAAGAGCACCCTGTCTTGGTAGGGTGAGTACCAGGCTGGGCACCTGATGTGTACCAATCACAGTGCCAGGCACCATGCTGTACACTTTGTCCCCATCAGTAAATGACTGGTCCAGTAAGGTATCCCCCCCCAGCCCCTCGCCCAGTTTACAAACTAGGAAATTGGACTCAGAGATAAGAAGTGGCTTGTTCAAGGATACAGAGTTAGGAGGGGCTGGAGACAGGATCTGAGCTTGGGCCTGGCTGACTCAAAGCCTGGGCTCCTATTGGCCAGTACCTGCCTCCTCACAGACCATTATGACATTGATTTCTTTCTCGCTCACTGCCAGGTTGATGAATGACATTCCTGTGTTGATGCCTACTGGCCATATGCCCTGTACCTCTGACAGTGCCTGACAGTGCCTGGTGCAGAGATGGTGGTCAACATCTTTTTGAATGGATGAATGAATACATGAATGGATGCCTGGGCAGGCCTCTGTTCACTGCTGGGATGGAGCCATGGGGAAAGACCCTATGCAGCAGCCCACCTGAGGTGGGAACAAGGTCAGGGGCACCATGGTGACCTCTCTGGCTTTGCTCCCTCTAGGGCTGGGTGCCCAGAGTCAGCACCAGCCTCTTCTCTCCCTGGCCTTCCCCAGACTGTGAGCACGTGCAAGGAAGGCTCTGGCCTTGTCCTAGAGGGCTTTCTGGAGCCAACTGCAGGGAGCTGGGGCCACTCTGCTCATCCACAGGGGTCAACAAAGGCACGAGGGGCCGCCTGCACTGATGGCAATACCTCGTTGTTGTTGGAGAATTTCTCACAGGCTGTGACACATAGCTCCATGGTTTCCACTCGCATCTCCTCTGGCATGTCCGAGTGCTAGAGACAGGCAGGGGTGACAAACAGAGAGAGGCTTAGCCTATGACCTGGCCTTCCTGGCTGGCCTCTCTGTCCCAAGCTTAAGGCATGGACACCAGGGGCTTCCTGGGACAGCCCTGGGCAGGCGACTCATCTCTTGGCTGAGGGCCTGCAGTTGGGGCAGAAGGGGTGTGGAGTTGCACTGAGCCCGGTGAGCTCTCGGGCCCAGGCCCCCTGCAGGGCAGAGGCTTCATGGGTACCATGTTCCAGCCAACAGACAAGGGAAGAAGGCCGGCCCAGGCACAGAGGGATGCTGGCTATGGAAATGGTTTCCAATGGATTCTTACCCAGAAGTTGAGGAGGCAGCATGGCGGCCTTTGGGAGCCCCTGGTTTCCTTCTGCCTTCCTGGCTGCTCCTTCTCCATTGATTTGCTGCATCCCCTCCTCCTCCTAACTACTGGAGGGCCCTGGACCCCATACTCCCTCTTCCTGCAGCTATTCTGCTCTGGGGGATCTCATCCTCCTCACCCTATGTGTCTTCTGCATGGGAGAGTTCCTGCCCTTTCCTTCCTGGCTCTAATCCCTTTTGTGGGCTCCAGACTCCTCTGTCCAAGTGCCCGTTTGACAACCTCACTTGCATGTCAAAAAATAACTCGATTTCCACAAACCCATTCTTCCTTCATCTTCCCTTTCCTGGTAACAAATACCATCTTTCTCCCACTATTCAGAAAAAAACATACTTGAGGAGTCATCCTGGACTCCTGGCATCCAATACCCAGCTTCCATGCCAGCAGTGAGCCTTACTGCCTATACTTTCAAGGTGTGTCCTGAATCTGGTCATGTCTCCCACCTCCACGCGAGGACACAGTGGCATCCTCAGTGGTCTCCCCATTTCCCCTCTGGTACCCTAAATTCCTTTCTCCTCACACAGCCAGAGGGATCTTTTAACAACATAAAGCAGATCCTAACACTCCTCTGCTGAAAACCCCCTACTGCTCCCCTTTCAACTCCAGACAGAACCTCCCTTTTCCACTGTACTCTCCATGGTGGCTGGCCAGGCCCAGGGTGTCTGGCCCCACTGGTGCGCTGACCCACACATCCTGCCACCCCTCTCAGTACTGCCTCCCGGCCACGCCGGCCTTCTCTCGGTTCCTCAAGTGCCAGGCTCATTCCCACATGGGCTTCCTGTGCCTGCCGTCCGCCTGCCTGGCGTATTCCCCTAACTCTATGCAGGTCTGAAACCTCTCCAGGAGCTAACCTCTGCTCTCCAGCCCCTTACACCTGCTTTGTTTTTCTTTATAGCACTTATTGCCTGCAATTATGTTTTTTAAACATTTCTTTCATCTGGACCAGGCCTTTGTCTGTCCTGTTCACCATCTCCACAGTGCCTAGAACAGTGCCCGGCATATAGTAGGTGGCCTAAATAAATACTTGGCGAATGAATGAATGAATGAAAAATGAATCACTGTTGACTCCTAGATTTCTAGGTCTGAGCCTCTTTACTTCCTCCCACTGCCATCCTGCAGGGGACAAACTCCACCCACCTCTCTCCAGGCTGTGTGGGCCCTGCTGGCCATCCTGCCTCCCTCCCCTGGGGCTTACCCTGACCAGAGGGAAGGTCTGCAGTCGCTTATAATCAGCCTCATCTTTCTTCCCTTCTGTTTCTCCCATGATCCTTCCACTGTGGCCACTGGAGGAAAGAGTGGGGCTCTCAGGAGGTGCTGGGACTGGCAATTAAGACACACCCAGGAGACTCAGGAAGCAGGCCCTGCCAACTTGGTGGGAGCAGAAAATGTCTTTCCCCAGGGGGTGCTGTAGAAAACAGGAAAAACCAGGAAAAAAGAGTTGGCTTTAAAACTATAGATCACAAATTAGAAATGTCTCTAACAATTTGACACCTCCCCATCTTAACTCCTCCGCATCCTTTCTCAAATGGCCAGCAAGTCTGCAGACGAGGATGAGTCAACATGAGATGCTGGGACCTGGTTAAGAACACACTGGTACGATGCTGCAAGCCCACACTGTCATTATCAAGACAAATACTGACTGTGGGCCAGGCCTGCAGGATGGAGCCTCGAGCTAGCAATGAACAAATGCAACGTCTCTGCATGCCCACTATATACATGGTCCTTCTTCCCAGACCATGTGATTAGGAAGTCAAGTGCTCAGTTCACCACTGACAATCTGGGTTTAGAGTCAAGCAAGGTCCCTAATCTTCAGGGGAATGGAATAGCGCTGTTCTGTGTCCTCGGCACATCCGGCTTCCTGGCTGTTCCTGCCTATTCCTCCTCTGGCCATCCTGTCCTGTTTGGTTGGCCCAGGGGCTGGAGGCCTGGGCACTGGTGCTGGTTCAACTACTCAACAGCAGTATGGCCGTGAGTCTCAGATTCCTGGTCAGGTACATGGGACACTCACATCTATATCATAGGGCTGTTCCTAAACAGGTGGGGCTTTTTTTAAAGTCGCATCTCACTCTGTTGCTCAGAGTGCAGCAGCATGCTCACAGCCACTGCAGCCTCAACCTGCTGGGCTCAGACCATCCTTCTACCTCAGCCTTCCAAGTAGCTGGAATTGCAGGTCTGTCCATTATGCTCAGCTAATTTTTTGATTTATTGTAGAGACAAGGTCTCACCAAGTTGTCCAGGCTGGTCTCAAACCCCTGGGTTCAGGCAATCCTCTCACCTCTGCCTCCCAAAGTGCTGGGACCACACCCGGCCTTGATGGGGCTTTTCCTAAAGAGATGGGCCTGAATTTTAGATGATTGGGAGCACTGCTGGAAATCCTGGCATTTCTCTTTCATTCTAAGTTCAAATTATCCTATAATTCAAAGAGCTTTTTATCTCAGGAGAAGTACTGACATTAATTAATACAAATCACCATGTTGCTAAGCCCTTTTTAATGATCTATATTGGACAAATACAGCCAAATAATGTTACTCCAGTATTTTTCACATTTCCAATTGAATTTGCTTCCACTGCACAGTCATGGAAGCCCAAGATGCCTAGCATGGTAACTAATGGGCAGGTAATGACAGGTGACAGCTGGCAAGTTTCCTCCTACTAGTGCATTTACGTGCTTCTACACAGCTTTTTTGCTGCACCAACCCTAAGAGTTAGGTCCTGTAAGGACAGAGGCAGGAGCTCACCGGTCACTGGCTTGAGATCCTCAGCTGGTTAGGGACAGAGCTAGGATCTAGATCCAGGCCCAGCCCCCAGCGTGGGCATTCCTAACGCCTATCCATAGAGCCTCCCTATGGGCACAATGTGGGCAGTCAAAATGCATTTGTGAACTGCCCACTGGTGTGGCTCTTGTGATCCCAGCAGGGAGATTAATGTTTGCTCTTCCCTTTTGGCATCTACCGTTCTCATGTGAACTTGGCTCTGGTTTGGCAAAGCCTCAGGTTTTCTGGGTACTCTTTCTGGGCTATTCTCTCACTTGTATCCTGCTCTTTGCTGCTGCAGAAGCCCTCAGTGTCACACCACTTGGTCGGCTTCCTCGAGTGAGGTGAGAAGTCTGGCACAGACTCCACCATCCCATAACATTGGTATTTTTCAATTTCCCAGTGGACAGATGGTTCCACTTATCTCATCAATTCTGGGCATTTGTATCACTCAGATATTAGCAGTTTTTGTTTGTCTCTATATATAAGATGGCAAATTACCAAGCATCATCTCATTATGCTTTCTGGTCAGGTTTCTTATTTCACAAAAACCAGTGAATTGTTTTGTCTTTGCTCATTAACGTTAAGGTCCATGTCCAAGTCCGCCCTACCCTCCTAGCTTACTGCCTCCTTCTGCATGTTCACACGGGTGTGTCAGAGGTGGTGACTACAACAAGGATAAAAGGACAAGGGCACAATTGTTTGCTCTCCTCTAAGAAGTGGGAACAACTTAAAATGTGGAAGCAGCTACTTAGGCATCTTCCATTGAAAGACTTTGACTCAATTTATTCTTCAGGACAAAAAGTGCTGGCATGGAAGAGCCAGGAAGGAAAATGACAGCCATTTGTGCACAAGTGCCCTCAAAGTCAGATGCCATGACAGCTGCCCAAACTCTGCTCCAACCCTCTTGAAATGTCACTCAATTTCAAGGGTATTACCAAAGCCCACTGTTCAGGAACAAGGGGGAAACAGGCACTGGGACGGCTACCTGGGCGGCACCTTGAAGAGAACTGTGGAGGACCATGAAGCTAGGATGTTTAGGTATGAATACCAGTTCTAGAGTGGAAATGACTTCTGCTTACTTCCTTGCTCTGTAACCTTGGGCAAGTGGTCTGGCATAAGCCTTGGTTTCCTCCTTTATGAAATGGGATGCTAAATCCCACCTTCACATTCTCAGAAAGCTGCTGCAAGCCCCAAGGGTATGCATGTTGGGAAACTGTAAAGCTCTCTGCACTAGTATCATATAGCTCTCTACTGCATCCATGGTATCAGCCAGGACTTGGTCAACATTTTCAGCAAGTTTACCAAAAACTACGGCTGCAAGGAGCTCTTCCTAACCACTATATATGCTTCTGGGGATCCACAGGGATGAGACTTACAGAATAAAAAGGAAGAGTTATAGATGATGTGTTTCCAAATACAGAAAGGCAGAGGACTTTTTTATAAGGCTGTATCATTCATTATAGTACAGCTAGAGTCATTCAGCCATGATTTAAAAATCCTGCTGAAAGAATGCTATCAAAAATAGCAGAACTAGAGGTTTTAATAACCTTATCAATCAAATGGGTGTGTGTCTGAACGCTTCAGGCCAGAAAGAAGTCGTGCTAGGCCAAGAGAGCCTTTAATAACATAAGTATGCCCACGGCCTGGATACTTGAAGCTCAACACCATCCCATCCAGCCCATCATGGCACATAAAGCCAGGGCAGCCTTGTTCCCTCTGTCCTCTCTCTCCTCCTCACCGAGGGCCCCTCTGGGTGCTTTATACAGCCTCGCCCATGTCTGATGTGAGGCTATTCCTGACAACAGGAAGACAAGGGCCCCCTTATCTCCTAGCCTTGCCAAAGTCAATGTGCCTGGTCCCAATATCCCACGTTATTTTGTGGTGCTGACCTCGGTCACCATTTATTACTTTGCTCTGAAGCATTTGGGAAGAATCAAAATAATAAGAGGGTTAAGTATTTGAAAGCGATGGGGGAAAATGAATAGATTCTGGGAAACAAGGCCAAAGGTGTCTGTCAGCTCCCTGGGGGTGGGGAGCAGCTACTCAATGCCAGGAATATTCTCAGCCCGTACTTAGGTCATGACTTGCCACCCTTTACCACCCACCACACATCTGAGGGACTGGAGAACACACTCGGAGCATGCAGTGGCAGCTTTGAATGCAGGCTCTTACAGGCAGATCTGAATTCACATCTTGGTTCTGTTTTAGACAGGTGCTTACCTCTCTAAGCCTCAGTTTTCTCATCTGGAAATTGGGAATAAGACTGAGCCTGTAATCCCGTGCCTTGGGAGGCTGAGGTGAATGAATTGCCTGAGCCTGCGGGTTCGAGACCCACCTGGGCAACTTGGCGAGACCTCATCTCTACAATAAATCAAAAATTAGTCGGGCGTGGTAGCTCGCGCCTGTAGTTCCAGCTACTTGGAAGGCTGAGGTGGAAGGACCGCCGGAGTCCAGCAGATAGAGGCTGCGGTGGCTGGGAGCGGCCACTGCACTCCAGTCTGGGCGACAGAGTGAGACTCTAACTCAAAAAAAAAATAAATAAAATAAAGAATAGACTACCTCACAGTAAATATCAGCTTCTGTTACTGGGCAGTAGGAAGGGAAACTGCAATATCCTTCTTCATATACCAACCCGCTATGCATTAAATATTCAGTCAAACAAACCATCATTTCCCAAGTTCCCTTTATGTGCAAATCACTGTGTTAGTACTGAAGGAGGAACAAATCACCAGGAAATTCTGTGAAACCCATTTGGGCCACGGCTGACATGGTAATGTGTGGTTATGTTATGCTTTCAGCTTCATTGTCTCATTTCATCCCTGTAACAACCTGTGAGGGAAGCATCCAGCTCCCAGTTCTCAGAGATGGCAGCTGGAGCTCAGAGAGGTTTTGTGACTGGCCTGAGGGTACACGGGCAGCAATGGCAGAGCTGGGATCCGAACACAGAATATTCTTCTGACTGCCTTCTGTGCTCTCCCCCTTGGTACAAGCAACTAGGAGACAAGATAGCAACATAGTGCCTTTGATATTTGGCATCCACCAGTCCAGTTATCTGTCTAGGCCTGCCTCCTGCTTCCTGCCAAGGCAGGGACACAAACATGGATACCTCAGTCATCCTCGGCTTTCTCCTTATGTGTCCTTCTTCTGCCTTCTAGCAAACAAGTGAAGGACAAAGCTGACAAGGGAAGGAGAAAGGCTCCTAAGGACTTTGGGGCGTTCATCCAGGACATCAGTAGTGAGGTCAGGAAACGATGAGGAAGACCGGGTTTCCCAGACCAGCTTAAAATGGGGGGAGCAAATGCAGGGTTGCCATTTAAAACTTGGCTGAGTAAGGGTATTAGAGGATACCTCATCGACTACAAAAAGGAAAATTTGGCAGATTAAAGGTCGACCCTTCTCAAGAAAAGACACACAAGGTTTTTTGTGGTTTTTTTGTTTGTTAGTGTTTAAGCATGGTCCTTATGTTTTCTAATTTTGCTGAGGTCCAGTGAAAACTTGGTGTGCCTTGGATGGGGTGGAGTGGTGGTGGTGGTGGTGGTAGTGGTGGAGGGCAGGAGAGGTGGGGGAGAGAAGACAGGCCTGTTGAGTCATCTGGCTCTATAATTCTCAGCATTTTCCTCATGCTCTACACCACATGATGAATGACATGGACGCACACGGTGTGCCCTCACGTCCTATCCAAATTAGGATGAAATCCCAAACAGTTCTGTCACGACACAAAGTGTAACAAGTCATAACCAACAAAGCCATTAGCTCCCCAGGAGACCAGCTGCTCACTACTCACAGTGCATTACAGATTACGCAGGCTCTCACCCCACTTCTTTCCCACGAGAACAGATTTGAACGTAAGGGACTAAGAATGACATTATCACAGAAACAAATTGGACTTAGCACAGATTCAGTTTTTAGAAACTCATTCACAAGTGCTAATTACCGGTGACACCTCACAGGCGATCACGACTTTACTGTGGTGTACTGTGAGTCCAGATCACCTGGACTGAGGGACTTTATTCTTCTCTGGATGCCCCAGAGCAAAAAGGCCAGTGTCTGGCACATGGCAGAAGTCCAAAAAATATCCAAACTGTATTAAATTATCCCTCATTTGTCCCTTGGGAAGGGAGGGGACCTATCAGATCCATTCAATAATATTTATTGAACACTGATCTTGAACTAGGGACCAGGAGGGGTGTTCTACATAGAGAATCTCACTTACTCCCCACACTATTCTGTCAGACAGGTATTTTTATCTCAATTGTACTAAAGACCACACGAGCCAAGGAAAGGAAAGTGACTTTCCACTCAGTTCATAAATGGATGGGCCAGGATTTGATCCCACATATATGAGGCTTCAAAGATTATGTTTTTTTTGAGTTGGAGTCTCACTCAGTCAGGCTGGAGAGCAGTGGCACGCTCATGGCCACCGCAGCCTCAACCTGCTGGGCTCAGATGATCCTTCTGCCTCAGCCTTCCAAATAGCAGGAACTACAGGCATGCCCCACCTGGCTAATTTTTTGATTTACTGTAGTGGTAAGGTCTTGCCAAGTTGCCCAGGCTGGTCTCAAACCCCGTGGGCTCAGGCAATCCTCTTCCCAGGGCCTCCCAAAATGCTGGGATTATAGATGTAAGCCACTGCCCTGGCCAAAGATTATGTTTTTTCAACTACTCTAATATAAGCAAGAGACAGTTCCTGCCTTCAAGGAGTTTACAATCTAATGCAGAGACCAACATGCATACCCAAGTAACTAATGGGTTCATGGCAGAAAGTAGTGCCATAAGACAGATGTAAAGATAGAGAAAAGAGGAAAACACTTGAAGGGGTCAGGGAGGTGAGAGAAGACAGCAAGAGAAGGCAAGTGGTAGGACAGAATTTGAGTCAGGCCTTGAGAAGTTAGTGGGAATCCTGACAAGTGGGAGAGGTAGGAAAGACCTTCCAGGCAGATGAACACAGTGATATCAAGGCAGAAAGCCCAAGGCATTTTCTGGGAAAGTCCCAGTCTGATGTGGCTGGAGGATTGAATATGGCAAAGAAGGGAAAAATAAAACTGGGAGAAAGCCGGGCTCGGTGGCTCAGCCTGTAATCCCGCGCCTTTGGGAGGCTGAGGTGAGTGGATTGCCTGAGCCCGCGGGTTCGAGACCCGCCTGGGCAGGCGAGACCTCATCTCTACAATAAATCAAAAAAATTAGCTGGGTGTGGTAGTGCAGGCCTGTAGTTCCTGCTACTTGGAAGGCTGAGGCGGAAGGAACACCGGAGCACAGCAGGTCGAGGCTGCGGTGGCCGAGAGCGGCCACTGCACTCCAGTCTGGGTGACAGAGTGAGGCTCCAACTCAAAAAAATAAATATATAAATAAATAAATAAAGCTGGGGAAAAAGTCTAGGCCTGGGTTGTAGAAATGTAGAAGGACCCAGGCTTAAGAAGTATGGATATTTTTCTTGGGGCGTGGGAAGCCCTTTGGCGGTCTCTTGGTATCTGGGTGGGCTGGGTTGATAAGAGGAAAGACTGGAGATAGGGAAACTAGTTAGGAAGGTACAGCAATGGCCTAGTTGACGGCTTTAAAGATTTAAACCAGGGTAGTAGCTTTAGGAATGGAAAGGCTGTGCACTCCTCTCAGAGGCAGAATTGAACAACCTGACAACTGTCTGGTGGAATGGGCATGGAAGAGCGGTGAATGATGCCCCGGGAAGATGGTGATGACAGGTTTAGGGGACACCAGGTAAAACACTGAGGCAGGTAGAGAAGCAGGCCAGTTTGATTCTAGAACTACCGAGTTTAAGTTACCAGTGAGATAAGCAAATAGAGGTATCTAGTCAGGAGAAGGAAATCACCAAATTGTGGATTATTGGGGCAGAAGGGCAGCCACTAAATCCAATTATCTCATCAATACAGGTATGTGCTCCTTAACGACAAGGATATATTCTGAGAAATTTGTCATTAGGTAATTCTGTCATGTGAACATCAGAGTGTACTTACACAAACCTAGATGGTCCAACCTACTACACACCTAGGTCATATGGTCTAGCCTGTTGTTCCTAGGCTAAAAACGTATACATTATGTGACTGTACTGAATACTGTAGACAATTGTTACACAATGGTATCTGTGTATCCAAACATGTCTAGACATAGAAAAGGTACAGTAAAAATAAGGCATAAAAGGCAAAAAAAAAAAAAAAAAAAAATGGCACATCTTGTAAAGTATAAGGCACGTTCCATGAATTAAGCTTGCAGGACTAGAAGTTGCTCTGGTGAGTCAATGAGTGAGTGGTGAGTGGATGTAAAGGCCTAGGACATTACTGTACACTGCTGTAGACATTATAAACACTATATATTTAGGCTACACTAAATTTATTAAATATTTTTCTTTTTTTCCATAATAAGTTAATCTTAGCTTATTGTAACTTCTTTACTTTGTGAGCTTTACATTTTCTTAATTTTTTGACTCTTTTGCGTTAAGATAGCTTTAAACACAAACACATTGTACAGCTAGCTGAACAAAAGTATTTTCTTTATATTCTTATTCTATCAGCTTTTTCTATTCAAAATTATTTTATCTTTTAAAGTTTAAACTGTTTTGTTAAAAACTAAAACACAAACACACACATTATCCTAGGCACACACAGGGTCAGGATCATCAATATTACTGTCTTTCACCACTGTTATCCTATCCCACTGGGAGGTATTCTGGGGTGATTAACACGTATGGAGCTGTCCTCGCCTATGATAACAATGCCTTCTGCTGGAATACCGCCTGAAAGACCTACCTGAGGCTGTTTTACAGTTAACTTTTATTTTTTATAAGTAGAAGGTGTGTATACTCTAAAATAACAATAAAAAGTATAGGCCATAAAAACATAAACCAGTGACCTAGTCATTCACTATCATTATCAAGCATTATGCACTGTACATAATTGTATGTGCTATCCTGGCAGTGCAGTAGGCTTGTTTACATCAGTATCACCACAAACACATGAGTAATGCATTTCGTGTTGACATTATCCCAGCTATCTCACTAGGTGACACAGAATTTTCAGCTCCATTATAATCTTATGACATCACCGTCATATATGTGGTCCTTCTTGACCAAAACGTTGTTATGTGGCATAAAAGACTGTATAGCAATCTCAGCCTGCCCCACCCTGCCCATCCCTAACCATGGAAGCCCAGGAGAAAGAGCAGAGAGGGACATATGGATCTGAGGGTCAACTGTAGAAATGACAGTTCATGCTAAGGGGGTTGGTAACATTTCCCAAAGAGAAAGTGTGGTGAAGTAACAGACAAAGGAAGGAAACCAACAAATATTGAATATACCCTGGACTAGACTCTTTATACTTCAATTCATATCAGCCCCCGAATTCCCAGAGGAGATGTGCTGTAGTATACAATTTAATATATGCACAGATTAGAGCCTAGGGAGGTTAGGCAACTTGTTAGGGTCCTGAGACTGAGAATCTGAATTAGGTTTGCAAAGTTCCTTTCACTATAAACGATACCTCCCAATGGGGAGCACATCCTCCTGGAAGCCTACAGCTGGGTCAAAGAACATATCCTAAAACGTCCGAGTGGAAGAGGCTTTAGAGATCACTCAACCCAACTTCTCGGTTACAGATGGGAAACTGAGGCCCAGAGAGGGGAAATGACCAGCCCGGAGTCCCTGGGTCAAGGTGATGGCGACCCCAGACCCAGCCTCAGGATGGGGGGATTACTTCGCGAAAGATGTGTGTGTGGGGGGGGGATCAACGTACGGAGGGAGGGGAGCCGGATCAGGGAGGATGCGGGTGCACGGAGCTGGACTGGCCTCAGGTGAGTGGGGAGGAGCGGCCTGCAGAGTCGCGACGGCAAACCTATCACGACGGAGCTCGCAGGTTCCGAAGTGGGGGTGGGAGTGAAGGTGGGGGTAACTGGGTCTGGGGAACAGCAGGCAGAAGACTGAGGTGGGGCCTCGGCGGTGGGCGAGGCCTCTTCCGCCTGCGATGCCTCCCGCCCTCCCTCCGGGCCGGCCCTCCCCGCCTGGCGGCCCGCCGCGCCCCGGGGCCTCACCTGCTCCGCGGGGGCCGGAGCCAGGGCCGCAGCCAGAGCACCCCCGCCAGGGTTGTCAAGGAGCGAAACAAGTGTCTTAGCAACCAGCAAGGAAGTCCTGCCCTCTCACCGGACGTTGACAAGAATTTTACTTATTATTGGTGGGTAAAAATGTCAATCAGTGTTGAAGGGCCCTACAACTCAGGGCTGCGCACGGAAGGGGGTGTGGTTTAGAGGCTAGGGGGGCGGGGCTTCACTTATAGTCGTCTTAAGTACGCCCGAGAAGCCGGGGACATCCTGAAGTTCTCTTTTAGAGAAACGGACTTCGAAAAGCAGTATTACTCTGGGAGTTTGTTTTAATTATTTGAAATAATATATGCAATTTGTTGGTGTTGTGACACTGAGCTGCTACTTTAGGATCTCAAAAGCCTAATAATAACTAGCATTTATGTAGGGGTTTTCAATTAATATCTCACTTGATTCTCACAATACTTCTAGGTAACAGTATCTGTAATCTCATCTGAACTACAGTTCATCTGAACTACTGTTCAGAGAGGTTAAGTAACTTATTGGAGGGAAGAATCGAAGTTATGCCCCTAGAGAAGGAACCGGGGTGCTCTTTCCATTGTGTCCCACCCTTAATAAAGTCACTTGGCCCTAGTGACATTTAATGTAAAGACAGTTGTCCAGACCCTGCCTTTCTGTCTCCTTGGGAGGGAAGATTAATCTGAAAGTATTGGTACAACTGGAGGACCGGAAAGGGGCCAGGGGAAGGACCTGCAGATTCCATTGTTTGATTAGTGGAACAAAGGGTTACTTTGATACTACGGTAGATGTGTGGCAAGGTTGTGCTTCTCTCCAGGGAGGGATAACTGACTCTCACAGTGTGGTACCCGAGCTGACTTGAGTCTAACATGACCCACAGGCGAATGATGGTGGGACAGCACGGTTTACTGGGGAACTGCTGGTGGCTCCACGAGTCCTGGGTGGAGGGTAAAAGTAGTGTAGGTGGGAGGTGAAGATGCAGAGAGAAGTAGTTAGAAGCATTTTGAATGTCAGGTTCAGGGACTTGAGTACTCCTTGGCGTAAGCTAAGAATGGGGTGAAAGTAGCTGCTGGAGGGTTTCAAGTAGGGCAGTAATGTGGTCGCATTTGGGTTATAGAAAGATGACTCTGGTGGTGAAGATGGTGGGCTGGAGTGGGTAGACAATGCTGGTGCGGTGGGCTTGGTTTTGAGACTTGGCAGCTTGAGTGTGTGAGGCCTTTGCCGATTTCCAACTTGCGTTTCTGGTGCGTTTTGAGGGTCCGTGAAATGACTGCTCAGTCCTAGTGGATGAGTCCTTCCCAGTTTAAACCAGTCCTGCTGCTTCCATTTCTCCTGAGATGGGCTTGGAGTGAGCATGTGACCTACTTCCGGCCAGTGAGACATAATTGCCTGCTGGGAGCTTCAGGGAAAGTTTTTATCTGAGAAAGGGGTGGGGGGGGAGAGAGAGAGAGAGAGAGAGAGAGAGAGAGAGAGGAATCACCGCTTTCTTTTCCTTACTCTAGCACAACTGGATGATGACATGAGCCTACAATGACCTTGGTATCTTACAATCAGGAGGGGTCAGAGCCACAGGAAGCCAACATGCTGAGGATGCTGGAACAGAAGATGGGAGATCAGCCTCCAGATTTCTTTAGTACTCTTTGCCAACTTTCTCAAGGAGATGGAGGTAGCCTTCGAGGGGGATGATGCTCTTGTCTCCGCCTCTCATCCAAACTTCTCCCATAAGGGGTCTACAGTTGCTGTCTTCTCTTTCTCACCTCCCATTCACTCTTCAGCCTACTGCAATCTGGCTTCCACTCCCACGACACCACGGAAATTTCCTCTTCCATGGTTACCAGTGACCTCCTGAAGGCGGAATTCAATAGACCCTTTTAGTCTTTAGTTTCCTGGGCCCATCCCCCCTACTGGCATGAGGCTGTCTGTTGATCACACCCATCTTCAAGAACTTATCTCCCTCAGAGGTAGTGTCTGGAGAACTCATTACTATGTAGGTTCTAGGGCCCTGTTACATTAGCACGGTGAAGGGCAGGAATGTGTATGTTTCATCAGCAACAGGTGAGTGTGCTGCTCTATCGAACACCTGTTCATTCTCCTGCATCTCCTCAAACCTCTCTTTCTTTTTAGTCTCCATCTTGGGGTCTTCTTCCTTTGTTCTCTGTGCCTACCTTGACCCTCTTTTCTTTTAACTAATGGTCTCAAATTTCTTTTTACCTGAGGTCACCCCCTCATCAGTAAGAGTTTTCCCCTCAGTCACATTCTCTAGTGTATTTGCTGGAATTGAGGGCAGTTATGTACTTTGAAAAAGCCTCCCTGGTGATTCTGAATACTCTCCCAGGCAGTTATGCCACCCATGCACATTGTGTTGAGAATTGCTGCCTTAAGTATTTTCACTTGGGGGGGTCCTCATCTGCTCCCTTGGTTTTCATTGTCAATGTCCTTCTAAATTCTGATGGCTCCTATATTTCTATCTCTAGATTAGGCCTCTCTCTGCAGCTCTAGGCCCAAATATTCAACTGCCTCTTGGTTGTCTCCATCATAATGTCCCACAAGCTCTTCAAACATGGTGTGTCCCAAATGTAATTGATCATCTCCCTTGGATCTGCTCTCCCTGCACTCTCCATCTCTGTAAATAGCACCACCCCCCACCCAGTTGCCTCCATCAGAAATCAGGGAGTCATCTTTCACACTTCCACCCACCGTCGCCCACCTCCAGTCGATCACAAACCTGCCAGTTCTGACTCCTTACTATCTCCTGATACAGCCCTTTTGGCCACATTCATGGTGCTCCCCACACGTATAGCACCATGATCCTGTCTGTATTATTGCGACAATTTCCTAGCAGGACCCACTGGCTACAGTCTTGCCCTTCTCCAATCCATCCTCCATACCACTGTCAACATGACCCTTCTAAACCCAAATCATTAACTCCCTCCACAGTTATCCATTGCCTACCAGTGACATCCACATGCCATGTCCTTGCATTCAAGGCTCCCTGGGGTATGAACGTGAGCTCCTCCTTCTCCTTCTTGCTGCTTCAGCCCCTGTGCTGCCCCTCACACCAGCTCTCATGGCTCTCCCCCCACACTCCGGCAGTTTCTCACCTCCTTGCCTTTGCTCACGTGTCCCCCTGCTCACATCTCCCCTCTGCTCTTCCTTCCCTCCTTTTGGTTATATGAGCCCATAAGATTTTGGCCTAGGCTTGCACACATTGGGATCCCACTGGCAACCAGAAGTGTCCTTAGAGTTCCCACCTCATCTGGTGCATGATCCTGTCACTGCCTTTCTTCACTGTTTTGTACATGAGTTTAATTTTCTGTTTCCCCCTGTGAACTCCTGGAGAGCAAGGACCTTGTCCTACTTATCTCTACCTCCCGTGTTCCACACAGGTCCTGAGAGTCGGTGCTCTGTCAACACGTCAAGAATGAATGAGGTGCGAAGGGTCTGACCCCACTTCTTCTAGACTCAGCTCTTGTCACTCTCCAAGACCAGATCTGCGTGCCAGCCGCACCCTTTCACTGGTGCTTCTGCTGTTTAAAATGGCTGATGGTGGACACCTCAGAATCAGGTGGCAGTGGCATCAGTTGCAAGGAACAGAGATGGGAAAAACAGTGGCTTAAACAATTTCAGGGCTTTTCTTATGTAACAAGAAGTAATTCAAGGCTTCCTGGCATGGGTCTCTGTGACCCCATGGGGAACCCTCTGAGCCAGCACAAGATCCACAGTTCCACACCTCCAGCTCTCACTTGCATTCCAGGTAGGAAAAGGGGGAACAACAAAGGGCAAGCCGATGATTGCCAGCCAGGTCAGTGCCCTTAAAAGGGACTTCCTTGCACATGTCACTGGACAGAATGGTGGCACATGGCAGTATCTAGCTAAAAGAAAGGTTGGAGAATATATTTTTAGCAGGACATATTGTTGTCTCCAATAGAATTGGGGTTCTGTTAGTAAGGAAACAGGGAAACAGACACTGAGTCTGCCCACCCACCCAGCAGCCATCTTCCTAGCTTTCTTTGCTATAACAGTTGCTACCGAGTATGGATACTGAGTTACAAGTACTCAGGGAAGGTGGGTGCAGCCCCAGTGGATGAGTCCTTCCTAGTTTAAACCAGTCCTGCTGCTTCCATTTCTCCTGAGATGGATCTGGGGTGAGATGAGTCCTACTTCTGGCCAGTGAGACATAATTGTCTGCTGGGGGCTCCTGGGAAAGTTTTCTTCTCTCCTATAAAGGGGGAGTAGGATAATCACCTCTCTCTTTATCTTACTCTAGCACAATTGTGATGACATGATCCTACAATGACCTTGGGAATTTACATTCAGGAGGGGTCAGAGCTACAGGAAACCAACATGCTGAGGATGCTGGAGCAGGAAGATAGGAGATGTTAGCTTCTTGAGTGGCTGAATTGATCAATCTTGAAACTGCCCACCTCCAGGCTTCTTGTCTCAATCAAATTTAGTCATTTATCCTGAAAGTACCTGATATGTGCGATTTGTCTGTCTAGCACCTTTCCCTTCAGGGAATACCACCCCTTCTTCTTTTGGGGAACTCAAAAGAAGAAGCACTGAACCCTGTGGTTCTGGTAGGGAATGGTTTTCTTTTAACTCATCCTCTTGACCATGGGAGAGGATGTCTGATCCAAGTTGGATCAGTCAGAATCCTTCCCTGATACATATTTGTTTAAACTCAGGGTAGATGTGAGCCTAGGAATTGCTGTTGTCCTTGCTTCCAACCTCTTAGAGAAAGCCAACCCAGGAGAAACAAATAAACACTCAGAGGGTATGAGACAAGGAATAAGAGAGTCTTGCTGGAGGTCCAGCAGTCCCTGAAGCCAACTGTTCCCATAGGTTGGTTATGAGAGTTCATAGATAACCTCCTTTGTCAACACTAGGTCAGGCTGAGTTTTTGCCACTTTTGGACCCCCATGGGGCCTGAACCTCCTTCTTCCTCTACATAACTCATTTCTATCCTTCACATCACCACTTGGTAACCTTTTCTAGCTAGTTCCTGGCTGGAGTCAGCTGCTGAGGACACAGGGGTGATTAAGACTCAGTCTTAAAATGCAGCAGGAAGTCGATTTAAGCAATCATCATTCAGAGGGATAAGTGCTACAAGCCACAGGAAACCTCAGGTCAAAGTGACTGCTTGTTTTTATAACCTTAATGTCTAGCAAAGAGTCTGGCACAGCGTGTTCATGTGATGAATCCATGAAGGGATGAATGAATTTGATTAGAGGAAGAAGCCTTTTACCATAGCTTATGACCGATGCTCTTATTCATAGAATTTTGCCTTCATTTTCATGGCCCAAGCTGTTTCACTACCACATTTCCATCTGAGTGAGAAGATGGAAGAAGGGAGGAAGAGGAGGGGAGGACATGCCCTCTCTTTTTTTTTTTTTTGAGTTGGAGTCTCACTCTGTCGCCCAGACTGGAGTGCAGTGGCTGCTCCTGGCCACCGCAGCCTCTACCTGCGGGGCTCCGGCGATCCTTCTGCCTCAGCCTTCCAAGTAGCTGTAACTACAGGCGCATGCTATCATGCCCGGCTAATTTTTGATTTATTGTAGAGATGAGGTCTCGCCAAGTTGCCCAGGCGGGCTCAGGCAATCCACTCACCTCAGCCTCCCAAAGGCGCGGGATTACAGGCTGAGCCACCGAGCCCGGCTCCCTCTCTCTTTATGGATTCAGTTAGGAAGCCACATGCATCATTTCACTCCATCCCATTGGTCCAGAACTTAGTCACATGGCCCGGCTGTAAGGAAAGCTGGGAAATGTAGTCTTTACTCTGGATGGCTATTTTTGTGTCCCACTAAAAACTGGATGTGTGTGAGGGGTTCCATTTCTATGAAGAAGAGCAGATATTGATGTCCAGCTAGCAGCCTCTGCCACAGTGTGGCTCTGGAGTAAGACCGACTTGTGTTCAAATCCCAGCTTAGGAGCTTCCCAGCTCTGTGGCCTCGGCAAGTCACTTGACCTCTTTGAACCCAAGCCTGGGGTTGTGGAAATAGGAATGGTCGGGAAGAGTAGAAGAAACAGGTTTCACACAGCACATAATGGGGGATTCAATATCTATTTCTCTCCTCCTTTCCTTCCAGTGAAGAGACTCATGCCTAAGTTCTAGCCCTGGCTCTGCCAGTAAAGCTGTGTATGAGCCCGGATCTTTTCACTGGAGGAAGAGGAGTTCAAGCCTTGACTGGATGTGCACTTAGCAAGAAGTGGAGGCGATTCAACACATGGGGAGTTGGACTCAAATATCTGAACCTGAGATTATAGCGGTAGGTTTGTGACACCTGAGGCGCGTGTGTGCTGAGTGTGGAGCTTCTCTGAAGCACATACATGTATACACACATGCCCTACTTGGGCAAAACAGCCTCAAAAAAAATTTATGTCTTCAGGTACTGTAGAAACATACCTCCAGTTCCACTATTTGAGTGCCACTTATTTGTCTATGTGGCTGCCTTGTCCTGGACTGAGCGCTCCTAGAGGGCAGGAAAATAGTTATGTTTATTGAGCAGCTATTATTTGCCACTTGGTTTATATTTTCTTATTTACTTCTCAGTGCCATCTAGCAAGGAGAGTTTACCAGGGTCCCCGACCTCAATAGCAGAGCCAGGATCTGAACTCCCAAACTTCCTCATGCCAGCCCACGTTCTTTGTCCTGCACTGTACTCCCATTGTCTCATTCATTTCCAGATCTCCAGCTCTCAGTACGGTTTCTGGAGCACAGAACATTTTAATGAAGTCTTAAAATAGACAGAGCTTTGTGTGGGGCTGTTGCTGTAGACTGGAGTTGAGGGAGAGGGGAAGTGGGTTTAGGCTCTCCTACCCCCATCCCTGAGTGCCTCTCGTTCGATCCCTGACTGGTGGTCCCTTTATGCTTGGCCCTGGTGACCCAGTGAGGGGGAATGTGACTCGGCTTACAGGCATGGATCTGTAGGAGAAGAGCCAGCTTCAGACTAGCTTGTGACAAAGTCTCTGTCACAGCACCCCGGGCTCCTTCTTGGGGGGGTCCCCAGCCTGGTCACTCCCTGACTCCCAGAACTTTCTCCCTGCATTTCTCTTCTTTCTACTTCACTGAAACATTCTTATTTCAGGAAGAACCACATTTTGGCTTTATTGGTTCTATAACATTTTGTATTTTTGTTTTATCAGTTTCTGCTATTATCTTTATTACAGCATTTTCTTCTATTTTTCTTGTTCAACTCCTTGAGATGAAGACAATTGACTCAACCTTCCTTCTTTCCTAACACACATTTAAGGGTATAAATTTTCCTCTGAGCATAGCTCCAACTGCATCTCACACATTTTTGCTGTTCCATATTGAAGTAGCCCGATCAACACTCGGCTGCTTTCTCTCGTTTGCCAATGATACACGAGAGGCAGGAAACTGGGAAAGAAGAAATTTAATTGGAATTCAGGATTCAGGGAAACAGACTTGGTATTTTTTACCAGAGCCCGCTCAAAGCAACACAAATTCATTCCAGTATTCATGGTAAAACAGGCATTGTCTTATCTATCTTAACTGTTGATTAATAGCTGCTATTACGTGTCTTGTGACCATTTTTAGTATCTTTTATAATCAGAGTTTAGACCTCCAACCGTTGCTGACATAATCTAGTGTTCAGACTGCATCAATTCTGTCATTCTTTCAAGTTACAATGGCTTTTGGGCAATTTGGGGCTGCGTGATTTCCTGCTGGTTAACAGTTCTTTGCTTACACTGGGAGGTTTTGGTTCACAAGACTTAATCATCAGCGCTACACACAAATTTGATTTAAAGGCATAAAAGAAGGCAGTTGTTATCTAAAGACTAAGGGAATGGATATACTTTCTGGGTTTTAGGACATTTTCTCGGAGCTTATTTCTTATCTAGGTCCTGCGGAGTCTATTTCAGGGACATGCAGTTGTTGTTGTTTTTCGCTTCCTGCTTATCAGGGGGTTCAATGCAGACAACCGTGTTTCTTTCAGTACCAGCAACAGTTATTAGATCCAAGGGCTGTGAAGGGGGGAAGACACAAAATGTGTGTTCAAGCAGTTTTATGTTTAGCTTGATTACAAAGGAAAATTTCTAAACTTAACCTTAAACAATCCATTTTATAAAAACCTGACCTAGCAAGAGGTTATAAGTGAGCGCTTTCTATTTCTGTAGTTTCTGGGGAATGGGGTTAATTTGCTAATAGCTATTCCAAAAGTACAGGCTCTGTGTAGAGTACCCCTTAGCTATGACAGCAATAGGGGGTTTGTGATGGTGGGTCTCTTTACCAACATTTTCATCATCATTTAGTTCAAATTTTTGTCTAACTTCCATTATGATTTCTTCTTTATCCATGCTTTCATTAGAAGTGTTTCTGCTTAATTTGTAAACATTTGGATATTATCTACTTTTTTAAAATTGATATCTGGCTTTATGCTTAGTATGCTTTCATTCTCGAGATTAGCTGAGACGCACTTTTTATCCAAGCATGTAATCAGTCATTATATTAGTTTCTTATCGCTGCTATAACAAATTATCACAAACTTAGTGACTTAACACACTTTTATTATCTTATAGTTCTGGTGGTCAGAAGTCTGAAATGGGTTTCACTGGGCTGAAATCAAGGCATCACCAGGGCAGCACTCCTTCCTGAGGCTCTAGGGGAGACAATTTCCTTTTCTCTTCTAGTTTCCTCCTGCATTCTTTGGCTCATGGCCCCCTTCCATCTTTAAAGCCAGCAGTGACATGTGTGTCTTTCTTACTCAGTGTGCCTTTGACACTGACTCTTCTGTCTCTCACTTCCACATCTAAGGACCCTTACAATTATATTGGGTTCATCCAGATAATCCAAGTTAATCTCCTTATCTCATGGTTATCTGACTAGCGACCCTTAATTCCATCCGCAACCTTTTTTCCCTTTGTTATGTGACATAACATATCAAAGGGATTAGGATGAAGGCATCTTTGGGAGGGGGCATTATCCTGACTACCATAGTCAGTTTGAGTACATTTTTCATGTGCAATTGAAAATAATATCTATTCTGTAGCTGCTCTGGAAGGTCAAGTTCATTCATCATTTTGTTCAAGTTTTCTAAATTTCACACTAAGTTTTTTATCGACTTGTCCTGTAAGTTATTGAGAGAGATGTGTTAAAATATTCCTCTACAAATGTGGATCTGTCAATTTTCCCTTTTGGTTCTATTTTTCCTTTTATATGTTATGAAGCTATGTTAATATATGCCTACAAATTTATAATTGCTCTATCTTCCTAAGAGATCTTCCTAAGATTTCATATAGCTATTTTTAACCCAGCTTGACAATATTAGTCTTTTAATTGGAATATTTATCTTTTCATATTTAATATAGTTACACATTTACATTAAATTTGTTTAAATCAGCCAACTTTCTACTTGTCCCACCCTCCCTGTGTCCCATTTTCTCTCTTTTTTTGACCTTTTTGAATTATTTTTATTATTCTGCTTTTTTTCCTGTAGAATTTTATTAGTTACATACTTATTTACAATCCTTTTAGTGATTACCTCAGGAAAATATAACATTGATTGTAGACATATTAAGGGTAATGCAAAATTAATACTTTTACTACTTCCAGGACCATGCAAGGACATTATAATATTTTAACTGCATTTACCCTTTCCTGCTGTTTGTTTCTATTGTTGTAAATTTTTTTTTTTGAGTTGGAGTCTCACTCTGTCGCCCAGACTGGAGTGCAGTGGCCGCTCCCATCCACTGCAGCCTCGATCTGCTGGGCTCTGGCGATCCTTCTGCCTCAGCCTTCCAAGTAGCTGGAACTACAGGCGTGCGCTACCACACCTGGCTAATTTTTTGATTAATTGTAGAGATGAGGTCTCACCAAGTTGCCCAGGCAGGTCTCGAACCCGCGGGTTCAGGCAATTCACTCACCTCAGCCTCCCAAGGCACGGGATTACAGGCTGAGCCACCGAGCCCGGCTTATTGTTATAAATTTTAACCCTTATAAGATGTAGTTGCTTTTACTTTCTTTCAATCAGTGTTAATAAGATTTATCCACATATTACTTTTTTTGCTGTTCTTCATTGGAATCTCCATGCTTCTTTGAGGGATCATCTTTCCTCTACCTAAAGCACTTCTTTTGTTGTTTCCTATAAGGAAGCTCTGTTGGTAGCAAAAGCCAGTGGTGATGAACTCTCTTGGTTTTTTCCTTTGTGTGAAATCATCTTTATTCCATCTCCATTTCTGAAGGATATTTCCACTGAATCTGGATTTCCAGGGTGGCAGTGATCTTCTTTCAGGACTTTGCAGATGTCATCTTATTGTCTTCCTTTCTCCGTTTCTCCTCTTGAAGAGTCAGCTGTCAGTCCTGCCATGGCCTTTTGGAAGGTAATGCATCTTTTTTCCCCGGGATGCTTTTAAGAATTTCTCCTGTTCTTGATTTTATTTATTTATTTATTTATGAGTTGGAGTCTCACTCCTCTCACCCAGGCTAGAGTGCAGTGGCTTGCTCATGGCCACTGCAGCCTCGACCTGCAGGGCTCAGGTGATCCTTCTGTCTCAGCCTTCCAAGTAGCTGGAACTACAGACACATGCCACCATGTCCGGCTAGTTTTTGTGATTTATTGTAGAGACGAGGTCTCACCAAGTTGCCCAGGCTGGTCTCGAACCCCCAGGCTCAGGCAATCCTCTCGCCTCGGCCTCCCAAACAGCTGATATTACATGCTGAGCCACTGAGCCCAACCTGTTCTTGATTTATAACTGCTTCACTTTCAGGGGCCTAGTTGTGATTTCCTTTGCATTTCTCATGCTTGGGATTCCCTGAGATTCTTGAATGTGTGACTTACTGTCTTTCGACAGTTTGGGGGAAATTCTAGATATTTACTATTCAAATATTATTTCTACCCTAACTGTGTCCTCCACTTCTGGGGCTCCTTACGTGTTAGGCCTTCTTACTATGTCCATGTTAATGTGATACTTTTCTCCATACTTTCCACTCTTTTCCCTCAGATCATTTCTTTTGATCTCGCTAACAGAATTCACAAAGTCCTTCTTCATCTCTATGTGATCTGCTGTTATCTGTTGTTATTGAGTTCATAAATTTGATTAAGGTATTTTTCAGTTCTAGAACGTCCATTTGATTCCTTTTTTTATTGAAATCTCATTTTAAATTTAAAGTCCTGAATATATTAACTATAATGATTTTCAAGTCTATGTCGTATGACTCCACTGTGTGGATCTCCCATTCTGATCTTTTAAAATATTTTAATTTATTTATTTGACTCAGGGTCTCACTGTCACCCAGGCTGGAGTGCAGTGGCATAATCATGATGATCATAGCTCATGGCAGCCTCAACCTCCTGGACTCACACGAAACTTTCACTTCAGCATCTTGAGAAGCTGGGACTACAGGTGTGCACTACCATACCCAACTAACATTAATTTCATTTAATTTTTTGTAGAGACAAGTTTTCACTATGCTGCCCAGGCTGGTCTCAAAATCCTAGGCCTGGCCTTGACCTTTTAAAAATATATCTCAAGATAGTTGTAAGCCAAGCACAGTGGCTCATGCCTGTAATTCCAGTACTTTGGGAGACCAAGGCAGGTGGATTGCTTGAGCCCAGGAGTTTGAAACCAGCCTGAGCATCATAGCAAGTCCCCATCACTACCAAAAAATAAAAACTTAGCTGGGCATAGTGGTACTTTCCTGTAGTCTCAGCTACTTGGGAAGCTGAGGCAGAAAGATTGCCTGAGCCCGGGAGGTCAAGGCTGCTGTGAGCCATGATTGTGCCCCTGCACTCCAGCCTGAGTGACAGAGTGAGACCCTGAACACCTAAAAAAAAAAAAAAAAAAAAAAAAAAAAGATAACTGGAGATTCATACTCATTTGTGAGAAAGAAAACAGAGAGATCCTATGCGTTCTTTACCAAGTTAGCTCTCATGGTAATATTCTGCAAAACTAGAATACAATATCACAACCTGGATATTGACATTGATACAATCTTATTCAGATTTCCCTAGTTTTAGTTTCCCTTGTGTTCATGTGTGTATTTGTTTGTCTTTGTGTGTGTGTGTGTGTGTGATTTCATTCTAGGCAATTTTACCACATGTGTAGGTCTGTTGGCCTTTAAAAATTTTTTTTTCTCTGAATTTTTAGTCATTTAGTTTTTGTTTCCAGATATGTCTGATTTTTAAGAACTTGAATGCCAAATCTGTGTAACAAAAATATAATGTGAGAGTTTGGATGATGTTGTTCTCTTCCTCCAGAGAATTTACTTGGTTTCTGGCAAGCTGTTGGTGAAGAGGCAGACACCTTAATTCAATCAATGAACCAGAGACTTGGAAGCCAGCATTCCATCTGTGGGAGGGCTGGAATACTTCCCTACTCTGAGAGTGTAACTCACTGAAAGCCTGGGTCATTTACCAGAGCTCCTGATCCTGAACTCCAGTTTTTAGCTGGAAGCTCTAGGTCTAAATGTCACGTAATTTTCTGAACATTAACCAGCTGCTCAACTGAGCCACTTACTGTAAGTGGACAAGGTCGTGAAGAGGAAAACTGCAGCCCTAGAAGTCAGGCTCACCTTTCTGACCTTCTCTTCTCTCTGAGGTCTTTGCTCCTCAACTCTACCTTGTCTTGGTACATCCAATGCCTTCTATGGATGTCTTACATGTTTGAATGTCTTACATGTTGGATGTCTTACATGGATGTTGTTCAGTGTTTCCATGTTTTCTGAGTGGGAGAGTAGGTAGAGGAATAAAGAGATCCAGGACCATGCCCTGGGCTACTGAAGCTCTTAGGGGTCAAGGAGGTGAGAAGGAATCAGAAGAAGCCTGGGAAGGAGTACCAGTGAAATGTTCTCAAAGTGTGTTCCAAGGACCAGTAGCCATAGGATCACCTGGCATGTGTTTGAGATTCAGACTTTTGGGCCTCACCCCAGATCTACTGCCGCAGAAACTCTAGGGGTAAGGCCCAGCAATCTATGCTTTTTATGATTTAAGGGAGGCTAAAGTCTGAGAACCACTGAGGTAGAAGGAAAACCAGGAGAGTGTGTGTTTTGGAAGACAAGAGAAGAAATTTTTCAAGAAAGCAAGAGTGGTTATCTGTGTATCAAATGCAACTGAGGGTTTGGCTAAGATGAGGACAGAGGCCCGGCCATTAGTTTTTGTAACATGGAGACTGATATTGGCCTTGACAAGAGAGACCTCAGTGGAGTGGTGGTGGGGAGTGGGAGCAGCAGCCTGATGGGATCTATCCAAGGTGTGAATGAGATCATGAAGAAGGGTCAGTAAAGACTGCAGATGCGCTGTGCAGTGAAGGGTTAACTCAGCAGACTTGGGCTGATCAAACCCTGCACTTTCCAAAGAAGGGAGTGGTTGACCAGCTCCAGGTAGATAAGCTCTAGGCTCCTGAAATATCCTGCCTGATAAGCATGTCTTTGTATACCTTGGACTATACCAGATAATGCTAAAGTCACTTATGGCAAATGTTAACAAAGTCATTTACTTGCCTGGGGTCCTGGGTCACACTATCAGTTTGTATCACTGGAGGGCCTGGAGGTCCCAGAGGGGCCTCTGCTTTGGAGAGGGGGTTGTGAAGACTGAGTAGTCATGGGCAGTTATGCAGGTACTCCATGACATGACTCACCCTTGGTACAGACCCAGTACAGACCAACAGGTAAGCTTCCCTGGTCGGTGATTTTCTGTACATGTGTCACACATCATTGCTGGGATGTATGTCTGTAGGACTTTGGGAGAGAACAACTGGAATCTTGTTCCTGGTCTCTTCTGGATTCCGCCCTATGCATCTTTTTCCTTTGCTGATTTTCATCTATATCCTTTCAATGTAATAAACTAAGACCATGAGTTCAACAGCTTTTCTGAGTTCTGTGAGCCCTTCTAGTAAGTCATCAAACCTGAGAGTGATCTTGAGGACCCTTGGCACACCTGCTTTTTCAAAAAGTTTTGCAGAGAAAGGAGAAAACAAATGACAGTTGCAGGAAGGTGCTGGCTTAAGGCGGGAATATACTCCGGCCGACTTGTGTGCCCACTGGGATAACAACATAGACAAGGGTAAGCTGGCAACTCAGGAGAAATGTTGAGAAGGTAACATGGAAGGGTCTAGGACACAGTGCCTCTGAGAGGAGCAGAGAGTCATTCAGTGACTGGGGGAAGCCAGAGAATCTAGAGCCAATGCAGGTTTGTGGGCAGACTCAGTGGTGGGGTGATGGGGGAGGCTGCACGGATGGTTTCCTTATGGACTAGGAGGTAAAGTCACCTTTGCAATGTGCAGGGCTGGAGGTGGGTGGGAATCTGTAGATTTGAGGAGAGGGAGGATACAATGCAGCCATTTTGGAGAGCAAGCAATCATACAGGGATGTGCTAAGACTGCAGGGCAGGGTGAAAGGCCCCTTGGAGATCACCCACCATGAATTGAAAACGAGAGTCAACACGCACAGAACCCCCATGCTTTTCTGCATCAGCATTCAGCTGTGCAGGTGCTGGCATGAAGCAGGTGGACAGCAGGACTTCACCAGGTGTGGACACTGCCAGCTGAGTGGGGCAGAGGGAGAGAGGGTGCTTGCAAGTAAATCAGCGTGAGAGAGGATAAACAAGGCATAGCTGCCTGCAGCTTAGTTGTGTTCAGTGGTAATTAAAATATTTTTTATTTTAAAACAAATCTGGATCCATTCTGGAATAGAATGAGAAAAAAAGCACATGAATTTTTCGGACTCAGCAGACCTCAAATGGCTTTCTCGTTTGAAGTGTCACTTTAGCTCTGCCAACTCCCTGGTCCTGGTGGGGTGAATCTACTCTTGTTGGAAGTTTGGGAAGCTTTGGGAAGTCTGGGAAGCCCTGTCCTGCTGGTGTGACCTCCTTGACCTCTGAATAGCCCTCTGGCTTGTCACAGGGGTCATCTGAAGACAAGGTCCAACCAAGAGCAGTGACGATATTGACAGCAGGAGGATGAAGATTTGTGTCCCTATGATGGTGTGAGCAGTGAGGGCTGGGGACCAGATCAAGACCCTCCCAGGGATGGGGTGGGCACTGCAGGGGTTGGGTGGGGTAGCCAACCCTGGTGCTGCCTGAGAGTCCAGTCTAGAAGCCAAACATGTCAGAGGGGTCCGGGTAGAGAGTGGAGAGGGGGGCTGTCGAAATACAACAGGGTCCTTCCCTCTCCCCTGCCCTATCTCCCTGGGACCCCAAGGGAGGAAACACTCTGGGGGTCCAGGCAGGTGACTCGGATAGCCCGGGGCCCCAGGAAATAAGTCAGGGACTCGGATCCTAGAACTGGGGCACAAGAAGTAGATGGGGTGTTGGGAATGAGGCCAAAGCCCAGTTATCAGAACTGGGACACTTTCCATGTGGGACCTGTGTTCTTTACATCCTTCTTGCACGGGCCCGGGAACCGGTGTGCACCTGAGCCTGGGAACAGACAGAACCTTCAGGTTTGGGGGCATATTTAGGGTTGGGGGAGGCTTTAGGGCAGTTCAGGGGCAGGCGCTTTCTCTGCCCTTTCCTATTACCCTGACCCTAATAGTCCCTTTCTGCCTGCCCAGCAACCCCCCACCCCCCACCCAGGATAGCCCCACCCCTGCAAAGAAGAGCCTTAGAGTAAACAGCATGTTTATTTTGAACATTCAAATTTACAAAAACAAAAAGGTAACAAAAACCATGACACAGATCATACACGCGCACACACACATACACACACGCACGTTGCAGCTCATGTCAATTTATGTACAAAATAGGGAGAGGGAAAGGAAGGGGGGTGACCGGGGAGTGGTTGTTAGTAGGGTGCACTGATGTCACAGTGTTGGCCAACCTGACATGCTCACTCACACTCAGCCTGGGCCCATGTGAGCCCCTTCCCCACCCAGGGGTCAGGGAGGGAGGTGGAGTCTGGAGTGGCAGGCAGTGGGAATAAAGGAGTGAAGGGAGTGATCCCATCTCTGGGAGGGGGCTCCTTCCCCAGGTTACTCAGGCCAAGGGTGCTGGGACACATAGATGAGGAGGGATCCAGTGTTGGGAAGAGGGGCCACTGTGTCCTGGAGAGAACCAGATGCAGTCAGAGGCTGGGATCACATCTCCTGTGTCCAGCTGGGTGGCCTTCAGGGTTGCTCACCCTCCCCGCTTCTTTACCTGTAAAATGGGAACTTTGGCCTCCTCCAAGAGCTCTTCCTGTCCAATCTGTGGTCCTAGGTCATGCAGAGTTGTGGTGAGGGGATATGCCCCTTGGGACATTGGTGGGAGCACCACATGCCTCAAAGGTGGGAAGATCTGGCAGATAACAGCTGGGAAGCACCTGGTGCAGGGCCTGGCCCCAAGTAGCACTTAGAGGAGCAGCAGCCCCCCTCCCCTTCCCGGCCTGGGACTCTTGAGAGCTGTTCAGCTTCCCTTTCTCTTTTAGCCCTCCTGGGAACTCTGGGAGAAGGAGAAGGGCTGAGGCTGTGGACACATGGTGGAAGGGACACATTCCCAAGGGGACCCTGGCCCTGGCCTGTTCCCTGCCTCTGTTTCTCCACCTCAAGTCGCATGGGGTCTTGCACATCCCTTTAGGTTGAAACACACCAGGGGCAACAGCACCCAGAGCCCACTCTACACAGGATTAGGGGGTGCTCGTCCCCTCAGGCTGAGGGGTGGGCCCTGGACGTGACCTATTTTGGTCTGAAATCTGGGCTCTGTCACTCTCTAGCTGATTGACACTAGACAGGTCACGCCACCTCTCTGTGCCCCAGTTTCCTCACCTATAAAATGGGGTGAGGGACAGTCCTAACTTACACCTGTGTTGTGAGGATAAACAGGATGGTGCCCAGGACATGCTCTGTGCAGTGCTGGATACTTAAAGCATGGGCTCCGTCATCAATATTAGCCAGGAGCAGCTCAGGACACGACTGGGTGCCACTTCCAGCTCCTCTGTTTCTTTCTTCTTGGATGTGCCCAGGGGCAGCAGAAGATATCGAAACTGGAGTCCAAACAGCAGGTGCTCAGGAAGTGTATGTAGAATGATACACGGAGGGAGGAGGGGCAGGGACTTTGGAAATGAGGAGCCAGGGCCGTCGCCAATGACCCAGACTCAGAGCCCACGCCCCAGCATCTCCAATTGTCCCTGTTCCCCCAGGAAGGCTGGCCGGGTGACTCAGCATGGGAACGAGGCTCAGACGTCAGATACCTCATCATTGCTGGGACGAAGCATAAAGGACTTGGGAGGGTACGTCTGGGTGGGCTGGAGTGACCAAGCAAGTGGTGTCACCTCCCTCCCTGAGACCCTATCGTCCTCCCAAGTTTTACAAAAGCTACCTCCTTCCATACAATAAGAGGGACAGATGAAGCTCAGCATCCCTGGAACCTGCATTCCGAATTCTGCCGTCACCCCAGCAACAGCGCATGTCATTATGATGAGACACTTGACCCAGCACTTGGGCTGATGTCATTGGCTGTTACCAGGGCAACCTGATCTCAGCAGGTCTGGCTGAAACCCACCATTGCTCTTCCTTCCAGGGGGAGTTGGGCCGCAGGTGCTGAGCAATTCATTTGTGCTCTCAGAATGGAAACAAGGATTTGGGGGCCAGAGGTGACAAGACTTGGAAACACTTCCATGGCATAGGGCCCCATGGCCCACTGCTTTTGTATCATATCTCAGACTATGTGGCCTTGGGGAGCGGAGATGGGGAACAAAAAGAGGGCTTGGGTTTCCACTTGAGTTAGGGAACCTGCAGCTGCTCAGTCACCTGCAAAGTGATGAGCAGGGAAAGGAGGAGGGATACCTGTGTACCCGGTTCTCTGTTCTGCCAAAGTATTCAGGATTCATAACCTCCTATCCCCTACTTCATGGGGATGGGGGGCCCAAGATGTCTGGGTGTTCCAGGCATCAAGTTGGAAAGCATCCTGACCTCTCAGATGTCCGCCTACTTGGGTGGAGGCTGAACTCAAAGATCCTCAGGGACAAAGTGGTACGGTGTGTGTGTGTGTGGTGGGGGGAAGCACTGAAGAAGGAGTTAGATGCTCTGGGTTCTAGTCCTGGCTCTGCCTTAATGTGCTGTGTGATCCTGTGCAAGTCACTTGCGCTCTCTGAGCTCTTCCTCATCTCTCACAAAAGTTCAGACTGGGTGGCTTTTCTCAGCTCTGACACTCTTACAGTCTCTTGAAGGAGCTAGTGACCACTCAAAGGTAGAGTCCAGGAAGCTATCAGTCCTTTGAGACATTCTCAGACAGTCATGGGTGCCAGGCTGGAGAGATCCAGAGGGAGTGGATTTTTACAACCCATGTGTGAGGTTGGTCTGCCTTGAACCTTGCCCTTCCCTTGACCTTCTCTGGAGCCAGCTGCTGACCCTAAGTCAAGACTATCCTGATCCCATCTGCTGCCCAGTCCCAGGACCTAGCCCTGCTAAGCCCAGGGTCACCAGATGGGTTCTCGGGCTTTCCCCACCCTATCCATCTGGAGTCACAGACCACCCACACCCAATCTGGAGAGCTCTTGCAAATGACCAGAGAAGGACCTCAGCTCACAGATGAAGAAGTCCAGGCCCAGAGAGGGCAAGGACACAGCAGGCTAGCAGCAGGGCTGGCTGGGAACCAAGGGCTCCTCCCTCTCAACCAAGTGCTCTGGCCACCACTCCATGACTCTCCCTAACCCTCTCAGCTTCTTCCTTCCTTCCCCAAAGCCATGCACAGGAGGTAGGCAATGTCTCCAGAGGTGGGGTCTCCAGTCATGATGCCTCTGCCTCAAGCTGCTCCCAGCCTGGTTGAAGTGGCCCAGGTCCTGTCCTTGGCGCAGCGGGGGAGGGGTGACTGTGCCAGTGACCACAGCTCTGGGTGAGCACAGGGGCACAGGGGGTGACTGTGGCCCTTTGACCTCCCAGAGTCTTGGTCCCTAGCCCTCAGGGCTAGAGCTGGGAAGGGAATGTCCTAACAACTGAGGTGGGGCTGGGCCAGGCATGGAGCCAACATTCGAACCACTGTACACGAAGAAAGGAGGAGAGAGGAGGAAGGAGGAGGTGTGGGAGGGGTGGGAGAGGTGCCATCAGGATCTCGTTGCCCTTGACTGGCAGCTGGGATGGAAAGATGGAGGAGGGTGAGTCTGACCTCCTGTGTCCCTGTCACCCCCTTCTATAGCCTGTGGTGGCTCTGAAGGGGAAGGGGCCCGGCCTGCTGCATAGGGAACAGAGGGCAGATGGCCACCCCCACCACTGAGATAGTGGCCATCCCCTACACAACTTCATGGGAGATGCCAATCGAGATAGGTGACATCATGGGTGACTAGTGACTGATGGGCCAGGCAGGGAGACAACTCCAGTGCAATGCCAGGAGGGTGGGCTCCAACTGTTGACTTAGGATGCTCGTCCCTATCCAGGTGGGGTTAGGGGACACACTTCCAGGGCAGGGCATTCTGGAGGTGTGGGCACAGGTGAAGGGAAACGGGAGGCAGGGTCAGGAGTGGGGCAGGAGGGAAAGCCAGTGTGTGGGCAGGCCGAGGAGGGAATGTGCCCCCCTTTGAGGTGCCCAAAGTGGCAGGCAAGGGAGGGGCCCTGGACAAAGTGTCCCCTCATGCCTTGGCCCTCCCCTTGCAGACATCAAAGGCGGCCTTTGTTGCACCCCCGAAGGCCTCCACCAGCCTGTCTTCCCAGGGAAGGACGTTGCCCAGCAGCGGCCCGGTACAGTTGGCAATGCCCAGGACCTGAGCAGGTGTCAAGGCGTGGTCCCACAGGTTAAACTGGGCAATGTCACCGACGAAGGCTTGCGTGGCATCAAACCGGCCGCCCAGGGTATCCTGGGCCAAGACAGCAGCAGTGAAGGGAGAGAGACATGGAGTGAGGGAACAGAGAAGGCAGGCAGGGTGACTCAAGAGTCAGACCCCTATCCCCACTGAAGCCCCACCCCTAAGGCTCTAGTCCTTCTCCAAGGCTCTAGCCCCACCCCCAAGGCACTAGTCCATTCCCAAAGCACTAGTCCCTTGGGCAGGTCTCTGCTCTCTCTGGTCCTTACTCTGCCTATCTGCACAATGGTAGGGTCCAGCCCCAATACTAGCCTGAGCCTTACCTGCTCCTGGCCCAGGATAAGGATCCCATGAGGCTTGATGGGGTGCCAGGCAGCCAGGTTCTCACCAGAGCCCTGCAGCTCCCCGTCCTGGTAGGCAGACCACAGTCCATCCCTCGTGGTCCAGGCGATGCAGATGTGGTGCCAGTCATTGTCCTTCAGGCTCAGAGGCAGCTGGGCCACCTGGACACAGGTCCCCAAAGCCCAGGTCAGAGATGCCACAAGGCCCACAGCTGGAGTAGTGCAGTGGGCGTGGGAGATCCAGGTCCTCCCTTCCAGGGTCTGACCCAAGGCCTGACCCCCTGCTTCCCAGCCCAGTATCTTTCCTGACTCCTCTCTCCTCCTTCCCCACAGAACCAAGCAGCTTCACTAGGGACTCTCCAGTGTTTTTCAGTTGTCTCTAGGTAGCTTATTCACTCTCTAAAAGGCGTATATGATGATGAGGATGGGAGCAGAGTTTTACAATCCTATTACCCCTCAACATCTCATCAGGGCCCAGCACACAGCTGGGGCTTAAGAAGCCCTGGCAGTGGTAGAAGAAGCCTTGGACTCAGAGGCCAGACACTGGTATCTGGCCCTGGCTTTGCCCCCAACAATCCCTTGTGTGACCTGGGGGAAGCTGCTCTTCCTCCCTGAGCCTGTTTCCTCATCTATAAAGTGAGAAGGTCAGACAAGAGATGGCAAATATGCAGCCACTGCCTTTTCCTCCACCCAAGGAAGACATGGCTAATCAATCATGAGCCTAGACTCAGCCTCAACTCTGCCATCATAGTGCTCTGGGAAGCTACCACTGATGGAATAGAATTGGCCTGTGAGATGAAATGTACTTGCTATCTGTAGATTTGGTGCTCCCAAAGGACTCTTTCATCTCATAAGTTCTCTGAGATTACAATTTAATGTAACATTCTCTGAGGCCTATGTGGTGCTGGGCCTGGTGGACACTGGGGATATGGGAAGGACTCCAGGGACAATACTACAAGACAAAATAACATAGGGACCATATGGGAGGTACAGAGGCAGTGAGGCCCAGAGGAAGAGGGGGTATAGGGACAGAAGGCATGTTGTCGAAACACGTCTGGGGCAATGGAACCTGACTGTTCCGTGGCTAGGCAAACCAAGCAGCGGGCACAGCAGGAGCAGAGGCTTGGAGGATGGACTGACAAGGGCGCAGTCTGTGAGACTGGTTCGCAGGACTCCAGAAGTTCCCGGATCAGGGCTGGGTAGTGCTCTGTCCAGGGTGCTGAATTCCTTCTCATGCGATCTGAGTGCTGAACTTGGTCTAGGTCAAGAACCACAGCCTGGGAGCGATGTGGGGAATGGGATAACAGCATCTAGATGTAGTCCAGCTACCCTGGTGGTCACAGGGTTTAATGGACCACAAGAGAAAGTCACTGTCCCCTAGGCCCATTTCCTTTCTACTCCTTCAGGATGCCCGTGAGTGGCACCTGCTGAGCTGCGTTCTGATGGGTGTTGTCAGCCACTCCTAGTGGCTCTATGTGGCTGTGGGCTGGTCATAGGTGGGTGTAATATGTGATTTCCAGAAGCATCTCCACAGACCACCATGTCTGCAAGGCCTATAGCAATGTGGCAGACAGGGGAAGGTACTCTGGGGGCAGAATGAGGGTGATAAGATGCTCCCCTTCCTCTCCCCTCAATCACCATGCCACTGCCATGTGCCTCTCACCCAAGGCTTGTCTTTGTCCCTTCCCTCAGCCAAGCTGGGGGAAAGGCATGGGGGTGGGAGGTCTGGGCACAAGGAAGGTGGGCAGTCCAAGGGCGGAACAGGGAAGGGGTGAAGAGGTGGTTTCTGGAGCCCAAGACCCCAAAATGCACATCACCCCTTTGCCAGCTGTGTGGCCCCTCTGAGCCTCAGCTTCTTCATCCACAAAATGGGGATAGTGAGGATGCCTACCTCCCAGTACCACTGGGAAGGTCAAGGTGATAACGTGAGCAAACTGCTTATTATCACAGTGCTCATCATAAGGAAAGCTCACAGGTATCAATGCTTGCTAAATACTAGGCTCTGCTGAAAGTCCTCTGCATGTATCTAAGCCACTTATTTCTCACTATGACCCTACAAGGCAGGGGCTATTATCATTCCTGCTTTATAAATGAGGAAACTGAGGCACAGATTGGGTAAATGGCTAGTCTAAGGTCACACAGCAGTTAAGATACAGAACCAGGACTCAAACCCAGCATGTAGGCCCCAGGGACTGAGCATAGCACCATTCTACTCACCACAGTAGGGAGGGACAGAAGGGTTGGCTCCAGGGGAGCAGAGGGACAGGTGTTCACCAGCACCCCCTCCCTCCCTCTCTCCCCAGGTAGTCCTTGCACCTCCCTCTCTTCTCTCTAGTCCAAGAGAAAGAGCAGGACCCTGGGAGTGGACACCTCAGCCCTGCTCCCATAGCTGAGTCCCATCACTGAATCTCTAATGAGCGTCACTTGCCTCCTCTGTTGGACACACCCCTCTTCAGCCAGCCCCATGTCTAGACTGTCTTTGCATTCCCAGAATCCAGCCTGGCACACAGTAGGCACTTAACGTGTGCCAAATTTGCTGAGCAGGAGAATGAGAAATGCTGACCCAGGTTTGGGCCCAGTGGGAACAGGCATTCCTGGAAGTCACCGTCACCCACTGGCCAGCACCTCCCCACCCCCCGCCTTGCCCACCTTGTCGTTGATCAGCAGCTCCATGGGGTCGGGACCCGCCTCCAGCAGCACAATCTCGTTGGCCTGCCCGGGCACCGAGTAGGAGAAGGGGGTGCCCTGGCCGGTGCTGCCCGACCGGGACCGCAGCCACATGCAGGCGGTGAATGCGTAGAGCTCAGGCAACGCCTTCCGCACACGGGCGTACATATAGTTGTTGCGGATGGGGATGCTGATCTTGAAGGCGTCTGGAGGGCTGTAGGCCGAGGACCCTGAGGGTGGGCGAGGCAGATGTGGTGGGGTCAGTGGACACTGACTGGTGGGGTGGACAGGGCACACTCTGGAATGAGGGCCAACAGCTCCTTGGCACCTGCTATGTTCCAGGTGTTCCACCTTGTATTAAGGGCTGTGGTTAAAGCTCAAGGGCTCTGGACATAAGATGTTCTTAGTTCAAATTCTCAGTTCAAATTCTACCTCCCAGCCATGAGACTTCAACAGGCTAAACTTGTTTCCCCTGATCCCTTCAGAGAGCTGGTGTAGAGGGACTGGTGGCAGGACTGAGGAGACTGCTTCTCCTGTCCCTGTGCTCCAGCCAGGATGCTGTCCCTGAGCCCCTCAGGCCCATTCCTCCCCTGCAGCTGGGCTCCTGTTATAGCCCCTCCACTTCAAAATTTGATCTCCACCACTGCTTTCAAGAACTAGCTTGAAGCCCACCTCCTCCAGGAGGCCACTTGGATTTTCTGTTCCTGAACCATTCCCTATCTAAGCTGGTCCCACATAATGGCACATAGTTTCCCCTGTTCTCCTCAACTTGTCTGTAAGCCTCTTCAGGGTGGTCCTCACAAGATTTCAAAGCTGAAAGGTTCCTGAGAGCTCATGAATCCTAATCCCCTTTTCTCAGATGAGGAAAACTGAGGCCTGGGGAAAAGAAGTCCAAGGTCACAGAGCAAGCCAGTGACAGAGGTAGATCCAGGAACCAAGCCTCCTCATGCTCATACCTGTACACTGTGCAAGATGTTCCTCTGACCCCTGGGCAGTGCCAGGTCTAGGTGCTAAGCAAATGACAAAATTCTGGCTGATTCATTGAAGGTGCTATTTTGTGGGTGGTGAAATGCGACTGTGGAGTCATTCCTGGCTTGTGGTGTAGACCCACCACTTAATGGCTGTGTGACCTTGACTTCACTTGACCTCTCTGAGCCTCAGTTTCCTCACGTGTGAAAATTGTAAAGATTAAACCAGCTGAGGTGTTGAGTTCTCAGCCCACTCCCAGGACACAGTGAGTGCCAGGAAATGGCACCTGCCAATAATAACTTTGATAATGCTAATAATACCCCCCAATTATTTTCCTCACTGTGTTTTCCACAGCTGCTTTCCCACCTCCCTTCCAGTGTTAGCCTCTGGAGAGCAGGGATGTGTTTTTCGAGTGGACCTGTGACCCCAAGGACCCTTTCAATGCTTTCTGCGGGGCCCAGACCCACCGTGCTCCAGCTCGGCCACACGGCCCTGCAGGGCATCCAGCTCCTTCTCCACCTCCTGCCGCTGCCGACGGCTGCTGTGACCGAGGGCTGCGCGCTCCTTCTCCAGTGCCAGCACCTGGGCCAGCAGCTGGCCCTCCAGCTGGTCCATCTTGGAGTGCAGGGCGGTGGGCGCGGCAGGGCCCGGGGCTGGGGCGGCCGAGAGGTTCACACGGGTTGGAAGCTCCTGCTGCTCACAGGGCAGAGAAGGGTATGAGAGTCACTTGGGGGAAGGAAGGGGATGCCCACCACCCTGCTCAGTGACCCCAGGGGAGCCCCAACTTCATCATATGTAAAGGGGGGGTGGCACTGCCCATGACAGGCAACTGATGTGTCCTGGGGCCTGGCAGACTCTGTTCCCTGTGCTGGTGCACAACAGTGCACAGAGCTGTTTCCTGTCGGTGAGGACCTCTTAGCCTGTGGCAGGGTGTGGGCCTGGCACTGGAACCCTGTGAAAGCGGGTGGGTCCTTCCCAGCTGCAACACTTCCCAGCTGTAAAGGAGGGCCTGTCTCAGTCATCGCTCAATCACACGTCAAGCTTCTCTAAAAATGGCACCGAGGCCAGGCATAGTGGCTCACGCCTGTAATCCTAGCACTCTGGGAGGCCAAGGCGGGAGGTTTGCTTGAGCCCAGCCTGGGCAACATAGTGGGCAACCTCACCTCTCCAAAAAAAACAACAAAAAAATCAAAACATTAGCCAGGTGTGGTGGTGCACGCCCGCAGTCCCAGATATTTAGGAAGCTGAGGTGAAAGAATGGCCTGAGCTCAGAAGTCAAGGCTGTGGTGAGCTGTGATTGTGCCACTGCCCTCGAGTCCGGGCAACAGAGTAAGACCCTGACTCAAAAAGAAAAAAATGGCACTGGGTGCAAGGCTGGGTGGCACTGGGTGGGCCCCGGGGCACAAACATGGGCCTCTGGAATAGGACCACAATGGTTTGGCTGTGCCAGGGAGCAGGTGGCTAAAGTCACATATCCTGGAGTCAGACCGCGAAGGGTTCAAAGACAGCTCAGGAGCCACACTGCTGTGTGACCCTGGATAAATCCCTCGACTTCTCTGAACTTGTTTACTCAAGAGACAACTGCACCTGTCTGGAGGGTTGTGGGGGGGATCAGGTGGTCAATGCCAAGACTCAGAGCCTGCTTATTGCAATTACTGGCTAGGGCAGAGTGTTCCAGGGTGGGCTCTGACACCCCCATCTGGCCTGTCTTAAGACTCCAGTGGGCAGGAGTATTGGGACAAGAGCAGGTGAGAGAATCTCCTCCCCCCTCTCCTGCTGGAGGAAGCCCCTTCTGGGCTACAGGAAGGCAGGTAAGGCCACAGGCCCACAATCTTGGAGGTGGCAGACTCTGGCAGACACGTCACAGAAACATCAGTAGGAGATTCATAATTCAATGAGCTGCTAGGAGCCAAATTAAACCTTCATCATCTCTCTGATTCACCCCCCTCCACGGTCCCCGCTGTCAGACTTCTGCACTCCCGAGGGCCTGGAAAGCTCCTGTTCAGCTCCCAGCTCCCTAACCCCAGGCTTAGGCTCCAGACAAGAGCTCATTGCATTCTCATGATTCAGTCACCGAGCAAACCTTCAGTGAGCACCTACTATGTGCTAGGCACTGCCCCAGGTAAAGATATGGCTGAAGACAAGACAGAAAACCAAGAACACATTTTTCGAGTGCCCTGAGTTGCGAAGGGATGGAGCCCCTCCCCATCCTCGCTGGACTAGCCCTGGCCCTGCTGGTCATTGGCTGGGTGACACTGGGCAAATCCCTTAACCCCTTTGCACCTATTTTTCTAGCCACATGATGAGAGGATAAGTGTGTCTCCAGAGCCCAAGTGCTGGGGGGGGGTGCCATTGCCGTGCTTGGCACTCGAGACATGAGAACTGCCATCATGGATGGTGATGTGATCTTGTGCTGAGGGGTTGGAGGGACCAACACTCAGCTGTGCCACTGCACCCCAAGGATGGGGCAGGTGGGGTAACCCCTCTGGGATCATTTCTCCTCTTCTATAAAATGGGGGCCTGGAATGCCCAGCTTGCAGGGCTGTGGTCATGATTAAATGATGGCATGTAGGGGAAGGGCCTGGCTCAAAGCCTGGTCCACAGTTAGGTGCCCAGGGCATGATTCGGGTAGGTGAGGAGACGGAATGTGGTGCTCTCGGCTGTGGTCTGAGTCCCAGAGGGCACCTGACCAATACTCACTCACTGAATCCGCCCAACACACCTGCACTGTAGGGGCCAACAGTGTCCCCTCTTCATGGGCAGGGACCCCGGGGTGATGAGTCATCTGATATTGCACAGGAGCAAGCAGCAGAGCTGGGATCCAGGTCTGACAGTCTGGCTTTCCCCCTCCCCCACTTTCCATGAGGCTTCTCCAGGCACTGCCTGGTGGCCCCTCTGTAAATCCTTCTCCCTCTCTGTCCCGCCAGCTCCCAGGGAAAGGTGAGGTTGCTTCAAAGGATGGGGGCCTGGGGCTGGCTGATACTCAGCACCCCCTTCTGCTGTCAGTGGGAAGGGCTCGAGGATGAACCCCCCATTCCAGGCTGTGAGAAGGGACAATGGGATGCAAGTCTCTGAGGTCCAAGCTGGCTCTGCAAAGGGACCCCTTGAAGCCGTGGGGGGAGGAGTGCTCTGACCACCTTTATCCCCCACCATGTGGAAGGTCACGGCCGCCCATCCAGGCAGATCCCTGCTGGGCCTACCAGGCTGGGCGAAGTGGACACAGCGTGCACGGTTGAGCCTCTCTGCATATCTGGCTCACCCCATTATACTGTCTTTGCTATCCTGAGGGCTCCGGAAACTGCCCAGGTGTCTACAAACCCTGGTTCTGGAGTGGACTCACTACAAAGCCTCAGTTTTCTCTCCCATAAAATGGGGACAGGACAGATAGAAGGATGGGAGGAAAGAGTGGAAGTGACAAGTGACAGGTCTTCATGGGACTTGACTACACTAGCTAATGGGACACTTGCTACCTCCACAGCCTTCACGAGACCAGAGACGGCCTACAGGGCGACAGGGCCAGCCACCGCTGGGATGGCCGGACTTTCAGGAAGCCTTGGGCTGAGGCAGTTAGCTTGTAGGGTGTATTCCACCCCAGGGCTGGAAGGGTCTGGCCTTAGTAGCAGGGTCTGTCCTGCCCCCACCCTCCTCTGCATCAAGCCTGAGGCCAGAGGAGCAAATACTGACTGGAGGCCATGCACTAGGCCAGTCCTGAGCCCTCACACATGTTTATTCCTGAATCCTCACAGCTGCTTGCTGAAGTTGATGGTCTCAGTATCTCCATTTCACAGATGGGAAACTGAGGCAGATGTCCTTTTGAATTGTCTACAATGATGGGGCTGGGCAAAGCTGATCCCCCTGAAGCCCATGTCTTCTCTCTCTAGCAAAGTGTCCTCCCTTCTCAGAGAGAGGAAGTCCTGTTGGGAAGAACAGGACATCGGGGCTATTTACACATCTGCTGTTTCAAGGAGAAAACGTGCGGGCCAGCGGGTTTGGCGGGCGGGGGGAGGGTGGCACACAAGCTGTTCCTTTATCAGAGACACCAGCTCTGGGCATCCAGGGAGGAGGTGGGCTCACTGCATCATGTGTGAGCCCCTCCTCATCCCTACATCTGAATCAGAGGGACACGACTCCCCCACCCCCACTTCCCATCTGCCACGGGCATGGGCTGTGGTGCGTGGGCTCCCAGTCTGACGCCAAGTGGGCCCCTGGCCCAAGATGGAGGGGGGCGTTGATGACGCCAACACCCCCACTCAGCCCTTGATGGGGCAGGAAAATGGAGGCTGGAAACCCACGCTCCGCCCTGCTGGGAGTCTGGGTGGGGTTCAGTGTAAGTATGCTAGGCCTTGTGCCAGAGCCCCGGGTTCTAGGCCCAGCTCAGTTGCCGAAGTGCTGGCTCATTAGCGCTCAATAACAAGAACCGAACAGCAGCTGTCCCCATGGAGTGCTTGCTGCATGCCAGGCCCTGCACGGGGGAAGCACTGTGTCATCATTCTCAGCCTCTCTCAGCACCGGAGAAGCAAGGAGGCCCATTTTACAGAGGAGGGAACTGAGGCTCAGAGAGGTAGAGTTGTCTGTCTAAGGTCACACAGCTGTGACATCACAGGACTCCAGCCTGGCCTTCCTGATTCTGGAACCTGTGCCCATTCCTCAGTTCTATCTTGATGGTCTCGGTTTGCTGATCTGACAAGTGGGCATAGTACTGGTTGCCCCCCATAGCTAGAAGGCCAGAAGGAGAGGGCCTAATAGCCATGAGAAGGCAGGGAAGGTCCAGCAGGCTGTTATCATGGTGCTGGGCAGCCTCACAAAGGGGGCCTGATAGGAGGGTACTGCCAGCGTGGGGTGGCTGAAGTTGGAAGGACGTGAGGAAGCCCCAACATTCCTGTCCCCACCTGGAGTCTGCTCCCTTCCTGTGGGGAGCAGAAGGAAGGTGTAGGACTTCAGGATCAGGGGTGCACACTCTGTATGGCCCACTATGCCTGGGACAACACAGGGCCTGGCTCCAGGGGTAGCAGGGTGAGATGGAAAGTGAACAGGCTTTGGGGACTCCCCCCACTTCCCTCATCCGATCATCCCCTGAGTCCTGCCTGAGTCCTATCCTGAGTTCACACCGGTTGTGTGACCTTGTTATGTAAGGTTGCCATGCCTCAATCACTGGCCAAAATGGGTAAGGTAATTCTGTCTCATAGCATCGTAGTGAAGAATACATGAGATCTCAGAGGTCAGCTCTCTTAGAGAAGAGTTGGCACATGAATGACCACTATTAGTGTCATGACTAGCGCTCCTTAAATGTTTCTCGAAGTAGCCTACCTTCATCTACCTCCAGTCCTAAATCTTTTCGTTGAATCATTAAACTGAGAGAAAAAGCAAGTTACAGAGCAGCTGGACGTCATTTCTACAGAGCTATAAAACATTCAAGTCTACATGTTGTATGGTTAAGGGGCACACGGATAGGTGGTGACCCCAGGAGAATGACAGCATGCCTTCAGGACTGTGATGGCTATTTGGGGCTGGACAGTCATTGCTGGCAGGGGGAGGCCCTGGAGGGACACCAGCTAGCTGGAAGCGTTTGGCTCTTGAATGTCTGGATGGTATTCTTTATCCATTTCTGCCCGTTGGAAATACTTTACAATGATTTTGTTTTAAAAACAAGGGGGAAAAAAAATCCCAAATTGGAGTCTCTAATGGTTGAAACTAACCCTGAATCTTACCCAAAGCATTCGGTTCCTTTGCTTCTCCCTAGTCCTGGCTATTGTCCCTGGACCATGTCACAGCTTCCACCCTGGCCCTCGTCCACACTGCAGCCAGGGGCAAAGCCAAACATACTGCTCTCTCCTGCTGACAATTCTTCAGTAGCCCCCTCTCCATCCACAGAGTTCCTGTCCTTCTGGCCTCAGCCCTCACAAGCAGACTCTCCTTCACCCCCCGCCCCCGTCGCAGGCTACAGGTCACTCCCACCGCAAGTCCCCAGCTGCCCAACTGTCTCAAGCTCCCTCTCACCTTAAGGCCTCTGCACATGCTGTTCTTTCTGTCAAGAACACTCTTCCCGCCCCCACCCCTCCTCTGCCCAATGCCTGCTCACCCTCCAGATGGCAGTTTCTCTGACGCCTGAGCTAAGAGGCACTGTAGGGAGAGAAGAGGGCTCTGAGGGTTTCCCCGGCGGGGCTGCAGAGCAATCACTCATTCACTCACTCATTCATTCATTCATGCATGCATCTATTCATCCATTGGTCAACATGTGCTGCAGCAACCCAGTGTCATGACTGTGGACACGGACTCTCACATCAGACAGGCTGGCATCGTTTTCAGTCTCCTTAGATCTGTGGCTCAACTCCTCTGATCCTCAGTCTCCTTATCTGTAAAATGGAGTATTAAAGGCACCTACATCTTGGGATATAAGTAATGATAAAAGGAAAGAATAGATTTAAAGCCTGGCATTTCATAAGGGGTTATGAATGGTTGTAATTATTATTATTTTTCACTATTGTTGAGAGTCAGGACAGCAAAGTAATAAAGGTGCAGGCCCTGCAGCAAGACTGCCTGGATCAAAACACCAGCTGAATGACCTGGGCAAGTTTCTAAACATCTTTTTTGTTTGTTTTTAGTTGGGGTCCCACTCTGTTGTCCACGCTGGAGTGCAGTAGCATGCTCACAGCTCATGGAAGCCTCAACCTCCTGGGCTTAGGCAATCCTTACGTCTCAGTCTCCCATGTAGCTGGGACTATAGGTGTGTGCCACCACACCTGGTTAATTTTTTTGTTTTTTGTAAAGATGGGGACTTGCTGTGTTGTCCAGACTGGCTTGAATTCCTGGATTCAAGCAATCCTCCTGCCTTGGCTTCCCAAAGTGCTGGGATTACAGTTGTGAGCCACCAAACCCGGACCCTGGGCAAGTTTCTGAGCCTCAGTTCCCTCATCTGTAAAATGGGGCTAGTAATAGTCTCATGGTTTTTGTAGGATTCAATTGTAAGGCCCTTGACAGGCCTGGTGCAAAGGGCATGCTCATGCCTACTGCCTCTCATTAAGTGCCAGGGGCTGCGGCCGCGGAGACAAATACGGCCCTGTGCCTGCCACAGGTGGTGCTCCCAGCTGGTGGGAAGGCAGATGCAGCATTGGAATGGCCAGAGCACTGGTCATGGAGCAAATGGCTCTGCCAGGGCTGGGTGGGGGGTGGTCAGGGAAAGCTGCCAGGGGACCCCCATCCTGCGATCCTGCCTTCCTCTCTGGGGACAGGTCCAGCAGGCCACTCTGTCTCCACCTTGCTCAGGCAGCGGGTAGGGTGGGAAAGCAAGGGCCAGAAAAGACTGATTTGGACCATCCTAGTGCCCCTACGCCAACTTGGAGTTGTAAGGGAAGGGGACACATGGGAAGGAGCACGGGAGAGGTGGAGAAAGGTCTCTCTGGAGGCAGGAGCAGGGGTGGGGTCTGCCACGCACCCCCTGTGTTCCAAGGCCTCTGATTGTGACTTGGGACCCCTCTGGAACCAGACTCCTTGCTTTTCCAAGTACTTCCTGTCAGGCTGCTGCTTCCAGAAGGCTACCCAGGAATTCTTCTCAGGTCCTGCCTGGCCACATGCCTCCTGTGCCTGGGGCCCAAATCCTTAGCAAAGACCTCCCCCCAACCCCCCAGCCCACTTTAATCAGAAATCCTGGCTGTGGTCTTGGCTCAGCTTCTGCCACTCTGTGGCTGTGGGCAAGTCCCTCAGCCTCCTTGACCTCAGCTTCCCCTGGGGTAACATAAGGGCTGCAGGGGCACATAAGTGCTTTCACTTTGGGACGGTTGCCTCAGTCCCTGCCCCCAGAGTTCCATGGGGATGATGCACCCAAGACTGTTCTGGGGAGACCCCATCACACTCTTTACTCTGTGAGGAGCACCGACCTATGACTTCGTTCCGCTTCCTCCAGGCAGGCTTCACAAAGTGGCCAGTAAACACAAGAAAAGGTGCTCAACACCATGAATCATCGGAGAAATACAAGTCAGAACCATGAGTCCGCTACACGCCCACAGAACAAGAGTGATTTTTAAATGACCACCCCAAGGTTGGCAAGGTTTACATGCGGGTGGGTGGGCGTGTAAACTCTCACAGCCACTTTGGGGAAATGTTTGGCTGTACCTACTAGCGCTAAATATATGCTTCTTCCCCCCACCCTGCAACCTAAGCGGCCCACTCCTGGGGACAGATCCAGGAGAAATGAGGGCTCACGACCACCAAGAAAGAGCACAGCAGCTTTATTTGTAAATCAGAAACAACCCAGATGGCTGTCCCTCGGAGAATGGGTACATGAGTTAAGGCAAGTCCATGCAATGAAACGTTAAGCAGCAATGAAAACAACACATGTGACGTGGCCGGACACCACAGACACGATGCTGAAAGCAGAGCTGCCAGACATAAGGGCACACGGCTGTCTGAGCCTGTGTGACGTCCACACAGGCAAAACTGCTTCTGGTAGAGAAGCCAGGGGAGCGGTTGCCTTTGGAGAGTACTGACTTTGGGGCACAAGGGAGCCTTCTGGGGTGCTGTAAATGTTCTGATTCCTGACCAATGGTGTTTGTAGGGTGTAGCCATGCATTTTCATTGAGCTGTCTACTTCAGAACCGTATCCTTTATAAGTAAGGTCTGTGAGCCCTTACATATTTTGAATGTAAGTTATGCCTCTAAATAAAAAAGTCCCACATGCTTTGTAACCTCCATTTCACAATAGGAAACAGAGGCTGAGGAAGATAAGAGCCTTGCCTAAGGCCATGGAACTCTCAAATGATGGAGCTGGAATTTGAACCCAGATGACCTGGTCTTGAAGTCTATACCAGGAACACTATTCCACACTGTCAATGCAGAGGATAACCTGGGTAAAATGTCTCAGTCAGGGCTGGAGGGGACACTCTGGGGAGGACCCTGTGGTTTCACATCCTTCAACAAAAGTCCAAGGACAGAGGTTCTCTCTGCACATTTGCCTCTCCTGGTCACTCCCTCCTCCCAAGCCCCTTCAGGTCAGGGGAACCAGCTCCCACCAGGTGGAGGCTTCCAGAATGCGCAGCAATGGAGGAGAAAAACAGAGGTAACCAACAGACTTTAGAAAAGACACCAAGAGACCCCTATGCTGCTGTGCTTATCTGCAGATTTCCCTAAGAAACAGAGGTCTAGGAATGGATGGAGGGCATGGGGGATGTACACACATGCAACCCCCCAAAACACACATACACTCCACATGATTCCTATTTGGGAGCTGTCTGCTCAAGAACCCAGAATGTAGAGTCGACACAGCCCACACCAAGCCTAGCCCTTTCTCCCACTCATTTTACAGATAAGAAAATTGAGGCCCAGAGAGGGAAAGTGATTAGCTTGAAGTCACAAGCAAGAAGAACTCAGCTCTGTGCCAACCAGGCTTCCTATTTCAGAGACTACCTAGAGGGTGGTTAGGGGGTACCCAACCTGCTGTATCATTGTAGAGAGGAGAGGACCGAAGCTGGGGATTAGGGGGTGGCAATTTGCCTGGTTCTGTGCCCCTCACCCTGTCTGAGCCGCCATATCCTCATCTGTGAGATGGAAACGTGTATGGCCTACGTCACAGGGATGAAGACTGAATGGGCTAATATGTATGTAGTAAGTGCATAATAAGTGCTGGTTGTTGCTGTTATCATCGGCAGTAGCAGCAAAGGTTCCACAGCAAGTCTTCTGATAGGCTTGCCTGCCAGCAAGACAGGTCTTTGGGGACTGACCTTCAACCCTTTCTCTCTGGGTGCTCTGAGGTTGGAATGGTCCAGGACAATATTTGGCAAGGTACTGCTGACACCTGTCTTTCTTGTACTTCCCAAGGTAGGTAAGGCCGGACCCCTCCAGATGAGTCTAGAGATTGTGATAAAGAGCAGGGGCTCTGGAGCTAGATACTGGGCTCCTCTGCTGTGTCACTGGGGGCCAGTTCCTTAACCTCTCTGAACCTTGGTTGCTCTGTACCTCCCTCATAGAGATTTCATGAGGATTAAATGAGAGATGCACAGTCCCTGCTGCATGGTAAGTGCTCAGTAAGTGTGAGCCATAATGGTTATTTGGCTCCTACTCTGGGACTGGGGAGGCAGCCTGCTTGCCAGGCCGGGTGAAGGATGTGGTATAGCAAAAGAAATGCTGTTTAAATCAACTTGAAGTTCCACTGTATACATACATTAAATTAGCACAGAAATGGACACGGGAGCATGCACACATGGCCACTGCCGCATCAATGGGCCAGCTCTCTTGGAAAGTGGTTCTTGGCCTCAGCCATCAAAAGTCAATATCCTCTGACCCAGTAATACCACTCTTGGGAATTCAGCCTAAAGAAATAATTCAACAGACTTAAAGAGAAAAAAACACACAGCTCTCTGCATGAAATTGATCCCACAATAAGTATCTAGAAGAAAAATAATTAGAAACAACCTCCAGACTCAGTAACAGGAGCCAGTCAAGTGACTGATGGATGGTGGTGCGGCAGATAAATCCCGGGATACGGGATACAGATAGTCATTAAAATGGTAATTACACAGCTGCTCTCTCATAATGGCTGCGCAAGGGTAAGGACTGCAAGGGGCTGCAGAAGGAGAGAACATGGTGCACTCTAGTGCGATTTCCCCCCTAAAAAACCTTTTGATCTTTTCAATGAACAACAAAAATAAAAACAGAGAAGATCATTTCTCCAAAGCCTTCAAATGTGGCTCCCACTTGAGGCTTTTGGGGGAGAAGGCAGGCCAGCCAGACCTTCCCTCCCCTTTTGTAGGGGGAGGAGGTGATACAGGGATGTGTCCAGTGGGGCTGGACAGGGAAGTGCGAGTATTATGGAAGCGTGGGTGGGGGCAGGAAGGGCACAGAGTGTGATCAGAGAAGCCCTCTGGGAGGAGGTATCCTCTGAGCAGGCTCTTAGACGAGGAGCATGGATGTTCTAGGGGTGATCTAGGCAGAGGCAAGAAAGAATCAAGAGTTTCAGAGTCAGAGGAGATGGGCCAGACCTGAAGTGAAAGCCTAGGAGCAGGCTGGTGATTCTGTACCCCAGAGGAACCCTATGGTGGACTTAAGGAAGACCCCAGGGCTGCCTGGAGGTAGGAGACCAGTGAAGACCAGTGAAGAGACTGCTGTAAGCATGCACAAAGATGAGGTAGACCAGCACAGGAGGAAGAGTAGGGGCTGAGAATGGCTTCTCAGAGCACCCCTGAGAAGCAGGTCAGCAGAGGAACTGGGTTTAGGTTGGAACCCAGTGAGGTTAGGGAGCCAGTAGAACATCTAGTAGGAGATGCCCAGGAAGCAGTTGGAGCTATGGGTGTGGAGCTTAGGAAGGAAACCCGGGCTGGTGACTGAGCCTTGTTTGGGGATCCTCCGGGGAATGGGTGTTAGGCCAAGAGGGGTGGCAGGTACACCCAGACAAAGTGAGAGTCAAGAGGGCACTCACCTTAAAGGGGGACTCTGCAAGGGGACAAAGAAGCAGCAGTCAGAGGAAGGAGGGGGAACAGTGGGAGGGGCATCTAGAAGCCAAGGGCATGGAGATCTGTAGGAGGGAAGGGTCTGCAGGGTTGGGGTTGGATGTCAGAGAGGGGTTCTTGGTCAGTTTACCAACTTTGGGGATGTCAGCAAGAGCACTTTCTGAGTGGTCTGGGGGGGGAGAAAGCAGACCCTGAAAATCTGGAGACTTTTGAGGATATTGGATGAGAAGAGAGGAGAAATTGGACAATGGCTAAAGGGTGCACAAGACCTAGCTAAGGCCAGTAGTCTGACCTTTTTGCTGTTGGACTCCAGCCCCCAGCCCCTCCCAAAGGCCCCTCAGAGACTGGGTGTGACTGTCTCCATGCTCAGAAGACAGACCTGGTGACCAAGTTGCCCCTTGCCTCTCTCTGTCCACGGTCACTGCACTAGAAGAGAGGTGCATGTGGGGAAGCCAGGGCTCCCCCAGCCTGGAAGGCAGTCTTGTTGCCAAATCCCAGCCGCCAGGATCCCCTCAACCTCCGCATGCTAACCGGAAGGGAAGCCACACTGCCAAGCACTGCAGGTGCTGGGGAACAGGTCCAGGGCAGGTCTGGACCTGCCAGCTCCAGACGTGGGAGGAGCCACCTGTGCCATCTGGGCATGGGGGCAGGGGCTATGCCAGGCAGAGGAGGTTTATTGAAAATTAAAAACAAAAATTTTTTTTTACATTGAAAACCTGTTGTCTAAAAAGAGTTTGTTCCTGCTTTGATTTTGGCTGTATTTTAAAGATTAGTAATACTATAACTTAATGATAAAAATAGCAATCACTCAAATTGAGCGTGCCCATGTGCCAGGACTGTGCTTGGCTTCGTGTACATTTACTTATTTAGTCCTCGCAACATCCCAGTGAGGTAGGCACTGTTATTATACCCATTTTACAGGTGAGGAAATAGAGACTCTCCTTTCTTGTGGACTTGGAGCTTTTCCTGCTCTTGGTTCTCTCATCCTAGAAATCCTCAGAGCTAGCAGTGGGGCAAAAGGGTACAGGCCTGGCTTTCTTTTGCCTCTGCCATCCCCCTTAGGGAGGTTTCTGAGCTGGGTTTTCTCATCTGTAAGTTGAAGGGTTGGCTGCAGTGGCGGTCTGGCTGTGCTCTGAGACCCTGGGGGTGGGTGGGTGCTGACACCAGCACAGACATCCTGGAGGGCTGCTGGACCACGGCACTGTCACCCTTCCACGTGGGCACAGCCTGTACTGCTCACCCAGGATTTATGGGGGTGTGTGTGTGTGGAGAGTGTCCCTGCATGTACTTCCTCCAGTCTCTCTCCTCTGCTGGACTTGCCTGCTGCACTCAGACTGCAAGGAGGTAACAGAGGAGCATGGGAGCTTTGGCCTCTTTTACTCCCTCCTTCCACAGATCTAACTTTGTTGTAAGCCCCTTCCTTGTGGTCAGGACATCGGTCCATGACTGGGGTGGCTAATGAGTCCCAGATGTTTGTCCTGCCTAGTCTGACTCGCACTTCCGGGGACCCCACATTTGTTCTCAGGGGAAGGAAGGTAGCCAAGGGACTCCGCAGGATCACATGACAGTCAAGAGCTGGCTCCTCTCTGTGTCATCAGATCCCCTTGTGTTGCGCCCAGAGCGGAGCCGGGAAAGCCTGGAAAAGGTGAGTGGAGTCAGGGGAGCTCAGGCTCGGCCCTGCTCTCCATCCAGCCCCCACTGATGAGAGCTGTGGGCGTCCAGGTATCTGAGGCAGGACGCTAGGCGTCTGAGCTCCTGCCGTCGGGGTCGGGGACTCAGGGGTGGGAGGCAGTGAGGGGCACCCAGGTTTGTCTTACGGGACACCCAGTTCCCCGCTCTTTGGAATAAGAGGAGGACCCCGAGTCCCTCGGACAGTGCATCCTATCACCTGACCATAGAGGCCGAGTGTGGGGCTGCTGCTGATTTGGGGGTATCTGGAAGAAGGAAATAAAATGGACATTAATGAGATCCTAGTACATCCCAACATTTTCACACCTACATTTAAATCAATGTCCACTACGAGTAGTCACTGCTACACCCATTTTCCAGACGCAGAATCAGGCTGAGAGAGGATTCTCGAGAGGGAAAAGGATTGGAAACCCTTTCTGGTGCGTCCCCCGTGCCTCAGTCGCCGTGCCAGACGCCCGCCTGCATTCCCTATCGGAATCCTCCCGCCTCGGCGAGGGAAGCGCGGCGTCCCGGCTACACAGACGTGAGACCCGAGGCTCGGAGGCCCGCGGGCGGCGGCGGCCGGGCGGCCCCTCCCACCCGGCGGCGCCCCCGACGGCGCGCGGCGCTCACCTCCAGGCGGTCGATGCGGTCGCGGAGGGCGCGCACGGCGTCCTCCAGCTGCAGGACGAGCGCCGGCGAGTCCCAGGGCCCGTCGGCCATGGCGTCGCGGCGGGGCCCGGCGTCCTGGAGGCCGCGCGGCAGGCCGCTCTCGCAGCGGCCCAGCTTGCCGGTGAGCTCGCGGATGGTGTCCTGGTCCGCGCGGATGCGCGCCTCCTGCTGCAGCGCCGTCTGGCGCAGCTGCTCGGCCGTGCCCTGCAGCAGCAGCAGCTCCTCGCGCTCGCCGGGCGCCGCGCCCGCCGCGTCCCCCTGCTCGGGCCCCGACGGGCAGGCGGCCGCCAGCGGCGTGCACAGGAAGCGGCTGAAGAGGGGCCCGGGCGGCGGCAGCGCGCTGGCCGCCGGCGCCCCGGGCAGCGCGGGGGGCCCGGCCGAGCCGCCCGCGCCGTGCCGCGCGCTCAGGCTGCGCTGCGGGCCCGGGGACGCGGCGGCGCCCGGGGCGGCCGAGGCGTTGTCGGCGCCGCCGGGCAGCGCCCGCGCCGGGCTGGCCGCCAGGGGCACGCTGGCGATGATGCAGATGACGGCACCGAGGAACGCCAGCATGCCCGCGGCCAGCAGCACGGCCAGGAACTTCAGCGTGAGGCGGGCGGCGGGGGCGCCCGAGGCCCCCGGCAGGCGCGGCGGCGGGGTCGGGGCGCGGGGCCCGGGCGCGCGGAGCCGGAGCCGGAGCGGGAGCCGGAGCTGTCGCCGCGGCCGCTGCTGCCGCCGCTCTGAGCCCGGGCGGCGGGAGGCGGAGAAGGCGGCGGGCGGCGGGGAGGGGAGCGGGCGCGGCGGCCCCGCCCCACTCGCTCCCCCGGGCCGGCCCTGGCCCAGCCCCGCACCCGTTGCGCGCCGGGCGCCGAGGTGGGCGCGCCGCCGGGGCTGCGGCGAGGAGCGGGGCGGCGCCCAGGACTTGACCCCGCCGCCGACACAGCCTGTCGCGGGGCGGGGCTGCTGGGCGACCCCCGCCCGACCCCTCCCGTGTTCTGGCTCTCAGCTACCCGGGACGGGGCTTTCCTCCGCGTGGGACTCTGTGCTGGGCGTGCTGCACGCTCGGTCGCAGTTAATGCTCCCAATACAAATGAGGAAACTGAGGCCCACTGCAGTCAGGCCGCTGCCCAGGGTCTCACAGGTGGATGCTTTGGAGCAGCCTTTGAGCTCGGGCACTTCAGACAGGGTCCCGATTACGAATGGAGCCGGGGTGGGAGGGGCTCCTTCTAACCGCTTTTGTCCTCAGGAGAAGAGAGGCTAGTGTTGGAGGGGATTTTTGACATAACTCCTGTCTAGATCTAGATCACTTCCCTCTACCCCTATCTTTAAAAAAAATCTTCCCGCGATCTTAGAATGTGACAGAAATTCCCTCCTCTGAATCCTTGGGGGCACAGGGCTGCAAAGGTCCCAGAGCCAACCCCCCACCCCCACTGCAATTCGCATTAGGTTGACGAGTGGTGCCACATGCCTGGTGGGCATGCGGACCAGGCATGAAGGAACAGCAGGGATGGGAGTGGGCTGTGATGTGGGAGTGGTGGAGTAGCATTTTATTTTCTCCTGTCAAAAATGGCTATATATATTTCGTTGAAAATTAACTTTGCAATTAAAAACCTAAAAACAATCCTACCGTCCCTCACAGTTCAACTCCAGCTCCAATGGCCCGTGAGGCCTTTCCTGACCAGTATGGAGTCCCAGGGCTAGAAGGCTGTTCAGAGGCCGTGGATGTTCACAGGTCTGTCTCCCTTCCAAGCCTGCATTCTTGACTTGAAGAGAAGGCTCAAACCAGGGACTTGGGACCTCCCCAGCAACCATTGTGGTCTCAAGTGGTCTTCACATAGTGCTGGTGGTGGGGTGAGACCTGAACATTTCTGAGGCAGAAGCAGCCCTTGGGGACCCAGTCTGGCCACTGAGGTTTTGTCCAGTAGTCCACATCCATTGGGATGATGTCCACGCCGCTCACCCATCTTGGGGGGGGTCAAGAATTTTGGTCCAGGCCTTAGGCTGTGTGTATATAAGGAATTCCCAGAGCTATGTGCGCGTGGACGTGCATTAGTGCTCACTGAAGTGGTGACCTGGAAACCCAGCCTGGGCAGCACGGCTGGAGGAAGCATCTCACGAAAGGGAGATGGGCCAGGCTCTCTGGAGGGAAAGCCAGGTGGTAAGCCCCACTGAAGTCCAGGGGGGTACATGAGACATCAGGATTCCTGGTGAATCTATACGTGTTCCGTGAAGACAGAAACATATATAACATTCCCAGGAGAAACAGTGTGGAAAGACCAGATGAGGCCAAGAGGGAGGCAACTGCCAAGAGCACCAGAGCCACTGTGATTTGGGCACCAAGTGGTGCCACCTTTACCTGAGCTGTCGTCTGAGTGTTTGGGGACAGTTGGATAAATGAGTCCAGAGCCTGGAGCTGAATCTTGTTTACACTGGTCTGTTTACCCCCTAGGATGACTTTTAAACCTGTGATATGAACATGTCACTCCTTGCTTATAAACCTGTCAGTATCCGTTATGGAATAAAGTCCAGGGCTCCTTAAGAGGCAGTTTGCCTCATGGTCAAGGGCATGGATTTTGGAGTTAGAAGGTCCAGTTCAAACCTTGTCTTTGTCCATTGCCATATGTATGACCTTGAGAAAGTTATTTAATGTTGGGAGACAATTCCTGGGTCTTTCATGTTTCTGCATCTCTTGTGAGAAGAGGCAGTAACAGGTTTTGTTCAGGACCATCTTTTCAAGCGTGTTGGTATGATGAACAGCCTTGGAAAATAGAGATAGAGTTTCCCTCTGGACTGCAGGGCAAGTTTGCTGATCAGGAAAATAAAGTTGATGTCTCTGCGGCAAAACTTGGACTGGGTTGCTTGCAACCCATTCTAAAAGACTGGATTTCCTAAGCTCAGAGTTCCTTGGCTGTGATGCAGACCTACTGTGTGTGTGGTATCCATCTAGAGACCCCTGCATTGCCCTGTGGGGGCATGACACTCTCTCTGTGCCTCAGTTTCCTGATTTTTTTTTTTTAGTTGAAATTTTACTCTGCTGCCCAGGCTGGAGTGCAGTGGCACCATCATGGCTCACTGCAGTATCGACCTCCTGGGCTCAGGTGATCCTTCTGCCTTAGCTTCCTAAGTAGCTAGGAGTACAGGTGCAACCACCACACCTGGATAATTTTTTAAAAATTTTTTGTAGAGACCAGGTCTTGCTATGTTGTCCAGGTTGGTCTCGAACTCCTGGCCTCAACCAGTCCTCTCACCTCGGCCTCCCTAAGTGTTGGGAATTACAGGTATGAGCCACCACACCCAGCCTAGTTTCCTGACCTATAAAATGTGGACTGATAGTAGCATGTGGCAAGCTTCTGTAAACATTGGGTTTTATCATGTTAGTTTCTCTGGACTTGCAAGACTGTTGGTAATCTGAATACTGCTCACTCTTCAGCCTCATCTCCAGTCCTTCGCTGCCTGGGCCAATACCACACTGTGCATACCACACAAATGCACCAGAGTGCCTCCTTTCTCTGCCTTTGCTCATGCTGTTCCCCTGCCTGGAGTTCCACACTTCCCTCCCCGACCCATCACTATCCCCAGCATTCATCATGAAGCCTGCCCAGGGTAGCTTCTTGGTGAGGGTTTGCTGAATTAGTTCCCTCACCGGGAATGCTGCTGCTGGAGGTAGAGGTGGGAGGCGAGGACAGAGAGGTCCTGAAGCTCATCTCTCCTAGGCTCTGGGAGGGACCCCTCTTAATCCTAACACAGACTTCCTCAAGGAATGGTCAGCAAAGTACTCTCGGGCGAACTTCCATAAGACCACAATAGTCCCTACATCTTCCCTCTAAAGTCTTATGTCTCCTGGGTTTTTTTTTTTTTTTAACTTTCATTGCATTCTAAGGGAATTCTGCCACATTCAACAAGTATAAATTCATTTATTTTTAAAAATATGTCTTGAGACCTACTTTGTGCCAGGCCCTGGAGAGAGCCACAAACAAGACAAGCTCATATGTTCATGTTCTAGTGGGGCGGGCAGGAAACAAATGAATAATTAAATAAACTTGGTAATTGACAACAGTGATGAGAACAACAAAGACACATTCAGAAGTAAAGTTATAGAAAGTTACAAAAAGTATGGTGCATGGGTGGGGAGAGTTGGGAGGTGGGCATTATTTGTAACGTTGTCAGTCAGAAAAGGCCTGCATTGCAGTTGAGACCTAATGACCAGGAAACCAGCCATACAGAAATCTGGGGAAAGACAGAGTGTTCTAGGCAGCAGGAACAGCTAATGCAAAGACCCTGAGGCAGAAAGGAGCAGAGTATGTTCCAGGAACAGAAGGAAGGCCAGTGAAGCTGAAGCAGAGTGAACTCCAGGGGAGGGAGGAAACTGGGCAGGAGAGCTTACAGGCTCAGGGAAGGGAATGGATTTTTCTTCAAGCCCAGCTGAAGGGTCTTAAGCAGGGAAGTGACATCACATGGTTCGTATTTTTCATTTATTTAGTTCAGGGTCTCACTCTTTCCCCCAGGCTGGAGTGCAGTGGCTCAATCATGGCCTACTGCAGCCTCTACTTCCTGGGCTTAGGTGATTCTTCCACCTCAGCCTCTTGAGTGGCTGGGACTACAGGTACATGCCACCATGCCTGGCTAATTTTTTTTTTTTTTTAGATGAGGTCTTGCTATATTGCCCAGGTTGATCTCAAACTCCTGGCTTAAGTAATTCTCCCGCCTTGGCCTCCTAAAGTGCTGGGACTACAGGCATGAGCCACCATGCTCTGCCAATTGTTTGTATTTTTAAAAGATCCCTCTAGTGTTTGTGTCCAGACTTGATCACAGAGGGAGGAGAGAAGAAGTGTGTGTGTGGGGTGGGGGGGAAGGGGGGTCTGTTGAGAGCCAGGTAACCATCCAGGTGAATCTGCAAGAAATGGGGACTTGGAGTTTGTGATGGTGGAGAGAAGCGGGTAGGCTGCAGATTTGTTTTAGAAGTAGCGTCTTCCAGTTGAGTCCTCTAGGAAGTGGGCATTGAGATGGGGTTAGAGGTCTAAGTGGTTTATTGGGGTGAAGGTCTGTGGAAGATAAAAGGGGAGGAGGTAGAATTGGGCAGGGAGAGGCTCAGACCTTGACGCAGATCCAAGAAGTCTTGGCCACCCCCAGGGAGCTCTGGGGCCAAGGCTACCCGTGAGGGAATGTTTGCAGAAATGGCCGGTCTGTGCAGTCCCTTTTCACGCTCTCTTATTGGCTGGGAGCTGCCCCGGAAGAGTGTGGCTTCGGCTCAGCTGCTGGGGTGGATCGTGAAGCTGGAGGATATCTGCTAACTGCCCCACAGGAGAGGGAGAGCTGGGGGACCCTCCCTGGCTGCCAGAGACCACCCCTATCATCAAGAGCCACTTCTCCAGGAGCAGCTCCTCCAAGGTGCCATGGCCCCTCTTCCTGACGGGGGCCATTGGAAGTGGGAGGTGAGTGGGATGGATGATAGCCCTTACCACTGTACCTGGCCACAGGCCATGAGAGGTGTCATTGTCTACCCCCTCCACTGTCACTCTAACCATGCCCTCGTCATTGCCCCTGCTGATCAGAAAAAGGGGAAGAACAGCTTTACCGGAGCCTAGTAAAGCCCACATACAACAGAGCGACTCAATAAATGTTTATTAAACTGAGATATATTTTTAAAAGAGGGGCAGGGAAAGTTTTCAGACCACAATCAAGTCCTTTTTAAAAGATGATCAATTGGAGGCTAATTAGGTAACTAGGAGTTTCTGCCTTGGGCACGTGGCAGAGTCAGGAATTGAACGCAGGGCTTGGGGTGACCAACTCAATCCCAGTTGGTGGGATTTTTTCTGAAGCTCCTGCACCCCGGGAAACCTCTCAGTCCTAGGCAAACTGAGACAGTTGGTGTTTCCAAACCCCTTTCTCTCAGCTCACTCCCTCAGGGCAGGTATACCTTGGCAGCCATCAAACACATATGACTTTCTCTTTCCTCAGCCCCTGTCCTTCTCTCCACTCCAGTCTTTCCCACCTCCCCTGCTGCCTGCAGATTGTGAACTCCTGGGGGGCAGGGACCAGGTGTGACTTTCTCCTCTGTGTCTCCAGGGTGGGTGCTTAGGGATGCTCTAACTCCCAGCGAAAAAAGGCAAACCCTCTTGGGACGTGCTTGTGAGCAAAAGGATTTCTTTTCCCCAGAGGGTAGGGAAGTGGGGACTGGGGACAAAGAGCTGTCTGCGCCCATCCTGGACATCTCCATCCTGAAGTCTCCACCTAGGTCTGGTTTCAGGACCGCACAGCCTCAGTCTTCTCATGAATGACTCCCCAAGGTGGAGCCAGTGGTACCTAGCTACAGAATTGTACTGAAAATTAGACCAGGTGACGTGTGTAAGCTCTTTCCTAGAGACTCACAGGTAGGGACCATTTCTTACCATGTGGCTGTGTATTCCCAGGACCTGGCACAGTGCCTGGCTCTTAGTAGATGCCCAGGACATGCTGCCCCCTTCCTATTTATTCCTAGCATGTATCAGGTGCTTAGTAATGTTAATTTCCTTTTTCGTTCTTTACCTTTGACTCCCTGGGTGCCTACAGTGCCTTACTCCCTAGTCGCTCTGCCCTTTCTTGACTGCCCCTTCCTGTTCCCGTTCTGAGCAGAGTTGGGAGTCATTCAGACTAAGGCTCATGCATGTATTGAATCACCACACTCCAGTCTAGGGCCTTCCAAGGGGGAAGCAGGGCTCCCCTGACCCCAAAATGTTCGCATACTTGTAGTGGATGCTGGGATTAGAAGCCCAGACCAGAGAGGAGGAGCCGAGAGCTTTCCTCTCTGGGGAAGCCCAGAGATTTCCATCCAGAGTTTCTGCCTCCCTGGAAGCAGCAAAAGGAGCCAACCCAGCTCGCAGATTTGGGCAGGAAGCGAGGACATCTGTTCCCACACAAGCTCAGGAGGGACCGAGAACCGAGGAGGAAACGCGTGTCCTCCTTGTGGGGGGCCTGGGAGTCGGCCAGGGAGTGTGTGCCCAGGAAGAAAGACCAGAAGGAGAGGCCGGCTAAGAAGGCTGTAGGGGTGGGGTGGGGGTGCCTCACTGCCTCAGGGGCCCCCGGTTGCTGGACCATTCCTCCTACTTATTCTACCAGGTCCTCACCCTGTGGCAGTGCTGAAACGCCACCATTGAATCTCTCTCTGTCACGGATGAGAAAATCAGAACTGAGGGAGGCTCAGTCACTTGCCTGGGTCCCCTGATGTGTGGGATTGCAGCATTTGAACTCAGAAGTTGCCAGGCTCCACAGCTCATGTTCCCGCTCTCTCCTTCAAGGGGTCTGTGGATCTGACCCTGCCGGACAGGGAGGCAGACAAATCTGTCCTGGGAAGCCCCTCGTTTCCCATACTGTTCCCCCCACCCCACTCAGGAGCCCATCGATCCCTTTCTTCACTCACTAAAGACCGCAGCGCCCGCTCCTGCTGCACCACCTGTAACTTGTGTGTCTGCCGGAGTCCGTGGACTCCTTGAGGCCTGGCACCTTGTCTTTGTATGTAGGTCACTGGCACCCAGTGTGTGTTCAGAGTGTATTTGCTTCCAGCCTGATGAATCCTAAGGGCTAGTAGTCACTTCTGCAACCCTTCTAGAAAAGGCAGGTTTGGGTGGCTCCTGGGATTCCACAGACGTTATACTCAGAGGCAGGGAAGCTGAGTTCTAGGGCTTGGGGAAAATTCCTTTCCCGGTCTGTAAAATGGGTATGCAGAGACCTGTACCTGCCTATGGCAAGGTGAGGGGACCCGGGATCTTACCTGGGTGGCTATTCGTGTGTGTCCAGTGAGGAACCAAGGGTGCTTGGCAGCAACTCCTCAAACGCCATCTGTTTCTTGATCTAGCTCAGAGTACCCAAGGTGAGTCCTAGAAGTGGGGGGCAGGTTGGGAGACTCTTGCAGGCTGGAAGAAAGGACAACATGAAGCCAGGGTAGGCTGGAAAGTCCTGCTGGTCGGTCCCTCCCTGCTTCTGGCTGCCGAGCCAGCCTACCCTCCGGCCTGCTTTGGGGTGGGTCCAGACGTGGGTCTCTCTCCTCTCTGAAGTTTTCCTGTCATTAGCATTAGCCATAGCCACTCACAAATTGGACCCACATTCAATTTATTTTTCAGACGCAGAAACTGAGAAATGGGGAGAGACAGGGACTGTTCCAAGATTACACAGCAAGGAGGAGGCATGTGACAATAATGCTAACATAGAGACAGCTCTTACTGCATTCTGGGCGCTGTACCTCAGTGCCTTCTATGTAACAATTCACTGAAGCCTCAAAACACCCTGATGAAATAAGTGTGCTATCATCACCACCCCCACATTACAGATAGTATGCTGAAGCACAGAGAGATTATGCCTCTTGCTTCAGGTCACTCAGCAGTTAAGTCAAGCAGCTGAGATTCAAAGCCAGACTTTCACGCTCGTGACTCCTAGGCTACACTATCCCTCTAGAAGGCAGTCCAGGGCAGAGAAGGCAGATCTGGCAGGCCTGAGTCCGCTGGACTGGGATGGGATTCAAGGTCAGGGCGGGTACATCAGAAAGGAGGTAAGAGGGCCAGGTAGGAAGCCAAAGGAGCCAGCAGAGCCACACAGAATGAACTGCACTGGGCAGACTACAGGCAGAAAGATCTCTCTCTCAGTGGCCGCCTCTGTCCTGTTGAGCCAATCTCTCCCACCTCTGGAAGAAACCTCAGTCACATCTATAGTTTTCTCAGTCGCTCCTGCCTTTTACCTGATTTTTTAGATATTAAAACAATCTAGTATAACAGCAAAGCCTTAAGCTCTTTTGAATGCCCTCCTCTTCTCCAGCTCAAGCCCGCCTTAGACTCAAAGACATATAAATGAAGGAGACTTGGCGGGCTTCTACAAGACCCCAACTTGATCTGCTCCCTCTGCTCCCCTAGGTGCCTCTGGAGTCTCTCTTGGCATTTGGGGGAGAGAGGAGAGAGAGGTGGCAGGGTGGGTGACCGGGCTGACTCGGATATTCTCAGGAGGGCTGATGCTCTTCTCTGTGTTCCTTAGGGACTCCATTGTAGACACTGCCCACTTGTGGTTCTCACCTGGGCATAGCCTTCTCTGGCTGACTGACTGGAATGACCCCCCGTCACCTGTATTCCTATTTCAAATAACCCTCAAGCCAGCCACATTCTGCAAGGCTTACACAGGGATGTGGGAAACACCCTGGTATTCTGGACCCCAAAATGCTGGATGTGCAGGCTACCCCCAAAGCAGCCCAGGCCCTGCCTCATAGAAGCAGGGCATTCAGCCTCTCAGCTGTCCTAGTTGCTTCATCTTCAAAATTTCAGTGGACACCAGCCACGCTCTCTGGTTCTGAGAAGTCAATTGTCTTGAGTTGGGTTCAGACTGTCTGTAAAGAGCCCTTCCTCTCCAATCTCCTGTCACATGCAGAGGTGAGGGATCAGGGAGATTCTCTGCTTAGCCCCTTTGTGAGTCTACACTTTGGGATGGGTACTTGGTCTCCATTGTCCTCAGCTTTGGGGGTTTGGGCTGGAGGGGGACTGCACGGTTAGAGAAGAAGGGATGGATCAGAGTGACTTTTCCATCCAGGGTTCAGCTAGTCACACACGCTGGTGGCTGGCTGGAATGAGTCAAAGACAAGGCCCAGGGTTCAGGCCCTGCTCAGGGGAAGGGGGTGAGTCAGGCAGCCCGTGGGGTGGCATTTGCAGTCGGGAGATTGGTTTTGAATGTGGGGTTTGAGGGTGCCACATGAAGGTGAGATGAGTGGATGAATGCATGGACTTTGAAGTCAGGACGTGTGGGTTTTAATCCCAGCTTCACAGCTTACTAATAGAGATGCTGGAACAGTGACTCAACCTCTCTCCAGCTTCCTTGGCTGCACCATGGGAGGATTTATGCAAGAGAGAAAGTCAAATGAGCAGCTCAGAGCCTCGCAAAATCTCCTTTGCCTCAGCAAAGCTCCCTGCAATCCCACGGGTAGCGGGGCTGGGGACATGGTATTACTACCCTTCTCCATCTAGGGGAAACTAAGGCACAGAACAGGTAAGCAATATACCCAGGATCGCTCCGATGACGGTGCCCTTAACTACCATGCTATGCACAGGATGTGTTGGCATGGCAGTTCAAATATGACTGTATGGGGTCAAATCCTGCTCCCACCACTTAGGAATTCCTGAGCAAGTTACCTCACCTTTCTGCACTTCAGTTCCCTCCTCTGTAGACTGTGGATAGTGTTCTCTTGTGCTGTGGTCTGAGTATTTGTTCTCTCCAAAACTCATGTTGAAGCTTAATCCCCAGTGTGGCAGTATGGAGAGGTGGGACCTTTAAGTGGCTTTATAAGAGGAGGAAGAGAGACGTGAACTAACCCTCTCAGCCCCCTTGCCATATGATGCTCTGCACCACCTGGGGACGCTGCAGATGGTCCCCACCAGCAAGAGACCCTCACCAGATGTGGCCCTCAACCTTGGACTTCTTGGCCTCCATAGCCATAAAAAATAAATTCCTTTTAAAAATAAATTACCCAATTTCAAGTGTCCTGTAATAAGCAATAGAAAATGAACTGAGACACCTGAATTGTGGGAATTTAGTGAGTCCATCCTTGTAAAGTCCACTCTGTGTTAGCTACCCTTATGGTGATTTTGAACTGGAAAGAATAACTAGAGGAAGCCACTTCCACCATTTCACGGAAGATGATACAAAGACCCAGAGAGGGTGATTGACTGGCCTGAGTTCACACAGCTGACACTCGAATCACTGTTTATCTACTAGCCACAAGCTGTTATATGGAAGGAGGGCATCAAGAATTAGTGAGCAAACAGCTTGGAGACCAGGCTGGAAGTCAGAGTTGTGGTCAAGTCTGGACACATGGCTCTCAAAGGTAACTCACCATCACCTCCTTCAATCTTCCCAAAAAACCTTGCCAACTAAGGGGTCCTGTCCTCTTTCCCACCTGAGGTCTGGAGAGGAGAAATGACCGAGAGGTCTCAAACTAGGTCACCTGACTCATGGACTAGGGCCTCTTGATGGTGCCTGAGTCTGAAAGGCAGACAGGCAGACAAGCTCCCCAGAGGGAGCCGGGGATGATGAGAGTGGCAGGCCTTCCACTGCGCGGAAACCAAGTCGAGTGAGCTGGCAGGGGTTGCCAAGGGAGCCAGAGAGGTGATGAACATCTTAATGAGCCCCCTTGGGGAACAGAGTCCACATTAGTCTTTTCCAAAGTGTGTCCCATTTCCTTGCTCACAGCCAGGAGGATCTGAGCTAACAGAGAACTCCTGGGGTTCTCCAAATCCACTGTGAAAGAGCCTGTGGCTCATGCTGAGGTCTCAGATCCTGTGGTGTGATGGGCAGGAGGGGTCTCGCTTGATTTCACAGGACCGAGGACCCCTGCTACCCAGCTTTGTTCAGTTTCCGTCAGCCCACCCTGGCTGTGCATGGATGTTTCCCAGACCTCTTGCTCATAAAGCCTGGTTGCTGGCGGCTGTCATTTAAATGGAGGCTTGTGTCTTTGTCATGCTCTGAGCTCACTCATCCTTTGGAAACGACAGAAAAGACTTTGGTACCAATTTGCTCTAATGAAGGCCGCATCCCATTCAGAGAAAACGGAGGGAGGCCTGTTCCCATCCAGCTTCAACTCAGATGGGCCGTGCACCCCTGTGTGTCTGCCTGCTATTAGGCGTGTTCACATCCACCCTCAAATGCCGCTATCCAAAAGATTTCAGAAGGTTGGGGAGGGAGCAAGTTGTGGGGGAATGAGAGATCTGGGTTTCTGTCCAGATAGTTGGAGTTTTGGTTTTCAGTGATCTTTTTGCTATTGATTTTGGTTTGTTCGATTTTTAGTTTTTAAATTGTAATAAAATATACTGTAACATAAAACTCACCATCTTAACCATTTTTAAGTGTATGTGCAGTGGCATTGGGTATATGATCAATGTTGTACAAATATCACCACCATCCATCACCACAGCACTTTTCATCTTGTAAAACTGAAACTCTGCACTCATTAAATACTAACTCCCAGACCAGGCGAGGTGGCCCACGCCTGTAATCCCACTACTTTGGGAGGCTCAGGCGAGAGGATCCCTTGAGCCCAGGAGTTTGAGACCAACCTAGGGAAAACAGTGAGAACTCTTCTCTATAATAATAAATAATGAATAAATAAAATGAGCCGGGTGTGGTGGCGTGCACCTGTAGTTCCAGCTACTTGGAAGGTTAAGGTGGAAGGATCACCTGAGCCCAGGAGGTCGAGACTGCAGTGAGTTATGGTCATGCCGCTGTACTCCAGCCTGGGCGACAGAGGAAGACCCCAACTCAAAATAAAACAAAACACTAACTCCCCATTCCTCCCCACTCCTCAGCCCTTGGCAACCACCATTCTACTGTCTCTCTCTATGCTTTTGGCTGCTCTGAACAGCTCATATAAGTGGAATCATACAGTATTTGGCTTTCTGTGGCCGGCTTATTTCACTTAGCATAATGTCCCTAAGTTCATTCATGTTGTAACATATGTCAGAACTGTCTTCTTTTTAAAGACTGAATACTAAGCCATTGTCTATGTAGACTACATTTTGCTTAGATGAACACTTGGGTTACTCCCATGTTTTAGCTATTGTGAATAATGCTGCTATGAACATGGGCATACAAATATATCTCTTCGAGACCCTGCTTTCAGTTCTTCTCGGTGTACATCCAGAAGTGGAATTGCTGGATCATAGGGTAATTCCATTTTTAATTTTTGGGGTAACCACCATGCTGTTTTCCATGCCACTATATTTTATATTCTCACCAACAGTGCACAAGGGTACCAATTTCTCTACATCCTTGTCAATACCTATTGTCTGTTTTCTTTTAAAAAATAGTAGCCATCATAATAGGTATGAGTTGGTATCTCATTGTAGTTTTGTGCTGCATTTCCTTAATGGTCAGTGATACTGAACATCTTTTTGTGCGCTTGTTGACCAACTGTATAGCCTATTTGGAGAAATGTACATTCAAGTCCTTTGTCCATTTTTGAATCAGGTTTTTTTGTTGCTGTTGTTGAGTTTTAGAAGTTCTTTTAAAAAAATATTAGTCTTTAATATGGGTTCTTTTTGTATTCTGAATATTAATCCATTATGAGATATATGATTTGCAAATATTTTCTCCCATTCTATAGGCTGCCTTTTTAGTCTGTTGAGAGTGTCTTTTGATGCATAAAATTTTTAAATTTTCATGAAGCCCAATTTATCTATTTTTTTCTTTTGTTTCCTGTGCTGTTGGTGTCATATTAAGAAATCGTTGCCAATTTCACCACCATAAAGCTTTTGCCCTATATCCTACCCTAAAAGGTTTATGTTTTAGGTCTTTCATTTAGGTTTTTGATTCATTTTGAGTTAATTTTTGTATATGGCATTAGCTAAGGATTCTTTTGTATATGGATATCTGGTTTTCCCAGTACCATTTGTGGGAAAAGGATAGTAACTTCACCTTTTACCTTTGAATGGGCTTAGCACCCTTGTCAAAAACCATTTGACCATATTTATGAGGATTTATATCTGGGCTCTGTTCTTTTCCATGGTCAACATGTCTGTCTTTATGCCAGTGCAACACTGTTTTGGTTACTATTTACTATATTTAACCTAATTATACATGATCTGTGATGCCAGTGTCTTGAAATTTATTGAGACTTGCTTTATGTCCTATTTATGATATATGTGATTATTTTTCAAAATCTTCAACGCATCTTTGAAAATAACGTGTTGGGTGCAGGGTTCTATAAATGTTGTTATTTTGCTGTTTGCCTTTTTGCCTTGTGTGTTTTGTAATTTTGGACTGTGAGCTCACATTTATAAGGATTTTATCTGTGAGAATCCCGTGTGACCTTTATTGTGGGTAGGGCCCTCCAGAGAAACTTGCAGTTGTTATTGCTATGTCTGGGGTGTAACCAACCCCAGGTTTATTTTTAATATTAATTTCAAGACTTGGGAGTCCTACAACATGCAGGCAACACAAATTCAAACCTCAAATTTGTGTTAGGGAAGGTCTAGAGTTACAGTTTTTCAAGAGAGAATTTTTTTTTTTTTTTTTGGTCTAACAGAGCCAGAAATGAGGCAGACAACTTCTTTGACATCTCCCTTTGCAAATGGGTAATATTTTCCCATGCTTGTTTTCTCACTGAGGATATGTATCAGGCCTAGCTTTATTCAGGGACCTTGGTTCCAAATCTGTTGGCCAGGGCCCCAGGCCTTACTTCCACCCCTATGTAGGTGTAAAATCCAAGTGCCTTGGTTACAGAGATCAGAAAAGGCCACCCCCTATGCTCCTCCCAACCCCATGCCACCCCATAGACCTACCCTGTAGGGCAGTCAATGGATCAACATCTATTAGTCACTCTTCTGGCTTCCTCTTTGTTTTTGGTCCTTGGGGAATTTTTTTATTACCTTGGAAACTCAGTTGGATATTTAGAAAGGATGTTTGTTACATTTGATCTGGTGTCTTTGAGAATCGTGCAGCAGGACAGAAGGTTCCATCCATCATGCCCCAGACCTAGGTTCCATTCTCTCTGCCTCTGAGTGGCCTTGGGAAGAACCCCAAGTCTCCAACCCTTGGGCTTCATCTCCTCATCTGTCTGATGGGGTTCATCGGCCCCTAGCCATGTGCCTTACTTCACCAAGTTGCTCATGGAGGTGAAAGACATGAGACTGGGGAGGTGGGGGTGGGAGGCAAGGATATTGCCGGAACAGTGGCCTCTACCGCTAAGCACCTAAGTCCCTTGTGGTTCTTTCAGGATGGCTGGTGACCAGTCATCTTAGAGGCGAGGTGCACTCAGGGACAAAACTTCAACAGATTTCTCCAACAGTGCCTGGGTAGGTGGGCAGATTTTTCTGAGCCTCAGATCAGAGGTGAAAACTCCCTCTGGACCTCTGGTTGATTTATTCCCAAGGTGTGCCAAACTGAACTCACCTTCCCTGCAAGCTGTCTCCTCTGCCAGAGCCATGCCAACAACACCCTCTCTTCTGTCTATACTTGATACCCAGGAGATTTATAAGAGACTCCTTCTCAAATGCTCTCCAAAGCAGTAATTCACCAAATCCTAAATATTCCAAACATCCCTGGATTTGGCCACTTCCTGTCAACTCATTGCCTCAGCCGAGGACCAGGCCTCCTTATCACTCATGAGGGTCATTTTGAGTGTGGCCCTGGAGTGGCCTTGTCCCTCTCAGAACTGCCTTTGGAGTTCACAGCATCCCTTGCAGACATTCAGCTGTGGATATCTGGGGACCAGGAAAGGGCCTTTTGCCTGCCACTTTGCGACTCCACTGTGGCAAATCAAGTGTCTTTACGCTTAGCCTCTGCCTTTTTGAAATGTGTCCTCTTGGAAGCCGGCAGCCTGAACAAAGAGTGCACAGAATCAGCTCCCAGGCTTTTTATTGTGCTCAGAGTTTGGCGGGACCACCTGGATTTTCCTCTCCACTCCAGGCACAGCTTGACAGATCAAAAAATCACTTGACTTTCAGTTTTTAAACAATGACCAAGTAATTTTGCAAAAGTATTCATCTTCATCCCACCCCATGCCCCTCCTTACCTTATCCCAGTCCATTTCTGGACTCACCCCATTTCTGGCCCTTAGCCCTGGGTCGAGGCGCAGGAATAGGGCAGGGATGGGTGAGGGCCAGGCAGGCACCCCTCTGCTCAGAAGCGGTGCCAGATTCTCTAGGCTGAGTCTGCTCTCTCTCGGCTTGTCTTGCCCAGACTCCATCTTAAAACCTTCCTATTCCTCAACAGATAAACAGACTTTGCTTCTTAGTGATGGTGGGACTTGTGATCTGGGAGAGTAGTGACTCTTTTCAGGATGCACCTGCCCCCCATGTCCTCATTCCCTGAGAACTTGGGATTCAGGGCAAACAGACGTGCCTGGATTGAATGCCCATGCCTCCTGTCCTGACAGGTGTGCTGCGTTGGTCAAATACATGAACTGACGTCTTCACCTCTCTGGTATCCTCTTCCCATGACATCTGCTCATAACACAGGACTGCTAGGCACTGGTGAGAGGCCACATGCTCCTCCTAGCTTGGCATGTACTAGGTGCACTAATAATTCAGGGGTTAAAAAAATAACTGCAGAATGAGGGCTTTTTGGGAGAACGCCAAGGCAGGTGCTCAAGATAACAAGGAGATGGCCAGGTGGCAGTGAGGTGCAGCAGGTTCACGAAGTGGGACCAGGCCTGGTTTCCCGGCTACCGTCCCCACCCTTCCAGCACTCTTCTGTGGGTCCCTTTCCACTTGCCTGCCTGGTGGAATCCCTTATCTAGGACCAGGGCAAGCTCCTATTCATCTTGCTGGCCCTGGCTGGCCCCAGGCCATGCCCACTGGCAGTGCTGAGACAGCTGGGTGATTGCCCAGTCCTGGGTTTGCCTCAGCCCCTTCCAAGCCTCACTACCCGTTAGTACAGGAGGACTGAGCTTAGTGACAGAGATCAATCAAGCGCTTATCCTGTGCCAGGCACCGAGCTGTGGGCAGAGAGGATGAAGACCATATCCCTGCCCTTAGGGAGGGGGATGGACAAGGCTCAAAGTCAGTGCTGAGTGAGAAGCCAGAACAGGGCCTGGAGGGCACTTGAGCAGTGGCAGCAGCCCCTGGAGCATATGTGTGTGGGGTAGGGAGGGAAAGGAGGGGTGGCTGGAGCAGGCAAGAGCAGGATTGGTAGACCAGGGAGGAGCCAATGTGAAAGGAGAAACACTCAGGACCTGGTGTGCGGGCTGTGGAGACACTGGAGAGGTCAGGCACTGGGGGGCTGCATGGTGTGGGGTGGGGATGGTGAGGAAGGGGAGAGGATGGTACCACCTGCCCAAGGTCTGGCAAATGGGTGAACCCGGGTGGCATGGGATGTACCAGGCCCCCGAGGAAGGCACAAGCATCTATCTGGGACTGCTGCTTTTAAGCCCACCTGAGGGGAGAGGGTGCCTCATCTCATCAGAAAACTGCCCAAAAAACAAACATAGGACCACCATTCTCCGCACTGCAGGGCAACTCCTGGTTATTGAAACACATGATACCAAATTGGAACCCACCGGCAAGGGCAGCCCATGCCCCCCACTCCTGCCTGCTCCTCCTGTGCTCTGGGGTGATTGCCCTGCAAGTTCCTTTCGCTTCGTGGGTGCTGATTCTAACTGGGGACAGCAGTGGCAGGGCTCCTACCTCCCACTCTCGCCATGCAGTTGCCTACCAGTCATCCCTAAGGGTCTGAGAAGCAGCAGGTGCCTCAGTTTCCCCTGCTGAGGAGTACGGCACCCCCAGCTAAGCTCACAGAAGGCTGCGAGGTTGCAGCCTGGAAATGGACCAAGCACTAGCCTCCCTGTGGCCAGCGGAGGGTCAGGGCTGTCCCCTCCTCACCTGTTGCAGGAGAGGCAGGGTATGTAAGACCCCAGTCACAGCAGGAAGAAATGAGACAGACACACCCCACCCCAGGGGATGGGTCTTAGCTTCGGAATGTGACAATTTATTTGGAGGGTAGAAGAGGCTTTTCACCCTCCTTTCCTGGCGTTGATACAATATTGAAGAGCAGCAGAACAAACATACGAGACAGAGTAATCGGCACAGACCCACCCGCCCCGGCCCAGGAACCACCAAATCCCAAACAGAGCCCAAACCCGCCCCCTACTCAGGCATCTTCTCCACCAGGGGAGGGCCAGCTTGGGCTGGGGGACCCGCCCCCCACGCAGGGGTTGCACCTCCACATTTCGTCTCCTGCCAACCCCACCATTTCCCCATCTTTAATGACTGGAGGCAAAAGTTTAGCCAGCTGGGAGCTGGATGGTTGAACCACAGACAAAGGCAACAACACTTCATTTTAAAAATGAGAGAAAAAAGAGACAGTGCCCCTCCCCAAATATAGAGCTATATATATGTATATTTTATATATATATATAGAATTCATCCGTGCACGATTCATTAAATGAACTTTTCAAAAATTAAAAAAATTATAAGATACATATTTCTTTAGGCCTTTGTGTTTTTAAATTAAAACCAGCAAACATCTCCCTCTCCACCCACTCAGCCGCAAGGGCGGCCTAAACGCTTCCCTCCTGCTACTTGGTCTCCTGCAAGCAGGTTCTGTTAGACCATCAGCCCCCTTGCCTAGCTGACTTCCTGCAGACAGTAGGCACTCACGACTGGAGTGAAGCACTAACTCCTTCAAGGCTTGCAGGGGGCAGGGAAGGGAACCTCGAAGGCCTGGGAGGGGCATTCTCAGCCCCCCACCCGCCCAGCTTCCCATTTCTGCATGTTGATGACTGCCAGCAAGAGAGGGGCCAGGGAGACCCTCTCCTGGAGTTTTAGCCCCTTGTTCTGGGCTTCTGAATTGAAGAGATGCGGACAGGGAAAAAGGTAATCCTTTCAACACCTTCCTCTTTTCTTTTAAAAAGTGATTCCATACAAGCCCCAAAGAGGCTGCCTTGGGCAAGTGCATGGGAGCCCGAAAGTGGAACAGACCAGATGGGGCTCCACTGTCCAGCGTGGGCGAAGTGCAAAAAAACCAAAGCAAAAACAAAAAAAAACAAAGCAACAACAAAACACAGAAAAGTGGGGAAAGGGGGTGCGTCCTCTTGGGACCTCAGAGGCCAGAAAGACTGGCAGCGGCTTGGCCCCCGTGGCTAGCCCAGCTCTCTCCTCCAGGCAGACTCTCCAGCCTTGGGCAGACCCAGTGGCCGGGACCTCACCGAGGCAGCCTGGCTCTGGGGTTGGCTTCCAGTCTTGTGCTGGCTTTGGGACTGGGCCCTGCCTTTTAAAGGGCTTTTCCCTAAAGACCAAGACATCCTGGGCCCTCGTCCCTGCCACATTCCCCCAGTGAAGCAGCTGAGCTTCTCAGAACCCATTTCCTCCTCTTTGAAAAGAGGTGAGCCCCCACTCTGCCCACCTCACATTGAGGTTGGGGACTTGATCACCTCTTTCCAGATCACAGGAAGGATGAGGCTCATTTCAACCTTGACCCCTTTGCAGGGTAGAATAAAGAGGGGCTGTGGGTGGCTGGAGGATCCAGTGCCAGCAACCTCGACCCCCACCTGGCACTTGGCAGCTGCTCAGGCACCAGTAGCACTTTACATAGAGGCCTTGCTGCCCAATATGCCCATTTCGGAGAAGGGCAAGCTAAAGGGAGGACGAGACAGGGATGGTTCTGACTCTGTCTCACACCAGACTCCACCTATTTCCTATAACATGTGAGTGGGGAGGGGCACACTTCAGGGGAGATGACCGATTCCCCGACCAATATTGAACACGGGAGAAGATTGGGCTTTGGAGGTTGTTTCACATACAAAAATAAAGCAAACCAGATTGCAACCTTTGCTTGGCAATTAGGCAAATAGAAAGCAGCAAGGGATGGAGGAGGGGCCCACAGGAGGCCGATCCCGTGCAAGTGTGTGGGGGCAGGGGCGTGCGGGAGGGAGGGGAGGGCTCCCCTTGCCCTGATCCCAGACACTCAGGCCGCAGGGGATGGCCCGCCTCTAGGCAGTGTGCAGGCTGCCGGCTCTGAGCTCAGAGCCGCGGAAGGGAATGGGCATTCCTTTCTCCCCAGTTCCCCCCAGTCCAGCCAGCGCCTAAGGTTCTCCCAGGGCCCGTGGCTTCTTTCTTCTTGAAGCCCCCTTCTGGCCAGGGAAGCTCAGGGATGTCATGGTCTTTGGGTGATGGGGAGGGAGGGGCCCCCATGGAGTGGTAGCGGTAGGGACCAGGTGGCCCAACAAGTTGGCAAGGAGGAGAGCAAGAAACCAAACTGCCTCCTCATCAGCCTTCCTGGAGAAAATGACCCATGACGAGTCCTGGTAGTGCTGGGACCCCTGCTGACCTCCGCCCCCAATCTCACCTCTTCAGTCTCCATCAAACTGCCTAATTAACTCCCTTGGGACCTGCTATCGTCCTTCCCTTTGAGCAAGGACAGGTGTGGAGGTCTGGGCCCAGGACAGCAAGGAGGAGGGTGGACTGCGGCCAGGCCACCCCTACAGTGCCTGCGTCCCCAGGGGTCCCGCCAGCTGGGCCAGCCTCCGCCCCATCCCTAACATTGCCACCTCACCTGTGCAATCACTGCGTTACTATTTTTTTCTTTAAATACCTCTTTCTTCCCCCCCACCCCCCTAGGAATCCCACAATATTTTTTTTCTTTTTTCTTTTTTTTCCTCTTTTTTTGTTTTTGTTTTTTTGCAAAACTAATTCTTTCACTTTCCTGTCATAAAATCACCTCTGAAAACACAACTTCTTTACAAAAAAAGTCACGAATGACACGGACTCTCAGGAAAACACATTTCTATGGTCTCTGGAAACACCTGTAACTGGCACCCAGGTGGTCGCTCACCTGGAGAGGAATTAGGGGGAAATCACCTCTAAAGACAGAGGAGAAATGCCAGCCCTTATTTGGGGGAAAAGCCAATTGGCACTTGGACGGCCACTAAGCCAACGAAGGGCAGGGTGGGGAGGAGCCAGCAGTGCCAGGCCCCAACCCTGTGAGGGCCCCTGTTCTCCAGCCCAGAGTGGGAAGGGTCAGGGCCACCCTGTCACCCCTACAAGGGATGACAGAAGGAGGGTGTCCTCCCATTCTTAGGACCAAAGGTGCTGTGTTCTGATTGGATTCCCTTCCCGCCTCCCACCATGGTGCTTCTGGGCACAAGTGCCAATGGCTGTATGCGCCAGGAAGCCAGCTCCAGTTCCACACAGGAACATGCCACCCACACCCAATGGAGACCCAGGTAGCAGCCCAGGGTTGACCAGCGGGGACCCCAGTCCCACTCTCAGGACCAACACCCTCGCTCTCCTAGAGGACACAGACCCTCTGAGGTCTCTCCCCTTTGGCTGCCCACCCTCCCAGTACCCAGCCTAAAGCCAGGGCTGCGGTCTCTGCCACTGGCATGGATGCCTCCACTACCAGGCAGCAGAGGAAAACAAACTGCCCAGGGCATCAGAGGCTCTCACTGCTTCGAGTAGGCTGGGCTGTGAGAAAGCCTCAGCAGTCAGAAGCAAAAGAGAGGGGCTGGGAGAAGCCAGGAGACCCTCAGGAACGGCTTCCGGGCTTCCCCATCCTCCCCAAACACTCTGGAGGAAGGGGAAGCTTGGAGGGGGAGTCTCTCTCTCTACCTCATTCCCCACCATGCCATGTCTGCAGTGAAGGCCCAACTGGTTGGGCTGACCACCCCGAGGAGGGCTGGGCGGGGAGGCCTGGTAGCGTCCACAGCAAACTACACAGGCCTCAGCCAGGCCTCCAGGCCCTCAAGGCAAAGCAGGGTCTAAACCTTCAACCACCTGGTTCTGAGGAACCATGGAGGATGCCGCCTGGATGGCCTGGGCCTAGCACCCAATGCACGTATGGACCCATATACAAACATGCCAAGTGGGGTGGACACACACACATAATCGGAGGTTCCACAGCAGGTTCTCATAGCACCTTTGGTCAAGAACGGAGGGGCCTTTAGATGCTGGGAGGCCACGGCAGGGCGCGTTCTCTGCCAGTTCCTCCCACCACCGAGGCAGGGGATTAGGAAAGAGTCAGGGTGGGGATGGGGCACAGAGGGTCTGCTCGAGCCTCATCCAAAAGTGAGCAGGGAAGACCCCTGTCTCTGGCCCAGCTTCTGATGCCCTCGCTGACATGGAGGGAGGGACCGAGGCTGGCCTCATCCTCAACCTGTCTGGGGCTTTGCCAAACAGGCAGGAAGCCATCCCTGCCCCTCTTGCCCAGGCACCTGCAGGAAGGAAAGGGACTGTGCCCACCCTGGGTGGGGGTCTTCTAAGGGCCCCACAGCTGCCAGGTTAGCACCGAGAAATCAGATGCCGTACACGAGAGCGGAAGCAAGCTGGGGAAGACAGGGCGGGATGTGGAAGGGGCAGGGGAGCCCTAGGTTCTGGGGTTCCCAGGAACCCCTAGTGGGCCTCGCCATGCACGGGCAGGGAGGGCACCAAGAGACAAGAGGAGCACTTCTCAGTGCCACGCCCTGCCCCATTCCAGGGCCGTCCGGCCCACAGCCTTCAGGGCTCCACTGCCTAGCCCCATCCCTGGGTCAACACTAAGCCATTTGCAACAAGCAAAGCACAGGGGACGGGCTGAGGGCAGGGGCAGGAGCAAGAGCATGGCTTCGGGGGGGCCCCCCCAAGCCCCCTCCCTGATGGAGCCCCTCACTTGCTCGCCCCATTGCCGCCACCCCCCCCTGCAGCACCTGCTACCCCTGTAGCCACCTTCTCGAAATCCTCAGGGTTGCAGAATTCCTTGATAGTGACCGTCAGGAGGTTGCTGGTGACATCAGTGACGACCACATTGGAGCAGGGTGACATCTCAGGGCGCCAGTCCCCAGCCTCGGGCTCAGAGGAGGCACTGGCGGGCTCAGGGGCGGTGGGAGGCACCTGGCCAGCGGCAGCAGTGACATCAGGTGGTACCCGCTTGCTGGTGTTAGCTGCCTCGGCAGGGATGGAGAGGTCGAGCACCTCAGGCTCGCGCCAGCTGGGGGCAGATGGGCTCATGGTCTCGGGGAGGAGCTTGGGGGGCGTGTCATCGGGGTCAGAGGAGGACTGCGGTGTCGGCGAGGGGCAGCCGGAAGAGCTGGAGCTGTGGGCATCATAGGGGGCGGTGGGGGTGGTCAGAAGCAGCCCCGGGCTGGGGGAAGTGGCAACCTCGGGCTTGCCAGCGGGCGGGGGAGACAGAGGGGTGGGTGGGGGCTTGTAGAGCGCGAAGGTGCCGAACTTCATGTGGCGGATCTGGGTGCGCAGGATGCTCTCGCTGAACTTCTTGCTCTTGCCGATGACGCGGTTCCTCGAGGGGACCTTGGGGCGGGCGAGCGCCCCAGCGCCCTGCCCGGCGCCCCCTCCACCCTCACCCTTGTCGATCACCTTCAGGTTCAGGATGATGCGGTTCCGCTTGGGCTCCCGAGGCTTCACCTTGCGATTGATGATGCGCACTGTCTCGGAGAAGGGCGAGATGGGTGGGCGCAGGCCAGGGCTGCCCCCCTGGGGGTCTGGGCGGGGCAGGGGGCGGCGGGACATGCGGTGGCAGCGGCGGATGTCCTTCTTGAGGCGGTGCACGGCTGCGCTGGAGTGCAGCTTGGGCGACGAGGCACTGGCACTCGGCTTGACAGAGAAATGCACGTCACTGATGCGGAGGGCGTCTGCCTGTGCCCGGGCCTGCGGGCAAAGGGAGGGTGGGTGGGACCTCAGGGCCTCCCGCTGCCTCCTCTGCACACCCCTGCGCAGCCACCCCTGCGGATGTCTCTGTCAGTGCCCCAAGCACGCTTAAGACAATCGGCAGTATGGAAGGTCCCAACGTGGAGAAGAAAAGAAAGCAGAGGACATGGGCAAGGGCGGGGGTGTGAGGCAACCAGCCTAGGTCACAGTCAGGACCCTCGTCCAGGCCCGACTCCAAGACCCAGAGTTTTTTCCACCACTATGCATGCTAGCTCGGCAGTGGGCCCTGGGAACAGACAGCTCTGTGGCTGCCCTTGCTGACATGAAGTGTCACCAATCAGGGCACTGCATGGGGAGGGTAGCCCCTGACCAAGCCCCCTGCCCTGTGAAGGATCCCAGGCCAGTCAGGCACTCCTCCACAGGCCCATTCTTGGTGACAGAAAAGGGGAGGTGGGTCCTTCTTGCTCCACTCTGCTGACCCACTCACAGTGTCCCCAGTGCCTGGTGCTCTCTCGCCTTTGAACAGGCTGACCTCCAGCTCCAACCTGCCTCCTCAGCTGGACAGGGACAGGGCCTTGGCCACCCTGCCCCTCCTCTACACGCCCAGTGTCCTGTGTGCCACCTCCTAGGTCTGTTTCATCTATCTGCCCAGTGCCTGGCTCAGAGCGAATTGGTGTCCATGGATCCCACAGCCTGCACCCCACAACCTGGGCTGGAATCCAGCCATGTCAGACCTGGGCTTGGTGAGGACAGGCCTAGAGGTGGCACCAACCACTCCAGAGTCTCTGTGCCAAGATGCTCTGGGAACAGGATGGTGGAGCAGAGGAGGATTTAGGCAGCCTGGGATACTGTCCCAGGCACTGAGACACAGCTATTCTTCCAGGTGTGAAATTTCCCTAAAGTTCAAGGTTCCAGTCCAAACCATCCACTGTCAGATGATACCAAATGGAGAGAGGGCAAGGGACTCCCAAGGTCACAGAAGCTGTCTGTCATGGCTAGTCATTCTGACAAGCCAGGTCTACAGCACAAAGACGCAGCCTTTCCCCATGGGGAAGACAACAGCAGTTAGAACTCAGAGGGATTTGGCCAGAGAAGAACTCACAAGGCCCAAGGGGCACAGATGAGAGGCCCAGGCCTTGGTCTTGGGGCCTGTAACATCAAAGCCAGGCCCTGTAGCCTAAGCAGGAAGAAATCTATGTCCCTACTGAGTACTGACTATGCCCCAGGTGGTTCTAGAGGCCAAGGTGACCTGCAAAGACAGAGACAGATGGAAGCAGGGCGAGCCCTGTGGGCAAGGCCCCGTGGGCAAGGCCCCAGGTGGGAGAGGGTGCCGAGCAGTCAAGGGAATGGCTGGGGACAGAGAGGCTTGTGGTGACTGCCTCCATCCAGGGAGAGGCGATGGGGCCCGAGAGGAAGCACACATTCCCATGGTCAATCTGTGAGGTTCCAAGGGTGGGATGTCTTGGAGTCTCTTCTGCCTTCCATTCCCCAGCACCGGATGCTCAACCAGTGCCTGGAGGTAGCCTGTTGGCCCTCAGACAAGACTGGACTGTGTGTGACCACAACTCCTAGAAGAGATGTCTGGCTTCACTTAGAAGGTGGCCCTCACATCCGTGGGAGAAGCACACGAAGGCCATAGGGCCCCTCCCAGCCCGGGCTGGGGCCTCTGTGGGCTGCTCCGGCAGCAATCCCTTCAGCCACTAGGTGGCAGCACACAAGGCTCAGCTTGCCTGCCAATGCTGCTGGCCCCCACTGCTCCCCACAGCCAGTTGAACTCACCAGGGCCTGGGCCCCTCCCACCCCTTCCCCAAAGCAGGGAAAAGCCCAGGCTTTCATTGGCATGGCAGGCAGAACTGGCAAGCAGGATCTTTTGCAGGGTAATCCCCATGGGAGCTTAGGGGACCCTCACACTTTCTGACCCTCCGGGGGTTAGTATTTGCTCCTGCAGACTGCCTAAGTCCTATAATTATGCTTCTGGCAGAGTCCAGCAGTGACAGTGCCTGAGAAAGTGGCAGGCCCAGAAAGAAACCCGTGACTCGGTGAGCCTCCTCCAGCCTCACCTTCCCTACCTGCCCAGTCATAGGCCTGCTCCACTCCAGCTTAGCACAGTGCCCAGCACGCAGCAAGTGCTCATTTAGTACCAGATTTACTTATGGGTGGTGGGCTTATGAGCAATAATAATGTTTCTAATGTATGCTGTATATACATGAACATCTCTTTCTTTACAATTTCTAATATATTACTTTTAAAAAAGGATTTACCCTTCCTCCTCCTCCTTCCTTCCCTCCCCAGATGAAGACTTCTTTGTGGTGGAATCTAGGTCTGTCTGGTGAATTAAAAATAACTGCAGCCAACATGTTAATTGTACTTATGCTCATTTACGTGCAGAAACAGTACCCTGTCGACCCTTTCCAGTGTCAGGGCTGGCTGAGGGTCTGACGTGCACAGTGGACAAAGCAAAAGGTCAAAGTGCCTGGACTCTAACACCCACGCTGTGTCCGTAAGCAAGTTATTTAACATCTGTGTCCTGTTTTCCATGTATAAGATGGCAATAACGGCACCTATCTTGTGGGTCCCTGTCCATTTCACAGGAGCTCCTGGAAGAAGGTGCTGAGTGTAATCTGCTGACTTTACCATAATGCCTCTCAGGGAGTCACAGGGCAATGGGTTCAGCTCAAGCTGACTTCACAGCCCCTCCCCAATATCCACATTACTCTCATGCTATTTCTTTTTTTTTTTTTTTTTTTGAGTTGGAGTCTCACTCAGTTGCCCAGACTGGAGTGCAGTGGCCGCTCCCGGCCACCGCAGCCTCAACCTGCTGGGCTCCGGTGATCCTTCCGCCTCAGTCTTCCAAGTAGCTGGAACTACAGGCGTGTGCTACCACGCCCGGCTAATTTTGTGATTTATTGTAGAGATGAGGTCTCGCCTGCCCAGGTGGGTCTCGAACCCGCAGGCTCAGGCAATCCACTCACCTCAGCCTCCCAAAGGCGTGGGATTACAGGCTGAGCCACGGAGCCCGGCTATGCTGTTTCTTAAATACATCCGCTCCACCCTCTTCCCTGCCAACTCTGTGGCCCTCACAATTTCCTGCGTGTGTGTTCACTGGCTCCCCCTTAATCTGACATGTACTCGAGGGACAAGATGAAGAAAAGGAGACAGGATGAAGCCAGGAAGCTGGGTGGTGGGACCTCAGGTAAGTCACCTCCTCTCTCTGGGCCTTAATTTTTTTTTTAATCTGTGAAATGGAGCCAATTTCCCCAGTTCATGGGACTGTTGACAGAATTAAAGGAGATAATCCACATGCGGGAGCTCAGCACTGTGTTAGGCCTATAGCTAGCGCAGGAACTAGAACTAATAAGAAAAAAAGGAATTTGTGTATCAACGCTCATGGTCATTATCCGCTTCACAGCTAGGGGGTGCCCCAGCTGCGCTGAGAGCCTGTCACAAGGCAGGCCCATCCGCCTTCCAGCTGCTCCGCCCCATCCCGCCCCAAAAGCATCAGCGCTGTTACTCCATGGATCCTCTAAGAAGTGTGTCAGTTGGTGACGGGGGTTACAGAAATATGGAATTCTGGAAACCAATATTTCTTTCACTTCTGCTTTAAGTCCAAAGAAAACCTTTGTGTATGTCTGGGCAGAGGAGGGGTGGGGTGGGTGAAGAGGAGTGGGCTTGACAGGTCCACCCCACCCTCAATGGGCTTTGAGCCTTTTGGACAAATCAGAGATGCTGAAGTTCTGCATTCAACACAGTCTCTTCTCCTAAAAGAGTCCTCCTCCAAAGTCACCAGCTTTCAGGTGGGAGGGGGCCCTGAGCCATTCTGAGCAATGTAGGAAGACTGAGGGCAGCCCAGTGAGTCCTACCTGCCGCCTCACCTGCCGTCTTGGGTCATCTTGCCCTACCTTCCCCAGACTCTGTTTTTGCTCATCAAAATAAAATAAAAAAAACAAACTCCTCCAAGATGGCTTCCTCTGGAAATTCTTCCCCTCCTTGCCAAAGATAATATGCTATGCTTTCATCTCCCTTACCCCAACCTCCAGAAATGGCTGGGAGTGGGGGGAAACTGAGGCTCAGAGTCCTGAAGTCAGTGGCTCAGCCTGGTGATAAACTCAAAGTGAAGTGATTTATGGTCAAATTCAAGTTGGATCCCCTAGAGAGGAAAACGGCTACGCAGAACAAATCCTAAGACAGAGAACACAAGAAGCTGGGGGCAGGGAGGCAAGTGGTCCTTCAAACGCCTCTCCCTGTGCCCTGCCAGGAGGTAGGACTTCACTCACTGTTCCCTGGGGGAACTCCGTGCCCAGATATAACAGCTCAATAGCTGGGGGAGATAAGGGATTTTACGTGCAGAAACAGCCCCCTGTCGACCCTTTCCACGGGCATCCCCCAGCTGCCTCATCCACCCCCTTCCTGAGCCCTGTAGGCGCCCCCAGACTCTGGTTTCATCAGCGAGGATTATCCCTGCTCCCAGGCCCCTCTTGCTGAAGCTGGCCGCGGCCTGCAGCCAGGGTCTTGTCAGGGGTTCACAACCACCCCCTGCCCAGCTGGGGCCCCTCTGGAAAGGCCCGCCCAAGAAGGCAGCCGCGGATCTGTCCCTCCCATCCAGGCTCCGTGCTGTGCCGGGACTGGGGGCCCGAGAGAGGGCTGCTGGGGCTGGGCCAGGTTACCTTCAAGAGGAAAGTTTTGGGTTTGGGTCCCCTCTTCTTGGGCCCATACAGCTCACGTTCCCTCTCCCTGCGGCCGAGAAAAACCAAAGGTTAAAAAGATCCCCTTCCCGGGCCCCACTTGCGCGCTGCCCTCCCCGGCTCTCCCGCCTCCCCGCGCAGCGCCCCAGCAGAGCCTCGGCCCCGCCGCTCCTGCCAGCTTCCCCAACTCACTTCTGCTCGAAGGCTGCAATGAGCCGCGAGTCCAGGATGTTCTCCTCGGGCTCCCAAGTGCTGTACCTGCCGAGTCACACGCGCACAAAATCTAAATATTAACCAGAGAGGCAAAGGCACACCACGAGAGAGCAACGCGCGCACCCCCCACCCCGGGCCCCAGTGCCCGCTGCCTCCCCTCCCCCCATGGCCCCGGGACCCCGTGACACTCACTTGATCGCCCACCCTTTCCATTTCACCAGGTACTCGATGCGTCCCTGAAAAACAGAGAGAAAAAAAGGGGGGTGTGGGGGTGGGGAGGATGCAGGGACGCGAGGAGGCGGCGGCGCAGGGGTGGGCGAGAGCGTCGGGCTAGCGGGGCCGCTTCGCCCCGAGGGCCCGCGGACCCGGCACCGGCTGCGGGGAGCGGCGGCTCACCTTTCGGATCCGCCGTTTGATGATGGATTCGGCCGCGAAGACCCGCTCACCCACTGCAGACAGCTCCATCTTGCTCAGCGGCACCCACAGCCCATAATACTCCCAGCTCCCGCGGCCGGTGCGGCACCGCTCGCGCACGCGCCCCAGCGCACAGGCCCCGGCGGGCGGGCGCGCGCTCGCGTTCCAGCTGCGGGCCGTCACGTGACCCCCGGCCGGCGCGCGGTTGCCAGGACCTCCTCCTCCCCCGGGGCGGTTGCTAGGGAAAGTCGGCGCTCGCGGGGCGGGGGCGCGCACTGGCTCTTAAAGGGGCCTCGCCTGACGGCGGGAGCAGAACCGGGAGACGGGTGGGTGCTCGGTTTGTGCTAAGACGGGTCGACGCAGTGCAGTCTTATTCTTTGCACCCTCTTCTTCATCCTCCCAGCCCCCTATCACCGACCCCTTTTCCCCTCTTGTTGAAGCCCCGTGCAAGTCTAGCGGGGCCCCGGACGGAAAAGGGCGAGGGAGCCCTGGAGCCTCGCAAGCCACCGCGCATCCTCCTGGCAGAAGTCTGCAAACAGTTAAATATGATACAGCAGAAATGCAGTTGCTGTTGCCTTGCCAGGCCTTGCGGGAATTTCTTTAAAACGTCGCCCTCCCCATCCATTATTTATGTATTCGTGGGAGTGTGGTTTTGTAACCAGTTCACAAGAGTTAAAACAAAAACGCCACCGCAGGAAGGGGTGGGGGTGCGGGGAATGGGACCGAGGAAGGCCTAGGTGACCGTGTGCGTCTGTGCTTCGGCCCGGGTCTGGGGTGGCACCTGCCCTCACTCCCGAGGCCGCGTGAAGACCGCAGCGAGGCCCTTGTGGCCGTGCGGGAGGGAGGGAGAGGCCGCGGGGCGGCGAGATCGGCTCCCTGCACCCTGGATTGGGCCGGAGCGGGTCATCCTCGGGTCATTCGGTAGAAAGTGTCGCCGGGTTCAGATCTGCGTGCTCGGATCCCCAAGACCTCCCCGCTTGCCCCGTAGCGCTCCTGCCCGCTGTTCCTCTGATGGCGCCGCCATCGCTCCCGGGGAGACCAGACCCCAGCTTCCTATTTGGGGTGGGGCAGAGGGTTTGGGGCTGTCCCGGAGTCGACACAAAGTAGCCTTGCCGCGCAAAACGCTCCGTTTCTTTTGTTTCGGAATTATTTAAACTTTACTTTTCATTATGCCGATAGTCTTGCTCTTTCTTCAACAATGTGTAAAAATACACAGATAAAATTTCAAAAAAGCAACTGTCCATAATCTCCATAAAACCATTTTAAAGATCTTCAGGAATCTTCTTCCGGCCTCTGTTCTACGCCTGTAAAAATACACAAATATACACGTTGTATATAGATCTAATTTTTTAACAAAGTGGGATAATGCTATTCACACTGTTCTGGAATCTGCTTCTCTCTCTCAATGCTATAGGTGAACATCTTTCAGTGTCATTCAATACAGATTTCCCCATCCTTTCAGTGATTGAGTGTGGGCTGAGATGGGGTGGGGAGAAAAGGGGGTATGGGAGATGTGGGAGTCTTCTACTCACATCACTTGTCCATCACTTGTTCATTAGGAGGGAAGATTTTTACATTTCTGTGCTGCAGTGTCAATTCTTGAGTTCTAAATCAACTGCATCAAAATTTCAACTTTTCATCCCACCCTGCAGATCTGTCCAGTTACTTACTACTTTGAGAGAAATCCCTCTCCCTCGCTTGCAATCATCATGTTCCTGAGAAACACCTATTTGCTGTCCAGTCCAAGGTGAACTTCCGGATAAGAACAGAAATGCCCTCCTTGGAGTGCAGTGGATAGAGTGGCATGGGATGCACGGGCAAGCGTGTGTGTGTGTGTGTGTGTGTGTGTGTGTGTGTGTGTGTGTGTGTTTGTGTTCAGGCTGAGGGAGACAGGCAGCTAGATGGAGCAGGTAAACTTTTGTCCATTTGTTAGTTCATCCAGCAGCATTTGTGAGCTCATGTTGAGGGTCAGGCTTTGTGTTAAACCATCCGGAAACAAAGGTGCCCCAGGCTGAGGAGCTCTGGCTCAAGTGAGGAAGGCACCCCCACACAGTGTGACTAAAGCTAGCATCAAGAAATGTGCCTTCATTTCCTGTTGCTGGTATCACAAATTACCACAAATTTAGTGGCTTAAAATGACATATTGATTTTGAATTACTCAAAAGGGAGTTTATCCTGGTCAGACCTAATCAGGTGAGCTCTTTGAAAGAAGATTCATGACTTTTCTGAGCGGAGATTTTTTTTTTTTTTTTTTTTAAACGGAGTCTCCCTTTGTCACCCAGGCTGGAGTGCAGTGGCACAATCATGGCTCATTGCAACTTTAACCTCCTGGGCTCAGGTGATCCTTTCACCTTAGCCTTCCAAGTAGCTGGTACTATAGGCATGTGTCACCATGTCCAACTAATTTTTTGAGTCCTTGTAGAGACAAGGACTCACCATGTTGCATAGGCAGCACTTGAACTCCTGGGCTCAAGCAATCTTCTCGCCTCGGCCTCCAAAGAGCTGGGATTACAGGCATAAGCCACTGTGCCTGGCTTTAAGGGGAGAGATCTGAAGCAGTAGAATTACTCTCCTGTTGACCTTGATGAAGCAAACTGCCATGTTGTGGAGTAGGCCCTGCAGCAGGAATGGTAGGTGGCTTTTAGGTGCTGAGGATCTCAGTCCTGCAATTGCAAGGATCTGAACTCTGTCAGCAACCTGTGAACTGGGAGGGAGGACCTCAGACTTTCAGATGGGAACACAGCCCTGGCTGATACCTCAACTGCAGCCTGGGAGACCCTGAGCAGAGAACTCCATTAAGCTGTGCCTGGGCTTCTTATCCACGGAAACTGAAATGACAAACGGGTGTTCCTTTAAGCCACTAAATTTGTTACAGAGCACTGGAAAATGAACATCTAAGACCATCTCAGATTCAGCGACGGGGAAATAGACTCCATCCCTGGAGGGGAAGAGTGACAAGGTTACACTGGAAAGCAGACTCAGAACTATTATTATAATAGTTTACCATGAGTGAGTCCCTAACTGGGACACAGCTCATGCTTAAAACTGATGGGATTCCCAGGCCCAGATGTTCCTTTCACAAAGTTACCTGCAGAATTCTTGGCATCCTTCCTGGGTGACCTCCACTAGCTAGAGTGTGGTTAGGACTCCTGGACCTCTGTGTCCCTAGCACCAGGCACGTGTGGGTACTTAATGTCTGCAGGGCAAAGGAAGGAATGAATGTCCTGAAGCCTGGGCTCTGCAGGGATGGGCAGTGAGGCCTTTGTACAAAAGGATTTTCCTGCACTTGGGGCAGGAAGGCACTCAGGGATGGAGGGGAAGTAGTTCTGTCCTAGTCTTAGAATGTCAGCCTGGCATGATTGAAGCACTCAGATGGTCTCTTGAGGCTTTGAACGACGTCTGCATTGGCAAAGAGTATTTTAGCCCTTATCCCATTGCAGAACTGTCCAGGTCCGCTTTCCAGAGTGGACTGTCCCCTTCCTGATGCCAAAAGACAGGGAAGCTTGGAGCCACAGGCCACAGGCCTTCATTCTGTTCCCAGTTTGAGGTCCTGGAGGGCTGGGATATGGGTGGGTAGCATCATCTGGACAATCATTCTGGTGTGGGGGTGGGTAACATCATCTGAGTATCCAACTCAGCGTAGAGTCCACTCTATGCGATTGTCTCCATCACTTAGAAAATGTAACATGATTTTCTGCAGATGTGCTTACCATGACACTATACACTGCTGCAACTCGATCTACTGTGTGTCTTAGACACATGCAAGTGGCTTTTTCAGGAAACGTTCTCAGGGAAGAATGCTAAGGGAAGGCAGGAGAGGAAAGGGGAGGAAGCCAAGCAGAGAGCAAGGCGTCATCTCAGGCAAAGTCCTGCAATGAGGGCCCAGCCTGCAGGGAAGCCGAATGTAAGTTACTCTAAATATTTGCCCTCGCCCATCAGGCACTGGTTAAAGGCTGCAGGGGAAGGGTAGTAGGTGGGGGAATGCCCATTCCCAGGCACCTGCTGCCTTCTGCCTCTGTGTGCAAAGTGGCTTCAGTACTCTGGGAATGGCCTTTGGAAGGAGAGCCACAGGTGCTGGAGTTGGGAGATACAGAAAAGGGACCCCAGAGGATCTGGGTAGAGAACAGATATTCCTGTCCAGGTTCGAGACACAGCACCATGCTTTGCAAACTCCAAGTTGTTCCCACCCCAGGCCCTTGGCACTTGCTGCTTCCTCTGTCCAGAACACACCGATCTTCTCCAGGTGGTTATACGGTTTACTTCCTCAGTTCTGTCCATCTCTGTTCAAATGTCACCTCTTCAAAAAGATTTCCTCTGACCACCTTATGTAAAGACTCCTAATCAGGTGAGCTCTTTGAAAGAGGATCCACGACTTTTCTGAGGGAAGGTTTTTTTTTTTTTTTTTTTGTTTTAAAATCAGTCTTTCTTTATCACCCAGGCTGGAGTGCAGTGGCACAATCATGGCTCATTGCAACTTCAACCTCCTGGGCTCAGGTGATCCTCCCAGCTCCTACCCTTCACTCTCTCTCCCTTAGATGGTTAGTTTTCCCCCAGCCCTTAACACTGTCTGGCATTATATTAATTATTTGTTTAATGTTAACCATTTTGTTTAATGCCTGACTCCCTCACTGGACACTACCCCGCTGGGGCAGGGACTTTGCATATCTGGTTCCCACTTGATCTCTGGTGCTAGTTCAGGGCCCTGCTCATGGTGGGTGCCCAATTAATATTTGTTGCATGCATAAATATGGCATGGGCAAGGTTTTCAAGGTAATTTTGACCATATAACATATAATGTTTTGACCCAGGAAACGACGAGTCCTTCTCTCTCCCTGCAGAAGACTCTGGGAATGCAGAGTGGGAAAGATGGGCTTCCTGCCCTGGAGGAACTGAGGTGCAGAGAGATGACTCCAAGTTGTGCAACTTTTAGTGTGTGTGTGTGGCAGCCTCTGGTGCCTCAGTGGTTAGTATTCCCCCAGCCCTTAACACTGTCTGGCAACTTTTAGTGTGTTCTTCATCTGTAAAATGGAGATAATTATTCCTACCTTGCAGGCATATGGTGCAGATAATGACATAACACCTGAAACTCTGTTGGGCCCATAGTAGATCTACATTGGTGGAAGTATATGTATGTATAAGTCCCAAGCGAGCTCATATCTCAAGAGAGCTGAACATCTCTCTCTCCTTCTCTCTGTCTCCCTCACAAACACAAACACGCACACACACAGTGTACTGGGGTTGCCAAAAAATGCATACACATTTTAAGTGATGTTATCTATGTATCTACATTATCAGAAGTGTCTGGATGCTGATGGCAACCACTCTGAGCACCTCTTATAACTACAGAAGTCAAGAGTGACTTGTACTCATCTTTTGTTATCAGAATATACTGAGTATTACAATTCCTTTCATTTTTTTTGCTACCCTCTGTATATACTTATATGTTTTTCTTCCACTGAAAAGTATATTGGATCAATTCTAGAAACTGAAACTGTGTTGGCCAAAAATAAGCAACAACTAACACTTTGTACAGCATTCATTCTGTTTCAAGGACTCTTCTAAGAGCTTTACATAAGATATTAGCTAATTTAATCCTCAAAAGGATCCTACATGATAGATATTATTAGTATTCTGTTTTGCCATTGAGGGTTCTGAGTTTCTATCCAAATGAGGAAGATTCAGAGATGAACAAAACTTAAGTTCTGCATCTAATGAACATCCTTCATTGCCTTCTGCTATCTGGTGAGACCTTCCATGTGATGCAATTTGACCTATGAACTATGGACCCCAAAGTTGCAGACAGGAGCCCAGGCGACAGTGTGAGTCCCAATGAACTGAAATGCATGTAATTCCTTCTGAAACATCGTGCTGTGAAATGATGTGCCTCCAAAGACAGGCATGCTATTTTTAGAAATAGGGCAGAGGCATCGTTTGGAAATATGCCCCAATACGGTCATGACTGGGCAAGGGACACGGGAAACACCAATTTTGGCAGAGGGATCATTTGGAAATCAGCTCTGACCAAGTCATTCCTCTGTTTAAGATTCTTCCACTTTGAAGGAGCCAACATATCAGCAGTGAGAAAACCTCTCTGTGGCTCGTCGCTGTCACTAGAAGAAGCCTGAGCTCTTCCCCTGGCAGAGACTATTCCCCATGTCCCACTCCCAGCCTAGGTAACATAATGCATGCCCCATCCTGCACGCCCTTCCCCCCTTGGGTCTCTGAATCACCTGCTGTTTCCCCAATAGCCCTGCTTTTCCACACCTTTGCACCTTCATCCTTCACCAGGGAAGCACCTATGCATCTCCCTCCCCTCCCCTCCTCTTCTTTCCCCTTCCCTCTTTCTTTCTTGAGCCTGCATCTCACTCTGTCGCCCAGGCTAGAGTGCAGTGGCACAATCATGGCTCATTGCGGTCTCAACTTCGTGGCCTCAGGTGATCCTTCCACCTCAGCCTCCTGAGTGGCTGGGGCTACAGGTGTGTGTCACCATGCCCGGCTAATTAAAAATAATTATTTTTTGTAGAGATGGGGTCTCATTATGTTGCCTAGGCTGGTCTCAAACTCCTGGACTCCAGCAATCCTCCAGCCTTGGCATCCCAAAGTGCTGGGATTTATAGGTGTGAGCCACCGTGTCCAGTCACCTATGCATGTTTCAATACTCAGTTCTAGGGCCTCTTTGTGAAGAAGCCGTATCTGTCCTTGGAGGTAGAACCAGCCAGCCTTTCTTTGCCCTATTTGGGTGTTTATAGAGTTCTAAGAACATGGAAGTGTTCGGCTTGGTCACTTGTCACTTCCCTGTAAAGCATGAGTCCCCTTGCTGGCAGGGACCCTTGTGCCCCCCGGGTCCCTGGATAGGGTCTGACACTGAGTAGCCAACTGACTAATATTTACTGGGCTTCACCCATGTGCCTTGCACTATTCTGTATGCTGGGGACATGGCAGAAAATAAGACATGCAGAGTCCTGCCCTCAAGAGTGTTAGGCTCTTAGGGGACAGCAGACAGGCAACGGACACACAAGGCAAGATGATTTTCAGGTCGGGTATGTGTTGTGGAGAGACTGAGTAGGGCTGTGTGGTGGACAGAAACTGAGTGTGTGTGTGGGATGCTTCGCTAGGGTGGTCAGGGAACATTTGAGGAGGCACATCTGAGACGAGACCCTCATGAGGAAAAGAAGGCAGCTGCATCAATCAGGGGAGGGAGATTTCTGGGCAGAAGGAGCAGCAGGTGCCAAGGCCCCAAGGCAGGGGCACACTGGGCATATCTGAGGGACCCAAGGAAGCCAGTGGGGCTGCAGCCTAGTGAATAGGAAGATGGAAGTCTGCCAGGGAGGCAGGGACTCCTTGTGCAAAGTCTTGCAGGCTATGGAAGAATGTGTGGGCCTCTTCACATGCAGCAGGGAGGCTCTGAGTGAGAACTCACCACAGGAGAAGAGACCTGGCCCAGTGAGTTGGGTGCAGAGGCAAAGCCTGGGGTTCTTGGTGAGGTTCTGAGTGCCGAGAGGTGGCTGCTTCTCAAATCTGCTGCAGCCCAGCCTCCTGCATGTCTATCCAGGGAGGCAGGAGGTTGTAAATAACAGTGGAAAGAGCTGTGTCTGAAAACTCTGAGCTTAGGCGCCATCTCACAGAGGAGTGAATAAGGGGGAGAAGGACATTCCTTCCAGGTCTGTTGGTTAGTTAGGACTGCTGTACAAAGATGTTCCAAACTGCAGTGATTCAAAAGAGAGAGTTCACTTCTCTCTTGCCCAACAGTCTGCAGCCTGGGGCTGCACTGATGGGAGACCATCAAGGCCAGGGTGGGAGAACTGATGCCTGGGTCATCACAGACAAAATCCAGGAGTGCTTCTGACTCTGGGGGCCCTCGCCCTGATGTCTCTCTTTCCAGCGAATGCAAAGCAGATGAGAAGAAACACGGAGTTCTGGTCTGTTCTCTTTCATCTCTCAGCTCCACGCAAACTTGTCCTCATCCTGCTCTTCCTGTTTTACTGGGAAACAGTTTTCTTTTCTTTTTTCTTTTCAATGACTTTTTCAGTGGTTTGTGGCGAATGTTTGTTTCTCCAGATTATTTTCCACCTCAAGTAAAGGTTGGGGCACCCTGACAGATGGGTGTTGAGAGGCTGGTACTCTCTCGGATTCTGTTCTGCCAGCCCTGCCAAGCAGTGTGGCCCCTGCCCTGGAGCAGTGGGCCGGCATGTGGCTGGAGAAGGCTGACCGCCAACAGGTGCTGCGGACCATCTGCTGTCCCCCATATCCAGAACTCCTCTGTGTCCTGTTCCTGTTCACAAAGGGGACCTTGTCACCTGGAGCCTGCTGTCCTGGCTGGGGAAGGAGGATCTCCCACCAGGGGGCCCTAAGTTTTGCCTTTTTCTTCCTATCCCCATTCCCAGGTCTTGCAGGGGCCCCTTAGGGTGAGTGATAATCTCAAAAACTTGCTAATATGAGTGAGATATCAGCTCTGATGCTTTTGTTCTTGCTGTGACATGGCAGTTATGAAACTGTTTTAGGAAAGAAACTTTGAGGGCTGTGTGTGGTGGCTTATGCTTGTATTCCCAGCACTTTAGGAGACTGAGGTGAGAAGATTGCTTGAGGCCAGGAGTTCGAGACCAGCATAGACAAAGTAGCGAAATCTCATCTATACACAAGAAAAGAAAAAAAAAAAGCCGGGTGTGGTGGTGCATGCCTGTAGGACCAGCTACTTGAGTGGCTGAGGCAGAAGATCGTCAGAGCCCAGGAGATAGAGGCTGTAGTGAGCTATGATTGTGTTACTGCACTCCAGTCTCAGTGACAGAGTGAGATCCCGGCTAAAAAAAGAAACTTAGAAAGGTAAAATTAGAAAGAAGCCTTAGCCTAGCTCAGTGGCTCAGCCTGTAATCCCGCGCCTTTAGGAGGCTGAGGTGAGTGGATTGCCTGAGCCCGCGAGTTCAAGACCCGCTTGGGCAACTTGGCAAGACCTCATCTCTACAATAAATAAAAAATTAGCTGGGCGTGGTAGCACGCGCCTGTAGTTCCAGCTACTTGGAAGGCTGAGGTGGAAGGATCGCTGGAGCCTAGCAGGTCGAGGCTGTGGTGGCCGGGAGTAGCCACTGCACTCCAATCTGGGCGACGGAGTGAGACTCCAACTCAAAAAAAAAAAAAAAAAAAAAAGAAAGAAAGAAAGAAAGAAGCCTTTCTAACGAATTCATTGAGTTTTAACTCCAAACAGCAGAGAGGCCCAAAGAAAGTGCTGGGCCCAGCTAAGCAGTCCAGGTCCTGGGCTCAGGGTTACATCTGGGCTTCTCAGACATTACCAGGGGGATTTTCCAGAAACGGGGAGTTCTAGGGTGAGAACAGAACCAGAGGACGAGAGAATGTGTCAGCCTGATCACGTAGTTAGTTTAAACACGATGAGTCTCTGGCTCTGAGAGACTGTCCCTGGATTTTGTCACCACCGAGGTTCATCACCTTTCCTCCAGGGTTGTCAGAGAGTGTTTCTAGTACCGTGTGTAGGACTCCAGTGTGTAATTTAACCCCCGCTGGCTGGGGGTGCTTCAAGGAGGTCTCTCACCCTCCTCTGGAGACGCGCTGTCCAGGGCAGGCCTTCACCCATAGGGGGTGCCCATGAGGATCTTGCTGAAGGGAATTGTATGTACTGAGTCACGGAGGGCACCCTGGTGCCTCCCAGACTCAGACTCTGGGATGGGACTGAGCTCTAGTGACTCTCACACAGAGATAGGACAGATCCCTGGGGGACACTGAGCGAAAACCTTGGCCCAATTTGGACTGGGGACACTCTTCCTCCGGGTCTTGTGTGACCTGCAGTTTATTGAGTAGTGAAGAGTTGTAACCAAAGCCTCCTTCTTGTGTGAATTTAAGAGGGACAGGTGGTTAGCCAAGGGCCCTGCAGATAAATTGTCCTATTCTTGGCCCCACGTGAAAGAAACAAGAGGTAACAAGATTGTTTCTAATAACCACAACCTCATACACACATATACATGTTAATGTGATTTTTTTTTTTGATGCCCTGAAAGGTAGTTTTTGAGTGCAGAAAAGATTATTTAGGGGTTTTATTAGGTTTTAAAAATTAATATTCAATTTTTATAAAGTTATAGGTGCTGGGCTTGGTGGCTCAGCCTGTAACCCCACGCTTTGGGAAGCCGAGGTGAGTGAATTGCCTGAGCCCGTGGGTTCGAGACCTGCCTGGGTAACTTGGCGAGACCTCATCTCTACAATAAATCAAAAAAAATTAGCCGGGCAGGGTAGCGCGCACCTGTAGTTCCGGCTACCTGGAAGGCTGAGGCGGAAGGCTTGCTGGAGCCCAGCAGGTCGAGGCTGCGGTGGCCGGGAGTGGCCACTGCACTCCAGTCTGAGCAACGGAATGAGATTCCAACTCAAAAAAAAAAAAGTTATAGGTAAAAGGAAAAAGGTCAGTTTGTCCTTAAACTTTAATTTCAGCTTAACTAACAGTATTATTATTACTTTGAGTTGGCATTTCATTCTCTCACCATGGAGTACAGTAGCATGATTCACGGTTCACTGTGCCTTGAACCCCTAGGCTCAAGTGATCCTCCTGCTTCAGCCTCCAGTGTAGCTGGAACTACAGCAAACACCAGCACTCCTGGCTAATATTTTTAAATTGTAGAGATTAGGTCTTACTATGTTGCCCAGACTGGTCTGGAACTCCTGGTCTTAAGCAGTCCTCCTCCCTTGGCTTCCCAAAGTGCTGGGATTACAACCGTGAGCCACCACGCCCAACCAAATAACTTATTATTTTAATTATTGGTCTAGCAAACTTAACAATCATTTTTAAGGAGGCTCTGATTAATTTTGGTCTCATTTACAAACTTAAGTTTCTGTAAACATTTTATATTGTATTGTCCATCACATATAATACATTTGCTGAACTTTGTTATTATAATTAGCTGATAAACCATCTTAAGTACTTAAGTAATTCTTACAAATCTAATGAATTTAGCTTATAAAAAGAGTGAACTTGAAGTTTGATTAGCGGCTCCAGTACTATGTATAAAAGAGGAAATCCCAAGTCCAGATCAATTACTCGATTACATATTTAAAACTGAAATAATGGAGTAATCTATTACTCTAACAGTCTGAGTTCTCTTAAACATTATAAAAATATAAAATATAAAAATTATCTTAACATAAAAATATTAGGCCGAGCTCAGTGGTTAAGCCTGTGATCCCAGCACTTTGGAAGGCTGAGGCAAGTGGATTGTCTGAGCCCATGGGTTCGAGACCATCCCGGGCAACTTGGTGAGCCCTCATTTCTACAATAAAGAAAAAAATTAGCCGGGCATGGTAGCGTGCACCTGTAGTTCTGGCTGCTTGGAAGGCTGAGGCGGAAGGATCGCTGGAGCCCAGCAGGTCGACGCTGGGGTGACCATGAGCACTGCACTCTAGCCTGGGCCACAGAGTGAGACTCCAACTCAAAAATTAATTAATTAATTAATTAACCCTTCAGTTTTTGTTCTTTTTACATTTCTATATGTAATTTAGATCTTTCTGGGGGTAAAAACTACTCACTAAGGTAATAATTTGGTCATTTAAAGCTTTTTTTTTTTTTGAGTTAGAGTCTCACTCTGTTGCCCAGGCTGGTAATGGTATGATCCCAGCTACCACAGCCTCAACCTGCTAGGCTCAGGTGATCCCTCTGCCTCAGCCTCCTGAGTATCTGGAACTACAGGCGTGTGCTTCCATATCCGGCTATTTTAAAAATTTTATTGTAGAGATGAGGTCTCCCTATGCCACCCAGGCTGGTCTCAAACTCCTCTACTCAGGCAATCCTCTCACCTCGGCCTCCCAACATGCTGAGATTACAGGTGTGAGCCCCCACGCTTGGCCTGAAACAATTTTTGAGGCTACCTACTCAGCTATTTGATGCTGCTTAATGATCTTAAAGCTGTAGGCCAGGATTCTTGTTCATGACCTGATGGACCATTCCAAGGCCTGGTCATAGATGCTTAGCTCAAGACCTTCCATGGGGGCGGGGGAGTGGTGGTCATCTCAGAGCCCTTGGGACTGCCTTTGTTCTCAACTTTGGGTTTGGGTCATATCATTACCTAATTTCTCCCTTTCATGGAAATTTGTTGACTCCTACCTCAGTTTCTGTATCATTGATTGGATTTTGTATTTTTTTTTCCTCTTAAGATATAAAAATCTCTAAAGGTCTTTGACTGTCACCCTGTTAACAGCTAACATTTATTGAAGGCCTACTTTGTACCGTGTATAGAGACAGGTGCTATAGTTTTTCTCGTTTTATAGATAAAGGATCTGAAGCACAGAGGGGCTAGGTAACATGTCCAAGGTCACACAGTCAGTACCCATGCTGCCATCTGGGAACTTGATTTAAAAATAAAATCCTGGTAGACCCACTTAACTTTCATAACTACTAAAATAATTCTCTCAAGGCTTTTTCTACTCAGTCGTGACTTCACACACACAGACAGACATTCACATGGGCTGATGTCTACTCTTCAGACGTGTGTAAGGGCGGCAAAGTCATTCTACATAAGACCTAAGAAGTTGATGTATATGTTTTGGGAAATGATCTTGCTTCTCAATCCGAAGAGATGTTGGAAAAGTGTTTTAGCAAAACATAGACACTAGGGACATATCAGAAAGCTTTTGCAATATAGCAAAACATTCCAAGACTCAGGGATTTAAAACAACAATCACTTAGTCTTTTTAAAAACAGCTTTAATAGAATTGACACACAATAAAACAATCGTTTAGTCTTTTTAAAAACAGCTTTAATAGAATTGACACAATGAAACAACAATCATTTAGTCTTTTTAGAACAGGTTTACTAGCATTGACACATAAGAAACTGTATATATATAAAGTATACAGTTTGATACGTTCTAATGTATGTCTAAACCTGTGAAATTATCACCACATCAAGACACTAAACATATCCATCGCCCTCAAAAGATTGCTCTTGCCCCTTTGTAATTCTTCTTTTGAGAACCACCCTTATTGTTATGTTTACCAACTGTTATCCTCTTTATTGCTGAGTAGCGTTACATTTGTATATACCACAATTTAGTTATCCATTTACCTGTTGAGGGATCAAAACAACCTGCTCATGCTTTTAGAGTCAGCTAAGGTTAGCTGATCAAGGTTGGACTTGGCCTCAAACAGTGGTTTGGTCCAAGTCCAAGTTGGCACATATGTCTCTCGTCCTCCTTGGACCAGCAGGATAACCACAGAATATTACTCCCTTGGCAATGGCTAAAACACAGGTGGGAAAGTCCCACTGCATAAGCACATCTCAAGCCTTTCTTCCAATATGACCACAGTCATCCCATTGGCTAAGGCCTGCCATGTGGCCAAGTCTAACATCAGCCATGTGGAAGTTCACTCTGCTCACAGTGGGAATGGAAGGGCAGTAAATATTAGCTGAATGATGAACCAAACTATATCACCAGAATGTATTTCCAGTCTATCCCCTTGACACCATCATTCTCACTCTCCTATTATTTGGTTATTTTGTACCTTTTATGCCCGTTGAAGTGTCAACAAATATCTGCCAATCTCAGGCCTTTCTGGATGCCTAAAATTCAGCATCATCTATAACTTGAATTGCTGAACAGAGGAACAATGTTTACAAACTTCCAGGTGAATATAATTGTTTAACCATCTGGACTTCTTAGGCAAAATGTCATTTGGAATGACAGCAAAATAAAGACAACTTTTCACATGCAAAGATATAGAAATCTTACCCTAGCCAATATTTTGGGGGAAAGTTTTTCAAGAATCTACTCCAGGAAAAAGGAAAGGAAATTTCAAACAAGAGAAGACATGAGATTTAAGAATAAACCAGTAACAACAGTGAAAGGCTGAAAGTTCCTTTAAGATCAGGAACCAGAAAGATAAAGTGCTCAACAGAGTACTAGAATTCCTAGTTAAAGCAATTAGGCAAGAAAAAGAAAGAAAAGGCATCCAAGTAGGAGAGGGAGAAATTAAACTGTTTCTGTTTGCAGATGACATGATATTATTTCTAGAAAACTCTAAAGACTCCACCAAAAACTGTTATAATAAACAAATTCAGTAAAGTGCAGAATACAAAATCAAAATACAAAAATCACTCATGTTGCTACATGCTAGCAACAAACTATCTAAAGAAGAACTTAAGAAAATGATCTTATTTATAATAGAGTCAAAAAGAATAAAATACTTAAGAATAAATTTAACCAAAGAGGTGAAATATATGTACACTGAAGACTATAAGATATTGCTGAAAAAAAGAAAGAAAACACAAATAAATGAAAAGAGATCTGTGTTCATGGATTGGAAGAATTAATGTTGTTAAAATGTCCACACTACCCAAAGCAGTCAACAGATTCTATGCACTCCCCATCAAAATTCCAATGGCATTTTTCACAAAAATAGAAAAAAGTCTAAAATGTATATGAAACCACAAAAGACCCTGACTAGCCCAAGCAATTTTGAGAAAGAAGAACACTTCCTGCTTTCAAACTACATTACAAATTTATGGTAATTAAAACAGCACAGTTCTCTTATAAAAACAGACACATAGACCAATGAAACAGAATAGAGTCCAGAAATAAATCCACGTTATACTGTCAACTAATCTTTGACAAGGTTGCCAAGAATACACCATGGGGGAAATATATTCTTTTCAATAAATGGTATTCAGACAACTGGATATCCACGGGTACATGAATGAAATTGGATCCCTATCTCAAACCTTACATACAAACTAACCCAAAATGAATTAAAGACTTAAGTGTAGGGATTGAAACTGTAAAACTCCTAGAAGAAAATATAAGGAAAACTCTTACTGAAGGTCTTAGTGATGACTTTTTAGATTTGAAACCAAAAGTATAGGCAAAAAAGCAAAACCAAACAAGTGAGACTACATTAAACTAAAAAGCTTCTGCACAGCAAACAATCAACACAATGGAAAGGCAGCCTATGGAACGGAAGAAAACCATATATCTGATAAAGAGCTAATATCCTACATATATAAGAAATTCATACAACTCGGCAGCAAAATAAATAAATGACCCAATTAAAAAATGGGCAGAAGACTTGAACAGACATTTTTCCAAAGAAGATATTAAAAAGGCCACACAGGTATATGCAAAAGTGATCCACATCACTAATCATCAGGAAGATGCAAGTCAAAACCACAATGAGATATCATCTTACATCTGTTAGGATGGTTATTATAAAAACAGACAAGAGATAACAAGCATTGGCAAGGTATGGAGAAAAGGGAACCCTCATACACTCTTGGTGGGAATGTAAATTAGTACAGCCACTATGGAAAACAGCAGGGAAGGTCCCCCAAAATAGAACTACCATCTGATCCAACAATCCCACTTCTGGGAATATAGCCAAAGAATGATTGCAGCACTCTTCACAACAGCCAAGATGTGGAAACATGAGTGTCTGCCAACGGATGAATGGACAAAGAAAATGTGGTGTGTATATACAATGAAATATTATTCAGCCATAAAAAGAAGGAAATCCTGCCATTTGTGGCAACGTGGAGGAACCCAGATGACATTATGCTAAGAGAAATAAGCCAGACACAGAAAGACAAATACTATATGATATTACTTATATGTGAAATCTAAAACACACACATACAGACACACACAGGCAACGATGTGAAGTGGTGGATATGCAAATTAGTTTGATAATGTCAATTATTTCACTATGTCTATCAATGTATTACATAGCAAAGCATCACGTATACCTTAAATATATATAATTTTTAGTTATTAATTATGAAGTTTGACAATTAAGTTTACAAACTCATCTTAGAAAACATGCTACATACCTCTTTGCTGAATATCACTATAGTCATCTTTGAAGTACTCCTCTTGGGAAGCTATGCATTGACACCAGTGCCTCGTCCACTGTCAAAGCAATTTTGGAGCTCTTTTTCTGAAATTGCCGTCAGAGCTGCTGTCGTATTACCCTTGACATCCTGAATGTCATCAAAATGTCTTCCTTTCAATATTTTCTTTATCTTCGGGTAAGGAAAAAAGTCATTGCGGGGGGTGGGGGGGCAGGGGCTAGATCAGGCGAGTAGGGAGGGTGTTCCAATACAGTTATTTGTTTACTGGCTAAAAACTCCCTCACAGGTAGTGCTGTGTGAGCTGATGACATTATCATGATGCAAGAGCTCCTTTGGGACCATTTTTGCACACTCCTTTCTCATGCCAAGATTTTCAGTTAGGATTTTCCTGACTGTTTCTCTATCGATGTTTATTTGATCTGCTTTGCTTCTCACAGTTAGCTGATGATTTTGATGCACAATTCGATGAATTTTTGCAATATTTGCATTGATTCTACTCATTACTGGCCGTCCTGACCTCTCTTCAACAATGACACTTTCTCTTTCCTTAGAAAAACATGTAATCCATTTGTACACTGCCATTTTCTTCATGGCATTATCCCCATAAACTTGGACTAACATGTCCCTGATTTCACTTCCACTGTTGCCAAATGTAACAAGAAATTTAATGTTCGTTCGTTGCTCAAATTCAAATGCCAACATTCTCATGACAACAGCTCTGATGGCCATTTCAGAAGAGTTCCACAATTGCTTTGACAGGTGGACTAGGTGCTGGCATCGGTGCATAGCTTCCCAAGGGGAGTACTTTGAAGGTGACTGTAGTGATACTCAGCAATGAAGTATGGTAACATTTTTTCTAGGATGAGTTCGTGAACTTAATTGTCACACTGCATACATCTCAGTGAAGTTGAGAAAAACAACAAAACAAAACAAAAAGAAGCCAAATATAATAACAATGATGAAAAAGAAGAAACCAGTAAAATATATACTATAGTTAAGTTCAAACAATTCATGGTATAGCTGTGAATTTTAAGAAAAAGTAAAATAAAAACATTTATTAAGTGCTTGTTTTGAGCCAGCAATGTTCTAAGCACTTTCTATACCTGTATCAACTCATTAAATCCTCATAGTAGGCTGGGTTCGGTGGCTTAGCCTGTAATCCCAGCGCTTTGGGAGGCCAAGGTGAGTGGATTGCCTGAGCCTGCGGGTTCGAGAACCGCCTGGGCAACTTGGCGAGACCTCATCTCTACAATAAATCAAAAATTAGCCAGGCGTGGTAGCGTGCGCCTGTAGTTCCAGCTACTTGGAAGGCTGAGGCGGAAGGATCGCCGGAGCCCAGCAGGACTGCACTCCAGTCTGGGCAACAGTGTAAGACTCCAACTCAAAAAAAAAACCAAAATCCTCATAGGAGCCTATGAGGTTTGTAATATTAACATCCCAAGTTTAAATGAGAGGATGTTGAATGAGGACCCGCCCAGGAACACAGAGCTAGTGAGTGACCTAGACTGGAACCCAGGCTGCCTGACTCGAGCACCTGGCTTTTAACCACTGCAGTGCAAGGCAATTGTTAAGAAAGAGTTCTTGAAATGGAAGTGGCATAATAATAAAAAAAAAATCTTGGCTATAAACTGATTTTAATGAAACCTGTGTGGAAGGGAGGGAGAAAAGGGAAAAAAGTATGCTAAATGGTATCATTGTAGAATAGAGAATTACATGTGATTGACTAATTCTTTTGAAAAATTTCAAAAATGCCAACAGCAAATTTTATTTATTCCAAAATAAGAATGACTTTGTTTTTTCTTAATTATAAAGATGATATATACTCATAGTAAAAAGTTAAACACTACATAAAGTCCAAAAAATCACTCTAATCTCTACTATCCAGTGATAACTTGTGGTACAGTTTGGCAATGACTTTCTAGACATCTCTATATGTAAATATATGTAAATATACACACATATGTCTGTGTATGTACGTCTCTTCCTCTCCCTTTCCCTCCTCTTCCCTCCCTTCTCCTCCCCTCCCTCCCACCATGTCAATAAATAGAGATCTCCACTATCCTTTTAACAACTGGGGAGTAACCCACTACGAGGATGTGCTATTATTCATTTATGTGATCCTAAATTGATGGACTCACATGTTGTTTCCAGTTTTTAAAAAATTATAAACAGGCTGTGATGAAGATTCTTAGGCACAGGTCTTCATGCACTTATCCAATTATCTTCTTAGACACAGTTTAGAGAAGAATTGCCAGTATTGGGGGAGGGTCTACTGCTGTCTTAGACCCACCAAATCCAACCACGGATTCTCTGCAAACCCAGCTTCCCTGAACAACAGTCCTTTTCTGCCAGGTACTCAAGAAAGCCTCACAAAGGCTGGGCTCAGTGACTCAGCCTGTAATCCCAGCACTCTGGGGGGCTGAGGCGAGTGGATTGTCTGAACCCGCGGGCTCAAGAGCAACCTGGGCAACTTGGTGAGACCTCATCTCTACAATAAAACAAAAATTAGCCGGGTATGATAGCGCTTGCCTGTAATTCTGGCTACTTGGAAGGCTGAGGCTGAAGAATTGCCCGAGTCAGCAGATTGACGCTGGGGTGGCTAGGAGTGTGCCACTGCACTCCAGCCTGGGTGACAGAATGAGACTCCAACTCAAAAAAGAAAAAGAAAAAAAGAAAGCCTCACATGGCAACATTAAGCCATCCTCACTGGTCACTGCTCCGGTAATTGGCTAGGGTGGGGCCTTTGCCTCTTTACAGCTGGGGAATTTCCAAATCCTAAAATTGCTCTGTCCAGACACAGCAAATAGTTTGACCACAAGACTCTCTGCTCCTGCCTCCCTCTATCTGTCTGGGCCGAGCATGCACATCACCCATTTTTCATGCTGCAACAGGCTTGAGCATCCCTTTCTGAAAGAAGATGAAGGAGGTAAGAGGACCTGGGCCCAGCGTTTTGCAAACAGAACTCAGAGAGGCTGCGCTAAGATAGAGATGGGGACTCGCGGGCCCACTGATTCTTATGTTTATCCAACAAGCCAAGCTAGATGCTGAGAAGACCCAGAGAAATTAGCCCCAATCCTTGTCTGCGGGGAGCTAGGCATGTAGTGGAGCTGGCAAACCCATAACAGATCACTAAACAGTCTACAAAGGTAATGTTAAACCTGCGCTGGGCCTTGCAGGATCATGGATGAGGGTGTTGGGGACAACAGGAGAGGCCACTGCATCATCACAGATTTCAGAAAGTGTCTTTCTGGCAAGACCAGCTACAAAGTCTGTTTTTAAGGTCCACTGGCAAGCCGTTAAAGATGGTATTCTCAAGTGGCTACCAGTTACGTCTTCTGGGTGTTGGGGACTGACATCTGTTACCAGAGGAAGTAGAGCTTTTATTATGATTGGAATAGGTTGATGATGATGTCAGCCTTCCTCTGGCAGGACTAGAGCAACGGCCATCTGGAAAAGGAGAACACATGGATGCCCTTGGACCTGGGGAAAGGGAGCTCTGTGCTTTAGAGAGCTCCAAATCAATGCTCTCCAAAATGTCCTTTACATCTGGTTTTTCTAAGTTATGATTTAGGACCTGATCTGCTTATATCCACAAATACCTTTGAACTTAGAACCGTCCCTATTTTTACAACATGAATTGAAGGGACGAAGCTACAGTTCGGCATAAGAACGTTCTACCTTCTGGATCTGACTGTTTGGTTCCTTATCTCGAATTCAGTTGAGTGTTTTGTCTCTGGCCTTTCCTGTGTCTAACCTACTTCCCTCAGTAACTCAGAGGGAGTAAGCAGAAAAAAAATCCATGGGGGTAGAAAAGATAAAGGATGAGAATCATGGAATTGCAAGCTTCACTTCAGGGGAATTTCCAAATCACCGCAGACATTACATTCTTTTCAAGCACATCTGGAGCATTGATGAAAATCAACCATTTATCTTGCCAAAAAGCAATCTTTTGTTAATGTCAAAAGATTGGACTGAACAAATAACACTTTCTGACCACCATGTACTTCAATAAGAAATCAATAGCACAAAAGTATAGAAATAAAAAAAAAACCTTTTAAATAATTCACGAGTAGAAAAGAAACATAACAGGTTGTAGAATAGGCTTAGAAGTGAACAGTAATGAAAATTCCTCATATCAGCGCATATGAGAGGCTGATATGGGAGAAAAGGGCTGAACATCAATAAGCCAAACATTTAACACAATAAATTATCAATAGAACAACCAAATAAATCCTAGAAAAGAAGGGAAAAGGAAATATTAAAGAGAAAAAAATAAATGAAATAGAAAACAACCATAAAATAGATGTGATCAACAAAGTCAAATTCTGATTTTTTGAAAAAACTCAAACTGGCAAACTTCTGGCAAGACTAACTCAGAAACAGAGAAATGGAACCCATAAATTGCAGCTGAATTGAAAGGAAACATGACTTCAAATGAAAAATGAATTTAAAATATAATAATATGATGTTATGGGCAAATGTATGCCAATAATTTTGAAAACTTAAATCAAATGCACACATTTTGCACATATGAGTAATAAAATTTGGCTCCAGAAGACATTAAAAAATGTAAGCAATATTTTAGCCATTAAAAATATTGAATTAGTGATCAAAAATCTTTATATCAAAGAAACACAAGGACAAGATTTTTTTTTTAATGGGAGAGTTTTGCCAAACATTTAAGGAATGAATACTTTCAAATACAAACTCTTCAGAGAGTAGAAAAAATACCAATACTCCCTAATCATTTGTAGGAAGTTGGCTTAATCCTGCTTGGTATCCAAACCAAACACTGTTTGAGGAAGGAAAATATAGATCAATCTTTTCCATAAACAAAATACCAGTAAACTGAATCCATAGTATATACAGAAGATAATACACGATGACCAAATGGGATTAGAGTACACTAGAATATATTAGAAAATCAAGACCAGGTTCGGTGACTGTCTGTAATCTCATTCTACTGAAATACAAATGTGCTATTATATTAAGAATGCAGTCTGTCTGGGTCCTGTGGCTCAGCCTGTAATTCCTGCACTTTGAGAAGCTGAGGCGAGAGGATTGCCTGAGCCTGAGGGTTAGAGACCAGCTTGGTTAACTTGGTGAGACCTGTCTCTACAATAAATCACCCCCCCAAAAAAAAACTAGCCAGGCATGGTAGCATGCCCCTGTAGTTCTGGCTACTTGGAAGGCTGAGGTGGAAGGATCACCAGAGCCCAGCAGTTTGACTCTGGGGTGGCCATGAGCATTCCACTCCAGCCTGGGCAATGGAGTGGGACTCCAACTAAAAAAAAAAAAAAAAAAAATCAAGTCATGTAATTCAGCACATTAACAGGCAAGAGGAGAAAAACATATGATCATCTCAATTAGTGTGGAAAAAGTATTTGATAAAATTCAATGGCTATTTATGATTTTAAAAATTATAAGCAAACACTGAAATGTTAAGATCAGTAACAAGGCAAAGATGCCTACTTTCATTACTTCTGGTCAACATTAAACTATAGTTGGCCCAGGAAAAATAAAGGGTCTAAAATTGGAACCAAAGAAACAAAGCTGCCATTATTTACAGATGATCTCATGACCCTCTCCTACAGAAGAACTGCTTAGAACAGCGCCTGGCATACAGTAGGCACTCACAAAATATTTGTTGAATGAATGGACGACTGGATGGAGAAAAGTATGTTAAAATGATGCGTTCCAACAGTGGATTTGTTGACCTCTATTTGTAGTCCCGTCTATTTTTGCATTATATATTTTGAAGCTATGTGAGCATTCAGGGCTAGAATTTTTATATCTTCTTGGTGAAACACTTACCATTATCTTGTGATTTACGTTATCTTATTTATTTTTACCTTTAAGTCATTTTCCCCCACCCCCACCTGCCATCTGGGTACTGAAATATGTACACCTGCATTCTTTGGGTTACTATTTTTCCCAGTATATATTTTTATCCTTTTACTTTCAAACCTAGATTTTGTTTTTTATATAAAACCTGCCAAATCCTTTCCTTTTTATTATTGATGTGAAATTCACATAGCTTCACATTAACCATTTAAAGTGAACAATTCAGTGACATTAGGCTGTGCACAATGTCATGCAGCCTTCACCTCTGATCCCAAAACATTTTTATCACACCAAAGGGAGACACCATATCCATTAAGCAGTTACTTCCAATTCCCCACTCTCACTAGCCCCTGGCTAGCACCAGTCTGATTTCAATCTATAACTTACCTGTTCTGGAGATTCCATGTAAGTGTAATCCTGCAATAGGAGATATTTTGTGTCTGGCTTCTTTCATGTAACATCATGGTTTCAAGGTTCATCCATATTGTAGCACATATCAGTACTTCATTCCATTTTATGGCTGAATGATATTCCAGTGGATGTGTATACTGCAATTTGTTTAACCGTTCTTCTATCAGTGGACATTTGGGTTGTTTCCACCTTTTAGCTATTGTGAAGAGCTCCGCTATGAGCATGTGTCTTGTACATGTGTATTTGTTAGAACACCTGTCTTCAATCTTTTGGGTAAATACCTTGGGATGGCATTGCTGGGTCATATGGTAGTTCTGTATTTAACTTTTTGAGAAACTGCAAAACTTTTTTCCACAGCAGCTACGCCATTTTACATTCCTATCAGCAGTGTACAAGGCTTTCAATTTCTCCACATCCTTCAACACTTCTTATTTTATATGTTTTTAAGTTACAGCCATTCTAGTGGGCGTGAAGTGGTATTTTATTGTGGTGGTTATTTGTGTGTCGCTAACGACTAAGAAGGTTGAGCGTTTTTTCATGTATTTGTTGCCCACATTTATATCTTCTTTGGAGAAATATTGATTCAAGTTCTTTGTTCACTTTTAAATCAGGCTGTCTTTTTGTTGTTGAGTTGTAAGAGTTCTTTATGTATTCTGGATACTAGACCCTTTCCAGACGTATGATTTGCAAATATTTTCTTCCATTCTGTAGTTTGTATTTTCACTTCCTTGTGTCCTTTGATGGACAAAAGTTTCTAATGTTGATGAAATCCAATTTATAGTTGATCTTTGAATAATGCAGAGATTAGGGGAGCCAACACCCTTGTGGTAAAAAATTTGTTTATAACTTTTGACTTCCTAAAAACTTAACTCCAAATAGCCTATGCTTGACCAGAAGACTTACCAGTAACATGACAGCTGATTTACACACATTTTATATGTTATATGTATTATATACTGTTTTCTTACAATAAGATGTGCTAGGGAAAATAAAATGTTATTTAAAAAAACCATAAGAAAGAGAAAATATATTTACTATTCATTAAGTGGAAGTGGATCATCATAAAGGTCTCTATCCCTGCCATCATCAAGTTGAGTAGGCTGAGGAGGAGGAGGAGGAGGAAGAGGGGTTGGTCTTGCTGTCTCAGAGGCGGCAAGGAAATCAAAGCTAAAATGAACCCATGCGGTTCAAACCCGTGTTGTTCAAGGGCCAACTGTGTTTATTTTTCTCTTTTGTTACTTGTGCTTTTGTTGTCTATCTAGGGATCCATTGCTCAATCTGAGGTCATAAAGAGCAATCTGATTTTCTTCTAAAAGTTTCGCCAGGCTCGGTGGCTCAGCCTGTAATCCCAGTGCTTTGGGGGGCTGAGGTGAGTGGATTGCCTGAGCCCATGGGTTTGAGACCCTCTGGGCAACTTGGCAAGACCTCATCTCTACAATAAATCAAAAATTAGCTGGGCGTGGTAGCGTGTGCCTATAGTTCCAGCTACTTGGAAGGCTGAGGTGGAAGGATTGCTGTAGCCCAGCAGGTCGAGGCTGCAGTGGCCGGGAGCGGCCACTGCACTCCAGTCTGGGTGACAGAGTGAGACTCCAACTCAGGAAAAAAAAAAGAGTTTTATGGTTTTATCTTCTATGTTTAGGTGGTGAGTTTGTTTTTAAGTTACTTTTTGTGTACAGTGTAAGGTAGGAGCCCAACCTCATTTTTTTTTTTTTTTTTTGAGTTGGAGTCTCACTCTGTCACCCAGGCTGGAGTGCAGTGGCACGCTCACGGCCACCGCTGCTGGGCTCTGGCAATCCTTCCGCCTCAGCCCTCCAAGTAGCCAAAACTACAAGCCTGTGCTACCACGCCCGGCTATTTTTTTTTGATTTATTGTAGAGACGAGGTCTCGTCAAGTTGCCTGGGCTGGTCTTGAATCCGCAGGCTCAGGCAATCCACTCGCCTCGGTCTCCCAAAGTGCTGGGATTACAAGCTGAGCCACCGAGCCCGGCCCTAACCTCACTCTTTTACACGTGGATATCCACTTGTCCTGGCACCATTTGTCAAAAAGCCTGTTCTTTCCCCCACTGAGTGGTCTTGGCATCTTTGTTGAAAATTGTTCATAGATATGTAGATTATTATTGGAACCTCAATACTATTTTATTGGTCTATATACCTGTTTTTTTCCCCAAGTAACTATTTAAGGTTTTAATTTCAAATTTTTAAAAGCATATTAAGAAATATGTCCTTGATATGTTAAAATAAACTAAAATTGAAGGAAAATATTGTACCTTTGGTTTATTATCCTAAAAGTTCAAGGGAAAATTTTCTATATGTTTACATATTTTTCACTAAGACCGATTTATAAAAGACAGTAGATTTTATAATTGTATCACATTTCCATGGAAATACATTTCAGTTGTGATCCCATGATTATATAACACTTGAAAAAGATTTCATCATTTAATTTTAGTGCCAAAATTCAGATTTTCGTACGCAATCACACTGTACAATGCCTCCAGTTCCTAAGTTTGATTTGTGCTGTAACTGCACTTAACCTCACGGAAATTAACAAATCACTAAACTTTACAATGAAGATTAAATTTAAAATTTTGGCTTTCATTATACACTTCTTATAACTGTAATTTAGTAGATAATTAGTATAAAATCTTTCAAATTTGAAAATGTTTAGAAAAGCAACAAAATTTATACATGATTGAAAAAAAAAACCCATTTATTAGTGGAGTGGTTGATTGGACCCTAACCTTTTTGCTTACTTTCAAACTGCAGGTTGTGCTATTTGTCACAATTTTAAAACTGTCACTATTTTTTCCATGACTTTAAGGATCTTGGTTTTAGGTTCAAGTCTGTTGCCTATTTATCACCTTCCAAAGGAACACTTGTTTAAAAAGCTGTTAAATTCACAAAATATTTAAGTTCAATGCAAATCCACTTTCATAATTCTGTTTAGAATACAGTCATCTACATGATATTCAAACACTCCTCCTTACAGTTCACAATTTTAACAATGAAACTCCAAATATTTAAAATTGATCTTTATAGCGTTTGTAAAAATTGATTTGATGTTTCATTATTTTTATTATTTAGAGGATGCCTTTCCAAAAAGTCAATCATATTTGAGATATTGAGATCATCTTTTAAATTTAACATGCCAACCTTTTTTCTTGGAAAAAAATTATCTATCCGTAAAAATAAACAGAAGTCCAGAGTTGCTTCCAATCAAACACATCTAAATTCCAGTGTCTATTCAGTACTTCTTGGTAGGTTGGGATTCTTTATTGGAAATATAAATCATTCCAGTCTATTTTTGGTTGCAATATTCTGAGTTTAACCTGAGGAAAGAAATATCCATTTTGACTAATTTCTGATTTTTCAGATGTTCTGTTTTTATAGAAAAGTGAAATACTACTAATTCTGACCAGAAGACTGGCTTTTCTTTTGTTAAAAAATTTGGATACTCTGTTTGTTAATTGTATAAATTCAAAATTCCAGTTGTTCCTTCAGCTTGAAGTTCAGCTAATACTTTTTATTGTTCTATTTATAAGTTGAGGACATTTTGATAAACTTTTGCTAGGGATTTGATTAATGCTCGGTGCCATTTATAACCACTTTTATTTTTAAATTGCATTTGTAAATTTAGCATATTCAATTTCCTTCTCTATTATTTTAATTGCCTGACCACAATGCGGCATGGGCTGTGAGACCACAAATCTCTCTCCTCCCTCCTTCCTGGTGACTCTGAGATAGACTTCATCCCAGCATCTCTCTCCTTACCAAGGCTGCAGTATCAGCCAAGGAGTATCGCCTTTTCTAATCTGCTCCTCGAGAGACTATTTCAAGTCAACTATTCTCAGTTCTTTTTAGTTTCTGGTATCTCAGTACATGTCTCTCTCAACAGATCTTGACATAGCACCAGGCAATGGATCAGCTGGTAAACAACGAAAAAGAATTACCTTCCTTCTAGCAGCCAATCACCAGGGCTAATCTAACTTCTTACCCTTTTCTAATTGTTTCCTCACGCTAAGCATCCTAACCTCAACCAGGGCACTATTCTTTCTTTACTATCCTCACCTCATTTTCCGCCAACCCTACTCTTCTCTTTTCTTCTTCCTCTCCTTGTCTCTCTGTGAGTGGATGGGAGTCTTCTATTGACCATATTGTTTTCCTCTTTAAAAAATGAGGTAGAATTCACATATAAGATTCACTCTTTTAAAGGGTACAATGAAATGTTTTAAAGCATTTTCACAAGGAGCGACCGTTATCACAGTCATTTTTAGAACACTTTTAACACACCAAAAAGAAACTCTGCACCCACCAGCAGTCACTCCCTATTTCCCCCAATCTCCCTAGTCTCTGGTAACCACGAATCTACTTTCTGTCTCTATGGATTTGCCTATTTCATATAAACAGAATAATTTAAAATGTGGTCTTTTGTGTCTGGCATTTTTCACTGAGCATAGTTTTCTGTTATCTCTTTCGGGTTGAGATCTCACTCTGTTGCCCAGGCTGGAGTGCAGTGGCATGATCATAGCTCACTGCAGCCTCAACCTGCTGGGTTCAGGTGATCCTTTTGCCTCAGCTCCCAAATAGCTGGGACTACAGGCACACACTACCATGCCCAGCTAATTTTATTTTATTTTTTTTGTAGAGACGAAGTCTTGCTTTGTTGTCTAGGAGGGCAATCCTCCTGCCTCAGCCTCCCAAAGTATAGGCATGAGCCATCACGCCTGGCTGAGCATAGTGTTTTCAAGGATTGCCCATGTTATATCAGTGCTTCGTTCCTTTTTATGGCTGAATAATATTCTATCGTATGAATGTACAATATTTTAAAATGTATTCCTCAGTGGATGGACTTTTTTTTCTACTTTTTGGCTATTATGAATAATGCTGCTATGAACATTCATGTACACTTTTTTGTGTGAATATGTTTTTCTTTATCTTGAGTATATACCTAGGAGTGGAATTGCTGGTTCATATGGTAATTCTATGTTTAACTTTTTGGGAACTGCCAAACTGTTTCTCAAAGAGATTACCACGTTACATCCCCACTAGCAATGTATGAGGATTCCATTTTCTCCACATCACCTCTAACATTTGCTATTGTTTGTCATTGATTGTAGTCATTCTAGTTGGTGTGGAATGGTATCTTACTATGATTTTGATCTGCATTTTCCTCATGACCAATTATGCTGAGTACCTTTTCTTGTGTTCATCAATCATTTGTATATATTGAGAGAAATGTTTTATTGAGTACTTTGCCCACTTCTAAATTGGGCTTTTTGTTGTTGAGTTATAAGAGCTCTTTACATATTCTGGTTACTAGACCCTTTTCAGATACATGATTTGCAAATATTTTCTCCCATTCTACTGGTTGTCTTTTTACATTCTTAAAAGTATCCTTTAACCCACAAAAGTTTTGAATTTTGATGAAGTCCATTTATATATTTTTCTCTGATTGCTTGTGCTTTTGGTGCCCTATTTAAGAAACTATTGCCTAATCTTAGGTCATGAATATATATACACATATCTGAGAAGCTTTTACACCTTTAGCTCTTAATTCATCCTGTCCTTTTACCATTCTTTTTCCATTGTCTGTTTATCCTCTTTTCACCAACTTCTGTTTATTTTCCTCCACATAATCTACAAGCTCAGTCAAAACTTCCAGAAACTGGCTTGCTGCTTCCCATAGTTTCCTCAACTTTTTTTTTTTTTCGAGACAGGGTCTTGCTCTGTTGTTCACAATCATAGCTCACTGCAACTTTAAACTCTTAGGCTCAAGCGATTCTCTTCCCTCAGTCTCCTGAGTATCTAGGACTACAGGCGCACACCACCATGCCTGACTAGTTAAAAAATATATATATATTTTTGGTAGGGATGGGATCTTGTACTGATCTTGTATTGAATGTCTAGCCTCAAGCAATCCTCCTGCCTTGATCTACCAAAGTGCTGAGATTACAGGTATGAGCCACTGCACCCCGCCAGTTTCCCTAGCGTTTTACAGTTGTTTGGTTACAATGCCATGGATTTATTTCTAAGTAGTCTCCTTCCACACCTCATCCCCACCTTTGGTTTATATAAACAAAATGACACAGTGACAAAATCACACTGCCTTGCTGACATCCATGTTGGGCTCCTACAAAAGACCTTTCCCGTCAACTTGCTGTGTGAGATGATGTAAACAACCCAAACCAATTTGGTCAAGTCAACTCTTAGCTTTGTTTTGGTAGATATTGGTTAACTGTTAGAAGTTCAAGGTGGACAAGGATGGGCTACTTGCTTCCCCCACTCTAAGTTCTGCCACAAACATGGATGTTTAATAAACAAATTGTTATAAGTAAGGGATACAAAACAGTTTTATATGCTGATGAGGCTCCGGGTCTCATCCTTTTAGGTGTTCTATCCATCATCTTGCAGAGACAGTGCACTACAGGTAGATGTCATACTATCTCAGGGAAAGGTTCTCTTACTCCTATGGTGGGCATCAGACAAACAGTAGTTATTCTTGCCATCGCCCGATACAAGACCTTCCGGAGCTCAGGTCTCAGGCAGCATCGGGTGCAGCCTACAGGGCTCACTAGATTCCTGTATCCTATTTATGCAATGGTGGGGAGTGTCACTAAAATAAATGGACATATCTTTAATATCTTTAAATTTAACCATGAAAACCTTTTACTGAATCATCATGCTATTTAACAAGTTGTTAATCTCATCAATGAAAACTCATGTCTGACATTCAATTTACTAATTTGCAAGCCTAGGGTGTTGTTTATTTTCCTAGATATGGATAGCAGAAGTGCTCCCTGCCTCTGAAATCTGCCACCTAATAAATGCCAAAGTGCTCCCTGTCTCTGAAATCTGTCACCTAATATAATGCCAGTCAATCACTCTGTAGTCTGGGACACACTGTCTTTGATGAAGTATTTTAAAGTGATCACAGATATTGTAATAAGCATTTTTTAGATGTTCTATAATGAGAGTCTGTTGGTGGTAAACTAAATTTTTGTCTAAGCATTCCCTTATTTTACCCTAATTCCTGAAAGATAGTTACACTGGAAATATGAGAAGGGAACTCCCCCAAAACCCCAGAATGATAAATTTGGAGGGTGGGCCCCGTGTAGTACAGGCTTCCCTCACTGGGTAAGTGCTTTAGGAACCCATCAGAAGCAGCATATCAGCTAACATTGTTGTGAATGACTGCGTTGCAGAAGAAATGCTCTGATTGTGGCAAACAGGTGACTGGTTCTTCCACCATGACAATGCACCTGCCCACACCACACCACGCCTCAACAGTTTTTGACAAAAAACAGCATGACTCCTATGCCCCACCCTTCCTATTCCCCAGATCTCACCCCAAAAGAGGTTTTTGTTTGTTTGTTTCCCTGGATGAAAAAGTTCTCAAAGGTAAGCATTTTGCTGATGTGGAAGAGGTGAAACAAAAATGGCAAAAGCACAAAAGACATCAAAATTGACAAGTTCAAAAACTGTTTTGAGCATCTTGATAGGTGTATTGCATCAAATGGAGAGTCCTTTGAAGGTGACTGCAGTTTAAACATGTAAGAATAAATACACAATTTTTATAAATAAATTCCTAGTTCTTTTGGGTTCCTCCTCACACAATTCTTTTTTTTTGAGTCAGAGTCTAACTCTGTTGCCCAGGCTGGAGTGCAGTGGCATGCTCACAGCCACCCCAGCATCAACCTGCTGGGCTCAGGTGATCCTTCTGCCTAAGCCTCCCAAGTAGCCAGAGTTACAAGCGTGTGCTATCACACCCAGCTAATTTCTTGATATATTGTAGAGACAAGGTCTCACCAAATTGCCCAGGCTGGTCTCAAACTCCTAGGCTCAGGCAATCTTCTCTCCTTAGCCTTCCTAAGTGCTGGGATTACAGGCTTGAGCCACCACATCTGGTCCTTTTCATACAATTCTAAGTTGATATTTTCTTTTCTTTTTATCATTTTGTAAGTATCTTCTAGCTTCTGGCTTGGCTGTTAAGAAATCAGTCATCATTATTTCTTTTGTAGGTGAGCTGTTTCCTTCTATGTTGGCTTTGAAGGCTTTTTATATCTTTGTTTCTGTGTGAAGCCTCTGGCAAGTACAAATTAGGATATAAAGGACAGTCTACTTGCTCAGAGTAAAAGCTTCAATTTGGGCCTATAGGATTAAGACGAAGCAAAGAACTCTCAATCAGATTTCTAAGCACAAAAGAAGTCAAGTAAGCGTGAATGAGAGTCAGAGGAAATAGTAACAGCAAAAACATTTTGACCCCTAAGGACTAAGGATATTGGAGTTGATATTAATTCAGATTAGGATTCTGTGTGAAACTGTAAAACATTTAAAGAGATAAAAGACACAATTACGCACACACAAACACACACACACACACACACACACTGAACATCAAGAGACTTCTAGTAAAGAACAGGAAGATTTGAAAAACATAGACAAATGATACTTTTTTTTTTTGAGTTGGAGTCTCACTCTGTTGCCCAGGCTGGAGTGTAGTAGCAAACTTACAGCCACCCCAGCATCGATCTGATGGGATCTGGTGATCCTTCTGCCTCAGCCTTCCAAGTAGCTGGAACTACAGGCACACACTACCACGCCCGGCTAATTTTTGATTTATTGTAGAGATGAGGAGATGAGGTTTTGCCAAGTTGCCCGGGTTGGTCTTGAACCCAAGGGCTCAGGCAATCCACTCGCCTCGGCCTCCCAAAGTGCTGGGATTACAGGCTGAGCCACCGAGCCCAGCCAAATGATACTTCTTATAATGAGAAACATACTTACTGGAATCAAATCTTCATTGAATGGATTAAACCACAGATTAGACACAACTGAAGAGAGAATTAGTATATTGAAAATTACATCTGAGAAAATTTCTCAAAATAAAATACAAAAAGACAAAAGAATAAAAATCAGAAAGAAAAGAGATACAGAGGTAGAATAGAAAGAACTGTACAGAGTTGCAAAATGAAAGAATAGAGAGTACAAAGAAGATGCAGAGTTTGAGGAGATAATAGTAAATTTTCAGAACTGACAAGAAAGAGATGAATCTACAGATTCAAGAAACATAATAGAAGTATTTCACATCTGGTTACAATGGAGAAGAACAAAAACAAGGGTACATACAGTAGTACATACCTGTAGTCCTAGCTACTCAGGAGACTGAGGTGGGAGGATTGCTTGAGTCCAGGAGCTTGAAGCTTACAGTGAGCTATGATCACACCATTCCAGCCTAGGTGACAGAGCAAGACCTTGCGACAGAGAGAGAGAGAGAGAGAGAGAGAGAGAGAGAGAGAGAAGTAGATCAAAAGTAAGAAAGACTTTGTTCCAGTAGTAACAATAAAAACCTGGATAGAATAAAAACCGTATTTTAAAATACAGGCTTAGCAATGAGCCGTGGGCATGAGGAAGCTTGATGAACTAAATTATCATAGGTGAGTGGGGAGCTGTGGCCATTTCCCTCCAGGGGGCAGCACCTAGTCAAAATATGGGTGGGATTTCCATTGATCAGGTGATCCAAAAACTGGGCTTTGGATAACATTCAGTTCAAAATATTTTCTAATTTCCTTTGCGACTTCTTATTTGATTTGACGATTATTTAGAAATGTGTTGTTTAATTAAAAAATTTAGATACATTGGAGAAGAACAAAAACAAGGGTACACACAGTAGTACATACCTGTAGTCCTAGCTACTCAGGAGGCTGAGGTGGGAAGATTGCTTGAGTACATAAGTTCCCTACATATGAATGAGTTCTGTTCCGGAAGTATGCTCTTAAGTCCAATCTGTTCATAAGGCCAACAAAGTTAGCCTAGGTATCCAGAAAATACAATTGGCTATATAATACTGTACTGTAATAGGTTTATAATATTTTTACACAAATAATACACAAACAGTAAGCACACACAGAAAATAAAGCATTTTTAATCTTACAGTACAGTACCTTGAAAAGTACAGTCGTACAGTATAACAGCTGGCATGCGGGGGCTGGCGTTGAGTGACCAGGCAAGAAGAGTTACTGGCTGGAGGAGGAGAGGAGGTGGGAGATGGTAGAGTTGAAGGATTGTCAGCAATAAGAGATGGATGGCAAGTTGCAATTTCACTCATGGCTGACGTTGATGGCACAGGTTCTGGTTTCTTGCTGGATTCAATTCTATCTACCCTCTTGAAAAAATAATTCAATGATGTCTGCATAGTAGCTTTTTTTCTCATAAAGATACTGTACTACTGTACTCTACAGTCCTGTACAGTAAAGTACACAAAAGCACAACCACTTATAGAGGATGCACGCACGTGGCAATGTACGCCAGACATGTGGAACTAACATGTAATTGAGCATGTGAACACATGTTTGCATCTTTGAAGGTTCACAACCTGAAGGTTATTATGTAGGAGACTGATGGCATTTTCTAGGTATCTTTTTGTTATTGATTTATAATTTCATTTCTTTCTTTCTTTTTTTTTGAGTCGGGTTCTCATTCTGTCTCTCAGGCTGGAGTGCAGTGGTACAATCATGACTCACCACAGCCTTGACCTCCTGAGCTCAGGTGATCCTTCCACCTCAGCCTCCTGAGTAGCTGTGACTACAGGTGGGCGCCACTGTCCCCCACTTATTTATTTTTTGATTGATTTTTTTTGTAGAATGTCTTGCTATGTTGCCCAGGCTGGTCTTGGAAGCTGGGCTCAAGTGATTCTCCAACTTCAACCTCCCAAAGTGCTGGGATTACAGGTATGAGCCACTGCATCCAGTGTAATTTCATTTTAATAAAATATATACTCTACATGATTCCGATACTTTTAAATTTATTGAGGTGTCTTATGCCCCATGATGTCTAACTTGATCATGTTTTATTCACACTGGAAAAATAGAGTATATTTTAAAGTTTTTTGATGTAATGTCCTATAAATGTCACTTAGATTAAGTTGGTTAATAGTGTTGTTCAAATCTACTCTATCCTTACTGGTTTTTTAAAACCTATTTCTTCTATCAATACTGAAAATGGAGTGCTAAAATTTCCAATTCTATTTGTATTTTTTTCTGTTTTCCTTTTAGTTTTTTAATAGATGCATACTTTGTATATGTATATTTTCCTTATAGTTTTATCAACATTTGTGGAGTGCAGCTGAAGTAATGCTTAGAGAAACTTTTATATAGCTTTAAGATGCTCATTTTAGAAAAGGGAAAAGGTTTAAAAGAAGTGACCTAAGGTTTCATTTTAATTGTATAGAAAAGAAGAGCAAACTAAGTCCAAAGTAAGTAGAAGGGAAGGAGTAATAAAGATAAGAGTGGGAATGAAATAAATAGAAAACAGAGAGGCAATAGAGAAGGATCTACAAAGTTAACATTTGCTTCTTTAAATTGAATGATAAAAGTTATGATTCAGGCTGGGCTAAGTGGCTCAGCGGCTCAGCCTGTAATTCCAGCACTTTGGGAGGCCAAGGCGAGTGGATTGCCTGAGCCTGCGGGTTCAAGACCAGCCCGGGAAACTTGGCAAGACCTTGTCTCTACAATAAATTTTTGAAAAAAATTAGCCGGGTATGTTAGCATGCACCTATTCCAGCTACTTGGAAGGCTGAGGTGGAAGGATCGACTGAGCCCAGCAGGTCAATGCTGGAGTGGCCGTGAGCAGTGAGCCACTGTACTCCAGCCTGGGCGATGGAGTGAGACTCCAACTTAAAAAAAATATTATGATTCAAATATAATATTGAAAAACAACAGCATGTAATTCAAGCAGGGGTAAATCAGTGTCAGTGTTTTAAGGTCCTTGAATTGTTCAGGAAGAAGTAGAATAAGATATTACTCAATACTAGACTTTGTTACATATACATGGCAAAACTTCAAAGGTTACCACTAAAACAAAAAGAAATTGAGTGTATAAATTCTAAAGAGCATGAGAAAAGGGAAATACACATAGAAATAGGGAAAATAAACAAAACCCAATCAGTAAAAAAAAAAGACCAAGAGAGAAAAACAAAGAAGCATCTAAAAGAAAATGCAAAAAGGAATAAGCTTGAAAAAATAAGTTCACAATAGCAATAATCACAGAGACAAGTGGACTGAACCCACCAATTAAAAGCCAGAGACTTTCAAAATGGATTACCTCTTCTCATTCAGCTTTCTAAGAGAAGTATTAAAAGTAAAAGAACATAGAAAGGTTGAAAATAAAATAGTGAGCTGGACGTAGTGGCTCATGCCTGTAATCCCTGCACTTTGCGAGGCAGAGGTGAGAGGAATGACTGACCCCAGGGGTTCGAGACCAGCCTGAGCAACCTGGCGAGACCTCATCTCTAACAATAAATCAAAAAATTAGCCGGGCGTGGTGGTGCATGCCTGTAGTTCCAGCTGCTTGGAAGGCTGAGGCAGAAAGATTGCCTGAGCCTAACAGGTGGAGACTGCAGTGGCCGTGAGTGTGCAACAACCTGGGCAACAGAGTGAGATTCCAACTCAAAAAAAAAAAAAAAAAAAAAGAAAGAAAGAAAGAAAGAGAAAAGAAAAGAAAAAGGTGGGGGAAAAGTGTCAAAATACTGTGTAAATTATATTAACATCAGATAATATTTTTAAAGAAAATTCATTACTAAGGACAGAGAGGGTATGTACACATGATAAAATACTTAAATCACCAAGAAAACAAACCAATTCAAAAGTTGTATTCATCTTACAATATAGCCTTAAAATGAATACAGCAAAAATTGACAGAAGGAAGGAAACAAATCCACCCAAGAAGAACTTGACAAATTCACCACCAGTGTGGAAAATTCTAATATAATTCTTTCCATCACTGATAGATCAAGCAGAAAAAAATCTTGTAAGAATGTAAAAAATTTGTAGTTAACAAGTTTGATTGAATGCCCATTTATAGACTGTTTTGCATGAGAATTGAAGAACACATATGCATTTCAAGCTCCTTGGAACATTTGTGAAAATTGAACATATGTTGTGCCACAAAGCAAGTCTCAACAAATATCAAAGATTGAAATTATATGGATCACCTTCTGTGATTATATTGCACACATTATAAATCAACAGCAAAAAGATAAGTTATTAATACCTTTGGAAATTACAATGTTCATTTTTAGATAATCTGTTAGTCAAAGATAAAATTATAATGCAAATTAGAAGTGTTAAGCTAAAAGATAATAATGAAAACATCACATATTAAAACTTGTGGCACCCAGTTAAAATAGCACTTAGAGAAAAGTTTATAGTCTTAATTTCATACATTAGAAAATAAGGAAGACTAAGAATTAATGAGCTCAAGAACTCAGGAAAAAAAACCCCAAAACGCAGCAAAACAAACCCAAAGACAAAGACAGAAGGGAATGACTACTGACACATATGTGTCTCCCCCAAATTCATGTGTTAAAATACTAACCCCAAGGTGATGATATTTGGAGGAAGAACACTTGGGTGGTGATCAGTTCATGAGGGTAGAGTTTTCCTGAATGGGATTAGTGTCCTTATAAAAGAGGTCTGAGAGGGACCCTTTGCCCCTTCCACTAAGTGAGGGCACAGCTAGGAGGCAACATTTGGAAACCAGAAAGCAGTCCCTTGCAAGACATAAGTTTGTTGGATCCTTGATCTTGGACTGTGATAAATAGATTCCTGTTGCATATAAGCTATCCAATTTATAGTATTTTGTTCTAACAGCCTGAGCAGACTAAGACAGAAATAATAAAGGTAGAAATTAATGAAGGAGAAAATGAAAGGACAGTAGAGTAGACTGACAAAAACAACAATTAGGTCTTTAAAAATATGAATGAACTTGATAAGTGTCTGCTGGGATTGAGCAAGAGAAAGAGGGAAGTACAAATAATAATACCAAGAATGAGAAAAGGATGTTCTAACTCCAGGTGTTGTAGATATTCATAAGAGAATAATGGTATATCATGAGCAAATTTACACCAATATATTTTAAAGTTTGTACTGGAAAAAATCCAAGAAAAACATACCTTACTAATATTGACTCCAGAAGTTGTAGAAAACATGAATATTTCTACAATCATTAAATACATGGAACGAGTAGCGAGAGCAGAATGAGAGAATCAGTCAGGGTCTAGGCAGAAAATAAAAACCATACCAATTATTTGAGCAGAGATAATTGGATAGAAAGTATAGCTAATTAGTTATACAAGTACTCTAGAGATAACTGAAAGGGTAAAGAGATAATTCTAAGACAAGGCAGTAGTAACTTCAGGATGCAGCGAACACTCCTAGGGCTGGGGAAACAAAGGGAAGAAGTTAGATTTACTAAAACACAGTGACTTAGAGGAGGAGCCCCAGGAAGGCAGGCCTCTTAGGAAGGGGTCCTGGCGGGCTGATGCCAGTGTCCCGCGGCTTGGAGGAGGAGTTGGGACCCCTACTTCTGAGGAGGAAGCTCAGGCTAGTGCCAGTGTCTCTGAGGTGTGAGGGGGCTAGTTGTACAGGTGTCAGGAAGACTGTAGACCTGATGCAGTGGGGGCTGCAGGGGTGAGGGTTATTCCTGGGTGGAGAAGCTAGGTGATCCACATAGGGAGAGCAAGTAGACAGGAGCAAAGGAGGAAGCAGATGAAAAGTAGCGAGTCCCTGCTTCCTCCCTGGCTTTCTATAGTTTCTCAAGCGTTCTCTACTGGCAGAGTCCAGCGGCACAGGTGGCAAAGTTGGATGTGGTTTGGAGTCTCAGCTCCAGGATCACAAGGCAGAGGACAGAATGGAGGGTTTAGAAATGAGAGACAATAGCGCTGTCCACCTTTCTGGCTTCTCAGCATTTGTATACACACGCTTGACTTTCAGACTACAAAAAAACAACAACATACGTTTGCACTTAGCAGGATGCAACCATTCTTCATGCAAATGAAGACAAACTCTCCAAAGTGAGGAGATGCAAAATCTCAATGGCCATTGTATTAGTCTCTGGGCAATGTTAATAACCTGTCAAAGTCAGTCACAGTGCTACCTGAATATTCTGCTACTCTCTCTCTCTCTCTCTCTCTCTCTCTCTCTCTCTCTCTCTCTCTCACACACACACACACACACACACAGAGAGAGAGAGAGAGAGAGAGAGAGAGAGAGAGAGAGAAAGTGTGCAAACAAGGAGTAAAATAGTCACAACTGCTAGTCTTTGTTTCTGTAACTGGTCATGTGGCTATAGTTGACATTTTAAATTCTGTCTTCCAGTCTTAATTGTTCATATCTTTTGCTCTCAACTGGAAAGGACCCTTTACCTGATGGGGTGTCCTAAATTCTCATTCCTGAAGTCTCTGAATCCTTGGGAGTTCTGCCTTTTTTATTGCTGTAATTTTCCATTAATTTTTATGATTGGACATAGAAATTTAAGGAGCACCCCAGGACACCCTCTGGGTTTCAGATGCAATCCTCCTTGCCTCTGCCATGCAGCAGCAACACAACTTCTCCTTGTAATGGGGATCAGTCACTCCAGGCAATGGAGTAACCCTTTCTTCCTTTGGTTCAGTGGTGTGAAGATCCCAAATGGCCGGCAGCAGTCATAACATCCAATTCAACAGAGCTGCAGCTGTGTCCTCTGGTGGAAGCATTCCTTTCTTGGAAGCCGTGATCTCCAGCCTGCGGAGCTCAGAGCTGTGGAGACGGGAAGAAAACCTTCTGCAAGCAGATCATCAGATGTGCAGTGAGAAGCCACTCCCACTTCAACCCTTTGGTGCCTAGACCCATATATTCTGGCGATGGGAGAGAAAGTGCCTAGACCCATATATTCTGGCGATGGGAGAGAAAGTGCCATATACTGGTTTCAGACCCAAAGCCTAAACTGTATCCTGTATGGATAAGACTCCATTCTTTCAAGTTGTTTTTTCTGCCGAGAAGCCTGGAAGATTTTCTTTTCAAAGATTGTATATTTTTCCAAGAATCTGGGATGGCAAAGCATGTTTTGAAGGCAAAGGCAGGAAGGTGAAACCTAAGGCTTAAGACAGAAGGAAAAGAGGGGTCCATCGAGAGAAAGCAAACAGAGTGGCCCAGGTTTTGTGTTGTTCATGTCCTTGAGTGAGGAGGTAGATGGGAGAAGAAGTGACAGTAGAAGAGGTTTGCTATGAGAAGGCAAGGATGGCTGCACACTGCTGTAAATGCAGTCTCAAGGAAGGGAGGATCAATACTTTGAGGTGCCACAGATGGGCCAGCAGAGCATGACCAGACATGCTTTGGGTTTGGCCCTGGGCTTTCCTGGCCAGGGCACCCTTTCTCTGTGAAGTCTTGCACCTGAATGTCATTCATTAACCGACTTTAGAGCCTTAACGCATGAAAGCATCATGTGACTTGGTTTCAAAATTGCTCTTAAGTAGATCTGCATATCCCAGTCCCTTTATATCTGCTTTCCCGGGAAACCAACTGTGAGAGTACCTCTTTCCCCACTCCAAATCAAAGTCTTCCTGGGTTGTTTTGATTCTCAGACCCATCTTGAAGCCCAGAGGGGAGGGTCATAACAGTTCACAACATGAGATCTGGTGAAAATCCTGTTACTCTAGCAGCAACAGCCAAACCTACAAGAGGTAGGAGGCTCTGCCCTTAGACTGGCTTTCGTACAGGGGCAATAGGACCTTGGACTAATAGGACGCACCTGTTGGCGCTGTTCATGGTCCTGAAACACAGCTGCTGGTCTCCATTCCACTTTTCACTGGAGCAGTGATGACTCCTGTCCATCATCATCCAGAAATTGGGAACCAACTGAGCAAGGATGTAAGAGATAGAGAGTAGAGGGGAAAACAGTTGGAAAATCCTGCTGGTGAGACAATTCCAGAGAGAAGAAAATGGAACTTTTTCTTTTTTTTGGTCAAAGACCTCTGAGAAGTTGGGAGGCACATGACTCCACTACACCATTTCCCTCTTGTGGTGAGTTCATAGAAGGGAATGGAGACATGGGACTGTGAATTCTTGGAGTTCAGGGTCCATGTTGGATTCCCTTGTCATCTTGCTAGTGTAGATGGTAGGTGTTCAGTAAGTGTTGGTTGAACTGATAAAGAACCTAGATTAAGTACAGGCACACCTTGAAGATATTGTGGTGAAGATATTCAGCTCCAGATCACTACAGTAAAGTAAATATCACAATACGAGTCACCTTTTCTGGTTTCCCAGTACATATAGAAGTTGTTTACACTATACTGTAGTCTATTAAGTGTGCAATAAGCATTATGTCTAAAAAATGTATATACCTTAATTTAAAAATACTTTGTTGCTAAAAAATGTTAACAGTCATCTAGCTTTCAGTGGGTTGTAATCTTTTTGCTGGTGGAGGGTCTTGCCTCGATGTTGATGGCTGCTGACTAATCAGGGTGAAGGCTGAAGTTTGCCACATTGATTGATTCTTCCTCTCATGAAAGATTTCTCTGTAGCATGTGATGCTGTTTGATAGCATTTAACCTACAGCAGACAATTTTTCATAATTGAAATCAACCCTCTCAAATCTTGCCACTGCTTTATCAATGAGTTTATGTAATAGTTAAAATTCTTTGTTGTCATTTCAACAAGGTTCACAGCATCTTCACCAGGAGTAGATTCCATCTCAAGAAACCACTTTCTCTGCTCATCCATAAGAAGCATCTCCTCATCTGTTCAAATTTTATCATTAGATTGCAGCAATCCAGTCACATCTTGGGGCTCCACTTTTAATTTTAATTATCTTTCTGTTTCTACCACATCTCCAGTGTGGTGAGATTCATCCCATAAGGTCTTGATCCTCTCAAAGTTATACATGAGGGTTAGAATCAACTTCTTTCAAACTCCTGATATGTTGATATGTTGACGTCCTCCCATGAATCATGAATGTTCCTGATGGCATCTAGAATGGTAAATCCTTTCCAAAAGGTTTCAATTTACATTGCTCAGATCCATCAGAGGAATCACTATCTATGGCAGCTATAGCCTTACAAAATGTATTTCTTAATAAAAAGACTTGAAAATTGAAGTTACTTCTTGATCACAATGGGTGTTGTGTCAGAAGACCTGAAAACAACAGTAATTGGGCAACATTTCGGGGACCCCTCCTGCTGCGAGGAGCTTTCTTGTCTTCTCAATAAATTCCTACTTTCTCACCCAACCCTCTAAAAAGAAAACAATATTTGTCTCCATATACATCTCCATCAGGGCTTTTGGGTGAGTAGGTACATTGTCAATGAGCAGTAATATTTTAAAAGATTTTTTTTTTTTTGAGCAGTAGGTATCAACAGTGAGATTAACATATGCAGTAAACCATGAAGTAAAAAGATGTGCTTTCATCATGGTTGGAGCACAGGCAGAGTAGATTTAGCATAATTCTTAAGGGTCCTAAGGTTTTTGAAAAAGTAAATGAACATTGGCTTCAACTTAAAGTCACCAGCTGCATTAGCTTCTGATGAAGAAGTCATCTTGTCCTTGAAGCTTTGAAGCTAGGCATTGACTTCTCTCCAGTTATGGAAGATAGTATTCTGATAGAAGATGGCATTGAAAATATGTCTCTTACTATAGCCACTCTCATCAATGATCTTAGCTAGATCTTCTGGAGAACTTGCTATAGCTTCTTTATCAGCATTTGCTCCTTCACTCGGCACTTTTATGTTATGGAGACGGTTTCTTTCCTTAAACATCATAAACCAATCTCTATTTGATTCAAAATTTTCTTCTGTAGCTTCCTCACTTCTCTCATCCTTCATGGAATTGAAGAGAGTTAGGGCCTTTCTCTGGATCTGGCTTTGACTTAAGGGAATGTTGTGGCTGGTTTGGTCTTCTATCCAGACCACTCAAATTTTCTCCATATCAGCAATAAGCCTGTTTCATTTTCTTTCCATTCATGTGTTCCTTGGAGTAGCACTTTTAATTTATTAACTTTTTCTTTGCATTCACAATGTGGCTGCTTTTGGTCAAAGAGTCCTAGCCTTCAGCCAGTTTCACTTTTGACATACCTTTCCTCACTAAACTCAATCCTTTCTAACTTTTTATTTAAAATGAGAAATGTGCTACACTTCTTTTCACTTGATCACTTAGAGGCCTTTTTAGAGTTATTAATTGGTCTAAACTGGATATTGTTGCCTCAGGGACAGGGAGGCCTGAGGAAGGGGAGAGAGATGGGGAACAGCTGGCTGGTGGAGCTGTCAGAATCCACAGAGTTGTTAAGTTCACCATCTTATATGGGCACGATTCATGGTATCCCAAAACAATTACAATAGTAACATCAAAGATTAAACTGATCACAGGTCATTATAACAAATATAATAATAATGAAAAAGTTTGAGATATTGCAAGAATTACCAAAATGTGATACAGAAGAAGGCAGTGAGCACATGCTGTTGGAAAAATGGCACCAACACAGTTACTTGACACAGGGTTGCCACAAACCTTCAATTTGTACAAAATGCAATTCTGCAAAGTGCAGTAAGATTATGTATAAGGTGGGATCCCCCAAAATGGAATTTTTTTTTTTTTTGAGTTGGAGTCTCACTCTGTCGCCCAGACTGGAGTACAGTGGCCGCTCCCGGCCACCGCAGCCTCGACCTGCTGGGCTCGGCGATCCTTCCGCCTCAGCCTTCCAAGGAGCCAGAATTACAGGCATGTGCTACCACGCCCAGCTGATTTTTTGATTTATTGTAGAGATGAGGTCTCGCTGCCTAGGCAGGTCTTGAACCCGTGGGCTCAGGCAATCCACTCACCTCAGCCTCCGAAAGGCGCGGGATTACAGGCTGAGCCACCGAGCCCGGCAAAATGGAATTTATTTATAAAACATTGTGTATTTTCTCCAGGCATGGTGGTTCAGTGTGTAATCCCAGCACTTTGAGAGGCCAAGGCCAGAGGATTGCCTGAGCCTTGGCAACTTGGTGAGACCTCGTCTCTACAATAAATCACAAAAACTAGCAAGACATTGTGGCCTTCGCCTGTAGTTCCAGCTACTTGGAAGGCTGAGGCAGAAGGATCGCCTAGGCCCAGTAGGTCAAGGCTGCAGAGGTCATAAACGTGCCACTGCACTCTAGCCTGGGCGACAAGAGTGAGACCCCAACTAAAAAAAAAATTGTGTATTTATTCTTTCATGTTTAAACTTCAGTTACCTTCAAAGTACTTTCTGTTTGATGCAATACACCTATTGAGATACTTTCTCCACTGCTCAAAACAGTTTTTGAATTCATCAATTTTCATGTTTTTTAGTGCTTCTGCTGCTTTTGGTTTCACATCTTCCACATCAGCAAAATGGTTCCCTTTGAGGACTTTTTTCATGCAGGGAAACAAACAAAAGTAATTTGGGGAGAGATTGCATGAATAGGGAGGGTGGAGCATGGGGTCATGCTGCTTTTGGTCAAAAAACTGCTGAACACTTAGAGCAGTGTGGGCAGGTGCGTTTTCATGGCAGAAGAGTCAGTCCCCTATTTGCCACAACTTGGGACGTTTCTTCTGCAATGCAGCTTTTCACGACAGTGTTAGCTGATATACTGATGCTGATGGGTTTCTAGAACATTTACCTAGTGGGGGAAATAGTTACTACAAGGGGCCTGCCCTCCAAAAGATCATTCTGATGTTTTGGGGGTCCCCCCTCATATTCTGTATTCAAAATAAGTTTTGCTTTCATCCTACCTCTAGGGAGGTTCAACTATGTATTAGGCCTTTGATGTTAGGTTCTTTGATCTCCATGAGGGATTTATCACAAAGTTCTCAGTCAAGAATTAGGCTCACAGAAGTGAGCCTCCAGAGTGAGACCCCACAGCTCTAATGTGTGAGTTTAGGGTTTGAACGCAGGTTTTGCAAGGCCAGCTTTTTCTCACCATCATGGGATATTTCCTTCTTATGCAAGAAGACAGATATAATGTTCATAAGGGAAAAATGGACTTGCAGTCCAGACAAGCATCTTGGTTAATGCCTGGAGGTCATGTTAGAAGGTTAGAAAGTTGACTTTGTGATGACAACTATTGCTGATCAGGGTTTCAAGGCAGTAGTTTAGGTCTAGGTTGGGGAGGAGGAAGGATGAAGCTCAATTCTCAATAGGGACCAGGGTTTTCCCTTGTTTCAATGCCTCATTCATGTCCAGTTTGGTACAGCAAAAGTAATGAATGACTTCCAACAACAGAAGATGTCATAAGGAGAGCCCATAGAGACGGATCTGGCAGGAGAATAAGATACAGCTCAGGTGATGTGGTGCGAGGCTTGGTCCTAGCTATAGGCAGGTGGTTTCCTTCAGTTTCTGGATGATGCTGCTTGGCAGCCATAAAGACTTCAATCAGGATCCAGAAGTGCCGCCAGTGCTGGAGCCGTGTCAGGCCAGCTTTCTTCTCACATCACCAGGGAATGGAGTTTTTTTCCTAGTCTATTAGGGCTTTTGCTACTCCTAGTTGGTCTGCTTTTGCTACTCTTTACCCATTGCTCATCCTGGGCTGTGTTGCCATTATGAACTGTCTTCACAAGGTACATTTGGAGGATATCAGGATGTCTTACAAAGGATGTACAGATACACTTTAAAGCCCATATGGAACCAGTGTCCCTTTGCTTCAATCTTCCCTCCTACACACACTGGTGGGCCCTGCAGTCTTCCACGGCAGATTGGGCCAAGAGTAGACACCTGATGCCAGCAGCATCATTCAGATTCTTCTGGAGATTTAGAATTGAGAGGTTAGCCTTTGCTGTTGGACCTGGAAGGTCACGGAGACCTGGAGTGCCATTTTGGGGACAGGCACAGGGTCCTTGTACAAATAGAGGGACAAGACTGATGAGGGGGTGGGATGAAAAAACTGAAGAAGGAGAAGCAGAACTAGAGAGGATTAGGCAGGGTGAGGGCTGCCTTGGTGAGGACAGCAGGCAACACAGATATTGCGGGGCTGGTGCTCACCCCCACTGCCGTCTCAAAGCACTGGGCTTGTTTCTGGTCCACACAGAACTCAGGTCAATGGCACAGCTGACACCCAGAAACACACCACAGCAGAAGTCTGGCCTGATGCTCCCAGCTCTCTCCTTGTCATTACTCCATTCCCTATGAGGGGAAGGATGAAGGAGAGTTTTATCAGGGGCATTAATTTATTAGGGGTATTTATTTGTAATAATTGCTAAGTGGTTGATACTTAGGAGAACGTGGACTTGCAAGAGATATTTGTTAGGTATTAGAAGCTTCTCTAGGCATTCTCTTAAGACAGGCACCGTTTCTTAATGTTTTCACACCACAGATGGCTTAACGGGCAGTTAGCTCACTCATAGGTCATCAAAGATTTTAAATGAAAAGATAAGGCAGTATTTTAAATATTAATAATGGTTTCATATCAGTGAGATCTTCTCTCTCCTTCCTTTTTCCCTCTTGCTGCGGCTTTGCTTGTGTTTTGCCTTTAGGGTTGGGGTGGAGCCATCAGTGGGGTCCACCTCCACCCACACTGTGATTGGTTCAGAAGTGGGCATGTGACTTAAGCCAGTCTAATCAGTGTGAATCTCAGGACTTTCCTGGGAATTCTGGGACACAGAGACTCTCGGTGGATCCGGGATGGGGTGGGGTTCACTGTAGGCTTGGCCCTGCTGTAACCATTTTTTCTATCATAAGAAAGCAAGCCAGCCCAAGGAGGAGACAGAGCCAGGGCACCTGCAGCGAGCCAGAGCCAGAGCCCTGACATCACAAATGCTCTAATTGTTTCCATTTATTGTTTAATCCACTTTGGAATTGGGTTTCTGTCATCCTCGCCTGGAAGCGTGCTGCCCTGCTGCTACCTGTGTCTTCTCACAGCGTTCAGAATAGATGTGCGTTGCACTCAGCCAGGATCGATTGAAGTTTGGGTTTTTTATTACTTCCTTCAACCCTGAATCAAGGTCCACCCAGATTTTGTTGGTCATTCCCCCTTTTCTGTGAATAAAGCAGCGCAAGGAATGTCTTTTTTTTTTCGCAGAGCAAAGCTCTTCCTTGAGCGCTGGCGGCTGCTTCAATGCTGGCACGGGTCCCGAAGTGCCATTTCTAGCACGTGACTCACCAAGTCAATAATCTATAAATGAAAAGTCTCTTATCATATTTTGGCACGAAAAACAAGATGACAAGCCAGGCAGCATTTTCCCCTCATGTTTGAACTCCACATAAACCAAAGGGCGGCCTTCTGCCCCGCACATGTGTGGTTTTGGCTTGAGCAAAGGGTTCTTTACCATGTGCATACACTAGCGTTTGCTTTTCTGCTTTGTGTGCTCTTGACATTGAGCGGCTTCCAACAGTGTTATCTGATAGAGGAGTTTTGTCAATATCTTTTTGGCGCTCTCTTCAAGCAGAGTCCTTATTATCTTTGCAGCTGGTTTAAGGGGTTCTTGGCAATCATATGACTGACATCTACATGCATTGTCGAAGAGGACAGCGACTTAGAATGATGTCTCTGTAGCTTCAGTCTTCCCTGCACCCTCAGTAACAAGAACAATCAATCTTACATTAGAAAGTGTCATTTTCTGCTTGTTCTGGAAAAACTGGACTGGTTGCTTTTTTTTTTTAAGATAATAAAAACCATCTTTATGGCCTCAGACTGCTATTCGTCAAAGTTTTAATCATAACAGTAACATATTGAGGACTAGGGGCAGATGGACTGCTGGTCCAATAAATGAAAATTTCAAGTATTCTTCATTGAACTTATACATTTGTCATTTATGGCTGCGTGTGTAAAATCATTACCCAATAATTTCTTTGTCCTTGAATATGCAGTTTCATAGTTCATAGTTACACTGGAGAACTATTTCCTCATTATGTTTACAGTGCCCTTTTGAGGATTTATGCTGCCATTTTTGTCACTACATTTTGAAGAATCTCTTTTGAGTTGATCTATTTTTGTGAATTGGTGATACAGTGCAACATAACAGTAACTATGAAAATTCAAAAATAACGAATGTAAGCAATATCTTGCAAGCAGGAAGTCCCATGTGAATCTGATTCATGAATACTTTGTCCTAAGTCTCTTTTCCTCAGTTCTCAACTTTCCATGGAAGCTTTTGAAAGTTCATTGGCCAGAAGGCGGTTGGGAGGTAAGTGGGCTGAGGTACATGCTGGCTACCGGGCATCTGTGCCCAGAACTACTCACGCCTCTGTGGGCCGAGTACTGATGCAAAATTCTGCCATGTGTGTCCCTTTTAAGGAGACAGGATAGGAAAATAACCTAGAAGTAATGACAAATGTGGCTTCTTTCCAATGACCATATACCTCTTCCCTTTCCCTTAGCTTATTTATTGGCTCAGACCTTCACAGAGCACGATGCAGGATGATGAGTTGGCCATCGGGGCTGGTGGCAAACGTTCCCTTTCTTCCTCTTTGGGCTCATGATGGAGTCTGACCTTCCCACATTGTTGAGGCTAGGTGTGAACGTGTGATTTGCTTTGACCAAAGAATGGGAGTGAAAGTGACATATCAATGTCAGGCAGAAGTCAAAGAGTAATGTGCACCATTCCTGCCTTGTTGCTGGCCAGTGTACCAGATGAGGGGATCTGTGTCAGCCTGCGTCCCTTAGAGAGGACTAGGCATACAGCCATAAAGTCCCCTCCTTCCCATATGCATTTAACATAAGCAAGAAAAAGGCTTCATTCAATTAACTCACTGAGATCTTGGGTATTTGTTCCTGCAGCATAATCTAGCATCTTCTGTCCAAAAAAAGTGGGTACACAAATCCACAAAGAACATCGACCCCTTTGCAAGATTCCCTTCCTGAAAGCTTACACGGATCGGCACCCACCAGTAGCCCACCAGTACCTGTTCCCCATTCCCCAGAGCCCTCACTTACAGACACGCATGTGTTACGTTTTTTTTTTAAATTTTTAATTTTAATTCAGGGTTAAGTATACAAATGTTCAATTATGTAGGTACCCTTGTTGATGAGGTGTGCCCCCCACCCCCAGCAGAATCTCACTACTGCCAATCCCACCCCCCGCCCTGGCAATTTCCCACTACTGACAATCCTTTTCTTATAGTATTACTATAATTGTTCAAGGTCCACTTATGAGTGAGAACATGTGATACTCAGTTCTTTGTTTCTGTGATAAATCACTCAGTATTATAGACTCTAAGCCTATCCAAGTTGCTGTGAAGTTCATAATTTTGTTCTTCTTTATGGCTGCATAATATTCCATCGTGTACATGTATCACATTTTAAAAATCCAGTCCTTTTTCAATGGGCAGCACGGTTGGTTCCATATTTTTGCTATTGTGAACAATGCTGCAATAAACATGCGTGTGCAGGTATCTTTTTCATAGAGTGATTTGAGTTCCTCCACGTATATTCCCAGTAGGGGGCTTGCAGAGTCCTATGAGAGGTCGATTTTTAGACCTTTTAGGAATTGCTAAACTGTTTTCCACAGAGGTTGTACTAGTTTACACTCCCACCAACAGCGTAGAACTGTTCCCTTTTCGCCACATCCTCTCCAGTATCTGTTGTTTTTTGAATTTTTTTTTTTTTTTTTTGAATTGGAGTCTTATTCAGTTGCCCAGGCTAGAGTGCAGTGTGGCATGCTCTGCCTCAGTCTTCCAAGTAGCTGGAGCTACAGGTGCATGCTACCATGCCCGGTTTATTTTATTTTATTTTTTGATTTATTGTAGAGATGAGGTCTTACCAAGTTGCCCAGGCTAGTCTCAAACCCCTGAGCTCAGGCAATCCTCTTGCCTTCACCTCCCAAAGTGCTGGGATCACAGGCTTGAGCCACAGCGCCCGACCGTTTTTTGAATTATTGATGTTGGCCATCTTGCCTGGAGTTAAGTGTTATCTCAGTGTGGTTTACGTTTTTATTCTTTTAATTGTTATTCGTCCATTTTCTTTTTGCTAATAGCACACCAAAAATTAAGTTAGTTTCAGTATTGGTATGAATCTTCAACAAACAGAAACTACTCCCCATAATACTCTTTAAAGACTAAAGATAATGTTAGGTCTAAGATCTATAAAAAAAAAACTCACAAAGATTTAATATTTAAATATTTACTATTAAATACGAATCAATTGTTATTAATTAATGTTCATATTAAATATTTACTACTTAAACAGCCGCCGACTCCTCACAAGCGTGGCCACGCGTGACGCGAGCCCGGCTCCACGCGGGCGGCAGTGGGGGAGTCACCGTGGAGGGTGGGGTTCGCGCTTGGGGGGAGGGGTCCGTGGGGGGTGACGGCGGGGGGAGCGGCGCCCCCTCCCCGGCCCGGCGCCCCTCGTTGGCCCTGCGGCTCCTCGGGGCGAGCGGGAGGGCGGGGTCCCGCGTGTCCCGGCCCGCGATCGCCCGCTGGAGGGCGGTGGAGCTGCGCGTCACCCGGGGCCGGGCTGTTGGAGGGGAGATGTCGCCGCGGCTGGAGCCGGGGGGGGGGGGGGGGGGGGACACGGAGGGAGACGCCCGGGCAGGTTTGAGCAGAGTCAGGACGAAAGCCCGGGACAGACGTTCGCGTCTCACAGTCGCCGGACGATTCGAACACGGGCAACGTCGTGGGGGTGGGAGGACGCGAGAGTCCACGCGGAAGCCGCGGCGCCGCCGGTGTCGTAAGCCGCACGCGCAGGGCATCAGCAAGCGCGAGCTGGACGGGTCCCCGAGCCAGGAGCGGCGCAGACGCCGTGGCTCCTTCCCTCCAGACCGAGCCTTGTTTGCACCTAGAGCAGCACAGAACCTGGGGTGCCATCGAGTGCCTGAGAAAAGGACCCCACGGTCTCAGTCCCAGAGAGGCGGCTGTATTGTCCTTGGTCAACACCGGAATGATACTTGGGACCGAATTGGCCATGCAGGATCTACAACGATAAATCCTTTCCAGATGCTTTGAAATCCTCTCTTTAAAATAGTGTACGATATTTTAATAAGCCAAAAGCTAGCGTGCGTGCTCTCTCTCTTTCCCCCCTCGGTCTACCCCCTCTCTACCAACTCTATCTCTTTTTCTCTTCTCTCTCTCTCCTCCCTCTCTCTCTCCTCTCTTTCCAGTCTTCCCCCGCCCTGCCCCCCTTTTTTCTCTCCTCTCTCTCCCTCCCTCTCTCTCTGGTTTCCTCTCTCCCCTCTCCTGTCTCCTCTCTCTCTCAACATGCCTTAACTCTGTCTTCTCCCATTGTGTGTGTGTGTGTGTGTGTGTGTGTGTGTGTGTGTGTGTTTTGGTTGTCTTTTTTTTAAGTCCATTTGACACCAGTCTGTGGTTTATGGCCTCTAAAAGTCAAATCCTCTTTCTTGTGGGGTGTTTTCCCCCCAACTTTTTTCTTTCACAGCATTAACATCTTCAACAACTTCTGTGGCAGGAATTAGTGCACATGGTCATTCTTGGACCTAAAGAAATTTTATATCTATTCCAAAACTTCTTTCTTAGAATCATATTTTTAATCTATAAATTTCAGATTTGGGCTAGTTTTGCATTGTCCAATCATTATTTTGACAAATGATTTACTTTGTTCTTTTTTTTGTTTTTAGGAATTTGTCAATTCATTTGTCTCAATTTTTTTCTTTAAAAATTTTAATTAAAGACTATTGTTTTTTAGAGAAGTTTTAGGTTCACAGAAAAACTTGAGAGGAAGACACAGGTGTTTCCCATGTACCTCCTGCCCCACACACGCAAAGCAGAAATTTGTCATTTTAATTAAGCCCAGCTTATCAATGATTTCTTTCGTGAATCAGGCAGGCCTTTGGTGTTATATCTAAAAAGTTATTGTCATACCCAAACTCATCTAGGCTTCTTTTTATCTTCTAGGAGTTTTATAGTTTTGAATTTTACATTTAGGTCGATGATCTACTTAGAGGTAATTTTTGTGAGCATTGTGAAGTTTGTGTCTAGATTCTTTTTTTTTGGCATGTGGATGTCCAGTTGTTCCATCACCATTTGTTGAAGAGACTATTTTTGTGTCTTTGTCCATCTGTGTTGCTATAAGGGAATGCATGAGGTTGGGTAATTTATAAAGAAAAGGGAGGTTTATTTAGCTCGCAGTTCTGCAGGTTGTTCAAGAAGCATGGCACTGTCACCTGTATCTGGGGAGGCTTCAATTGCTTCCTCTCATGGCTAAAGGCCAAGGGGAGCAGACATCACATGGCAAGAGAGGAAGGGAGAGAGAGGAGAGTGAGGTGCCAGGCTGTTTTCTTTCTTTTTATTTTTATTTTTAATTTTAAAGATGTGGGGTATAATTCGGATTTAGGTATGCAAATGTTCTTTATTCAGGTACCTTTGTTGATGATATGTGCCTCCCTCCCCTGGCGGTTTTCCACTACTGCCAATCCCACCCCCCACCTCCCCTGGCAGTTTCCCACTACTGCCAATCCCTTTCTTATAGTATTATGATAGTTGTTCAAGGTCCGCTTATGCGTGAGAATATATGGTACTCTGTTCTTTGATTCTGTGATAGATCACTGAGTATGATAGACTCTAAATTCATCCAAGTTGCTGTGACGTTTATATGTTTGTCCTTCTTTATGGCTGCATAATATTCCATTGTGTATTCATGGCAGCTAATAGAGCAAGCTCTCTTTCATTACCTCAAGGACAGCACCAAGTCATTCATGAGGGATCCACTCCCATGACCCAAACATGCAGGTTGGTTGTCCCTCAAGCAATGCAAACACCTCCCACCAGGTCTCACCTCCATCAATGGATCAAATTCCTACATGAGACTTGGCAAGGCCTAGCAAACCATATCCAAACCATAGTCCTTTGCTACCTTGTATTGCTTTTGCTCCATTTTTAAAGGATCACTTGACTGTTGATATGGGTCTGTTCTGGGATCTCTGTTCTGTTCCATTGGTCTGTTTATTCTTTCACTGATACCTCACTGTCTTGATTACTGTAGCTTTAACAGTATGTCTTAAAATCAGGTAGGGCCAGCTCTCCAATTTTGTTCTTCTCCTTCAATGTTGCGTTGCTATTCTGGGTCTTCTGCCTCACCTATAAACTTCAGAATGAGTTTGTTGATATCCACAAAATAATTTGCTGAAGTTTGGAATGACATTGCACTGAATATATAGATCAAGTTGAAAAGAACAGATATTTTAACAATATAAAGTCTCCCTGTCCAAAAACATGGGATATCACTCCATTTGTTTAGTTTTTTATTTCTTTTTATCAGAGTTTGTGGTTTTCTTCATGCAGATCTTGTACATATTTTGTTGCATTTAGACCTAAGTGCATGTAGACCTAAGTATGTCATTTTTTGCATGCTAATATAAATGATAGGACTTAACATGGAGTCAGTATACCCAATGAGCAGTCATTTTAACATTGTTTAACTTCGTCATGTTTCTCTAGCAGTTCACTTTAATTTCCCCCTAATCACTAGCCAAACACAGAGCTGGTTTCTCAGAGATAGCTTTTAATAATTGTTTTAAACCCCTTCCCCAGATTGTTTTGTACTAATTAGCTTTTTCTTTTTCTTTTTCCTTTTTTTTTTTTGAGTTGGAGTCTCACTCTGTCACCCTGACTGGAGTGCAGTGGCTATTTCCAGCCACTGCAGCCTCGACCTGCTGGGCTCCAGCGATCCTTCTTCCTCAGCCTTCCAAGTAGCTGGAACTACAGGTGCTACCACGCCCGGCTAGTTTTTTATTTTTATTGTAGAGATGAGGTCTCGCCAAGTTGCCCAGGCAGGTCTCGAACCTGCGGTCTCAGGCAATCTATTCACCTAGGCCTCCCAAAGCGCGGAATTACAGGCTGAGCCACCGAGCCTGGCTAATTAGCTTTTTCTATTTCAAGTATTTGCTTCCATCCATAAAACCCAAGTTAACCTAATCAGCCCTTCATGACCTTCATGACACAGACAGACCCCATCACCACCCCAGCAATCATATGATTAAACTACCCTTCTGCCTGCTGTTCATCACCTGACATCAGTACCTGTGCTTACTTTCCCTCCCTGATGGCATGAAGCAGACCACCACCCAATCACCTTAACGACCTGCTCCCATCAAAGGGAAAGTGTAAAAGGCATTCAACTTCAAACAGGAGTCGCCATTGCTTTGTTAAACTCTCGTGTGTCCGTGTGACTTTTTGGCTATGACCGCCATGTTTCCTAGCCTTGACCTCCTCCCCTACCTTGGAGAGGTGAATCTCCTCTCTCTTCTCTCTCTACTTTACTTTTTAAATAATCTATATTTTCTAGTCTAACTTCTGTGCAATTCTTTGCATCTTTCACACAGCACTGGATCACAGACACCCCTGTGAGGTCTGACGTAAAATTTTGGAGGCCCCACTGGGATTTGTAACCTAACAGTTTTTAATTTCAAATTCCACTTGTTCATTGCTGATATATAGGAAAATCATTGACTTTTGTATATTAATGCTGTCAAAGGAATGATTTAAGTAGAAGGAAATAAAAAACATAGCTTTATTCTCAATCATGTAATATGATCAAATATGACCATCCAGAAGTTTGCTAGTTTTCTTTATGCAGAAAGCTATATATTCTGGACTTTTTAAAAATAAAATATTTTAAATCTCACAAACTGATCTTTTTTATCAGTTTCTAATGGACCAATTTTTTTCTCAGTAATCTCTTAAATTTCTTTAAATTGAAACCTGAAAAATGCAGAAAACTGAATTGGTTTTGTGTATAAGACTGCTTCCATATGAAATGCCATAACAATAACTTAAGGTTTATCTTATACATAGTATTCTTAGAGATAATAATGCATGCTCTTGTTTTATAAACTCTTGAACTATTAATTTGACATACAAAATATGCACAAAATCAATGTTAACTGTCTCTCAAAAGTTAACCTATTATAAAATATTTTTTGGTCATTTGAACTAAGTAATGACGCCTGGGTCAGCATTTTTTTTCCCAATGCCATTTGGCAAACAACCATTTTTATACTAGGCAAATCGCCAAATCCCCAAGTCTTCCATTTGTATAATGCAACAGAATAGTTGTTACACTCCCAATTTGTGATTCTTATTCACTCTTCTCCTGGAGTTCAGTTTGGCAAAATTAGAGGGAAGAGCCTAAAGAGATACATTTTTCTTAAGAGCATAAGCCAAACATTTCAGGCTAAAATAGTCCACCCTAAATAAATAACAAATAGTGTCTGCTATTTCAGTCCTTGCAAATTTGCAGTGCTGGGACTGCCCTTTGTGCTTTCTGTGTTGTGGCTGAATAAAATTGGACAGCTAAACTTTATAATTCTGTGTGCCTTCTGAGTTAGAAAAGCAACAACAAAAAAGAACTAGTTATTGTAAGTAAAGACTTGCAGACATGAAGTAGACACTGTCCTGCCAAGGGCTGGGATGGAGATAGGGAGTTTAGTGTGTACTGGGTACAAAATTTCTGCTTGGGAAGATGAAAAAGTTCTGGAGATGAATTGTGGTGATGGTGATGCTGGGTGGCACAGGGTATAGTTGTTCTGTGGGTTCTTGAAAAGAATCAGAACAAGTCCAAAGTAGAGTTTAAGACAATATTTACTAGAAAGAAAAGGCACATTCAAGAGAGAGAATGGGTGTCTTAAGAGAAAGCCACGGACTTTCCTTTGACAAGAAGCTTCTATTTGACAAGAAGCTTCTATAATTTTACAATGATGATTAAGGAAGCTTCCATGAGCAGAGGGCTGCAGGTAACTGGTCACGAGTTTTGATTACCATCTCTCAACCTTTTAAGATTACAATGACTTTCTAAATAATGAAAGGTATTGCCTAACTAGATTTGGGCTTCTTTTTTTGGAACATCATGTCTGTTTTTGGTAATTTCTTGTTGTTTCTGTGATTTACTGCACTGATAGTTCCATGATCCAACACACAAGTAGTTGCCTGGTCAGTCGGGTAAAGGTCATTTACCTTAAGAAAGATATCTGAGCCGGGCTCGGTGGCTCAGCCTGTAATCCCGCGCCTTGGGAGGCTGAGGTGAGTGGATTGCCTGAGCCCGCGGGTTCGAGTCCCACCTGGGCAACTTGGTGAGACCTCATCTCTACAATAAATAAAAAAATTAGCCAGACGTGGTAGCGCGTGCCTGTAGCTCCAGCTACTTGGAAGGCTGAGGCGGAAGGATCACCAGACCCCAGCAGGTCGAGGCTGCGGTGGCCGGGAGCGGCCACTGCACTCCAGTCTGGGCAAGAGTGAGACTTCAACTAAAAAAAAAAAAAAAAAAAAAAAAAAAAAAAGATATCTGAATGCTTACCCGATTTTAATTTAGAACTGCCTGCAAGAAATTCATCTATCTATGTCTAAGCTGTGCTAGCTACCCTGCCCCAATGGTTGCACAGCATTGTGATTGTACTTAATGGTAAATTTTATGTTATGTATATCTTACCACAATTTTTGTAAAAAGGCCTTCTGTGTGCTGATTTTGCTGCCTGCTCAGCCATATTTCCGTTCTTCTTGTCCCTAAGGCCACCTCCCAGCAATACCAGGTTGTATTTCTATCCTGTATCTTGCTTCCACTTGCTTCTCACCTTTGCCAGGGCTCTGCTTCTTGCTGGCAATGCCCTCCTCTTCCTCTTTATCTGTCTCCTTACCCTCTTGTCTTTCTGAATAAGAAGTGAATATTTGGGCATCACGTGCCCAATGAGAGTCAGCTGTGGGAGCTGTGGGAGCTCCGAGCCCTCCCCCTCTTTCCTTTTAATTTGCAGCTAAATAGCCATTAAGTCAGAAGGTCCATGGATGGGTTCTGGGGACCCTGGAATGATTGGCATTTACCTTGATCCAGCCATAAAGGCTGTGACGCCACTTCCCCCTTGTTGGGAAGCCCCATCCCTTGCTCCTCAAACCTGGGGGTGGGGTGGGGGGGGACATTTCCAAATGAGAGGGAATTGAAGTGCGTGGGGAAGCCAGGGTGAGGCTCAAATCTGTTCAGGTGTCAGGGGTCTGGGAAGTCTTAGTAATCTTGGGGGAAAACCATGACATCTTGACATTACAGAATTTAAGGAATTTTGCGTCATGAAGCATTGCAGGTGGTGCTAAGAAACGCCCATCTTCTTCTCCTGGATTCCTGCAAAACTGGACTCTGACCAACACTTGGTTTTGAAGGGACCCACGTCAGCAAGGCTGGGCTCTTGTCACCAAGCAGTCACTGAAGCCTGTAGCACAGGTCGGTAACTGTTCGTGGGCCTTGAGGCTTTTAAAATGAAAGCAAAATAGTTCTTACTTCAAAAATAAAAAATAAAGGGTACTCTCCTGTGTGACCTTGGCTTCCTGTCATTGACTTCTGACTGCCACTACGGGGGCCACCGGTCCGGTCTGTCTGAAGAGCTTCCTCTTCCTCTGAAGGAGGCCCCTGGCTCCACTCATCTGGGTTGTCCACCAGGAGGCCTCGATCATTGAGTCTTCTTGGTCCTGTGGAAGGCAAGGGCAGCACTTTGCAGGGGGCCTCCTTTGCCCTCCCTGAAGGAGTTCTTTGTCAACTGAAGGGTGAGCCACAGTGGCCGAGGGGCCTTATTAGACCATGCCTGGCACTATTTCCACCCTGAGAGGACCACCAAGAAATGACTGCTTCAAGAGACTTATCTTTCTTTCTCCTTTTATTCTGAGTCTGATTCTCACTCTTTCACCCAAGCTGGAGTGCTGTGGCACGATTTTGCCCACCGCAGCCTCAACCTGCTGAACTCAGGTGATCCTTCTACTTCAGCCTTCCAGGTAGCTGGGACTACATGCACACACCACCATGCTTGGTTAATTTTTTGATTTATTGTAGAGACGAGGTCTCACCATGTTGCCCAGTGTAAACTCAAAGTCCTGGGCTCAGGCCGTCCTCTGACCTTGGCCTCCCAAAGTATTGAGATTATTGGCATGAGCCACCGTGGCTGGCCAAGACTTTCTTTTTGAATCATCTTTTCTGATGATAGGAACAACACTCATCTATAGGCAATTTGGAAAACAGAGATAAGTTACAAAAGACAATGATCAATATTGCCACCTAGAGATAGATAATATTTTAATTTAATTTATTTATTTAAACTTCTAATTTTATTTCAAACTTACAGAAAGTTGCATATAAAGAATGTCAGTATCCCTTTACCCAGATTGACCTGTTGTGAACATTTTCCCCATTGACTTTAGCATTTGCTTGTTTAATATCTCTATCTACCATCTATCTATCTATCTATCTATCTACCTATCTATCACCTACCTATGCATCCATCTATCATTTATTTCTCATTTGGATTGTGAAGTTGATATTTGACTGTATTCCGGCATTCCTCAGCTCTGGTCCCTTTGGTGTTTGACCCCCCCACAAACATAATCACCACAATTATGTGAGAGAAGGGGCCTGGCTACCATGGCCTGCTGTGCCCCATGCCCAGCACTAGCCCTCATTCACTGCATGGGACATGATCATCCCCACACCCAAGTCAGGTGTGGCCGTGCCGGGCTGCGGGCAGCCTGCCCACACGTCTGCAGGCACTGTCTCTACAGCAGGGTGTGCACCGGTGCTTTGTTGTAATTGCCTTTGCCCTCATGACCTTAAAGGGCACTAGGCAATGAAAGTGCAGATAGGAGTGTAGGAAACAGAAATGTGAATGACATCATCACCAGACCAAAGGAAACGTGCATCACTGGCCTCACCAGAGGCTGGGAGGCATGTTTCCAATGATAAAGAAAACTATGGTTTGAAACATGTTTCAACACTGAAACCAACAATTGTTTCTAGAAGGCAAGATCTAGTTAGAAATTTTGAGACATTTTTAGTTCCCTAGGAATGAAATCCTCCTCAAAATGTGGAAGTCTAACATTCTTCCTTTCAGTTTCTTTTGTTTTATTTTCAGACTCTTTCCAGTGTATTCATTCTCTACATTTTCAGAGATTCCTTGAATCTGTCATTTTAATGACAAACTTACAATATTTTAAGCATTGCTAAATTAGATTGCAATTATAATCAGAACAATAGCAAGTAGGACTTAAGGGCTAGCAGGATGTTCTTCTGTTCTTCTGACAATGTCCTTACAGGAAATGGTTTGACCTTTCCTAGGGTACCTGCTTTTTGGGTCATAAGATCTGCGATAAGGATATTCTCTATAAACTTTTGTGAAGTGTGCTGAAGTGGCTTAAAATCTATTTAGACATAGTTTCAGTTCTGCCTGAGCCAACATTCTGAAAAGAACATGTCGGGGTTTTCTGGAGCTCTGTCTGCTCACAGAGCTGAATGGCACTGTACCTCCTGTCCAGCAGGGATTCTCAGAGCTGAAGGAAAGGATCAGAGGGGACATGAAGAGGCCAGGTCAGGAGCCCAGGGAATCAGGAAAAGCAGATTTGGAACAGAGCAGTCATGGGACAGGGCCAGTCCCTGGGAGAAGGAACTCAGAGAGAAGATGAGAGGAGAGGAAGGATCCAGGGGGAAGGAACCGAGTTCACCACCCCAGAAAGCAGAAAAAATATGACACTGTCGCGCTGTTGCAGGGGTCAGGAGTACCTGGGTCTTGGCTTTAGCCTTGACCCCATTATCTTTGTTCTCTGCCTCCCATGCCTCTTATCCTGGACTCTGTAACTTCCTGTTTCCATTCCCACTTTCCTTTTTTTTTGTTTTTAAGTTAGGGTCTCTGTTGCCCAGGCTGGAGTGCAGGGGCACGATCATGGCTTACTGCAGCCTCCACTTCTTTGGCTCAGGCAATCCTTCTGCCTCAGCCTTCTGAATAGCTGGGACTACAGGTGCACACCACCACACCCGGCTATTTATTTTTTTGTAGAGACAAGTCTTGCTGTGCTGCCCAGGCTTGGTCTTGAACTCAAGAGCTCAAACAATCCTCTTGCCTCAGCTTCCCAAAGTGGTGGGATTACAGGTATGAGCCACCACATCTGGTCCATTCTTGCTTTCACTGTCATCCCTAAGAAGCTCTCTCTGGTCTCTGGAACTGTATATATCTGTAGACAGAGGGCCCTTCTGACACATGGCTGGGCACACCCCATGCCTGGCTTGAACGCGCACACACACACACACACACACACACACACACACACACACACACACACACGAGTCAGAAAAGGTTCCTGCTCATAGGTCACACAGGACTCACCTGGATGCTGTATCTGTACCACCTGAAGTCATAGAGTTCTCGTCCTCTCCAGGAGACCTGGATACACATGCACTGTCATTCCCAGAAGTTATTAAGGGGCCTAGCCTTTAACAAGGAGCACCGGTAGGGTCAATCAGGGCAGCAGGGTGAGACCCAGGTAGAAAGGTGCAGGTCATTGAGTGGGTGAGTAGCCCGATGTCCACCCCTGGCGCTTCTAGAAGGCAGGAACCAGTCTGGACTGATCTCCACATGCACAGGGCCCCAGCCCAGGGCTTCCCACAGTGTGGGTAGACTGGGTCAAGTCAACTTCAACAGGATGTGGGAGGGGAAAGACACTGAACTGGGAGTCCAGCTGCCTGGCTTCCTCCCTGGCTCTCTGGAGGAAAGGGGAGGAATTTTGGCTGAGCTCCCTAGGGTCGAGCCTTGCACAGAGTCTCCTATTCACTCACAGAAGCCATCATGTGTGGGAAGTAGTTTTATTGCCATTGAGGAGATGAGAAAACAGCACCACTGAGAAGTGAAGTGACGATGTCACCAAGGTCACCCCAAAAGTTAATGCCAGAGCAGGCATTGCCAGAGAGACCCCGAAGGTGGAAAACTGTGCTGTCCTTATACCTGAAGCCTCTGGAATGGTCGCAGGACCCCTGCCCTGTGGCAGGCTCTGCTATTCCCAGGGTCTCCCGTGAGCCAGGGCTGGCCCTGCTCTCCTGAGCCACACACGACTCCTTTGGCTGAGACGACTAGCAAATCCTTGCATTTCACCATTTGGGATTCCTTCCAGGGGCTCCTCTTCTGCTCCCCGCCCAGATTCCTGTCTACTCCATTGTTTTGTTCTCCTTTACATAATCCTGGGGATGGGAGGGTGACTCTGTCACACTGGGTGAAACAGCACTTCTGAGGCAGGATTCTGGCCATCAGCCCCGGACTTGAACTTCAGCTGGGGTTTGACCCCGATGTGTACTTTGACCCTAACAACCTGGGCTGGCTCTCCCTGCCTTTGTCAGCCTGGGAACCTCTTCTTCTGTGCTGGCTTTATTAGTGTTTGATGATTAAAGAAGTATTTGCTTAATGGAACAAGTCGAGTAATACAGATATGCCTCGGAAAAACTCCGTCTCCAATAACCAACCCTCCCTCACCCCTCTTGATCTAATACGTGGTTTGTTTTTTTCTACTTGGTTTAGTCATTTGTTTATTAGTTCATTCTTTTGACTCACACTCATTCAGCACCTACTGTATGGTAGGGTTGGCTCAAGGCACTGCAGATATAAGCTTGAATAAGATGAGGTGGCTCCAGACCTCAAGGGGGTCATGTCATAGTTGGGGAAGACGAGGAAAGAAAAAAGGAAGGAGTCCGTCTCATATGCAGGCAGTTCCTGTGAAGGAAATAAACAAGATAGAGACAGATGAGGGGTGGGGCTGCTAGTTTAAGCGGGCTGGTCAGAGCAGTTCTACACTTCTACACTGAGATGGGAAGGATGAGGAGTCAGCTGCCGAGGATCTTGGAGGAAGAGCTTTCCAGACAGAGACAGCCTGAGTGCCAAGTCCCTGGGGCAGGAAAGCACTTGGTGGGGAAGCAGAAGAGAGAAGTGTGTGTGGAGAGCAAAGTGTAGGGGCTGGGTCACAGGCAAGAGTTTAGAATTTATACTACATTCAAGACTGTGCCTGTGTGCATGTGTGAGCGTGTGTGTGCATGTGAACAAGTGTGTGTGTGTGAGTGAGTGTTCTTGTTCAGCAGATGAACAGGAGTGAGTTTGGAGGTAACATTGGCAAGACTTGGTGATCAAGTAGATATTAGGAAAAAGAAGAAGCAAGATAACGAGTTGGGTTTGGCTTAAGCTCACTGCTCTCTGGGTGAGTGGTGTCTTTTGTAAAGTTGGTGAAGTTTGGGGGAAATATGTTTTTTGGGGGAAAAACACCCCAAGGAGTTCTGCTCGGGAATGTTAAAGGGGCAGTTCCCCTGTCAGACAGATGTCTAGGGGTGGAGCTCTAGTAGGAAGCTGGTGTCTGAGTCTCGGGCTCAGGCGAGCACAGGAGGTGTACATGGTGTGCTCACAGGGGAAGCTGAGGTCTCCTGGGGAGGGTGGAGGACCCAAAGGAGAAGGACTCCCAAGTCTGGTGCTGGTGTTTACAGATCTGGGAGAAGAGTGAGCGAGCGGAAGCAGAGAAAACTATGGGCCAGGGGCCTGGGTGTCACCAACAATGAGAGGCTCAAAAAGGAGGCACATTTAGGAGCTCTGCTGCCGCTGGGTGGAGGGGCAAGAGGAGAACTGAGAAATACCTCTGTCTTGTGGCAACCTGGAGGGCCTTGGCAACATGGCCAAGAGCAGTTTCCTTGGAGGGGTGGGGCCGGAGGCAGATTGTCTTGGGATGGAAGGGAACAGGAGGCAGGAAGTTGGGACAGAACATGTGGAATGGTGTGCAGGCACGATCCTGCGGTGAAGGAGATGGTGTGGAAAGTCACAGAAGAGAAATTCACTGAAGGAGGAGAGGGCTGAGCCCAGAGCAGGCGCAGAAGTTTGGGCTTTGAAAAAGCAGACAGAGGCTGGGGTACACCACGGAGTCAGGGATTTTGTCTGTTTTGCTGAAGGTGGTCGCTGTCATGGTCATCAGGCACTGGGAATGTCATAAGGATGCATTTCTTGTCCAGTTGACACCACCAACTGAATCAATGCCTATCTTTCTACCATCGAATTGCAACTCTGTCATGGTCATATACCAGGTTCCCAAACATACTTGGATCTGCTTCTGTGTGGTGTTTTCCTGGTCTCTACTTCTATTCCTGACGCAAACCATATTCTTGATTATATAATAGCTTTAGAGTTTTTCTAGCTTTTGATATGTTATAATTATCCCCCTCCTTCTATATTTCCACAATGCCTTTAGTTTCAACCACATTTAGTCTGTTATTTGGACTTAAGTAACACTTCTTGTATTTTCAAAAAAAAGTTAAGAGGAATCATGGTGATTCTGTTTGTATTTGTATTGCATTTCTTTCTGTCAATTTATTTAGGATATTATATTTTCTACACATAAGTAAAACTGCTTTCTTCATAAAAATATAGACCTTGGCCTGGCATGGTGGCCTGTAATCCCAGCACTTAGGGAGCCCTAGGTGGAAGATTGCTTGAGCCCAGGAGTTAGAGACCAACCTAGGTAAAATAGTGAGACCTGATGTCTACAAAAAAATTTTAAAATTAGCCAGATATGGTGGCATGCACCTGTAGTCCCAGTGACTTGGGAGGCTGAGGTGGGAGGATCCCCTGAGCCCAGGAGGTCTAGGCTGCTTGCAGTGAGTCATGATTGTACCATGCACTTCAGCCTGGGTGACAGAGGGAGACCCTGATTCAAATACTTACATATAGATAGATAGATAGATAGATAGATAGATAGATAGATAGTATAGGCTTTGTAACCATCTTTTTCTTTCATTTTTTTTTTGTATTGAAGTATAACTTGAGTTAACTGCAAAATCTTAGATTTAGCTCGTGCCACCACCAGTTAATCAGAAGTGGAGACCCTTTCCAGCACTCCAGATGGCTCCTTCATGGCCCCTTCTTTGCTATCCCTCCATAGGAAACTTGAGTTCAGAGTTCTATTACCACAGATTCTTTCTGCCTGTTTTTGAACAGCATATAAATGGAGCTTTATTTGTGACTTCTTGCAGTCAATATTATATTTGTGGGGTTCATTTGTTGTTGCTGCTTTTGCCAGGAGTTCTATCATTTTTATTGCTGTATAGTATTTCATTGATGAATATACCACAATACATTTACCCACGTTATACCTACTGTTGCTGGGCAAACCAAATTGTTTGCAGTTTTTGGCTACTATGAATACAATTCCGTGTACATTCTTGTATGCACTTTTGGTAGATATAGCATTCATTTCAACTGAATATCATCTAGGAGTGACATTGCTAAGGCATGGAGTAGATGTTTGCTTAGCTTTAATAGGCATGACATCATTTTTCCAAGGTGATTGTCCTATGTTATGCTGCATCAGCAATGTAAGAAGGTTCTAGGTGTTCTCCATCTTTGACAACATTTGGTATTATCAGTCTCTCGAGTGTAGCCATTCTGGTGGGGAGGGGTGGTGGTATCTCATTGTAATTTGTAATTTTAATTTACATGTCTCTGATGACTAAGGACATTGAGCACCTTTTGATGGGTGCATAGATCATTTTGATATCCTCTTTCGTAAGCTACTCCTTCAAGATTTTTGCCCGGTTTACAATGGGCTCTTTTTCTTCCTGATGCTTTGGAGCTCTTTACATATTTGGGGGACAAGCCCTTTGTCAGACAGATGTGGTGCAGACATCTTTTTCCAGTTTGTGACATGCCTTTTTACTCTCTCCAGGGTATTTTCTGATAGAAGTCTGTGCTTTTCTTATTAATTCCTAGTTCCTTTATAGTTTTATTTCACATTGTGTGTGAGGTTAAAACTTCTTGATATAAGGCATGCCAATGAAGACATAACACAGTAGGGAAGGGAAGAAATACAGCGCGAAGTAACAAGTGACTCCTCTTTGCGGAGTCAATCATATTGAATCTCTTCTGGTTTTAGTTCTTCTAGTGGTTTCCAGCAGGAACCACTATTTTTTAATTTGCAGGCTCTTTTAATTTCTTCTTCTTTTTTTATTGTAAAATTTCTTTAAAATTTTTTATTTTATTTTAAAGATGTGGATACAATTCAGGGTTAGGCATACAAATGGACATTGTACAGGTAAAGTTTGGGCCTCCCTTTGGTCCCCACTTTGCCTGATTTGAGATCAGGTACCCTTATTGATGTTGTCACCACCGCCCCCCAAACCCACCTCCTGGCAGTATCTTGCTACTGCCCATCCCTTTCTTGTAGTATTATGGTAAATGTTCAGGGTCTGCTTATGAGTGAAAACATGTGGTTATTTACAGGCTCTTGACACTATCTCCCGCCTTCCTGCCATAAGCGTGAGGATTGAGCTCTCATATACTCCTCAGAACTTCCCCTACCTCCCCGCCCCCCACAGCTGCTCTCACGTCCCCCACAGGAAACTGCCGCTTCAGACACTTGCTGTGAAACTCAGTCAGATCAGAGTTGTTCACCTCTCGACACTGTAAATCAGTGGCTGACATTTCTCTTCAATACTCTTCCATTCTTCCTCCTCCTCCCATCTCCTGGCCTCTCTCTGTTTTGCTTTCATATTATTATGTTAATTTTGTGAACGTGTCTCATCCTCCTGTGTCCTGTCTGTAGACGTGGGAGCGTGTGTCTCACTAAGCCTGGTCATGGCGACACTCCCCTCCCGAGTCCTCCTGTCTCGATGCTGTTCCAAAAAAATCTCCTGAGTGTGGAGTGCAAATGGTTCTGCCTTTTTGATTTTCCACTGGTTATACCCATGATCATGCCATGACCTGGTTGACTCGGACCGTGGCTGTTGAGTGTAGAAAGCAAAACAAAATGTACAGCTGAGTCATGTGTGATCCCAGCACTTTGGGAGACCAAGGGAGGGAGGGTTTCTTGAGCCTGGGAGTTTGAGAACAGCCTGGGCAGCATAGCAAGACCTTGTCTTTACAGAAAAAAATTTAGCCAGGTGTGGTGGCATGCACCTGTAGTCCTAACTACTCAGAAGAATGAGGTGGAGGATTGCTTGAACCCAGAAGTTTGAGGCTGCAGTGAGCCATGATCATGCCACTGCACTTTAGCCTGGATGACAAAGTGAGACTCTGACTCAAAAAAAAAAGTGCAGCTAATCTTGATTGGTCTTGCCTGCCCAACATCTCTTCCCCCACTGCCTTGCCACCATGACAACCTCATGAATCAATACTTCAGTCTCCTGCCCTCTCCAGGACCAGGGCCAGCCAGCTCAAAAGACAAGCACCATCTGACTCTGCTGGAGCTCTGACTCTGATCAAATTCATACAAAACCAGAAAACATAGTCAAAGCGATGTTTGTCCCAGTGGCTGAGCCCTCCAGGGCCATTCGTTGGTTTCTGCTCCCAGACCCTAGAATGTCCTAGTTCTTGTCCCTCTCGAGCCCAGACTCTAAAATGTAGCCTTCAACCCTCTGAGCTTCCCCATGACTCTAGTTAGCCATGGTCAGTTTCTTTTGCTTGCAACCAAGGATCCCAAAAAGGCAGAGAAGGTGATCAGAGATTCCAGAAGACAGGAGACAGAAAGAACGTGCAGTGGGGGGACAGAACAAAAGGAGCTCGGGTGAGGCCACAGCTCCTCTGTAGTACCTGGCTCCAGGTGGTTTCTTTCTCTGGTTCCTAAGCCTCTCTTTCCCTGACTCACCCTCTCTCTCCATCCTCTTCCTTCCTTTGCTTTCTCTGGCTTCCTTCTCTCTGGTCCCTCCCCGGTCTGAGGCCTCAGCATTCCTTTCTCACTGATGCCTCCCACACATGACTCTCCAACTGAGCCTCTCAAACCTCCTCTCCCAGAACATTCAGTGTCACCCTCTACCCTCTGCAACTTCTTCCTGTGTGGTCTGTGTGTCACACATGTCTTTCCTCAGTGGGAGCTTTGGAGTCAGACAGACTTCACCTTGAGTCTAGTCTCTGTCTCTTTCTGGCTGTGTTTTTGCACAGGTGACTTCACTGTAACATGGGGATCATGACATTTACCTTCATGTCAAGGTGGTCAAAGTTGAATAAGAGCCTGGGTGTGAAGTGCTGATAGTGAATACACGATCAATGTTATTCCATGAACAAAAAGAAAGAAGAGACTTCTCAGGACCACTTATCTCCGTCTCTTGTGAATGGAAGCCTCTGGAATCTATTTTTTACCCCGGTGGAGAGTGCTGAGCTGTGCTCTCCTTTCTGACCCCCTTCCTGACTGGGACTTCAGGAATTTTCATTTTAAAAATTAGAATTGTTTTATAAAATATATGGCTTTAAAATAAAAAAATAAGTTTTGGGAGGTTACTAGAGATTTTGATGGAAAGCTAAAAGGCAGACAGGAAAAATCAAGAATGCTTTCAAAGTTAAAGTGATCACAGATGTGATTCAAAAGAGAAAAAAGACGCTGAAGATGTGTCTCTGCTCTTGCAAGAGGAACGTGTTAAAGAGGAGGCCTCCTCTTTCATTCCCCAAACAGATGTATTCCGGTGAAGCTTTGGTTGGGGACTTGGGAGAGGTGAGTTGTTCTATACAGTAAAGTGGAAGGAAATGAAATCCCAGGGAAAGGGTGGAGATGGGAGAGAGGGGAAGGGGCCTGTGTGTTGGAGCACAGTTTAGAGGCCTGGGACACAGCAGCCTGAAAGGGACTTGGGGACACTAAGAAGGACTAAGAGAGATGTTATGTGGGGAGCACTGAGCGGGGCGCTCCTTCCTGTCTCTCTTATAGGATCCCTGACAGGGGCAGCTGCAGGTGAGAAGATATCGATGCGGTTGAAGCTACCAGCAAAAGGGATAAAAAGAGAGTGGGAGCTCCATAGGCACCTCTGGTGTGAGTCTGTAGCCTGCCCTAGCTCTCTGATGGCAGACCTTGCGCTGGAGAGAGGGGTTCTCCCAGAGAGGGGTTCAAAGCCTATAGGCAGCTTTCTGTTCTTGGCTCACCTCTATCGCTCACTCAATTCCCACAACTAGAAGTCCAAAGAAGCTGAATCTCCATCAGTGGGAGGGCAGAACAGGAGAAGTGAGAGTGAGTGTGCTGATTCTTTCACTGTGCTGACAATCTAATGTCCAAGGCCATCTCACCAGGAGGAATCTGACGTCTTCAAGGACTGAGAGCTATCCTGGGTCACACTGCAAATCACATCTGGCACCCACACCTTGGCTTGCTTCCCAGGCACTTGGGTGGCAATCAGTCCTCAGCACAGAAGTTGAGGAGATCTGTCCAGAGTGAGGTTGAGACATCACCCAGCAGGGACTCTGCTTCTAACAGTAGACTTCCCTTCTGACATCTCTTGCCCATTGCAGAAAGTGTGTGGACGTCCAAAACAAGATCATTTGCTGAATAACAGAAGGGGAGATGAGGAACGACTTTTCTAGGAACATGTTTTGTGCCAACCCCATTGTTGTATAACTTTAGGGGTGTTGTAGAGAATTGAGTTCTAGAAGTTACATGAGCATAGTATACACAGCTCCAAGCTCCCCACCCCTCACCCAATATCAGGGTAACCAAAACACAAGAACGGCTGGGCCTTTGGGGGTGAAGTGGGCACAGAGACTCCAGAACCCAGCTTTTGGGACTGAACATTTCTCTCTGAGTTCAGGTTCTTGGAGGCAGGCCCCACTGGGACATTTGAACTAGGGTCAGACCAGAATCTGTAGGCTGGGACTGAGGCCCAGACCACGGAAGTCTTTCCTCTAGATGCCTTGTCGACCCTCAATTAGCTGCTATCTGTTAAGGTTTCTTGGCAAGATTTGAGTTTCATTAGGAAGCACAAGGGGCCTTGAGGGACTCACCCCTCCCTGATACCAGGGTCGTCCCACCATGGAAAGGCTTTAGGAAGGGACTGATTGTCCTGCTAGTTCAGATAACACAAGAGGCTTTTGTGTAGTGGGCATTGCCTGACACGACCTTGGAGGGGTCATTCCACATTCCATGCTCACTCTACCCTGGGGAATGGACAGTTGCTACGCCCTCCTCCTTGCCAGAGGAGACCCCAGAAGGGTGAAAAGGTAACTTGTTATCCTCTCTTCCAGGAAGTTCTAGAGGGATTTATTAATGGTGCTTGTTTTTCTTGGACCCATACCACAGTTGCGAGGCACCTGTTTATACACCCCTTCTAGACGGCTGCTGGGGTGGGCTTTAGCTGTGTGTTACTGGCAAAGAGGAGATGGAGTGGGTATTGGGGTGAGATAGGGAGTGGCCCAGAGGAAGCAGGGGCTTTAGGGACTTGAGAAAAGGGATGTGGTTGTGGGTGTGACTTGCTGGGTCCTGTGTGAAGGTCCCCAAAGGGGATAGAACCATTTCTGATGAGCTAAGTTACCATATTTGTGGGGGCCACAGCCCATCATCAAGTGATGCATGGCTGTGTTTATATTAAAATATTATACATACATAGCTTATCCCATTACCTTTGATTACCTTTTATTCTCCCCCTGTATACAGGAGTCTGCTCATAAATCAATTAGTATTGATTTATGCCCCCAAAATTTATGAGCTGATACAAAAAAATTATGATTTATGAGCTGATACAAAAAGCGTTGATGTCACAACTGGCACCAAGGCTGTGGAGTCGCTTTCTGCCTTTGAAAGAGCCCTTCGGGCAGGTGTGTTTCCATGCACTAATTCCCTCTCAATGTTTCTTGGGAAATTTACATATTTTTCTTGAATGCTGTGAAAAACCAGGAAGACAGGAACAATTATTATTATTGACTTGTGAAAATGCAAGCTTATAGAAATGCAGAGTGACTCACGATTTCCAGATTTCACGAAAATTCCTAGAGATTCTGATTTGCCTTTCCCAGATCCCAAAGCTGAATCCTTGTCGGGAATTTGGAAGGACTCCTGGTTGGCATGGTGACGAGAAGCATTTTTCCTGTGATGTTCTGGCCTCTGTACCCCCTAATGGAAAAGGAGCTCCAGTGTCTGGACTGCCAAGGCTTGCTGCCGTGTTTTTGAGTATATAAATACACTTGCTCACATTGAGATGTCACCTAATCCCAGTAAGAATGGCCATCATTAATAAAAAAACAACAGATGCTGGTGAGAATGCAGAGAAAAAGGAATCTTCTACACTGCTGGTGGGAATGCAAACTAGTGTAACCTCTTTGGAAGACAGTGTGGTGGTATCTGGCAGAACTAGAAATTGACCTTCCATATGACCCAGCAATTCCCCTATTGGGAATATACCCAGAGAAACTCAAATCATTCTACAAAAAAGATACTGCACACATATGTTTGTTGCAGCTTTATTCACAATAGCAAAAACATGGAACCAACCATGTTGCCCATCGAAGCTGGTCTGGATTAAAAAAAAAAAAAGTGACATATATACATGGTGGAATATCATGCAGCCATAAAGAAAGACAAACATATGGACTTTGCAGCAACTTGGATGGATTTAGTGTCGATCATACTCAGTGATCTATCACAGAAACAAAGAACAGAGTACCATATGGTCTCACTCGTAAGCGGAACTTGAACAATTATAATACTGTGAGAAAGGGACTGGCAGTAGTGGGAAACTGTCAGGGGAAGAGGGTAGGATTGGCAGTTGAGGAAAACTGCTAGGGGAGGGAGGGGCATACCTCATCAACAAGGGTACCTGCATAATCAATGTTCGTATACCTAACCATGAATTGTACCCCACATCTTTATAATTAAAAAAAAACATTCTAAAAAATAAAATAAAATAAATAAATGCACCTGCTAATCTGTCTCTAAACCCTGTCTCTCATTTCTAAAAATTTTGTGCAAGCTGGTGATACTTCAGTGTGTGTGTGTGACCCATCATTTTGAAGCCTAGGGTCATCGGTGATGTCTTGCAAAGGCTTCAGCTCGGCCCAGCCTCTTGATACCCTGGTCTAAACCTCAGCAATCAAGCCTGTTCAGGTTGCTTCTCTGAGTGCAAGCCACACCCACTTCACGAGGTTGCTGTTAACAGCCCACACTTCCTTTTGTCCCTCTTTCCCCTCTTCTGGGACTGATCAGGGCCCTGCTGGGGCTGATTCATGAGGGGTGTTGGCAGATGGCCCTTTGGGCTCTGGGTCGGGTTTGACTCTGTGAGTGTGCATGGGAGGAGGAGATCTAGGCTCTCTTTGCAAACACTGTCTGCTGTGTGGTCAGTCTTAAGGTCACAGGGGGTGCAAATACATGCCCCTGTCTGTGGGCTCACCTATAGAGTCCTCTCTGAACAGAATCAACTGTGTCACTGTCACTGTTGCACACTCAGGTGCCTCTGCAGATGTGACCCTTTGAGTCATGATTCCCTGCCATTCATAGGCCTCCAGCTTGAATGACTCTTATCTACCCTTGGGATTCATTCAGGGAGACAGAGTGAGACCCCTCAGGGAAGACTTTCCAGAGCACCCTCTTCTCTCCAGGTTGTGCAAAACGCTCTTCTCCCATCCCCTGACCCCCGCCCCAAGCACATTTTCCTAGTTGTACGGTGGTTACCCTTTGTACCTAGGGATAAGCTAGACTCTCAGTGTCTTGGGCACAAGGTTGGTGTCTATTGATTTGCAGTTGAAGTTTTGCTGAAAAAATAACTCACAAAAGGCAGATTAACTGGAGAAAAGGCATATACATTTTTTTTAAATACGTACACTGGAACCTTCAGAGTGAAGACCCAAAGATACAAAGGAAACTGCCCGTTTTCATGTTCGGGTTCAACCAAGTATGGGCAGCCATGTAGAAATATGATTGGACAAAAGAGGGCAGGATCTAATGCTGATAGACTGAGTGGGGACACCCAGAAAGGCCTGTGTGTCTAGATCCTTCTGACCCCTCTGCCATGCATTTCTTCCTTCTGGGAGTGGGGCCCTTTCTGGAACGGAGACCTCATACCTGTAGTCACACAAGGCAGGTCAGATCATTTCTTTATGGCCAAGAAAGGTGAAAGGGAAGATTGGGTGATGTTTTTAGGTTTTACAGCTGGCTTTGGGAAAAAAGAGACTCTGGTTCCTATGAGCTACCTTGGGTTAAAGGGATTATAGTTTCTATGACCAGCCTTGAGAGAGGATGGGACTGAGGGACAGAAAGGTGAGAGAAGGTCAGAGAAAAGCATTTGTTTCTGAGGCCTTTGTTTTGAGGTATTGTTTCTTGAGCCCCACACAATCTTTTTGATATTGTTGTTGTTGAGTCAAGGTCTCCTTCTGTCGCCCAGGCTGGAGTGCAGTGGCATGATCACAGCTTGCCACAGCCTTGAACTCCTGGGTTTAGGCAATCCTCCTGCCTCAGCCTTCTGAGTAGCTAGGACTACAGGCATGCACCACCATACCGATTAATTTTTTTGATCTTTTGTAGAGATGAAGTCTTGCTATGTTGCCCAAGCTAACCTCAAATTCTTGGGCTCAAGCAATCCTCCCCTCTTAGCCTCCCAAAGTGCTGGGGTTACAGGTGTGAGCCACTGCACCTGGCCTTCTTCTTATGGTGCAGGGGAGGAGACTGAGGTTGAGATTGGGTGGCTTGCCCACATGTATACACAGGACATCTTGGCACCTCCATCTCCTCAATCATATAATAGGAACTGATAGGCTCCCTTTGAGTAGGGCAAACCCGTCCCCCTAGCCCTGGACAGGGCAGCTCTGGGCCTGCTGTCCCTGTCATTGTTGATAGTAGCCCAGTCACTTTTGAAAAGGTCCTGCCTAGATGAAAAACACCACAGTGGCCCTATATCCAAGGTAAGTTGTGAGGTTAAAAGTGATCAGTTACCAGAAAGGTCTTGACTGGGGAGGGTGTTACCGAGGAACTTGGCATCAGGGAGGACAGAGCCTGGAAGGGAGATTCTGGGGCCTCCCAGAGAGGGACTGAGAGCCCAGTGACCATACTGGATACCACCAAAGGTGGGAGAGGGGTCAGCCACTGCCACAACCTACTGTTTGCAGGAGACATTCCCTTCCTGAGCCTTGATGTCCTCACTTGGAAGTTGGGAATAACAATAGTCATTCACCTGGTTGGCTGGGGTGAAGGTTAAGTAAGATTCTGCTTGGTAGACCTTACCTGGGGCAGATGATACACAGACTATAGGGTCTGGAGTTTCCTTGATTCTCTTCCTCCCTGAAATGAGGTTCGATATCTGCAGTTGGGCATTTGTCCCTCCGGGAGTCACCAGGTGACCAGCAAGAGAGGCGAGGCTGGGGGAGCAGGTGTGGAGCCCAGGGTCTGGATCCTGTCCTGCTGGTCACCTGCCCACGCCTTGTGCTATGGGATGATCCACTCCCACTCTCAAGCCCCTTGGACACCCTGGCAGCCACAGACTTCCTTCCTGTCCCTCTGTTTCCTCCCCACCCTCCACCCCGTGCTCCTGGATCCTTCCTGCCCCTCATTCTCCCACTACTGCCTGAAGCCCCTGCTTTGCCCCTCTCCCCTCCTCTCTTCTCCTTTCCTTCAGGCTCTCCACAAGTCTTGGTGCCCTCTAGTTCTTCCCTCTGAGCATATGGAGCCTTCCGGACTTCCCTCTATCCTCCCCTCCGATGTCGAGGCCTCCCCCTCTTCCTGCCTTTACATTCAGTGTTGCGCACTGAACAATTCCTCTCTCCCAGCCCCAACAGTCACTGTCAAGATGGTAACACTGTGTTGGGCCTGAGAGATGAGCAGAAGTCAGCTGAGGGAAGACCAGGGAAGCCTTACCTTTCTGGAAAATCCTGCCGTGCAGGATGACCAGTGACCAGGAGCCTGACTCGGTGCTCCAGGCTGTGCAGAGTCAGAGGTAAGAGAGATCTAGGGCAGGTCATGGTTCATGCTGGGGTGGGGGTGCTGTGGTTGAGAGGCTGGGTCTGTTTTTCAGAGAGAAGACCAAAAGATACAAGGGAAACTACCCATTTTCTTTTCTTTTTTTTTTTTTGAGTTGGAGTCTCACTCCGTCACCCCGACTGGAGTGCGGTGGCACACTCCCGGCCACCGCAGTCTTGAGCTGTTGGGCTCCGGCCATACTTTCACCTCAGCCTTCCAAGTAGCTGGAACTACAGGCGCGCACTACCACGCCCGGCTAATTTTTGATTTATTGTAGAGATAAGGTCTTGCCAAGTTGCCCAGATGGGTCTCGAACCTGCAGGCTCAGACAATCCACTCACCTCAGCCTCCCAAAGTGCTGGGGTTACAGGCTGAGCCACTGGGCCCGGCTGAAACTGCCCATTTTCATGCTCAGGTTCACACTCCCTCCACTCCTGGGCTCCCTCTCTAGGGGGTGGAATTGGGAAGGGTATGGGGATGGGACTGCTGCTGGCACACCCTGACTACACATTTGGGGTTCCTTTCCAACATGAAGGCTCACTTCTCTCTCTTCCCTTACTACATGGCTTGCCACTTCCACACGCGGCTGGCCAGCAGAATGGCACTCTGTCAGTGAGAGCAGGGTGTTGAGTTATGTTCTGGTCCTGTCAGGTTTAACTGCATTTTCTCATATTAGTGAGAATGCTTGTGACCATTGAAGGTGTGTTACAAAAAGAAAGACATTTACTCATTTGCTGGTATTCAATTAAACGCTTTAATTCAGGAGACATTTACTGAGCAAAAAAATTGTGGAAGATTCTATTTCATTTTATTGGCCTACATATTAAACCAATTAAATAATCATTTCATTAATCACTGGAAAATCATTCTGAGAGTATTGAGCATATTCTTGCTACTGTATAATGAAATATAAAATAAATTTTCAATTAAGAGGAATTCACTCTGACTTTTAAAAAAATTAACATCTCAAGAACTGGTTTCCTTGCTGATCTGTGTTGATGAGCCGGGGATCTTAGTGAGTGGCCTGTTTGTGTTTCTTGAAAGAGGTGTTTTATTCTGCTACTCAACACAGGTCTCCTGCTTTCCTTGGAGATACTGATGTCCTTTCTTCAATTGTTCTGATTCTAGAAGAGCAGGTGAAATTGGATGGAGCAAGAAGTGGGACAGGGGAAAGACGGCATAGGAAAAAGGTCTGGGGAAAGTTACAATGACGTGGAGAGGAAGGAGGGACACAGGAGGCAACAGAGCTGGGGGAGACAGTGAGAAGAAAGGGACTGGACTGAGATGGACACCCCTGGGGAGCAGGTAACTCAGAGGAGGCTGAGCCGAGGGGAAGGAGAGGCTCAGGGAGGGAAGGGAGGAGGGAGGAGGCAGATGGGGCTCCAGCCAGAGGGAGGAGGCCCTCACCTGGAGAATGTCCTGCAGTCTCTGGCTTGTGGCTTGACTATGTTTATCCAGCCCCTCCCAGGGTTGAAAGGGACTTCCCTGGTGGTCCACAAAGGTGTTCCAGAGGTACTCAAAGTCTGAAAAGGGACAGGGGAGATCAGTCAAGCTCCCTTTGTGGGTGAGGAGGAGGCATTTGAGTGTATGACTCTTAGGGACAGACCTTCCACATCCCAATTTCAGTTCCCTCCTTTGCCTTTTCCTCCCCTAGGTCTTTTATCAAACTCTTTCTTCCTGGTGGAATCTGAGTCAGCCCAGTTCTCTTTCTTTCTGGAATTCACCAAGTTTTTTTTGCTTCCATCTACCCTATCTCCCTTCCCCAAGACCCTATCTCCTGACCTGAACCCTGTCTTCCAATAGACCCCAAAGTCAGGTTTCAAAGTGTTACCATCAGCTCTGCAGGCAGCCAACCAAGGTCTTTCCCCCAGGGATGCTGACCCTCTCACTCCTTTCTAGTAACTTCCCAGGGCCCTTTCCCTGACTCCACACATCTCACCCTACCCAATCCCAAGCTCCATTCTCACCTGTGGAGGTCATGATGGCGATGTCGGCCCCCACCTTCTGCAGTGTGCGCAAGCCCTCCTCATATCCCTGGTCATAATCATAGATTCGGGCAGCCAGGATGTGCATGGTCACATGTCCTTTCTCCCTCAGGAATACAGCCACTGCCTGGGCACACCTAGAGCAGGGGCTCCAGGAAATGAACCAGGTGACTCTGTAGTGCTGGTCCGGGTCCAGCTGCCAAGAAGAAACCAGGTCCAGGAAGCACAACTCTGCATGATAACCTGAATAGGGATACTGCTTAGCCTAGCAAAGAAAGCAAAGTGTGAACAAGGGAGGGCCTGGACCAGGGAGAAGCCAGGGAGGTGGGGATTCCACACATAATTAGGGGGCCCGGGACCTCAGGTACCAAGATGAACAAATTTTTATGCAATATTCAAAATATAAAAATTCCAAGATGAACACTATTGACCATGTAAAAACAAACAGATCAGGAATGATGACTCTTAATATACCAAAGTTGTAATACATCCCCATGGCAGCACTGTTACTATCTGTCTTCAGTTAGAATGTCGATGCTTTGTTTATCATGAGGTTTTTGCATTGAATTTGGTTTTTAAAAGATTGCATTAGATATTAATCTTACATTAAAATGTGATTTCTCTGTGCATTTGGAGTCCTCTCTAAATTTGTACCCCAGGTCAGTGCCTTCAAGACCTTCAGCCCAGGCCTAATCCCTACAGGGAGGGGCAGAGCCAGAGAGGGAGGAGGGGTCAGCTGAGCCCAAAGATCACTGGCCTGATGTCAAGGAGCTGGGTGTGGGTCCCTTCATATGAGGATTGACTTCCCTACCCGTCAATTTACCTACCAACCCGCATCTGTGACCCACACTTCTAGAAGCTTCTAAACTGCTACATCCTGTCCTGAGCTCAAATGTGATATAGACTCAGGCAAAAAGGAATCTCTTTACAAAGAGGAGTGGGGGAAAGGCATCCTAGTAGGACTCATTCTAAAGGTGGAAAGTCCCTGAGTCATGGGGTAATTGTCACTGTGAAGCCCATAGAATGATGGTGTGAAGCCCATAGAATGATGGTGTTTTGTCTGAACTGCAGAGTGAAGCACTGTCCACTAGGACTAGGAGCTAATAGGATGAAGGACACCGATGCAGCAAAGAGAGGGGTTGGGGAAAGGATGAATCCAGCCCAGGAAACCATTGCTGGGAGGATGGCAGGGTGGGATGGATGACACAATGTGTGCTGAGAAAGGGCTGTGGGTCATTCCTGGGCCAGTCTAGCTAGCTAAGCAGTTATGATGACTGGTGTCTTTAAAACAACATCCCAAGCAGTGAGTGTGGGTCCTGCCAGGCACCCACATAATTTGTAGTGCCCAGAGGAACCCCCATTTCCAGGACCAGAGCCAAGAAGAACTCGGACTCCCTAGCCAGAGGCCGGGCTAGGAAAGACTAGGGATGAATGTCCCTCCAGCTCAGGCCCCGCCATGGCCTGTCCAGTCCTGGCTCCTCCCCAAATTCTGGCCAACCCTGACATCCTGATATGGTGCCTGTTCTCTTGGCATTCCTGTGGGCTCTACTCTATCAGGACAGAATCCCAGGGAAAGATTCCCTTCTTCTCCAGCCTCGATCCCTCTTCCTCGGGATGATGCCCAGGAGCAGACACTTGGGAATCCTGGCTGTACGAAGCAGGGAGACCCTGAGTCCTCCAACCCATCTCTCTAAAGATACCCTTCATGAGAAGCTGCTTCTGGAAGGGGATCCTGGACGGTCCTCAGGAAGCACTTTGGCGTTGGGAGACCCGACACCGCCTGGTCCTGGGGCATAACCTTTTCTTCTGTCTCTGGGCTAGTTAACCTCAGAGCACAGCAGGAGGGGATGTCTGAGCCCTGGACTTGGGGGTTATACTGGCCTAATGGCCCAGGGCTGTGGACCAAATGGCCAGTTTCTAACATGAACTGGAAGACCCCAATCATGGAGCGTCATGAAGTCAGTCTCCCAGGTGATCCCAGGGTGGAGTAGCAGAACACTTAGGGGACAGACACTCTAGGGAATAACACATGCTTCACTGAGAACCTTCTAGTGGTGAATTTCCTCAGAGTGGAGGGCCCAGCCTAGTTGTGATGTGCTAGTCTGGTCACCTTGTTGCGCAGGAAGCCCATGTACTCGTCCTGTGGGACCCAGGTGCCATTGTCCAGGCGCTCCACCTTGTAGCACAGGAAGGTCCGGTGCAGCCCAGAGCTTGAGATATCATTTGTAAAGTCGAAAATAAATGTGCCTTGACCCATAAGGCATCTGTGGGAGAAAACCAAAGACCTAGACTCCTCATTGGACCACCCCAGATTTCCTTGCCTTCCATCTCACACTTCTTCCACTGAACTAATGACTCTCTTCCCTGCATGCCACACACTCTCTCTCCAACTGACATCCCTCCCCTTCTCTTTACACTCCTTCCCTCCTTATCCACACACCCTGAGACACCTGTTCAAGGGACTTCCACTCACTTCTGGAACCACCAAGCCTCCCTTTCTGACCCCTTCTGGGCTCATTGGGAAGTCAGCACAGTCCTGAGGCTGCCTTGGCCCCTTCAGGGTCTCCCCAAGATCAGTACTGTCTGCTCAGGCCCTTTGGGGGATGTCCCACCCCTCTCCCTGTGGTACACAGCTGGGCCTACTCCCTTGACCTCTGCCAGCCCCACAGTTCCTGCTCAAGGTGGTCCCGCTGGGCTTTTCCGCCAGTCTGCAGGTGAACTCATGTGTGCCCCACCCAGCACAGGGCTGAGACGCTCCTTAATGGGACCATCAAGGAAAGAGACTGCCAGGGGCTTCCTTCAGATGATGCATGAGGTCTTCCACATCTCTTAACGTAGTAGAGAATTTCCAACTCTTCATCTTTCCTCTTGCTTCCCTGTCCTCAAAGTGATGTCACCAATCTGTGACTCACATCTCCTTCCTCTTCAGCTTCAAGTCTGTTTCCCTTTCTCTTCTCCACCATCTGTCTGGGCTGTCATCTTTGTGAAACAAGGACTCAGCCTCCCTCTCCTTTTCCTTCCCTTTCCACTTCCCACCCTTTCCTTTCTAAACTGTTAGCTTTTCATCCTCACATTGAAGAACAGTGTGTGTTCTGCTGAGTTAAACACGCTTTGCTCCCTACAGGTTAGATCTGCAGGGCTGCAAATCCCAGCATCCCTGCAATCAAGCTAAAAGTACCCTACCACGGAGCTGCGGTGATGCCTCTGCATTCCGATTGAAATCCTCTTAGTCTTCAGATTGGTGGCTTCCCCTTGGGCTATTCTGTGACAAGGCACATAGTACGCTTAGGTTCCTCTGCATTCTGGTTGGAGAGCCAAAGCCCATCCTGCTTGACTTTTCCTGGATATTTCTTTACAAGGCCTTTATGGAAGCAGAATGAGCACGTGATGCTCACTAAATTAGGTATTTAGATGTCCAGGAAGCAAGTGCTCCCAGGTTCCTGGAAAACCTGAAGGGGAAGGTCTTGGAGAGAACATGACCCTGTTGCTCCAAAGACCCCAGAGGAGGATCCAGGGACCATCTTCCAGGGTCCCCTCCAGGCCAAACACTTTCTAGTTGGTTTCTTTCCTTTATTCCTGCTTTGAGGGAGGAGCTGAGTTTAGCTCCCAACTCACCCTTTTCCTAGGAGGGCATCTGGGTGACAGGTGGTGATTGCCCCACCAAGGCTGTGGTCCATGGGGGATGGGAGATCCCAGAGGGAACTGGAGACGCTGCTGTGGCCAGAAGAAGGACTGGGAGCCAGCTCCTTGTCACAATCAGTTTCTGCCAGCTGGTCCTTCCCTGTGTTCTTGGATCAGTGCTCTCATCGTGGCCTCAGCTTTTCCAGCTTTAATCCTCCTCCGTGGCCATTGAATATGCCTTTCTTGCACCCATCCTTCCGGAGCCCTGGCACCTTCCTGTGTCTGAATGGTGGCTCTAAGTCAGCTGACAGCTGTCATCCAGGGTCTTCCTAAGTTTACCCCTGGGGTGGGTCTACAGTTTCCAGGGTCCTGATAATCTTTCCTCTGAGATGACATTCGCCTGCTACAGCATATAGGCCCTCTGAGCCCAACCAGGAAGGCCACACTCAGGAAGTGGGCTGTTCCTTTCTTCTTCCTCAGCATGGCAGAAGAAGGTAATAAGGAGTCCTCTTCCTTTCCTCCACGGGACTTTCTGAAGAAGGCATCCTCATCCTTGGCCCATGTCTTATCACCACTTCCTGCTCTTCTTCCTGAGCTCCAGGTCTGCAGAAGGCCTTTTCCAGCTACCGGTGGCTGGAAATCTCCACCAATGAGGGAGACAACTTGCCTGACCTCAGTGGACTGAGGTTGACACGCGTGTCTACTGTGGAGTTCTGGGTCTTCCTAGGGGAGGAAGTGTCTCTCAACCTGCTCACTGGCTGTCCTCCCTCTGGTCCCTGTTCCCCCTCCCCCTCTACTGGCATTTCCTTCTTCTCTCACCTAATAGGGCAGCCAGGCCTGGCAAAGCGTGTGTTCTGCTGAGTTAAACACGCTTTGCTCCTTACAGGTTAGATCTGTGGGGAATACTGGAGGCCAGTTTTGCATTCCAATGTTTTTGTTAATGTGTGTCCAATTATTTGCCGCCTACTCTGTTGTAATTTCTTGTTGACTGAGACTGCATGTTCTCTACCTGAAAGCACTTGTGTTTGGCCTTCTAATACCAGGAAGCATGGACTTCGCTGCCCCCAGGGCCTCGAGGAAAAGAGAGTCCCACATCTTTGCTGAAGCTACTTCTCCAACACTCTAGGTAACTCGTGCCCTGTCCCCATACTCAGGGCCTTCCCTCAGCCCTGCCCTCCCTGGCCCTCGCCACACATCTCCCCAAGGAGTCTGGTCCTGCCCAGGTCTCAGCTCTGCTGATGCCCTGATGCCTCTTAGGCCTGGTGGGCACCTCAGGCTCCTGAAGCAGGAAACCCTAGCTCCGTTTTGCAGGTTTCTCCCAGAACTTCACTGTACATTCTAACATGACCCTAACTCATCTGTCCTTAGAAAAACCCCAGCCTCTCTATGGTTTTGCACAGACTTGAGTATGAATCCGGACTCTGCCACTTCCTATTGGGTGTTCTCAGAAAAAAGTAACAGGGACTTTGCTTAGAGCAAAGCAGTGCTAGGAGTAATTCACTGCTCATATTAGGTTAAAGGGGATGGGAACGGGCACAGAAAGGGCCTAGCCCAGGTCTGGAGACATGGTAGGTTTGCAAGAAATGGCAGATGTTAATGTAAGACAAGAGAGGAGGATCCCACGCAAGCCGTCTTCACCTACTCAGGCTCAAAACCATCATCCACCAGGATTTTCTGACTCCCTCACACCTGCCCCAGGAGGCGGGGATACTTGGAATTGAGAGCATCAGCCAAGAGACCAGGGCTGGAACCAAAACAGGGACCCCAGAGGGAGAAGCCAGGAATAGAAAGAAGGTTGAGAGGAGGGGAGAGTCCCCAGTGGCTTGCGGGTGAGGGTTGAGTGCCCCCAGGGAAAGCTCTAGGAGGAGGCTCATGAGTAGAGAATCTCTGAGGGGCCTCCCATACCTGGGCCTTGGCGCTGGTCTGGCTTCCATGTCCTCGTCACTTCACGGTTCCTGGGTCTGAGGCCTCCTGCTTCTGACACTTGCACTAGGTGTGATCCTCGCCAATATTCTCTAGAGCCTGGGAGCCTTATATATTATCAGAGCCACTGGGATGCTGGTGAATCAGTGATACTGTGCCCAGCCCCTTCCCAAAATTGGGTCACCAATGTCACCAACATCATTTTACAGAACAAGAAACTTATCTGCCATGGTTTCCAACAATCTTTGGTTTTGATTTCCCCACTCTGACAAGAGGCCTACCTGAACTCTGTGGACTGACAATGGGAAAGTGAACCCTGGCCATAATTGAGTCACTCTGGGCATGAGGAATACGGGTGGCAGGAGGCCAGGGAACAGGTGAGAGGACAGATGGGAGGACGGGATCCAAGCTCTGGAGAAAGACTCCACAGAGGAGTCAGCACATCCATAAGTCAGGCTCCAGAACAGAAACCCTGTGTCCTATCCTGGTCCAGACACCCTCTGCATCCAGGGACCTGCAGATGGAAGGCAGAGTCTGGCTAAAAGATCTTCATCCAGGGTTCTGAAGAGAGACTAACATGTTCTAAACTCTCCTATGGATTCGTCCATCTCTTGATTGCTAATTAGAGTGAGGAGTGTCTTATGTCTATTACCCAGAGTACATCATATAGGCTCAGAGGGGTACAGAGAATTTTCTAGGCCTTCCCAGCCAGTAGAGTGCTGCAGGGACACACATCCACCTCTGAAGGGTCACCCTGTGTTCTTTCCTCCCACCCCAGGCCCCAAGAAACTGAGAGGGAGTTGTGCTCTGACCCCAAGCCAGCCCCATTTTCCTAGTGATGGCCCTGTCCTTTCCCAGGGCCTCTTGCTGTCTCCAGGACACCTATCCCTGGCAAGTGTTGGCCCTGTGGGCCCTGGGTACTGCTCCCTGTCCCGCTGACCACCCGGTCTTGACACCTCTTAGACCGCCCTGTCCCAGGTCAGTTTGTCCTGTAAGAGAAGTCCAGGTCCTGTCGACAGTCCTGCCCTGGCTGCTTGGACAGAGCACTGGGCTCCTTGGCCTGCAGACTGGCCAGGCACATGCTGTGTGTAGAACACCTCAGCATACTGCCCCCTGCATTCATGGTGGCCACTACTTCTTATGGACCAACAGAGGTTGCTTTGCCCACTGTTGTGAGGATCCCTCCCATCCTATGTGATCCCAGACTTCAGTCCCCTATAGTCAGCAGGACGTCCCCTAAGAGATGTCAGCCCCACTTGAGTTTTAGGTGGTTTGGATGTGAACTCATCTTGGTTAAGTGTGTTGTGTGTGTCTGACTAGTTCACACTCATGGCGCACACAGTTGGTACCCACAGTAGGCATAGTCTTCCTGGAAAGAGATGGTGCCTGTACCAGAATCAGGGCTTCCAGGTACAGAAGAGCTAAGTCCCCATTCATGTCCCCAAAGGGCTGCCCTTCTTGGGGAGACCTAGGGGGCTGCATGCGGAAGAGGCTGTGCACCATCCCCAGGGGTGTCTCCCTCCTGTCTGGTTCCTCAGCCTCCAGGGTCCTCCACTCAGCCCCCTGAGCACATCTTCCTTCCCCTGCCCACACCCCAGCCTGACCAGGGCCCCTGCCTATGACCCCTCTCAACACTGCCTCTGTTTCTCTAACCCTGACAATCCCCTCCTTGTCCAGAGTGTCTCCACAACTGAGAAGTCCACTTCCTGGTGACTTTCCAATAGATACCTGGGCCCAGGGATTCCTCCTTTGAAGGGGAGTGTGAGAGTGTGTTAGACCTTTTCCCTAAGGTGCTTTGCAGGAGTCACCTGTTAGGTCTCAGGGAGAAGGGCAAGCAGGATGGCAGGAAGCTCAGGGTCTGGCAGAGAGAGCTGCAGAAGGACCAAGAGCTCAAGAAGGCACACAGGCCCTGAGATCAGGAGGTAGATGGAGGGTAGGCCAGGGGCCATGGGGGTTAGTCCATCTCAGTGGGGCCTTCTCCATTCTGATCACCCTTGTTCTCCTCTTGGGACTCCAATGGGCTAAGGATTGCTGGGTCTTGGGGCTCTGCTGTACAGCCCCTTCCAGCTGACCAGTGACTCTATCCAGACCCTCCTGCAGGGCTTCCCAGAATCTGGAAATACTGGACTGTCAGTCACATCTGGGCTCCAGTACCCTGCTATCTGCTGCCCAGTCCCCAACCCTGGCACCTGCTTCCAGGGGAGGCCTAGCAGAATCCTGTCCTTTGGTTATATTTGCAGATATCTGCTGGGTTCTGGGCACCTATGACCTTGGGAACATCCAGAGACAAACCTGAAAGGGGGAAAGAAAGGTCCAGAGTGTGTGTGTAGAGGACTCTTGGGTAGGGGGCTTACTGGAGCCAGGCTGTATCTCTCCTTCTCCAGCTGGGGCTCTAAACAGGATGGCCCTTCCTAAGTGTTATGAAAGGGAAGGACTCAGGTATACTGAGTGCAGGGGGCTTGGCTGAGGTCCAGAAGATAGGGTTGTGAGGAGCAGTGTGAGTGGCCAACTGCCTTAATCGGGGGCCGGGTCTCCACTGTCTTCAGCAGCAGCATGGCCTCACCTGGTGAGCTGTGAGCATGTCTCTGACAGGTGTGCCCTCTGTTTCCCTTCCTAGTTTTACAAACAAGACAGGATGGACTGTCACCACAATTTTACCTAGTAACTTCTCATTTGATTATAAAGAGGGACTGAAACGAAAATGTTTAAACAAATTGGTCCCAAATCGAGCTCAGAAATAAATTCTCGCCCCACATTGTACAAGGCACATATTGAGACAGGGCCTCTAGACAAGAAAGGAAAGGCAGGGAGGTTCTCCCTACAGGCCTAGAGGGAGGCCAGGATCCTCCTTTAGCAGAGTGAGGGCAGGAGGAGCCACTGTCTGGGCTTCTGGCTCTCACCTGCCAGCACAGGGTGACCAAACGTGAGTGGGTGACAATTTCTCTCCAGTCTCTGGACACAGCAACTTTCTTAAGGTCACAACTTGGAACTACAAGGTGAGCACCCCAGGGACTGCCTCTGTCTCCTTCCCTCTGACTGTCCCTGTCCTGGGTCTCAGTCACGGTCTCCCTATTGGTACCTTCTCTAGGGAGGTGAATCCAAAAGGATGTGGGGACAGGACTGTTACCAGCATCCCCTGACTGTACATTTGGAGACTCATTTCTCTCTTTTCTCTTATTGGTGGCCTATCACTTTCACACAGGGCTGGCCAGGAGGCTGTGACTCTGTCAGTGAGCATAGAGTGTGCATTTAGATCCCCCTCCTGTAAGCTTTAGCTCAATTTTCTTATCCCAGAGGGATTTAGTGTGAGCTTTGCCTCATGCTAATGTCCGCTACAATAGGAAATATGCTGCTAGTATTTGTTTAACTTGATATTTAGGACAACATGATCCCAGAAAATAATTACAAAAAATTCTTTATATTTCATTTTACTGGTTTAGATTTTAAAACAATTCAAATAATTGTTTCGTTAATAAATTGAAAGCCATTCTGAGAGTGTTGAGCATAATCTTACTACTGTATACCAGAAACATAAAACACATTTTCAATTAAAAAGAATTCTCTTGGGTTTTTTTAATCGACATCTTAGGAGCTGGTTTTCTTGCTGGTCTCTATTGATGAGCTGGAGGTCATGGTGAGCAGCCTGTTTGCGTTTCTTGAAAGAGGTGTTTATTCTGCTGCTTGACACAGATCTTCTGCCTTCCTTAGAGATACTGTCTTCCATCCTTCAATTTCTCTGATTCTAGAAGAGCAGGTGCAATTGGATGGAACAGGGAGTGGGACAGTGGAAAGACCAAACAAGGAAAAGGTCTGGGGACAATTACAATGACAAAAGGAAGGGGGGAGGACAGGAGGTGATAGAGCAGGGGGAGGCCGTGAGGAGGAAGGGATGGAACTGAGATGAACACTCCTGAGGAGGGTCTGAGCAGAGAGGTAAAAGAGGCCCAGGGAGAGAAGGGAGGAGTCAGACAGGGTCCCAGCCAGAGGGAGGAAGCCCTCACCTGGAGAATGTCCAGCAGCCTCTGTCATGTGACTTGACTGTGTTAATCCAGGCCTCCCAGGGCTGAAAGGGACTTCCCTGGTGGTCTACAAAGGTGTTCCAGCAGAGGCCAAACTCTGAAAAGGGACAAGGAAGATCAGTCAAGTTCCCACCGAGGGTGGGCAGGAGACATCCAGGGTGTATGACTCTTAGGGACAGACCTTCCACATCCCAATTTCAGACCCCTCTTTTGCGTTTCCCTCCCCTAGAGATGTAGTTCCTGCATCAAACTCTTTCTTCCTGTTGGAATCTGAATCAACCCATTTCCCATTCTTTTATTTATTTATTTGTCTATTATTTTTATTTTATTTGTAAAGATGGAGTCTTCCTATGTGGCTCATTATGGTCTTGAACTCCTGGCCTCAAGTGAACTCCTCTGCCTCCCAAAATTCTGGGATTACAAACTTGAGACATCAGGGCCAAACCAGTTCTCTTTCTCTTTGGAATCCCCCAAGTCCTTCCACTTCCAACCAGCCTCCCTCTCCTCCCTGGGACCTCAACTCCTGGCCTGGACACTCTCTTCCAATAGACCCCAAAGCCAGGTCTCAGAGTGTGGCTATCAGCTCTGCAGGCAGTCAACCAAGACCTTTCCTCTAGGGATGCTGACCCTCTCACCCCTTTCTAGTAAATTCCCAGGGCCCTTTCTCTGGCCCCACCCACTCGACCTCCACCCCACTCCAAGGCTCTAGTCTCACCCTTGGAGGTCATTGTGGTCCCCTCTCCTGCAATGTGCCCAGCCCCTCCTCATATTCCTCATAGTTGTCATAGATTCGGACATCCAGGACGCACAGGCTCATGTGTCTGTTCTTCACAAATTCACAGTCACTTCCTAAGCAAAGCTGGAACAGGGGCTACAGGAGATAAAGCAAGTGACCCTGTATTCCTGGGCAGGGTCCGGCTGCCAAGAAGAAACGTAGTTCAGAAAGTACAACTCTGCATGGTGAGATGGTTGGTCATGATCCTGAGGCTAGAAAAGAAAACAAAGTGTGAACAGGGAGGGTGGGCCTGGACAGGGAGTGGCCAGGGAGTTGGGGCCTCCACACAGAATTAGAGGGGCCAAGGACCTCAGGTACCAAGTAAATGGATTTCCATGCAATATTCAAAATATAAAAATTCCAAGATGAGCACTATTGACCACATGAAAACAAACAGATCAGGAATGATGACTTTTAACTTGCCAAAGCCGCAATATACTCCACATGGCAGCACTTTTACTATCTGTCTTCAGTTAGAATGTTGATATTTTGTTCATCGTGAGGTTTTTGCATAGAATTTATTTTAAAAGATTGCATGAAATAATAACTTTACATCAAAATATGATTTCTCTGAGCATCTGGAGCCCCCTCTAAGTTTGCACCCCAGGTCGCTGCCCTCAACACCCTCAGCCCAGCCCAGGCCTGATCCCTACAGGGAGGGGTTGCAGAGCCAGAGGAGGGGGGAGGGGCTGGCTGAGCCCAAAGGTCATTGGTTTGATGCCAAGGATCTGGGTGTGCTCCCTTCACTTGGGTATTGACATCTCCTACCTGTCGATTCCCCTACCACCACCCTATCTGTGACCCATACGTGTAGAAACTTCTAAATTGCTACATACTGTCCTGAGCTCAAATGTGAAATAGACTCAGACTAAAGGAATTCTTTACAGAGAAAAGTGGGGGGAAAGGCACCCTGGCAGGAATCACCCCAAACAAGGAAAGTCCCTGAGTCATGGGATAATTGTCACTGTGAAGCCCATAGAATGATGGTGTTCAGTCGGAACTGCAGAGTGAAGCGTTGTCCACTGGGAGTAAGTGCTAGTCGAACTGAAGCAGCAAAGAGAGGAGATGGGAAAGGGACAAGTCCAGCCCAGGACACCATTACCAGGAGGATGGCAGGATGGAATGGATGATACAGCTTGTTCTAAAAAGGGACTGTGGGTCATTCCTGGACAAATCCAACTGGTTAAGCAGTTATGGAGACTGGGTCCTTGAAAGGACATCCCAAGCAGTGGGCTTGGGTCCTGTGAGGCGTTCACTTAGCTCGTCATGCCCAGAGGAGCCCCATTTCCAGGACAAGAGCCAAGCAGAACTTGGCCTCTCTATCCAGAGGCTGTGCTGGGCAGGGCCAGGGAATAATGTCCCTTCAGCTGAGCTGCCCTGTGGCCTGGCAGTCCTGACTCCTCTCCATATGCTGACCGTCCATGACATCCTGACATGGTGCCTGTTCTCCTGGCCTACCTGTGGGCTCTGCCCTGTCAGGATAGAATCCCAGGGACAGACTCTCTGTCTCCTTTCCTGCCTCAGTCCCTGCTCCCCCTGGATGATGCTCATGAACACACATGTGGAAATCTTGGCTGTGTGAAATCAGGGAGGCCTCGAGTCCTCCAATCCCACCTCTCGAAAGTTGCCCCTGGTGAGTGCTATTTCTGGGAGGGGATCCTGGGAGGGTCCTCAGGAAGCACTTTGGTGTTGGGAAACTCGACACCACCTAGTCCTGGTAAAGACCCTTTTCCTCTGAACCGGACCCCTCAGAGCACAGCAGGAGGTGATTGAGCCCTGGACTTGAGCGTCACACCAGGTTAGTGGGGCCAGGCTGTGGACCACGCAGTTCCAACCCGGGATTGGAAGTCCCCCGTCATGCAGAGTCTTGAAGCCAAAGTCTCTCAGATGATCCCTGGGCTGCGTAGCAGAACCCACAGGTAATAGACACTCCGGCAAACAACACATGTACCACCGAGAACCTTCTACGGGTGAAATTCCTTGGAGTGGAGGGCCCAACCTAAATGTAGTGTGCTGGTCTGGTCACCTGGTTGCGCAGGAAGCCCAAGTACTCGACCTGTGGGACCCGGGTGTCATCGTCCAGGCACTCCACCTCGAAGCACAGGAAGGTCTGGTGCCATCCAAAGACTGAAGGGTCACTATTAAAGTTGGAAATGAATGTGTCTTGATCCATCAGCTGTCTGTGGGAGAAACCCATAGACCTAAGACTCCTCATGGAACCACCTCACACTCTGTCCTCTGCCGACCCACATCAGTCCTCAGCACAAGCCTGCTCAGACCCTCTGGGAAGGCCCCGCCCCTCCCCCCTTTCCCGGGGTGCAGCTGGGTCTCCTCCCATGGCCTCACTTTCACCCCATGGCCTCACCTTCACCCCATCCTGACTCTGCCAGCCCCACAACCACTGCTTAAGGTGGCCCCACTGGACTTTTCCTCTTGTCTGCAGGATTAACTCATGCCCATCAGGAGCATCAGGGCCAAGACATTCCTGAGTGGGATCATCGGGGAAAGAAACTGCCAGAGACTGCTTTTAAGATGTTGCATAGGCCGGGTGTGGTGGCTCAAACCTATAATCCCAGCACTTTGAGAGGCCGAGGTGAGGGGATTGCCTGAGCCCACGGGTTCAAGAACAGCCTGGGCAACTTGGCGAGACTTCATCTCTACAATAGATCAAAAAACTAGCTGGGCGTGGTAGCTCGTACCTGTAGTTCTGGCTACTTGGAAGGCTGAAGAGGAAGAATCAGCAGAGCCCCGCAGGTTGATGCTGGGGTGGTCGTGAGTGTGCCACTGCACTCTAGCCTGGATGATGGAGTGAGACTCCGACTAAAAAAAAAAAAAAAAAAAAGATTATGCACAGGGTCTTCCATGTCCCTTAAGGTAGAAGAGAATTCCCACTACTCAATCGTCCCTTATTACTTGCCTGCCCTCATAGGATGCCATCAATCTCTGCCTCACAACCCATTCCTCTTCAACTTCTACCCGGTTTCTCTCTCCACCACGACCAGTCTCTGGGCTCTCATCTTTGTGAAACAAGGACTCAGCCTCTCTCTCCTTCTCCTTCTCTTTCCACCTCCCACCCTTTCTCTTCTAAACCATTAGCTTTTCATCATCACATTTGAAGTACAGCCAGTGCTCTGCTGAGGTATACACATATCACTGTCTACAGGTTAAATCTGCAGGGCTGCAAATTGCCACACTCAGGTCCCCTTGTGTCCTGGTTGGAGAACCAGAGCCCGTCCCGCTTGACTTTCCTGGTTATTTCTTTACAGGGGTCTTTATGGAAGCAGATTGAGCATGTGACACTCAATAGAGCAGATATTTAAATGCCCAAGAAGTGAGAGCTCCTGGGTTCTGCAAAAAGCTGAAGGAGAAGGTCTTGGAGAGAACCTGACCCTGTTGCTCTAGAGACCCCAGAGGAGGATCCAGGGACCGTCTTCCAGAGCCCACTCCCGGGACAAACACTTCCTAGTTGCTTTCTTTCCTCTATTCCTGCTTTAAGTGAAGGGCCGGTGTGGCTGCGCCTGGTTCCCAACCCACCCTTGTCCTGGGAGGTCACCTGGGTGACAGGTGGTGATTGGGTCCTTCCAAGGCTGTGGTCCAAAGGGGAAGGGAGAGCCCAGAGGGAACTGGAGGTGCTGCTGTGACCAGAGGAAGGACTGGGTACCAGCTCCTGTCACAACCTGCTCCTGCCAACCTGTCCTTCCCTGTGTCTTGGATCAGTGCTTCAATTTCCCAGCTTGAATCCACCTCAGTGGCCTCCAGGAAACAAAGACTCTGACCTCTTTGCTGAAGCTCCTTCCCCAACACTCCTGATGACCCCTGTCCCCTCTCTCAGGGCCTTCTCCTGCCCTCAGCCCTGCCCTCCCTCGCCCTCTCCACATATCTTTCTTGGAAGTCCAGTCCTGCCCAGGCCTCAACTCTTCCCTCTGCCCTGATGCCTCTCAGGCCGGGTGGACACCTCAGGCTCCTGGGCAGGAGACCTCAGTTCCATTTTGCAGGTTTCTCTTAAACCTTTGTTGTGCATCCTAACACGACCCTAATCCTTCTGTCCTCAGAAAAATCTCAGTCTCTCTATGTTTTTGCATTGACTATGTGTGAATCTGGGCTCTGTCACTTCCTACTGTGTGTTCTCAGGGGAAAAGAAGCAAGATTTTTCTTCATAGCAAGATTGTGCTAAAAGCAGTCCCTGTACTCATTATTAGGGAAAACAGGATGCAGTTTGGCATGGAAAGGGCTCAGCCCAGATCTGGAGACATGGTAGGTTTGCAAGAAATGGCAGGTGTTAATGTAAAACAAAAGAGGAGAATTCCTCTCAAGTCACCTTCACCCGCTCGCCATCATCTACTGGGATTTGTTGGCTCCCTCATACCTGCCCCAGGTGGTAGGAGACTCAGGATTGAGAGTATCGGACAAGAGACCAGGGAGGGGCCCCAGCTGGGACCCCAGAGGGAGAACCAGGTCCAGAGAGAAGGTTGGGAAGAGTGGAGAGTCCGCAGGAGTTTGAGTGAGAGAACTGAGTACTCACAGGAAAAGCTCTAGGAGGAGGCTCGGGAACAGAAGCTCTGAGGGGCCTCCCATGCCTGGGCCTCAGTGCTGGGCTGGCCTCCGTGTCCTAGTCCCTTCACAGATCCTGGGTCTGAGGCCTCCTGCTTCTGACACTTGTGCTTGGTGTGATGCTGTGATCCTTGCCAATATTCTATAGGGTCTGGGAGACATATATGCTATCAGAGCCACCGGATGCTACTGAGTGAGTGATACTGCGTTTCATCCCTTCATGAACATTAAGCCACACATGCCACCCACATCACTGTTACAGAACAAGGAATTTGTCTGCCATGTCTTTGGACAACCTTTGGTGTTCATGTCCACACTCTGACACAAACTCTACCTGGACCCTACAGACTGACAATGGGGAAAGTGAGCCCTGGCCATATTGTGGTCACTCTGGGCATGAGGAACGTGGAAGGCAGGAGGAGACAGGTGGGAGGACAGGGGTCCACACTCTGGAGAAGACTCCACAGAGGACTCGGCATACCCAGTAGTCAGGCTCCAGAAAAGTCATGCTGTGTCCCATAGCAGTTCCCTCAGGGGTGCCTGGTCCAGGATCCCTGAGGCCTGCTGCATTCGGGAACTTGCGTGGAGGTCCTGCAGTTGGAGGATGGAGTTTGCTCTGAGAGCAGGTGCCAGGCTTCCATCCCAGCTTCTGAAGAGAGAAGGGGGCTCACATGTCCTTCATCCTCCTATGGATCAGGTCATCTGCTAATTAGAGTGAGAAGTGCTTCATGCCCATTACACAGACGAGATGGTAAAGGCTGAGAGAGGTAATGAGAAGTACCCAGGCCTTCCCAGACAGCAGAGTGATGCAGGGACACACATCCACCTCTAAAGGGTCACCCTGCTCCAGGTCAGTCTTGTTGTCCTTCCAGCAGGCCTGGCCAGCCCTCCCCAGGGGTCTCTTGCTCTCCCTGGAAGGTGCTGGCCCTATGGGCCTGGGGGGCTGCCCCCATCCTGCTGACCACCCTGTCTTGACTCCTTTTAGATCACTCTGTCCCTGGCCTGCTGTCCCATGCAAAGGAATCCAGGTCCTAGGGATAGTCCTGTCCTGACTGCCTGGACAGAGCACCAGGCTACTTGTCTTCTCAGGCTGGCCAGCCACACACCATGGGTGAAAAACTCCAGTGCAGTGTCCCCTGCATTCTTGGTGGCCGCCATTCCTCATGGACAGATGGAGAGTACTCTGCTCTCTGCTGTGGGGCCTCTCCCATCCTATGTGCTCCCAGACCTCGGTCCCCTGTAGTCTAGAGGATAATCCCCTGTGGGCTTCAGCCCCAATTTGAGCCTTAGGTGGTTCAGTGTGAACTCATCCTGGGTGCGCTGTGTGTCTGACTAGAACCCACACTTCCCTGTTCTCACAGATGAAGGTGCCCACAGTAGGCACAGCCCTCCTGGCCAGAGATGGCACCTGCACCAGCATCAGGCTCCCAGACACAAAAAGACCCCGGTCCCTGCTCATGTCCCCCACAGGGTTGCCTTTCCTGGAGGCCGTGCCGTCCTGATCCAGCCAGCTCTGCTCCTGGCCCCAGTTACCTCCTGTGCCCTGTGAGACCCTTGGAGGGCAGAGTCCATGCCCTTCCCCACCCCTTCCCAGGCGGCTCCTGCTGCCCAGAGTGACAATCTCTCCTTGTTTCAGCCTGTATCACATGCCTCCAAACAAACATGCCCCTGGAGCCACAGCCCTCCAGAGCCTTCTGTGGAGAAACGGGGGGTGGGGGTTGGGGAGACATCGGAAAGGGCTGTGTCCATATCTCCTGGGGCATTTCCCTCTTGTCTGACTCCTGAGCCTCCAGGGTCCTCCCATTCTGCATCCCATGCACATCTTCCTTCCCTTGTCCAGGCCCAGCCTGGCCAGGCCCCCGGCCCATGACTCCCCTAGATGCCACCTCTCTCTTTCTAACCTAGACAAGCCCCTCCTTGTCCAGAGTGTCTCCATGACTGAAAAGTTCGCTTCCTGGTGACTTCTCAATAGATGCCGGGGGCCAGGAGCTCCTCCTTTGAAGAGGGGTGGTGATGTCGACTGTGATAGTGTGCTTGACTTTCTTCCCAAGGTGCTTTGCTGCAGTCACCTGTCGGACCTCAGGGAGAAGGACAAGCAGGATGGTGAGAGGCCAGCTCTGGATCTGGCAGAGGGGACTGCCCAGGACCCAAGAGCTCAGAAAGATGAGCTCCTGGTGACCTGGAGGATATTTCACCTCAGTGGGGACTTCCCCCTTCTTTTTTTTTTTTTTTGAGTTAGAGTTGGAGTCTCACTCTGTCACCCAGGCTGGAGTGCAGTGGCACATTCATGGCCACCCCAGCTTCAACCTGCTGGGCTCTGGCAATCCTTCTACCTCAGCTTCCAAGTAGCTGGAACTGCAGGTGCACACTACCAAGCCTGGTTAATTTTTTATTTATTGTAGAGATGAGGTCTCGCCAAGTTTCTGGAGCTGGTCTCGAACCCATGGGCTCAGGCAATCCTTTTGCCTCTGCTGCCCAAAGTACTAGGATTACAGACTGAGCCACCGAGTCCGGCTGGGACTTCCCCTTATCTCCCTCTTTCTCCTCTCAGGAGCCCCACAAGCTGGGAATAACAGGGTATTGGGATCCTCCTGTGCAGCCCCTTCCAGCTGACCTGTGACTCTGTGCAGATCATTTTGCAGGGCTGCCCTGAAGCCTGGATCTGGGAACACTGGGCTGTCAGTCACATGAGGGCCCCAGCAGTCTCCTATCTGCTCCCCAGTCTTCATTCCTGGGGAGTGAGGGGAGTCCTTGCAGAATCTTATCCTTTGGTTATATTTACAGATATATACTGGGTCCTGGGTATGTGTGACCTGCGTGACATCCAGGGACAAGCCTAAAAGGGGAGAGAAAGGCCCAGTGAGTGTGTGCAGGGGACTCTGTGGACAGGGGGACTCACAGGAGCCGGGCTGTGTCCTTACCGTGACCTCCCTCCCTAACTGCGGCTCTGCATAGGGCAGCCCCACCCAGGTGTTATGAGAGGGAAGGACCCTTGGGTGTGCTGGGTGCAGGTGGCTCAGCAGGAGCTCCCAAAGATAGGGGTGTTAGAAGCCACATGAGTGACCAGCTACCCTAACTGGGGGGATGAGTCTCCACTGTCAATGGTAGCGGAATAGCAGAATGGCCTCACCTGCACCAAGTGTGCTTGTCCCTAACAGGTATGTCATATGTTTCCCCTTCTAGTTTTACAAATAAGAGAGGATGGACTGTCACCAAAATTTCACCTTTGTAAACTACTCATTTGTTGACATAAGGGGCTGAGACTAAAAAGTTTAAACAAATTGGTCCAAGATGCAGCCCACAGATAAATTCTTTGCACCATATTGTGCAAGATACATATTGAGACAGGGCCTCCAGACAAGAGAGAAAGGAGGTGGGGAGGGTCTCTCCACAGACACAGAGGGAGGCCAGGGCCCTCCTCCGGCAGAGGGTAGACAGGGGGAGTCACTGTCTGGGTTTCTGGTTCCCATATGCCAGAGTGACCCAGATGTGAGTGGGTGACAATTTTTCTCCAGTCTCTGCACACAGTAATTCTCTTAAGAGTTATAGCCTGGAACTGCAGGGTGAGCACCCTGGGAACTGCTACCTCTCTATCCCTGGGCCCGGCTCTGGACACCTACCATCTCCCTGCCTTCTTTGCTCTGACTGTCCCTGTTCTGGGTTGTAGCCATGGCCTCCACCTTGGCTTTCTCACTAGGAGGTGGAATTGGGGAGGATGTGGGGACAAGACTGTCCCTGGCACCCCCTGACTGCACTTTTGGGTTTCTTTTCCAACATGGGAACTCACTAGTCTCCCTTCTCTTACTGGGTGGCCTGTTACTTCTACACAGAGCTAGCCAGCAGGATAGGACTCTGTCAGTGAGGGTAGAGTGTCAATTTAGATCACCCTCCAGTAAGGTGTAGCTCATCCCAGAAGGATTTAGTGTGACCGTTGCCTCACGTTAATGTCCACTACAATAGAAAAGATGTTGCAAATTTGCTAGTATTTATTTAACTTGATATTCAGGACAAAATGACACAGGAAAAAATTGTAAAAAAGTTCTTCATACTTCATGGCATTGGTTTGATTTTAAAAACTATTGAAATAATTATTTCATTAATAAATTGAGGATCATCCTGAAGGTGTAGAGCATAATCTTACTACTGTAAAAATAAAAATGCATTTTCGATGAAAAAGAATTCCCTCTGATTTTTTTTTAATCGATATCCCAGGAGCTGGTTTCCTTGCTGGTCTGTGTTGATGAGCTGGAAGTCATGGTGAACTGCTTGTTTGCATTTCTTGAAAGCCCATTTTATTCTGCTCCTCAACACAGGTCTCCTGCCTTCCTTGGAGATATTGACACCCATCTTTCAATTTCTCTGATTCTAGAAGAGCAGGTGAGATTGGATGGAGCAGGGAGTGGGACAGTGGAAAGACAACACAGGGAAGAGGTCTGGAGACAGTTACAATGACAAGGAGAAGATATGGGGAACCAGGAGGTGGTAGAGCAGGGAGGTGGGGAGGAGAAAAGGGTAGGATGGAGATGGAGGCTCCTGGGCAAGCAGGTAACTCAGAAGAGGCTCTGTGCAGAGAGGAAGGAAAGACCAAAAAAGAGAAAGGAGGAGGGAGGAGGCAGATGAGGCCCCAGCCAGAGGGAGGAGGCCCTCACCCGGAGAATGCCCTGCAGCCTCTGCCATGTGGCTTGACCATGTTGATCCAGCCCCTCCCAGGGCTGAAAGGGACTTCCCTGGTGGTCTACAAAGGTGTTCCGGAGGTGCTCAAAGTCTGAAAAGGGACAGGGGAGATCAGTCAAGCTCCCTCTGTAGGTGGGGGGAGCATTTTGGTGTATGACTCCTAGGGACAGACTTTTACATACCAATTTCAGTTCCCTCCTTTGCCTTTCCCTCCCCTAGAGACGTAGCTCCTTCAACAAACTCTTTCTTCCTGTTGGAATCATTCTCATTCTTTTATTTACTATTATTTATTTATTTATTGTAGAGATGGGGTCTCCCTATGTGACTCAGGCTGATCTAGAACTCCTGGCCTCAAGTGATCCTCCCTCCTCTGCCTCTCAAAGTTCTGGGATTACAAACATGAGACACTGGACCCAGCCCAGTTCTCATTCTTTCTGGAAGTTCCCAAGTCTTTCTACTTCCAACCACCCTTCCTCCCCTCTCTGGGACCCCACCTTCTGACCTGGACTCTCTCTTCCAGTAGACCCCGAAGTCAGGTCCCAGAGTGTCAGCATCAGCTCTGTAGGCAGCCAACCAAGGCCTTTCCCCTAGGGATGCTGACCCTATCCTCCCTTTCTAGTAACTTCCCAGGGCCCTTTCCCTGGCCCCACCGGCTCTGCCCCACCCCACTCGAACTCTGCATTCTCACCCCGGAGGTCATGATAGTGATGTGGACGCCTGCTCCCTGCAGCGCGCCCAGTCCCTCCTTGTATCTCAGGTTATCATCATAGATGTGGGCAGCCAGGATACGCAGGGTCACGTGTCTGTTCTTTTCTATGAATTCAGTCACTTCCTTTGCACAACTGGAGCAGGGGCTCCAGGAGATAAAGCAGGTAACCCTGTAGCCCTGGGCCGGGTCCAGCTGCCAAGAAGAAACTTTGTCCAGGAAGCACAGCTTTGCATGGTGAGCTGGTTAGTCTTCATCCCAAGGCTAGAAAAGAAAGCAGAAAGCAGAGTGTGAACAAGGAGGGAGGGAGGACCTGGGCCAGGGAAAGGCCAGGAGAGTGGGGCGTCCACTCAGAATTAAAGGGTCCTGGACCTCGGGTACAAAGATGAACAAATTTGCATGGAGTATTTAAAATATCAAATTGATGTAAAACTTCCAAGATGAGCAATTTCGACCATGACAAACGGATCAGGAGTGATAACTTTTAATTGCCTCAACTCCAATAGACTCCACATGGCAGCACTGTTACTATCAGTCTTCAGTTAGAATGTTGATGTTTTGTTCATCATGCAGCTTTTGCATTGAATTTGGCTTTTAAAAGCTTGCATTAAATATTAATCTTACATTAAAATGTGATTTTGCTAAGCATTTAGAGCCCCTCTAAATTTGTACCCCAGGTCAATGCCTTCAAGACCCTCAGCCCAGGCCTGAGGAGCATCAGCAAGAGGCAAGAGGAGGGGTTGTCTGAACCCCAAGGTCTTTGGCCTGATGCCAAGAAGCTGGGTATGTTCCCTTCATGTGAGGATTGACCTGCCCTACCCATCAATTCCCCTGCCACCACCCCATCTGTGACCCATACTTCTAGAAGCTTCTAAAATGCTACATCCTGCCCTGAGCTCAAATGTGAAATAGACTCAGATAAAAAGGGATCCCTTTACAAAGAGAAGCAGGGGAAAGTACCCCCAGCCGGACTCATCCCAAAGGGAAGATGTCCCTGACTCATGGGATAATTGTCACTGTGAAGCCCATAGAATGATGATGTTCTGTCAGAACTGCAGAGTGAAACATCGTCCATCAGGAGTAGGAGCTAGTCAGTCAGAGGACACCAGTGCAGCAAAGGAGAGGGGATGTGGAAGGGATGAGTCCAGCCCAGGACACTATTGCTGTGAGGACAGCGGGGTGGAACGGATGACATAGTTTGTGCTGAGAAGGGGACGAGGGTCATTCCCAGGCGAGTCTCACTGGTTTGGCAGTTATGGGAACTGGTATCCTTGAAAGGATGTCCCAGGTAGTGGGTGTGTGTCCTGCCAGGCACCCACTTAGCCCGTAGTGCCCAGTGGAGTCCTCATTTCCAGGACAAGAACTAAGCAGAACTCAGCCTCTCCAGCCAGAGGCTGTGCTGGGCAGGGACAGAGAAGATGTCCCTCCAGCTTAGGTGCCCTGTGGCCTGGCCAGTCCTGACTCCTCCTGAAATTCTGGCCATCCCTGACATCCTGACACGGTGCCTGTTCTCCCAGCCTCCCTGTGTGCTCTACTCTGTGAGATAGAATCTCAGGGACAAATTACCTGCCTCTTCTCCTGCCTCAGTCCTTCCTCCCTCAGGATGATGTCCCTAAGCACACACTTGGGAATCTTGGTCACATGGAGTCAGGGAGGCCCTGTCCTCTAATTTCACCTCTCTAAAGATGCCCCTGGTGAGAGGCTGCTTCTGAGAGGGGATCCTGGAGGGTCCTCAGGAAGCATTTTGGTGTTGGGAGACCTGACACCACCTGGCACTTTGCAGACCCTTTTTCTCTGCCCCTGATTCCTCAGAACGCAGCAGGAGGGGATGGCTGAGTCCTGAATTTGGGGGTGACACTGGCCTAATGGCACAGGGCTGTGGTCCATGTGGCCAGTTTCTGACATTGGGAGTCAGGAAGTCAAAGTCTCCCAAGGGATCCCAGGGCCAAGTAGCAGAACCCACAAGTGACAGACACGCCAGGGAACATCGCATGTACCACCGAAAACCTTCTACTGGTGAATTTCCTCAGAGTGGAGGGCCCAGTTTAGAAGTGATGTGCTGGTCTGGTCACCTGGTTGTGCAGGAAGCCCATGCACTCGTCCTGTGGGACCCAGGTGTCATTGTCCGGGCACTCCACCTCATAGCACAGGAAGGTCTGGTGCTGTCCAAAGACTAAAGGGTCATTTGTAAAGTTGAAAATGAATGTGTCTTGTTCCATCAGGTATCTGTGGGAGAAACCCAAAGATCTAGACTCCTCATGGGACCACCCCAGATTCCCTAACCCTCCATCCCACACCCTCTCCTGCTGATCCCATCGCTCTCTTCCTTGTATACCATGCTACTCTCCAACCCATATCTGACTCCTGCTTCCCACACTCCTTCTCCCCCTGCTCCTACCTCCTGGGGCACCTATCAAGGTGGGGAGTTTCCCTTGCTGAAACCAAGTCTCCCTCTTTGACCCCTTCTGGGCTCATCGAGAAGTCAGCACAGCCCTGGGGCTTCCTTGGCCCCTTCAGGGTCTCCCCAGGACCTACCCAGTCTGTTCAGATCCTCTGGGGAGGCCCTGCCTCTCTGCCTGGGGTACAGCTGGGTCTCCTCCCTTGGCCTCACCATCCACCCCATCCTGGCTCTGCCAGCCCCAAAGCCACTGCTCGAGGTGGCCCCACTGGGCTTTTCCTCCTATCTGCAGGGTTAACTTGTGCCCCACTCAGCATGGGGGCCAAGGCGCTCTTGAGTGGGACCATCCAGGAAAGAGAGCCCCAGGGACTTCTCTTCATATGATGCACGGGGTCTTACATGTCCCTTAAGATAGGGGAGAATGTCCAATTCTTGATCTTTCTTCTTATTTCCCTGTCCTCAAAGGGATGTCACTAATCTGTGACTCACATCTCATTCCTCTTCAGCTTCAACTGTTTCCCCTTCTCTTTACCTCGTTCAGTCTCTGGGCTCCTCTCTGTGAAACAAGAACTCAGCCTCTCCTTTTCCTTTCTTTTCCACCTCCCACCCTCTCCCTTCTGAACTGTTAGCTTTTCATGGTCACATTGAAGAAAAGCGAGTGCTCTGCTGAATTAAACATGCTTTGCTCCCTACAGGTTAAATATGCAGGGCTGCAAATCCTAGTGTCCTCGAGATCAATCAAGATGAGAGCACCTTTCCTTGGAGCCGCAGTGGCGCTTGTGCATTTCGGTCCTCTTAGTCTCCGGGTCGATGGCTTCCCCTTGTGTTATCTTGGGACAAGGCACAAAGCCTGCCCATGTTCCCCTGAGTCCTGGCTGGAGAGCCGGAGCCCATCCCACTTGGCTTTCCCTGGATATATCTTTATAGGGGTCTTTATGGAAGCAGAATGAGCACATGACGCTCACTGGAGCAGGTATTTAGATGTCCAGGAAGCAAGAGCTACTGGGTTCCGAGAAAATCCGAAGGAAAAGGTCTTGGAGAAAACCTGACCCTGTTGCTCTAGAGACCCCGGGGGAGGATCCAGGGACCATCGTCCAGGGCCCACTCCTGGGACAAACATTTCCTAGTTGCTGTCTTTCCTCTATTCCTGCATTAAGGGAGGAGCCAGAGCAGCTGAGCTTGGCTTCCACCTCATCTTTGTCGTGGGAGGACACCTAGGTGACAGGTGATGATAGTTCCTCCAAGGCTTTGCTCGCTGAGGGAAGGGAGATCTCAGAGGGAACTGGAGGTGCTGCTGTGACCAGAGGAAGGACTGGATGCCAGCTCCTTGTCATAACCAGTTCCCATCAACTGGTCCTTCCTGTGTTCTTGGATCTGTGATTTCATTGTGGTCTCAGTTTCTCAGCTTTAATCCTCCTCGGTTGCCCTTCGAATACTCCCTTCCTGTATACCTCCTCAGGGAGCCTAGCACCCTCGTGAGTCTGAATGGTGACTCTAAGCCAGCTGACAGCTGTCTTCCAGAACCTTCCTTGGTTTACCCCTGGGATGGGGTCAGAGTTTCCTGGTGCTGCTCATTTTCCCTCTGAGATGACCCCTGTCCTGCTGTAGTGTATAGACCCTCTGAGTCAACCAGGAAGGCCACCCTCATGTACTTGCCTGTTCCTTCCTTCTTCCTCAGTGCGGCAGAGGAAGGGGATAAGGAGTCTTCTTCCTTCGCTTAATGAAACTTTCTGAGAAGACATCCTCATCCCCGGCCCTTGTCCTGGCTACTTCCCACTCTCCTTCTGACACCGCCTCCAGGCCTGCACATGTTTGCAGAGAACCTTCTCCAGCTTCTGGTGCCCTTGGCCCAGTTGTGCAGCCGGGATGTACCTGCGTGCAAATCTCCATCAATGAGGGAGCCAGTTTGCCTGGCCTCAGTGGGCCGATGCTGACACTCGTGTCCACTGTGGAGCTCTTGGTCATCCTAGGAGAGGAAGGATCTCCCAGACCCCTCACTGGCTGCCCTTCCTATGGTCCCTATTCCCGCCTCCCCGCTGGCATATTCTTCTCCTCCCACTTAATAGGGCAGCCAGGCCTAGCAAATAAAATACAGTTTCGCATTCAACTTATTTAGTTAACGGGTGTCACCCTATTTGCAGCCTACTCTGTTGCAATTTCTTCCTGACTGGGTACGCATGTTCTCTTCCCGAAAGCACTTGCGTCTCACCCTCTGATACCAGGAAACATGGACCTCCCTGCCTCAGGGGATTTCAGGAAACAGAGATTCCAACCGCTTTGCTGAAGCTCCTTTCCCAACACTCCAGTTAACACATGCTCTTGTCCCTACTTGGGGTCTTCTCCTGCCCTCAGTCCTGCCATCCCTGGCCCTCTCCACAAATCGCCCGTGCGAATCCAGTCCTGCCCAAGCCTCAGCTCTTCTCCTGCCCTGATGCCTCTCAGGCCGGGTGGGCACCTCAGGCTCCTGAGGAGGAGACCCCAGCTCCGTTTTGCAGGCTTCTCTTAGACCCTCTCTGTGCACCCTAACACAACCCGAATCCATCTGTCCTTTGAAAAATCTCATTGTTTTGCATAGACCAGGTGTGAACCTGGACTCTGTCACTTCCTACTGTGTGTTCTCAGAAAAAGGAAACAAGGACGTTTCTTTGAAGCACAGCAGTGCTAGAAGCTATTCATTTTTCGTATTTGGTAAAATAGGAAGGGAGTGGGCATGAAAAGAGTCTACCCAGATCTGGAGACTTGGTAGGTTTGCAAGAAATGGCAGATGTTAGTGTAAGACAAGAGAGGAGGATCCCATGTGAGCCATCTTCACCCACGTGGTCTCTACACCATCATCCACCCGGACTTGCTGGCTCCCTCACACTGGCCTCAGGAAGTGGGGAGACTCAGAACTGACACTATCGGTCGAGAGATCGGGGCTGGAACCAACACAGAAACCCTAGTAGGAGAAGCCAGGACTAGAAAGAAGGTTGGGAGGAAAGGAGCATCCCCCAGGAATTGAGGGGGAGAGCTGGGTGCCCCGAAGTAAGCTCTAGGAAAATGTTCATGAGCAGAGAATCTCTGAGGGGTCTCCCATACCTGGGCCTTGGCCTCCAGGTCCTCACTACTTCACGGTTCCTGGGTCTGAGGCCTCCTGCTTCTGACACTTGCACTTGGTGTGACGTGATTCTTGCCAATATTCTCTAGGGCCCGGGAGCCTTCTATACTGTCCGTGACAATTGGACGCTGCTGAGTCAGTGATACCGTGCCCCACCTCTTCCTGGACTTAGGCCAGACATGCCACCCACATCACTGATACAGAGCAAGGAATTTCTCTGCCATGTGTTTGGACAACTCTTAGTTTTGATTTCTCCATTTTGACAAGAGCCCTACCTGGACTCTTTGGACAGGCAATGGGGAAAGTAAGCCCTGGGCATAATGGGGTCACTCTGGCACGAGGAATGTGGAAGGCAGGAGTCCAGGTGACAGGTGGGAGGACAGGTAGGAGGACAGGGTCCACACTCTGGAGAAAGACCCCACAGAGGACTCAGCATGCCGATGAGTCAGGCTCCGCAACAGCCAAGCTATGTCCCTCACTGATGTAGTCACCATTTGCATCCAGAGACCTACACGGAGGCCCTGCAGCTGGAAGACAGAGTCTGCCTAAGAGACCTTCATCCCAGGCTCTGAGAGAGAGTGGGACCAACATGTCCACAGTGCTCCAAGGTCAGTCCATCCGTTGATTGTTAACTAGAGAGCGGAGTGTTTTATGCCCATTACCCAAAAACGATCATAAAGACTCAGAGCGGGTACAGAGACATTTCTAGGCCCTCCCAGGCCACGAAGTGTGGCAGGGACACATATCCACCCCCGAAGGATCACCCTGTGCTCTTTCCTCCCACTCCAGGCCCCGAGGAACTGGGAGGGAGTTGTGCTCTTACCCCAAGCCAGCCCCGTTTTCCTAGTGGCACATCTGGCTCTATCCTCCCCAGGGACCTCCAGCTGTCCTCAGGATACCTGTCCCTGGGTGGTACTGGACTTGTGAGTCCCGGGTACTGCCGCCTGTTCTGTTGACCATCTATCTTGGCTCCTCTTAGACCACTCTGTGCCTGGCCTGCTATGCAATGTAGAGGAGTCCAGGGCCTGAGGACATACCTGCCCTGGCTGCCTGGACAGAGCACTGGGCTCCTTGGCCTGTAGTCTGGGCTGTCACACGCTATGTGGAAAACTTCAGCATACTATCCCCTGCATTTGGTGACCACCACTCCTCATGGACTGATTGTGCTCTGCCTGCTGCTGTGAGGACACTTCCCATCCTATGTGTTCCCAGACCCCCGTCATCGCTAGTCAAGAGGACGTCCCCTAAGGGATGTCAGACCCATTTGAATCTTAGGTGGTTTGGGTGTGGACTCATCTTGGTTAGGTGTGTGGTGTGTCTGACTAGTTCATACTTCACTGTTCACACTTGTGACACACACAGTTGATGCCCTCAGTAGGCACAGCACTCCTGGCAAGGGACGGCACCTGTACCAGCACTGGGGCTTCCAGACATGGAAGGGCCCAGTCCCTGTTCATGTCCCTACAGGGATGCTCTTCCTGGGAAAACATACGGGGCTGCACGTGGGAGAGTGCTATGCTCCATCCCTGGGGGCATCCCCCTCCTGTCTGGCTCTGCAGCCTCTGGGGTTTCCCAACTCAGGGCCCAGGGAACACCCTCCTTCCCTTGCCCATGCCCCAAGCTTGCCAGGGCCACTGCCCTTGACCCCTCCTGACACCTGCCTCTGCCTCTCTGACACCACAAAGCCCCTCTTTGTCCAAATTGTCTCCACAACTGAAAATCCACTTCCTGGTGACTTTCCAATAGATACCTGGGCCCAGGGACTCCTCTGTTGAAGAGGGTGGGGATGTCAGCTGTGATAGTGTGTTAGGCCTTCTTCCCAAGGTATTTGTTGGAGTCATCTGTTGGCCTCAGGGAAAAGGGCAAGCAGGATGGGGAGAAGTTCAGGATCCAGCAGAGAAAGCTGCCCAGGGCCCCATAGTTCAGGAATACAGGCAGGACCTGGGACCTGAAGGTGGAGGACGGGAGGGTCTGGGGCCCTGGGGGATAGTCCACCTAGTGTGCCTTCCCCCTTCTGATCTCCCTCGTTCCCCTCTTAGAACTCCCACAGGCTGTTCATAGGATGTGCGGCATAGTGTGATTGACCAGCTGCCCTAATTGGGGGCCAGTCTCCACTGTCTTCAGCAGTGGCATTGCCTCACCTGCACCTTGAGTGCCATGAGCGTGTCCCTGACAGGTTTGTCACCTGTTTCCCTTTCTGGTTTTACAAACAAGAGAGGATGAACTGTCACCACAATTTCACCTAGTAACCTCTCATTTGATGACAAAGAGGGGCTGAAATAAAAATGTTTAAACAAATTGGTCCCAAATCCAGCCCAGAAGTAAATCCTTTGTACACATTGCACAAGGCACATATCGCGACAGGGCCTCCTGACAGGAGAGAAAAGAGGGTGGATGGGGGAGTCTCCCTACAGGCTCAGAGGGAAGCCAGGACGTTCCTTTGGCAGAGGAAAACACTGTCTGAGCTTCTGGTTCTCACATGCCAGCACAGGATGACCCAGACATGAGGAGGAGTGACAATTTCTCGCCAACCTCTGGACACAGCCACTTTCCTAAGGGCCACAATCTAGAACTGCAGAATGAACACCCAGGAACTGCTGTGTCCCTGTCTCTGAGCACAGCCCTAAACATGGGTTCCCTCTCTGCCTCCTTCCCCCTGACTGTCCCTGTCCAAGGTCTCAGCCCTGGTCTCCCCATCGGCACCCTCTCTAGAGGATGAAATCCGGAAGGGTGTGGGGATGGGGCTGTTTCTGGCACCCCCTGACTGTACATTTAGGGTTCCTTTCCAATATGGAGACTCACTTCTCTCTCTTCTCTTACTGGGTGTCCTGTCACTTCCACACAGGGCTGGCCAGGACGATGTGAATCTATTAATGTGTGCAGGGTGTCAATTCAGATCACCATCCTGTAAACTTTAGCTCAGTTTTCTCCTACCGGAACAATTTAATGTGATGTTTGTCTCATGTTAAGTCCACTGCAATAGGAAATATGCAGTAAATTTTCTAGTTAGTATTTGTTTAACTTGATATTTAGGACAGAATGATCCCAGAAAATAATGACAAAAAATTCTATGTATTTCATCTTACTGGTTTAGATTTTAAAACAATTGAAATAAATATTTCATTAATAAATTGAAAGCCACTCTGAGAGTGTTGAGCATAATCTTACTGCTGTATACTGGAAACATAAAGCACAATTTCAATTTAAAAGAATTCCCTTGGATTTTTATAAATTGACGTCTCAGGAGCTGGTTTCCCTGCTGGTCTGTGTTGATGAGCTGGAGGTCATGGTGAATGACCTGTTTGTGTTTCTTTTTTATTTTAAAATTGTGGAGTACAGTTAAGGGCTGGTATACAAATATGCATTGTGCGGGCACCCTTGTTGATGAGGTGTGCCCCCTGTCCCCAGACAGATATTGACCATATTAATCCCACCTCCCATCCCCTCTCTGCCCATCCCCCAATCCTTTTCTTATAGTATTACGATAGTTGTTCAAGGTCCACTTATGAGTGAGAACATGTGATACTCAGATCTTTGTTTCTGTGAGAGATCACTCAGTATTATAAACTCTAATTCCATCCAGGTTGCTGCGAAATTCATGATTTTGTTCTTTTGTATGGCTGTGTAAAATTCCATTGTGTATATGTACTACATTTTTAAAATCCAGTCGTCTTTTGATGGACAGCATGGTTGGTTCCATGATGTTGCTATTGTGAACAGTTTTGTGATCTTTTTATAGAGGTATCTTTTTTATAGAGTGATTTGAGTTCTTCAGGGTATATTCTCAGTAGGGGAATTGTGGGGTCATATGGTAGGTTGATTTTTAGAGCTTTTAGGAATCACCACATTTAATCTCGAAATGGCTGAGCCCTGGACTAGGGGGTGACACTGGGCTAGAGGCTCCAGTTTGTGGACCATCTGGCCAATTTCTGACGTGAGACTGGAAGTCCCCAGTGATGGAGAGTCACAAAGCCAAATCTCCCTGATGATTCCTGGGCTGAGTAACAGATACTCTAGCAAACAGCACATGTACCACCGAGAATTCTACCAGTGAATTTCCTTGGAGTGAAGGGCCCAGTCTAGATGTGATGTGCTGGTCTGGTCATCCGGTTGTCCAGGAAGCCCATGTACTCCTGTGGGATCCAAGTGTCATTATTCAGGAGCTCCATCTCATAGCTCAGAGACTGAAGGGTCATTTGTAAAGTTGGAAAGGAATGTGTCTTGATCCATCAGGTACCTGTGGGAGAAACCCAAAGACCTAGGCTGCTCGTGGGAGCATCTCATACTCCCTAACCCTCTATTGCACACTTCCTCCCCGAACCAATCACTCCCTCCCCTGCACACCACACTCTCTCCTTCGGCACCTACCTCCCTCCCCATTCACCCAATGTCACTCCCCTGTTCCTCAAATACCTTCCCAGACACCTGTCAGAAGAGGGACTTCTACCCACTTGCTGGAGCCACTGACCTCCCTCTCTGACCCCTTCTGGGTTCATCGGAAAGTCAGCACTGCCATGGGGCTTCATTGGCCGCTTCAGGGTCTCCCCAGGATGAGCACAGTCTGCTCAGAGACCCTGAGGAGGCCCCACCGCTCTCCCTGGGGTACAGCTGGGTCTCCTGCCTTGGCCTCACCATCTACTCTGTCCCGGTCTGCCCACAGGAGTACCTGGGCTTCCTGGGCAACCAGGTGACCAGACCAGCACATCGCATCTAGACTGGGCCCTTCACTCCAAGGAAATTCACCAGTAGAATTCCCAGTGGTTGCTTGCTAGAGTGTCTGTTGCTTGTGTTGCTTGCTAGAGAGTCTGTTACCTGCGGAGTCTCCTACTCAGTCCAGGGCGCTCCAGTCCCACAGCCCTTGCTGGAGGTGAACCCACTGGGGTTTTCCTCCTGTCTGCAGGGTTAACTCAAGCCAGTATCGGGGCCAAGATGCTCCTGAGTCGGACCACTGGGGAAGCAGATCACCAGAGACTTATTTTCTGATGATGCATGGGGTCGTCTATGCCCCCTAAGATTTCAGAGAATGTCCAACTCTTGATCTTTCTTCTTACTTCCTTGTCCTCAAAGGGATGCACCAATCTGTGACACATCTCATTCCCCTTCAGCTTCAACTCTGTTTCCTTTTCTCTCCACCACGATCAGTCTCGGGGCTCTCTTCTTTGTCAAATAAGGACTCAGCCTCTCTTTCTTTTTCCTTCCCTTTCCACCTCTCACCCTTTCCTTTCTGAACTGTTAGCTTTTTACTGAGAGCACTGAGTATTCTGCTGAGTTAAACACCCTTTGCTCCCTACAGGCTAAGTCTATAGGGCTGCAAATTTCAGTGTCCCCACAATCAAGCCAATATCACCCTTCCTTGGAGGTGCGATGACACTTATGCACTTTGAATGAAGTCCTCTTAGTCTCCAGATGTGTGACTTCCTCCTGGGCTATCCTGCGACCAGGCACATAGGCCACCCAGGTATCCCTGTGTTCTCAGTGGAGAGCCTGAGCCCATCGTGCTTGATTTTTCCTGGATATTTCTTTACAGGGATCTTTATGGAAGCCGAATGAGCACATGACACTCACTAGAGCAGGAATTTCAATGTCCAGGAAGCGAGAGTTCCCGGGTTCTGGGAGAAGCTGAAAGAGAGTTTCTTAGAGTGAACCTGACCTTGTTACTCTAGAGATTCCGGAGGAGGATCTGGGGACCGTCTTCCAAGGCCTACTCCAGGACAACCTCTTCCTAGTGGCTTCCTTTCCTCTGGTCCTGCTTTAAGGCAGGGGCCAGTATGGCTGAATTTGGGTCCCAACCCACCCCTGTCCAGTGAGGGCACCTGGATGGCAGGTGGTGATTGTCCCTTCAAGGTTATGGTCCATGGGGGAAAAGGAGAACCCAGAGGGAACTGGAGGCGCTACTGTGACAAGAGGAAGGACTAGATGAGAACTCCTGTCATAACCAGCTCCTGTCAGCTGGTCCATCCCTGTGTTCTTGGATCTGTGATTTATTCATGATCTCAGTTTCTCAGCTTTAATTCCCCTCGGCAGCTTCCAGGACACAAAGATTCTGACCCCTTTGCTGAAGCTCCTTCCCCAACTCTCCTGGTATCTCTTGCCCCTGTCGCCACATACGGGGCCTTCTCCTGCCCTCAGCCCTGCCTTCCTTTGTCCTCCCACACATCTTCCCTGGGAGTCCAGTCTGCCCAGGCCTCCGCTCTCCCCTCTGTCCTGATGCCTTTCGGCCGAGTGGGCACCTCAGGCTGCTGAGCAGGAGACCGCAGCTCCGTTTTGCAGGCTTCTCTTAGACCCTCACTGTGCACCCTAACACAACCCTAATCCATCTGTCCTTATAAAAATCTCATTGCTTTCTATAGTTTTGCATAGACCAGGTGTGAATCTGGACTCTGTCACTTCCTACTCTGTGTTCTCAGGAAAAACAAACTAGGACGATTGTTCAGAGCACAGCAGTGCTAGGGGCAGTTCACTTTTCATATTTGGTAAAATGGGAGGGTAGTGCGCATGAAAAGGGCTTACCCAGGTCTGGAGACATGGTAGCTTTGCAAGAAATGGCTGATGTTAATGTAAGACAAGAGAGGTGGATCCCAGGCGAGCCATCTTCACCCACGGGGTCTCTACACCATCATCCACCTGGACTTGCTGGCTCCCTCACACCGGCCCAGGAAGTGGGGAGACTCAGAACTGACAGTATCGGCCAAGAGATCGGGACTGAAACCAACACAGGGACCCTAGAAGGAGAAGCCAGGACTAGAAAGAAGGTTGGGACTAAAGGAGCATCCCCCAGGGCCTTGAGGGGGAGAGCTGAGTGCCCTGGAGAAAGCTCTAGGAGAATGTTCATGAGCAGAGAATCTCTGAGGGACCTCCCATACCTGGGCCTTGGCGCTGGTCTGGCCTACATGTCCTTGTCACTTCATGTTTCCTTGGTCTGAGGCCTCCTGCTTCTGACACTTGCACTTGGTGTGACGTGATTCTTGCCAATATTCTATAGGGTTCGGGAGACTTCTCTACTATCTGTGACAACTGGACGCTGCTGAGTCAGTGATACTGTGTCTCACCTATTCCTTAACTTAGATCACGCATGCCACCCACATTACTGTTACAGAACAAAGAGTTTCTCTGCCATGTCTTTGGACAACTCTTGGTTTTGCTTTCTCCATTTTGACAAGAGCCCTTCCTGGCCTCTTTGGACAGACAATGGGGAAAGTAAGCCCTGGGCATAACGGGGTCACTCTGGCACGAGGAATGTGGAAGGCAGGAGGCCAGGGCACAGGTGGGAGGACAGGTAGGAGGACCAGCTGCCCTAATTGGGGGCCAGTCTCCACTGTCTTCAGCAGAGGCATTGCCTCACCTGCACCTTGTGTGCTATGAGCGTGTCCCTGACAGGTTTGTCACCTGTTTCCCTTTCTGGTTTTACAAACAAGATAGGATGAACTGTCACCACAATTTCACCTCTCATTTGATGACAAAGAGGGGCTGAAATGAAAATGTTTAAACAAATTAGTCCCAAATCCAGCCCAGAGGCAAATCCTTTGTACACATTGCACAAGGCACATATCGCGACAGGGCCTCCTGACAGGAGAGAAAAGAGGGTGGATGGGGGAGTCTCCCTACAGGCTCAGAAGGAGGCCAGGACGTTCCTTTGGCAGAGGAAGACACTGTCTGGGCTTCTGGTTCTCACATGCCAGCACAGGGTGACCCAGACATGAGGAGGAGTGACAATTTCTCGCCAACCTCTGGACACAGTCACTTTCCTAAGGACCACAATCTAGAACTGCAGAATGAACACCCAGGGACTGCTGTGTCCCTGTCTCTGAGCCCAGCCCTAAACATGGGTTCCCTCTCTGCCTCTGTCCCCCTGACTGCCCCTGTCCTAGGTCTCAGCCCTGGTCTCCCCATCGGCACCCTCTCTAGAGGATGAAATCCGGAAGGGTGTGGGGATGGGGCTGTTTCTGGCACCCCCTGGCTGTACATTTAAGATTCCTTTTCAATAAGGAGACTCACTTCTCTCTCTTCTCTTGTTGAGTGTTCAATCACTTCCACACAGGGCTGGCCAGGAGGATGTGAGTCCGTTAATGAGTGTAGGGTGTCAATTTAGATCACCATCCTGTAAACTTTAGTTCAGTTTTCTCCTCCCAGAACAATTTAATGTGATGTTTGCCTCATGTTAACGTCCACTACAATAGGAAATATGCAGTAAATTTGCTAGTATTTGTTTAACTTGATATTTAGGACAGAATGATCCCAGAAAATAATGACAAAACATTCTTTATATTTCAACTTACTGGTTTAGATTTTAAAAGAGTTGAAATAAATATTTCATTAATAAATTGAAAGCCATTCTGAGAGTGTTGAGCATAATCTTACTGCTGTATCCTGGAAACATAAAGCACAATTTCAATTAAAAAGAATTCCCTCGGATTTTTTTTAATTGACATCTCAGGAACTGGTTTCCCTGCTGGTTTGTGTTGATGAGCAGGAAGTCGTGGTGAATGGCCTGTTTGTGTTTCTTTTTGATTTATTTTATTTTATTTTATTTTAAAATTGTGGGGTACAGTTAAGGGTTAGGTATACAAATATGAATTATACGGGCTCCCTGGTTGATGAGGTGTGGCCCCTGTCCCCAGACAGATATTGACTACCATTAATCCCACCTCCCTTCCCCTCTCTGCCCACCCCCCATAGTTTCCCGCCACTGTCAATCCTTATAGTATTACGATAGTTGTTCAAGGTCCACTTATGAATGAGAACATGTGATACTCAGATCTTTATTTCTATGAGAGATCACTCAGTATTATAAACTCTAAATCCATCCAGGTTGCTGCGAAATTCATGATTTTGTTCTTTTTTATGGCTGCGCAATATTCCATTGTGTATATATACCACATTTTAAAAATCCAGTCCTCTTTTGATGGACAGCTTGGTTGGTTCCATGATCTTGCTATTGTGAACAATGCTGCAATAAACGTACGTGTGCAGGTATCTTTTTTATAGAGTGATTTGGGTTCTTCAGGGTATATTCCCAGTAGGGGGTTTGTGGGGTCATATGGAAGGTCAATTTTTAGAGCTTTTAGGAATCGCCACATTTATTCTCGGCATGGCTGAGTTCTGGAATAGGGGGTGACACTGGGCTAGAGGCTCCAGTGTGTGCACCATGTGGCCAACTTCTGACGTGAGCTGGAAATCCCCAGTGATGGAGAGTCACAAGCCAAAGTCTCCCTGGTGATCCCTGGGCTGAGTAACAGAACCATCAGATAACAGACACTCTAGCAAACAACACATATACCACCGAGAATTCTACCAGTGAATTTCCTTGGAGCGAAGGGCCCAGTCTAGATGTGATGTGCTGGTCTGGTCATCTGGTTGCCCAGGAAGCCCAGGTACTCCTGTAGTATCCAGGTATCATTATTCAGGAGCTCCATCTCATAACTCAAAGACTGAAGGGTCATTTGTAAAGTTGGAAAGGAATGTGTCTTGATCCATCAGGTATCTGTGGGAGAAACCCAAAGACCAAGGCTTCTCATGGAACCATCTCACACTCCCTAACCCTCCATAACACACTTCCTCCCCGAACCAAATACTCCCTCCCCTGCACTTCACACTCTCTCCGTCTCCACCCTACCTCCCTCCCTATTCACCCAATGTCACTCCCCTGTTCCTCATACACCTTCCCCCCTGTTCCCCATATGCTGAGACACCTGACAGAAGAGGGACTTCTACCCACTTGATGGAGCCACTGACCTCCCTCTCTGACCCCTTTTGGGCTCATCGGAAAGTCAGCACTGCCATGGGTTTCATTGCTCCCTTCAGGGTCTCCCCAGGATGAGCACAGTCTGCTCAGACACTCTGGGGAAGCCCTACCCCTCTTCCTGGGGTCTCCTCCCTGGCCTCACCACCCACTCTGTCATGGTTTTGCCCACAGGAGTACCTGGGCGTCCTGGGCAACCAGATGACTAGACCAGCACATCACATCTAGACTGGGCCCTTTACTCCAGGGAAATTTACCAGTAGAATTCCCAGTGGTACATGTGTTGTTTGCTAGAGTGTCTGTTACCTGTGGGTCTGCTACTAAGCCCAGGGATCACCAGTTCCACAGTTCCTGCTGGAGGTGGCCCCACTGGGTTTTTCCTCCTGTCTGTAGGGTTAACTTGAGCCCCACCCAGTATCGGGGCCAAGATGCTCCTGAGTGGGAGCATTGGGGAAACAGATCACCAGAGCCTTATTTTCAGATGATGTATGGGGTCTTCTATGCCCCCTAAGATAGGGGAGAATGTCCAACTCTTGATCTTTCTTCTTACTTCCCTGTCCTCAAAGGGATGCCCCAATCTGTGACACATCTCATTCCCCTTCAGCTTCAACTCTGTTTCCTTTTCTCTCCACCACGACCAGTCTCTGGGTTCTCTTCTTTGTGAGATAAGGACTCAGCCTCCCTTTCCTTTTCCTTCCCTTTCCAACTTCCACCCTTTCCTTTCTGAGAACACTGAGTGCTCTGCTGAGTTAAACGCCCTTTGTTCTATACAGGTTAAGTCTGTATAGACTTAAGGCTGCTAATCTCAGTGTCCCCACAATCAAGACAATATCACCCTTCCTTGGGGCTGCGATGACACTTATGCATTCTGAATGGAGTCCTCCTAGTCTCCAGATGGGTGGCTTCCCCATGGGCTATCCTGCGACCAGGAACATAGGCCACCCAGGTTTTCCTGTGTTTTTACTGGAGAGCCAGAGCCCATCGTGCTTGACTTTTCCTGGACATTTCTTTTACAGGGATCTTTATGGAAGCCGAATGAGCACATGACACTCACTAGAGCTGGTATTTCAATGTCCAGGAAGCGAGAGTTCCCGGGTTCTGGGAAAAGCTGAAAGAGATTGTCTTAGAGTGAACCTGACCTTGTTACTCTAGAGACTCCAGAGGAGGATCTGGGGACCGTCTTCCAAGGACCACTCCAGGACAACCTCTTCCTAGTGGCTTCCTTTCCTCTAGTCCTGCTTTTAGGCAGAGGCAGGTGTGGCTGAGCTTGGCTCTCAACCCACCCCTGGCCTGGGAGGGCACCTGGATGGCAGGTGGTGATTGTCCCTTCAAGTTTATGGTTCATGGGGGAAAAGGAGTGCCCAGAAGAAAGTGGAGGTGCTACTGTGACCATAGGAAGGACTAGATGCCAGCTCCTGTCACAACCAGCTCCCGTCAGCTGGTCCTTCCCTGTGTTCTTGGATCTGTGATTTAATCATGATCTCAGTTTCTCAGCTCTAATTCCCCTCGGCAGCCTCCAAGACACAAAAATTCCGATCCCTTTGCTGAAGCTCCTTCCCCAACTCTCCTGGTAACTCTTTTCCCTGTCCCCTCATATGGTGCCTTCTCCTGCCCTCAGTCCAGCCTTCCTTTGTCCTCTCCACACATCCTCCCAGGGGGTCCAGTCTGCCCAGGCCTCCGCTCTCCCCTCTGCCCTGATGCCTCTCAGGCTGGGTGGGCACCTCAGGTTGCTGAGCAGGAGACCGCAGCTCCGTTTTGCAGGCTTCTCTTAGACCCTCGCTGTGCACCCTAACACAACCCGAATCCACCTGTCCTTGGAAAAATCTCATTGTTTTGCACAGACCAAGTGTGAACCTAGACTCTGTCACTTTCGACTGTGTGTTCTCAGGAAAAGCAAACTAGGATGTTTGTTCGGAGCACAGTGGGGCTAGGAGCAATTCACTTTTCATATCTGGTAAAATGGGAAGGGAGTGGGCATGAAAAGGGCCTACCCAGGTCTGGAGACATGGTAGGTTTGCAAGAAATGGCTGATGTTAATGTAAGACCAGAGAGGAAGATCCTACGTGATGTATCTTAACCCACGTGGTCTCTACGCCATCATCCATCCGCACTTGCTGGCTCCCTCACACCTGCCGCAGGAAGTGGGGAGACTCAGAACTGACAGTATCGGCCAAGAGATTGGGACTGGAACCAACACAGGGACCCTAGAAGGAGAAACCAGCACTAGAAAGAAGGTTGGGAGGAAAGGAGTATCCCCCAGGGCCATGGGGGGAGCGCTGAGTGCCCCTGGAGAAAGATCTAGGAGAATGTTCATGAGCAGAGAATCTCTGAGGGGCCTCCCATACCTGGGCCTTGGCGCTGGTCTGGCCTCCATGTCCTCGTCAATTCACGGTTCCTGGGTCTGAGGCCTCCTGCTTCTGACACTTGGACTTGGTGTGACGTGATTCTCGCCAATATTCTCTAGGGCCCAGGAACCTTCTATACTCTCTGTGACAACTGGATGCTGCTGAGTCAGTGATACCATGCCCCACCTCTTCCTGGACTTAGGCCACACATGCCACCTACATCACTGATACAGAGCAAGGAATTTCTCTGCCATGTCTTTGGACAAATTTTGGCTTTGATTTCTCTCTTCTGACAAGAGACCTACCCGGACTCTTTGGACAGACAATGGGGAAAGTAAGCCCTGGGCATAACGGGGTCACTCTGGCACAAGGAATGTGGAAGGCAGGAGTCCAGGGACAGGTGGGAGGACAGGTAGGAGGACAGGGTCCACACTCTGGAGAAAGACCCCACAGAGGACTCAGCATGCCGATGAGTCAGGCTCCAGAACAACCACGCTGTGTTCCTCACAGGTGTAGGCACCATCTGCATCCAGGGACCTGCACGGAGACCCTGCATCTAGAAGACAGAGTCTGGCTAAGAGAACTTCATCCCAGCTCTGAGAGAGAGTGGACCAACATGTTCACAGTGCTCCAAGGTCAGTCCATCCGTTGATTGTTAACTAGAGAGCGGAGTGTTTTATGCCCATTACCCAAAAGCGATCATAAAGACTCAGAGCGGGTACAGAGACATTTCTAGGCCCTCCCAGGCCACAAAGAGTGGCAGGGACACATATCCATCCATGAGGGGTCACCCTGTGCTCTTTCCTCCGACCCCAGGCACCGAGCAACTGGGAGGGGGTTGTGCTCTGACCCCAAGCCAGTCCGTTTTCCTAGCGGCACATCTGGCTCTATCCTCCTCGGGGACCTCCAGTTGTCCTCAGAATACCTGTACCTGGAAGGTACTGGACATGTGAGTCTCGGGCACTGCCACCTGTTCTGCTGGCCATCCTGTCTTGGCTCCTCTTAGACTACTCTGTCCCTGGTCTGCTATGCAACGTAGAATAGTCCAGGGCCTGAGGACAATCCTGCTCTGGCTGCCCAGACAGAGCACTGGGCTCCTTGGCCTGCAGGCTGGGCAGTTACATGCTGTGTGAGGAAAACCTCAACATATTGTCCCCTGCATTCTTGGTGGCCTCCACTCCTCAGGGACACACAGAGGGTGCTCCGCCTGCTGCTGTGAGGACACTTCCCATCTTATGTGGTTCCAGACCCCCGTCCTCGCTAGTCAAGAGGACGTCCCCTAAGGGATGTCAATCCCATTTGAATCTTAGGTGGTTTCGGTGTGGACTTATCTTGGTTAGGTGTGTGGTGTGTGTCTGACTAGTTCATACTTCACTGTTCACACTTGTGGCACACACAGTTGATGCCCACAGTAGGCACAGCCCTCCTGGCAAGGGCCGGCACCTGTACCAGCATTGGGGCTTCCAGACATGGAACGGCCCAGTCCCTGTGCATGTCCCCACAGGGATGCTCTTCCTGGGAAATTATAGGGGGCTGTACGCGGGAGAGTGCCCTACTCCATTCCCGGGGGCATATCCCTCCTGTCTGACTCCTCAGCCTCTGGGGTTCCCCAAGTCAGGTCCCCGGGAACACCCTCCTTCCCTTGCCCACGCCCCAAGCTTGCCAGGGCCACTGCCCTTGACCCCTCCTGACACCTGCGTCTGCCTCTCTAACCCCGAAAAAGCCCTCTTTGTCCAAAATGTCTCCACAACTGAAAATCCACTTTCTGGTGACTTTCCAATAGATACCTGGGCCCAGGGACTCCTCCTTTGAAGAGGGTGGGGATGTCAACTGTGATGGTGTGTTAGGCCTTCTTCCCAAGGTACTTGTTGGCATCATCTGTTGGCCTCAGGGAAAAGGGCAAGCAGGATGGGGAGAAGTTCAGGATCCAGCAGAGAAAGTTGCCCAGGGCCCGTAGCTCAGGAATACATGCAGGACCTGGGACCTGAAGATGGAGGACGGGTGGGTCCGGGACCCTGGGGGTTAGTCCACCTCTGTGGCTCCTTCCCCCTTCTGATCTCCCTCGTTCCCTTCTTAGAACTCCCACAGGCTGAGGATGGCTGGATCTTGGGCTCTGCTGTGCAAACCCTTCCAACTGACCAGTGACTCTGTCCAGACCCTCCTGCAGGCTTCCCCAGAGCCTGGGACAGAGCAGCACCCAGGATCTGGGAACACCGGGGTGTCAGTCACTTCAGGGCTCCATCCACCTGCTATCTGCTCCCCAGTCCCTAGCCCTGGCACCTGTCCCCAGGGAAGCCTTGTAGAATCCTGTTATTTGGTCACATTTTTAGTCATTTGCTGGGTCTTGGGTATGAGTGACCTGGGGAGGTCCAGGGACAAACCTAAAAGGGGGAAAGAAAGGCCAGAGTGTGTGTGCAGGGGACTCTGTCAGCACGGAGCACACAGGAGACAGGCTGTATCTCTTCTTTTCCATTTGGGCACTGCTAGAGGGACCTCTTCCAAGTGATACGGAAAAGAAGGACCCTGGCATATGCTGAGTGCTGAGGGCTCAGTTGGGGCCAGAATATAAGGGGGTGAGGAATAGTGTGATTGACCAGCTGCCCTAATTGGGGGCCAGTCTCCACTGTCTTCAGCAGCGGCATGCCTCACATGCATCTTGTGTGCTATGAGCGTGTCCCTGACAGGTTTGTCACCTGTTTCCCTTTCTGGTTTTACAAACAAGAGAGGATGAACTGTCACCACAATTTCACCTAGTAACCTCTCATTTGATGACAAAGAGGGGCTGAAATGAAAATGCTTAAACAAATTAGTCCCAAATCCAGCCCAGAGGCAAATCCTTTGTACACATTGCACAAGGCACATATCGCGACAGGGCCTCCTGACAGGAGAGAAAAGAGGGTGGATGGGGGAGTCTCCTACAGGCTCAGAGGTAGGCCAGGACGTACCTTTGGCAGAGGAAAACACTGTCAGCTTCTGGTTCTCACATGCCAGCACAGGGTGACCCAGACATGCGGAGGGGTGACAATTTCTCTCCAACCCCTGGACACAGCCACTTTCCTAAGGGCCACAATCTAGAACTGCAGAACGAACACCAAGGGACTGCTGTGTCCCTGTCTCTGAGCCCAACTCTAAACATGGGTTCCCTCTCTGCCTCCTTCCCCCTGACCGCCCCTGTCCTAGGTCTCAGCCCTGGTCTCCCTGTCGACACCCTCTCTAGAGGATGAAATCTGAAAGGGTGTGGGGATGGGGCTGTTTCTTGCACCCCCGACTGTACATATAGGGCTCCTTTCCAATATGGAGACTCACTTCTCTCTCTTCTCTTATTGGGTGTCCTGTCACTTTCACACAGGGCTGGCCAGGAGGATGTGAGTCCGTTAATGAGTGTAGGGTGTCAATTTAGATCACCATCCTGTAAACTTTAGCTCAGTTTTCTCCTCCCAGAACAACTTAATGTGATGTTTGCCTCATGTTAACATCCACTACAATAGGAAATATGCAGTACATTTGCTAGTTAGTATTTGTTTAACTTGATATTTAGGACAGAATGATCCCAGAAAATAATGACAAAACATTCTTTATATTTCAACTTACTGGTTAAGACTTTAAAAGAGTTGAAATAAATATTTCATTAATAAATTGAAAGCCAATCTGAGAGTGTTGAGCATAATCTTACTGCTGTATACTGGAAACATAAAGCACAATTTCAATTAAAAAGAATTCCCTTGGATTTTTTTAAATTGATGTCTCAGGAGCTGGTTTCCCTGCTGATCTGTGTTGATGAGCTGGAGGTCGTGGTGAACGGCCTGTTTGTGTTTCTTTTTTATTTATTTTATTTTATTTTAAAATTGTGGGGTACAGTTAAGGGTTAGGTATACAAATATGCATTGTGAGGGTACCGTTGTTGATGAGGTGTGCCCTCTGTCTCCAGACAGATATTGACTACCATTAATCTCACCTCCCTTCCCCTCTCTGCCCACCCACAATAGTTTCCCGCCACTGTCAATCCTTTTCTTACAGTATTACGATAGTTGTTCAAGGTCCACTTATGAGTGAGAACATGTGATACTCAGATCTTTGTTTCTGTGAGGGATCACTCACTATTATAAACTCTAATTCCATCCAGGTTGCTGCGAAATTAATGATTTTGTTCTTTTTTATGGCTGTGTAATATTCCATTGTGTGTATGTACCACATTTTAAAAATCCAGTCCTCTTTTGATGGACAGCATGGTTGGTTCCATGATCTTGCTATTGTGAACGATGCTGCGATCTTTTTATAGAGGTATCTTTTTTATAGAGTGATTTGAGTTCTTCAGGTATATTCCCAGTAGGGGAATTGTGGGGTCATATGGAAGGTTGATTTTTAAGCTTTTAGGGATCACCACATTTAATCTCGCAATGACTGAGCCCTGGACTAGGGGGTGTCACTGGGCTAGAGGCTGCAGTTTGTGGACCACGTGGCCAATTTCTGACGTGAGACTGGAAGTCCCCAGTGATGGAGAGTCACAAAGCCAAATCTCCCTGATGATCCCTGTGCTGAGTAACAGACACTCTAGCAAACAGCACATGTACCACCGAGAATTCTAGCGGTGAATTTCCTTGGAGTGAAGGGCCCAGTCTAGATGTGATGTGCTGGTCTGGTCATCCGGTTGTCCAGGAAGCTCATGTACTCCTGTGGGATCCAAGTGTCATTATTCAGGAGCTCCATCTCATAGCTCAGAGACTGAAGGGTCATTTGTAAAGTTGGAAAGGAATGTGTCTTGATCCATCAGGTACCTGTGGGAGAAACCCAAAGACCTAGGCTGCTCGTGGGAGCATCTCATACTCCCTAACCCTCTATTGCACACTTCCTCCCCGAACCAATCACTCCCTCCCCTGCACACCACACTCTCTCCTTCGGTACCTACCTCCCTCCCCATTCACCCAATGTCACTCCCCTGTTCCTCAAATACCTTCCCCCCTGTTCCCCGTATGCTGGGACACCTGTCAGAAGAGGGACTTCTACCCACTTGCTGGAGCCACTGACCTCCCTCTCTGACCCCTTCTGGGCTCATCGGGAAGTCAGCACTGCCATGGGGCTTCATTGGCCCCTTCAGGGTCTCCCCAGGATGAGCACAGTCTACTCAGACCCCTTGGGGAGGCCCCACCGCTCTCCCTGGGATACAGCTCTGTCTCCTGCCTTGGCCTCACCATCCACTCTGTCCTGGTTCTGCCCACAGGAGTACCTGGGCTTCCTGGGCAACCAGGTGACCAGACCAGCACATCACATCTAGGCTGGGCCCTTCACTGCAAGGAAATTCACCAGTAGAATTCCCAGTGGTACATGTTTTCCTTGCTAGAGTGTCTGTTACCTGCGTGGTCTGCTACTCAGCCCAGGGCTCTCCAGTCCCACAGCCCTTGCTGGAGGTGGACCCACTGGGGTTTTGCTCCTGTCTGCAGGGTTAACTCGAGCCAGTATCGAGGCCAAGATGCTCCTGAGTGTGACCATTGGTGAAACATATCACCAGAGACTTATTTTCAGATGATGCATGGGGTCCTCTATGCCCCCTAAGATAGGGGAGAATGTCCAACTCTTGATCTTTGTTCTTACTTCCCTGTCCTCAAAGGAATGCTCCAATCTGTGACACATCTCACTCCCCTTCCGTTTCAACTCTGTTTCCTTTTCTCTCCACCACGACCAGTCTCTGGGGTCCCTTCTTTGTCAGATAAGGACTCAGCCTCCCTTTCCTTTTCCTTCCTTTTCCACACCCTACCCTTTCCTTTCTGAACTGTTAGTTTTTTTTTGTTTTGTTTTGTTTTGTTTTGAGTTGGAGTCTCACTCTGTTGCCCAGACTGGAGTGCAGTGGCTGCTCTCAGCCACCGCAGCCTCGACCTGTTGGGCTCCGGCGATTTTTCCACCTCAGCCTTTCAAGTTGCTGGAACTACAGGCGCGCGCTACCATGCCCGACTAATTTTTTGATTTATTGCAGAGATGAGGTCTCGCCAAGTTGCCCAGGCGGGTCTCAAACCCGCGGGCTCAGGCAATCCACTCACCTCAGCCTCCCAAAGTCGTGGGATTACAGGTTGAGCCCCTGAGTCCGGCTTGAACTGTTATTTTTTTCCTGAGAACACTGAGTGCTCTGCTGCGTTAAACACCCTTTGCTCCCTACAGGTTATGTCTGTAGGGTTGCAAATCTCAATGTCCCCACAATGAAGTCAATATCACCCTTCCTTGGAGCTGTGATGACACTTATGCATTTTGAATGGAGTCCTCCTCGTCTCCAGATGGGTGGCTTCCTCCTGGGCTATCCTGTGACCAGGCACATAGGCCACCCAGGTATCCCTGTGTTCTCAGTGGAGAGCCTGAGCCCATCGTGCTTGACTTTTCCTGGATATTTCTTTACAGGGATCTTTATGGAAGCCGAATGAGCACATGACACTCACTAGAGCAGGTATTTCAATGTCCAGGAAGTGAGAGTTCCCGGGTTCTGGGAAAAACTGAGAGTGTCTTTGAGTGAACCTGACCTTGTTGCTCTAGAGATTCCGGAGGAGGATCTGGGGACCGTCTTCCAAGGCCCACTCCCAGGACAACCTCTTCCTAGTGGCTTCCTTTCCTCTAGTCCTGCTTTAAGGCAGAGGCCAGGGTGGCTGAGCTTGGCTCCCAACCCACCCCTGGCCTGGGAGGGCACCTGGATGGCAGGTGGTGATTGTCCCTTCAAGGTATGGTCCATGGGGGAAAAGGAGAACCCAGAGGAAAGTGGAGGTGCTACTGTGACCAGAGGAAGGACTAGATGCCAGCTCCTGTCACAACCAGCTCCCGTCAGCTGTTCTTCCCTGTGTTCTTGAATCTGTGATTTAATCTCAGTTTCTCAGCTTTAATTCCCCTCGGCAGCCTCCAGGAAACAAAGACTCTGACCCCTTTGCTGAAGCTCCTTCCCCAACTCTCCCGGTAACTCTTGTCCCTGTCCCCGCCTACGGGGCCTTCTCCTGCCTGTAGCCCTGCTTTCCTTTGTCCTCTCCACACATCTTCCCTGGGAGTCCAGTCTGCCCAGGCCTCCACTCTCCCCTCTGCCCTGAAACCTCTCAGGCTGGGTGGACACCTCAGGCTGCTGAGCAGGAGACTGCAGCTCCGTTTTGCAGGCTTCTCTTAGACCCTCGCTGTGCACCCTAACACAACCCTAATCCATCTGTCCTTTGACATATCTCATTGTTTTCTATAGTTTTGCATAGACCAGGTGTGAACCTGGACTCTGTCACTTCCTACTGTGTGTTCTCAGGAAAAGGAAACCCGACCAGTCTTCATAACAAGATGGTGTTAAAAGCAATGCCGCAATCCCTATGATCATGTTAGGGAAACAGAATGCAGTTGGACATGAAAAGGGCTTAGCCCAGGTCTGGAGGCATGGCAAGTTTACAAGAAATGACAGGTATAAACTTAAGGTAAGTGAGGAGGACCCTCACTCCCCATCATCCACCTGGATTTGCTGGCTCCCACACACCCTTTCTAGGAGGTGGGGAGAGTCAGAATTAGAGCATCAGCTGAGAGACCCGGGAGGGGCCACAGCTGGGACCCTAGAGGGAGAAGTCAGGTTTAGAGAGAAAGATAGGAGGATTGGAATGTCCCCAGGGGTTCGAGGGTGAGAGCTGAGTGCCTCGGGAAAAACTCTAGGAGGAGGCTTAGGAGTAGAAGCTCTGAGGGTCCTCCCATACCTGGGCCTTGCGCTGGACTGGCGTCCATGTCCTAATCCTTTCACAGTTCCTGGGTCTGAGGCCTTCTTTTTCTGACATTTGTGCTTGATGTGATGTTGTGATCCTTGCCAATATTTTCTAGGACCCAGGAACCTCACATGTCATCAGAGCCACTGGGATGCTGCTGAGTTAGTGATACTGTGCCCCTTCCTTCCCAAACTCAGGCCACCCATGCCACCCACATCACTTTTACAGAATAAGGAGCTTCTCTGCCATGTTTTCCGAAAAGCTTTGGTTTTGAATTCTCCACTCTGACAAGAGGCCTACCTGAGCTGTGTGGACTTACTTTGAGGAAAGTGAGCCATAATGAGGTCACTTGGGAATGAGAAATGTAGGAAGCACGAGGCCAGGGGACAGGTGGGAGGACATGGGCCCATAAGTCATGCTCCAGGACAACCACTCCTTACTCCCTGTAGTGGCCTCTACTGGGGTCCTGACTTCCCGGGGCCTGCTGCATCAGGCGACCTTGAGGTCCTGCAGTTGGAGGACAGAATCGGCTCTGAGAGCAGGTGCCAGACCTTTATCCCAGGCTCTGAGGAGAGAAGGGACCACCATGCCCCAAGCCCTTCTACACATAAGTCCACCTATTGATAACTAGAGGAGTGTTTCATGCCTATTACCCAGCAAATCCTGAAGACTCAGAGAGATACCTAGACTTGCCCAGACCCTCCCAGCCAGCTGAGTGACACAGGGATACCCATCCACCTCTGAAGGGTCACCCTGTGCTCCTTCCTCCCACCTCAGGCCCTGAGGAACTGGGGGAAGTTGTGCTCCTGCACTGAGCCAACCCTGGAGTCCTGGAGGCAGGTCTGGCTCCGCCCTCCCCTGGGTTCTCCTGGGGCTCTCAGCACACCTGCCCCTGGAAGGTGCAGTCCCTGTGGGCCCCAGGGTCTGCCCCTTGTCCCACTGATCCTCCTGTCTTGGCTTCTCTTAGACTCCCCTGTCCTTGCTAGCTGTTATATGAGGGGGAATTGAAGTTCTGAGTCCTGCTTTTGCCTCCTGGACAGAGCACTGGGCTCTTTGCCCTCCTAGGCGACTGGTCACTTACTATGGGTAGAAAATGCCAGCACAGCGTCCCCTGCATTCTTGGTGGCTGCCACTCCTCATGGAAAGACAGAGGGTGCTCTGCCCTCTGCTGTGAAGTCCCTCTCATCTGATGTGCTCCCACACCTTGGTCCCCCCTAGTCAAGAGGATGTCCCTGCAGTGTCAGACCCCATTTGAGTCTTGGAGTATTCCGATATGAACTCATCTTGGGTATGTTGTGTGTGTCTCACTAGTTTACACTTACCTGCTCATGTCTCGCACACACTGTTGTTATTCTCAGTGGGCACAGCCCTCCTGGCCAGAGATGGCACCTATACCAGCCTCAAGACTCCCAGACACAGAAGCACACTGATCTCTGATCATTCAGGTGTTGTCCTGATCCAGCCAGCTCTGCTCCTGGCCCCTAGCTGCCTCCTGTGCCTGTGGGACCCTGGGAGGGCAGAGCCCACGCCTTTCCCCACCCCTTCCCAGGTGGCTCCTGCTACTCAGAGTGACAGCCTCTCCCTTGGTTCAGCTTGTATCATTTGCCCCCTAAGCCAATGTACCCATCTCTAACTCTAAACCTCCATGTCCAGAGTGTCTCCATGACTGAAAAAGTCCAGTTCCCGGTGACTTCCCAATAGATACCTGAGCCCAGGGACTCCTCTTTGAAGAGGGGTGGGGATGTCAACTGTGATGGTGTGCTTGCCCTTCTCCCTAAGGTGCTTTGCTGGAGTCACCTGTCAGGCTTCAGGGAGAAGGGCATGCAGGATGGCAAGAGGCCAACTCAGGATCTGGCAGAGGGGTCTGCACAGGGCCCAAGAACTCAGAAGACACGTAGGTCCCAGGACCTAGAGCCACCTAGACATATGGGTCAGGGATCCTGAGAAGCTTCCCTGAGAGCAGCCTTCCAACCTCTGCTCTTCCCCTACTCCAGCCTCTCTCAGGACCCCCATGGGCTGAGGATTGCTAGGCCTCAGGACCCTGCTGTGCAGCCCTCTCCACCTGATCAGTGACTTTGTCCAGACCCTTCTGAAGAGCTAGACAGGGGTAGGGGGCAGGTGTGGAGGGGTGTCTCCCCACAGGCACAGAGAGAGGCCAGGACCTGCCTCTGGCAGAGGGTAGAAAGAAGGTGCCACACTCAGGATCTGGAAATGCTGGGCTGTCAGTCACATCAGGGCTCCAGACACCTCCTATCTGCTCCCTAGTACCCACCCTGGTGCCTGCTCCCTGAGGGGAGTCCTTGCAGAATCCTGTCCTTTGATTACATTTATAGACATCTGCTGGGTCCTGAGTGCATGTGACCTGGGGAAGGTCCAGGGACAAACTTGAAAGCAAAAGAGAAAGGCCCAGAGTCTGTGTGTGCGGGGACTCTGTGGGCAGAGGGATCACAGGAGCCAGATTGTGTCCTTACTGTAATATCCCTCCCCAACCAGGGCTCTGCACAGGATGGTCACTTCCAGGTGTTATCAAAGGGAAGGACCTTGGAGTGTGCTGGGTGCAGGGGATTCAGCTGGGGTCTGGAAGATAAAGGTGTTAGGAACAGCGTGAGTGAGCAACCATCTGCCCTAATCGGGGACCAGGTCTCCAATGTCAACAGCAGCAGAATGGCCTCACCTGTACCAGGTGTGCTGTGAGTGGGTCCCTGACAGATATGTCATCTATTTTGAGCTTTACAAGACAGAAACATTACCTGTCACTAGTTTCACATCTTTAAAGCTTCTCATTTCATGATGACAAAGAAGCCCTTAATCTAAAATGTTTAAGGCAAGTTGGTCCCAAATTCAGCCAAGAGAGAATTTCTCTGCCCCACATTGTACAAAGTGCATTTCGAGTCAGGGTCTCCAGACAAGAGAGAAAGGAGGTGGGCGGGGCTGGGGGGGGGTGTCTCCCCATAGACACAGAGAGAGGCCAGGACCCTCCTCTGGCAGAGGGTAGACAGGAGGTGCCACTGTCAGGGCTTTTGGCTGCCTTGTGCCAGCACAGGGTAACCCAGACTTGAGTGGTGACAATTCCTCTCCAGCCCCTAGATGCAGCCACTTGCCTAAGTGCCTCAACCTGGAACTGCAGGGTGAGCACCCCAGGGACTGCTGTGCCACCTGCAGGTGGCCCCATGGTCCTCACCTGCCCCCCCCAAGAAACTGACAGTCTTAGGGGCAGCAAAGGCCCAAAGACAACAGGCCTTTTCCCGGTCCTCCTGGGGCCAGGGCAGGGCAGCATTCTGCAAAGGCATCAATGGAGCCTAGGGGTGAACTTGGGCCCCAAGTCAGTCCTCAAGTGACAGAGGTGAGAGCCTGCACCTCCTTAAGTCACCTGGACGAAGAAGGCAGGAGGTCCTACTCTTTCCTGGGAATGGCAGCCCCTTCTTCATGTCTGCATCAGGAACATTGCGTGAACAACCCCAGGTGAACAAGGTGAAATAATCCTGAGTCCTGCAGCAGTTTCCACCAGAGCCGGGAAAGTTCCCAGGACAGGACAGAACCTTTTTCCACACAATGGTGGGTTGGGTTCAGGGAGTGTTGCCTCCTGAGCATGTGTAGGGTTCCCAGGGTTTACCCTGGTCCCTGCAAGGTTGCCCAGTAAGAGTCAGACTGGTCAGAGGGACAGACCAGGAGAAGGATCCTGGAGAGGCGCTCAACCAGGGCCCTGGGACCAGAGTGGAGGTTCCATCTGGGTCTGGGGTCCACGTTGCTCTGTAGGGATTCCCAACTTGACTGCCACTGTGTGGGCTCTACCGGCCCTCTAGTCAGTAGGGTCGACAGGCTGCCAGTTCCCACCCAGGTTCTCAGCAGTGCTCCTAAGGACTGCATGTAGTGCCCTCTTGGGATCTGTTGGTCCTTTAGTTCAAGAGCAAAACTCTCGGCGAGGCCCTAGGACTCTAGGGAGTGGGCTGAGAAGGTCTGGGGAGCAGGGGCCCTGGGGGACGGAGGCCTGAGGAGCAGGAGTTGTGGCTTGCGTTTGCCTTTGGATGGCAGGGAGTACTGTTTGCTGGACTGAGGCCTTCTTTCCTCTCCCAAGTTGACTTCTTTGCTCTGAGTGACCATATTTCGTCAAATTTTTAATCATTTGCTTCCAAAGTTGGAACTGGGGCTGTTGTCAGAACCCAGAAATCAAAACAAAAGGGTCAGGGTTGATAATGAGGTCCTGTCATCACCCTCTCCATGTGAAGTATTGATGTGGGTTTTGGTATTGGGTGTGTCTGGGGTATTCCATGGAAGTTTCCTTTTTCTTCTCTCTCTCTCTCTCTCTCTCTCTCTGTGTGTGTGTGTGTGTGTGTGTGTGTGTGTGTGTGTGTGTGTGTGTGTGTGTGTGTTGGGGCCATGAGAGCAGTGGACTCTGAGATGAGGTCCTGGCAAATGGGATGGACAGGGTGGAGCATGAAGGAAGTGTTGAGGCAAAGGGTCATGGGCAGTTGGGAACCCCGGGAACACAGTGGTGGCTCTATGCAGAACTCCACCCTGGGCCTCACAGAATGATCCTTTTCACCAAGCTGAGGCCATCTGTCTTTTTCTATATTGGCTTCTCTGCCCAGAGTGACTACATCTTGTGGTCTTTTGATCCCATGGGTCTAGGAATGGAGATGACTATTGTCAGAGCCCAGAAATTAAAACCAAAGGATCAGGGTTGATGACGTGGTTCTTACATCAATCCCACCACGTGAAGTATTGAAGTGGGTGTCTGGGTGTGTCCAGATGGTGCATGTGTGCCACAGGAGCAGTGAGCCCTATTTGCCCAGTGACAGCTGTGTGAAGGGCCCATTTTGCGTGAAAGAGGTGGAGAATCCAAACTCAAAAATCCAAGATCTGGAATGTTCCAAAATTCAAAACTTTCTGAGAGACAACACAACCCTGAAAGGAAATGTTCACTGGAGCATTTCAGATTTCAGATTATTCGATTAGGAGTGCTCAACCGATGAATATGATGCAAATATTAAAAAATTCAAAACAATCTGAATTGAAACCTTCTGGTCCCAAGCATTCTGAGTAAGGGATACTCAACCTGGATATATGGCTCCTGAGGTCCCACATGACGTCATGAGATGCAAGCCACCTGCCGTCATGAGGCAAACATTTCACAGTCACAGAGCCAGGAAGTAGTGCAGAAGACCCGCGATAGACTCACAGCTGAAGCCGCAGCCTTGCCTCCTTCCGCCCTCTCCCCGGGCTCTGTCTCGGCCTCCTGAGCCTGTTGCTTCCGGGTTCAGCTTCCCTCCTTCCTGTGGCTGAGCTCTGCCTTGGGTGGCTGTACCTCCCCGCTGCCCCCTCCCTACCTCCTTCCCCCTAACTGACCCTGTCCTGGGTCTCAGCCAGGAACTCCCCCTTGGCTCCTTCCCTCGGTGGTGGAAATGGAGAGAGTATGGGGATGGTAACGCATCCCTGATTGCACATTTGGGATTCCTTTCCAGCCTAGAAGCTCACTTCTCTGCCTTCCCGTACTGTGTGTCCTGTCACTTCTACACGGGGCTGACCAGCGGGATGGGACTCTGTCAGTGAGGGTAGAATGTCAGTTTAACTTCCTCTCCTATAAGGTGTAGCCTAATGTTACTCAACCCCGAAGAAATTACTGTGACCTTTCTCCCTATAACAGGAAATACACTTATACACATGCAAGTGTTATGTAAACACTTAGAATTTATGACAGATTTACAGAGCAAAAAAAAAAAATTTGTGAGGATTCCATCCCAGCTACTCAGGAGGTTGAGGTGGGAGGATCACATGAGCCCAGGAGTTTGAGTCCAGCCTGGACAACACAGGGAGATTCCATCACCAAAGGGCACAAAAATTATGAAGCCTTCCAATATTTCATTTTATATATCTGGATTTGAAATTAAATAAGATAATTATTTCATTAATAAATTGAAAAACATTCTGAAAGTGATGAGCATACTCTTATTACTGTATACTGGAAACAAGATACACTTTTGATTAGAAGTACTTCACGCTGATTTTTTTTTATATCAATATTTTTTTTTTGATATTGTGGGGTACAGTTTAGGGTTAGGTATACAAATATGCTTCATTCAGGCACTCTTGTTGATAGGGGCTGTCTCCCTGTGATTTTTTTTTTAATGAATGTCTCTTTTTTTTTTTTGAGTTGGATTCTCACTCTGTCACCCAGACTGGAGTGCAGTGGCCACTCCCAGCCACCGCAGCCTCAACCTATTGGGCTCTGGCGATCCCTCCGCCTCAACCTTCCAAGTAGCCGGAATTACAGGCATGCGTTACCACGCCCGGCTGATTTTTTGATTTATTGTAGAGATGAATGTCTCAGGATCTGGTTGCCTTGCTGGTCTGTGTTGATTTGTTGGAGGTTTTGATGAGCCACCTGTTTGTATTTCTTGAAAGGGGTGGTTTATTCTGCTGCTCAACACAGATACTGACATCTATCCTTTTATTTCTCTGATTCTAGAAGATCAGGCGGAATTGGATGGAGCAGGGACTGGGACAGTGGACAGACAACACAGAGAAGAGATCTGGGGACAGTTACAATGACAGGGAGAGGAAGGAGGGACACGAGGTGACAGAACAGGGGGAGGCAATGAGGAAGAAAGGGCAGGACTGAGACCCACACTTCTAGGAGGAGCAGGTCACTCAGAGGAGGCTCTGAGCAGAGGAGAGGCCCGGGGAGGGAAGGGAGGGAGGACTTTCCCATCCCCTTCTGGTGACTTCCCAGGACCCTTTCTTTGGCTCTGTCCACATCACTCCAGTCTCCATTCTCGCCCATGGAGGCCATGATAATGATGTGGACCCCCGCACCCTGCAGTGTGCCCAATCCCTCCTCACATCCTGTTCTTCCTTAGGAATATAGCCGCTGCCTGGGCACAGCTGGAGCAAGGGCTCCAGGAGATGAAGCAGGCATCCCTGTAGCACTGGGTCAGGTCCAGCTTCCAAGATGTGACTCTGCATGGTGAGCTGGTTGGTGGTGGAGAGGATCCCAAGACTAGAAGAGAAAGCAAAATGTGAACAGGGAGGGAGGGTCTGAACCAGGGAGAGGCCAGGGTGGTGGGGCCTCCACATAGAATTAGAGGGGCTGGGACCTCAGGTACCTAGATGAATGAATTCCCATGCATTGCTCAAAATGCTAAATTAATGCAAACATTCCAAGATAAGCACATATCAACCAAGTAAATGCAGACAGATCAGGAGCGATGACTTCTTACTCTGCCTCAGTTCCAGCTCAGCACAGTTTTATTTCTCACACGTCTTCATTTTAAATGTTAATATTTTGTTCATAGTGGAGTTTTTGCATTAAATTTGATTTTTAAGAAATTGCTTTAAAATGCGATTTGTCAGATTATTGGGTATGGAGCCCCTCTAATTTTGTACCTGGAGTCACTCCAGGCCAGGGAGGGACTGCAAAGTTGGAGAAGGGAGGAGGGGCCAGCTGAGCCCCAAGGTCTTTGGTTTGGTGTCCCTGAGCTGAGTGTGCTCTGTCTCTCAGAATCATCAGGAGTGGCCCCCTGAACAGGTGACTGAATGAAACCGGGCCCCACCTTCACACCCCAGGTTGTGCCTGAATGATGACCTCTGCTCTGCCCCAAGCCACAGACTCTAATCTGTTGCAGGGGTGGGATCTCAGGTCAGCACACATCGCAGGTGTAGTTTCCTTAGTTTCAGCTGCAACACTAGACTCATTTCTGACTTCTGAACTCTCCTCCAGGGCATGAAAGGACAGGTGTCCACATCTTGAGAGTGAACCCCACAGCACAGGACTCTGAGATGCCCAGGAGCATGTTCCAGCCTGGACCACCCCTGCATCCTCCAGGCACCGCCCATGACCTAGGCTAGATGCCTAGCAGTCACAAGATGAACTTGGTGAGACAACAGGTCAGGAGGAAGTAAGGAAAACACTTTCACAATCTTGAGGAGGGGCAAGGGAAGCATTGCGGCCTCAGGCCTCCTTGCCCAGCAGCTGGCTGCCTTTTTTTCTGTTGCTTCCATGAGGCAGGCGTGGAGTCTTGCCGGGAGACACTGATATGCCCTGGGGAGACATCTCAGAATTTCTACACTTGTGGAGGGTGGGGCTGAAAGGACCCTAGGCTTGTGCCTACGGAAGAAAGTGTCACACATTTGATAAGATGATTAAAATTTCTACGCAACACAAGATAACATAAAGTAAACACAGGAGCCCCTGAGAGAACCTTTGCCCAGCAGAGTGAATGGCCAAGCACCATGAACACCATGACTAGCTGAGCACCTTCTCTGTCCAGACCCAGACCAGGGTTGGGAGCAGGTTCCTCTTTCCAGCCCAGACTCTTACATACCCTCCACAGGACTCATCACATACATTGAGCACCTACTGTGTGCACAGCAGAGGGAGAAGAGCTGCATCTAGCAATGGACCTGGAGGTCAGAGAGCTGAGATTGGGTCTCCACCCAGGAAGAGGGTGGTCTTGAGAGTGGGGCCCTGGTTCTCACTGGCCCAGAGACCCCAGTGACAGGGCCCAGCCCAGGCTCTCCAGGGGCAGTGCAAGGATGTCAGAGGCCAAGAAGCAGAAACACCCTTTCCTGCTTTGCTCAGAGGACTTGGAGGACAGGAGTAGAGGGGGCAGGCTTTTCTGGGGAGCCAAGGACACTGAGCATGTCAAGATGGTTCTACAGGAAGGTTCCCCCTGATTATCTGTGTCTTTCTGCTGCTCTCCTCTGCCATCAGGCAGGGGAGCAGATGTGATTTGCAACGTGGAATAAGGACATGCCTCAATTGTCCTGTGTTTCGTCTGTGCTGAGTGTCCCCTGATAATACATGGCAGAGCCAGGGTTCACCTCATGGACCAGGTGGCAGGCAGGGCTGAAGTAGGAGGATTCTGACCAGGAGAATGTGAGTGGGAGGAGGAGGGAGAGAGGGACACCACTATGTGGTCCCAGCACCAGGGACATTTTGATTCCCGGGCTTCCATGAGGTGAGTCATCCCTCCTCCACTTCTGGGCTCCTTCTCTGCCCCCTGGGTGGTGGATTACAGCAGGTAGCTCCCACCTCAGGATATCCCGTGGGACCTCAGGAGCCGCATATATGACAAAGAGTGGGCCTTACTCCGGCTGTTCTTGAGGAAACAGTCTTCCCGTGCTGGAGACACAGACACACAAGCACACACACAGTGACGTGGCAAGAAGGAACCTTCCATGGGACTTCCCAGACACACCCAGATGTTGACCTCAGCTCTGCCCCAAATCAGAGGATTTCAAGAAATCTCATGGGGGAGGGTGCTGGGGGAAACCTCGTCATCAACCCTGATCCTTCAGTTTTGATTTCTGGGTTCTGACAACAGCCCCAACTCCATCCCTTGAAGCAAGTGACCAAAAAATTGACATGTAGTCACTCTGCGTAAAGAGGCCAACCCTGGGAGAAGAAAGAGGGCCCTGGGAGGAGATCAGCCTGGGGTGTCCAAGGGCAGGTCTAAGCTGCCCTTCCATCTTCCTAGGCCCCCAGCCCCCAGGGCCCAGACCCTAATCCCCCATCACCCTTACGCTCCTGCATCTCCCCCGGACCTCACCTTAGAATCTTCCTTTTGACCTGGGGGCCTGGCAGGTCCTGTGAGGAAACTGCACAGACCCTGGGAGCTCTACTGAGACCCTGGGTGGGAACTGGCAGCCTGTTGTCTCGCCTGACTCGAGGGTGGGCAGGGACCCTACAGTGGTGGCAGAGTTAGGGCCTCCTATAGTGCAGCATGGACCCTAGAGCTATGGGTGAGTAGCCTAGTACCGCCCCAGGGTCCTTCTCCTGGTCTGTACCTCTGACCAATCTGACTCCTGCTGGCCACCTGCGCTGTCCCCACTTGTCCTCACAGGGACCAGGGCAAACCCCGGGAAGCCTGCACCTCCTTGGGAGGCGATATTCCCTGAACCCATCTCACCTACCACGTGGGGAACCGGGTTCCGTCCTGTCCCCTTGAGGGACAGGCTCTGGTGGAAACTCTAGCAGGAAGCATATGCTGAGAGGAATGCAGAGAGTCACTGTCTCTGCCAGGATTTTTTCATTGGCACAGGACAGACCTCATAGGGGGCACACCCTGCACGGGTTTACATGACCATCCCCACCTCTATCTCAATGTTCCTACCAAGGCATGGGGCCACACCCTCATCTCACTCAGAAGATGAAATGTGAGGAGGGGCTGTCATTCCCCAAGAACTGACTCCTGTCACCCTTACTTTTAAAAATGTCTTTAAGACTCACAGTTTTCAACCACTGTATCCATAAATACGTTTGAATAATAGTTTTAGATCCAGATCTGGGCACCAGACTCTACTTGTGCTGTTCATGACTAACTTGTTGCCCAGTGCTCTGGAAAAAAAGGAGACTATTTTAGCTGGGCATCTTGCTATCCACCCCTCCCAGAAAACAAAACATCACATAGGATCCCAGAACAAAGGGTCATCGCAATGGAAGGGTTGTTGGACAGGTTATTGGTAGCCTGGGCCATTGGCACACCAAGCTGGCCCTGAACAAATTCAGTGGGCTAAGATGATGATTCCAGTCAACTTCTATGCCATTCCTCTATGCCATTCTCCAAACAAATGTAGATTTTTCAAAATCTACCATTTTTTCTTTCAAATTTTTTACCCAAGAAAGTGTAAGTGACCATCGGGAAAGAGCAGAGAAACTTGTCACTAAATCAAGAAGCCAGTGCCAGCCAGGGAGCCGTCCTGGGTGTGATGAGGGTATGTCCCCATGCCCTGGTAGAAAGACAGAGTTGGATGTAAGGGTGGTCATGGACCTGTCTTCTGGGAACAGGGAAGACAGCCTGGTACAAGGCTGTGTCAGGTGTGCCCCCTATCGGGTCTGTCCTGTGCCAATGAGAAAACCCTGGCAGAGACAGTGATACTCCATGTCCCTCTAGGGCAGCAGCGATGTGTCCACATTCCTCCTTGAGGACCTGAAGAATGGAACAAAGCCCAGGTAGAAGGACAGCTCACTCTGCCACTCTGTGTCCCTTGGCAAATCATCTCCCCAGAACCTCTCTTGCCCATCAGTAAAGTGGGGGCAATTATACCTCCCTCTCAACTCTGTACTTGGAGTACAGTGGAGGGTGAACTGGGCAAGGCCTGGCATATGTCAGGCATTGGACACATCTGAGTACCCTTTCTACCCTGAAGTCAAGCTGCCTGGTGACCTGTCAGTCTTCCTGCACCCAAGATCTGGTCTGGCCCCTCAACCCAGGAAACCCTCAGGGAGCTGATGTCAAGCAGCACTGTGGGTTGGGCACCTGCAGGTGCAAGATGGGCTGTCGTGGGTAACACCTGATGCCCCTCAGAGTCTGCGCTGCAGCCTCCCTCCAGGGCGGGGGCCCGTCCTCTTGCTACTCTTGCTTTGGCCCTCTCTATCCAGGGCATGCCCTGCTGGACCAGGATAAAGCGGGGTCTATTGTCAGAGTTTGAAAGCGTTACCCCCAAACCTGCCTAGCAGTACAAAGTGTTGCCTGGAGGTAAGGGCAGCAGGTTGGGGAAAAGGTGGCTTTTTTTGGCACCTCTGGGTGGTTTCTGAGTCATATCCCTTCTACCAGGGTCTATAGGAGGGCAGGATGTGTGGCGTAGCCTGTCAGAGGATCTTGATAATATCTATGATGCCCAGGTCTATAAAGGGCATTCTGAGTGGGACAGAGCTTCCCTGAGCAGGGAGGAGCAGAAGGAGCAAGAGGAGCACAACATGGAGCTGCAGAGAAGGTAAGATGAGTCCAGCCCTGTGTCCAGGGTCCAGGTGGTGGTGACCCCTTGAAGAACCTCTACTCCCAAGCCCTTCCTCCCTCTGGGTTCCCCCTCTTCCCCACCCATCTCTCAGGGTCTCTTTGGGGTCAAGCTCTGACCTCTCAGGCAATGCCCCATTGGCTACTCCAGCCCAACTACCCTCCAGGCCGGACTCCCAGAGTCACCCTGGATGGTCACCTGCTTCCCCTCCCGTTCAGTCTATGATGAAGAACTGGCATTTCTGTTCTGGAAATGCCTATGTGTTGTGGACTAAGGGTCTACTTTCAGTTATATGACATTTATATTTTTAAAGACAAGTATTTTTGCCAATAGAAAAAGTCCTGTAAATCATCTGAAGAGAAGTCCATGGCTGTTTCTCTCCCTGATTGTCCCACTCAGGAGCATCTTGGTCCCGATGCTGGGTGGGGCTTGAGGTAACCCTGCAGTCAGGAGGAAGAGCCTAGCGGGGCCACCTGGAGCATGAGCTGGGGGTCTGGCAGAGCCAGGATGGGGTGGATGGCAAGGCCAAGGGAGGAGACCCAGCCCTTCCCCCGGGGGAGGGGCAAGGCCTCCCCAGAGAGTCTGAGCAGACTGTGCTGATCCTGGAGAGATCCTGAAGGGGCCGAGGCAGCCCAAGGCTGTGCTGGCTTCCTGATGAGGCCAGAAGGGGTCAGAAAGGGAGGCTCAGTGGGTCCAGAAGTGGGCAGAAGCCCCTCCTCTGACAGATGCCCCAGGATGTGGGGAGCAGGGTGGGAAGGAGTGTGGGGTGCAGGGGAGGGAATGTGGGCTAGAGGGGGACAGAGGTGGGATAGTACCAGGAGGCATATTCTGTCTTTGGATTTTTCCTTCCACTGTCCACAGATGCCCCATGGATCAAGACACATTCACTCGCAACTTTACCAACAATCCTACAGTCTCGCATCAGAGAGACCTACTTATGCTACGAGGTGGAACACCTGGAGGGTGACATCTGGGTCCTCCTGGATGAGTACAAGGGCTTCCTGCATAACCAGGTGACCAGCCCAGCCACCCACATGCATCCAGGGTCCTCCTAATCCGGATAGACGTTTCTCGGTGGCACATCTGGATCCCACACGTTGTCTGCCACCTGCTGCTACCCGGCCCTAGGATCAGCTAGGAGACTTCAGTTTCATGAATTTCCATGATTGGGGACTTCCAGTTCCATGTCAGAAACTGGCCACATGGTCCACAGCCTGGCCCCACTAGCCAAGTGTCACAACCATGTCCAGGGCTCAGCCATTCCTTCCTGCTGTGCTCTGAGGGGTCAGAGGAAGAGGTAAAGGGTCTACATAGGGCCAAGAAGTGTCGAGTATGCCCAATTCCAAAGTGCTTCCTGAGGACCCTCATAGGGTCCCGGAAGCAGTACTCACCAGGGACATCTTTAGAGAGGTGAGATTGGAGGAACTCAGGGCCTCTCTGACTTCACACAGCAAAGATTCGCAAGTCATCTTGGGGGCAAAAGGGACTGAAGTAGTAAAGGAGGTAGGGAGTCCATCCTGGATTCCGTCCTGACTGGGAAGAACCCACAGGAAGGCCAGGAGAACAGGCGCCATGTCAGGACGTCAGGAATGGCCAGCATTTGGGGAGGAGCCAGGACTGGACGGCCACAGGGTGCCTCAACTGCAGGGACATTCTTCTCTGGCCCTGCCCAGCACAGAGTTCTGCTTGACTCTGGTCCTGGAAATGGGGGCTCCTCTAGGCACTACAAGCTAAGTAGGTGCCTGGCAGGACCCACACCCACTGCTTAGGATGTCCTTTCAAAGATAGCAGTCTCCATAGCTGTTTAAACTAGACTAGCCCAGGAGTGACCCACAGCCCCTTCTCAGAACAGACTGTGTCATCCATTTCACTCCACCGTCCTCCCAGCAGTGGTGTCCTGGGCTGGACTATTTCCCAGTTCCAAGGGGGAAAAAAAATCTGTCATTCTGCTGCTTGGATAAAACACTGTAATTCTTTGGGCCACCACAATGACAATTAAACCATGACCCAAAGACCTTCGCCATTTAGGTGTAGTCCTGCTTGGGGCCCCTTGTCCTCAGTCCTTCCTGCAAAAGGAGCCCGTTTTGTCTGAGTCTATGTCATTCTTTGACTCAACACAAGGTAAAGCATAGCTTCTAGAATTATGGGTCAAATATGGGGTAGAGGTAGGTGAACTGATGGGCAGAGGAGCTCAGTCCTCCATGAAGGGAATACAACCAGTTCCTTGGCATCAGGCCAATGACCTTGGGGTTCACCTGGCTCCCCCTCCCTCCTCTGGCTTTTCAGCCCCTTTCTGCAGGGCCCAGCCTGAAGTGACCTCAGGTGCAAAATTAGAGGGGTCTCCAAATGCTTAGTAATCAGAGATATCATATTTCAATGTAAAGTTAACATGTAATACAATATGTTAAAAATAAAAAGGAAAAGAAAACTTTCATGCCGAACAAAGCAGGAATATTTTAGAAAACAGACAGTGCCCAGTATATTGGAGCTGGGGTGGAATAAAAAGTCATTCGTCTTGATCCTTCTGTATTTAAATGGTTGATGTTTGTGCATCTTGGAATGTTTGCATTAATTTGCTGTTGTGAATGCTGCATGGAAATCATGCATCTTGGTATCTGAGGTCCTGGCCTCCTCTAATTCTGTGTGAGGGCCCCGCCTCCCTGGTCTCTCCTTGGACAGTCCCTCCCTCCCTGTTCACACTTTGCTTTCTTTTCCAGCCTCAGGATCATGCCCAGCCAGCTCTCAATGCAGAACTGTGCTTCCTGGCAACTGGACCCAGCCCAGCGCTACAGGGTTACCTGGTTCATCTCCTGGAGCCCCTGCTTTGGCTGTGCCCAGGAAGTGGCTGCCTTCCTGAGGGAGAATAGACATGTGAGCGTGCACATCTTTATTGCCTGCATCTGTCAATTCCACACCCAGTGGAAGAAGTTGCTGACCACACTGCAGGAGGCTAGGTCCCATATCGCCATCAAGACCCGCATGGGTGAGAGTAGAGCCCTGTGGTAGGGTGGGGCCATGACAAGAACTCTAGGAAGTTACTAGAAAGGGGTGAGAGGGTCAGATCTCTGGGGGAAAGACCTTGGTCAGCTATCTGCAGAGCTGATGGAACCTGACTTCAGGGTATATTGGAAGAGACAGTCCAGTCCAGGAAGTGGGTTCCCAGGGAGGGGAGGGAGGGTGGTGGGAAGTGGAAGGACTTGGGGGATTCCAGAAAGAATGAGAACTCAGATTCCAATAGAAAGAAAGAGTTTGATGAAGGATCTATGTCCCTAGGGAAGGGAAAGGAAAAGGAAGGGACTGAAATTGGGATTTGGAAGAGCTGTTCCTAAGAGTCATACACTCTGGATGCCTCCACTCCACTCACAGTGGTAGCTTGAATGATCTCCCCTGTCCCTTTTCAGCATTTGCGTATGTCTGGAACACCTTTGTGGACCACCTGAGAAGTCCCTTTCAAGCCTGGGAAGGGCTGGATCAACACATTCAAGCCATAGCGCAGATCCTGGAGGACATTCTCTAGGTGAGGGCCTCTTCCCTCTGGCTAGGGTCTCATCTGCCTCCTCCCTCATTTCTCTCCCTAAGCCTCTCTTTCCAATCTACTCAGAGCCTCTTCTGAGTTACCTACTCCCCCAGGGGCATCCATCTCCATTCCGCCCCTTCCTCCTCACCACCTCCCCCTGCTCTGTCACCTTGTGTGTCTCCCCTTCTTCTCCTTGTCATTGTAACTGTCCCCAGACCTTTTTCTTGTTTGGTCTTTCCACTGTCTCACTCCCTGCTCCATCCAATTTCACCTGCTCTTCTAGAGTCAGAGAAACTGAAGGATGGACGTCAGTATCGCTAAGGAAATCAGGAGACCTGTGTTGAGCACCAGAATAAATACCTCTTTCAAGAAACACAAACAGGCCGCTCACCACAACCCCCAGTTCATCAGCACAGACCAGCAAGGAAATCAGCTCCTGAGACATTGATTAAAAAAAAATCAGAGGGAAATCCTATTAGTTGAAAATGTAATTAAATGATTATTTTAATTGTTTTCATATGTAGACCAATAAAATGAAATATTAAGAATTTTCCATACAATTTTTGCTTTGTAATAACATCACGAATTCCCAATGCTTAAATGAACACTAGCAAATGTGTAAACAATTTCCTACTGTCGTGGCCCTTCATGTGAGGCAATGGTCATGCTAAATCCCTCTGGATTGAGAAAACTAAGCTATACCTTATAGGAAGTTGATCTAAATTGAGACCTTACCCTCACTGACAGGGCCTTATCCTGCTGGCCAGCCCCATGTGGAAGTGACAAGCCACCCAATAAGAGAAAAGAGAAGTGAACCACCATGTTGGAAAGGAACCCGAAATGGGCAATCAGGGAGGCGCCAGCAGCAGTCCTGTGCTCACACCCTTCCCAATCCCACCCCGAGAGAGGGAGCCAAGGAGGAGGCCATGGCTGAGACCCAGGACAGGGTCAGTCAGCGGGAAGGAGAAGGGAGAGGGCTGGTGTCTGGGGCCAGGCCCAGGGATGGGTTAGCAGGGAGGAGCAGCCTATGGGAGACATGAGCAGGGACCAGTGTCCTTCTGTGTCTGGGAACCCTGATGCTGGTATAGATGTCGTCTCTGGTCAGGAGGGCTATACCCATTGTGTGCACCAACAGTGTGGGCTGGGTGTGAACAGGGAAGAGTGAACTAGTGAGACACACACAACACACCCAAGATGAGTTCATACCAGAGCCCTCTAAGACTCAGATAGGGCTGACACCCTTGGTTCCACTAGAGGGACCAAGGTGTTGGAGTACATTGGATGGGGGGGGCCTTATAGCAGAGGACAGAGCACTTTCTGTCTCAGGAGGCAGAAAGGGAGCCCAGGGCCAGGGCAAAAGGATTCAGGACTGTGGCTTCAGCTCTGGGTCTGTCCCGGGACTTCCACATTGGCTCCTGGCTCTGTGACCTGTGGAACATTTGCCTTATTACATTTACCTGGAAAGGTCCCAGGACAGGACAGAACCGGTTCCATATCTCATGATGTCCTAGGAAACCTCAGGGGTCATGTTTATGACTAAGAAAGGGCCTCACGCACAGCTGTTCCTGGACAGAAAGAGTTCACTGCTCGCCTGGCCAGATACACACACACACACACACACACACACACACACACACACACACACACACACAGCGGGTCACAGAGTGACAGACACCTTCTTGGGGTTCCCAGACACACTCAGACACCTCCTCAGCTCTATCCCACTTAGAAGATTTCAGCATTTCCCATGGAGTGGAGTTGGTGTAGGAAGGCCTGGTCATCACTTCCCCTCCTTTACTTTTGTTTTCTGGACTCTCAAAACAGCCCTGCCTCTTCTCCATGCCAGCAAGTGACCTAAAATATGCAGTCATTCTGGGCAGCGTGGCCGATCTAGGGGAGGACTGAGACCTCCTTCTGGTGAAGGAACCTCTCAATTAGCAATTTCAGAAGACAGGATCCAGAAGACCTGTCCCCATCCCCCAGAAACCCCTCTCTCAGAGCCGGGCTTCTGTGGCTCTGTTCCCAGGGTTCCATCTCCAAGTTTTGTTTCGGTCCTGCGGGTCCTCTGAGGGGACTGTACAGACCCTGGGAGCACTGTGGAGACCCTGGGGGGGAACGGGTAGCCTCTTGTCTCTCCTGACTTGAGGGCAAGCAGGGCCGTATGGTAGTGACAGAGTGGGGACCCACTACAGAGTAGCATGGACCACAGACCCAAGCAGAACACCCTTTCTGGTCTCTGGGTGACCCAGATGAGCAACGCAGCACCTCCCAGGGTCCTTCTAGTTGTTCCTCTCTTCCTCTCAGTCTTGTGGTTGAACCTCCCCCAGGGCACACGTTGTGCAAGCAGATATCTGTAAATGTAACCAAAGGAAGCAGATAGGAGGCGGCTGGAGACTTGATGTGGCTGACAGCCCAGTGTGCAGCTCAGTCCCAGGTTCCACGGCAGCCCTGTGGGAGGGTCTGGACGCCTGCGCTGTTCCCACTTGTCATCACAGGGGCCAGGGCGAACTCCAGAAGCCTGCACCTGCTCCGGAGGTGACACTCCTTGAACCCATCCCACAACTTTGTGGGAACAGGTTCCGTTCTGTGCTGGGACCTTTCTGGGCTCTGGTGGAAACTCCTCCAGGACCTGGGATTATTTCACTTTATTCACTCGGGGTTGTTCACTCAATTTTCCCAAGGCAGACATGGAGGAAGGGCTGACATTCCTGGGAAAGGGCAAGATCGCCTGCCTTCTTCCTCCAGGTGACATGCAGGCTCTCACCTCCATCACGGGAGGACTGACTTGGGGCCCAAGTTCACCCCCAGGCTCTATCAGTGTCTTTGCAGAATCCCACCCTGGCCCCGGGAGGACCAGGAAGGGGCCTGTTGTCTCTGGGCTTTTGCTGCCCCCAAGAGAGTCAGGCTCTAGTGGCCTGGTGGAGGCAGCTGTGGAGGGCAGCAGTCCCTGGGGTGCTCATCGTCCCGTTCCAGGTTGCGACCCTTAGAAAAGTGACTGCGTCCAGGGACTGCAGAGAAACTGTCACCCACCCAGTCTGGGTCACCCTGTGCTGGCACATGGGAGCCAGAAACCCAGATAGTGGCTCCCCCATCCACCCTCTGCCAGGGGAGAGTCCTGGCCTCCCTCTGTGCCTGTGGGGAGACACCCCCTGCCTTCCTTTCTCTCTTGTCTGGAGGCCCTGCCTTGAAATGCACCTTGTACTATGTGTGCAGATAATTTATCTCTTGGCTGGATTTGGGACCAATTTACCTTAAACATTTTAGATCCAGGGCTTCTTTGTCATGAAATGAGAAGTTTTACAGATGAGCAACTAGTGACAACAGATTATATTTCTATCTTGTAAAGCTCAGAACAGATGATACACCTGTCAGAGACAAGCTCACAGCACAGGTGGTGCAGGTGAGGCCGTTCTGCTGCTGTTGACAGTGCTGGCTCCTGATTAGGGCAGCTGGTCACTCACACTGCTCCTCACACCCCTATCTTCCAGACACCAGCTGAGCCCCCTTGCACCCAGCACACCCAAGGGCCCTTCCTCCCGTGACACTTGAGAGGGGAGCCCCAGCTGGGAAGGGAGGTCACAGTAAGGACACAGCCTGACTCCCATGAACTTCCTGCTCACAGAGTCCCCTGCACACATACTCTGGGTCTTTTTCTCCCCTTTTCAAGCCTGTCCCTGGATGTCCCTCAGGTCACACTACCCAGGACCCAGTAGATGTCTGTAAATGTAACCAAAGGACAGGATTCAGCAAGAACTCCCCTCAAAGACCAGGTGCCAGGAATGGGGACTAGAGAGCAGATAGAGGTCGGTGGAGCCCTGAGGTGACCAACAGTCCAGCATTCCCAGATCCTGGGGGCTGCTCGGTTCCACGCTCCAGGGCAGCCCTGCAAAAGGACCTGGACAGAGTCACTGGTCATCTGTAGGGGGCTGCACAGCAGGGTCCTTAGGTCAGCAATCCTCAGCTCTTGGGGGTCTTGAGAGAGGCTGGAGGGAGGAAGAGCAGAGGTGGGAAGGTTGCACTGAGGGAAAAGCTCTTGTCGCCCCCAGGGCCATGACCCACCCACCCTCCACCTCTAGGTCTCAGGGCCTGTGTGTCTTTCTGAGCTCTTGGGCCCTGTGCAGCCACCTCTGCCAGACCCTGAATTGGCTTCTCACCATCCTGCTTGTCCTTCTCCCTGAGGCCCAACAGGTGACTCCAGCAAAGCACCTTAGGGAGAAGGCCTAACACACTCTCACAGTTGAAATCCCCATCCTTCGTCAAGGATGAGTCCCCGGGCCCAGGTATCTATTGGAAAGTCACAGGGAAGTGGACTTTTCAGTCATGGAGACACTCTGGACAAGGAGGGGCTTATCTGGGTTATAAAGGGGAAGGCAACATCTGGACAAGTCATGGGACAGGACACCTGGCCAGGTTGGGGTGTGGGCAGGGAAAGGAGGATGTACCTGGGTGGGTAGACCCAGGAGACTAAGGAGTCAGACAGGATAGAGATGCCCTCAGAGATAGAGGCACAGAGCTTCCCAGAGAGCATCCCCTGGTCTCCCCACTAAAAGCTCTGAAAGATTGTGGTGGCTGGGACTCCAGGAGTGTATTGGCTTGGGGGGACAGATGATTCAGGTGAGCCAGGGGAGAGGCAGGAGCCACCTGGGAAGGGTCGAGGAAGGGTGTGGGCTCTGCCCTTTGAGGGTCTGGCAGGAAGCGACCAGAAGCGACTAGGGGCGGGAGCAGAGCTAGCTGGATGACAATGACACCCTCCTTCAGGAAGAGCAGGCCTGTGGGTGATATGAGCAGGGACCAGTGCCCGTGTGTATCTGGGAGCCCTGATGCTGGTATAGGCTCTGTCTCTGGCCAGGAAGGCTGTATCCATTGTGTTTGCCAAGAGTATGGGCTGGGTGTGAGCAGAGAAGAGTGAACTCGTGAGACACACACAACACACCCAAGATAAGTTCACACCAGAACCCTTTAAGACTCAAATGAGACTGACACCCTTGGTCCCTCCAAAGGGACCAAGGTGTGGGAGCACATTAGATAGGAGGGGCCTCACAGCAGAGGGCAGAGCACCCTCTGTCTGTCCATGAGAAGTGGCGACCACCAAGAATGCAGGAGGCACTGAGCTGGAGTTTTCTACCCACAGCAAGTGACCAGCCACCTAGGAGGACAAGAGCCCGGTGCTTTGTCCAGGAGGTCAGGGCAGGACTCAGAACTTCAACGTCCCCTCATATAACAGCTGGTAGGGTCAGTGTGGACTAAGAGAAGCCAAGACAGGGGGATCAGCGGGACAAGGGGTAGACCCTGGGGTCCACAGGGCCAGCATCTTCCAGGGGCAGGTATGCTGGATGCAGCAGAAAGACCCGGGGGAAGACGGAGCCAGACCTGCCTCCAGGACTCCAGGGCTGCCTCGGCACAGGAGCACAACTTCCCCCAGTTTCTCAGGGCCTGAGGTGGGAGGAAGGAGCACAGGGTGATCCTTTGGAGGTGGGTGTGCATCCCTGTGTCACTCTGCTGTCTGGAAGGGCCTAGACAAGCCTAGGTACCTCTCTGAGCCTTCAGGATCTGCTGGGTAATGGACATGAAACACTCCTCTAGTTATCAATAGATGGACTGATGTATAGGAGAGCTCAGGGAATGGTGGTCCCTTCTGTCCTCACAGCCTGGGATGAAGATCTGGCGCCTGCTCTCAGGGAAGATTCTCTCCTCCAACTGCAGGACCTCAAGGTCCTGGATGCAACAGGCTCCGGGAAGTCAGGGACCCTGTAGAGGCTGCTGCAGGGAGTAAGCAGTGGCTGTTCTGGACCTTGACATAAAGGAGCACTGTGGGGTCTTTCTCCAGAGTGTGGACTCCTGTCTTCTGTTCCCTGGCCTCCTACCTTCAATGTTCCTCATGTCCAGAGTGACGCTGTTATGGCCAGGGCTCACTTTCCCCATTGTCGGTCCGCAGAGTCCAGGTAGGACTCTTGCAAAGTAGGGAAATCAAAACCAAAAGTTGTCCAAAGACATGGCAGAGAAGTTTCTTGTTCTGTAAATGTGATGTGGGTGGCAGGAGTGGCCCAAGTTTGGGAAGGGGTGGGGCACAGTATCGCTGACTCAGCAGCATCCCAGTGTCTCTGATGGCATATAAGGCTCCAGGGCCCTAGAGAATTTTGACAAGGATCACAACATCACACCAGGCACAAGTGTCAGAAGAAGGAGGCCTCAGAACCAGAAACCGTGAGGGGACTAGGACATGGAGGACAACCCAGAACCAAGACCCAGGTATAGAAGGCCTCTCAGAACTTCTCTTCTCCTGAGCCTCCTCCTAGAGCTTTTCCTTGGGGGCACTCCGTTCTCACCCTCTAACCCCTACGAAATCTCCTCTCTTTTTGGTCCTCTCTCTGGACCCTGCTTCCCCCTCAGGGGTCCCAGCTGTAGCCCCTCTCTGGTCTCTTGGCCAATGCTCTCAATTCTAAGTCTCCTCCTCCTGGGGCAGGTGTGAGGGAGCCAGCAAATCCTGGTGGATGACGGCAAGTGGGTGAAGATGGATCCTCTTCACTTTACACCTGCGATTTCTTGCAAACTTACCATATCTCCAGACCTGGGCTAAGCTCTTTCTATGTCCAACTCCTTTCTGTTTTCCCTTTATGAGCAGTAGGGACTGCTTTTAGCACCATCTTGCTAAGAAGAATGGTCTTGTTTCCTTTTCCTGAGAAAACACAGTAGGAAGTGGCAGAACCCAGAATCACACTCAGGTCTGTGCAAAACCAGAGAGACTGAGTTTCGCCTAAGGACAAATGGATTAGGGCTATGTTAGGAGGCACAGTGAGGGTCTAAGAGAAGCCTGCAAAACAGAGCTAGGGTCTTCTGCCCAGGAGCCTGAGGTGCCCACCTGCCCTGAGAGACATCAGAGCAGGAAAACTGAGGCCAGGGCAGGACTGGACTCCCAGGGAAGATTTGTGGAGAGGGCGAGGGAGGGCGGGAGAAGGAGTCGAGTGAGGGGACAAGGGCATAAGTCACCGGGAGCATTGGGAGGAGGAGCTTCAGCAAAGGGGTTAAAGTCTTTGTTTCCTGAAGGCCACCAAGGAGGATTAAATTTAGAAAACAGCAGCACCTCCAGGACCCTCTGGAATGTCCCTTCCCCCATGGACCACAGTCTTGGAGGGACAATCACCACTGTCACCCAGAGCCCTCCCAGGACAGGGATGGGTTGGGAGCCAAGTTCAGCCCCTCAGGCCCCTCCCTGAAAGCAGGAATAGAGGAAAGAAAGCAACTAGGAAACATTTGCCAGGAGTGGGCCCTGGAAGGCAGTCCCTGGATCCTCCTCTGGGGTCTCCAGAGCAACAGGATCATGTTCTCTCCAAGACCTTCTCCTTCAGGTTTTCCCGGAACCCGGGAGCTCTCGCTTCCTGGACATCTAAATACCTGCTCTAGTGAGCATCCATGCTCATTCTGCTCCCATAAAGACCCTTGTAAAGATATACCCAGGGAAAGCCAAGCAAGATGGGCTCTGACTCTCCAACAAGGATGCAGGGGGACCTGGGTGTGCTTTGTGCCTGGTCGCAGAAAGCATCAAGAAGAAGCCACCAACCTGGAGACTGAGAGGACTCCATTCAAAGTACATAAGTGTCCCTGCAGCTCCAGGGAAGGGTGCAGACACTGAGATTAGCAGTCCTGCAGATTTAGCCTGTAGGGAGTGAAGCATGTTTAACTCAGCAGAGTGTTCACTATTCTTCAATATGACGATGAAAAACTGATGGTTTGAAAGGGAAAAGGTGGGGTGTGGAAAGGGTATTAAAAGGAGAGGGAGGCTGAGTCCTTGTTTCACAACGATGAGAGCCCGGAGACTGATCGTGGTGGGGAGAAAGGGAAACAGTTGAAACTGAAGAAGGAGATGTTGCGAGACAGAAACGGGTGATATCCCTTTGACGGTATGAAAGTAAGAAGGACCAATTGAGTGGTGGAAAAATCTCCCTTTTCTTAAGGGATGTGGTAGAGCCCGTGAATCATCTGAAAAGTGGTCCCTGGCAATCTCTTTCCCCAATGGTTTCACTCAGGGGCATCTTGGCCCTGATGCTGGGTGGGGTATGAGTTAATTCTGCAGACAGTAGGAAAAGACCAGTGGGGCCATCTCAAAGGGACTGTAGGGCTAGCAGAGCCAGGATGGTGTGGATGGTGAGGCCGAGGGAGGAGACCCAGCTGTACCCATGGAAGGGGGTAGGGCCTCCCCAGAGGATCTGAGAAGACTGTGCTTGTCCTGGGGAGACTCTGAAGGGGCCAAGGCAGCCCCAGGCTGTGCTGACTTCCCCATGAGCCCAGAAGTGGTCAGAGAGGGAGGCTCAGTGGCTCCAGCAAGTGAGCAGAAGCCTCTCCTCAGATGTCCCAGGATAGTGGGGAGCAGGAGGGTTGGTATATGAGGCACAGGGGAGTGACGTGGGGGTGAAGAGGGAGGGAGGTGGGGTGGAGGGTAAGGAATGTGGGGTGGAGAAGGAGAGAGTGTGGTGTGCAGGGGAGGAAGTGGCTGGTTCAGTGGGAAGGAGTGTGGGATGGAGAGTTAGGGAGTGTGGGGTGGTCTGATGAGGAGCCTAGGTCTTTGGGTGTCTCCCACAGACAGCTGATGGATCAAGACACATTCATTTCCAACTTTAATAATGACCCTTCAGTCCTTGGACGGTGCCAGACCTTCCTGTGCTATGAGGTGGAGCACCTGGACGATGACACCTGGGTCCCACAGGACAAGTACTTGGGCTTCCTGCGCAACCAGGTGACCAGACCAGCACATCACATCTAGGCTGGGCCCTCCACTCTGAGGAAATTCACCAGTAGAAGGTTCTCAGTGATGCATGTGTTATTCCCTAGTGTCTGTCCCCTAAGTGTTCTGCTACTAAGTGCCCTAAGTGTCCCCTAAGTGTCCCCTAAGTGTTCTGCTACTCCACCCTGGGATCACCTGGGAGACTTTGGCTTCATGATTCTCCACTATTGGGGACTTCCAGTCCTATGTCAGAAACCAGTCACGTGATCTTCAGCCCTGGGTCAATAGCCCTGTGTTATCCCCTAGTGCAGGGTTCAGCCATCCCCTCCTGCTGTGCTCTGAGGAATCAGCAGCAGAGAAAAAGGGTTTGCACCAGGGCCAGTTGGTGTCCGGTCTCCCAACACCAAAGTGCTTCCTGAGGACCCTTCAGGATCCCCTCCCAGAAGCGGCCTCTCGCCAGGGGCATCTTTAGAGAAGTGGGATTAGAGAACTCAGAACCTTCCTGACTTCACAGGGCCAAGATTTCCAAATGTCTGCTCCTGGACATCATCCTGGGGGAAGAGGGATTGAGGCAGGAGAGGAGGCAGGCAGGTCGTCCTGGGATTCTGTCTCCCAGCATAGAACCCACAGGAAGGCAACGAGAACAGGCACCATGTCAGAATGTCAGGGACGGCCAGCATTTGGGGAGGAGCCAGGGCTGGATAAGCCACAGAGTGCATGAGCTGGAGGGACATTCTTCCCTGACACTGCTCAGTACGATCTCTAGCTGGAGATGCTGAATTCTGCTGGCTTCACTCCTGGAAATGGGGACTCCTCTGGGCACTAGGAGCTAAGCTGACGCCTGGCAAGACCACACCCACTGCTTGTAAGTTCTTGTCAAGGACTCCAGTCCCCATAACTGCTTAACCGGTTGTACTGGCCCAGAAATAGCCCACAGCCCTTTCTCAGCACAAACTGTGTCATCCATTCCAACCTACTGTCTTCTTGGCAATGGTGTCTTGGGCTGGACTCATCCCTTTCCATATCCCCTTTCCTTGCTGCACTGGTATCCTCTGGCTGGCTAACTCCTATTCCTAGTGGACAATGCTTCACTCTACATTTCAGACGGTGGGCTTCACAGTGACAGTTACCCCACGACTCAGGGACCTTCTCCTTGGCATGAGTCCTGCTAGGACACTTTCCCCCCAGTCTTCTTTGTCAAAGGATCCCTTTTGGCCTTAGTCGATTTCACACTTGAGCTCAGGACATGTTATAGCACAGTTTAGAAACTTCTAGAAGTATGGGTCACAGATGGGGTGGTGGTAGGGAAACTGACAGGTAGGGAAAGTCAATCTCCATATGATGGGAGCACACCCAGCTCCTTGGCATCAGGCCAATGACCTTGGGGCTCAGCCCTCTCCTCCTCTCTCTTCTGGCTCTTATAGTCTCTCCCTGGGCTGAGTGTGTTGAAGGTAGTGATGTGGGGTGCAAATTCAAAGGGGCCTCCAAATGCTCAGATAAACTACATTTTAATGTAAGATGAACATTGAAGGCAATCTCTTAAAAACTAAATTCGGTACAAAAACTTCATAATGAAGAAAATATCCACATTCTAACTGAAGATAGATAGTAACAGTGCTACGATGTGGAGTGTATTGAAGCTGAGACAAATTAAGAGTCATCACTCCTGATCTTGATTGTCATAGCTGATGTTTTTCATTTGGAATTTTTGCTTCAGTTTTTATATTTTGAATACTGCATGGAAATTCATTCATCTTGGTACCTGAGGTCCCAGCCCCTCTAATTCTGTGTGGAGGCCACGCCTCCCTGGCCTCTCCCTGGTCCAGGCCTTCCCTTCCTGTTCACACTTTGCTTTCTTTTCTAGCCTTGGAAACCTGACAATGCCTATCAGGCTTGCCATGCAGAGCTGTGCTTCCTGGAGCTGGTTTCTTCTTGGCAGCTGGACCCTGCTCAGCGCTACAGAGTCACCTGCTTTATCTCCTGGAGCCCCTGCTCCAGCTGTGCCCAGGCAGTGGCTGCATTCCTGAAGAAGAACAGACATGTGACCCTGCGCATCTTGGCTGCCCGCATCTATGATTATTACCGGGGATATGAAGATGGGCTGCGCACACTCCAGGGGGTGGGGGCCGACATCACCGTCATGACCTCTGCAGGTGAGAATACAGCCTTGGAAAGAGGTGGGATGGAGTGAGTGGGGCCAGGGAGAGGGCCCTGGGAAGTTACCAGAAAGAGGCGAGAGAGTCAGCGTCCTTGAGGGAAAGGCCTTGGTTGACTGACTATAGAGAAGATAGCGACACTCTGTGACCTAACATTGGGGTCTATTGGAAGAGAGTCCAGGCAAGGATGTGAGGTCCTGGGAGAGGGGGAGGGAAATTCGTGGGAGGTAGAAGGACTTGGGGGCTTCCAGAAAGAAAGAGATGTGGACTGGTCCCAGTGTCTCATGTTTATAATTCCAGAATTTGAGGAGGCAGAGGAGGATCACTTGAGCCTAGCCTGGGCTACCTAGGGAGATTCCATTTCTACAAGTAAAATAATAATGATAATGATAATGATGATAATGAAATAAATAAAAGACTGAGTACTGGGCCGACTCAGATTCCGATGGGAGGAAAGAGTGACAAAGGAGCTGCGTCCCTGAGGGAGGGAGAAACAAAGGAGGGGACTGAGATTGGATGTCAGAGGTCTGTCCCTAAGAGTCATACACACCCTGGCTGCTTCCTGCCCACCTGCGAAGGGAACTTGACTGATCTTCCCTGTCCCTTTTCAGAGTTTGGGCACTGCTGGAACACCTTTGTGGACCACCAGGGAAGTCCCTTTCAGCCCTGGGAGGGGCTGGATCAACACAGTCAAGTCACATGGCAGAGGATGCAGGACATTCTCCAGGTGAGAGCCTCCTCTCTCTGGCTGGAGCCCCATCTGCCTCCTCCCTCCTCCCTTCCTTCCCTGAGCTTCTCCTTCCCCTCTGCTCAGAGCCTCTTCTGAGTTACCTGCTCCCCCTGGGGCATCCATCTCAGTCCTGCTCCCCACCGCCCGCCTTTTTTTGAGTTGTAGTAACTCCGTTGCCTAGGCTGGAATGCAGTAGTACACTCACGGCCACCCCAGCACCGACCTGCTGGGCTCAGGCGATCCTTCCATCTCAGTCTTCCAAGTAGCCAGAACAGCAGACATGGGCTACCACGCCCAGGTAATTTTTTTTATTTTATTGTAGAGATGAGGTCTCGCCAAGTGGCCCAGGCTGTTCTCAACCCCGTGGGCTCAGGCAATCCCCTCACCTCGGCCCCCCAAAATGTTGGGATTACAGGCTAGAGCCACCCGGCCAGGCCTTTCCCACCCCTTTCTTCTCTCTGCCTCCTCCTGCCCTGTCACCTTCTGTGTCCCTCCTTTCTCTCCCTGTGATTGTAACTGTCCAAGATCTCTTCCCTGTGTCTTCTTTCCACTGTCCCCTCCCAGTTCCATCCAATTTCGCCTGCTCTTCTAGAATGAGAGAAATTGAACGATGGACGTCAGTATCTCTAAGGAAGTCAGGTGACCTGTGACAAACAGCAGAATAAAACGCCTCTTTCAAGAAATGCAAACAGGCCACTCTCCATGACCTCCAGCTCATCAAACACAGACCAGCAAGGAGACCAACTCCTGAGAAGTCGATTTAAAAAAATCAGAGGGAATTCATTCATTGAAAATGTGTTTTATGTTTCCAGTATACAGTAGTAAGAGTGTGCTCCACACTCTCAGAATGGTTTTCAATTTATTAATGAAATAATTATTTCAAGTTGTTTTAAAATCTAAACCAGTAAAATGAAATATGAAGAATTTTTTGAAGCTGGGCTCGGTGGCTCAGCCTGTAATCCCTCGCCTTTGGGAGGCTGAGGTGAATGGATTGCTTGAGTTCGCGGGTTCGAGACCCGCCTAGGCAACTTGGCGAGACCTCATCTCTACAATAAATTAAAAAATTAGCCGGGTGTGGTAGAGCGCGCCTGTAGTTCCAGCTACTTGGAAGGCTGAGGCGGAAGGATCGCCGGAGCCCAGCAGGTCGAGGCTGCGGTGGCCGGGAGCGGCCACTGCACTCCAGTCTGGGCAATAGAGTGAGACTCCAACTCAAAAAAAAAAAAAGAATTTTTTGTAATTATTTTCCTGTATCATTTTGTCCTAAATATCAAATTAAATAAACACATGCAAATTTGCAGCATCTTTTCTACTGTAGTGGATGTTAACATGATGAGGCAAAGGTCACACTAAATCCTTCTGAGATGAGAAAACTGAGCTACAACCTTACAGGAAGGTCATCTAAAGTGATACCCTACCCTCAATGACAGTTCCATCATGCTGGCCGTTCCTATGTGGAAGTGACAGACCACGCAAAAAGAGAAAAGAGAGAAGTGATTAAGCACGTTGAAAAGGAACCCCAAAAACACAATCAGCAGAAGCTGGCAGCAGTCCTGTCCCCACACCCTTTCGGATTCCACTCCCTAAAGAAGGCGCTAAGGAGGAGGCCATGGTTGAGACCCAGGACAGAAATCCTCCAGGGGAGGGTTCTGGCCTCCCTCTGTGCCTGTGGGGAGACCCTCTTTGGCTCTGGGCCTCTTGTTAGGAGGTCCTGCTTCGATATGAATCTTGTACAATGTGGTGCAGAGAATTTCTCTCTTGGCAGATTTAGGATGAATTTATTTAAACATTTTTGTCTTAGTCCCTCATGCCATCAAATGAGTAGCTTTAAAAGGTGAAATTTTGGTGACATCCTCTCTTATTTGTAAAACTAGGAGGGGAAACAGATGACAGACCCGTCAGGGACAAACTCACAGCACACCTGGTGCAGGTGATGCCATTCTGCGGCTGTTGACAGTGGAGACCCGGTTCCCAATTAGAGTAGCCGGTCACTCGCAATGCTCCTCACACCCCTATCTTCCAGACCCCAGCTGAGCCCTCTCCACCCAGCACACCCCAGCATCCTTCTCTCCCACACCTGAAAGGAGCAGACCCCGGGCAGGGAAAGGAGGTCACAGTAAGGACACAGTCTGGCTCCTGTGAGTCGCCTGCACACATATTCTGGGCCTTTCCCTCCCACTTTCAAGCTTGTCCCTGGACATCCCTCAGTCACTTGTACCCAGAACCAAGCAGATGTCTGTAAATGTAGCCAACGGACAAGATTCTGTCAGGACCCCCCGCCTCAGGAGAGCAGGTGCCAAGGGTGGGAACTGGGGAGCAGAAAGGAGGCAGCTGGAGCCCTGATGTGACCAACAGCCCAGGGTTCCTGAATCCTGGGTGTGGCTCGGTCCTCCCTGCAGGAGGGTCTGGACATAGTCACTGGTCAGGTGGAGGGCTGCACAGCAGGGCCCTGAGGCCCAACAGTCCTCAGCCCATGGGGGTCCTGAGAGAGGCTGGGGGTGGGGGAAGAGCCAAGGTGGGAAGGTTGCTCTGAGAGAAGCCTCTCAGAGCCCCTGACCCATCTGCCTCCACCTCCAGGTCCTAGGACCTAGGTGTCTTCTGAGCTCTTGGGCCCAGTACAGCCCCCTCTGCCGGATCCTGAGTTGGCCACTCACCACCCTGCTTGCCCTCCTCCCTGTGGCCCAACGGGTGATTCCAGCAAAATACCTTAGGGAGAAGGTCAAGTACACTGTCACAGTGGACATCCTTTTCAAGGGCGGAGTCCCTGGGCCCAGGTATCTATTGGGAAGTCACTGGGAAGTGAACTTTTCAGTCGTGGAGGCACTCTGGGCAAGGAGGGGCTTGTCTGGGTTAGAGAGAGGGAAACAAGCCTTGGCAGGGGTCATAGGCAGGGGTCCTTGCCAGGCGGAGACCTAGGCAGGGGAAGGAGGACATGCCTGGGGTGCCAAATGGGGGGAACCCAGAGACTGAGAACCAGACAAGAGGGAGTTGCTCCCGAGTTGGGGGCATAGCCTTCCCCCACATGCAGCCCCCCGGGTGTCCCCACAGAAAGCTCTGGAGGGCTTTAGCTCCAGGGACACATTTGCTTGGGGTGGGGCATGTGATGCAGGTTGAAATGAGGGAAAGACTGTCACTCTGGGCAGCAGGAGACACCTGGAAAGGAGTGGGGAAGGGCATGGGCTCTGCCCTCCAAGGATCCTGCAGGGCACAGAAGGTGACTGGGGACCAGGAGCAGAGCTGGTTGAATCGGGGCAACACCCCTCTCCACGAAGGGCAACTCTTTGGGGACATGAGCAGGGACCGGGATCCTTTTGTGTCTGGGAGCCCTGATGCTGGTGCAGGTGCCATCTCTGGCCAGGAGGGGTGTGCCTACCGTGGGCACCTCTGTGTGTGGGAACAGAGAAGTGTGGGCTCTAGTCAGACACACAACACACCCATGATGAGTTCACCCTGAACCACCTAAGGCTCAAATGGGGCTGACACCCACAGGAGATGTTCTCTTGACTAGAAGGGATCAAGATCTGGGAGCACAGAAGATGGGAGGAGCCTCACAGCAGAGGGTGGTGCATCCTCTGTCTTTCCATGAGGAGTGGCAGCCACCAAGAATGCAGGAGACACTGAGCTGAGGTTTTCCACCCTCAGTATGTGACAAGCCAGCCTGGGAGGACAAGGAGCCAGTGCTCTGTTCAGGTGGCCAGGACAGGACTGTCCCCAGGACGTGGACTACCCTACATGGGACAGTTGGCCAGGGTCTGGGTGGTTAGCAGGATGGTGGCAGACCCCAGGGCTCACAGAACCATCACCTTCCAGGGTCAGGTGTGCTTGGGGAAGCAGGAGGACCCGGGGGAGGATGATGCCATACCTACCTCCAGGACTCCGGGGATGGCCTGGAGCAGCCCCACAACATCCCTTCCCCCCATCCCTCAGGGCCTGGGGTGGGAGCAAACAGCCGTAGCCCTTCTGAAGTAGGTGTGTGTCCCTGCATCACTCTGCTGGCTGGGAGGGCCTGGGCAAGCCTAGGTACCTCTTGAGTCTGCATGGTCTTCTCTGGGTAATGGGCATGAAACACTCCTCCACGCATGAGCCATCAATAGATGTGCTGATCCATAGGAGGGCTCAGGGCATTGGTCCCCTTCCCTCCCCAGGACCTGGAATAAAGACCCACCACACTCCGTTCTCCATACTGCATGCCTGGCTGGGCCTGGATGCAGCTGGCCTCAGGGAGCCTAGACCAAACACACCTTGGGCAGGCCACTATGGGGCCGAAGGGGTGGCTACCCTGGAACTGGCTCTCTGGGGTTGCTGAGTCTTTCGTGGGGCCTGAGTGTCCAGGATGCCGACACACTTGTCCTCCCTCCTGTCCCATGGCCTCCACCTTCCAGGTCCCTGCTGCCCAGAGTGACCTCATTGTGGCCAGATTTCGTTTTCCCTGGGCCAGTCCCCAAGCATCTACGTAGCGCTGTTGTCAGAGTGGGGAAATCAAAACTAAAGCTTGCCTTACAACCCAAAGGGTGTGGCATGGCAGAGAACTTCCTTGTTCTAAGAATTTCCTTGTTCTGAGACACCAATAAGGTTCATGACTTGTATTCCAAATGCGCTGTGACAGCCTCACTAACTCACCAGTTTCCAGATCCTGCAGACTATATATAAGGCTCCTGAGTCCGAGGAGCATCCTAGAAAGGACCACAGACACTCATGCTGTGATGGTGTCAGAGGTGCAAGGACGCTGGCCCAGGGACCAGGGACTAAGACGAGAGGCCAGCCCAGCGCCGAGGCCCAGGTACTGTCAGTCTCTCTGTTCCGGAGCCTCCCCCTGGCACTTTCCGGGTGGTCACTGGCCTCCTGCCATCCAAGGGCTCCTCTCCTCTCTTCTTGACCTTCTGTCTGGGTCTGGCTTCTCCCTCCAGGTCCTTGCTTGGGTTCCACCCCTGGTCTCTCGGCTAATACTCTCCATCTCCTGGGGTGGATGTGAGAAAGCCAGCAAACCCTGGTGGGTGGTGGATGGCATCAAGCCTAGTGGGTAACGATGGCACAAGAGGGATCCTCACTCTTGTCTGACATTAACATCTGCCATTTCTTGCAAACCTACCATGTCTCCAGACCTGGACTAGGCCATTTCCATGCCCAATCCCATCCCCTTTAACCTAATAGGAGCAGCAAATGGCTCCTAGCACTGCTTTGCTATGAGCAAACGTCCTTGTTTCCTTTTCCTGAGAACACACAGAAGGAAGTGGCAGAACCCAGATTCATGCTTGGGTCTGTGCAAAACCGTAGAAAACGATGATGTTCTTCTAAGGACAGACAGATTAGGGTCGTGTTAGGATGCACAGCGAGGGTCTAAGAGAAGCCTGTAAAACGGAGCTGGGGTCTCCTACCCAGGAGCCTGAGGTGCCCTCCCAGCCTGAGAGGCATCGGGAGAGCTGAGGCCTGGGCAGGACTGGACTCCCAGGAGAGGTGTGTGGAGAGAGCGAGGAAGGGCAGGGCTGAGGGCAGGAGAAGGGGGAGCAGGAGCATGAGTCACCCGGAGTGTTGGGGAAGGAGCTTCAGAAAGGGGTCAGAATCTCAAAGGTGTCCTCTTCCCCCCTTCACCGAGGCTTTCTCCTGAAGACCTATGCTTTCTATTTCTTTCCTGGAAGCCCCGGAGGCAGAGAGGTCTATGTATCCTGGTATTAGAGGGTCAGACACAAGTGCTTTCAGGTAGAGAATGTGCATACCCAGTCAACATGAAGTTAGAACAATAGTAGATAATGTGACACACATTAACTAAAACATTTGAATACGTAACCAGCCTCCTGTATTTTATTTGCTGGTCCTGGACACCCTGTTAGTTGGGGTGCGGGGAATCAGCACAGGAAGGAAAGCAGCCAGTGAGAGAGCTGGGACATACTTCCTCCTGCAGGGAGACCCGGAGCGTCCCAGCAGACACATGCATCAGCCTCAGTCCACCCAGGCCAGGCTAGCTGGCTCCTGACCACCAGTGTTGGCCTCATTGGTGGAGATTTGCTCCTGGGCAAATCTCAGTTGCTCAGCTGGGCCAAGGCTACCAGCAGCTGGAGAAGGTCCTCCATAAAGAGATGCAGGCCTGAAGCTGGCCTCAGAAGGAGAGTGGGAAGTGGCCAGGACAAGGGCCAGGGATCAGCATCCGCCACACTAAGGGAGGCACTGCCCAGTCAGCGCTTAAGGTGGTCCCTTCCTGACCTGGTCTCCATTGGCCCCTGATCTGGTCCCAGCTTTCTGTGCTGGTGGTCTCAAGTCTCGACATCCGGGCCCTACCTTCTCTGCAAGAGAATATGGGGTCCTCTTCCTCCCTTCACCAAGGCTTCCTCCTGAAGGCCTGTGCTTTCTATGCCTATCCTCCTGCTCTTTTCAACACACTTGACACTGTGCCTGGATAAAAGTGTCCTGACCTTCCCAGAAGAGTTTCTTCTCTCTGTTCATGATTCAATTACTAGGGCCATGGAAGGAGCAAGTTCCATCTGCTTCCATATCTGGACATAGAGCCTAAGGTCCCCACTGCCTGGAGGTGGCATCTGAGGGCCCAGGTCTGAGCTCTTTGGTGGACACAACAGGCTGGGTTGGGTTCTGGATACCTCGCAGCTCTAAAGCATGGGCAGGGCCTTGTATATAGCAGGCACACAATGTTTGTTGATGGAAAAGTCATTAGAGGTGGAATGTGAGACCTTGACTGGAAATGGTATGCCTGGTTTCCCTTACTGATTCTCATAGGAGACGGATAATAGCCAGGATTACTGGCTGGGGCTGATGGCCACTCACTCTGTGCTGGGCCCTGTCTCCAGTGCTCCACAGACCCTGCATTGATTCTTATACAGAGAGGAGCAGGGCATCAAGGCAAAGATGTTTCCTAAAACATTTCACACACCAAAGACTTCAAAACAGCAACGAAATCCCAATGGAGACAAATATGAATTTTAAAAATTTATATAAACAAAGACAGAGTCAATATCCAAAGTAAAGGACTTGTAGAAGAAACGTATTATCTTGAAAACAAAGGCGAGGGAATTGGCAAAGAGAAAATTAGAAAATTGTCAGAACTGAAGGGAAATGGGAAACATCAAAATTAAAAGGCCGGCAGAGAGCCTCCAGGAAGACAAGAATGGGATTGAATCCCATGCAACTGCCAATGCTCCATCTTGTTGACCTGTAAAAATGCAGTTTCCCATGGTTCCTAATAAATGCACATCGAGACCCATCTTTGTGGCATTTCATTGCAGGAACAGTTCTTAAAGCCATTACAGCACAAAATGGGGACCCTCCAGGATGAAGCGGATGTCACACTTCTCACTGGCTCAAGGATGTGTGAAGACAGCACAGCAACACATCCCATCTTCTAAGGGGAAGCCATGTCTGTCCACACTTCCACAGCCAATGTAACAAGCGCAGTCGCAGAACTGAGTTGTGTTTGGACATGTGAGACCTGAGCTCCAGGTCTTCCCACACTCCTGCCGAGGGTCTATGCACTCCAGAAGGACAAGGGTCACCTCAGAGGGAAGATGATGGCGACCCAGGAAACCACAGCCCCACCCCAACGGTAAATCAGGGAAGGCCCTGAATGGCAGCTGTCTGCTGGCCTAGAGCCACCATTCAGACACAGGAGGTGCCAGGACTCTGGGAAGACAGGTGCAGGAAAGGCATATTCAATGGACCACGAGGAAGATTGAAGCTGGGAAAGTGAGGCCACGATGAAAGCACAGATCCAAGACCACAGGGAAGGACCACTGGTGGGAGCTGGTTGTGACAGGAGCTGGCATCGATTCCTTCCTCTGGCCACAGGTGCCCTCCCAGGACAAGGGTGAGTTGGGAGCCAAACTCAGCTGCTCTGGTTCTACCCTTAATGCAACTAGAAAGCATTTGTCCCAGAAGTGGGCCCAGGAAGACAGTCTCTGGATCATCTTCCGGGGCATCTAGAGCAACAGGGGCAGGTTCTCTCCAAGGCCTTCTCCTTCAGTTTTCTCAGAACCCGGGAGCTCTTGCTTCTTGGACATCTAAATATCAGTGAACGTCAAGTGCTCATTCTGCCTCCATAAAGACCCCTGTAAAGACACATTCAGGGAAAGCCATGCAGGATGGGCTCTAGCTCTCCAACAAGGATGCAGGGAGGCCTGGGCATGCTTTATGCCTGGTCACAGAGAGCATCAGGAAGAAGCCACCAAAACGGAGATTAAGAAGATTCCATTCAAAATGCATAAGTGTCACTGCAGCTCCAAGGAAGGATGCTCTCAGCTTGGTTGTGTGGACACTAAGATTTGCAACCCTGCAGATATAACCTGTAGGGAGTGAAGCCTGTTTAACTCAGCAGAGTGCTAGCTGTTCTTCAATGTGACAATGAAAAACATACGGTTCAGAAGGGAAAGGGTGAGGGGTGGAAAGGAAAGGAAAAGGAGAGGGAGGTTAGGCTGCGTCCTACAAGAGTCCAGAGACTCATTGTGATGGAAAGGGAAACAGAGTTGAAGCTGAAGAGGAATGAGATGTGAGTTACAGAACAGTGACTTCCCTTTGAGGACATGGAAATAAGAAGAAAGATAGAGTTGGAAATTCTCTACAACGATAAGAGATGTGGAAGACCTCATGCATAATCTGAAAAGAAATCCCTGCCAGTCTCTTTTCCCTGGTGGCCCCACTTAGGAGCATCTTAGCCCCGTGCTGGGTGGGGTGTGAGTTAACCCTGCAAACAGGAGGAAAAGCCCAGCAGGGTCACCTCTAGCAGGGGCTGTGGGGCTAGCAGAGCCAGGACAGGGCAGATAGTAGAACCAAGGGAAGAGACCCAGCTGTACCCCAGGGAGAGAGGTGGGGTCTCCCCAGAGGGTCTGAGCAGACTATGCTGATCCTAGGGAGACCCTGAAGGGACCAAGACAGTCCCAGAGCTGTACTGACTTCCCGATGAGCCCAGAAGGGGTCAGAGAGGAAGGTTCGGTGGCTCCAGAAGTGGGCAGAAGTCCCTCCTCTGACAGGTGACTCTGGATGTGGGAGAAGGAAGGGAAGGAGTATGAGGTGCAGGGGAGGAGTGGGGGAATAGTCCTAAGAGGAGTCTTAGACATTTGGGTTTTCCTGTCCTTGTCCACAGATACCTGATGGATCAAAACACATTCACTCGCAACTTTATCAACAACCTGTCAGTATCTGGGCGGCGTCAGACCTTACTGTGCTATGAGGTGGAGCGCCTGGGCGGTGACATCTGGGTCTCACTGGACCAGCTCAGGGGCTTTCTACTCAGCCAGGTGACCAACCCAGCCACCCGCCTCCAAGCAGTCCCTCTCAATAAAGAGGCCTTCACATAGAGAAGGTTCTCAGTGGCACATGTGGTGTTCCACATGTCATCTGAGGGTCCTACAAACACTGCTGCTCAATCCTGGGCTCACCTGGGAGACTTTGACTTCATGATTCTCCATGACTGGGGACTTCCAGTCCCATGTCAGAAACTGGCCCCATGGTCCATGGTCCTGCACCATTAGGCCAGTGTCACCCACAACTCCAGGACTCAGCCACCACCCTTTCACTGTGCTCTGAGGGGTCAGGGGCAGAGGAAAAGGGTCTGTACCAGGGCCAAGTGGTGGTGTCACATCTCCCAATGCCAAGGTGCTTCCTGAGGACCCTCCAGGATTCTCTCCCAGAGGCAGTTTCTCACCAGGGATGTCTTGAGAGAAGTGGGATTGGAGGACTCAGGGCCTCCGTGGTTTCACAAGGCCAAGATTCCCAAGTGTCTGCTCCTGGGTGTCACCCTGAGGACAGAGGGACTGAGGCAGGAGAAGGGGAAGGGTGTCTGTCCTTGGGATCCTGTCCTGACAGGGCAGAGCCCACAGGAAGGCCAGGAGAACAGGCACCATGTCAGGATGTCAGGGATGGCCAGCATTTGGGGAGAGGCTGGGACTGGCCAGGCCTAGACTTGACCTGTCCTGGTTACACTTCCCATCCTCTCGGTACTGATGACCTCAGCCTGAGTATTTCCCCGTCCCTAGAAGAAGCCTTTCACTTTGCAGCTGGAGCAAATCTCCATAATCCTATGGGCCACAACAGTGACAATCATCCTATGACCAGGGACCTTTCCCCTTTTAGGATAAGTCCTGCTGGCTCCCCTTGACCTTACTCTTCCCTGCATGACTTGAGTCCATGTCATTCTTTGGCTTAGTACAAGATGAAGTACAGGGCAGAAGTCTCTAGAAGTATTGCTGCAGAAGTAGGGTTGGGGCGAGGGAGTAGATGGATATGGGGTCAGTCTCCCCATGAAGTAAGCACACCCCACCCGTGGGCACCAGGGCAATGACCTTGGGGCTCAGTTGGCTCCTCCTCCTCCTCCAGCCCTGCAGCCCCTCCCTGCCCAGCACTCCTGGGGTGAGGGTCCTGAAGGCACTGACCTCATGTACGAAATTAGAGGGGATTCCAAATGCTCAGTAATCGGAGAAATCATGTGAAAATGTAAGATAAATATTATTTAATGCAATATTTTAAAAATCAAATTTAATACAAAACTCTAGGATGAGCAATATATGACATTTTTTAGCACAGAATTAGCACTGTGCTAAAAAATATTCAAGCCAACACAAATAAAAGTCATAATTCCTAATATGTCAGTTTTTAAATGGCTGATATTTTGTCAATCTTGCATGGAAATTCGTTCATCTTGGTACCTGAGGTCCCAGCCCCCTGTAATTTTGTGTGGAGGCCCCATCTCCCTGGCCTCTTCCTGGTCCAGGCGCTCCCTACCTGTTCACACTTTGCTTTCTTTGCTAGGCTCGAGATGCTCTCAATGATTATCAAGGTCGTCATGCAGAGACTTGCTTCCTGGACCTGGTTTCCTCTTGGCAGCTGGACCCATCCCAGCACTATAGGGTCACCTGGTTCATCTCCTGGAGCCCCTGTACCAGCTGTGCACAGGCAGTGGCTGCATTCCTGAGAGAGAACCGACATGTGACCCTTCGCATACTGGCTGCCCGCATCTTTGATTATCACCAGGGATATAAGGAGGGGCTTCGCACACTGCAGAGGACAGGGGCCCACATTGATATCATGACCTTCAAGGGTGAGAATAGAGCCTTGGGGTGGGGTGTGCGTGACCAGGAAAAGGGTCCAAGGAAGTTACTAGAAAGTGGTGAGAGGGTCGGCATCCCTGGGAGAAAGGTCTTGGTCAACTGTCTGCAGAGCTGATGGCAACACTTTTGGACCTGACTTTGAGGTCTATTGTAAGAGACAGTCCAGGCCAGGCGGTGGGATACTGAAGAGGGGATGGAGGGTGGTTGGAAGTAGAAGAAATGGGGCTTCTAGCAAGAAGCAGAACTCAGCTGACTTAGATTCCCATAGGAAGAAAGGATTTGATGAAGGAGCTACATCCCTGGGGGAGGGAAAGACAAAGAAGGAGACTGAAATTTGGATGGGAAGGTCTGTTCCTAAGAATCATGCACCCTGAATGCCGACTGTACACCCACAATGGGAGCTTGATTGATCTCCCCTGTCCCTTTTCAGAGTTTGGACACTGCTGGAACACCTTTGTGAACCACAAGGGAAGTCCCTTTAAGCCTTGGACTGGGCTGGATCAACACAGTCAAGCCCTAAGGAAGAGGCTGCAGGACATTCTTCACACGATGGCCTCCTCCCTCTGGCTGGTTCCCCATCAACCTCCTCCCTCCTTCTTCCCTTTCTTTCCCTGGGCCTTTCTGTCTCCTCTGTTCAGAGCCTCCTCTGAGTTACCTGCTTCTCCCAGAAGTGTCCGTCTCAGTCCCGCCCTTTCCTCCTCACTGCCTCCCCCTGCTCTGTTTCCTCCTGTGTCCTCCCTTCCTCTCCCTGTCATTGTAAATGTCCCCAGACCTTTTCCCTGTGTAGCCTTTCCACTACCACACCCCCTGCTCCATACAATTTCACGTGCTCTTCTAGAATCAAAGAAACTGGAAAAAGGATGTCAGGATCTCTAAGGAAGGTAGGAGACCTTTGTCAACAGCAGAACAAAATGCCTCTTTCAAGAAAGGCAAACAGGCTGTTCACCATGACCTTCAGCTCATCAACACAGACCACCAAAGCAACCACTTCCTGAGTGCAATGTCTGACAATTAAGTTTGTGAACTTATCAAAGAAAAAGTGCTACATACCTCATTGCTGAATATCACTACAGTCACCTTCAAAGTACTCTTTTTTGGGAAGCTATGCACCAATGCCTGTGCCTAGTCCATTCGTCAAAGAAATTTTGGAACTCTTTTTCTGGAATGGCCATCAGAGCTGATGTCCTTGATGTCCTTAATGTCACCAAAATGTCTTCCTTTCAATATTTCCTTTTGTTATGGGCTGAAAAGAGGTCATTTTGGTTATATTAGAACAGTCATTTAGAAAACTTAAAACCTTGTATTCTTTTGTAGCTGAGTTAGACTAAACATAGCCACTTGGATTCAAAAGTGTATATTTTTCCTATGCACCCTCCTCCCCTTCTCTTCTCCCAGCACGATCTTGCCCAGCTGGCCAATCTTATGTAGTAAGCTATTGCAGGTGCTAGTCTCATCTGTAAAATACTGATATCTAACAGGCTGTTCAGAATTTCTTGCTTTCTAGGTTTTCACTAAATTTTTTGGTTATTTTATGTATTCTGAATATTATTTAAAAGTTATTTATGAAAGGTAGAAAGAAACTAATAAGTAGGAAAGAGAAATGTAAAGAAAGTTATGGGTATGAAGGTGTATTTTTGGTGAGGAAAGTTATAAAGAAAAGAGAATAATTCTGTATGTGAAAGGATTTTGTATAATACAATTTTGTCCTGAAGTAAAATGACTGGTTATTTAGGAAAGAGGAAAATATAGGGCAAAACAGAGTCCAAGCATGTTATCGGTGGTATGTGTAAGCTGTAATAAGGCCCATGAAGGGGAATTTATGAAAGGAAACGTGTATATAATTAAGTTGGTTATAACTTTCTTTTCTCCAGTTCTAACTGCTATTATACTTTGAAAGGTTTTTAATTACGTTGGAAAACTGAGCTTTGAAAGGATAATAGTGTTTACATCCATGTAACTTTTGGTATTGTTTTTGAGGTTTACTGCCTTGGATAAATGAATAGCTATTATTTTTACAGTAATCTGTAATTCTATGTTAGTAAAATGTTCTGAGCCTGTTACATCTCTAGTAAATGCTCTATTAACTAATTCTTGTGCTATTAAGCTAAAAGGCTTTGACTCCTGGGACTGGAAAAAAGTGATTCTTGCTAAATCCCACTAGTCAGGGCCTTATCCCACCAGTCAGGTCCAGGAGAAGGTGACAATCAAAACAAACTGCCTTTATAAAACATAGGGCTAAAAATTAAAGTTATTCAATCTCTCTGTGCCTAGGGACTATTGCAAAAGAGGTGAGCTTGTGAAATTGTAAGGGCTAACTTTTGAGAGATAAAATTAATTGAGTTGTCTATAAATTAAGCATTAATGTCAACAGCACCCTGGTGAAGGGTCAATGTCTGAGACCCTGGTTTCCTTGATGTGTTGGTTTGTTCTTTAGCAGAGAATTATAAAAGTTATAATAAGTTTATAAAAATATTTTGCTGTATGTTATAGAATAATCAGATTTTCTTGTTGGTTGTGCTTTTAATGGTGACTGTCTTGAAACTTTTGCTATTTACAATTAGTGTTTTTAATTTGTGACTGACTAAAGGATCTTGTTGGATGACTTTGACTTACTCTTGTGCTGCAAAGTTGGGGGAATCAAATTGAAGTCATATCTTACACCTAGGGTGAGCACCTGACCACACTTCTGACCACACCTTGACTTTGAGCTGGCCCACTGCCACCTGCCTATGATTTAGGAATGCACCTGGGATCTGACTGCTCTCCAGTGTAAAAACTAAGGCAGGCATCCTCCAGGAACATTGAATTAGGCCAAACCTCATGAACTCTGAAATAAGTCTCATCTTTACACCTGTCACTATGTTATCTTCATATGTCTATTGTAAATGCAATACCACATACAGGAAAAGAAAACACCAAAATCAAGGGCCTGGATCATAATAGCCTATGATATAAATCTAATCCAGGATGGTTTTTCAGACTAATCTCAAACCTCACTCCCTCTTGCTTTTAAACAATTAGCTATAAAATCAAGTCAAACTATGTCCTTTCCCCTTAATCCAACATCACTGAGGTGGAGACTATTGTCACCAAATGGACAATTCTAGGAATATGCTTCTTAGTTCCATGGGGCCTTGCCAGGTAAACAGAATAGACAACCCTAGGAAAAAGCCTTCTTAGCTCTTTGGAACTTTGCCAGGTAAATGGAATAGATAGCCCCAAATGAACCTTCCTACTGACATGGGACCTCCTGCTCTTAAGAATGATGCTTAACCAATGGGAAAAAGGAGAACTGAACTTGACCTTTTTGCCATACCCGATATCCTAACTAAAGACTTGGAAAGTCACTGCCTAATAAGAACTCACTAAAAGGGTTTTATTACCCTATATACTAACTTTGCTTTCCAAGCTGACTCTGGCATAGCATCATATAATACATTTTTAAAAAATCAAACAAACTAAAAATCCCATGATAGAAATCATGGGTGTAAATGACAGCAAGGAATGTTATAGACTGAAAAGAGGCAATTTTGGTTATATTAGAACAGTCATCTAGAAACTTGTATTCTTTTGTAGCTGAATTGAGCTAAATGTAAAAGCCATGTGAATTCAAAGTGTACACTTTTCCTGTTCATCACTCCCCATGCCCACTGCTTCTCCTTCTCCACTCCTTGCCCGACTGACCAACTTTATCTAGTAAGCCATGGGTGCTGAAGAAGAAACAGCCAGGCAAGCCAGACCACTTAATGATGAGGAAAGTGGCCCAAGGCCAACAGGAATGTGTCTGAAAGCTTGGAGTGGGCATTTCCCACCTCCCCTCCATCTGTGAATAAAAAGACATCAAATTGCTATAGGCCAGGGCTCAGGGACTAAAAGATTATTACAATTATGTTTTAAAACAGTTTACAGTTTATCATCTTAAATGTTATGATTTTCCCTTCCTTCCAAATATTGCAATTGCCTCCCCTTCCTCTAAAAAAACTGTAAAAGTACATATTGTAAATTTCAAAATGTTATCTAAAATGTCAACATGAACAGGAGACTTTGTGTCACATCAATAGTCACAAATCAGAAGTTTTTAATGTAAATCTTGAGTCATGCTAAATCTGCATGTAGACATCAGACTCAGGGTGGGTGGAGGGCTATGAATGTTGGGTATAAATACTGGAATGAATTTGTGTTGCTCTGAGTGGGTTTTTTGACAACGATGCCCACCTGTCTCCCTATAACCTGGTTATAGAAATTAAACATTCCCTTTTCTCCCAGTCTCTGCCTCTCATATCTTAACTGGACATGAGGGATAGCAGCCAATTTGTTGGATCAGGCTGTAACACTTTATTTTTGGGTAAAGAAAAAAGTCACTGGGGGCCAGATAGGGTGAGTAGGGCGGGTATTCCAATACAGTTATTTGTTTACTGGCTAGAAACTCCCTCACAGATAATACTGTGTGAGCTAGTGTGTGGTCATGATGCAAGAGCTCCTTTGGGGCCATTTTTGCACACACCTTTCTCCTGCCAAGATTTTCAGTTAAAATTTTCTTAACTGTTTCTCTATCAACATCTATTTGGTCTGTCAGGCTTCTCACAGTCAGTCAACAATTTTGACGCACAATTCGACAAATTTTGCCATGTTTTCATCAGTTCTGCTCATTACTGGCTGTTCTGAACTCTCTTCATCAGTGATGCTTTCTCTCCCCTCAGAAAAATGTTTAATCCATTTGTACACTGTGATTTTCTTCATGGCATTATCCCCATAAACTTGGGCTAACACGTCCCCAATTTCACCTCCACTCTTGCCAAGTTTAATAAATTTAATGTTTGTTCGTTGCTCTAATTCAAGCTCCAACATTCTCATGATGGTACACAAAAGCATGCAACAACGAGAATGAACGCCACTCAGCAAGACACTGCCACATGTTGACATGAATGCAACTGTGAGACACTGATATTCCCAGGTTATGAAACTTTACTGAGTTGTTTGTACAGTGCTGCCGACATAAGTGTACAGTGGCAAGTTCGCAAACTTAATTGTCAGATCTCATAGTCCTAGTGGCGAGTTTGCAAACTTGTCAGACCTCACAGTCCTAGGGAAGCTGAGCCCAGCAGCAGGAGACTTAGAAAGCAGACCGAGCCCAGGGCCAGGGCAGAAGGAGTCAGGGCTGGCTTCAGCTCTGGGTCTGTCCCAGGCCTTCCACAAGGGCTCCTGGCTCTGTGACCCGTGGGACATTTGTCTCATTACAGCAGGTGCCTCATACCTCATGATGTCCTGTGGGACCTCAGGAGTCAAGTATATGACTAAGAAGGGGCCTCACACACAGCTGCTCCTGGACGGAAAGGACTCACTGCTCTCCTGGCCAGACACACACACACACACACACTCACAGTCACACAGAGTGACAAAAGACACATCATCGGGTTATCCAGACACACTCAGACACCTCCTCAGCTCTGCTCCACTTAGAGAATTTGAGCATCTCCTGTGGAGTGGGATGGGAGCCAGAAGGCCTGGTCATCGCGTTCCCTCTTTTACTTTTGTTTCCTGACCTGCCTCCCCTTCATGCCAGCAAGTGACCTAAAAATATTGCAATCCTTCTGGCCAGGGGGACAGAAAAACTGAGGCTTCACCCTGGGGAAAGAGTCCACAGTTAGCAATTTCAGAGGGCAGGATCCCGGAGACCTAGTCCCACACCCCAGATCCCCTTTCTCAGGGCTTGGGCTTCTCTGGCTCTGTCTCCAGGACTCTATCTCCAAGCTTTGTCTGGGACTTGCAGGTCCTATGAGGGGACCATATAAACACTAGGAGCACTGTGGAGCCCCTGGTTGAGAACTGGCAGCCTGGCATCCTTCCTCACTCGAGGGAGGGCAGGGCCCCTGCAGTGACCGAGCTGGGACCCCCTACAGAGAAGCAAGGACCCCAGACCCAGGTGGTAGATCACTCTGGTCGCAGGATCCTTCTCCTGGTCTGTCCCTCTGACCAGTCTGACTCCTGCTGGGTACCCTTACTGTCCTCACTTGTCTTCACAGGGACCAGAGCGAAACCCAGAAGCCTGTACCCTCTCAGGAGGTGACACTCCCTGAGTCCATCCCACCTTCACATGGGAACGGGTTCCGTCTTGTCCTGGAGCCTTCCTAGGCTCTGATGGAAACTCTTGCAGGACCTGGAATTATTTCACCTCGTTCACCTGAGGTTGTTCACTCAATGTTCCTGAGGCAGACATGGGGGAGGGGCTGCCATTCCTGAGATAGGGCAGGATCTCCTGCTGTCTTCACCCAGGTGACTTAAGGAGGTGCAGGCTCTCGCCTCTGCCACCTGAGGACTGACTTGGGGCCCAAGTTCACCCCCAGGTTTCATCGATGCTTTGTAGAATCATGCCCTGGCCCCAGGAGGACTGGGAAGGGATTTGTGGTTTCTGAGTCTTTGCTGCCCCCAAGAGAGTCAGGCTCTAGTGGCCTGGGAGAGGTAGATGAAGACCGTTGGGGCACCTGCAGACAGCACAGCAGTCCCTAGGGTACTCACCTTGCAGTTCCAGGTTGTGGCACTTATGAGAGTTGCTGTGTCCAGGGCTGGAGTGAAATGGTCACTCACTCACTGCTGGCACATGGATGTCAGAAGCCCAGACAGTGGCTCTCCCATCCACCCTCTGCCAACAGAGCTTCCCGGTCTCCCTCTGTGCCTGTAGGGAGACCCTCCCCTCCTCCTTTCTCTCTTGTCTGGATGCCCTGCCTCAAAATGTGCCTTGTACAATGTGTACGGATTATTTATCTCTGGGCTAGATTTGGGACCAATTTACTTTAAACATTTTAATCTGAGTCCTTCTTTGCCGTAAGATGAGAAGTCTTATAAAGGTGCAATTGTGGTGACAGTCTCTTCTTTGTAAAACTAGGAGGGGAAACAGATGACATATCTGTCAGGGACAAGCTCACAGCACACCTGGTGCAGGTAAGGCCATTCTGCTGCTGTTGACAGTGGAGACTAAGCTTCCAATTAGGGAAGCTGGTTGCTCACACCACTCCTCATATCCCTATCTTCTGAACCCCAGCTGAGCCCCCTCTACCCAGCACACCCCAGGGTCCTTCCCTCCCATAACACCTGGGAGGGGCCACTCTGTGCAGAGCACAGGCTGAGATGGGAGGGCTCATCTCAGCCTGTTCTCTGGACACAGCCTGGCTCCCATGAGCCCCCTGCACACACACTCTGGGCCTTCCCTCCCTCCCCTTTTCAAGCTTGTGCCTGGACATTCCCCAGGTCACAGGTACATAGGACTAAGTAGATATCTGTAAATGTAACTAAAGAACAGGATTCTGCAAGTGCCAGGGATGGGGACTGGGGAGCAGATAGCAGGCGGCTGGAGCCCTGATGTAACTGACAGCCCAGTGTTCCTGAATCCTAGGTGTGGTTCGGTCCATGTTCCAGGGCAGCCTTACAGGAGAGTCTGGACAGAGTCACTGGTCATATGGAGGGGGCAGCACAGCAGGGCCCCAAGACCCAGCAATCCTCAGCCCATGGGGGTCCTGAGAGAGGCTGAGGGGAGAGCACAAGGGAAAAGGTCACACTGAGAGGAAACCCCCCAGGGTCCTCTGGACCCCCCAGGGTCCATGAGCCACATACCCTCTACCTTCATGTTCCAGGGCCTGTGTGTCTTTCCAAGCTCTTGGGCCGTGTATGGCCTCCTCTGTTGAGTCCTGAGTTGGCTTGTAGGCATCCTGTTGGTCCCTTCTCCCTGAGGCTGGACGGGTGACTCCAGAAAAGCACCTTAGGGAGAAGGTCAAACATATACAGTTGACATCCCCACCCCTCTTCAAAGGAGGAGTCCCTGGGCCCAGGTATCTATTGGAAAGTCAGCAGGAAGTGGACATTTGAGTCATGGAGACATTCTGGACAAGAATGAATTTTCTGGGTTAGAGATGGGGAGGTGGTGTCGGAAAGGGTCATGGGACAGGGGACCTTGTCAGGCTGGGGTGTGGGCAGTTGAAGGAGGATGAACCTGGGTGGTTGAGTGGATGGATCCTGGAGACTGAGGAGCCAGACAGGAGGGAGATGCATCTGGGGATGAGAGCACAGCGCTCCCCTGTGTGCACCCTCCCCAAGTTCCCCACTAAGCTCTGGAAGGCTATTGTGGCTGTGGCTCCAGGGACACATTCACTTGCAGGGCACATGATGCAAGCTGAACCCCAGGGGAAAGACTGTTGCTCTGGGCAGAGGAGCCACCTGGGAAGGGGTGGAGAAGGGCTAGGGCTGTGCCCTCTGAGGGTCCTGCGTGGCACAGGAGGTGACTGGGGGCCAGGAGCAGAGCTAGCTGGATCAGGACAACACCCCCCTCTAGGAAAGGCAGTCCTGTGGGGACATGAGCAGGGACCATGGCCCTTCCGTGTCTGGGAGCCCTGATGCTGACATAGGTGCTGTCTCTGCCGGGAGGGCTGTGCCTACTGTGGATGCCAATCGTGTGTGCCACGAGTATGAACTGGGAAGTGGGGGCTCTAGTCAGACCTGCGCAACATACCAAACCAAGATGAATTCACACCCAGACCACCTCAGACTCAAATGGGACTGACAACCGAAGGTGACATCCTCATGACTAGAGGGGACCAAAGTCTGGAAGCACACAGTGAGCATCTTCTGTTTGTCCATGAGGAGTGGCGGTCACTAAGCATGCAGGGGACACTGAGCTGAGGTTTTCCACCCACAGTGTGTGACTGGCCAGCCTAGGAGGATAAGAAGCCCAGTGCTCTGTCCAGGGGGCCAGGATGGGACTGTTCCTAGGACCTAGACTCCTATGCATGGGACAGCTGGCCAGGGACAGGGTAGAGTCCAAGAGGAGCCAAAAGAGGGGGTTCAGTAGGGGGGCAGTGCCTGGGGCCCACAGGGCCAGCACCTGCCAGGGACAGGTATGCAGAAGGCAGCAGGAGGACGAAGCCAGACCTGTTGCCAGGACTCCGGGGCTGCCTTGGGGTAGGAACACAACAATCCCCCAGTTCCTCGGGGTCTGGGGTGGGAGGAAAAAGGGTGACCCTTTGGAGTAGGTGTGTGTCCCTGCCTCACTCTGCCGGCTGGAAGGGCCTGGGCAACTCTCGGTACCTCCCTGAGCCTTCAGAATCTCCCTGGGTAATGGGCATGAAACATTCCTTCTCTAGTTAACCATCAATAGGCGGGCTGATGCATATTAGGGCTTGGAGCGTGTTGGTCCCCTCCAGAACCTGTGATGAAGGCTCAGTACACTCCATTCTCCACTCTACATGTTTGGGAAGGCCCTAGATGTAGCCAGCCCCAGGGAGCCTGGACCAGGCAAGCTGTGTGCCGGCCACTGTAGGGGGAGAAGGGGTGGTTGTCCTGGAGCCTGCTCTCCGGGGATGCTGAGTCTTATGTAAGGCCTTTCTCTAGGACATGAATGTCTGTCCTCCCACCTATTAGGAAACTCAAAACCCAAGTTTGTCCAAAGGCATGTCAGAGGATTGTCCTGTTCTGACATGGATGTGGGTGGCATGGGTGGCCCAAGTTATGGAAGGCATGAGGAACTGTGCAGCTTTCAGGCCACTCTGATGAGATATGAGGCTCCCAGGTCCATCCCAATGAGGACCACACGGTCACACACTGTGAGAGACTCAGAAGCAGGAAGACACAGACACAGGAACCACGAAGGGACTAGGACAAGATGCCAGCCCAGCACTGAGGCCAGGGACCATCAGCCTCTCCCAGTGTCTCTACTCCAGAGCTTCCTCCTGGGGCCTCCCTGCAGATCACTGACCTCTTGCCCTCCAAGAACTCTTCCTCGGACCCCTGGGGACTCTCCTCTCCGCTTGACCCTCTCTCTGGTCTGCGGTTCCTGTTTTGGACCCAGCCTTGGTCTCTTGGCTGATGCGCTCAATTCCATGTCTCCCCAGATCCTGGGGCGGGTGTGAGGGAGCCAGCAAATCCCGTGGATGGTGGTGAGTGGCTGAAGATGGCTCTAGAGGGATCTTCCTCACCTGGCTTACATGAACACCTGCTGTTTCTTGCAAACCTACCATGTCTCCAGACCTGAGCTAAGCTCTTTCGATGCCCACTCTCATCCCCTTAAACCTAATATGAACAGTGAATAGCTCCCAGCACCACTGTGCTTTGAGGAAAAGTTCTTGTTTCTTTTTCCTGAAAACAAACATGCAGATAGGAAGCCATAGAGCCCAGATTCACACCTGGCTCTACATCTAACTGCAGCCCACACTGAGATTTTTCAAAGGAGAGACAGATTGGTGTTGTGTTACATTCAGATACAAGGCCAGGGAGAGGGTACAGGGTGGGACTGGGGTTTCCGGTCCAGGAGTCTTAGGGTGCCCACCAGCTGGGGATGTGCGGGTGGGGGGGGTGGTCTAGGAACACACAGAGCTGTTGTGGGATTTTTAATCGCCATTTTAATGTATATAATTTAAGTTAAATTAAAAAATTAAAGAGCAGGCTGGGTGAGGTGGCCTGTAATCCTAGTACTTTGGGAGGCCAAGGCAAGAGGATTGCCCGAGCCTATGGATTCGAGAACAGCCTGGGCAACTTGGTGAGACCTCATCTCTACCACAAATCACAAAAACTAGCCGGGTATGGTGGCGTGTTTCTGTACTTGCAGCTACTTGGAAGGCTGAGGTGGAAGGATTGCCTGAGCCTAGCAGGTGGCCATGAACGTGTCACTGCACTCCAGCCAGGGCAGCAAGAGTGAGACTCCAACTCAAAAAAAAAAAAGACAATTAAAGAGCAAAAGAGAAAGAGAGGTTTTAGAGATGCTGAGGTCCAGGAGGTGTTTCTCTGGGGATGGTCTCTGAACTCTTCTCCTTTGTGACTGCTGAGCCCCTCAGCCCCAGTGTCCCCCGGCTTTGCCAACTTGATGTCCAAGTCACCTCAGATCTGACACATTAGGGGTCTTGATCTTAATCCCGAATGCTTCTTCTGCCCACCTTCCCTTTCGTTCATCAGGTGTTCAAACCCAAACGCCGCTTCCTCCCTCGCCTCCTTCCCAAGTCCGATGAATGACACAATCCCGTCGGCTTCATCTCCACAATGCCCTCCTCCCTGTGCCTCTAGCGTGCCACAGCCATCACCTGTCACCTAGTATAGTGGACCATCTCAGCTCCGGCTTCCCTTTCCACCCACTGCTGGAGTGAATTTTTGCTTGTTTTTTGGGACAAGGTTTCCTCTGTCACCCAAGCTGGTGTGCAGTGGTGTGACCATGGCTCACTGCAACCTCAGTTCCTGGGCTCAATCAATCCTCCCACCTCAGTGTCCTGACTAGCTAGGACTATAGGTGCATGCCATCACACCCAGCCCATTTTTTTCATTTTTTTTATAGCTGTGGAGTCCCATTATGTTACCTAGGCTGGGCTCAAACTCCTGGCCTCATGTAATCTTTCCACCACAGCCTCCCAAAATACTGGGATTACAGGCATGAACGAATGCACCCAGCTCTAGAGTGACTCTTCAAGAGAGAAACCAGGTCATGTCACTGTCTGGTGATATGTGACAATCCCTACCCCAAACACACATGGACACAATATGCACACTCACACACCCATGGATATACATGCACACACATGTGCACATATGCACGTGCACACACACACCCGATTGTCTTTTAGCATGAAATCTACACTTCTCCCAACGACCTATAAGACTCCTGCTCCAGCTTTGTCACCCTCTGCTTGCTCTCTGTGCTGTCCACCTGGTGTCCATTCTAGTTCAGGGAACCCAGCCCTTTCCTGCCTGAGACTGTGGCATCTTCTGTTGCCTGTACCTGGAAAGCTCCTCCCTGGGCTCGTCCCACTACTGGCCCCTTCTCATCCTTCAGGATTCAGTCACCTTCCCTGGCCTCTTTAAAGGACCGGCTTGCATAGTTCCTTTCTATCAGATCGCCATTTTTCTTTTCTGTACTTCCCTTGTTACAACCCAGAGTCATTCTCCCTATTCACATATGTTCCCATCTCTTGACCATCCTCCTTCACTGTCACATAAACTCACTAGGGTGGAGTCCACTGCTTCCTGCTCATGCCTATAATTGCAGAGCCTAGAACTGCCACCTGGATGGTCATCAGTTGATGTTTGTTGAAAGAAAAAGAAGAATGTCTTTAAAAGTGTGAAAGAATAAGGAAATGATGGCGAGTAATTCACAAATTAAGTTGCCCTGAGGAGTGGGCTAGGGTGTGGATAGGGTGGGACTGGTGGTGGAAGGAAACACATCCTCCATGACACCTATTTGTATTGTGCTCTTAAGTGACTAACGAAATAATTACTAGCGCCAGAGACGAGCTTTCCAAGCTGACCAAGGTGGAAGAATCAGGTTCTGGGTGCAGTGGCCAAAACGCATATTTCAAAACATATCCATGAAAAATAAATCCATGAGACCAGATTAAGGCTAGGAATGACCAGAGTCTTGCATGGAAAATCATGCCTGCTTCAAGGGTTCATCGCTGGGTAACAAACTGCTCCAAGCTTAGAAGCTTAAAAGAACACGTATGGTTCAGGATTCTGTGGGTCAGAACTCAGGCCTGTCCGCCGGCGACGCCATTGGGTGGTTCGCTCTCACAGTTGCATTTGGAGGGTGGCCAGGAGGGCTGGACGATCCTCAGTCTCACATGCCCAGCAGCTGGTGTCAGATGTCAGCTGGGCTGTCAAGTCTCTCCGCGGTCCCCCCATACATCTAGCCTGGATTCCCTCATCAAGTGGCAGCTGGGCCCCAAACAACAAATCAAGACTCTGCCCACACCACACTTGCTAATACCCGGTTAGCCAAAGTGAGTCATGTGGTCAAGCTCAGTATTCATATGGGAGGAACTCATGAGGACGAGGATGAGAGTCTCAGGTGTGGTTCACTGGAGGTCACCAATGTGACACTTTATCACAGTCCTCCCAAGTCTCCTAACGAATCACACCCTATCCACATGGAAAATAACCCATCCACTCCCAAGACTCCCAATGTATCATAGTTATGGAACTACGCTCAGATTTCCTATCTAAGATCCTGCCATCGGCATCAAGCCCAGGCGTTGAAATGATTCTTTGGGTTTGTTTAGGTGTGAGGTGCCTCAGAGATGTGTGTGCTCAAAGACAAGTGATCTCTATTCACACACCCAACCCAATATGGAGCAGGGATAGGACAACGGCAATAAGCATACTGCCTAGATAGAACAGGGCCATCCAGGAGGGACAGCACAGTTGCTTGTCCATGGATATTCTGGAGTCCAGCCAGGAACATGTCCCCAGGGAAAGCACCTCAATGGGCACCTGTTTCTACACCCAGGACATGGGCGTGGTTCCCTAGTCCATCCTTCCCTCAACTCTGCTCCACTCTCCGGGCTCTGGCTCTGCCTTCTGGGTCTCCCTTTCTCCAGCTTCCTCAGACTGCTTCCTGTCCTTAGGAGGCCAGGGACCAGGAATTCACTGTTTTAACTGTCTCTGTCCATTTTAGTCCATACTTGTAGTATTTTGTCAACACAGTTTTCTTTTTTTTTCTACTTTTTTTATTTGAAAGATGTTGGGTACAATTCAGGATATAAGCGGTCATCATACAGGTAAAGTTTGGGCCTCCCTTTGGGCTCCACTTCACCTGGTTTGAGATGAGGACCCCTTATGGATGTTGTGCTCTGCTCCCCATTCCACCACCACCCCCGCCGGCAGTATCCCACTACCACCAATCCCTTTCTTACAGTATTATGGTAAATATTCATGGTCTGCTTACCAGTGAGAACATGTGGTACTTGGTTCTTTGTTTCTGTGATAAATCACTGAGCATTATAGACTCTAAATCCATCCAAGTTGTTGCAAAGTCCATATGTGTGTCATTCTTTTTCTTTTCTTTTTTTTTTTTTTTTGAGTTGGAGTCTCATTCTGTCACCCAGACTGGAGTGCAGTGGCTGCTCCCGGCCACCACAGCCTCGACCTGCTGGGCTCCGGCGATCCTTCTGCCTCAGCCTTCCAAGTAGCCGGAATTACAGGCATGCGCTACCACGCCCAGCTGCTTTTTTGATTTATCATAGAGATGAGGTCTCGCTGCCCAGGCGGGTCTTGAACCCGCGGGCTCAGGCAATCCACTCACCTCAGCCTCCCAAAGGCGCGGGATTACAGGCTGAGCCACCGAGCCCGGCTTGTGTGTCCTTCTTAATGACTGTGCAATAGTCCATTGTGTATATGTACCACTCTTTTTTTTTACCCAGTCCAGTTTCAATGGGGAGCACGGTTGGTTCCATGTTTTTGCTGTTGTGAATAGTGCTGCAATAAACATGCGTGTGCAGGTATCTTTTGTGTAGAATGATTTGAATTCCTCTGGGTATATTCCTAGTAGGGGGATTGTTGGGTCATATGGAAGGTAAATTTGTAGTTCTTTTGGAAATCGCCACACTGTTTTCCATAGAGGTTGAACTAGTTTGCATTCCCACCAGCAATGTAGAAGCATTCCCTTTTCTCTGCATCCTTTGTTGTTTGTTTTGTTTTGTTTTTTGTTTTGCTAATGATGCCATTCTTAATGGAGTTAGGATGGTATCTCAATGTGCTTTTGATTTGCACTTCTCTGATGATAGTGAAGCCACAGTTTTCTTAAAGACGTTGTGGGTTACAATCTAACTGTGGCTTACTCCTCCCTTCTAAACCACCTACATAACTCCTGGCAAGACAAACTTTTTGCTACTGTAAGCATGTCAGGCTGCTGTGGGACTCAGATCTTCAGATTCTTAGAAATCTTTTTTTCTACTGGAGAGGGTTTACTTGACACAGCTCTAGGTCTTTTAGAAGTCTACCAAAAACTGGAATCATACCTTTTGACCTTCAAAACTCGTGTTTCATCCCCAGATTTTAATCTATCAGGAGGCGGAGGGGTGGTGGAGAGACTGTCTTAAGCTCTAGGTCCTTTTAATTCTTCTTGAAAATTGGACCTCTTGCTTTTTAGAGCATTTTCCTCCTCTCATTCTCCATCATATATGACTTCAAAAGGCCATTTGGCACTTTCTGTCTTCAGCTAGGAAATCTTAGCAAGAGCCACAAGTTTATTAGGTACATTTTCTATTTTCCATGTTGTTTCCACGTCTCTCATTTTTATGCTACAGCAAATCATGGGTCACCAGCTTTCCAACTTTGATAAGTCTCGTCACTGCCTGTCTAGGCTCCACTCAAATTTTGCCTGACTTTGGTTGGCTCACTTCTGCCCGCTACCTGGTCCCAAAGCTTGTACAATAGTCCCCCCTTGTTCCCAGGGGATAAGTTCCAAGACCTCCAGTGGGTATCTGAAACTGTGGATCTTGCTGAATCTGACGGCCATCCATTGGATCCTGTTTCTGTCCATGCCATCCAGCCATCAATTTAACATCTTTTCCATCTGAACTAAGCTCTGTGGCCACAAACTTCCCAGTTTGAGATGTAACAGCAAAACTAGCATGAGTCTCTTCTTTCCCCTTCACATTTTCATGGATAGACGATCTATTCTTACTGTGGATCTGAGCAACCTCAGCATATGATTTTTTTTCTTTCCTTACATTGAGAACTTTCACTTTTTCACTTAAAGCAAGCACTTTACTGCTTCTCTTTGGCATATCCAAATACTGCATGTTCTCACTTGTAAGTGGGAGCCAAACACTGGGCACACACAGGCATAAAGATGAAACAACAGCACCAGACACAGTAGCTCATACCTATAATCCCAGAACGTTGGGAGGCGAAGGCGAGAGGATTGACTGAGCCCAGGGGTTCGAGACCAGTCTGGGCAACTTGGCAAGACCTCGTCTCTACAATAAATAAAATAATTAGCTGGGCGCTGTGGCACATGCCTGTGGGTCCAGCTACTTGGGAGGCTGAAGCAGAAGGATTGCCTGAACCCAGTAGGTCAAGGCTGTGGTAGCTGTGAGTGAGCCACTGCATTCCAGCTGGGGTGACTGAATGAGACTGACTAAATAAAAGAAAGAAGGCCAGGGCGCAGTGGCTCACACCTATAATCCCAGCAATTTGGGAGGCTGAGGTGAGAGGATTGCCTGAGCCCACAGGTTGGAGACCAGCCTGGGCAACTTAGCAAGACCTCATCTCTACAATAAATCAAAAAATTAGCTGGGCGCGGTAGCATGTGCCTATAGTTCCAGCTACTTGGAAGGCTGAGATGGAAGGATTGTTTGAGCCCAGCAGGTCGAGGCTGAGGTGGCTGTGAGTGTGCTACTGTACTCCAACCTGGGCGACAGAGAGAAACTCTGACAAGAAAGAAAGGAAGGAAGGAAGGAAGGAAGGAAGAAAGAAAGAAAGAAAAGATACCAGGGACTCCTAAAGGGGGGAAGAGGGTAAGGATTGAAAAACTCTCTATAGGGTACCATGCTCACTACTTGGGTGACAGATTCAACAGGAGCACAAACTTTACCATTAGGCAATATCCCCATGTAACAAATCTTCACATGAACTACGCCCCCCCCCACCGCCCTTGAATCTAAAATAAAATTTAAAACAAACAAACAGGCTGGGTGCAGTGGTTCACAACTGTAATCCCAGCACTTCAGGAGGCCGAGGCAGGAGGATCGCTTAAGCCTAGGAGTTTGAGACCAGCCTGGGCAACATAATAAGAGCTCGTCTCTACAAAAAAATTAAAAAATTAGCCAGACATGGTGATACACGTCTGTAGTCCGGCTACTTGGGGGGCTGAAGTGGGGGGATTGCCTGAGCCCAATAGGTCAAGGTTACAGTGTGCTATGGTCGTGCCACTGCATTCCAGCCTGAGCAACAAAATGAAATCCCTACTCAAAACAAACAAACAACAAATTGCCACTACTCTTGCCTTTGGGGCCATTATGAAGTGAAATAAGGGTAACTTGAACACAAGCACTTCTATATGGCGACTGTCGATCTGGTAACTGAGACAGCTCCCATGTGACTCACAGTGGGTTGCATACACAAGGTGGAGATGTCAAACACTGGGTGATTCATGGCCCTGGGCAAGACGGAGCCAGAACGGCATGCGATTTAAAACAATGTGTGAATTGTTTATTTCTGGAATTTCCCTTTTAATATTTTTCTTTTACCAAGATTGACTGCAGATAGGTGAAAGGAGAGGCTACCCTATCACATATGTTAAGGTTTTATTGTGGTATTTCTAAGGGTCTGGGTTTTTTGTTTTAGTTATTTATTGCTATGTAATAAACCACCCCAATATGTGGTGGCTTAAAACAAAAATAGCTTTTATTACTTCTGACAGTTCTGTGGGTTGCTGTTCCATTCTGATGCTGGCCTCACCTGGGGTCACTAGTATGGCTGCCCTCAGGTATGGCGAGACTGGACTGAATTTCCAGGGGCCATCATCACATGACTGGAATCTTGGAAACCTGTCAGAATATTTATCTCTCTCTCTCCCTCCACCTGATCTCTCAACATTTAGGAATATAGGGCCAGGTGCAGTGGCTCATACCTGTAATCCCAGCACTTTGGAAGGCCCAAGTGGGAGGATTGTTTGAGCCCAAGAGTTCGAGACCAGCCTGGGTAACATAGTGAGACTTCGTTTCTAAAATTAAAAAAATAAGGCCAGGCGCAGTGGCTCAAGCCTGTAATCCCAGCACTTTGGGAGGCTGAGGCGAGAGGATTGCCTGAGTTAAGGGGTTCAAGACAAACCTGGGCAACTTGGCTAGATCTCGTCTCTATAATAAATCAAAAAATAAACCAGGTGTGGTAGCACATGTCTGTAGTTCACCAAATACCACGTGTTCTCACTCACAAGTGGGAGCTAAACTAAGTGTCCTGCTGGGGCCTATCCTCAAAGAGCCAAACACACACACCTGCCCTGGAATCAGAGCCACTCAAGGACCATCCAGGGATGTTCTAACAGTTTTCTGAAATCTCACATAGCTGGAATTGCACAGTATGTAGCCTTTTCAGACTAACTTGTGCCACCGAGCAATATGCATCTAAGGTTTCTCTGTTTTTCATTGCTTAACTAATGTCCTTTTTCTGCTCAAGAATCCAAACTAGGGTATCACATTGCACTTAATATGAAGACATTTTTAAAATGTCAATAGCTTTAAGGGCTACCAATGGTTTGGGGTTACATGGTTAGCAGTGAAGAAGCCTGGGCTTGAAATGGTCCCACGGCCTGCATCTGTACATATTGTACCCAATAAATGATTTTGCATCCCTCTTCCTCTTCCCTTCCTCCCCCTTCTGAATCTCCAATGTCCATGATACCAATCTCTGTGCCTTTGCCAATTCTTAGGTGGAAGGATCACCAGCACCCAGCAGGTCAAGGCTGTGGTGGAAGGATCACCAGCACCCAGCAGGTCAAAGCTGTGGTGGCCATGAGTTTGCCACTGCAGTCTATCCTGTGTGACAGAGTGAGACTCCAACTAAAAAAAAAAAAAAAATCAGCAGGACACGGTGGCAGGTGCCTGTAGTCTGTAGTTCCAGTACTTGGAAGGCTGAGGTGGAAGGATCGCCTGAGCCCAGGAGGTCAAGGTTGCAGTGAGCCATGACCATGCCACTGCACTCCAGCCTGGGTGGCAGAGTGAGACCCTGACTCAAAAAAAAAAAATCATCTTGCAGAAATTGTGTAAGAACCATACACTGAAAACTACAAAACATCACTAAGATAAAGTTTTAAAAAAAGACCTAAGTAAATGGGGAGATATACCATGTTTGTGGATTGGAAGACAACATTAAGAGGTTGCATCTGCAGGTGAGATGAAATCCCTACCAGACTCAAAGGGCCTGGGGTCAACTCTTCTGCCCCCTTGTGGCGGCTCTGCAATGGGTCCACTAACCCTAGAACTGCATTTCCCAGAACTCTCTTTCCAGCAGTTTTATTTCAGGGTGGGCCACAAGAGAGATTATCCCCGCAGGAGCAGAGGGAGGTCATGAGTGAGCAGCCACTCTCTTTTTTCTTTTTAAATTATTCATGGATTTTTTTGGTTATAGTTTTAGATTAACAGAAAAAATTGAGCAGGTTGTGCATAGTCCCACACACCCACCCATCCTCAGCCTTCCACCCCAGCACAGCCGCCTCCATAATACACATCTTGCATTGGTGTGGTACCTTTATAAAGTATAACAAACAATATCGACACGCTATTAGTAACTAGCGTTCATCATTTGTACTAAGGTTAACTTTTTATGTTGTACATACTAAGGACTTGGACAGTTGCCTAAAGACATTTGCCCACCATTACAACATTCTAGAGAACAGTTTCATGACCCTGGAGCTCCCCTGTGCCCCTCCTATTCATCCCTCTCCTGTTTCCCCCAAAACTTCTTTTTAAAAAATTGTTTCAGCAGGGCTCGGTGGCTCAACCTGTAATCCCACGCCTTGGGAGGCTGAGGTGAGTGGATTGTCTGAGCCCGCAGGTTCGAGACCCGCCTGGGCAACTTGGCGAGACCTCATCTCTACAATAAATCAAAAAGATTAACCGGGCATGGAAGCGCGCACCTGTAGTTGCAGCTACTTGGAAGGCTGAGACGGAAGGATCGCCGGAGCCCAGCAGGTCGAGGCTGCGGTGGCCGGGAGCGGCCACTGCACTCCAGTCTGGGTGACAGAGTGAGACTCCAACTCAAAAATAAATAAATAAATAAATAAATAAATACAATAAAAATAAAAAATTGTTTCTTTTGTTTCGCCTTTTCTGAAATCTCACATAGCTGGAACTGCACAGTATGAAGCCTTTTCAGACTAGCTTGTTCCACCAAGAAATATGCATCCAAGGTTTCTCTATGTCTTTTCATGACTTAACTAATGTCCTTTTTCTGCTCAAGAGTCCAGAACAGAGAATTGCATTGCACTTAAATGAAGACATTTTAAAAATGTCAATAGCTTTAAGGGCTACAAATGGTTTGGGGTTACATGGATTCACTGGTTAGCAGCAAAGAAGCCTGGACTTGAAGTGACCCCAGAGCCTAAATCTGTACATATTGTGCCCAATAGATGATTTTGTATCCCTCTACCTCTTCCCACCCTCCCCCTTCTGAATCTCCAATGTCCATTATACCAATCTCTGTGCCTTTGCCCATCCTTACTTAGTTTAACTCCCACTTGTGCATGAGAACACGTGGTATTTGTTTTTCTGTTCCTGCGTTACTTCATTTAGGACGATGGTTTCCAGTTCCATTCAAGTTGCTGCAAAAGGCATGATTTCTTTGTTTTTCACAGCAGTCTTTCTCTGGCATGGTCTCGTGCTATTGATCTGCCAACTCATCTCCTTGGTGTGAAGCAGCAAGTGATTCACTGCTAGAACTGTTAGAACATCCCTGAATGGTCCTTGAGCGGCTCTGATTCCGGGCCAGATGTGTGTCTTTAGCTCCTTGAGGATGGGCCCCAGCAGGACACCAGTACAGTCAGAGGCAAGAACAGTGACTTGGGTTTCATCCTCGCGTGTTCCACAGCTCAGACTTGTGGGTTCCAGCTAGCTCTTGCTCTCCCACACCTGACACCCCTCATCTCTTCCCAGCTGCCCTTTTCTCTCCCTCCTAACCCCTGTAGACTTCAAACTCCAGCATCACACATGAAGACAACACCTTATATAGGTGTAGCTCAACCAGACACTGCAGTTGCGTAGGAATGTATATATCTCTGTGGTTCTGCTTCTTGGTTAAACCCTGATGAATACATCCCTAAGAAGTGTTATCCTCCTATATCTCTCCAAAAACATTTGGTAAAATATGCTTCATGTGGTGTATTTGCTTTTTGGAGGACATGACAAGTGCTGAGCTCCGATTAACCCTGGTACCCAGGGATGAGTGCATATGAATTTCCAGTGAATTCAAGGTAGACTGTGCTGCTAGACGTAGTGGTGCAGGGTTGGACCAAGATTCCTACTCTGACCTAGATCAGCACATTGTCCTTCCTAAATCATTCACGTGTTAAAGACAGGATCGCAGTGGAAATTGGGCATATTTAAAGCTCATCTATTTATTTTTTATTTCTTATTTTTTTGAGTTAGAGTCTCACTCCGTCATCCAGGCTGGAGTGCAGTGGCACATGCACAGCCACCCCAGCACTGACCTGCTGGGCTCAGGCAATTCTGCCACCTCAGTCCAAATAGCTGGAACTACAGGCGTGCACTTCTATGCTCGGCTAATTATTGATTTATTGTAGAGACGAGGTCTTCCCAAATTGCCTGGGCTGGTCTCAAACCCGAGGGCTCAGGCAATCCACTTGCCTCGGCCTCCCAAAGTGCTGGGATTACAGGCTGAGCCACCAAACCCAGTCAAGAGCTCATCTATTTTTTAAACATACTAAACTTGTAGAACATAACTAAAACAGTGCTTAACGTTTGTCACTAAATGTACACATTAGAAAAGAAAGACACTGATATGTAAGACTTAAGTGATGGTTCAAGACATTAGAAAAAGGAATAACAAGAGCCAGGCTCTATGGCTCAGCCTGTAATCCCGCATCTTGGAAGGCTGAGGTGAGTGGATTGCCTGAGCCCGTGGGTTCGAGACCCGCCTGGGCAACTTGGTGAGACCTCATCTCTACAATAAATCAAAAAATTAGCTGGGTGTGGTAGTGCGCGCCTGGAGTTCCAGTTACATGAATGGCTGAGGCAGAAGGAACGCCGGAGCCCAGCAGGTCGAGGCTGCGGTGGCCAGGAGCGGCCCCTGCACTCCAGTCTGGGCGACAGAGTGAGACTACTACTTAAAAAAAAAAAAAAGAAAGAAAGAAAAAGGAGTAACAAAAGAGTTAGAAAAATCAAATCCTAGTATTTGGAAGAAAATGTTAAAGGTGAAAAATATCTTCAAAGGAAAAGCAAAAATAAACCAAATTATGACTAAAATGGGGTCCTAACTACAGAGACTGTAAAAAGTCAGAAGAGAATACTATGAACACACTTGGAGTAATAAACTTGAAAAATGGGGCAAAATAACACTCTTCTAGAAAAATATGATAAAAATGATGCTAAAAGAAATAGAACACACAAATTAATCCTGAACTATTAAAGAAATAGAATTACTCGTTAAAGTGTCCAGGTAGACAATGGAAAATACCGGCCCAAGATGCTTTGTAGTGAATTCAATGAACCCTGTAAGGATCAGAACTGAACTTTGCCAGCAAATAGGAAAAAAGTTAAACCTCCCTGATTGATTCTGAGCAGCTAAAAATGATCTTGATTTAAAACTGGAAAGAACACAGCCATACTTATAAACACAGATACACACAAAAAAACTATAATTAAAATGCTAGAAAGCAAGCATTCTGAAAGCCAAAGAAGATTTAAAGAATCTTGGGCTATAATTTTCTATTTCCAGTCTCAGAAGAATGTCCTTTAAAATGGAAGGACACAAGAATGCCCTCCATAACTGCCACTGTTTAACACTGTCCAAGCCAGTGTCCAAAGGGCCACAGTAAAAAACAAGGGGTAGAAAACTGGAAAATAATAGAAACTAATAGAAATAGTGAACAAGTTCTAGGCAAAAATAGTAGATCCACCGGGCACGGTGGCTCACGCCTGCCATCCAAGCACTTTGGGAGGCAGAGGCGAGAGGATTGCCTGAGCCCAGGGATTCGAGACCAGCCTGGGCAACTTGGCCAGACCTTGTCTCTATAATAAATCAAAAATTTAGCCAGACGTGGTGGTGTACACCTGTAGTCCAGCTACTCTAGAGGCTGAAAAAAAGAATCGTAGATCCAAATCCAATATAGATAAACTAACAATGTTCCTAGACACTGGCCACCAACAATTAAAAACACAAAGATAGCCGGGCTCGGTGGCTCAGCCTGTAATCCCACGCCTTTGGGAGGCTGAGGTGAGTGGATTGCCTGAGCCTGCAGGTTCGAGATCCGCCTGGGCAGCAGGACCTCATCTCTACAATAAATCAAAAAATCAGCCGGGCGTGGTAGCACATGCCTGTAATTCCGGCTACTCGGAAGGCTGAAGCGGAAGGATCACCGGAGCCCAGCAGGCAAGGCTGCGGTGGCCGGGAGCAGCCACTGCACTCCAGTCTGGGCGACAGAGTGAGACTCCAACTCAAAAAAAAAAACACAAAGATAATTGAAACCTACAATATCTCCTCAAATTTTTATTAGAAATAAACCTAACAAAATGTGCAAGACCTTTTTGAAAAAGTACAAGACTCATTAGAAACATAAAAGCAGACCTATATACATTGAGACATATAGTTGGCCTTCTGCGTCTGCAGGGGATTGCTTCCAGGACCCCCTGAGGATATCAAATCAGTAAATGCTCAAGTCCTTTACGTAAAATGTCATGGTACAGGTGGCTAGCGGATCCCACAAATTCAACCAAGGGATCTGAAGACGCAGAGCCCACAGATATGGAGGGCCGACTGTATACTAAATTTGCGGGAGTCTCAGCATCACCAAGCTGTTCATGCTTCCCCAAATTGGCCTATGCGTTGATGGCAGGATTTTCATGTTATATGTAGGTCATGTTGAACTACAAAGGGCCAATACAATTTCAAAGAACAAGAAGATATGTTGAACCTCCGTCTCAGATGGTAAGACTTACTCTTAAGACACTATAAAAAGAGCAGTGTGGTAGGAGCCCAGGCATAGACAAATGAAGCAATGCACAAGAAGAGAGAGTTCAGGTACACACACACACACACACACACACACACACACACACACACATGTATCGCTAAAGGACAGGGATATATTCTGAGAAACACGTTGTTAGGCAATTTCACTACTGTAAGAATGTACACCTAGGCTATATGGTATAGTCTATTGCTCCTAGGTCACACACCTGGACAGCATGTGAGTGTACTGAATACTGTAAGCAACTGTAACACCACGGTAAGTATGTGTGTATCTAAACATATCTAAACAAATAAAAGGTACAGTAGAAAGACAATACTATAGGCCGAGTACAGTGGCTAATGCTTGTGATCCCACTTTGGGAGGCAGAAGTGAGAGGATTGCCCAAGCCCAGAGGTTCTGAGACCAGCCTGGACAATTTGGCGAGACCTCATCTCTACAAAAAATTTAAAAATTAGCTGGGCATGGTGGTGTCCACCTGTAGTCCTAGCTACTTGGGAGGCTGATGTGGAAGGATCACCTGAGCCCAGGAGGTCGAGGCTGCGGTAGTTGTGATTGTGCCACTGCACTCCAGCCTGGGTGACAGTGATGAGATCCCCGGCTCAAAACAAAAACAAAAACAAAGAACTTCAAAAGGCAACCACATGCTGTTTTAGAGATATACATGCAGTGCCCCGAAACATGGAAGAAAAGGAATCAAATTTGTTTTAGGATATGATTATCTGTGAAAAGGCCAAGATGAGACAGGAACAGAGATTCTGTTCACTGTTTCTAAATATACTGATCATTTGTTTTTAGAAAAAGAAATATAGAGAGAGATCTGTAGCAAGCATGGGGTAGTATCATCCTTAAATCTTGGAGCTAGTGAAGGGTGTCTGCAGTAATTTGTACTGTTCTTTTTGCAGTATTCTGGAATTGAAAGCAATTGTAAGAAGGAAGTATGATTTCAGACCCTAACCTCGAGGAAATGGCTTATAGGCCTGGAGGCTGGAGTTGCAGACTCCATGCAAACCTTGCTGCCCCATGAAGGTATCTTCAGCCCGTGGGTACGCAGGTCGGCAGTTCCAGAGACAGCAGGTCTGGAGTCAGCATCGTGCTCTCTGGAGGCGTCTGCCCCAGCTCAGGGCTTGGGCCACCTCCCATTCATGGCCTGGTACTTGGAGACTTGAGACAGCAGTCTTGGCCAGGGGGCCCTTAGCTCCCGCGAGAGCAATGTTTTGTTCAAGTCAGAAGTGAAGCACAAGCAGAAAGACCCCAGATGGGACCAAAGAATAATCTGCCTATGACAAGAGCCCCAGACAGTGGCTAACTTCAGCAGCTCAACCCTTCGTGATATCAAAACAGCAGACATGCCACCTAAAACAATTTCTACTACAGGTCTTACTGAGGAGCTTTTGGAGAAACAAGAGGGGGATACATTTCAGGGGGAGGAGAAGCCCTCCCCTAGCCCCATCCCCGTCAGCCTACCAGGTATCTGTTTCCTCTCAAATCTCACTCAACCCCACACTTTCACTCTTTCCACACCCAACACGCATAAGGCCCTCCCAATAACATGGCTCTGGTCTCCATGTTTCCTGGGCTATCCCCCTCCAGTCTGCACCCCACCTTTCTTCTATTTGGAATGCAGAGCAATTGAGGCCAGTCTAAGTTTCTCCACGCCCACCACCCACACCATGCCCAAGTCCCAGAGGGTAAGAGGCAATGTGAGTCACCTGAGACCCCACTCCAGCCCCTTAGAAAAGCCCCTACCTCAGAAGGCTACTGGCAAATGGTTAAAAGCAATTATTCTCTCTAAAGGACACTCACATATGGACACAGAGATATACATACATGGACATACACAGAGAGGAACTTGGACAGAACACACACTTCTAAATAGTTCACATTTGTAAATATATATGTATTTTTTTTAAAGATTTGACATTATAAACCAGTAGAAAGTGAATACAATTTATTAAATTGTGTTGGTACAGCCATGTACATGTACTCATGCACGCGCGCGTGCACGCGTGCGCGTGTGTGTGTGTGTGGTTACATACACGATTTCATTGGTTTGGGGTTTATTCTTTCTTTTTGAGTTGGGGTCCACTCTTGTCACCCAAGCTGGAGTGCAGTGGCACACTCACAGCCACCACAGCCATGAACTGCTGGGCTTAGGTGATCCTTCTGCCTCAGTCTTCCAAAGTAGCTGGAACTACAGATGCATGTCACCACATCCAGCTGGTTTTTGTGATTTATTGTAGAGACGAGATCTCACCAAATTGCCAAGGCTGGTCTCGAAACACCGGGTTCAGGCAATCCTCTTGCCTCGGCCTCCCAAAATGCTGGGTTTACAGGCTGAGCCACCACGCTGGGCCAGGGTTTATTCTTGTGCTCTATTTCTTTCTCAATTTTATCCAGGTGAGAGTCACACCTGAGGTGAGATTCTCATAACATAAAAAAGGAGGCTGGGAGCCGGGCTCAGTGGCTCAGCCTGTAATTCCCGCGCTTTGGGAGGCCGAGGTGAGTGGATTGCCTGAGCCCACGGGTTCGAGACCCGCCTGAGCAACTTGGCGAGACCTCATCTCTACAACAAATCAAAAATTAGCCGGGTGTGGTAGCATGCGCCTGTAGTTCCAGCTACGTGGAAGGCTGAGGCAGAAGGATTGCCGGAGCCCAGCAGGTCGAGGCTGCTGTGGCCGGGAGCGGCCACTGCACTCCAGTCTGGGCGACTGAGTGAGACTCCAACTCAAAAAAAAAAGGAGGCTGGGGGTTGGGTGTGGTGGCTCACACCTGTAATCCTAGCGCATTGAGAGGCGGAGTAAGAGGATTGCTATAGCCCGGAAATTTGAGACCAGACCAGTCTAGGCAACATAGTGAAACCTGGTCTCTACTGAAAAAAATAATAATAAAATAATAATAATAATAATTAGCGGTTGTGTGCACCTGTAGTCTTATCTACTTGGGAGGCTGTGGTGGAAGGATTGCCTGAGCCCAGGAGATAGAAGCTGTGGTGAGCCATGATCATGCCACTGCACTCCAGCCTCGGTGACAGAGTGAGACATCTTGACTTAATAAAAACGGAGGCTGAGGTGGCTTTGGGGCACACGCCCACCACCACCCTCTTGACGTGGATTTCCTCCCGATTTTTTTGCCCCAGAGACATGCTCTTCCATGGGCCCTGCACTCCTCAGCCTCAGGCTGACCTGAGATTCTACCCTGACTTTGAGCTGAAACCCAGGTGAGGCACAGATAGTGACAACCACAGGATCAGGACTTCACGGACGTGCCTCAAACAAACCGCCCTTCTCTGCCTGTGCTCCTGTGGAAGCCAGGAAGCCCCCAGACATGGGCCCTTCTAAATTCCCCCGGCAGCTGCAGTTTCCCTTTGCTTCCAAAACTAGCCTGGAGGGCTCCAGGCACTAGGCATGTGCTGGGGGTGGAGAAAAGCACTCCAGGTGTGTGCGGGACAGGGTCTTCGGGCTCTGGGCCCTGAGCGCCCAGAGAGCAGAGGCACCCCGAGTCTTCATGGTACCCTCCAAGAGCTGCGTGTATTGTATTCCCTTCCACGGGCAGGCAGAGAGGATGGATGTCTATCCATGCTTGGTGCCACAGTGGCCAAAGACAAATTCCATGCGAATGCTGCTTTGTCTCCCTCTGTGGCATCCAAAGCCTGAGTATTTCATGAGACACATGGATGACATTTTAGAGAGGACCCTGGGGGGCGCCCCCTAATTTCCTCTAACGTGGGAAAGCTGCTTCCATCCAACATCTGTGCGACATTATGATAAATATATGTATTGGTTTTCATCCAGGCTTTCCAGCTCATAGGCCCCAGAGTCCTGTTGCAGTAAGCAGAATCTTCCTCTGTCTCTGACTTCCTTCCCTCCTCCCACTTGCCCCAGGCAGGACTTTCATCTCTTTGTGGGTCATAAGGCCCTCCTTCCAGGGAGAGTCCTGCCCCATTCCCGTGAGGAAGGATGCCTCACAGAGAGGCCAGAAGAACTTGGATGGGCCTTGCTGGGTTTAGATCATAGCCTTTTTGTCCAATCACATTTCAGCACAGTGGTCCATGCCTCTCCAATGAAGTCTCCATAAAAGTCCCAAGGGGACAGGGTTCAGGAAGCTTCCAGATAGCTGAACAGGTAAGGTTCCTAGAGGTGGAACCCAGGGAGGACATGAAAGTGCTGCTACTCTTCCCCCATACCTTGCCCTATGCATGTCTTCGTCTGTATTCTTTGTCATATCCTTTATAATAAACCTGTAAACGTGTTTCCCTGAGTTCTGTGAGCTGCTCCAGCAAATTAACTGAACCCAAAGAGGAGGTCGCAGGAACCCCAACTTAAAGTTCTGGAGGACTGGACTTGCGACTAGTGTCTGAAGGGGAGGCGGTTTGGGAGGACTGAGCCCCAACCTGTGGATCTGACATTATCTCCAGGGAGAAAGTAGTGGAGTTGAATTAGAAACACCCAGCTGGTGTCTGCAGCAGAACTGCTTGCTTGTTGGTTGGTGGAAAAAAATTCCCCACATTTGGTCACAAAAGTCTTCTGTGTTAATTTTTGTTGTGTGTCTGCAAGAACAGAGGAAAAACACAGTTTTAGATTGTGTGCTTTTCCACACATTCAATCTCTAAAGCCCTCTTGATTCCTGCCCCTGGGGTATAGCCTATGACTGCTTGTGTCTGGGATCTCCTGGCTGAGGTCGAACACCTCTCAGTAAGTACTCATCATAAGCTATAGGGTGTGTCTGTCTGACCCTCACCTATCTGGAGTTTTGATTAATATCTCTTTGACCATGGTTTTGTCTCCCAGCCACCAACTCCAGAGCAGCTGGAAAAGTCTTCCTCAGTGTTCTACTACACTAAGATAAATATTTTAAGAAAGGAAGAGTCGCCAAAATTGACTCAAAATGGAGAAAATTGCCTGATTAAACTAATCACCAATGAGGACAGCTCTCACCTAATCCCAGGCCTAGACAGTTTCACTGGCAAGTTCTGCCAACTCGTCAATGAGCAGACCATCCCCATGTTACAGAGACTATTCCAGAAAAAAAGGAAATGACAGCTAGCTTTCCAGGTCATCACCTAAGATTAGCACAACCCTGATGCTAAAACTGGGCAAATATAGAATGTATTTTTTTCAAAACTATAGTTGATGAGTAACTGCAATTGATGAGATGTAACAGCCCAGGAGCCAAAGTTCCCTGACTGGAAGAGAATCCAAGCTGAAGGGCCCAGAGGTGATGGCTTCCCTGAGCCAAATAGGTCCACACCCCCTCAGCCTCAGAACTGAGTATGTCCATGTGTATGAGTGACAAGGGGCCTCAGAGGCTGCATAATGGATCCCTGAACCCTACACTCAGTGCAACCATACATGTTGTTCCATCTGTCCTGTATCTTTTCTTAAAGTCAAGTGAACATGCACTGGGTAAAGCCTATTATGTCTGGTAGTTGGATAGTCGATCCAAACTCCAAACTACTACCACTTGACAAGCAAAATGACACTGCAACTATATTAACAGATTAGAGAAAAACAACATGATCATCTCAATGACAAAAAACATTTACTAGTAAAGCAGCATCTTAGAAGATGCAATGACAGCTTAGAAGCTATCTGCTAACGAACGCATTCCCAGTGAAACAAAACGCTCAGCAAGTGTTCTAGATGAAAGGTTTGTCTACCACAAACATCTACTAGATGGTGAAATCAAAGTCAAGAAGAAAAAATGCTAGCTACTGTAGCTCCAATTCAACACTGGGCTAGAGGTTTCTGCCAACAGAAAAATGGGCAAAGGATATGCACAGGCAATAAACAGAGTAAATAAAATAAGCAATGAGATATGAAAAACTAAGCAGCCTTATCAATAAACAGGAAAATACTAAAGAGAAAGTCAACTGGGAATATCACTTGGGAGAATGTGGCAGGTATTGTAGGGTGGCTCACGCAAATGAATAAAAATAAAACATAATGAGAGCAGGGGCAACTATACTAATATCAGATAAATAGATTTTAGCTGGGTGCCATGGCACACACCTATAATCACAGCTATTCAGGTAGTTGAAGGAAGATCACTTGAGCCCAGGAGTTTGAGACCAGCCTGGACAACAAAGGAAGACCCTGTCTCAAATAAAATAAAATAGATTTAAGTGAAAAATGTTTACAAGAGACAAAAGACATTACACACACACATACACACACACACACACACACACACACACACACACACGCACACGCACACGCACACGCACACACAGGGGTGCCAAAAAGATGTACACACATTTTAAGTATGACATCGCTCAAAAGATGGCATTAATCAAATGAATGCTGGTGTCACCATGCAACAGCAGGACAAAGAAAATGGCGAAAACACAGTTGAGCAAATGTCATACTACACATTGTTACCATAATTTAATTCTCACTTTAAAAAGTAATACATAGATAATATCTCCAAAAATGTGTAGACATTTTTTGGGCACCCCTTGTGTACATTTTCGAATCAGAATCTCTCACTCGGTCTCCCAGGCCGAAGTGCAATGGCATGCTCAGTGCTACTGCAGCCTCGACCTTCTGGGCTTGTACAATCCTTCCACCTCAGCCTTCCAAACAGAATGTCAGGCATGCACCACGATGCCCAGCTAATTTTTTTGTAGAGACAAAGTCTCACCAAGTTGCCCAGGCTGATCTCAAACCCCCGGGCTCAAGCAATCCTCTCACCTCTGCCTCTCAAAGTGCAGGGATTATAGGCATGAGCCACTGCACCCAGCAACAGATATTATATTAATAAACTTCCAATACATCAAGAAGTACAATTATAAACATTTACACCCCTAATAACAGTCCATCAAAATATATAAAGCAAAAATTGACAGAATTGAAGACAGAAATAGAGAATTCTATCGTAACAGTGTTCAATACTCCACTCTCAAAAATGGGTAGAACAACTAGACAGAAGATAAATGAGGAAACAGAGGACTTAACACAATAAACCAACTAGACCTAACAGACATATATGGAACACTCCACTCAACAGCCACGAACAGCTGTTGTGAAAAACCGTATGGTGGTTTCTCCAAAAATTAAAAATAGCTTTATCACATGATGCAGTCATTCCCCTGCTGGGTTTGTACCCAGAAGAATCAAAAACAGAGCCTCAAAAAGATGCTTGTACACCCATGTTCATAGCAGCATCATTCACAATACTTAAAATGTGGAGGCAACAAGTTTTCATCAACAGATGAATGAAGAATCAAAGATGGCATATACATTCAGCGGACAATCATTTAGCCTTAAAAAGGATGGATGTTCTGACCCATGCTCCTACATGGACAAAGCTTGAGAGCATTATGCTGAGTGAAATAAACCAGACACAAAAAAGACAAACACTGGATGATTCTATTTACATGAGGCACTTGGTCAAAATCATAGAGGCAGAAAACAGAACAGTGGTTGCCAGGGGCTGGTGGAGGAGGAAATGGAGAGTCAGTGTTTAATGGGTGCAGAGTTTCGGTTTTACAAGATGAAAATAGTTGTGGAGATGGATGGTGGTGACAGTTGCACAACATTATGAATATATTTAACATCACTAAACGGTATACTTAAAAATTCTTATGATGGTGATTTTAGGTTCTGTGTCATTATCACAATATTTAAAAAATTCAGCTGGGTGCAGTGGCTCACACCTATAATCCCAGCACTTTGGGAGGCTGAAGTGGGAAAATCACTTGAGCCCAGGAGTTCGAGACCAGCCTAGGCAACACAGTGAGACCTTGTCTCTACAATAAATAAAAAAACTTAGCTGGGTGTGGTGGCACACACCTCTGGTCCCAGCTACTCAGGAGTCTGAGGAGGGTGGATCGCCTGAGCCCAGGAGGTCAAGGTTGCAGTGAGTTGTGATTGTGCCACCGCACTCCAGCCTGGGCAACAGAGTGAGATCCTGACACAAAAATAAATAATAGAAACAAAAATTGAGGAAAAATCCATGACCAAACATTTTACCAAAGCAGCTAAAAAGATGGGAAATAAGCACACAACAAAGATATTTAACTTCATTAGCCATTAGGGAAATGAACAATTAAAACCACAATATTACTTCAGACCTATCAGAATATCACCACAGATCTATTCATAGCTAAAATGAAAAGTAGTGGTAGTGCCAGATGCGAGAGGAACTGGTGAGAATATAAAATAGTACAGCTATTTTAGAAAATAGTTTAGTTGGCCAGGTACAGTGGCTCAAGCCTATAATCCCAGCACTTTGGGAGGCCAAGGTGAGAGGATTGCCTGAGTCCAGGGGTTCAAGACCAGCCTGGGCAACTTGGCGAGACCTCATCTCTACAATAAATCAAAAAATTAGCCAGGCATGGTGGCACGTGCCTGTAGTTCCAGCTACTTAGAAGGTTGAGGTGGAAGGATCACCTGAGCCCAGCAGAGTGAGACTCCAACTCAAAAAAAAAAAGAAAGAAAGAAAATGGTTTAGTTGTCTCTTATAAAACTAAACATAGCCGGGCTCGGTGGCTCAGCCTGTAATCCCGCGCCTTTGGGAGGCTGAGGTGAGTGGATTGCCTGAGCCCACGGGTTCGAGACCCACCTGGGCAGTGAGACCTCATCTCTACGATAAATCAAAAAAAATCAGCTGGGCTTGGTAGCTCATGCCTGTAATTCCGGCTACTTGGAAGGCTGAGGCGGAAGGATCACCGGAGCCCAGCAGGTCGAGGCTGTGGTGGCCGGGAGCGGCCACTGCACTCCAGTCTGGGCGACAGAGTGAGACTCCAGCTCAAAACAAAACAAAACAAAACAAAACAAAAACTAAACATGAGCCAGGCACGGTGGCTCAAGCCTATAATCCCAGCACTTTGGGAGGCCGCAGCAAGAGGATTGCCTGAGCCCAGGTTTGAGACCAGCCTGGGCAACTTGGTGAGACCTCTTCTCTATAATATATCAAAAAATTAGCCAGGTGTGGTAGTGCACACCTCTAGTTCCGGCTACTTTGAAGGCTGAGGTGGAAGGATCGTCTGAGCCCAGCAGGTTGACGCTGGAGTGGCCGTGAGCATGCCACTGCACTCTAGCCTGGGAGACAGAGTGAGACTCTGACTCAAAAAAAAAAATCCCAAAATTAAAAAACTAAACATGTGCTTAATATACAGCCCAGCAATTGCATCCTTGGGCATTTGTTCCAGAGAAATGAAAACTTGTGTTCACATTAAAAACCTGTGTCCCGATAGTTAAACTTTATTCTCAATAGCAGCTTTATTCCCAATAGCTAAAAACTGCTATCAATCCAAATGTCCATCAGTGGGCGAATAGTTCGACACACGGGGGAACATCCATGTCATGACAGTACTCTGCAATGAAAGGAAACAAGCTATTGGTACATGCAACGATCTGGACAGACCTCAAGGGTATTATGCTGAGTGAAAAAGGCCAAACACAGAAGGTTATCTATGGATCATTCCATATACGCCATCTTTTGGAAATAAAATTATGCCGGGGGGTATTTTTTAAATAAATAAATAACAAAATGTAGTGTGACTTGTGATATCATTTCTTCAGTTATTTTTTACATTCCAGGTGCTATGCTAAGCTCTTTACATACATTCTCAAATTTTATCTTCCCAATAACACTTTAAGGTGGGTATTCTTATGCCCACTTATAGAAAAGAAATATCAGAGGCCCAGAGACATTAAGCAAATCACTCAAGGTCACACAGTAAGGAAGGGACAGAGCTCGGATTTGCCTGGTGGCAAAGCTGGTGTGCCTTCACCGTTGTGCCTTACCGCCACCTTAGAGCTGGTCTAGATTCACCATTGCGTTTTCTTCTAAAAATTATCTGTTTCTGGAAAGTGGAAGGTTTCGTTTTCCACCAATGCTGGGACCTTCCTGTTACCCGTCTGTTCCCCATGGCAACAAGAAACTTCACCCTCCAAAAACTCAACCACTGAGTCAGTTTTTAGCAGAAGTAGGACAACCTTCCTTCCAGGTGGGGGCGCTGTTGCACATCCTTATACCCAAACATCCTCTCTAAGGACTACCTTCGGGAGGCGGCTAGGGACCGAGGGGTTCAGGGCCCCCACAAACCCTCGTTGAAGGATAAAATTCATAGGACAATTATTTTAAGGACACAATGTACATTCATTTCTCCAGAATATCCTTAGCATTTTATCCTTAGATGAACCTAAATAATCAGAAAGCTGTGTGTGTGTGTGTGTGTGTGTGTGTGTGTGTGTGTGTGTGTGTGTGTGTGTTTGTGTGTGCGCGCTTCACACTTTCCTGGTCCACGCCACAGAGCTTGAGAGGTCTGTGGGAGTGAGCCGTCCATCTTTAGACATCATTTCCCCGCCTTGACTTCGCAGCGAGAAACGGAAGCAGCTGGTCTCATGGAACAAGCCAGATGTCTCTCCTGGAGTAATCCCCCACCTCTGAGCTTGTGTCGCCATTGGTCCCCTCAAGGGAACTCGCCCACCCCCTGGAAGCCGGGAGGTTAGAAGAGGGTACATGTGCAAGGAACAAGCACACGACAGGGAACTCCCAGCACATCTGTCCCTGCAGGTCTGCGGTGCCAGAACACAGGAGTCCTAATCCAGATACACGCTTCTATCCCATCCAGTCTCTCAAAACCTCCCTTCACCTACTGGCAGATGCTGTGCAAACCTCTGGGCACAGATTTGGGGTGGGTAAGGGGTGGTAGGAGCCAGCGACAGCCTGCCGCGTCCACCAACCAGGGGGTGTCTGCTCCTCAGCTTTGGGCTGAACCCACCTCCTGGTTCTGACTGCAAAGACTTTCCCTTTTTCTTGGGTCCTGCACAGAGGATGTGTCTTTATCAGAGGTCCCTCTCCCAAGACAAAGGCCCCAAGGAAAAGGAGAAAGAGGGTGAGGGCCAGAGAAGTTCAACCACCCCAGGGCCCTCCCTCCCACTCCTCTGCCCAATCAGAATGAGGGTGAAGTTACCATTCAAGGAACCTGGAAGATGACATGAGGGAGGGCTGTCCTAAATAGGGCCCTGAAGGCAGGAAACGAAACCCTGGCACCTCAGACTGAGCAGGGCTGGGACACGCCTGTCTTGGAGGCGGCAGCTGGACTCCACAGGTCAGGTATCTCTGTACCCTCTGCCCACTGAGCCCCTTCTCTGCCCCTTCTTGCCAGGTGGCCTCAGCCCTGGCCTTCCCCTGCCCCACCCTGGGCTCCCACCCCTGTGGCTCCTCCGAAGAGCCCACTGCCACCCAGGTCCTTTGCCTTGCTCTGGGAACTCCACTGCTGCTTCTGAGTTGGTCACTCCCAACTCCCACCAGCCCTGCTCCTTCCTCCCTGAGACTCTCACCCTGAAAAGTCCTGGGCTGGCCCTTCTTGCCTGCCTGGGTGCTCCCCCTGGAGGACGTCCCGCCATTCCTGAGCTCTGGAACCCAGGGAGGGTTGAAACAAGTGGGTTTCTGTTCAAAGCACTTGGATGGATTTCAGTGAGATTGGCATGGTTTCAATGCAAAGTCTTGGGAGAGGGAAGGGAGGGGACTAGTTCTTGGAGGGAGAAGGGAAATCATCTCTTCTGAAGAGATCTGCACCGTGAGCAGAGGAGCAGTGCGGCTCTCCCCACGTATCCTCCACCTCGGGGTCTCAATTCACCTTCTAGAATGATCTGACTAGAACAGAATGAATGGGAGAAAAAACTGAGTGACCAGGAGAAATGAGCTTATCTTCACCTTTCCTAAACAAGAGAGCCAGATCCACCCCTGCTCCCTCCTGCAGCTCACATAACATAGCAGCTGCCAGTGCAGGGTGATGCTGGGTGGGGCGTGGCACAAAACTCATGAGTTCTTTGGTGCTTTTCTAAAATGAATTTTAGAGTGGACAGTTTATTAGAGAAAAGAAAGGGAGACATGCCAGAGCCAGAGTTGGCATGGGCAAAAGAAATCACACTTTTGCTCTTTACAATAGACCTGATATACCTTCGCAATGATTGATATGCTAAAGAGGGTGGAGCCCAGGTAACCACCGCTCTGGAGATTGACATCTCTGGGCTCCTGATGGGAGGAGAGAAAGGGGCCGGTTGTCTTTTGCCGGAAATCTGCCAGAGGTTTCCAATTCACAAGTTCCTGAGTTGGACTTGTTATCATTTCTATGACTTTGGTTAGTTAAAGGGGTGGTATTTGGCCTTCAACTGGAAACCAGAAAGTTTCTTACTGATTATTATGCTAAACCAAGAATTGAAAGGTTGGTTGGGCTGTCTTATTCTTGCATCTGATGGAGCTTTCTTTTGATCTGCCTGGAGGATGGGGTAGGCTGCCAGCTTGACCCACTTCCTAAAACCTGCCTTTGGGAAATCTATCTACGTCTAACCTGTGCTAGCTACCCTACCTCAACTTCCTGCTTATAGATTTTCGATCCCATAATCATATGGGGTGCTGAGGGGTGAAGGTCAGTTTTCTGTAGCTTCTTCAGAGCTGGCAGTGGGTATAGTCCTGCCTAACTAGAGATGGAAAATCTCTCCCTGTCTGATCTAAGGCATCCAAATCTGTTTCAGGAGTGGCATCGTTTGCAGGCACTGGCTGAATCTTTGCATGACCATTGTGTGGGCAATAGGAATAATTCAAGCAAACGAGGACATAGTTTTTTTTTTTTGACAGGGGGAAACTTTTAGTTGGAGTCTCACTCTGTCCCCCAGGCTGGAGGGCAGTGGCATGCTCATGGCCACTGCAGTCTCGACCTGCTGGGCTCAGGCAATCCTACCACCTCAGCCTTCCAAGTAGCTGGAACTACAGGCATTCACCATCACGCCGGGCTAATTTTTTGATTTATTGCAGAGGTGAGGTCTTAGCAAGTTGCCCAGGCTGGTCTCAAACCCATGGGCTCAGGCAATCCTCTCACCTCTGCCTCCCAAAGTGCTGGGATTATAGGCGTGAGTCACCATGCCCGGCCTATAGTTTTTAATAGTGTCACAAACGGTGTTTGCAGCAGAGGCACCTTGTGTAAAACCATGGCCTATTACAAATTGTCCTAAATCTTCTTCAACTTGCCCGGTGAGAGAAACAAACTCACCTGTCCAAAATCAAAAGATGGGCACAGAGACATGGAGTGGAGTAGAAGCGAGACTTCAATGGCGATCTTGCAAGATCAGATGTCTGGTGGGCAGGCACGCCAAAGCAGGAAGAATCAGCACCTTTTTTCCTAAAATGCAAGTCCCTCTCCCGGTTCCTCATTGGAGGAATACTTGCAGAAATGCTTTGCTGTAGGACGCCTACGTGTTACATGTTGATTGGCTTTACAACATTATCTCATTTACATGTTCTATTTGCTGATTGGCTTGCAGGATTACTATACTGATTGGATTCTGCCAAAATTTTAAACAAGTACCCAAAGTGAAAAGCCCGCGAAGCTGGGCTCGGTGGCTCAGCCTGTAATCCCGTGCTTTGGGAGGCTGAGGTGAGTGGATTGCCTGAGCCTTGTAGGTTCGAGACCCGCCTGGGCAACTTGGCGAGACCTCATCTCTACAATAAATCAAAAAATTAGCCAGGTGTGGTAGCGTGCGCCTGTAGTTCCAGATACATGGAAGGCTGAGGCGGAAGGATCGCCGGAGCCCAGCAGGTCAAGGCTGCAGTGGCAGGGAGTGGCCACTGCACTCCAGTCTGGGTGACAGAGTGAGACTCCAACTCAAAAAAAAAAAAAAAAAGCCCATGAAAGGAAGCACAAAGAAGAAGGAAGTGGTCTTATTATCTGCTTATCATTTCTATGGCCTTGGATAGTTGAGGGGTGGTCTTAGGCCCTCCATCTTTCATAGGGAACCTGAAAGTTTCTTAGTGATTATTATGCTAAACCAAGAATTTGAAAGGTTGAGCTGTCCTATTCTTGGTGGAGTTTTCTTTTGATCTGCCTAGGGGGTGCAGTAGGCTGCAGCTTGGCCTGCAGTATAATGTAATTTTAAAATGTCTGAACGTTTCCTAAAACCTGCCTATGGGAAATTTATCTATCTACATCTAACCCGTGCTAGCTCCCCTGTCTCACAGGAGACCCAGCTCTGACTGTCACCCCAGCTCTGTGACTTGAGCAGGTATTTCATCTGTAAAATGGGCATGGTCCCACAGGCTTCGGGCAGCATCCCCTGAGCTCAGATATGAGTAGCACTCACAACGGTAGTCTGTGCCTGTGGATTTAAGTGTTCTCCCAGTTTTTAAAATGTCAGGAGCACAGGTGAAGTCAGGAGTGAATTGAGTCAAAATGGTAAAAGCTATTATTTGGGTTGGGGTGTTTCATTCCCTTTTGCTGATTTCAGTGGGTTGGGGGATGGGTGGCAGGAACTTTGGGAGTGTGGGGGAGTCCCACTGGAAGGCCCAGAGGTAAGTCCTCGCTGGGAGAGATCACCAACCCTGCTGCCCCTGCCAGCATGCCCTCCTCTTCCTCCCTACAGTGTTCCTGCCTGGGAAGGCAGCAGAAATTCTCAGGGCTGTAGAGGGATGGGAAAGGCCCAACACCTAGGAGTCCAGGTGGCTGTGTCCAGTGGCCGTCAACCTGGAGGACTCTAGGGAGCAAGCTCTGTATTTCTGGTTTCTCTTGTGGTCTCAGAATCCCGATGGAGAAGATGCATCCAGAAGCTTTCTGCTACCACTTTCAAAGTAGCCGTTATGTCAATGGTCGGAACACCACCTGGCTGTTCTTCGAAGTGAAAACTGTGGAAACGAACGGCCCACCTGTCCTCCTGAAAAGAGGGATCTTTCAAAGCAAGGTATCAGCCAACTTCTGTTCACATCACAGGCAGGAGCTAAGCCAGTGACTGTGCAGAAGATGCAATAATAAGTGAAATCCAGACCTCAGGCCCGATTGGGTATTTTCTTCCCACATTTCTTTAGTCCCTCTCTGACATGCTGGCTTGCCTGTCCCGGAATCTGACCCCCGAGGGTGTTTGGTGCATCACCAATGCCCTAGCATAGAGTCCACCGCCTTGACCCCACCGGTGCTTGTTTTCCAAACCTATTAACAGAGCTGAGGGCCCAGCAGTCCTCCAGGAAAGGGTATCTGGGGAAGCTGGGGTGTGTGAAGCACCCAGCACCTGGTCTGGTCCTTGTCATACTGGGCTGGTAGGGCCCACTGCCCTGATTGCTCCATGGCTAGGTCCTGTCACTGCACCATGGTCAACTCCACACCTTCCCCTGCTGCGCCCACAAGGGCCACTAACCTCCCTGCAGCATCCTGTCCACCCCTGCTGCCCTTCCCCAACCAGGCAGGAGATTTCTGGGTGTGCTTAGAGGGAGCCCTCTGTGGGGTGAGCAGGCCTGCTCTGTGGCAGTTCCAACCCTGCAAAGATATGGGGTAGTGAGTGAAATTCAGTGTTTCTAGGACCTGTTCTTTAAATAGTTCATAGAAATGGGTGTAAGTAATTTTAACATCTTGTTTAGCCCAATGTATCTAACATATTATTTCACCTATAGTTAATATAAACTTCTTTGTGGGACAGTTAAGGTTGTTTTTTTCCCTCACACGGAGTCTTTTAAATGAGCTGTGTATTTTACACATGCCCACCTTCAAATGACAGCCACATTCTTTTTTTTTTTTTTTTTGAGTTGGAGTCTTACTCAGTCGCCCAGACTGGAGTGCAGTGGCCCTTCCTGGCCACCGCAGCCTTGACCTGCTGGGCTCTGGCGATCCTTCCGCCTCAGCCTCCAAGTAGCTGGAACTACAGGCACTCACTACCACGCCTGGCTAATTTTTGATTTATTGTAGAGATGAGGTCTCGCCAAGTTATCCAGGCGGGTCTCGAACCCACGGGCTCAGGCAATTCACTCACCTCAGCCTCCCAAAGCCCAGGATTACAGGCTGAGCCACCAAGCCCGGCTGACAGCCACATTCTAAGTGCTCAGTAGCTCCTGTGGCCGGACGGCCCAATCCATAACCTTCCCCAGCAGACACCAGGCAGGCAACAAGGCTGCCCCCGAGGGCCAGGCCAGACAGGGGCCAGGGTGCCTCTGATTTTGTTTTTTGTTTTTAGTTGGAGTCTCACTCTGTCACTCAGACTAGAGTTCAGTGACATGCTCCCAGTCACAGCAGCCTCGACCTGCTGGGCTCAGGTGATCCTTCCAAGTAGCCAGAACTACAGGCGTGTGCTACCATGCCTGGCTAGTTTTTGATTTATTGTAGAGACAAGGCCTCGCCAAGTTGCCCGGGCAGGTCTCGAACCCACGGGTTCAGGCAGTCCACTCGTCCCGGCCTCTCAAAGTACTGGGATTACAGACTGAGCCACCAAGCCTGGCCCAGGGTGCCTCTTGAATGGAGGCTTAGGAGGAGGGATGCCCGGATTCATGCATGAGTTCATGAGTTTGGTAGGCAAGACTATATGTAGCGGGAAAAATAGAGAGACCGTGACACCGAGACTATTATAGGAAGTGGCACTTTTATTACACTGGCTAGCACAGCGGGTTCAATGGAACTAATGCGTCCAGACTGAGCGCCCCACAACAGGTGACCTGGGGTCTTATACCATCGTTTAGGTAAGGGAGGGGGTCATGTTGAGTGATTACATATTTCCTTTGGAATCTTACAAGGTTGTATTCAGCAAAATCAGATTTCTTTCAAAGAACAAATGGTTTCCAGGAACTGCAGGCTTGTAAACCATCAACTTCACAAGGGGGGTTTTAGATAAGACTCTTTTCCATTTCCATGAAATAGCCAGTCTCTGGGCCATTTGGCCTTTCTTAAACAAAACCTGCCTGGCGCTGGGCGGGTCTTTAAAGTTGCACCTTGCCTTTTAAAAGGAAATATTTTTTAACTGCTATCAACCCCTCCTTCTTGCCGCTGGGCTAGAGACAGCCCAGGTGAGGCCAACTACTGATCCCGAATCAGCTACATGTGTTTTTGTGTTTACTCAATCATACAAGAAATATATATTTGAGCATATGCCGCCTCCTGCCACATACAAACAGGAAGAGAAAGCGGTATCTTAGTCTGCTGTGTGGTGCTGTTACAGAAGGACTGAGATGAAGTCACCACAAACAGAAACTTATGGGATCACAGTTCTGAAGTGGGGAAGTTCAATATCCAGACTCCAACAACCTCCCAGGGCCTCCGGCTACATCATCACATGTGGGTGAAGGTGGCTGTGAGACGCTCAGGGGAGGGTCCAGACAGGGTGGCCCGGGTGTCACCTCACTGCTATTCCATGACATGGAGACAAGAAGTCGAAAGAGTTCGGCCTGACATGGTGCCACTCCAGTTAGAAGGCAAGGGGCAGTTAGAGGTGCTGAACGGGCATCAACAGCTCCCACAGAGGTGGTTCCTGCTGGCCTGATAACCTCTCACGGATGCCAACTCTTAACACCACTACAAGAGCAATGAACTACCGCATGAGTTTTGGAGGGGTCGAACATTCAAATCATAGCACGAGGTATGGAGGAAGAGAACGTCAATAGACCACATGCCCTGGGGCTCCTGGCCGGGCCCATCTGCCCACTCCTGCACCCCTGAACTCTGCCTGCTCCTCCTCTCAGGTCTGGTTCCCGACCACCCGCAGTTCAGAAAAGCAGTTCCTCAATTGGTTCTTGGAAAACATGGCACCCTGTGACAAGGACTACCAGGTCACTTGGTATATGTCCTGGAGCCCCTGTGCCAACAATGCAAAGCCGGTGACCGCCTTCCTGTCCAAATATCCCAAAGTCAGCCTGACCATCTACACTGCTCGCCTCTACTACCTTTGGGATCCAGATTACAGGCAGGGGCTTCGAAGCCTGTGTAAGGAAGGGGCCTGTGTGAAGATCATGAACCGTGAAGGTGAGAAGCAGGTGCTGGTGCAAAAGGGACAGCAGGAGGGATGGGCAGGCCCTCCACGCCAAATGAGGGCAGGGGTCCCAGGGGAGCCTACGGGGACTGAACCAGCACTGACTGCCTTTGGCAGCCAGGAGACCAGGCCTGGGAGGGGAGGGCAAGGATTGGGGTGGGGCGAGGCTTGCTGGCCCAGACTGCTTTCACCCCTCTTTTGTTTCAGAATTTGTCCATTGTTGGGAAAACTTTGTGAACCCAGAAGAAGAGCCATCCGAATGTCAGAAGAAAATGCACATAAAGTATGACTTCCTGGTCATGATACTGGACGAGATTCTCAGGTGAGGGATTCTCCTTATCGCCTCTCCCTTCTCACCTCCTTGTCATCCTCCTTGGACCCTCCTTCAGTCTCTGGTCAGATTCATTCCTGCCTGGACCTCCTGTGCTCCCTCCCGTCCTCAGGTCCGACCCTGGGTACTCCCCCTACTTCAGAACCTCCCCTCTGCTCTCCTGGACCTTCTGTGAGAGGCTCCTCATTCTCCAGAGTGACCTCCATCCACCCCCAGGCCTCCCTCCCACAAGCCCGAGAGCCCTGGCCTGGCTCCTTCTATCTGGTCAGCATCACTGAGCCTTGCCATTAAATGGAGCATAAGTGGGTATGAATATATGCAGGCGTCAAAGTCAGAAGCTTTGACAAACATCCGTCAAGGCAGACTAGAGTTATCAGAGAATGAGCATCCTCCTGACATGACCATTTCATGCTGGGAAGCCATAGGAGAGGGCAAGACCAGGAGCTTGAACACCAGGCATTTCTGTTCTATTGGTCACGGGGCAGATCCAGGGTCAAGGGACAAGGGGTTGTTTCCTCTGAGGTTTCTCTTCCTGGCTTGCCCAGGGTCACTTTGGGTGTGTCCTCAGTGAACTGTCCTCTGCACATCTGTGCTCCTGCTGTGCTCCTGGAATCTCTCTGTGTCTCCAAATTTCCTCTTTTTTTTTTTTTTTTTTGCGTTAGAGTCTCATTCTGTCGCCCAGGCTGGAGTGCAGTGGCACGCTCATGGCCAACCCAGCATTGTGCGTGCTGGGCTCCGGCAATCCTTCCGCCTCATCCTTCCAAGTAGCCGGAACTACAGGTGCATGCTACCACACCCGGCTAATTTTTTATTTTTTTGTAGAAATGAGGTCTTGCCAAGTTGTCCGGGTTGGTCTCAAAGCCATGGGCTCAGGCAATCCACTTGCCTCAGCCTCCCAAAGTGCTGGGATTACAGGCTGAGCCACTGAACCCGGCCCCAAATTTCCTCTTCTTATAAGGACAGCAGTAACATGAAATCAGGCTCATCCTCGTGACCTTGTTTTGACTTAATCACCTCTTTAATGCACCTGGCTCCAAGCACAACACACACTTTGAGGTACCGGGACTTAGGACTGCAACATATCAAATTTGGGGGTAGATGCTATTCAGCCATGATAGTGGCCAAGACCCCTCTGGGTGGAGCCTAGGAGGGGAGTGCAGGGGTCCCTGTTCTGCATGTCGTCTCCCAGGTGATAACTAATCTGACACTCAGAGCCTCCATCCAGGCCTTGCTGTACCCTTAGCCTCACCCCATCGCTCCTTACCCCACCCAACCCCTCTCCCTCCTGCTCATCCCTTGTTCTTTCTCAACTCCCTGCCAGATATGCAGCCCTGGGTTAGGTCCCAGCCTGGGGATGCTGATGGGGAAGGAGCCCGAGAAACACTTGGTGCTTCAGTTTGCATTAAATAAGGTTTATCAGAAGGTGGGGTTGGCTAGCATGAGGCCTGAGGTGCTCAGAGCTTTTCCAGAGAGCAGAAGAGAAGGTAGAAGGACAACCAGGAATCAGACAGGGCAGGAAAAGGGCAGCTCGGGCCCTGCTGGGGAGACAGGAAGCGATACGAGGTCTTGGGCCACAGGACACAACTACAAGAAGCAGGGAGCTATGAGAAGCTCAGGGGAGGGTCCACACAAGGAGGCCTGGACACCAGCTGTTGTCCTCCTGTGACATGGGGATGGGAGGAACCGAGTCCAGCCTGACCTGGTGCAACTCTGCTAGGCTGCTACAGGAGAGGGAACAGCAGGCAGGAAGGAAATCCGTGTGGACACACCCAGGATATTGCTGTGGGACATCTGGTCCCACATCTGCTGCCTCTCCCTCCCATCATGGCCCTTCTGTCCAGGGCTTCTTGTGCCCTCGCTCCCCCACAACTAGCTGCTTCCAGGTTCCTCGCTGCTCCCTAGAAAGGAGAGGGAAAGGGAGCAAGAGAGAAGAGGGGACTTGCTGCCCCCCAGCTCTGGGTAGGAATGGAGAATGGCAAACACCATGCCCTCCCTGTGCCCTTGGCTGCTGGGCGTGGGCATCCCTGGCATGGTTCTCGAGGGCAGGATCCAGGGGTTCCCTTGGCAGCTTCTGCCTATCTCTCCTGATGCTCTCTCTGTCGCGAATATCCTTCAAGGAGCAAGACCCAGAGAGGCCCAGTGCAGATGAGGCACTCCCTGATTATCTCTATCATCAGTACAGTCCACACCGTCCCCTCCTCCTGGAGAAGACAGCTGAGCACAGCCCCGTTTTAGACACCTGCGGGCTCTGCTCCAGGAATTCCCTGGTCCAGAGCAGGGGGGAAGGTGCCTGGGGAAGGCAGCAAAGGCCCCACCTTCCTTTCTGTCCTCCCTGCTGCTCAGCCAGGGCCTCAGCTTTTGACTGAGAAACACCCCAGAGTGCAGAGCGCAGGTGTCTTCCTGGGAGCGCCTAGCTCATTCTGGAGTCCTCCATGGTCCCTGGCCCCAAGACATGAGGACAGATGAAGTGAAGGAGACAACATTCCCACGGACCCCCTAAACTCCTGTCCAGGCTCCTGTGACCCCAGAAGCTGGGAGCAGGATGGAGTCTGCAGTGGGGAGAAGGCTGTGGGGACAAGCTGGGCTAGGCTCACTGGGACCCCTTTGTGTGAAATCTGACTTCGGCAGGGTCTGGTTTCTGCTCTAACCCTCCCCTGGGGATTCAACCTCTATCTTTAGTCCTGGAGAGGATGGGTGTAGTGGCAAATCCTGTACCCCATTCTCTACCACAGTCCGCAGGAGCATTGGGAGGGGAAGATCATGACTCTGACAGTCAGAGGAGGTGCCTCTGATTATTTTTATTATATGTGGTGTCTGGACATGTGTGCACACAAGGAGATGCTTCTGGGATGCAAACCTGGAGGCCAGGTCCTTTATCTCAGACCTGGGGGAGCCTTTTGGGGGCAGCAAGTCCCCTCTCCTCTCTTGTCCCCTCTCTCCCTCCTTTCTAGGGAACAGTGAGGAACCCGGAAGCAGCTAGTTGTAGGGGAGCGAGGACATAGGAAGTCCTGGACAGCAAACCCGTTCTTCACTGATTTGTATTTCTCCTGGGACTATTCTGGAGAAATAGTATCCTGGACAGAGTCTCTTATCCTCTCTGTGCCTGGGACCTCCTCTGACTATCAAGGTCATGATCCTCCCCTCCGAGGCTACTGGTGGGCCGGGGTTGAGAATGGGCACAGGATAGGCCCCACATACCTGCCCTCTCAGGACTGGAGGTGAAGTCCTGCACCCTGACCCCGGCCCTCCCTTTGCATCATGCCCAGAGTCCTGCCAGGAGACTGAATGCCAGCTAAGTTCTCCGGGGCAGTAGAAAGAGGACTCCAGCCTGCCCTGAGCCCCAAAGGCTGGGGCGTTAGGTCTGAGCAGTTAACCCTGGTCAGGGCCCACCTCCTCTCTCTGGCTTCCATTTTGTTTCTGAGGCTTTGCACTTACCTTGGAACTTGTTCACTGGATGGCCTAACCCATCAATGGTTGCTCTACCAGGCAGGAGGGACTGAGGGAAGGAAAGAAGGTGGTCAGAGGCTCAGGAAACTCAGTCGCTGAGGGCAGGAGCAATTGAGAAAAGACCCTGACAAGGCCAAGGCAGCCCCAGGGCTGCGAGGATTTCCTGATGAGCCCCAGAAAGAGTCAGAGGGGGAGGTCGGTGTCTTCAGCAAGTGAGCGAAAGCCCCCTCCTCTAACAGGTGACTCAGGACGTGGGAGCAGGGGGGAAAGGAGTGGGGTACAGGGGAGGAGCATGGGGTGAAGAGTGTGGGGTACAGGGATGGAAGTTTGGGGCATAGGGGAGGGTGTGGAGGGGAAGTAGGGAGAGATGGGGGATAACTCTTTGCTTTGTTTCTCCCACTACTGTCGACAGGTGCCCCATGGATCAAAAGACATTCATTCACAACTTTATAGACCCTGAAGGCTCTGGTCAGAAAGAGACCTACCTGTGCTATAAGGCGGAGAACCTGAAGGATGAGCCACTGAATGAGTACAAGGGCTTCCTGCACAACCAGGTGAGGAGCCCAGCCACCCACTTGCAGCCAGGGCTGTCCTCATCCAGGGACATTCACAGGTAGACGGTTCTTGGAGGCATATGTGGTGTTCCAAAGAGGGTCTGTCGCCTGCTCAGTCCTAAGCTTACCTGGGAGACTTTGGCTCCGTGACTCTCCATCACTGGGAACTTCCAGCACCATGTCAAAAACTGACCACATGGTCCACAGCCCTATGCCATTAGGCCAGTGTCACCCCCAAGTCTAGGCTCAGCCATCCTCTCCTGCTGCGCTCTGAGGGGTCAGGGGCAGAGGAAAAGGGTCTGTACCAGGGCCAGGTGGTGTCGCATCTCCCCATGCCAAGGTGCTTCCTGAGGGCCCTCCAGGATTCTTTCCCAGAGGCAGCCTCTCACAAGGGGCATCTTCAGAGAGTGGGATTGGAGGACTCAGGGCCTCTGTGGTTTCACATGGCCAAGATTCCCAAGTGTCTGCTCCTGGGTGTCATCCTGAGGACAGAGAGACTGAGGCAGGAGAGGGGGAAGGGAATCTGTCTTTGGGATTCTGTCCTGACAGGCCAGAGCCCACAGGAAGGCCAGGAGAACAGGCACCACATCAGGATGTCAGGGTTGGCATTTGGGAAGGGGGCAGGACAGGCCAGGCCGCAGGGTGCCTGAGCTAGAGGGACATTCTTCCCTTGCCCTGCTGGAGAGGCTGAGTTTGGATTGGCTCCGGTCCTGGAAACGGGGGCTCCTCTGGGCAGTATGAGATAAATGAGTGTCTGGCAGGACCCACATCACTGCTTGGGATGTCCTTTCAAAGACAGCAGTGCCCATAGCTGCCTAATTAGCTGGACTCACCCTGGAGTGACCCATAGCCCCTTCTCAGCACAAACTGTCATTCATTCCACCCCGCCATCCTCTCAGTAAGGATGTCCTGGGCTGGACCAGTTCCCAGTTCCAAGGAGATAAATCCTTCACTCTACTGCTTGGACAAAACATCATAATTCTTTGGGCCACAACGATGATAATTAGCCCAAGACCTTCCTCCTTTGGATTTAGGCCTGTCCTCAGTCCTCCCTGCAAAGGGAATCATTTTGTTCTGAATCATTGTCACTCTTGGGCTCAGGTCATGGTAAAGCACAGTCTGGAAGCTTCTAGAATTATGGGTCACATGTGGGATGGAGATAGGTGAATTGATGGGCACAGGAGGTCAGTGTTCCATGCAGGGAGCACAACCAACACACCCAACATCAGGCCAATTATCTTGGGGCTTAGCTGGCCCCTCCACCCTTCTCTGGTTCTGCAGCCCCACCCTGCAGGGCCAGCCTGGGCTGAGGGTCCTGAGGACACTGACCTGGGGGACAAAATTAGAAGGGGCTCCCAATACTCACTAATTGGAGAAAACATATTTTAATGTGAGATTAATGTTAAGTGCAGCATTTTAAAGATAAAATTTATAGTAGAAATTCCATACTGAACAAAATAGGAACATTTAAGGGAACACAGCCAACAACTACGAGCGCAGTATCTTGACACTCATGCAAAATAAAAGGTCATTGTTCCCGATTCTTATGTACCTAACTGGTTGATATTTGTTCATCTTGGAATTTTTGCATCAGTTTGATATTTTAAATATTCCGTGCAAATTTGTTCATCTTGGTACCTGAGGTTCCAGCCTCCTCTAATTCTGTGTGGAGGCCCCACCTCCCTGGTCCAGGCCCGCCCTCCTTGTTGACACTTTGCTTTCTTTTCTAGGCTCAGGGTGTTCCCAATGCCTATGTAGCTCGCCATGCAGAGTTGCTATTCCTGGACCTGGTTCCTAGTTGGAAGAAGAACCAGAGCTACAGAGTCACCTGGTTCATCTCCTGGAGCCCCTGCCCCCACTGTGCCCAGGCAGTGACTGATTTCCTGAAGAAGAACAGACATGTGACCTTACGCATCCTGGCTGCCCGCATCTATGATTATCAACCGGGATACGAGGAGGGGCTTCGCACGTTGCAGAGGACAGGGGTTCACATTGGCATCATGACCTCCAAGGGTGAGAATAGAGCCTTGGGGTGGGGTGGGTGTGGCCAGGAAAAGGGTCCTGGGAAGTTACTAGAAAGGGGTGAGTGGGTCAGCATCCCTGGGAGAAAGGCCCTGGTGGGCTGCCTCTAGAGCTGATGGCCACACTCTGGGGCCTGACTGTGGGGTCTATTGGAAGACAGGGTCCATCCAGGCCTGGAGATGGAGTCCCAGGGAGGGGAGGGAGGGTGGTGGGAATGGAAGGACTTGGAGGATTCCAGGAAGAATGAGAACTCGGCTAACTCAGTTCCAACAGGAAGAATTTGATGAAATGAGCTAGGTCTCTAGGAAAGGGAGAGAAAAAGGAGGGGACTGAAATTGGCACGTGGAAGGTCTGCCCCTAAGAGTCATACACCCTGGATGCCTCCACCCCACCCATAGTGCGAGTTTGACTGTCCTCCCCTGTCCCTTTTCAGACTTTGAGTACCTCTGGAACACCTTTGTGGACAACGAGGGAAGTCCCTTTCAGCCCTGGGAGGAGCTGGATGTACAAAGTCAAGTCACAAGGCAGAGGCTCCAGGACATTCTCCAGGTGAGGGCCTCCTCCCTCTGTCTGGGGCCCCATCTGCCGCCTCCCTTCTCCCTTCTCTCCCTGGGCCTTTCCTTTCCCTCTGCTCAGAGCCTTCTCTGAGTTACCTACTTACCCAGGAGCTTCTATCTTCACTCTTTCCTTCTCACCACCTCCCTCTATTCTGTCACCTCTTGTGTCCCCCCTTCCTCTCCCTGCCGTTATAACTTTCTTCAGACCTTTTCCATGTGTCATCTTTCCACTGTCCCACTCTCTGATCCACCCAATTTCACCTGCTCTTCCAGTCTGGGCGACAGAGACGCCAACTCAAAAAAAAAAAGAAGCAAAGAAATTAAAGGATGGACATCAGTATCTCTAAGGAAGGCTGACCTATGTTGAGCAGTAGAATAAAACTCCTCTTTCAAGAAACACAAGTAGGCCGTTCACCATGACCTCTAACTCATCAACACAGACCAGCAAGGAAACCAGCTCCTGAGAGGTCAATTTAAAAAACAATGTGAAGTACTTTAAATTGAACATTGAACGAAATGACTATTTTCATATGTAGATCAATAAAAAAAATACTAAGAATTTTCCACCATTTTTTCGTTCTGTCATGAATTCTAAGTGTTTGGGAAATAATGTGTAGTGGCCTTTCCTGTGAGGCAAAGGTTACACTAAATCCCAGAATGAGAAAACTGCACTACACCTTACAGGAAGGTGAACTAAATTGAAACCCTACCCCACTGACACAGTCCCATCCTGCTGGACAGTCCCATGTGAAAGTGACAAGCCACACAGTAAGGGGAGAGAGAAAGGGAGTCCCTGTGTTGGAAAGGAACCCAAATGTACAGTCAGGGGACATTGCAGCAGTTCCCTCCTCACACCCTTCCCGATTCCATTTCCTAGAGAGGGAGCTAAGGGGGAGGCCATGGTGAGACACAGGACAGGGCCAGTCAGGGGAGAAGGAGGCAGGAAGGAGGCTGATGACCAGGGCTGGGCCAAGGGCCAGGGCCTGGGGGAAGGAGCAACCACCCACGGCAGAGCTCAGTCTCTTCAGGGGTGGAGAGCTGAACCCACTGAGGCAGGCTAGCTAGCTTGGGCATGGGGGTAGGGTGTGGAGAATTACTGAGCAGGAAGCCGGGCTCGGTGGCTCAGCCTGTAATCCCGCGCCTTTGGGAGGCTGAAATGAGTGGATTGCCTGAGCCTGCAGGTTCGAGACCCGCCTGGGCAGGCAAGACCTCATCTCTACAATAAATTAAAAAAAAAATAATAACCAGGCGTGGTAGCGCGCGCCTGTAATTCCGGCTACGTGGAAGGCTGAGGCAGAATGATCGCCGGAGCCCAGCCAACTGAGCAGGAAGAGGCTAAGAGGTTAAAAACTTTCTGTGATTTGTAACTAGCACTAAACTGACACAAACTTCTTGTGGCTTGAAACTAACACCAGTTTCCTATGGCTTATAACTGACATGGAACACACACATACACACATATATACACACACAGCACTTCCTACACTCCCTACATCTCCCTCTTGGAGACCTCCCACACTGCCCTCTCTTGAGTGAGTACTTTCCTTTCAAATTAAAGCTCCTTCCTTTACTCTCTGTGACCCATCCTTGAATTCTCTCCTGTAATGGAATCAAAAGCCTGGTCCCAGGTATGAGTTCAGGATCGCGCCTCTTGAGAAGAGACTTCCAACCCCCAAGGTGTCATCAGGGCACTATGCTGGCCCTACCTGAAGAACACTGTCTCTGTCGCTGAGGTGATCCTCCCCAAGCCCACTATCATCACCACTTTGTCAGAAAAATAACTTAGAGCCAACTATTTGTTATAAACTGGTGAGGTTCTAAGTTTTGCTGTCTCGTGGTGAAGTAGGGTCTGAGTGCTTAATCCACAGACACTGACACAGAGTTGTAATTAATAAAAAGAGAGGCTTATTAGCCGGCCAGCGACCATTCACTGGACATGCAAGTCCCATAACGAGGGCCCCATCTTGCAGCAAGGGCTGCCTTAAGTAGGGCAAAACCACATCCTGGCAAGGTCTAGCTCCTTGGCATTTTTCAAGCGGGCCAAACTGCATCATCCTGGTAGCCTAGATAACAGCCAATCAAGCCGGGCTCGGTGACTCAGCCTGTAATCTCACGCCTTGGGAGGCTGAGGTGGGTGGATTGCCTGAGCCCACGGGTTCGAGACCCACTTGGGCAACTTGGTGAGACATCATCTCTACAATAAATGTAAAAAAACTAGCCGGGCATGGTAGCGTGCACCTGCAGTTCCAGCTACTTGGAAGGCTGAGGCAGAAGGATCACCGGAGCCCAGCAGGTCAAGGCTGCGGTGGCCGGGAGCGGCCACTGCACTCCAGTCTGGGCGACAGAGTGAGACTCCATCTCAAAAAACAAAAACAAAAACAAAAAACAGCCAATCAAGCAACGCTAGCAGGGTTTACAGAAGCAGAAGATGCCAGTTAAGCAATCACGTATAGCCAACAGGTGCTTCTTTCAGTATCCGAGAAAAAGTTTCTGAAATAGGGACCGAGTGTTTAATTTACAGACACTGATATCGAAAGTACAAGTTATAAAAAGGAGAGGTTTTATTTCATCAAGAGCCAGCCGGCAGCCACTTGCCTGTTGGACATGACAGTCCTACAGCCAGGGGCCCTGATTAGCTGTAGGGGCTTGCTTAAGAAAGGCTAAACCACATTGGGACTTTCCAAGTGGACTAAACCACAACATCCTGGAGGCCTAGGTACCTTTCAAGCAATGCTAGCAGGGTTCACAGAAGCGGAAAAAAAGCTGGTAAACAGTTTAACCAGCAGGTTCGGTGGCTCAGCCTGTAATCCCACGCCTTTGGGAGGCTAAGGTGAGAGGATTGCCTGAGCCTGCGGGTTCGTGACCTGCCTGGGCAACTTGGCGAGACCTCATCTCTACAATAAATCAAATTCAGCCGGGTGTGGTCGCGCACACCTGTAGTTCCAGCTACTTGGAAGGCTGAGGCCGAAGGATCGCCGGATCCCAACAAGTTGAGGCTGCGGTGGCCGGGAGCGGTAACTGCACTCCAGTCTGGGCGACAGAGTGAGACTCCAACTCAAAAAAAAAAAAAAGAGCTTAACCTAGCCAGCAGGTGCTGTTGCCAGTTTCCAGGAAGCAAACTTTTTAACTGTGCAAAGGCTGAGTACATGTTTAACTGCGCAAAGGCTGAGTGCATGTTTAGCCTAATTTTTGACATTGTAGATGTCTTTTTAAGCCCCCTTCCATATTCCCCCCTTTCAGTTGTTCCTGGAGTCAAATCATTGACTCTTTATATAGGGGATTGTATTGAGTTCTGAGGACTATTAATTTTATTGATGACACACTATTTTTAACATAACCAAGGAGGCTTTTAATTAAGCAAGGCCCTGCTGTTATACTTATTAGGAGCAGGAGGAGAGGTCCCGCCACTGCCAAGATCAGGGTTGTGAGCCAGGGGGACCAAGAGAAGAGGATCTGATATCAATTTCCCGAGGCTTGTCTTTGCAGCTTCCTTTCTTTTAGATTGCTCTTGGATTGGTTTAGATTGCAAGAGTGTCTTGGATGACCCCGGATTGGTTTGCATAAAAACAGCACGTTTCTCCCAGGGCCATGCATAACCCTCCCTGCTTTAGGAAGAGGAGATTAAGTCCCCTCCTGTTTTGGAGCACGACCTCGGCTAAGGAATTGACTTGCTGTTCTAGGCGAGATATGCTCGACTCTGAAAGTCCTAGGTCTTCATCAACATGTTTATTTAGCTCTTTGAGGTTTTGGTCTCTAACAACCAGAGAAGCTATACTTATTGCTGTGGACCCTGCAATTCCTAGGCTAATGAGGAGGGGCATTAATATGGGCACCCGCTTGGATTGCCCGAGGCCTGAGAGTCCAAGGTGTTCCCGTCCCTCTGTTCCTTCATAGATATATACCTGGGGTAGTATATGCACTAAGACACAGATTTTTGCGGTGTCCCTGAAGTATTCTAAAGCAATACAGGGTGTTATACCTTGCGTACAAGCAAACCAGGTGGTAGGGGATGCAACAGCCATGTGGAGGTCTTTAGAGGTTTATGTATGAGTCTTGGTTTTTTCAAGGAGCCATAGTTTTGCACCCCCATGCAGCACAGTGGTATTGTCCTGCTTTGTGGCAACGGGCTGGTCCCGATGCTGGACAAGTATAAAAACCAACAGATTTAAGTTTTTTTTTTTTTTTTAAAGCTAAGGTGCCACATTTTTAGTGTGTGTGCCCCCGAGGGTTAGACCTGGCCATAATTTACAATGGTAAAATTAAAGACAGGCTGCCCGCTTCCTCTGTAGGTAGCAATTATGGTCCCAATGACGGTATTTCTCAGTTCCCAGGAATAGTTTCCTGGATATAGGGATTACGCAGGTTAGGCCAATAGGCCTCAAGCTGGGGAAAGTATGCAAGGAATATGATTAAGATATCAGGGCCCGCAAAAGTCTTATTTTTAGAGGATTTTCTCCAGTAGCTGATTTGATGACTTTTCATATTTCTGGGGGTGCGGTGGTAGCTGCCTTTACTTGTGAATGATTAATCCAGGGGTGGACACCGCTGACTTTGACTGCCGTAGGAGTAGTAAGGACTACTATGTGGGGCCCTTTTTCACCTTGGGTTGGGAGCCTCAGTTTTGTGCTGTTTTATCCAGACCTGGTCACTGGCCTGGAACGGGTGTAGATGTTCCAGAACCGGTTTCCAGAAGGCTGCCTGCACAGTCTCAGTGACAGCTTGCTGAACTCTTTGAAGAGCCTGCAGTGACTGAAGTAAATTATGGTTAGACAGTTCTAGTGCTTTTTCCAGTCTAATTTTTGGAAGTAACGGTGGGGGCCGTCCAAACAAAATTTTGAAGGGGGTTAGACCCTTGATGTAGGGGGTGCACCTGGCCCTTAAGAGGGCATAGGGAAGGAGTGTTACCCAACCTTCGCCGGTTTCCAGGGTTAATTTGGTTAAAGTCTCCTTAAGCGTCTGATTTATTCTCTCTACCTGTCCTGAACTCTGGGGATGATAAGCACAATGTAAGTTTTAATTTATCCCCAAGGTTTTTGCAATACCTTCAGTAAGTTTAGAAATAAATGCTGGGCCATTATCTGAACCTATTGAGATAGGTAGACCATATCTTTGTATGATGTCATTCAAGAGTTTCTTTACTGTTACAGAAGCAGTTTCAGGTTTTGAAGGAAATGCCTCGACCCATTCTGAGAAGGTGTCTACCAAGACCAATCGATATTTATATCCATATTGCCCAGGTTTGACTTCTGTAAAGTCTATTTTCCAATGTCTCCTGGGAATTAGTCCCCTATTTTGGACCCCTTGGGTGGATACACTGACCTTAGCATTATTAGTCTGCTGGCATGACACGCAGCCTTGAATGAGATCCTTGGGCGAGCTGGTCCAGATGAGGGAGATAGAATTTTTTTTCACAAATTCAGTTAGTTTTGTCTTTCTCAAATGAGTATCTTTGTGGAGCTGTCTTAGGATTTGTTGTCCCAGGACTCGAGGGAGGAAGGTCCTGCCGTCCTGAAGTTGAAGCCATCCGTCTGGGTTTGAGGTTGTCTGCAATTTTTGTGCAGCGAGGAGGTCTATCTTCTGTATATTTTGGTGGCTCACATAGAACCGGAGGAGGCAGCACCAGCAGGCAGGTGGTTCTGCGGTAAGCAGCTTCTCTGGCTGCTTGATCTGCTTTTTTATTTCCTATTGCCTTTTTTGAGTTTTCTTTTTGGTGGCCCGGGCAATGGATGATGGCGACCTGTTTGGGGGCCCATACTGCTATCAGGAGGTCTAAGACCTCTGTTTTATTTTTAATAGTTTTCCCCTTTGCGGCAAGCAATCCTCGCTCCCTGTAAATTGTCCCATGAACGTGTGCAGTTGCAAACACATACCTGCTGTCAGTGTAAATGTTAACAGCTTTTTCTTCACCTGCTTTTAGGGCCTCCGTTAGGGCAATCAGTTCTGGGTTTTGAGCCAATGTTCCCTGCAGAAGAGGCTCAGCCCAAATAGTTCCCTGTAGAGTGACCACTGCTACCCCTGCATACCTTACCCCATTCTGGATGAAACTGCTGCCATCTGAGAAAAGCGTTAGGTCGGGGGTTGTTCTCAGGACAGCAGTTAGGTCCCAGTGCAGCTTCTGGAACTCAGTTTTATAACAACAATGTGGCGGCCCCGTGGGACTTTTTTCTGGTAGTAAAGTTGCAGGGTTCAAGCTGGGGTTATGCTAGAACTTGATGCGGGGTTGATCTAAAAGCAGCGCTTGATAATGAGTTATTCGGGCATTTGACATCCATTTGTCAAGAGCCCTTCGGAGTAAAGACTCCACTGCATGTGTGGCCGTTACAGTCAGATTTTGCCCCAATGTTAGTTTGTCTGAGTCCTTTACTAACATGGCAATGGCTGCTATAACCCACGGTCAGGGTGGCCAGCCCGAGACTACCAGGTCCAGTTTTTTGACAGGTGGGCAACCAGCCTGTTCCATGGGCCGAGCTTTTGGGTTAGGACACCCCGGGCAATGCCTCGTCTTATATTCACATAAAGGTGGAAAGGTTTTTCAATATCTGGCAAGGCCAGAGCCAGAGCTGAGACCAGGGCATTTTTAAGGGCTTGGAAACCTTTGTCCCCTCTGGTGTTCGTTTAAAATTAGCCTTTGGTCCCTTGGTTATTTTGTAGGGGGGCTTTGTGAGTTCAGCAAACTTAGGAATCTATAGTCGGCAGAATCCTACAGCTCCCAAGAATTCCTGGACCTGCCTTTTGCTTCCTGGGGCCAAGATGCCTGCTATAGCCCGAATGCGCTGGGCAGTCAGGGATCTTTTACCTCCCTCGAGGTTATACCCAAGGTATGTGGCTACAGTCACACAGAGCTGAGCTTTTTTTGCTGACGTCCTATAACCCAGAGTCTGACGTTCTTTAAGCAGGTGCCTGATGGCACGCAGGCTCTCACCTTCAGATGTGGCTGCGATTAACAGATCATTTACATAGTGTAACAGAGTCACTTCAGGGTGTTGTTGCCGGAAAGCTCGGAGGTCTTGGTGGAGAGATTCATCGAACAATGTGGGAGAGTTTTTAAATCCTTGTGGGAGTCATGTCCAGGTTAACTGGCCATTTTCCCCTTTTTCAGGATCTGTTCATTCAAAAGCAAACAAGGGTTGGCTCTGCTCAGCCAATGGGATACTGAAGAAGGCATCCTTAAGGTCCAGGACAGTGTATACCTGCCTCTCTGGAGTTAACCCGCTGAGGAGGGTGTACGGGTTGGGAACTGTGGGATGAATATCCTCCACTCGCCTGTTGACCTCCCTGAGGTCCTGGACAGGGCGGTAGTCTCCTGTGCCCGCCTTTTTGACAGGAAGAAGCAGAGTGTTCCAGGATGAGTGGCACAGCACTAGGATTTTAGCTTCCCAGAGATGCTGAATGTGGATTGCTATGCCTTTTCGGGCCTCTGGGGATATAGGGTACTGCTTTACCCTAATGGGCACTGCCTGACTTTTGAGGTGTACAACAACTGGCGGTTGATGGGATGCCAGCCCAGGGGAGTTTAATTCAACCCAGACTTGGGGAAACTCAGTCTGCAGCTGGGCCAGCAGTATGGCGTTTGAAGAGTCAAGAGAGGTCCCACCTTCTGTTAACACGTATTTCTCACTTAGGGGAACAGTAACAAGAATTTTTGATGCCCCAGGTGGGTTTAGGCTTATTGCTGCCATGGTTTCCTCAAAACCTATGTTGGCCTTAAGCTTGTGTAAGAGGTCACGTCCCAGGAGCAGGTATGGGCAGTCTAGCATTACTAGGAATGAATGAGTTACTTCCCCTTTTTCCAAATTTATTGTTCTTTTGGTGGTCCAGGGGCATAATTGAGTCCCGGTTGCCCCCTGGACCAAGGAATGCTTATTCTGAAGCAGGCCATTTTACTTTTGGAGGACTTAATACTCAGCCCCCATGTCCACTAAGAAGTGGACAAGGCTTCCCCCCACCGTAAGTTTCACCCTGGGCTCCGGGGGGAACTGACAGAACCCCGGCTCCGTCGGTCAGTTTGTAATTGAAGCACAGGAGTAGATTTTGGTGGGCACCCCCCACCCCAGAGGGCACTCTTGTGGTTGGGATGGCCGGTGTGGGCAATCTTTTACCCAGTGCCGAATTTTTTACAGTAGGCACATTGATTTTTTGCTAGTGGAGGTTTTTGTCTGGTGCTGGTTCCTCTTTTCCCTGTTGGCTGCTTGGGTTTAACTTCCTGTAAAGCTGCTGCTACTACTTTGGCCATCTTTTTGGTTTGTTGGTCTTTAAGTGAGTCCCTGCTATTATAGACCTTCTGGGCTACCTCAGTTAATTCTGATAAACTTTTCCCTTTAAATCCTTCAATTTTCTGCAATTTCTTTCTTATATCAAGGGCTGACTGGGAGACAAAGTCTATAACTAAAGCCCTCCGATTTTCTGGAGCCTCTGGGTCTACGGGAGTATACGTCTGATAGGCCTCCATAAGGCATTCCAGAAAAGCCATGAGAGATTCCTGTGGGCCCTGAGTTACCTCACTTACCTTAGACAAATTTGTGGGCTGCCTGGTAACGACACGGAGACCCCCCCCATTAGAGTCCGGTGATAGGTGGTGAGACACTCCCTACCGTGATTGGTGTTCAGGTTCTAATTAGGCCTCTCAGCGGGGAAGACACGGTTCATATGGTCCTGCTCTGCCAGTCTGTCGTCCGGTCCCAGGACCAATTTCCTTGCCTCCTGACGGATTCGTTCTCTTTCCTCTACAGTGAAAAGGGCTTGGAGGAGTTGTTGGCAGTCATTCCAAGTGGGCTGGTGGGTGAAGAAAATAGTTTTTAAAAGGCCGATGAGCCGGGCTCGGTGGCTCAGCCTGTAATCCCGCGCCTTTGGGAGGCTGAGGTGAGTGGATTGCCTGAGCCCGCGGGTTTGAGACCCGCCTGGGCAGCGAGACCTCATCTCTACAATAAATCAAAAAATCAGCCGGGCGTGGTAGCGCGCGCCTGTAATTCCGGCTACTCGGAAGGCTGAGGCGGAAGGATCGCCGGAGCTCAGCAGGTCCAGGCGCGGTGGCCGGGAGCGGCCACTGCACTCCAGTCTGGGCAGCCGAGTGAGACTCCAACTCAGAAAAAAAAAAAGGCCGATGAGGCTCTGAGGTTTTTTTCAGAGAACACCAATTGTGTTGCTTTTAATTGTAAAGATCACTAGCAGAGAAAGGGACATAAACCATAAAGGGCTGGCCTCCTGAACCTCCCACGTCTAGTCCTGGGGTCTGTCTCAGGGGGGAGGACTGTGGGAGTTTGTGGTTCTGAGTTCCCCGAAGACGAGTTGGGGCTAGTTGGTTTATCAGGGCGTTTGGGCCCTTGAGAGATGCATGAGGAAGAGGGGGATAAAGGGACTGATACACAGACCCACTCCTGGTGAGTGACGGGCTGAGAACCTTGTGGGTCCCCTGCTCCTGCTCAGATGTAGAGGAGGGCGGGGGCATTTCATCGTCCTCCAGTGGGCTCTGGAGGACTGGAGGTTTGGCTTTTGGAGTTTCCTGTAGGGCTGAAACACGAGAAGAATTAGCTCTCTTTCCGGCTTTCTTCATCCATGGTGGCTGCTGCATTACCAGGAGGTACCAGGCAGTGATGTACGGGATCTGGTCCGGGTGGCGTCAATAGGCGAACTGTCGGACCTTCCCCACTATGGCAGGGTTGAAGGTCCCCTCCAGCGGCCAGCTGTAATTAGGAAATGTGGGCCATTCCAGGGAACAAAAGGTGGTTAGGTTTCTTGGTTTACCTGATAACCTGACTGCTGTGCCGTTTCTTGGAAACCCTTGAAGTGGCACAAAACCAGTTGCAGAGGGTTGTCAGGCTTAGAGCACTGCTGCCCCATAATGTCGATAGCAATGACAGACACAACAGTGACTAACACTGAACAAATAAAGACAATAACACAAACTGAACAGACAGACCTAACTGCCCGAGGGCAATACCAGAGAGCCCAGTGACGTCTCACAGGGACCTCGGACCCAGGAATTAGCGCTGCGTCCAGCTTTCCTGCGGGTCCAACCAGAAGTGCGCACAAACAAACCAGGAACTTGACTCACCTCTCAGAGGACTCTGGGGACGTTGTGAGTCTGCCAGAGATGACAATCAGCTGTTTGCGAGTCCACAGACTCACCAGGCCCGACGAACACTGAGGTTCACAGGTATGCCGACCCACAGGGTAATGACTGGGGCTGGGGATTAAGCTCTGGAATATCCCAGGTGAGCCCCCAAATGAAATAGGGACCGAGCACTTAACTTACAGACACCAATATCAAAAGTACAAGTTATAAAAAGGAGAGGTTTTATTTAGTCAAGAGCCGGGCCGGCAGCCACTTGCCTGTTGGACATGACAGTCCTACAGCCAGGGGCCCTGATTAGCTGTAGGGGCTTACTAAGAAAGGCTGAACCACATTGGGACTTTCCAAGTGGGCTAAACTGCAACATCCTGGAGGCCTGGGTATCTTTCAAGCAATGCTAGCAGGGTACACAGAAGCGAAAAAAAAAGCTGGTAAACAGTTTAACCTAGCCAGCAGGTGCTGTTGCCAGTTTCCAGGAAGGGAACTTTTTAAGTGTGCAAAGGCTGAGTACGTGTTGAATCTAATTTTTGACATTGTAGGTGTCTTTTTAAGCCCCCTTCCACATTTCTACAGGCCAACTGTGTAAAAGGTCAGAAAATATCCTGAACCTAACTGCTGCCATTTTATTTTCTAGTTGCTAAGCCTTTTACAGTGGCCAAAATTCTAAAATAAAAGCTCTAACATCTTTACTTATGTGTATGTGTTTAGATGTGTTTGTTTGTAAATGTACTATGTTGTATGTTGTGCCTACATAATAAAATCTAGTGTAGTCAGCCAGAAATCCTTTAAAAGATGTTACCTGCCCTCAAGGGTATCACTTAACCCTAGTGGGTCCTTTTTCTGCCAGGTGCCATTCGAACCAATAGAACAAGTCCACATTTGGGAAACCAGGGAGGAAACCAGGGATGCAGAAGAGGCGCTCATGCTCAAATCACCTACATCTGGGGCAAGGGAGAGGGGGATTTTAAGGGCTCCAGGGCAGGGAGGTGAAGAATGAGGGAGCAGATCCCGGGAAAGAGGTGGTGCTTTCCAGGGAAAGTTGGAGTGTGAGCAGTTTCATTCTTTCTTTTGCAGCTGGTACAATCTGTACCCAGCAAGGCACGTCTCTCCCAGCTGAGCACAGATGACTTTGTGCTGACTAAGTGAGATTCAGTCAGGGTGGCACTGCTGCGCGATTTCCTCATCTTGTGACCATTTGTGGTGACGGCGTCTAGCCTCCACTTCTGTAAGCAAGCACAGCTTCAGGCACAAGTGAATTTCACAGGTTCTGAGGCTCTCTAATAGAAGTGAGGTGATGCTGCGGTGACCCAGATTTTGTTCTCCTGATTTACATAAATGAGTACTCATATAAAATATACAGTAATTACCCAAATTTTTTTGTGTGAGTGCACATGACTTAAGTAAATTACTCATAAATGACTTGGTTTTTAAATTGTTGACGCGACTGGGCGCAGTTGATCACTCCTGTAATCCCAGCACTTTGGGAGGCAAAGGTGAGAAGATTGCCTAAGTTCAGCAGTTCGAGACCAGCCTAAGGAACACAGCGAGAACTCGTCTCTACAATAAATCAAAAAATTAGTGGGGCGTGGTGACGCAGGACTGTAGTTCAGCTACTTGGAAGGCTCGGTGGAAGGATCATCCGAGCCCAGCAGGTTGAGTCTGTGTTGGCTGAAATCATGTCACTGTACTCTAGCCTGGGCAGAGTGAGACTCTTGACTAAAAAAAAAATTATTGTTGAAAAAAAATTGGGAGTATCTTCAACACTGTCAACAAACATTTCTACATGGGTTTGCTATTCAGATAGTTTTATATTTGCCTCTATTCAATTTTTTTTTTTTTTTGAGTCAGTGTCTCACTCTTTTACCCAGGCTGGTGTGCAGTGGCACACTCATGACTACCACAGTCTAGAGCAGCTAGGCTCAGGATATCTTTTGCCTCAGCCTTCCAAGTAGCTGGAACTACAGGTGGGGACCACCATGCCCAGCTACTTTTTTTGATTTATTGTGGAGACGAGGTCTTGCCAAGTTGCCCAGGCTGGTCTTGAACCTGTGGGCTCAGGCAATCCTCATGCCTCCACCTCCCAAAGTGCTGGGATTACAGGCGTGACCCACTGCGCCCTGCTGAGGTCTTGATTTTTAATTTCAAAATCTCTTTCTTTAACAGCTGTCCTCTTCCTGAGCTCCGTATAGGATCCCCGGTTTCAGGTTAAAAATGCTGTCCAGTTTCGCTCTTGTGACTTCTCAAATTCTTATCTCAGGAGTTCAGCTTTTGCTGTATTTCGCTACACATGATAGTTTACCAGTGCCTTCAGCTTTCCCCCCTTGAGAAGGCTTGGGGTGATAACCCTCTCCTTCAACCTTTTCTCCAGCTCCTGCAAATTTTTTTCTCTGATTCTGTTGCGGGAAAATAAACCAGAGAGACGTGACACCAAGGTTCATAAGCAGGAAGCTGGGTTTATTTCTGGAATGCCAGTGTTCGGCCCAGCAGACTTCAATTGCAAAGTCTGGGCCCTGATTGCAGTCGGGCCTCAGCTTTTACATGTTTTACATTGGCTTTGGGGAAAGGGGCTTTCCATGGTGGAAAGTTTTGTACCTTTTGTAATAATAGCAAATGTTGGCCGTTTCAGCTGCAGACGCTGAGCACAGCATGGTGCCTTACACCAGGGGTGGTTACATAGGAAGGGGCTTGGGGTTTTAGCTGCAGGTACTGAGCACAGCATTTTGCATTAACAAACTGGAACATCTTCACTGTGATATATGCTTTGAAATGTTTTCTAAAAGCCCCCTACCACATTCCCCGCTTTGATGCATCATTTTGATTTAACATCATTATATGAGCTGCTGTTTTCCGTTCGACCATGGTTTCAACGCATTTAAAGACAGACCTTATGAGTGGTGGGAATTAAGCAAGTTCCCAGGAAGAAGATCGCAGCTCCTATGATAGCCTTAAGTCCTCCCCATAGGTTTGGAAACCAGTTTTCAAACGAGTTATTTATTTTCCAGCCTTTCCAGGTTTGAACTGGGACATGAGCAAGCTTTCTGATATTTATGGCTATTGTCGCTTATAACCTTTTCATTATCATCTGTTTGGAGGCAACAGTCGGAACTATTAAATTTTCCACAAACTTCCCCTTCTTCTAACAAATAGTCTAGGGTTAAGTGATTTTGATAAATCGCAGCACGCATTTGGGTGTGTTGGGTAGCTCTGAGTTGCAAGACTGTGGCTGTCTGGTTAGTAATAATTTCCAAGACCACCTGTAATCTAATGATGTGGTTAAACATGTATATTAGGGGTTCAGTATCCCCAACTTCCATCTTGTGCCCAAGCAGCAGGACCACAGGTTTCAATGATTCTTTGGGGTGGCCATTTATTGCCTTCCCAACTTTGTTTGCCTCCTATGTTGAGGGACCTCGTGACCTGGCTTTTTAGGCTTTGGTAGAGGGGAATTCCTAATTCGCCTCCCTCGTGGTTGAGTAGGAAGAAGAACCCAGGTTGGATTATTCCTACGGTACAGATGCCCCTCCAATTTGCTGGGAACTGAGTATAAGCTCTTTTGCCACATATCCAGAATAGCCCATCTGGGGCTTTCCATATGTCTGGGTCGCTGGAAGTGAGGTTGGTCCAGTTGCGGCCTATGATAGGCACACTATAGAATGGACTGGCCTCTTCAGGGGATGACACAGTGCAGCTAACTATGGTTTGGTCAGGGACAGGCTCAAAGCATTGAGAAGATTTCATTGTGGAGACGGGGGCCCAATACCAAGAAGGTGCATTTGGCCACCACAACAGGTTTGTGGAGTTCTAGGATAGCATTCTTCTACAGGGGAGTTTCCCACCCACTGGTTAAAAGCTTGCCCAGTTCTGCTGATACATTCTTCTCCAATTACCTCTGAGGTAAGGACCCAGCCTTGGGGTCAATCACTTTCCCTGGCAATTATAGAATGATTCCATTGGAGGAGTTGGTAGGCGTCCAAATTGGTTCCCTTACAAGTCCATTCCTTAGTCATAAGGGCTCCCCCCACATCCAGCATTTCGTGACATTAAATTCTTGGGCAATTCTGTTTGGCTAGGTCTATGAAGAGGAGGCTAGCCTTGAGCAACTGAGTCCAGTTGGTTTGACAAGTATGCTATAGATCTGTGCCATGACTCTAGGTTTAAGTTTTTGTCCTTTTATAATTGATTGTACACGGAGGGTGGGGTGGCCTTGGTCTTGGCTTTGCTATTTTTTGTATCATTTCCTTGAGCAATTGGGTTTGGGCACCTTCAGGCCCATAGCAATCCCAGCAGGCCCAGCCTCCACCTTGGCTGTTACCTGATTTGTTGCAGGCCCATCTCTTTACATGCTTAGCTCTTACCCATCCAGTCCAATATAGTTTATCATCGTAGGAACATAGAAAGATGCCAATATAGCAGGCCGCAGGCTGGAGTGAGTAGGAAGTAAAAGTTGGTTGCCAGCATCCCTTATAGTAAAGTGGGGTTATGCAACTGTCACAGGGTGAGTAACGGGTCGGGTTTGTGAAGGGGGCCCAAATTAAAAGTAACCAACAACAATGAAACAGCCTATCCATAGGAGGAAGAAGAGCACTTGTAAAAACCTTTCGTCACATGTCCAGTCTGCTGGTGCGCTTCTACTAATCCTATAGCAAAGACCGAGGCAAAGGCTGTAGTGATAGATAGAGACAAGGAGCTGCAGTACATTAAGAGCTAGTGTTAGAGAACAGAAACAGTTTATCCATATTCCAGTTGCAATCTCCTCAAGCTTTTGCCATGTGTTGATCAGCCAGCCTCCAGAGTGGCTGAAGCAGGGCCGCAGATTCCTCAAGCTTCAGCCGTGCATTGGCTAGTCAGCTTCTGGAGTGACTACTGAAGGGCTGCAGATCTTTTCCAAACTTTGGGGTGTGCAGTTTTTTCTTTTCTGGGTGGTCAGTTTGTGTGGGACTGATGGGGTCAGTCACACACTCCGTCTTGAGCGGCTGGTTTGATTCTGCTGTAGTGGATCCAGGGGATCATTTCAGCAACCTTTACTGCAGTTAGGGTAGGCAAAAGGACAGTAAATGGGCCCCACCAGAGGGGTTTTAGGGGCTGAACATTCCATTCCTTTATCCATACCTGTCTCCTGGGTTAAAGGGGTGTGTATCTGTGGTTAAACTTATTGTTATCCTTTCTACCACTTGGTGATTGTAAGGTGCTTAAGGCTATACCTAGAGCCTGCAGTTGCTGCCTCAGGGCAATGTTTCCTAATTTCTTTAAGTCCCCTCGTAGAAGATCTCCTTTTTTTTTTTTTTTTTTTGAGTTGGAGTCTCAGTCTGTCACCCAGGCTGGAGTGCAGTGGCTCATGGCTACTCCAGCATCGATCTGCTGGGCTCCGGCAATCCTTCCGCCTCAGCCTTCCAAGTAGCAGGAACTACAGGCATGCGCTACCATTCCCAGCTAATTTTTTTTTTTTTAATTGTAGAGACGAGGTTTTGCAAAGTTTCCCAGGCTGGTCTTGAACCCACAGGCTCAGGCAATCCACTCGCCTTGGCTTCCTGTGCTGGAATATAGGCTGAGCCACTGAGCCCGGCCCATAGAGGATCTCAAAAGGAGAGAAGCCTATCTGCTTGGTAGGGGTAGACCTAATTTTTTTTTTTTTTTTTTTTGAGTTGAAGTTTCACTCCATCGCCTTGGTTGGAGTGCAGTGGCACACTCATGGCCACTTCAGTGTCAACCTGTTGGGCTCCAGCAGTTCTTCTGCCTCAGCCTTCCAAGTACCCAGAACTACATGTGTGCACTACTATGCTCAGCTAATTTTTTATTTTATTGTAGAGACGAGGTTTCACCAAGTTGCCCAGGCTGATCTGGAATCCGCAGGCTCAGGCAATCCACTCGCCTAGGCCTCCCAAAGTGCTGGGATTACAGGCTGAGCCACAGAGCCCGCCCTAGATCTAATCTTTTTTTTTTTTTGAGTTGAAGTCTCACTCTGTTGCCCAAGCTGGGGTGCACTGGCACACTCACAATCACCCCAGCGTCGACCTGCTGGGCTCCAGCGATCCTTCTGCGTCAGCCTTCTGAGTAGCCAGAACTACAGGCATGTGCTACCATGCCCAGCTCATTTTTTAAACTTATTGTAGAGACGAGATCTCGCCAAGTTGTCCAGGCTGATCTCGAACCTACAGGTTCAGGTAATCCACTCGCCTCAGGCTCCCAAAGTGCTGGGATTACAGACTGAGCCACCAAGTGCGGCCTAGACCTAATTCTTTTTTTTTTTTTTTTTTTTTTTGAGTTGGAGTCTCACTCCGTCGCCCAGACTGAAGTGCAGTGGCCGCTCCCGGCCACCACAGCCTCGACCTGCTGGGCTCCGGTGATCTTTCTGCCTCAGCCTTCCAAGTAGCTGGAACTACAGGCACGCGCTACCACGCCCGGCTATTTTTTTGATTTATTGTAGAGATGAGGTCTACGCCAAGTTGCCCAGGTGGGTCTCGAACCCGCGGGCTCAGGCAATCCACTCACTTCGGCCTCCCAAAGTGCTGGAATTACAGGCTGAGCCACCAAGCCCGACCTTGGCTTAATTCTTAATAGGACTATTGGCAAGAGCTGGTCCCAGCTAAAGTGAGTGTCTTGGCATAGTTTACTTAGTTGCAGTTTCAATGTCCGATTTAATTCTACTTATCCCGAACTCTGGGGCTGGTAGACTGTGTGCAGTTTCCAGGTAATTCTTAGCCATTGGCCAATAACTGTATTATTTCTGCCACAAATGCAGGCCCATTGTCTGATCCTATGGTGATCGGGATTCCAAATCAGAGGATAATTTCTTTCAAGAAAAGTCAGGCCGCTTCAGATGCCTTTTCTGTATGAGTTGGGAAGGCTTCTACCATCCCGAGAAGGTGCATATGAAAACAAGGAGATATTTGTAGCTCTGGACTTGGGGGAGCTCAGTGAAGTCCACGATTATGTCTTCAAATGGCGTTCCTCCAACGTGTTGTATTCCAGGGGACACTTTGGGTCCCTGCTGCAGGTTGTTTTGAGCATAGGTTTGGCATTGCTCACAAACTGTTCGGGCTCTACTAGAGAGTTGGGGAACATTAAAGTATTGGTTTAGAGTGGTTTCCAGGGTTGTCCATCCACTGTGGGTTCCACGGTGGAACTGCCTGACAAAAGCTGGAGCTAATGACTCAGGAATTGCCATTCAGCCATCCTGAAATTTCCACCATCTGTTCTGAAGATAGCTTCCATTTTCTGTTTTAAACTAAGCTTAAAGCCTAGGCTTGGAAATGAACTTTCATGTTGTGAATAGCTAGGGCTCCAATTTGTCAGTGGACTAGGCAGAAGTGCAGCAGCCAGGGCAGTTTGTTCACTGATTTCTTTGGATGCCCAGGCTTTGCTTCTTGGTCTGCTTTGCGAATTCCTCGGGCGATTATTGCATTTTCCTTTTAGTGTCCCTGACAATGCATGACTGCTACCCTTTTAGGGGCCCATACAGCCTCCAGGAGCTCAAGAATTTCTTTGCCATACTTTATGTCCTTTCCCCCTGAGTTTATTAGGCCTCTTTCCTTATATAAAGCTCCATGTACATGGAAAGTGGTGAAAGCATATCTGGAGTCTGTGTAAATGTTGACACGTACCCCCGTTACCAGCTGAAGTGTTCAGGTCAAGGCAATGAGCTCTGCATTTTGTGTTGAAGTCCCTTTTAGTAGATGTTTAACTTCAACAGTGGAGACCAGGGCTACTACTGAGTAACGGGCAAACTGTTCCCCTTCTTTTATGAAACTGCTGCCATCAGTAAAGTATTCAACATCAGGATCTTTGAGGGACTGATCTTTCAGATCTAGATGACTGGAAAACACCTCATCCATAACCTCAGTACGATCATGATTTGGCTGTCTGGGTTCAACCAGCAATAGAGTTGCAGGATTTAAAGTTTTGACTATTTCCAGGTGAATGCGTGAGTTTTCACATAGCATTCCTTGATATTTAACCATCCTGGCTTTTGTTAGCCAATACTGACCTTTGTATTCCATTAAGGTTAATACCGCGTGTGGCACTTGGACCATCAGATCTTGTCCCATAGTTAGTTTGTTGGCTTCTGCTACCAGAGGGGTGATAGCCTCAAGTACTTGCAAACAAGGTAGTCTTGAGAGACTGAGTCCAGTTGCTTTGACACGTATGCTATGGGCCTGTGCCATGACCCTAACATCTGAGGTAGGACCCCCACTGTTATGCCAGTGCACTCATGCACATATGAAAAGAAGGGCCTGGTTACCTCTGGAGCCCTAAGCTGGGTGCGTTGATGACAGCTTGCTTAATTTCTACAAAGGCCCTTTGTTGGGCTTCTTTCCAAAGTAGGAGCTCCCATTCTCCACCCTTTGTGGCTTCATAAAGGGGTTTTTGTTAAAATAGAGAGGTTAGGTACCCAGATTCTACAGAATCCTGTGGCTTTGAGGAATTCCCGGACTTGACATCGAGAGGATGGGACCGGGATTGAGCCGATGGTTTGTTTTCTTTCTGGGTCAAGCTGGCATTGCCCTTGAGATAGGTGGAAGCCAAGACACCTCACCTTCTCTTGGCAGATTTGGGGCTTTTTCTTTGATACTTTGTATCCAGTCTTCCATAAAAGGATGAGGAGCTGGTGCGTCCCCTTCATGCAGTCCTCCTATCTCGTCCCACCAACAACAAATCATCCACATATTGGAGCAGGGTACAGTTACATTGGTTTGCTGGGAAGACTTTTAAATCCGATGCTAAGGTGATGCCAAGGATGGTTGGAGAATTATTGAATCCTTGAGGCAACTTGGTCCAAGTTAATTGTCCTTTGTCACAGTTTTCAGAACTTTCTCATTGGAAGGCGAAGACTGATAGATTTTGGGAACCAGGTGAATAAAAAAGAAGACATCTTTGAGGTTCAGGCAAGTGAAGAAGGCAGCCTCTGTGGCGACAAGGCTCAACAAGGTATAGGGGTTCGGGACAACTGTGTGCAATGTGACCATGGCTTGGTTTATTGCTCACAGGTCCCGAACCAGCTGGTATTCATCTGTACCCAGTTTCTGGACTGGCAGGAGAGGCATGTTCCAAGACAACTGGCAGGGTCAAAGGATTCCATACCAAAGAAGTTTTTCCAGGTGTTTTTGGATCCCAATCTGTGCCTTGCATGGGATGAAGTATTGTCTTTGATGTACTGGCTCAACTCCTGGTTTCAGTTGTATGAGTATTGGGGGTATGTTGTGGGCCAACCCAGGTGGATTATCTTTGGCCCAAACTCCAGGTATTTGGAAGGGTGGTTCCGGTCCATGTTGTGACTCTCTTATTAGACTGCAGAGATATCATTCTTCTTCCTGGGGAATGGTAAGTGCCATTATTTTGGTTTTTGGATTTCTTAATTTTAGAGTCACATGGTTAGGAGAGTCAAAAAGTCAAAAACAATTTGGATCCACAGTCTTCCTAATAAATCTCGTTCCATTAGAGCTATTGGGCAGTCATGGAGGTACAGGAGCTCATGGATAACTTCATGGTCCCCTATCATGTAGCATAATGGTAACATAAAGGGATGACAAGCTCAACTGTCCATGGTCCCTACGATGGTAGCTTGCCTTTGGGAGAAGGGTCCCACGGCCTGGGCTACCACAGAGTGTTAAGCTCCAGTGTCTACCATAAAGTCAGTGGGTTGGCCCTCTACAGGCATCTGGACCATAGGTTCCTGGGGGCCCTAAAGAATGGAGCCTGGTCTGTCCTAGTCTTCCTTATATGTTTCCATGGTGGCCAGACCCATAAAGTTGTCTGTAGGAGGTTGGTGTTGTCCCTGGACCATCTGGCTTCTTCCTCCTGGTGATGGTCCAACTGGCTAGGGGCATTAATTCTTCCAGCAGTTTTCATCTGCTATGCGCTGAGGGCAGTCACCTTTCCAATGGCCCCCTTGGTAGCAGTAGGCCCACTGATTACTTCTCAGTTTCTTGTTAGAGTAGAGTGACCTGTTAAAGTGCTGGTATGGTCCCAGCATCATCACTGGGTAGCTCTCAGGTTGACCTCTTCCCCGACCCTGGCCCCAGCTCAGCCTTGTCCACATTGGGCAGGTACCTGGCATCCTTACGAGGCTGCAGCGAGTAAAGTGACCTTTTTCTTCAGTCTCCGGTCTGCTTCTTATTGGGCTTCCAGGTCTTGGCTGATGAACACTTTTACTGCAATCTCCAGCAGCTGACTGGCACTCATTCCAGTGAAGTCCTCTAATTTTTGTAGTTTGTGTCAGATGCCTCCTTTGGCTTGTGCAACAAAGGCTGCATTCACCATTCATTGATTTTTAGCTGCCTCTGGGTCAAAGGGAGTATACAGTCTGAAGGCCTTGCAGAGTCTTAGAATTGACTCAGGCTTTCATTGGGTCCTTGGAGTACTTCTGAGATTTTGCTCATGTTCATGGCCTTTTTTTTTTTTTCTGAACTCCCGGACTCAGGCAATCCTCTCACCTCAGCTGCCCAAAGTGCTGGGATTACAGGCATGAGCCACCGCACCTGGCTTGACTAATAGTTTTAAATGAGCAATAACTTACATATACTATTAGAGGATAAATCACCTCTTGTCTCATGAATGCAAAATAAATTCTCTAGACTCAACCTCCCTGTAGAGACCATCAGCTCATTGTTAGGGCTCGAAGCTCCATAAGCACAATTCCCTATGAGAAATGGCTGAAACAAACATCTCCTCAGAAAGCTTCAAATATGTTGTCAAGGAACACAATTTTTGACCTGGTAACAAAATCATTCTGGCAACCTGATGTATGGCCAAGATTCTAAGATGATAATTAAAGACATTCTTTTAGATCTGTCCGTTTTTTTTTGTTGTTGTTTTTTTTTTAGTTGAAGTCTCACTCTGTTGTGCAGACTGGAGTGCAGTGCCTTCCAGGTAGCTGGAACTACAGGCATGCACTACCACGCCCGGCTAGTTTTTGATTTATTGTAGAGATGAGGTCTCGCCAAGTTGCCCAGGCGGGTCTCAAACCTGTGGGCTCAGGCAATCCACCTCAGCCTCCCAAAGGTGTGGGATTACAGGCTGAGCCACCGAGCCTAGCTTGGATCTGTCCTTTAATTAAAATTTCAGAGGAAAACCATGAAGGGGCTTCCAGCTTAGCAGAGACATTGATCAAAGCTTCGTTTAAAAAAAGGGGAGGGGCTGGTTTGCAGACCTTGGGTAATGTTCTTCAACACATTCAACAGGCCAAAGGGGTGAGTTTTTCACTGATGGAGCTCTCACAACTCAGTCCTGCTGACACTCATCTGGTACCTGGCCACCAGATCATCCACATACATACTGCCAGCCCTCCTTAAATCCTGCATCCCAGTCTAAGGGAATGATCTGGTCATCCAGATAAGTTCCAGGTATGTACCACATGGCATCTTCTGCATCTGCTCTTGAATAGTATTCCACAAAACAGAATCCACATACTGTTTTCTTCACTTTATCCAGACCCATAATCACTTTCTTTATGTTGCCACTCTTGCTGAAGAGTTCATAGTTGTGTAAAAGGAAAGATTTCTGACATACAATGTACAGTTTTTCTTCACTGTCACCCCAGAAGTGTTCAGCTCCATGTAGGAGTCGCTGTGCAGCACCTTTAGGAGGCCACCTGACATAGTGCACAGAACTGGACCAGGACACGGTGACTCCAGCAACACTAGGAAGTGGTGGCAATGGCGGCAGCCAAATTTCTTTATTTTTTTTTGAGTTAGAGTCTCACTCCATCACTCAGGCTGGAGTGCAGTGGCATGCTCATGGCCACAGCAGCCTCAACCTGCTGCGCTCAGCAATCCTTCCACCTCAACCTTCCACGTAGCCAGAGCTATAGGTACATGCTACCATGCCCAGCTAAGTTTTTGGTTTGGGGTTGGGGTTTTTTTGAGTTGGAGATTCACTACTCTCCCAGGCTGTAGTGCAGTGGCATGCTCACGGCCACCCCAGTGTAAGCCTGCTGGGCTCCAGCGATCCTTCCATCTCAGCCTTCCAAGTAGCCGGAACTGCAGGCACACATTACCATGCGCAGCTAATTTTTTTTTTTTTTAATTGTAGAAATCAGGTCTCTCCAAGTTGCCAGGGCTGGTCTCGAACCTGTGGGCTTAGGCAATCCATTTGCCTCGGCCTCCCATAGTGTTGGGATTACAGGCTGAGCCACCAAACCTGGCCTAATTTCTTTCTAAATATTAGGTTTCCTAAAGTTTAAGAGCGATATATTCACCTTGTTATGCTTTCCATATGATATACATATAATAATATATATATTGGGATTACATATATTTCAAAATTATAAAGCATTCCTATATCCTGATATGTTTTAGTAAAAGTTATCGATAATAATAATTGTTATGTTGTTATATGTCATAGAATAACCAAATTTTCTTATCAATTGCACTTTTGACAATGACTTTCTTAAGATTTTTGTCATTCACAGTTATTGTTTTACTTCAATCTCTTTCAAAAGGCAATTTTAAACCAGGTGCAGTGACTCATGGCTGTAATCCCACCACTTTGGGAGGTGGAGGCGAAATGACTTTCTGAGACCAGGGATTCAAGATCAGCCTGGGTGAGGTAGTGAGACCTCATCTCTACAGTAAATCAAAAAATAAGCTGGGTGTGGTGACACACACCTGTAGTTCCAGCTATTTGGAAGGCTGAGGCAGAAGGATTCCTGAGCCCAGCAGGCTGAGGCTGAGCAACAAAATGAGATTTGACTCAAAAAATAAAATAAAATAAAGGGCAATTTTGGGAACTTGTTAGGTACTTTAACCCTTGTGCTGTAAAAATTAAAGGGAGTGGAGTTGGAGTCACATCTCACACTTAAAGTGAGCGCCTGACCACTTTTCTGACCACACCTGGATTTTTGAACTAATCTGCTGACACCTGCTTGAGATTCAAGAAGACACCTAAGGTCCAGCCAGTCTCCAGAGCAACAACTACGACTGACTTCTTCCAGGGATATTGGACCAGGCCAGTTTTCATAAACTCTAAAATAACTATCATCTTTACACTCGTCACTATGTTGTAAATACTATGCTAGATATAAGAGAAGGACAAACTCAAGGGCCTGGATCATGGTAGCTTTTGAATAGATCTGATCAGGCCAGGTGTGGTGGCTCACACCTATAATCCCAGCACTTTGGGAGGCCGAGGTGAGAGGATTACCTGAGCCCACAGGTTGGAGACCAGCCTAGGCAATTTGTCAAGACCTCTTCTCTACAATAAGTCAAAAAATTAGCTGAGCGTGGTGGTGCATACCTATAGTTCCAGCTACTTGGAAGGCTGAGGCAGAAGGATCACCAGCAGGTCGAGGCTTCGGTGGCTATGAGCGTGCCACTATACTCCAGCCTGGGAGACAGAGTGTGAGTCTCCAACTCAAAAAAACAAATAAATAAATAAATAAAATAGATCTGATCCGGGATGTTTTTTGAGAGTGAACTCTAGGCCTGACTCCTTTTTGCCTTGAAATAATTGGTTATGAAATCAGGTCAAACTAAGTCCTTACCCCATAAGCCAACATCATTAATGTTGAAACTGTTAAAATCAAATACACAACTCCAGGAAAGAGCCCTCCTAGCTCCATGGGACCTCACCAGGTAAATGGAATAGACAACACTGAGAATGAGTTTTTCCAAGTGGGACCTCCTGCTGTCTATTGGCCCAAAAATGCGTTCTAAAGAATGATGTTTGGACAAAAGGGAGAACAGGTATGCGGGGCAGATGTCCTGTCCCATTTTCTATGCCAGTCCCCAAAAGCACCAGGAGGGGAGGATCATGACCCTGACAGTCAGAGAAGGTGTCTTTATTTTTTATTATCTATAGGATTTGGACATGTGTAAAGACAAGGTAATGTCTTCCAGGGTGTAAACCTGAAAGCTATGTCCTCCATCCCAGACCTGAGAGGCCTTTTGGGGACAGCAAGACTGTCTCTTGTCTCCTATCCCCTTCTTTTCCATGAAGTGAGAAATCCAGAAACAGCTAATAGTGGGGGAAAGAGGGCATAGGAAACCCTGGCCAGCACTCCAGCTCACCATTGATTTCTTGTGTGACTGTTAGGTCATGGTGGAACCTCCAAAATTGTCAGGCCAATCTCAGTAGGACCTACAGAAATGTTAGGTCACACTCCCAGCAGGGCCTCCAGAATGTTAGGTCAGGTCCACTGGGGGTGTGGGTGTCTGGTGTGCGATCTGATGCCACGAGAAAGATGCAAAGAGTTGCACAGAAGGAAGATTCGAAAATAAAGCTCATTTAAAAAGTAGGCAGGGTGCGATGGCTATAATCCCAGCATTTTGGGAGGCCAAGGTGAGAGGATTGTCTTAGCCCATGGGTTCGAGACCAGACTGGGTAACTTGGCAAGATCTCATCTCTACAATGAGTCAAGAAAAATTCGCTGGATGTTGTGGCATTTGCCTGTAGTTCCAGCTAATTGGAAGGCTGAGGTGGAAGGATCGCCTGAGCCCAGCATATCAAGGCTGTGGTAGACTCTGGCCAGTCTAGGTCAGAGTGAGACTTCAACTCAAAAAAAAAAGTAAAAAAGAAAGTAAATGAGAGAGAGAAAGACAGTGGATTCACCTCCCCAAGGTAGGGGAGGGAACCAAAGCCAGGAAACATGGCGACAGCCGTAGTTCAAAGAACACATGGCCACACCATATGTTAGCAAGGCAGTGGCAGCAGGATGCTTATGGTTGAGTCTTTTTAATCCTTCCCTTTGATGAGGGTATGTCATTAAGGTGATTGGGTGGTGGTCTGCTCCTGGTCATAAGGAAGGGGGCAGATAAGCGCAGGTATTGACTTCAAGTGATGGACAGCAGTCAGACCGGTGGGTTAGTCACATGGGTTAGTCACCACCCATGGTGGTGGGCTAGATGGGAGGAGACAAGGGGAGGGATTTTTCCTGCAAAAGTCCTGTCAGACATTTCCAATTCACAAGCTCCATAGCAAAAGGGGGTCTTATTATCATTTGTTGTTTTTCTTTTTTTTTTTTTGGAGTTGAAGTCTCACTGAAAGTACAGGCACTCTTCACCATGCCTGGCTAATTTTTTTTTATTTATTGCAGGGATGATGTCTAACCAAGTTGCCCGAGCTGGTCTTGAACCTGTGAGCTCAGACAATCCTCTCACCTTGGCCTCCCAAAGTGCTGGGATTACAGCATGAGCCAACGTGCCCAGCGTATTATCACTTTTATGTCTTCAGCCAGATAAAGGGCCTGAAAGTTTCTTAGAGTTATTATGCTAAACTATAAATTGAAAGGTTAAGGCTATCCTTGTCTTGGATCTGGTGGAGATTTGCTTAGGGCATGGGGTAGGCTGCCCCCTTGATCTGCAGTAAAATGCCTGAATACTTCCTAAAGCCAGCCTATTGGAAATTTATCTATGTCTAACCTGTGCTAGATTCAAAGTGTGTCAGTCTAAGCAAATATTGCTATGCTGAGGCAAAATGTGAACTAAGTGTATTCTAAGCTTCTCGGGGTCCCTCCTTTCAGTGACATGGGCAGAGTAGCTTAGCTTCTCTGTGCCTGGGACCTCCTCTGACTGTCAGAGTCATGATCTCCCCTCTTGATGCTATTGGGGCCCTGGAGTAGTGAATGGGGCCCAGGGTGGGCACAAACAACTGTCCCTTTTGAGACTAGAGATGAAATCCTGTGCCCTGACCCCAGCCTTCCCTTGGCATCATGTCTAGACTCCTACCCAGAGACTGAACGCCACCTACGTTCACCAGGGGTGGCAGGGGGTTGGGAGGAGAGAGTGTTATAGCTCAATACAGGTTTTTATGTCCACTGCCCAGAAGAACCAACACTGATGCAGTCATTACAGTCAGGAAAGAGTTTATCACAAGTAGCTAAGTGAGGATGTCTGGAGAAATCTCTCAAATCCGCTTCCCCAAAGACCCAGAGGATGAAGTTTTTAAAGGGAAGATGGTGGGAAAAGGGAAGAGACTGTTGATTGACTGATGATGTCATGCGGGGGTGGTGTTGAGATCTTCTTCCTGGGATCCTGTGACCAGTAGAGGACCTCCTGGTGCTCTGGGCCAGGGTGGGAGTTCTTGCCAGAGTACCAAGTCTGAAAAACATCTCAGATACCATTCTTAGGTTTTACAATAGATGCTGTATATAAAACAAATCCCCTGACCACCAGGTACTACCCACCAGCCCTGAGCCATTAGGTGGGGTCCCTGAAAATTGAAGCCGCTTTTTGTATTTCAAATGATTTCCTGTCTCCTCAAGAATCATAAATTGATTGGCCTTGTGGGCAGCTTCCCCTGTCCCCCAGGGGTCTGACACCATAGTAATTGCAAGCAAACCTAGAAGCAATCTTCCCGTTAATTTCTAATCATAGCTGCAGATTTTACTCCATAAACTGATATTGATTCTATATAAGCACCGTCAGGAGGACTCCAGGAGGACTGCCAAGGTCCCAGGGAAAATGAGAAAGACAGAGCCAGAGGAAGCTCAACCACCCAGGGCCCTCCCACTCCACTGCCCAAGCTGAGAGAGGGTGGAGCCACTGCTCACAGACCCTGGAAGGTGACGTTCTGGAGGGCTGTCCTAAAAAGGGGCCTGCAAGCAGGAAATAAACTTCTGACACCTCAGACACAGAGCAGGGCTGGGACACGGCTGCCCTGGAGGCCACAGCAGGCCACTGCTGGAATCCACAGATCAGGTACCTCTGACCACTGGGCCCCTCCTCCGCCCCTTCTTGCCTGGTAGCCCCTGTGGGGACTCAGTCTTGGCCTCCCCCTACCCTGTTCCACCCTGGGCTTCCTCTCCTCTGGCTCTTCTGCAGCTCCCACTGCCACCCAGGACTTTTGACCTGCCCTGGGAGCCCCACAGCTGCTTCTGAGTTGGTCTCTCCCCACCTCCACCAGTCCTGCTTCTTCCTCCTTGACACTCTGACCCTGAGAGTCCTGGACGGGCCGGCCCTCCCCACCTGCCTGGGGTGCTCCTCCTTGGGGATTTCCTGCCATTTCTGAGCTCTGGAAGCAAAGAGAATTGAACCAAGAGAGGGTGATAGGACCCTTTTATAGAGAGGCGGGATACCGAGGCTTCTTTGCTAGGAAGCAGCATTTATTCATGCCAGCACCAGTTCAGAGGATTCACATTCAAAGGCTGAGCCCTGAACGCAGTGGGGTGTTGCCTTATATACTTTTCACTAACTTTTCTTCACATTCTAGCCCCTTTGTCTCCCTTATATGGCAACATACATTCCGAATGGGTATTTCATGGCACAGGATTGTAACAGGGTTAGGGACACACACTTAGACATTGATTGCGCCACGTTACTTTCTCTTTGTTCTGGGAAGGCCCTGACCACAAGAGGGCTGAAGCAAGTAGCTCTCTGAGGGAGAAGAAGCATGTCCCTACATGTCCCCCATCTCAGGATCCCAATCCACTTTCTACAACGATCTCATTTAACAGAATGAATGAGAAAGAAAAAAATGGCCAGGATAAATGTACTTATTTTCACCTTTACTAACAAGACAGCCAGATCCACCACCGCTCCAAAGGTCACACGACATAGCAGCTGCCAGCGCAAGGGACACTGCCCACCAGCTCTGTGACTTAGGCAGGTTGCTCCCCTGTCTGTGCCTCAAGCATTTCATCTGAAAAATGGGCATGGCCCCGCAGGCTTAGGGCAGCATTCCCGGAGCTCAGATATAAGCAGCACTCACAACAGGAGCCTGCGCCTGTAAATTAAGTGTTCTTCCAGTTTTAAAATAAAAGGTGCTTAGGGGAATGAAGTCATGAGTGAATTGAACTGAAAGAATAAAAGCTATTATTTGGGGGTGAAGCGTTTCTTTCTCTTTTGCTGCTTTCTAATGGGTTGGGGAATGGGTGGCAGGAATACTGGGAGAGTGGGGGAGTCCCACTGGAAGAACCAGAGCTGGATCTGAGTGGAGAAAAGTCACCCGTCCTGCTGCCCCTGCCAGCATCCTCTCCTCTTCCTCCCTGCAGTCTTCCTGCCTGAGAAAGCAGCAGAAATTCTCAGTGATGGGGAAGCCCAGTGCCCAGGGGGTTTAGGTGGCAATGTTCAGTGGTTGTCAGCCCGGGGAACTCTAAGGAGGGTGTTCTTCATTTCTCGTTTCTCTTCTGCCCTCAGAATGCCCATGAAGCGGATGTATTCAAACATATACTTTGACCACTTTAATAATCAACGACTTCTCTCAGGTCAGAACGCTCCATGGCTGTGCTTCAAGGTGGAAAGAGTGGAGAACTGCATGCTTGTCCCCTTGGAGACAGGGGTCTTTGGAAACCAGGTATCAGGCTGTTGCGGGAAAACAGAGAGACCGTGACGCCAAGGCTAATTTAGGAAGCAGCATTTACTGGCACGACTCAGTGAGCTAATGCTCCAAGGATGAGCAACCTAGAAAAAGAAGAGAAGGGTTTTATATGTTAGTTTAGGTAAGAGAGGGGGTTGAGTTTCATGGTTATACATATTTTTGGAATTTGCAAGGTTTAATCAGTAGAAACAGATTTTCAAAGAACAAGTTGTTTACAGGATATACATGACAAGCAGGAGTCATAAACCTATAACTTCACAAAGAGAAGGTAGGGGATAAAGTTGTGAATCGATTACTATTTTTTTTTTTTTTTGAGTTGGAGTCTCACTCTGTCGCCCAGACTGGAGTGCAGTGGCCGCTCCCGGCCACCGCAGCCTCGACCTGCTGGGCTCCGGCGATCCTTCCGCCTCAGCCTTCCAAGTAGCTGGAATTACAGGCATGCGCTACCACGCCCAGCTGATTTTTTGATTTATTGTAGAGATGAGGTCTCGCTGCCCAGGCGGGTCTCGAACCCGCGGGCTCAGTCAATCCACTCATCTCAGCCTCCCAAAGGCGCGGGATTACAGGCTGAGCCACCGAGCCCGGCTCGATTACTATTTTGAATTTACAGGTGGCTTGTGACTGGTTTTTCTCATGGTTCATGTCTAGCAGGTTTGTAGCTTACAGGCTGATTTTTTTTTTTGAGTTGGAGTCTCACTCTGTCGCCCAGACTGGAGTGCAGTGGTCACTCCGGGCCACTGCAGCCTCGACTTGCTGGACTCTGGCGATCCTTCCGCCTCAGCCTTCCAAGTAGCTGGAACTACAGGCGCGCGCTACCACACCCGGCTGATTTTTTTATTTATTGTAGAGATGAGATCTCGCCAAGTTGCCCAGGCAGATCTCGAACCTGCGGGCTCAGGCAATCCACTCACCTCAGCCTCCCAAAGCACAGGATTATAGGCTGAGCCACCAAGCCCGGCTACAGGTTGATTTTTAAAAAGAATAACTTTAACTGTTTTCAGCCCCTCTCTGCCACATTCCCCCCTTTGATTCTCAACCCTTTATGGGTTAAAAAGCATCATTTTCAATTTGGTGCATTAACATTATATGGGCCGCAGTTTTTCGTTTAACAACTATTTCTATAAACTTAGAGATGGAGTTTATGATTATTGGGGCTATGTGAGGGAGGATAAGACAGGATTCCAACAATAGGACTACAGATTCAATAATGTACTTAAATTCTCCCAGACCCAAGAACATGTCTTCAAACCAATTGCCAACTTTTATGCCATGCCATTTTTGTACTGGGACATGGGCAAGCTTTTTAATATTAGTGGCTATATTAGTTATAGCTTCACTATTATCATTTATTTACAAACAACAGTCAGAGCTATTAAATTTACCATATACTTCTTCTTTTTCTACTAGCAAGTAGTCCAAAGTTAAGCAGTTCTGATAAATGGAGGTGCACATTTGGGCTTGTCATTGGACAGCAAGTTCAAAAGCCATGGCTGTTTGGTCAGTTATAATTTCTAAGACAGCTTGTAATTTAATAATGCAATTTAGCATATATATAGGTGTGCAGTATTCCCAACTTTCATCTTGTGCCCCTGTAGTCGGGGCATAAGTATTTATAATTCTCTGGGGTGGCCATTTGTCATCTTTCCAAATCTGGGTCCCTCACATGGTCACGTGGCAGGTGAGTGCTAAGCCAGAAGACATGATCATAAGTAAAACCCAGACCTCAAGCCCCGATTGGGTATTTTCTTCTCACACTTCTTAAGTCCCTATGCCCCATGTCCTGGCTTGTCTGTCTTGGAATTTGATCCCCTAGGGAGTTTGGCGCATCACCAATGCCCTAGTGTAGAATCCACCTCCCTGACCTGATCAGTGCTTGTCTCCCCAAATCCAGGAACAGAGCTGAGGGCCCAGCAGCCCTCCAGGAAAGGGCATCTGGGGAAACCGGGGTGTGTGGAGTACCCATCACCTGGTCTGGCCCTTGTCATGCTGGGCTACTGGGGCCTCCACCTACTGCCCTGATTCCTCCATGGTAAGGAAGTGTCAGCCCACCATGGTGAACTCCACATCTTTCCCTGCTGCCCCACATGGCCCACTAGCCGCTCTGCAGTGTTCCATTAATCCCTGCTGTCCCTCCTCATCAAGGCAGGAAACTTCTGAGTGTGCTTGGAGGGAGCAGAGTAATCTATGGAGTGGGCAGTTCTGCTCTATGGCAGTTACAGCCCATGCAAAATGTGGGGTCATGAGTGAAGTTCAATGTTTCTAGCGCCTATTCTTTAAATAGTTCAAGAAATGGGTATAAGTAATCTTAATATCTAATTTAGCCCAATGTATCTAACATATTATTTCTTATTTTTTTGAGTTGGGGTTTCACTCTGTCGCCCAGACTGGAGTGCAGTGGCCGCTCCTGGCCACCGCAGCCTCGACCTGCTGGGCTCCGGCGATCCTTCCGCCTCAGCCTTCCAAGTAGCTGGAACTACAGGCGTGTGCTACCACACCCGGCTAATTTTTTTGATTTATTGTAGAGATGAGGTCTCACCAAGTTGCCCAGGCGAGTCTCGAACCCGCGGGCTCAGGCAATCTACTCACCTCAGCCTCCCCAAGGCGCAGGATTACAGACTGAGCCACTGAGCACGGCTTAACATATTATTTCAATCTATAGGTAATATACAATTCCTCATGAGGCAGTTAAGCTTTTTTTTTCACACAGAGTCTTTGAAAAGGACTCTGGCTCAGTGGCTCGGCCTGTAATCCCAGCACTTTGGGAGGCTGAGGCGATTGGATTGCCTGAGGCTTCGGGTTCTAGACCTACCCAGGCAACTTGGGGAGAACTGGTCTCTACAATCAATAGAAAATTAGCCAGGTGTGGTAGCACACGCCTGTAGGTTCGTCTACTTGAAAGGCTGAGACAGGATTGCCGGAGCCCAGCAGGTCGACGCTGGGATCCATGAGTCTGCCGCTCAAAAATTAAAGAAAAGAATGTGTAATTTATACATGCCCCATCTCCAATCAGAACTACATTCCAAGTGCTTAGCACCTGCTGTGGCCGTGGCTCCATGGAAACCCCAGCTCCATAGCCCTCGCAAGCAGACAGCAGGCCAGGAACAGGGCTGCCCCTGAGGGCCAGGACAGGCAGGTTCCAGGGTAGCTGTGGAATGGATGAGGGTGGAGGAGGGACACCAGGATCCATGCTTGAATCTAAGAATGGCGGAAGACTAAATTACAGAGGATGGAAGGGGAAGGATGGAGGAAGGGAAACTCAAGAAATCCAGTGCCCTGGGGCTCCTGACCTGGCTCCTCCTCTCACTCCCCCTACCCTGCACTCCTCCCCCCCTCCCAGTACTGCCCGGAGACATGCCACCACCCAGAAATGCGCTTCCTCTATTGGTTTGAGAAAACGCTATCCCATGAGGAGCAGTACCAAATCACCTGGTACGTATCCTGGAGCCCTTGTGTCAACTGTGCAGAGGAGGTGGCTGAGTTTCTGTCGGTCCATCCCAAAGTCAACCTGACCATCTATGCTGCCCGCCTCTACTGTTACCGGAAACTAAACCACAGGCAGGGGCTTCGAAGGCTGTGTAAGGAAGGGGCCTGTGTGAAGATCATGAACTATGAAGGTGAGAAGCGGGTGCTGGGGCGGAAAGGAGAGCAGGAGGAATGGGCAAGTCCTCTGGGGCACTTGAGGGTGGGTTTCCAGGGGAGCCTTTGGGGCCTGAGCCAGCACAGACTGCCCCTGGCAGGCCGGAGACCAGGCCTGGGAGGGGAGAGCAAGGACCGGGGGGAAGAGGCCTGCCGGACCCTAATGGCTTTCCCCCTTTTTGTCTCAGAATTTGACCACTGTTGGGAAAACTTTGTGTACAATAACTATAAGTCATTCAAGCCTTGGGTGAAACTGCAAGATAATTATGAACTTCTGGCCACCGAGCTGGACAAGATTCTCAGGTAAGGGATTCTTCTCCTCCTCACCTATCTTTTTTCACCTCCTTGCCATCCTCCTTGAGTCCTTTCTCCGTCCCTGGCCAGATCCACTTCTGCCTGGGCCTCCTGTGCTCCCCCTGTCCTCAGGGCCGACACCTCAGTGCCTCCTCCCTGCTCCTCTGGGCCTTCTGTAAGAGGTCTCTTTCAGTCTCCATCCACCCCCAGGCCTCCCTCCCCCAAGCTGAGAAGTCCCTAACGTAACTCCTTCCGTCTTGCCATCCTCACCAAATCTTGCTATTAAATGGCATACGGATGGGTATGAATATATGTAAGCGTCAAAGTCAGAAGCTTTGAAAAACATCCGTGGACTGGGCACAGTGGCTCAAGCCTGCTATCCCAGCACTTTGGGAGGCCAAGGTGAGAGGATTGCCTGAGCCTGCAGGTTCAAGATCAGCCCAGGCAACTTGGCAAGACCTCGTTTCTACAATAAATCAAAAATTAGCCAGTCGTGGTGGTGTGCGCCTATAGTTCCAGCTACTCAGAAGGCTGAGATGGAAGGATCACCTGAGCCCAGCGGGTTGATGCTGGGGTGGCCGTGAGCATGCCACTGCCTTCCAGCCTGGGCGACAGAGTGAGACTCCGACTCAAAAAAAAAAAAGAAAGAAATAAAAGAAAAACAAGCCGGGCTTGGTGGCTCAGCCTGTAATCCCACACCTTTGGGAGGCTGAGGTGAGTGGATTGCCTGAGCCCATGGGTTTGAGACCCACCTGGGCAACATGGCAAGACCTCATCTCTACAATAAATCAAAAAAATTAGCCAAGTGTGGTAGCGCATGCCTGTAGTTCCAGCTATTTGGAAGGCTGAGACGGAAGGATCGCCGGAGCCCAGCAGGTCAAGGCTGCAGTGGCTGGGAGCGGCCACTGCACTCTAGTCTGGGTGACAGAGTGAGATTCCAACTCAAAAAAAAAAAAAGAAAAAGAAAAGAAAAGAAAAACAGCCATCAAGGCAGACTAGAGTTACCAGAGAATGAGCTTCCTCCTGACATGGCCATTTCATGCTGGAGAAGTCATGGGAAATGACAAGATCAGGAACTTGAACACCAGGCATTTCTATTCTAATGGGTCAGGAGGCCGAAGTCCAGGGTCAAGGGGTCACTTCCACTGAGGCTTCTCTTCCAGACTTGCTGAGGGTCATTCTAGGCTGTGTCCTCAATGGACATTCCTGTGCACATTGCAGACACGAGGTCTCACCAAGTTGCCCAGGCTGGTCTTGAACTCGTGGGCATCTCTCTATGCCTCCAAATTTCCTCTTCATATGAGGACAAAAGTCATATGAGATTAGTTCATCCCTGTGGCCTTGTTTTGACTTAATCATCTCTTTAATGCACCTGGCTCCAAGCACAGCACACTTTGAGGTACTGGACTTTAACATATCAAATTTTGGGGTGGGCCAGGCATGGTGGCTTATGCCTATAATCTCGACACTTTTGGAGACCAAGGTGAGAGGATTGCCTGAGCCCACGGGCTCAAGACCAGCTTGGGCAACTTGGTGAGACTTCATCTCTATAATAAATAAAAAAATTAGCCAAGTGTGGTGGTGTGTGCCTGTAGTTCCAGCTACTTGGAAGGCTGAGGCAGAAGGATCACCTGAGCCCAACAGGTCGAGGCTGTGGTGGCCATGAGCAGCGTGCCACTGCACTCCAGCCTGGGTGACAAAGTGAGACTCCAACTCAAAAAGAAGAAAAATTGGGGAGTAGACGCTGTTCAGCCATGACAGTGACCGAGATCCCTCCTGGTGGAGCCTGGGAGGGAGGTGCAGGGGTCCCTGTTCTGTGTCTCGTCTCCCAGGTGATTCTTGACCTTACACTCACAGCCTCCATCCAGGTCTTGCTGCACCCTTGTCCCCACCCCATCACTACCCACTCCAACCCTCCCTCCTGGTTCATCCCTTGTTCCTTCTCAACTCCCTCCCAGAGATGCAGCTCTGGGTTAGGACCCAGCCTGGGGATGCTGATGGGGAAGGAGCCTGGGGAAACACTCAATACTTCTGTTTGCATTAAATAAGGTTTATCAAAAGGTGGAGTTGGGTAACATGAAGCTCGAGGTGCTCAGAGCTTTTCCAGAGAGCAGAAGAGAAGGTAGAAAGACAACCAGGAATCAGACAGGGCAGAGAAAGGACAGCTCAAGCCATGCTGGGGAGACAGGAAGCAACACCTGGGTCTTGGGTCGCAGGACATAACTACAAGGAGCAGTCTGAGAATCTCTGGGAAGGGTTCACACAGGGAGGTCTGGATGCGAGTTGCTGCCCTTCCATGACATTGGGACAGGAGAAAGTCGAGTCCAACCTGACCCGGTGCAACTTGGGCAGACCGCTGCAGGAGAGGGAACAGCAGGTGGGAAGGAGCTCAGTGTAGACACACTCAGGACATCACTGTGAGACATCTGGGCCCACATGCACCTGCTGCTCCTCCCTCCCTTCATGGCCCTTCTGAGTGTGAAGGAATAGAGAGTGGCAAACACCATGCCCTAGCTTCTGGGTGCAGGTGTCCCTGGCACAGTCCTTGAGGGCAGGATCCAGGGGTTCTATTGGTAGCTCCTGCCTGTCTATCCTGATGCTCTCACTGTTCAAAATTTCCTCCAAGGAGTGAAGTGCAGACAGGCCTAGATATAGACAACACACTCCTTGATTGTCTGTCATCAAAGTCAGCCAAAGTGATCGAGCCACACTGTCCCAGGGGAAGCTGCCTGGGGAGGGCAGCAAAGCTGATAAACACCCCAGAGTGCAGAGTGCATGTCTCTTTCATGAGCACCCAGCTCATTCTGAAGTCTTCTGTGGATGTGGCCTCAGGACATGAGGACAGATGGAGTGGAGGGGACAGCATTCCCAGGGACTCTCTAAACTCTTGTTTGAGTTCTTACGGTTCCAGGAGCCATGCAGGGTCTAGGGCAGGACAGGGTCTGCGGGCGGGAGTGGGGATGGGGGTGGGCTTGGGGAGAAGTTGAGCTAGTTTCATTGGGACTCCTTTATGTGAAATCTAGACTCAGGCCAGGCTCGGTGGTTCAGCCTGTAATCCCAGCACTTTGGGAGGCCAAGGTGAGACACTGGGGTGACTGTGAGTGTGCCACTGCACTCCAGTCTAGGTGACAGAGTGAGACTCCAACTCAAAAAAAAAAAGAAATCTAGACTCTGTGGGGGCCTACTGACTGCTCTAACCCACCCCTTGCGATTGAGAGATCATGTCCAGTCCTGATATGCCAGGCATATCCATGTCCCTTTCTTTACGCCCTTTGATTGTTTGTTTGTTTGTTTGTTTTGAGTAGGAGTATTACTCTGTCACCCATGCAGTGGCATGCTCATGGCCACCACAGCGTCCACCTACTGGACTCAGGTGATCCTTCAACCTAAGCCTTTCAGTAGCTAGGACTATAGGCATGTGTCACCATGTCCAGCCAATTTTTAAATTTATTGTAGGGACAAGGCCTCACCAAGTTGCCCAGGCTGGTCTCAAACCCCTGGACTCAGGCAGTTCTCTTGTCTCTACCTCCCAAAGTGCTAGGATTACAGGGGTGAATTACCATGCCCAGCACCCTCTGATTTTTTCTTTTTAATTATCTGTGGACACACATGAACACAACAGATGGCTTTTGGGATGTAACCTGGAAGGCCAAGTCCTTCATCCTTGACCTGGGCACAGCAAGCCTCCTCCCCTCTCTTGTCCCAACCTCCTTCCTTTCCAGGGAGCAATGAAGAACCGGAAGCAGTTAGTTCTGGGGGAGGGAGGGCACAGGAAGTCCTGGCCAGCCAGCACTCCAGCTCTCCAGTGATTTGCTGTGTAACCTGGACTTGCTGTGTAACCTGTGTATCCTCTGCGCCTGAGCCCTCCTCTGACTATCAGGGACATGATTCTCCCCTCCCAATGCTATTGGCCAACTGTAGTAGAGAATGGGGCACAGGATAGGCCCCTCATATCTGCCCTCTTGGGCCTGGAGGTAAAGCCTTGAGCCCTGACTCCAGCCCTCCCTTTGCATCATACCCAGAGTCCTGCCAGGAGACTGAATGCCAGCTAAGTGCAACAGAGGTTGGGGGAGAGAATTCCAGCCTGCCCAGGGCACCAGAGGATGGGACATCTGCCCTGTGCCATCAGTCCTGGTTAGGACCCATCTCCTCTCCTGGCTTCCATTTCTTCTCTTTGGCTTTGCATTTATTTTGGCACCTACTGCTCTCAGTGCCTGTGCCATCACTGGTCCCTCTGCCAGGCATGAGGGACCTAGGGAAGGAAACAAGGTGGATCGATGGTTATGAAGCTAAGCCACCAAGGCTGTCCCATCTGGAGGCCGAGGCAGTATGAGGTGAGGATTCCACTGAGATGGCCCTGGGAGATCACTCACAAATAGGGGTCTCCTCAATCATGGCCCTGGGAGGTGGACATGAAATCCTGACCCCACAGACACAGAGCAGGGCTGGGACACACCTGCCCTGAAGGCCGCAGGGGAATCCAAAGATCGGGTACCTCTGCCCTCTTTGCCTGCTGGGCCCCTCTGCCCCTTCTTCCCAGATGGCCTCTGCTGGGCCTCAGCTCCGGCCTCCTCCGGCCCCTGTTCCACCCTGGGCTCCCTCCCCTTTGGCTCTTCTGCAGTGCCCACTGCCACCCAGGCCCTTTGCCCTACTCTGGAGCCCCACTGCTGCTTCTGACTTGGCTTCTCCCCCCACCCAGCCTTGTTCCTTCCTCCCTGAGACTCTCACCCTTGAAAGTCCTGGGCCAGGCTGGTCCTTCCTGCCTGTCTGGGGTGCACCCCCTTGAAGACTTCCTGTCATTCCTGAGCTCTGGAAATGATAATTGAACCAAGGGAGGATGAAGCAAGTGGGTTTCTGTTCAAAGCACTCGGAAGGATTTCCAGTGAGATTTACTTGGTTCCAATGCAAAGTCTTGGGAGAGGGTGAGGAGGGGGTAATAGTTTTCCTAAGGAGAAGAAAAATCATCTCTTCCAAGATCTGCGAGCAAAAGAGCAGTGTGCAGGGGACCCAGTTGTGACAGTCACTTGCTCTGTGACTTGGGCAGGATGCCCATCTGTCTGTGCCTCAGGCACTTCATCTGTAAAATGGGCATGGCCCCTCAAGCCTAAGGCAGTATCTGGGGTTAGATAGGCGCAGCGCTCACAACAGGAGCCTGTGTTCTCCCAGTTATTATTATTATTATTACTATTATTATTATTTTGAGTCAGATTCTCACTCTTTCCCCAGTGTCTGCTGGGCTCAGGCAATCCTTCCACCTCAGCCTTCCAAGTATCTGGAACTGCAGGAGCGGGCTGCCACAGCCGGCTAATTATTTTATATATTGTAGAGACAAGGTCTCACCAAGTTGCCCAGGCTGGTCTTGAACCCTTGGGCTCAGGCAATCCTCTAGCTTCGGCCTCCCAAAATGCTGGGATTATAGGCTTGAGTCACTGTGCCCAGCCTCTCCCAGTTTTTAAAATGTCAGGAGCATAGGTGAAGTCGGGAGTGAACTGAGCCAAAATGATAAAAGCTATAACTTGGGCTGGAGAATTTCATTCCCTTTTGCTGATTTATAATGGGTTGGGGGGTGGGTGGGGTGGCAGAAATGCTGGGAGAGTAGGGGAGTCCCACAGGAAGGCCCAGAGCTGAGCCCAAGTAAGGGGTCACCAGCCCCCTGCCAGCATCGCCTCCTCCTCCTCTCTGCAGTCCCCCTCCCTAGGGAGGCAACAGAAATTCTCAGGGCTGTGGAGGGATGGGGGGTGCCCAGTGCCCAGGGGGCCCAGAGGGTCCAGATAGCAGTGTCCAGTGGTTGTCAGCCTGGAGGACTCCAAGTAGCAAGCTCTACATTTCCAGTTTCTCTTGTATCCTCAGAATCCCGATGGAGAGGATGCCTCAAAAGAAATTCCGCTTCCACTTTCAAAACCTAATAGCCAAGGATCGAAATACCACCTGGCTGTGCTTTGAAGTGAAAAATGTGAGGAAAAAGCACCCACCTGACCTCTTGGAAAGGGGGATCTTTCAAAACCAGGTATCAGCCAACCTCTGACCACATCACAGACCAGAACTAGCCAGTCGAGTACGCAGAAGACGTGATGATAAGTGAAATCCAGACTTCAGGCCCCAGTTGGGTACTTTCTTCCCACACTTCTTTGGTCCCTGTCCCTGACATCCTGGCTTGTCTGTCCTGGAATCTGACCCCTGAGGGTGTATGTTGCATTACCAACACTCCCCCCCACCTTCCTGACCCAACCAGCGCTTGCTCCCAAAATCTAGTAACGAAGCTAAGGGCCCAGCAGCCCTCCAGGAAACAACATCTGAGGAAGCTGGGGTGTGTGGAGCACCCAGCACTGGGTCTGGCCCTTGTCATGCTGGGCTGGTGGGGCCACCACCCACTGCCCTGATTCCTCCATGGCAAGATGTGTCATTGTACTGTGGTGAACCCCACACCCTCTCTTGATCCCCCCAAACGGGCCACTGACCTCCCTGCAGTGTCCCACCTACCCCTACCGCCCCTCCCCACCCAGACAGGAGACTTCAGAGTGTACATGGAGGGAGCCATCTGTGGGGTGGGCAGGCCTACTCTATGGCAGTTCCAGGCCTGCAAAGATATGGGTTCATGATTGAAATTTAATAATGAGCCGGGCTTGGTGGCTCAGCCTATAATCTCATGCCTTGGGAGGCTGAGGTGAGTGGATTGCCTGAGCCCGCGAGTTCAAGACCCGCCTGGGCAACTTGGCGAAACCTCATCTCTACAATAAATCAAAAATCAGTCGGGCGTGGTAGCGCGCGCCTGTAGTTCCAGCGACTTGGAAGGCTGAGGTGGAAGGATCGCCGGAGCCCAGCAGGTAGAGGCTGTGGTGGCTGAGAGCAGCCACTGCACTCCAGTCTGGGCGACAGAGTGAGACTCCAACACAAAAAATAAAAAAAATAAAAAAATTAATTTAATAATGTCTCTAGGACCTGTTCTTTTAACACAAATTGCTTCATTTTAATATTTTATTTAGTCCAATATATAGAACATCTTATTTAAACATATAATTAACAAAACATTCCTCATGAGCAGTTAAGGTTCTTTTTATTCTCACACAGAGCCTTTGAAAAGGGCTGTGTATTTTCTCTTGTCCCTCTCTCCAATCAAAGCCACACCAAGTGCTCAAGGGCCTAAGGTGACCAGTGGCCCCCTCTAGACAGCTCCACTGGGCAGGGTGCCTGTGGAATGGGTGCCTGGAAGGAAGGATGCCAGGATCCGTGCATAAGTCCATGAGTGGGCTTGGGAAAGCTAAATTGCAAAAGACAGAAGGGGAAGGATGGAGGAAAGAAACCCCAAGAAATCCAGCGCCCTAGGGCTCCTGGCCTGGCCCCTCCTTGCACTTCAACCTCCCAGCACATCTCCTCCTCCTCACCCAGGTCACCCCCAGGATAAACTGTCATGCAGAGATGTGCTTCCTCTCTTGGTTCCTGGAAAACATGCTGCTCCATGGCAAGCACTACCAGGTCACCTGGTACATATCCTGGAGCCCCTGTTCTATCTGTGCAGAGGAGGTGGCCAAGTTCCTGTCAGCCCATCCCAAAGTCAGCCTGACCATCTACGCTGCCCGCCTCTACTACTTCTGGGTACCAGATTACAGGCAGGGGCTTCGAAGGCTGGTTGAGGAAGGGGCCCGCGTGGAAATCATGAACTATGAAGGTGAGAAGTGGGTGCGGGTGTGAAAGAGACAGCAGAAGGGATGGGAAGGTCCTCCAAGACAGCAGATGGTGGGTGTCTCGGGGAAGGCTGGCGGGACTGAGCCGGCACTGACTGGCCCTGGCAACTCACAGACCAGACCTGGGAGGGTAGGGAAAGGGCCTGGGCGGGAGAGGCCTGCTAAGCCCCCTGACTGCTTTCTCCCCTCTTCTGTCTCAGAATTTGACTACTGTTGGGAAAACTTTGTGAGCATCAACAATGAGCCATTTCAGCCTTGGGAGGGACTCCACGAAAAATTCGAATTTCTGGTCACCAAGCTGAACAATATTCTTGGGTGAGGAATTTTCCTCACCTCTTCCTTCTCCCCTCCTTGTCATCCTCCTCGTGCCCTCCTTCATTCCCTGGCCAGATCCACTCCTGTCTGGGCCCTTTGCTCTCCCTCTCGTCCTCAGGGCCAACCCCAGGTGCTCCTCCCACCTCAGCGCCTCCTCCTTATTCTCCTCCGCCTTCCAGTAAGAGGACCAGTAAGTCTCCAGAGCAACCTTCATCCACCCCCAGGACTCCCTCCCCCTAACCTGAGAGCCCCTCACCTGGCTTCTTCGATCTCGCCATCAACAGTGATTCCTGCCATTGAATGGAACTTAAGTGGGTATGGATATATGCAGGCATCAAACTCAGAAGCTTTGAGAAATGTCCTTTGTAAAAGTTGAGCCTATGAATTCAGTCATTCTTGTCATACCCAATTGAAACAGGCCAGAAGCTGGGGGGAGGAGGGGAAGAGCTTGGCGGTATAAAACACTGCTCCCAAAATCTAATTATCTGCAAGCTGTTTGCTGTATCCTGAAACCAGTTGTACCTATAACTTCTGAGATAAATTGCTGCAACCCTTGAACGCATTTTACCCACTACGGTTCCTCACCAAGGGAATCTGTCAGTTCCCCACACCTTACAGTACCCATGACCATTCTTAAAGAGCATTATATACAATTTATCCTTTTTTATAAAATCTTTCACCTTCTCTTTTTTCTGCATATATGCCCCAAATTGCAGTTCTTCCCAAATAAAATGTTAAATTTAGAGATTGCTCTCTGCAGTTTTATATGACAGATATAGTGTCAGAAGTGGGATCCAGTGCTGACTCACCTTGTGGGGAATTGCTCACCGACCCTTGGAACTACAACGTGAGGTTCCCACACTGGTTGTTCCTCCTCCCAACTGATGGGTTTCTCTTGGACAGAACTCCCAAATTAGTTTTGTATTCTGTTTTATTTGGGATATGGCTGGGGAGGGGTCTTTCTCCCATTTGCGAGATCTCTTTTTGAAAGGGTGATTGACTTTCTGTTGATCCCAGCTGTGAGTTTTGGACCCGGAAGTTTGGAAGAAGGAATTCCCCTCTCATTTGGAGAAGGTGCCCTTCCTTTCTGGTTAAGTATGTCTTTTAATTCCCCTTAGTGTTGGCATGGCTCAGTGGCTCAGCCTGTAATCTCAGCATTTTGGAAAGCCAAGGAGAGTGAATTGCCTGAGCCTGCAGGTTCGAGACCAGCCCAGGGAATTTAGTAAGACCTCATCTCTACAATAAATCAAAAATGAGCCGGGCATGGTAGCGCGCGCCTGTAGTTCCAGCTACTTGGAAGGCTGAGGCGGAAGGATCGTCGGAGCCCAGCAGGTCAAGGCTGCGGTGGCCGGGAGCGGCCACTGCACTCCAGTCTGGGCGATGGAGTGAGACTCCAACTCAAAAAAAAAAAAAAAAATTAACTGGGCATGGTAGTATGTGCCTGGAGTTCCGGATACTTGGAAGGCTAGTGGTGGAAGGATCGCTGGAGCCCAGCAGGTCAACGCTGGGGTGGCTGTGAGCATGCCACTGCACTCCAGCCTGGGTGACGGAGTGAGTTCCACTTCCAAAAAAAAAACAACTTTCCCTCAGTTTTTGTGTTTATTTGGCCTTTGTGTATTCAACATTAAACTAAATCACCCAGATAAATTTAGCTACAAATGAGCTCTCAAAGTTTAAATGCATGCCTAGGTGGTCCCTGGAACTACAGTTTGTAACATGTTCAAAAAACATTACAGGGATCATTTAGTCTGTTGTTCTTAAAACTAAACTAAAAGACCAGCCAGGCTCAGTGGCTCAGCCTGTAATCTCAGCACTTTGGGAGACTGAGGCAAGAGGATTGCCTATCCCCGCGGGTTCGAGATCAGCCCGGGCAACTTGGCAAGACTTTGTCTCTACAATAAAATTTTTAAAAATAGCTGGTCGCGGTAGCGCACACCTATTGTTCTGGCGACTTGGAAGGCTGAGGCGAAAGGATCGCCTGAGCCCAGTAGGTCGATGCTAGGGTGGCCATGAGTGCACCACTGTACTCCAGCCTGGGCAACAGAGTGGGACTCCAACTAAAAAACAAACAAATACAAATAAATAAACTAAAAAACCATGGTTACGGGTGGACACAGTGACTCATGCCTGCAATCGCAGCACTTTAGAAGGCTGTCTCAAGAATCAGTTGAGACTGGGAGTTCAAGAACAGCCTGAACAACATAGTGAGACGCCTCCCCCATCTCTACAAAGGATAAAAACAATTAACTGGGCACGGTGGCATGTCTGTGTTCCCAGTTAATCGTAGACTGATGCAGGAGGATTGCTTAAACCCAGGAGATCAAGGCTGCAGTGAGCCATAATCGTGCTACTGCACTCCAGCCTGTGTGACAGAGTAAGACTCCATCTCAGAAGAGAATTTTAAAAGATTGTGGTTTAAAATCATATACCCCAAACACGATATGCATAGCTCGCTGATATCTAGGGCTAAACCACAACAACAAAAATCACAAAACCATTAAGGACCCAAAAATTGTCTCCCTATAAAATACTGTCTCAAAGTTCGCTGAAACTCTTTCCTTCCAGAATGTTCCCCCTTCCCTTCCTACAATTTATCCTCTTTATCTTTCTCTAAGGATCAGTTCTGGCATACTGACTTTTTATTTTTATTTTTTATTTTTTGAGTTGGAGCCTCACTCTGTCGCCCAGATTGGAGTGCAGTGGCCGCTCTCGGCCACAGCAGCCTCGACCTGCTGGGCTCCGGCGATCCTTCCGCCTCAGCCTTCCAAGTAGCTGGAACCACAGGCGCGCGCTACCACGCCCGGCTCATTTTTTAAATTTATTGTAGAGATGAGGTTTCGCCAAGTTGCCCAGGCGGGTCTCAAGCCCGCGAGCTCAGGCAGTCCACTCACCTCAGCCTCCCAAAGCGTGGGATTACAGACTGAGCCCCTGAGCCCGGCTCATACTGACTTTTTAAGTAAAAACGCTTAAAACCGGCAGACACAAAAAGAAAATCATGATTAACATCACGTTGTTTCTTAAGAGCAAAAGCTGAAATTCCTATGTAAAGACACCCTCCCTATCCAAAAAGGAAGGCAACATTCTTATCTTCAAGGACAAAGAATTCAGCCCAAAAGAATACTGTCCAGCCCTTATTAAAGAAACACTTATCTTCTGGGCCTCCTCACAGGATTCAGTCATATTTCACGGTTAACTATTCCTTGTTTAATCCAGTATATTTGTTACTGATCCAAACTGCTTTACCCAAAATTTGTCTCACAACCTTTATAAGATTACCTGTTACAGAAATCTAAAAGTTTAACCCGATCCCATTTTGGCAGAAAAATCATTTTGATCCAACTGTTTGTTATAAACCAGTGAGTTTATAATTTTTACTGTCTCATGACTAAAATTCTCAAAAAAACCCCACAAAACTGCAAGATCTTTACTTATATGTACGTGTTTAGATGTGTTTGTATGTATGTACATGGACTGTTGTATGTTGTGTCTACATAACCTTTCAGATAGTTTTATATTTGCCCCTACTACATGTTCTAAGGTCATAAAGTTGTAAATCAAGCCTAAAAAAAAATTATCTTTGTTCACAAAACGCTTTAATAAGCAGGATTAATCTAATAATGTTGATTTAATAAAAGCCATAGTATCTTCTGCATTATTGGCAAGATACGCATGTTTTTAACTTGGAGGTTCTTACTTAAGTACACACTTGATATCACCAGGCTATAAAATTGGTTAATTAAAAACAAGAGACTAAAAATAATGAGTAGCTCTACCTAATATTTACTTTTCACAAGGAATCTAAGCATAATTGTTAAAAGGCAGCTAGGTATAATTGTTAAAACAATTATAGTATTTACAAAAAATAAACATTTACAAATGAACTTTCATGGAATTTAAAATCCCAAAGTTATGTTATATTAAATTAAATAATAGATACTCATTAAAAATCTGGATCATAACCAAATAAATTTTTTAAAATTCTGAGACAAATTGTTAAATAAGTTTAAGTTCTTTCTTCATTTTTTAATCTTATAAAAAGATGACATATATTTAGATTTGTTATTCAAAATATAAATTTTTAAAATGTTTATAAAAAAATTCTACGTGATACCTTTTTGTCCTAAGATAAAATAATTGGTGGTTCCAAAATGTTTTTTAAAATTTGCAAAACTAATACTGAAGGGTTGAGAAATTTATTATAGGTCAAAAAATTTGATAAAAATAGGCCTTAATGAAGAAAGTGTCATGTGTGAGAAGGCTGGCTTTGTTTTTGTTTTTATTTTTAATGTTAATGTGTTTTTCTAAAGGTAAAATAGTTCACAGAGGCATACAGATACAGGATCAGAGTCTGGCCTCTTCTATTTAAGATGACAAGATTTCCTTGAAGTAGTGATCTGTTCTTTATCAAGTTGCAAGTGGTTTAGATTTTTAATTGCAAAATCGATTTCTTTTTTTTTTTTTGAGTTGGAGTCTCACTCTGTCGCCCAGACTGGAGTGCAGTGGCCGCTCCTGGCCACTGCAGCCTCGACCTGCTGGGCTCCGGCGATCCTTCTGCCTCAGCCTTCCAAGTAGCTGGAACTACAGGCGAGCACTACCACACCTGGTTCATTTTGATTTATTGTAGAGATGAGGTCTCACCAAGTTGCCCAGGCGGGTCTCAAACCCGCAGGCTCAGGCAATCCACTCACCTCAGCCTCCCAAAGGCGCAGGACTACAGGCTGAGCCACCGAGCCCGGCCCTGCAAAATCTATTTCTTTAACAGCCATCTTCTTCCTGAGCTCAACATAATTTCCTCAGTTTCAGATTAAAAATAACTGTCCTTGGCCGGGCGCAGTGGCTCAAACCTGCAATCCCAGCACTTTGAGAGGCAGAGGCAAGAGGAATGCGTGAGCTCAGGAGTTTGAGAAAAGCCTGGGCAACATGGTGAGACCTCGTCTCCACAATAAATAAAAAAATTAGCCAGGCGTGGTGGCACATGCAGGTTGTTCCAGCTACTTGGAAGTCTGAGGCAGAAGGATCACCTGAATCCAGCAGATTGAGGCTGTAGTGGCTGTGAATGTGCTGCTGCACATACCAGTGTGGGAGACAGAGTAAGACTTTGACTCAAAAAAAAAAAAAAGAAAAGAAAAGAAAAAGAAACAACGCCAGCACAGAAGAATTGTCTTTACCTTTTTAGGAGCTAGCCTAAAAAGCAAAGTTTTTACGTTTTATCAAGATAACTTTCTGTGTTTGTTTTTTCTTCTTCACATTTTTGATGACTTTAAAAAGCTGAGCTTTAAAAGAGTTAAGTTTTCATAGCCATACGACTTTCTGTATTGCTTTGCAAGTTTCTTGATTATCTCTCTGGTTAAAAAATGACTATTATTTTACAATTACCTGTGGTTCTGTTTGATCAAGTGTTTTGATCTTTTCACATCTGACTCACTTCCCCAAAATTAAATTCTAATTTAACCAAATCTCAACTTTTGGGATGCATGTAGGGCCTTAAAAAGCGAAACTGGGTATATGGAGCCTGTGGGAGGAGTGTAGGGTATAGATTTGCGTGTCTTGTGCCGGTGACCATCTTTAGTTGCTATCCATCTGGGGTGCTGGCTGTCTCAGTCTCGGCTACAGCCCGAGTGAGAGACTAACAGCCTGGAAGTAACCTCCAGGTGGGAGAGAGATTTTTTTGTTTGCTATTGTTATTGTTTGAATTGGAGTCTCACTCTGTCGCCCAGGCTGGAGTGCAGTAGCATGCTCACAGAATAGCAACCTTGATGTGCTGGACTCAGGCAATCCTTCTGCCTCAACCTTCCAAGTAGATGGAACTATAGGTACACTCCACCACACCCAGCTAATTTTTTGATTCATTGTAGAGACGAGGTCTCACCAAGTTGCCCAGGCTGGTCTCAAACCCTGGGCTCAGGCAATCCTCTCACCTCAACCTCCCAAAGATTACAGGCACGGGCCACCGTGCCCGGCCTATGTGGGAGAGAGTTTTATAGATGGTTCTTCATGTGTTGTTTGTTTCAAGAATAGCCCTGGACTCTAAACAAGCATGTGATTTACAAAATTTGTGTGGTATAAGGGAGCAGCTCATGAAAAAAGGGAGAAAAGAAACTTTTCTTCAATGCTTCAAGACTGCATTTTAGAACTAAGAAAGAAGAGCAAAAGAAAAACTTTAAAATGCACTTCGAGACTGAGATACTCGGTCACTATCCCCCTGTGGCCCATCCCTCATTGAATTCTATCTCATTGCTATGGAAAGTAGCCTCTTCCTGCTGAAAAAGGTTGTAGTTAGGGGCTAGCAGATTAGAACTTGTCCACCTGGAGTTGGAAGTATTCCCAAGTAACTGAACTTATGGGAGGAACTTGCTGGAGCATCATGGGTGAGAGCACAGGAACTTTGGGGAGAGCTGGTGCTGCACGCCCACATAGAATGTACAGCAGTCATAGAGTCCACAGCAGCAGAGAGGGATGGGTAACAAGCAGAATACAGCAATTATACCACATATGAGGTTTCTCCATGTCCCGGAAAGTCGACCCAACCATGCCATGAAAGGGTCTTGAAATAGGGCTTTTATGGCCACACCCTGGGTATCTAATGCTTGCATAACCCCAGTTATTTTATGGGAATAATCTGGGATGCACACACAGCATTTAGTCTTAATTAATGTACAAGTGCCACCGTGAACAGCAGTCAGAATATCTAGGGCAGCGAGAGTCTGCAGGGCCACTGCGTGCTTTGTGAGTTTTCTCTGTAAGAAAGGCAACAGCATGGCAGGTGTTGCTACAAGCAGCAGCAGTACATTTGGCTGGGGCTTTACTTACTGTGTGGCTTTCCGAGATCAGTCAGTTCAGGCCCTTTCTCCTTAGGTCTTGAGGAAGATCCGATCTCCCAGCTGGAAAGATGTAGAGCCACGTGTGTGGGCTCAGTGGTCCCTTGAGAAGCAAACTCACGAGCACAAGTTAGTATAAGTGCTTAGAGTTTTAACATATGTGCAATGTTTCCTTTTAGAGTATGGTTTCTTGTTGTTCATTTATTTCATTGATTGTGGTCTTTAAGATGGCAATCTAAAGATTGTAGGAAGGGGCCAGTCATGGTTTTTCTGACCTTCTTGTACCAATCATCTCCACTATCAGTTGTGCCTGGGGTTCTTGTGGGTATATGATAAGTTGGATAGACATACATGGAGTGATTTCACCTAGGAGTTATGAATATTCATGAAGGCAATGCACATGTATACAACATCTGACCCTTGTTTATCTTGGTGTGGAGACTCAGCTTTTGCCTGGCATGGCCATAGGTCCTGTTTATAATTCAGTATCTGATTGTCATAAGGAGTCTGATCTGTCAGTCTCATGGTCTCTGTTTCTGGGTTTTTTTTTTTTTTTGAGTTGGAGTCTCACTCTGTCACCCAGACTGGAGTGCAGTGGCCACCGCAGCCTCGAGCTGCTGGGCTCCAGCGATCCTTCCGCCTCAGCCTTCCGAGTAGCTGGAACTACAGAGCGTGCTACCACACCCAGCTAATTTTTGATTTATTGTAGAGATGAGGTCTCGCCAAGTTGCCCAGGCGGGTCTCCAACCCGCGGGCTCAGGCAATTCACTCACCTCAGCCTCCCAAAACGCAAGACTACAGGCTGAGCCACCGAGCCCGGCTATGGTCTCTGTTTTAACATGAATGTTACTCAATTGTTGTGTCCACACTCCAAAAAAGAAGGGGTATAATGAGGCGTGTCTGACTTCTGGTCCCCTTATAGATGGACACAAAGTGTTTAAAGTTTATCTGGAGTCCCCTTGGCCAAGATGGCATCTGTTCACTTGGTGCTAGGGGTTTAGGATCTTATGTTTTAGTTTATATTCTCCTTTTGTGGTCAAAATATGCCAGAGGCAGCATCTATGCCAGACCCCTCTTTGTCCCATATGGTTCCAGGGTGGAGAGGTTCCCTGCCTGGATCCATCATGTCCCTCAGTAGGGTCCCTAAGCCATGGGACTTAGAGTCAAAAGACTTGTAGCCAATTACATGTTAAGGTGAGAAAGGAAGGAGGTGGACAGGTGCTCGTTAACTTTTAAAGTATTTTAAGGAGGCCAGGTGCGGTGGTTCAAGCCACTTTGGGAGGTCGAGGCAAGAGGACTGTCTGAGCCCAGGGGTACGAGAACAGCCTGGGCAACCTGGTGAGAACTTGTCACTACAATAAATAGAAAAATTAGCCAGACATGGTAGCTCGAGCCTATAGTTCCAGCTACTTGGAACGCTGAGGTGAAAGGATCACCTGAGGCTGTGGTAGCCGTGAGCATGCTACTGCACTCCAGCCTGGGCGACAGAGCGAGACTCCAACTCAAAATAAATAAATAAATAAATAAATAAATATTTTAAGGAATGTAAGAACCAAATCCAAAAGTCAAAAGCCATCTGCTGTTTGGGCACCTGTATACACAGTCCTGATTTGGAGGGTCCAAACTAATTTTATCTCTCAGAACCAGTCCTTGCAATGCACCCACCTCTTCTGCCACAGTCCCTGGGCTTGGAGGGAGTGTGTCTGATACTGCATAGCTTTGGTAGTAGTTCACTGGTCATGAAAACAGGTTGGCCCAGTGGTGAACAGTTTGTAAACTCTGGCAATAAAACAAAGCATAAATAATTAGCAACATTTTAAACCAAAAGGTCATCCTTTACAGTGACAGGAGAAAGAAGTTCACAGGTAGTTAAATGTTCACATTGTCTATTATCAAGGATTAGATAGAAACAAAATTATTAACTGAGTCTTAGTGTCCTTGCAGACAAGCCTGTCTCTGTGTCTCATAAAAGCAGTTTATTTTGATTGCTGTGTGTCTCCAGAGTCTGAAGACAAGGTTTCACTTAACGTGATTTTGGCATCAACGTTTAAGATTCAGCAGCAGTCAGTCAGTGTCTTTTAGATGAGATATATCTACCCAGGTCAAAACCCTGTAACGTAATAGCACCGAACTTAGTTAATAACACCTGATCAGAGCCGGGCTTGGTGGCTCAGCCTGTAATCCCACGCTTTGGGAGGCTGAGGTGAATGGATTGCCTGAGCCCGCGGGTTCGAGGCCCGCCTGGACAACTTGTCGAGACCTCATCTCTACAATAAATCAAAAAAATTAGCCGGGCGTGGTAGCGCACACCTATAGTTCCAACTACTTGGAAGGCTGAGGCGGAAGGATCGCAGGAGCCCAGCAGGTCGAGGCTGTGGTGACCGGGAGCAGCCACTGTACTCCAGTCTGAGTGACAGAGTAAGACTCCAGCTCAAATAAATAAATAAATAACACCTGATCAGGACTGTTTTGAGGGGCTGGGGGTGGTGACACTAAAATTTATGACCTGACTGGAAGTTGTAAAATGACTTACAACCTTGTTATGGCAAGCCTCCGGTAATAAATCTAGGTCGAGCCGGGCTCGGTGGCTCAGCCTGTAATCCCAGCACTTTGGGAGGCTGAGGTCAGTGGATTGCCTGAGCCCGTGGGTTCGAAACCCACCTGGGCAACTAGGTGAGACCTCATTTCTACAATAAAATCAAAAAATTAGCCGGGCGTGGTAGCGCACACCTGTAGTTCCAGCTACTTGGAAGGCTGAGGCGGAAGGATCGCCGGAGGCCAGCAGGTCGAGGCTGCGGTGGCCAGGAGCGGCCACTGCACTCCAGTCTGGGCGACAGAGTGAGACTCCAACTCAAAAAAAAAAAAAAATATATAATATATATATATATATATATATATATACCCATATACATATCAGAGTGTGGTGGCACCTGTCTGTAGTTTCAGCTATTAGGAGCTCACTCTGGAGCAGTGATTGAACCCAGAAGTTGCACACTGGGGTAATCCATTCCAACCTGGGCAACATAGTGAGATCCTGATTTAAAAAAACAAACAAAAAAGCAAACAAAAAAAGTATGCATTTAATTAAGAGTGGTGACTAAAAGATTTTAAAAGCAAAACCAAAGGTTATACGGATGTAAAAACTGTAGTTTTTTTTGAGTTGGAATCTCACTCTGTCACCCAGGTTGGAGTGCAGTGGCATGCTCACGGCCACCGCAGTCTCGACCTGCTGGGCTCAGGTGACCCATCCATCTAAACCTTCCAAGTAGCTGTAACTACAGGCGTGCGACACCATGCCCGGCTAATTTATTTATTTATGTATTTATTGTAGAGGCAGGGTCTCGTCAAGCTGCCCAGGCTGGTCTCAAACCCCTAGGCTCAGATAATCCTCTCCCCTCGGCCACCCAAAGTGCTGGGATTACAGGCTTGAACCACTGCACCCAGCCAACTATAACCTTTTTAAAGCTCAGTTTTCCCACTAATTAAAAATCTAGTAAAGAGTTATCATGTTAAAACAGAAATTCTAGCCGGGCTCGGTGGCTCAGCCTGTAATCCCATGCCTTTGGGAGGCTGAGGTGAGTGGATTGCCTGAGCCCGCTGGTTCGAGACCGGCCTGGGCAGCGAGACCTCATCTCTACAATAAATCAAAAAATCAGCCGGGCGTGGTAGTGCATGTCTGTAATTCCGGCTACTTGGAAGGCTGAGGAGGAAGGATCGCCGGAGCCCAGCAGGTCGAGGCTGCGGTGGCCATGAGTGTGCCACTGCACTCCAGTCTGGGCGACAGAGTGAGACTCCAACTCAAAAAAAAAAAAACAGAAATTCTTTGTCTTTTTTTTTTTTTTGAGTTGGAGTCTCACTCTGTCGCCCAGGCTGGAGTGCAGTGGCACACTCACGGCCACCGCAGCCTCGCTCGACCTGCTGGGCTCAGGCGATCCTTCCGCCTCAGCCTTCCAAGTAGCTGGAACTACAGGCGCGCGCTACCACGCCTGGCTCATTTTTTAATTTATTGTAGAATGAGGTCTCGTCAAGTTGCCTAGGCAGGCTCGAACCCACGGGCTCAGGCAAATCACTTACCTCGGCTCCCAAGGGGCGGGATTACAGGCTGAGCCCCTGAGCCCGGCCAATTCTTTGTCTTTTTAAGCCAGTTATTAAAAGGGCAAAGAAAAACCTGTGCAGTGTGGTTGCTTTTCCTCATGGGAAGCCATTTACATAACCTGGAAGTCAAACCTGATGAAAAGGGTACTTGAGTTCATTAGACACAGGAAGAGCATTCAGGGTTAGGAGTATACCAGGAAGATGCATGACTCTTAGTTATGGGAAGTTCTCTGTTCTACGGCACGATTCAGCCATATCAAGAAAAGCCAACAGTATGGAATCAAGTTATAACACTGGAGGAAAGCATTGCTCTTCTAGACTTTTACGATGAAAGATTTTAGCATCAGGTCATAACAGCAGTTAGAACTAGAGGGAGAAGCCGGGCTTGGTGGCTCAGCTTGTAATCCTGCGCCTTTGGGAGGCTGAGGTGAGTGGATTGCCTGAGCCCGCAGGTTCGAGACCTGCCTGGGCAACTTGGCGAGACCTCATCTCTACAATAAATCCAAAATCAGCTAGGCATGGTAGCGCACGCCTGTAGTTCCAGCTACTCGGAAGGCTGAGGCGGAAGGATCGCCGGAGCCCAGCAGCTCGAGGCTGTGGTGGCCGGGAGCAGCCACTGCACTCCAGTCTGGGCAACAGAGTGAGACTCCAACTCAAAAAAAAAAAAAAAAAAAAGAACTAGAGGGAGAACAGAAACGTTACAGGAGCTGACAAGAAAAGGTGAAGGAAGCCGGGCTCGGTGGCTCAGCCTGTAATCCCACGCCTTTGGGAGGCTGAGGTGAGTGGATGGCCTGAGCCCGCGGGTTCGAGACCCGCCTGGGCAGCGAGACCTCATCTCTACAATAAATCAAAAAATCAGCCGGGCGTGGTAGCGCATGCCTGTAATTCCGGCTACTTGGAAGGCTGAGGCGGAAGGATCGCCGGAGCCCAGCAGGTCGAGGCTGCGGTGGCCGGGAGCGGCCACTGCACTCCAGTCTGGGCAACAGAGTGAGACTCCAACTCAAAAAAAAAAAAAAAAAGAAAAGGTGAAGGAGAGAGTTATTGTATCAGGTTTCCTTAAAGTACCTGACAAACCTATAATAGCTTGGAATAGTCTGTTCAATATAAGTCACTCTCTGCTTGTAACAAATTTTCCATCTTAACTGCTTTAGCCCAAAAATGACCCCCGACATAGCCTTCCTGTAATCAGAGGTTGTAATCTCTCTGTAACTAAGAGCCTACACCTTTGGTTTCCCCAAATATTGAAAACTCGCTAACCACATGTTCAGCATTTAATTGTCGATGTTTGCACATTTTGTTTTTTAATTTCAATAATTTTTGTCTGTGCTTTATATTATGTAACTTAAGGTACCTTATGTTTGTACCCCATGCTATGTAGCCTATTCAGTAGTTTTTGCCTTTATAAACCCTCTCCCTGCTTCATTCGGGGTTGGGAGTTTTCGGAGGCAAAAGTCCCCACCCGACTGCAGGCCATTCCATCGCTGGCTATTCCACCAGCAGCTAATAAAGGACTCATAATCCAACTCTGCGTGTTGACGACTTCTTCCTCACACTCTGGACACAGCATCCTCAAGAGGAGAAAAAGCTGAACGCAGTGAGACAATAGTGAAAGCTGAACTTCTGACATAAGAGAGTGAGAAACAAGTTATAGAATTAAAAATCAAAACCTCTTGTACCTTGGGAGGCTGAGGTGAGTGGATTGCCTGAGCCCGCAGGTTCGAGACCCGCCTGGGCAACTTGGCGAGACCTCATCTCTACAATAAATCAAAAACTCAACCGGGCGTGGTAGCGTGCCTGTAGTTCCAGCTACTTGGAAGGCTGAGGCGGAAGGATCGCCAGAGCCCAGCAGTTCAAGGCTGCAGTGGCGGGGAGCGGCCACTGCACTCCAGTCTGGGAGACAGAGTGAGACTTCGACTCAAAAATAAATAAATAAATAAATTAGTTAATTAATTAAAAAATAAAAATAGCCAGGCATGGTAGTGCTTGTCTGTCATTCTGGCTACTCGGAAGGCTGAGGCAGAAGGATTGCTGGAGTCCAGAAGGTTGAAGCTGGGTTGGCCACGAGTGTGCGTGCCACTGCACTCCAGCCTGGATGAAGGAGTGAGACTCCAACTCAAAAAAAAAAAAGAATGTTGGCCGGGCTCGGTGGCTCAGCCTGTAATCCCGCGCTTTGGGAGGCCAAGGTGAGTGGATTTTCTGAGCCCGTGGGTTCGAGAACCGCCTGGGCAACTTGGCGAGACCTCATCTCTACAATAAATCAAAAAACTAGCCGGGTGTGGTAGCACGCGCCTGTAGTTCCAACTACTTACTTGCAAGGCTGAGGCAGAAGGATCGCCGGAGCCCAGCAGTTCGAGGCTGTGGTGGCCGAGAGCGGCCACTGCACTCCAGTCTGGGTGACAGAGTGAGGTCCAACTCAAAAAAAAAAAAAAAAAAGAATGTTATAAAAAAGAGAATAATCTTATGTGGGAAAGGACCTTTTATGGTAAATTGTTCTCCTAAAATAAAATGACCAGTTAGTTACAAAAGAAGGACATATAGGACAGATCAGAAAGTTCAAACATGTTGTAAATGGTCTATACAAGTTATAATAAAGTACACAAAAGGGAATTTATAAAAGGAATTTTGTATATAATTAAGTTGGTTATAATTTTTTAAAAATTATTTATAGTAGTCTTTCTGAATATTGGTCCCCTTGAACTGTCAGACTTTGCTATTTTATAGAGGAGACCATTTTATAATTCTTAGAAACATTTCCCATGTCAGAACTCTTTTTAGTTGAAAGTGACCCAGACATCTAAGGAGCATCTAAAATAATGTTAAGATTTTAAATCACATAAAGAGTTGACTTAAATATTTATCTTATTCACACTCTATTTATTTTTAGAAGTTTACTTAGATTACATCAGGAAACAGATGTTAGACAAAGCAAGTCATCGTTTCAAGTTACTTTCTGGTTAAGCATTTTCAAAGTCTGTGAACACAAGGTGTTCCCCTAAGTCTGACAGTCAGGGATTGTCTCTCTGGTTGTTTTTATTATCTGTGGAGTTTAGACACATGTACATACAGGGAGATTGCTCCTGGGATGCAAACCCTAGGGCTGGGTCATTCATCCCAGACCTGGGAGGCCCTTTGGGGCCAGCTAGTCCTCTCTCTTGTCCTCTCTTTCCCTCCTTTCCAGGGAACAGTGAGGAACCAGGAAGCAGCTAGTTGTGGGGGAGGGAGGGCACAGGAAGTCCTGGCCAGCACCCCAGCTCTCCATTGACTTACTACTGTGTGACCTGGAAGGGTAGCTGAGCTTCTCTGTGCCTGGGACCTTCTCTGACTGCCAGAGTCGTGATCCTCCCCTCTCGATGTTATTAGAAAACTGGAGTAGAGAATGGGGAACAGGCTCAGCATAAACAACTGTCCCTTTTGAGACCAGCGATGAAGTCCTGAGCCCTGACCCTTTTGCATCATGTCTAGACTCCTGTCCAGGGACTGAATGTCACCCAAGTTTACCAGGGGCGGTAGGGGAAGTTGACAGCTTGACACGGGTTCTTCTACCTGCTGCCCAGAAAAACCAACACTGATGTAGCCATTACAGTGGAATAAGAGTTTAATATCACAAAGTAGCTAAGCCAGGAGAGCAGGAGAATTCTCTCAAATAACACTTCCCTGAAGATGCAGAGGATGAGGGTTTTTTGGGGGTTTTTTTGAGTTGGAGTCTCACTCTGTCACCCAGACTGGAGTACAGTGGCACGCTCCCGGGCACCGTAGCCTTGACCTGCTGGGCTCTGGCGATCCTTCCACCTCAGCCTTCCAAGTAGCCAGAACTACAGGCGCGCGCTAGCACGCCCAGCTAGTTTTTTATTTATTGTAGAGACAAGGTCTTGCCAAGTTGCCCAGGTGGGTCTCAAACCCACGGGCTCAGGGATGAGGGTTTTAAAGGGAACTTGGCGGCTGGGCTTGGTTGTTCAGCCTGTAATCCCAGCACTTTGGGAAGCCAAGGCGTGTGGATTGCCTGAGCCTACGGGTTCAAGACCCACCCAGGCAACTTGGCAAGACCTTGTCTCTACAATAAATAAAAAAAGTAGCTGGGTGTGGTAGAGCACGCCTGTAATTCCGGCTACTTGGAAGGCTGAGACGGAAGGATCACCAGAGCCCAGCAGGTCGAGGCTGTGGTGGCCGGGGGCGTGCCACTGCACTCCAGTCTGGGCAACAGAGTGAGACTCCAACTAAAAAATAAAAATAAGATAAAATAAATAAAGGGAACTTGGTGGTAAGAGGGACAGAGGCTGCTGATTGATGATGTCATGGGAGGTGTTGAGATCCTCTTCTGGGGTCCTATTGAAGCAGAGTATAGGTTAGGCATAGAAAGATAAATTTCTTATAGACAGCTTTTAGTTTTTAATAAGAAAGCATCCAGACATCTTGTTAGCAGACTGAACGGCCCTGCAGGCTGAAATGTGAATTCAGTGCAGACTCCCAGTCACCCCACTCCTTCAGCTCACCAAAGGAAAACTCTATCATGGAGTTTCCTGGACCCAGAATCAAAGCCATAGAAATGATCATAAGGGCCAGGCATGGTGGCTCAAACCTGTAATCCCAGCACTTTGTAAGGCCGAGGTGAGCAGATTGCCTGAGGCCATGGTTTGAGAACAGGCTAGCCTGGGCAACTTGTGGGGACCTCATCTTTACAAAAAAAAAAAAAAAATTAGCTGGGCATGGTAGCACACACCTGTAGTTTCAGCTACTTGGAAGGCTGAGGCAGAAGGATAGCCTCAGCCCAGCAGGTCGACACTGGGGTGCCCATGAGTGTGCTACTGTACTCCCGCCTGGGCGATGGAGTGAGACTTCAACTCAAAAAAAAAAAAGAAGAAGCCGAGCTCGGTGACACAGCCCGTAATCCCGTGCCTTTGGGAGGCTGAGGTGAGTGGATTGCCTGATCCCACGGATTCGAGACCGCCTGGGCAGCGAGACCTCATCTCTACAATAAATCAAAAAATCAGCTGGGCGTGGTAGCGCACGCCTGTAATTCCGGCTACTTGGAAGGCTGAGGAGGAAGGATCGCCGGAGCCCAGCAGGTCGAGGCTGCGGTGGCCGGGAGTGGCCACTGCACTCCAGTCTGGGTGACAGGGTGAGACTCCAACTCAAAAAAGAAAGAAAGAAAGAAAGAAACCATCATAAGACAACCTTTTAGTTCATGAACTTGTGTATTGAAAGATTGGCAAGTCTCTTACAAAGACAGAAAAAGATCACCTATAATCCCATCAGAGGTGGAGAGATGATAATATTTCCTGGCAGTTACCTGTGCCTCACCCTCATTAGCATATCAATAACTAGGTAGCCATATCTACTTTTTGTAAAAAGCAAAAGTACTCTCTTTCTTTTTGAGACTTAGCCATGCCAGCTGTTTCTGTCATGAATCTTCCGCTTTCCCTCTCTAATTCTCACTAATTTGTGAGAAAACTATGCTGTTTAAAAACTATCCTGGCCACTCTGAAATTCATTTCAGGGTGGAGTCAAAAAGCCCACAAATTTGTACTGTACCCTACCCAGCATCACTGACTGGTAGTGTTTCCATAGAACTAGACCAGTCAATTTTTCTCATGATAGATCAAAACGAGAGGCAGAGGGCTAGGAGAAAGTGGATTCATCCACATCGCTGCTGGAACTCATTCATTGAAATACACTTTATTTTGAGTATATATAACCTAAAAATACAATTTTTGTCTGTCTGAACTATTGATTTTTTTTTTTTTTTTTTGAGTTGCAGTCTCACTCTGTCGCCCAGACCTGCTGGGCTCCAGCGATCCTTCCACCTCAGCCTTCCAAGTAGCTGGAACTACAGGTGTGTGCTACCACGCCCGGCTAATATTTTGATTTATTGTACAGACGAGGTCTCGCCAAGTTGCCCAGGCGGGTCTCGAACCTGCGGGCTCAGGCAATCCACTCACCTCGGCCTCCCAAAGCGCTGGGATTACAGGCTGATCCACTGAGCCCGGCTCAAACACTATTAACACTATTAATCAATAGTTCAGGCCGGGCTCGGTGGCTCAGCCTGTAATCCCAGAGCTTTGGGAGGCCGGGGTGAGTGGATTGCCTGAGCCCACCTGGGCAACTTGGCGAGACCTCATCTCTACAATAAATCAAAAATTAGCCGGGCATAGTAGCGCACCCAGCTACTTGGAAGGCTGAGGCGGAAGGATCGCCAGAGCCCAGCAGGTCTGGGCGACAGAGTGAGACTCCAACTTAAAAAAAAAAACAAAAAACATTACATGGGTGAGGAAAATGTGCACTTTCAAATCCAAGCAGCTTTTACGTTCACGTTGACTAGTTGAAGCAGGATAGCTAGTACAAGTTAGGCATAGATAGATACATTTCTTATAGGCAGGTTTCAGGAGACATTCAGAAAAATTTGTATTACATTTTTACTGCAGGCCAGGCTGGAATGTAGGCATGCCAGCCTACTCCACACATTCAGCTAATTAAAAGAAGACCTCGCATTTTGCCATTGCCTTGCTGAGCTATGGTGTGGCCATGTGCTCTTTGAGCTATGGCCAAGCCAAATTTTCTTAAGCTTTGGGCCAGGCGCAGTGACTCAGGCCTGTAATCCCAGCACTTTGGGAGGCCGAGGTAAAAGGATTGCCTGAACCCACGGGTTTGAGAATGGCTTGGGCAACTTGGCGAGCCCTCATCTCTACAATACATTAAAAAAAATTAAGCCGGGCTCGGTGGCTCGGCCTGTAATCCCGCGCCTTTGGGAGGCTGAGGTGAGTGGATTGCCTGAGCCCATGGGTTCGAGACCCGCCTGGGCAGGCGAGACCTCATCTCTACAATAAATCAAAAAATTAGCCGGGTGTGGTAGCGTGTGCCTGTAATTCCGGTCACTTGGAAGGCTGAGGTGGAAGGATCGCCAGACCCCAGCAGGTCGAGGCTGCTGTGGCCGGGAGCAGCCACTGCACTCCAGTCTGGGCAACAGAGACTCCAACTCAAAAAAAAAAAAAAAAATTAGCTGGATGTGGAAGCGCGTGTCTCTAGTTCTGGCTACTTAGAAGGCCGAGGCGAAAAGATCTCCTGAGCCCAACAGGTTGAGGCTGCAGTGGCCGTGAGCATGCCACTACGCTCCAGCCTGGGCAATGGAGTGAGACTACAACTTAAAAAAAAAATTAATTGTCTTAAGCTTTGGCCCTCTCCCCTACCTTGGGGAGATGAATTTCCTCTTTCTCTCTCTCTAATTTCTTTCTTTTCTTTTTTTTTTTTCTGAGTTGGAGTCTCACTCTGTCGCCCAGGCTGGAGGGCAGTGGCACGCTCCGGGCCACCACATCCTCGACCTGCTGGGTTCCGGCAATCCTTCCGCCTCAGCCTTTCTAGTAGCTGGAACTACAGGCACGCGCTACCATGCCCGGCTGATTTTTTTTTTTTTTTTTTTTTTTGATTTATTGTAGAGATGAGGTCTCGTCAAGTTGCCCAGGCGGGTCTCAAACCCACGGGCTCAGGCAATCCACTCACCTCAGCCTCCCAAAGGCGCGGGATTACAGGCTGAGCCACCGAGCCCAGCTCTAATTTATTTCTAAATAAACTATATTTTATAATCTAAAAAGAAAAGAAAACCTCAAGAGATGTAAGACTAGACCAGCCCAACATTTCAGTTCATGGTTTAGCACAATAATTACTCAAAATCTTCTGGGTTCCCTGTTGAAGGTGGAAGCCTGGATACTACCCCTTAACTAACCAAAGTCATAGAAATGATAATAACACCAACTCTTAACTCATGAACTAGTGTATTCAAAAGTCTGGCAAGTCTCTACAAAGGCTTGTGTTCTGGAAAAGACCACCCATTATACCCCTCCTCTCATCAAAGGTGGAGAAATGTCAATCTGTCAGGATCAATGGTTACCTGGGCTCCACCCTCTTTAGCATATCAGTCATTGTGAAGATATATCAGGCCTTTAGTCAAAAACAAAAAGCACGGTTTTCTCTCACCCCTGCCAGCTCTGGCATGTCTCCTTGTCTTTCCCCTCTTCTTTCTCTAATAAACTTTGCTTTAAAACTATGCTGGCCACTATGAAATTCATTTCAGGGTCAAGTCAAAGAGTTTATAAGTTTTGTGCCGCACCTCACCTAGTGCAAAAATCATTACGAAATAAAGAAAAGACTAGTTTCTATTATTCTACTAAGAACTGTTTCTTTACCATAAACAAGCTGCCCTTGGATGTAGCCTACAACAGTAGAGGACTTTGTGGGACTCCGGCTTGAGTAAGGGTTCCGGTCTGCCGGGGTACAAAGTCTGAAAAAGACCTGTGATAGCACTCAGGTTTCACAATAGATGCTGTCTGAAGAACAAGTCCCCAGACCATCAGGTACCACCCACCAGCCCTGAGTCATTACAGAGGCAGTCCAGGAGAAAGGTGTCCAGCAGGGAGGTGGGATCCCTAGAAATTGAAGCCACTTTTTGTCTTTCAATAGATTTCCTGTCTCCTCAAGTAGTCATAAGTAGAATGGCCTTGTGGGTAGCTTCCCATCCTCCCCAGGGGTCAGACACCACAGTAATTGCAAGCAAACTCAAAAGCAACATATTTGTTCATTTCTAATCATAGCTGCAGTTTTTATTCCAATACGCGATATTAATTCTATATAGGTGGCTTCAGAAGGATTCCAGCCTGCCCCATCCAGCAAGCCAAGGAGGTCTGCCACGCTCTTCAGCCCTGGGCTGAACACACCTCCATGGCATTGGCTGCAAGGACTTTCTCTTTCCCTTGGGTCCTGCACCGAGGATGTGTCTTAATCAGAGGTCTCTCTGCCAAGACAAAGGCCCCAGGGAAAATGAGAAAGAGGGTGAAAGCCAGAGAAAGCTCAACCACCCCAGGGCCCTCCCACTCCACTGCCCATGCAGAAAGAGGGCGGAGCCACCACTCACAGGCCCTGGAAGGTGACGATAGGGAGGGTTGTCCTAAAAAGGGCCCTGCAAGCAGGAAATAAAACCCTGGCGCCTCAAACACACAACGGAGCTGGGACATACCTGGCCCGGACGCTGTCCCATGAATCCGCAGATCAGGTACCACTGCCAGCACTGTCTGCTAGGGCCCCTCCTCTGCTCCTTCTTGTCTGGCGGTCCCTGCTGGGCCTCAGCCCCCGCCTCCTCTTGGCCCCGTCCCAGCCTTTGGCTCCCTCCCTTCTGGCTCCTCTGAAGAGCCCACTGCCACCCAGGCTCTTTGCCCTACTCGGGGGACCCCACTGCTGCTTCTGTGTTGGCCCCTCCCCGCCCACCCAGTCCTGCTCCTTCCTCCCTGAGACTTACCCTGAAAGCCCTGGGCCGAGCTGGCCCTTCCCGCCCTGGCCCTCCCCGCCTGCCTGGGGTGCTCCCCCTTGGGGACTTCCCGCCATTCCTGAGCTCTGGAAACAAAGATAATTGAACCAAGGGAGGGTTGAAACAAGTGGGTTCAAAGCACCCGATGGATTTCAGTCAATTTATGTGGTTTCAATGCAAAGTCTTGGGAGAGGGCGGGGAGGAGGAAATAGTTATCTGAGGCCGAAGGGAAGTTGCCTCTTTCAAGATCTGCGCACTGAACAGAGGAGCAGTGCAGCTGTCCACAAATGTCCCCCCCCCCCCCCGGGATCCCAATCCACCTTCTACAATGATCTGACTAAAACAGAATGAGTGGGAGGAAAAAACAAATGACCAGGAGAAACACGCTTATTTTCACCTTTACTAACAAGAGAGCCAGATCCACCATTGCCCCTTCTTGCAGCTCACACGGTGGGTGTCGTAGCTGCCAGTGCAGGGGACCCAGTCACCAGCTCTGTGACTTGGGCAGGGTGCCCGACTGTCTTTGCCTGAGGCACTTCATCTGTAAAATGGGCATGGCCCCTCAGGCTTAGGACAGCATCCCCTGAGTCAGATACGGGCAGCACTCACAACAGGCGTCCGTGCCTATGGACTTAGGGGTTCTAGTTTATGAAATGTCAGGAGCATAGGTGAAGTCAGGAATGAATTGAGCCAAAATGCTAAAAGCTGTTATTTGGGGGTGGAGAATTTCATTCCCTTTTGCTGATTTCTAATGGGCTGAGGGATGGGTGGCAGAAACACTGGGAGGTGGGGGAGTCCCACTGGAAGGACCAGAGCAGACCCCATCCAGGAGAGGTCACTCATCCTGCTTCCCCTGCCACATCCCCTCTTCTTCCTCCCTGCAGTCCTCCTGCCTGGGAAGGCAGCAGAAATTCTCAGGGCCATGGAGGGATGGAGGGTGTCCAGGCAACTGTGGCAGTAGTTGTCAGTCTGAAGGACTCCAGGGAACAAGCCTTGCATTTCTGGTTTCTCTTTGTGTCCTCAGAATCCCGATGGAGAGGATGTATTCAGGAACATTCTACTACCAGTTTGAAAATAAACCCTATCTCTCTTATCGGAACACCTGGCTATGCTTCGAAGTGAAAACTGTGGGAAAGAATCGCTCACTTGACCTCTTGCAAAGGGGGATCTTTCAAAGCCAGGTATCAGCCAACCTCTGATCACACCGCAGGCAGGAGCTAAGCCAGTCGACTGTACAGAAAGCATGATAATAAGTAAAATCCAGACCTTAAGCCCCCGTTGGGAGGGTGTCTGGCGCATCGCCCATGTCCTAGCGTAGAGTCCGCCTCCCTGATCCAGCCCCCACTTGTTTCCTAAACCTAGAAACAGAGGGTCCAGCAAACCTCTGAGAAAGAGTGTCTGGGGAAGCAGGGGTGTATGGAGCACCCAGCACCTGGTCTGGTCCTTGTCATGCTGGGCTGGTGGGGCCACAACTCACTGCCCTGATTCCTTCATGGCAAGCACGTGTCATCAAACTAGGGTGAACCCCACGCCACCACCCCCCCGCTGCCCCCCCATAGGCCACTAACCTCCCTGCAGTGTCCTGCCCACCTCCGCCGTCCCTCCCCACCCAGGCAGGAGACTTCAGAGTGTACTTGGAGGGAGCCATGTGTGGGATGGACAGGCCTGCTCTGTGGCAGTCCCAGGTCCTGCAAAGATACAGGGTCATGACTGAAGTAAATATTTCTAGTTCCTGTTCCTTAAACAGTTCACAGAAATGAACGTATGTAGTTTTGTTTTTTGAGTTGGAGTCTCACTCTGTCGCCCAGACTGGAGTGCAGTGTCTGCTGCTGGCCACCGCAGCCTCGACCTGCTGGGCTCCGGCGATCCTTCCGCCTCAGCCTTCCAAGTAGCTGGAACTACAGGCGCGTGCTACCACGCCCGGCTAATTTTTGATTTATTGTAGAGATGAGGTCTTGCCAAGTTGCCCAGGCGGGTCTCGAACCCGCGGGTTCAGGCAATCCACTCACCTCAGCCTCCCAAAGCTCTGGGATTACAGGCTGAGCTGCTGCCCAGCTCGTATGTAGTTTTAATAACTTATTTAGCCCAATGTATCTAATATATGATTTACCTATAGTTATTATAAAATTCCTTGTGAGGCAGTTAAGATTCTTTTTAATCTCACATGGAGTCTTTGAAAAGGGCTGTGTATTTTATACATGCCCCTGTCTCCAATCAGAGCCACACTCCAAGGGCTCAGTATCCACTGTGGCCGGTGTCCCCCTATGACAGCCCAGCCCCATAGCCTTCCCAAATAGACAGCGGGCTGGGAACAAGGCTGCCCCCAAGGGCCAGGCCAGGCAGGAGCCAGGGTGTCTGTGGAATAGATGCCTGGGAGTAGGGACGCCACGATCGATGCTTGAGTCCATGAGAGGGCTTAGGAAGGTTAATTTAAAAAGACGGAAGGAGAAGAATGGAGGAAGGAAGTCCCAAGAAATCCAATACCCTGGAGCTCCTGGCCTGGCCCCTCCTCCCACTCTCACACTCCTGCATTCCTCATTCTCCTCCCCCACGTCTCTCCCAAGACACCCTACTATGCAGAAATGTGGTTCCTCTCTTGGTTCCGGGAAAACACGCACCGTAACAAGAACTACCGAGTCACCTGGTACATATCCTGGAGCCCCTGTGCCTACTGTGCAAAGCAGGTGGCCGACTTCCTGTCAGCCCATCCCAAAGTCAGCCTGACCATCTACACTGCCCGCCTCTACTACTTCTGGGTACCAAATTACAGGCAGGGGCTTCGAAGGTTGGTTGAGGAAGGGGCCCGTGTGGAAATCATGAACTATGAAGGTGAGAAGTGGGGGTCAGCTGTGGGTGAAACAGGGACAGCAGGAGGGATGGGCAGGTCCTCAGGGCCAGCAGAGGGCGGGTGTCCCAGGGGAGCCTGGGAGGACTGAGCCAGTACTGACTGCACCTGGCAGCCAGGAGACCTGGCCTGGGAGGGGAAAGGCAAGGGTCAGGGCAGAGAGGCCTGCTGGCCCTGACTTCTTTCTCTCCTCTTCTGTCTCAGAATTTGACTACTGTTGGAAAAACTTTGTGTACAACAATGGTAAGCTAATCAGATGGTGGGTAGGACTGGATGAAAATTATGAATTTCTGGCCACCCAGCTGGACGAGATTCTCAGGTGAGAGATTCTCCTCTTCGTCGCCTCTCTCTTCTCTCTTCCTTGTCATCCTCCAAGAGCCGTCCCTTGGTCCCCGGCCAGATCTACTCCTGCCTGGGCCTCCTGTGCTTCCTCCTGTCCTCAGGGCCGACCCTGGGTGCTCCCCTCACCTCAGCGCCTCCTCTCTCTCTCCTCGGCCTTCCTGTCCAAGTCCCCCTTGAGTCTCCAGAGCGGCCTTCATCCTCCCCCAGCCAGGAAGCCCATAGCCTGACTGCTTCCATCTGGCCATTTTTTTTTTTTTTTTTTTTTGAGTTGGAGTCTCACTCTGTCGCCCAGACTGGAGTGCAGTGGCCGCTCCCGGCCACCGCAGCCTCGACCTGCTGGGCTCCGGCGATCCTTCCGCCTCAGCCTTCCGAGTAGCTGGAATTACAGGCATGCACTACCACGCCCGGCTGATTTTTTGATATATTGTAGAGATGAGGTCTCGCTGCCCAGGCGGGTCTCGAACCCGCGGGCTCAGGCAATCCACTCACCTCAGCCTCCCAAAGGCGCGGGATTACAGGCTGAGCCACCGAGCCCGGCTCATCTGGCCATTTTTACCAAGTCTTGCCATTAAACAGAATATAAGCGGGTGTGAACATACATACACATCAAAGTCAGAAGCTTTGAGAAACATCCATCAAGGCAGACTAGAATTACTAGAGAATGAGCATCATCCTGTCGTGGCCATTTCAGGCTGGGAAGTCACGGGAGACGGCAACACCAGGAGCTTGAACACCCGGCATTTCTATTGTCATTGGTCTGGAGGCTGATCCAGGGTCAAGGGTTTGTTTCCTCTGAGGCTTCTTTTCCCGACTTGCTGAGGGTCACTTTGGCCTGTGTCGCCGATGGACTTTCCTCTGCACATCTGTGCCCATGGTGTCTCGCTGTGCCTCCATATTTCCTCTTCTTATAAGGACAGCAGTCACATGAGATTAGGCTCATCTTAGTGGGCTGGTTTGGACTTAATCACCTCTGCAATGCACCTGGCTCCAAGCACAACACATTCAGAGGTAGTAGGACTTAGGACTTCAACATATCAAATCTGGGGAGGAGACACAGTTCAGCCATAAGAGTGACCAAGGTCCCTCTCGGTGGATTCTGTGTGGGGAGTTCAGGGGTCTCTGTTCTGCATGCCATCTCCCACATGATTCCTGATCTGACACTCATCGCCCCTCCATCCAGGCCTTGCTGTACCCTCCGCCCCACCCCGTGACTCCCCCACCCCGCCTCACCCACCCTCCCTCCTACTTGTATCCCTTCTCAACTCCCTCCCAGAGACACAGCTCTGGGTTAGGACCCAGCCTGGGAATGCTGGTGGGGAGGGAGCCCACGGAAACACTCAGTGCTTCAGTTTGCATTACATAAGCTTTATCAAAAGGTGGGGTTGGGTAACATGAGGCTTGGGGTGCTCAAAGCAGAAGAGAAGGTAGAAGGACAACCAGAAATGAGACAGGGTTAGGGTTAGGGTTAGGTTTAGGGTTAGAGTTAGGGCAGTGAAAGGGCAGCTCAGGCCCTGCCAGGGATACAGGAAGTGACACCTGAGTCTTGGGGCCCAGGATACAACTACAAGGAGCAGGGGGCTGTGAGTGGCTCGGGGGAGGGTCCACACAGGGTACCTGGACACCAGCCACTGCCCTTTGGTAACACGGGAACAGGAGGAAGCAGAGTCTAGCCTGACCTGGTGCACCTCCTACAGGCTGCTACAGGAGAGGGAACAGCAGGTGGAAGGAGCTCCGTGTGGATACACCAGGACATCACTGTGGGACATCTGGGCCCACACTCACCTGCAGTTCCTCCTTCCCTGTGCTCTTGGTTGCTTAGTGTGGGCATCCCTGACACAGTTCCTGAGAACAGGATTCAGGGGTTCCCTTGGTGGCTTCCGCCTGTCTATCCTGATACTCTCTGTTCCCACTTTCCTTCAAGGAGGGAGGTCCAGAGAGCCCCAGACGCAGACAACACACTCCTTGATTGTCTCTGTCCTCCACACAGACCACACTGTCCCCTCCTCCTAGAGGAGACAACTAAGCAGAGGCCTGTCTCAGACACCTGCATGCTCTGCTCCAGGAATCCCCTGGTCTGGAGCAGCGGGGAAGGTGCCTGGTGCTTTTTAGGACCACCTTCCTTTCCAACCTCCCTGCTGCTCAGCCAGGGCCTCTCAGCTTTTGACTGACAAACACCCCAGAGTGCAGAGCACATGCTTCTTTCTAGGACCCCCCAGCTCATTCTGGAGTCTTCCATGAATATGGCCTCAGGAGATGAGGACACCTGGGGTAGATGGGTGGCCGTTCCCATGGTCCCTCCTCTAAACTCCTGCCCAGGCTGCCAGGGCCATGCAGGGCCTGGGGCCAGGAAAGGGAGTGGAGGGGGCAGGAGAGTGTGGGGACAAGCTGGGCTAGGTGCACTGGGATTCCTTTACGTGAAATCTAGATCTAGGGGAACTGCTGATTGCGCTAACCTACTCCTTGGGATTCAACATTCCTGTCCAGTCCTAATGACCAGGAGAAACGCGCTTATTTTGACCTTTACTAAACAAGAGAGCCAGATCCACCACTATTCCCTCCCTCAGCTCACACGATGTAGCAGCTGCCAGTGAAGGGGACCCAGCTTTGACAGTCACCAGCTCTGTGACTTGGGCAGGGTGCCCACCTGACGGTGCCTCAGGCACTTTGTAGAATGGGCATGGCCCCTCAGGCTTAGGGCAGCATCCCCTGAGATCAGCCAGGAGCAGCGCTCACAATAGGAGCCTGTGCCTGTGACTTAGGTGTCCTCCCAGTTTTAAAATGTCAAGAGCATAGGTGAAGTTAGGGGTGAATTGAACTGAAAAGGTAAAAGCTCTTATTTGGGGGTGGAGAGTTTCATCCTCTTTTGCTGACTTCTAATGGGCTGGGGGATGGGTGGCAGAAACACTGGGAGGGTGGGGGTGTCCCTCTGGAAGGACCAGAGCTGGGCCCAAGTCCGGGGAGGTCACCCGCCCTGCTTCGCCTGTCAGCATCCTCTCCTCTTCCTCCCTGAAGTCCTCTTGCCTGGAAAGGCAGCAGAAGTTCTCAGGGCTGTGAAGGGATGGGGGAGGCCAAGCGACCGGGGAGTCCTGGCAGTGGCGTCCGGTGGTCGTCAGCCTGGAGGACTCCAGGTAGCAAGCTCTGCATTTCCGTTTTCTCTTGTGTCCTTAGAATCCCGATGGAGAGGATGCCTCAAAAGAATTCCGCTTCCACTTTCAAAACCTACACTTAGCCTATGATCGGAACACCACCTGGCTGTGCTTCAAAGTGGAAACTGTGGGCAGGAACTGCTTGCTCTTGAAAAGGGGAGTTTTTCAAAACCAGGTATCAGCCAACTTCTGCTCACATGGCAGGCAGGAGCTAAGCCAGAAGACATGATATAAGTAAAACTCAGACTTCAGTCTCCGAATGGATATTTTCTTCCCACACTTCTTTTTTTTTTTTTTTTTTAGTTGGAGTCTCACTCTGTCACCCAGACTGGAGTGCAGTGGCCTCGACCTGCTGGGCTCCGGCGATCCTTCCGCCTCAGCCTTCCAAGTAGCTGGAATTACAGGCATGCACTACCATGCCCGGCTGATTTTTTGATTTATTGTAGAGATGAGGTCTCGCTGCCCAGCGGGTCTCGAACCCGCGGGCTCAGGCAATCCACTCACCTCAGCCTCCCAAAGGCACGGGATTACAGGCTGAGCCACCGAGCCCGGCTTCTTCCCACACTTCTTAAGTCCCTGTCCCCCACATCCTGGCTTGATGGTCCTAGAATCTGACCATCCATGGTGTCTGGCATATCATCAACACCCTAGCATAGACCCCACCTCTCTGACCCGACCGGCGCTTGTCTCCCCAAATCTGGGAATGAAGCTGAGGGCCCAGCAGCCCTCTGGGAAAAGGCATCTGGGGAAGCTGGGGTGTGTGGAGCACCCAGCACTGGTCTGGCCTAGTCATGCTGGGCTAGTGGGGTCGCCCCCCACTGCCCCGATTACTCCATGGAGAGTATGTGTCATCCCACTGTGGTGAACCCCACACCTCCCCCTGCTGTCCCACATGGGCCGCTAACCTCCCTTCTGCCCATCTGCACCCAGGCAGGAGACTTCTGAGTGTGCTCCGAGGGAGCCATCTGTGGGTCCCAGGCCCTACAAAGATACAGGGTCATGACTGAAAGTAAACGTTTCTACCTCCCGTGCTTTTAACACAAATTACTTCATTTTATTAATTTTTAGTTGGAGTCTCACTCTGTCACCTAGACTGGAGTGTAGTGGCCACTCCCGGCCACTGCAGCCTCGACCTGCTGGGCTCTGGCGATCCTTCCACCTCAGCCTTCCCAGTAGCTGGAACTACAAGCGCGCTCTACCACGCCCAGCTAGTTTTTTTTTTTTTTAATTGATTGTAGAGATGAGGTCTCACCAAGTTGCCCAGGTGGGTCTCGAACCCGCGGGCTCAGGCAATCCACCCACCTCAGCCTCCCAAGGCGCAGGATCACGGGCTGAGCCACCAAGCCCGGCCAAATTACTTCATTTTAATATTTTGTTTAGTTCAATGTATTGAAAATCTTAGTTCCGCATATAATTAGCATAGAATTTCTCAGGAGGCAGTTAAGATTCTTTTTATTCTCACACAGAGTCTTTGAAAAGGGCTTTGTATTTTACTCTTGCCCCTCTCTCCAGTCAAACCACACTAAGTGTTAAGGGCCTGCGGTGGCCAGTGGCCCTCTACAGACAGCTCTCCTGGGCAGGATGCCTGTGGAATGGGTGCCTGGGAGGACAGGCGCCAGGATCCACACATGAGTTCGTGAGTGGGCTCAGGAAAGCTAAATTACAAAAGGCAGAAGGGGAAGGATGGAGGAAAGAAACCCCAAGAAATCCAGCGCCCTGGGGCTCCTGGCCTGGCCCCTCCTTGCACTTCAACCTCCCAGCACATCTCCTCCTCCTCTCCCAGGTCTCTCCCAAGATGCCCTGCCATGCGGAAATGTGCTTCCTTTCTTGGTTCCGGGAAAACATGCAGCCCCATAACAAGTACTACCAGGTCACCTGGTTCATATCCTGGAGCCCCTGTGCCGATTGTGCAAAGCAGGTGGCTGAGTTCCTGTCAGCCCATCCCAAAGTCAGCTTGACCATCTACGCTGCCCGCCTCTACTACCTCCATGACTCAGATACCCAGTGGGGGCTTCGCCAGCTGTGTGAGGAAGGGGCCCACGTGATGATCATGAGCTATGACGGTGAGAAGTGGGGGTCAGGGTATGGGTGAAGCAGAGGGAGCAGGAGAGATGGACAGGTCCTCCATGCAGATGAGGACAGGTGTCCCAGGGGAACCTGCAGGGACTGAGCCAGCACTGACAGTCCCTGGCAGCCCGGACACCAGGCCAGGGAGGAGAGGGGAAGGGTTGGGGAGTGGGTCTGATGGATCCTGACTGCTTTCTCCCCTCTTCTGTCTCAGAATTTGACTACTGTTGGGAAAACTTTGTGTACACCAACAATGAGCCATTTGAGCCTTGGGTGGGACTGCATGAAAATTATGAACTTATGGTCACCGAGCTGGATGCGATTCTTGGGTGAGGGATTGCGTCTCCCCATTGTCTCTTCCATCTGGCCTCTTTGCCATTCTCCTGAGACCCTCCCTTGGTCCCTGGCCAGATCCACTCCTGCCTGTGCCTCTTGTGCTCCCTCCTGTCCTCAGGGCCAACCCTGGGTGCTCCCTCCACCTCAGTGGCACCTCCCTGCTCTGCTGGGTCTTCCTGTAAGGGGCCCTCTCACAGTCTCCAGAGCAGCCTCCATTCACCCCTGTCCTCTTTCCCTCCAGCCAGAGAGTCCTTACCCTGGCTTCTTCTGTGTTACCACTGACAGCAATTCCTGCCATTAAATAGAACCTAAGTGGGTATAAATATATGTAGGCATCAAACTAAGAAGCTTTGAGAAACATCCTATGTAAAAGCTGATCCTAAGAATTGGGTCATTCTTGTCATACCTAACTGAAATAGAGGCCAGAAACTGGGGTGGAGGGAGAAGAGTTCAGGGTACAAAACACGGCACCTGAAATCTCATTCTCTGCAAGGCTGACTGAAACTGCTTGTACCCTGAAGCCAGTTGTACCTATATCTTCTGAGATAAATTTTTTTAACCCACTGAGATTGCTCACCAAGGGAGTCTGCCATCTCCCCACACCTTACAGTGCCCATGACCTTTCAAAGAGCAATATATAATGTTTATCCTTTTCATAAAATCTTTCACCTTCTCTTTGTTCTGCGTGCATGCCCAAATTGCAACTCTTCTCAAATAAACTGTTAAGTTTGGAGATTCCTCTCCATAGTTTTATTTTGACTGCAACAGATATGGTGTCAGAAGTGGGATCCGATGCTGACTCACCTTGTGGAGAATCACCGAATCTTGGAACTACAATGTGAGGTTCCCACACTAGTTGCTCCTCCTCCCTAGGTGGATCTCTCTTGTACAGAACTCCCAGATTTAGTTGATTTGGGATGGGGCTGGGGTGAGATTTTCCTCTCCTATCAGAAGAGCTCCCTTTGGAAGTGTGATTTTCTTCCTGTTGATCCCAGCTGTGAGTTTTGGACCTTGGAGGTTTGGAAGAAGGGATTTCCCCCTCATTTGGAGAAGGCACCCTTCCTTTCAGGTTAAATATGTCCTTTACTTTCCATCAATGCTTGCATTTATTTGACCTTTGTATATTCAAAATTAAACTAAATCACATAAGTTTAGTTACAAAAGCATGCCAAGGAAGTCCCTGGGACTGCAGCTTGTAGGGATCATTCAGCATCTTGTTCTTAAACCTAAACTAAGAAAACGTGGTTACTGGCCAGGTGCAATGACTCCCATCTGCAATCTCATCACTTAGGGAGGCCAAGCCTCACGAGTCACTTAAGGCCAGGAATTCGAGACCAGACTACACAATATAGTAGACCCTGTCTCTACCAAGTTTTTAAAAAATTAGCTGGGTATGGTGGTGCACCCGTAGTCCTAGCAAATGGGGGGACTGAGGCAGGAAGATCATTTGAGCCCAGGAGATCAAGGTGGCAGTGAGCTATGATCATGCTACTGTACTCCAGCCTGGGCAACAGGGCAGGACCCCATCTCAAAATAAAAAAGATTGTGGTTTAAAATCATATACTCCAAATATGACATGTGTATCCCATTGATATCTTGAGGTTAAACAACAACAAAAGCAATCACAAAACCATTCAGGACCCAATGGTTGCCTCACTACAAAATACCATCTCAAATCTGGCTGAAACTTTTTCATCCACCAACCTTTCCCCTCCCCTTCTTACAATTTCTCCTCTTTATCTTTCTCTAAGCATCAATTCTGGCATACTGACTTTTTAACTAAAATGCTTAAGAAACAGCAGATACAAAAATAAAATAATTATGAACTCTGTGCTGTTTCTTAAGAGCAAAAACTGAAATTCCCATGGAAAGACACTTTCCTTATCCTAAAAGGAAGGCAATATTCTTATCTTCAAGGACAAAGAATTCAGCCCTAGAGAACATTGTCCAGCCTTTATTAAAGAAATGCTTATCTTCTGGACCTCCTCATAGGATTCAGTCACATTTTCACAGTTAACTATTTTTTGTTTAATCCAGTATATTGGTTACTGATCCAAACTGCTTTACCTCAAATTCGACTCACAACCTTTATAAGATTGCCTATTACAAAAGCAAATATAAGTTTAGACTGATCTCATTTTTTCAGAAAAATAATTGAGATCCAACTGTTTTAAACCAGTGATGTTATCATTTTTACTGTCTCATGGCTAAATTTCTAAAATAAAAGTGCCAATAGAGTGAAACTAGGCTTGGGAAACCAAGGCGGAAACTTTATTTGTGAATGGAGGAATGGAGAAGGGGAGATCGTACTCAAAACACCTCGTGGGGTAAGGTAGAGGGGAATTTTAAGGAATCCCAGGGTAGGTAGGTGGAAATTAGGGGCATGGATCCTGGGAAAGAGGTGGCACTTTCCAGGGAGAGTTGGAGTGTACGCAGTTTCATTCTTTCTTTTGCAGCTGACCCGATCTGTGGCCAGCAAGGTGCCTCTCTCCCAGCTGGGCGCAGATGACTGTGTGCTGACTAAGTGAGATTCAGTCAAGGTGGCACTGCAGTACTATTTCCTCATCTTGTGGCTGTTTGTGGTGAAGGCGTCTGGCCTCCGTTTCTGTAAGCAAGCACACCTGCAGGCACAAGTGAATTTCACAGGTTCTGAGGCTCTCTAACGGAAGTGAGATGATGCTGCAGTGACAAAGATTTTGTTTCCTAGGTTTAAATAAACCAGTACTCATATTAAATAGACAATAATTAGGTTGGGCACGTCCCTTCATGCCTGTAATCCCATCACTTTGGGAGGCCGTGGTGGGAGGATCACTTGAGCCCAGTCTAGACAACATAGTGAGACCTCTTTTACAAAAAATCTAAGAATTCGCTGGGTGTGGTGGCACCCAGCTATTCCAGAGGTTGAGGTGGAAGCATCACCTGAGCCCAAGAAGTTGAGGGTGCAGTGAACTGTGATGCCACTGCTCTGCAGTCTGGGTGACAGAGTGAGAAGCAAACTCAAAAAAAAATTTTTTTTTCTTGTGATTGCATGTGACTTAAGTGAATTGTTAATAAATTAATTGGTGCCGGGCTCGGTGGCTCAGCCTGTAATCCCGCGCCTTTGGGAGGCTGAGGTGAGTGGATTGCCTGAGCCCGTGGGTTCGAGACCCGCCTGGGCAGTGAGACCTCATCTCTACAATAAATAAAAACATCAGCCGGGCGTGGTAGCGCGCGCCTGTAGTTCCTGCTACTCGGAAGGCTGAGGCGGAAGGATCGCCGGAGCCCAGCAGGTCGAGGCTACGGTGGCCGGGAGCGGCCACTGCACTCCAGTCTGGGCGACAGAGTGAGACTCTGACTCTAAATAAATAAATAAATAAATAATAAATTAATTGGTTTTTAATTTGTTGATTTAAAAAGTTAGAAATGTCTTTAACATGGTCAGCATATATTTTTATGTAGGCTTGACTCCTCACATAGTTTGATATTTTTTTTTGCTTCTACTAGATGTCTTAAGGTCAAAAAGCTATAGACCTAGCCTAAAATCAAACTATTTACAAAATGCTTTAATAAATAAGATTAATTTAATAGTGTTAATAAAAGCTTCGGTATCTTCTGTGTTTTTGGCAAGATACCCATGTTTTTAACTTGAAGTTTCTTTTTTTTTTTTTGAGTTGGAGTCGTACTCTGCCACCCAGGCTGGAGTGCAATGGCACACTCACAGCCACTGCAGCCTCGACCTGCTGGGCTCAGGCGCTCCTTCTGCCTCAACCTTCCAACTAACTGGAACTACAGCCATGTGCCACCATGCCTGGCTAATTTTTTATTTATTGTAGAGATGAGGTTTCACCAAGTTGCCAGGGCTGGTCTTGAACCATAGGCTCGGGCAGTCCTCTCTCCTAGACCTCCCAAAGTGCCGGGATTATAGGCGCCCAGCCCAAATAAGATTTTTTTTAAACTGAAACAAATTGCTAAATAAATATGTTTATTCTTGATTTCTTAAATTTTATTAAAAAGATGAAATATTTTTAGATCTATTATTCAAAATATAATTTTTTTAAAATGTTTACATAAAAGAGCATTGTGTGATACATTTTTGTCTTAAATGTGTTTTTCTAAAAATTGAACACTGCTCTCAGAGGCACACTGATACAGGATCAGAGTCTGGCCCCTTATATTTAAGATGGCAAGGTGTCCTTGAAGTAGTGATCTGATCTTTATCAAGTTGCAAGAGATCTGGATTTTTAATTGCAAAATCTATTTCTTTAACGCCCATCTTCTTCCTGAGCTCAACATAATTTCCCCAGTTTCAGCTTAAAAATGCTGTCCCCTTCATTTCTAATGATAATTTCATTTTCTGAGGCCCAGTTTTGCTTTTGGAATTTCCCAAAGTCTTATCTCAGGAGTTCAGCTTTTGCTGTATCTTGCTACACAGGATAGATTGTTCATCAGTGCCTTCAGGTTTTCCCCCCTTGAGAAGGTCTGGGATGATAACTCTCTCCCTCAACTTTTTCACCAGCTCCCATAACATTCTACCTCTGCTAATCTCTAACTCTTTTGTCATAGCCAAACCCTTATGAGAGCCGATTAACTTTCTCAAAGAACAACACATAACATTTCTTCCTTTATAAGATATCTAACCTCTGTGTTCATTGGACACAGGGAAGACCACTGGTCTGCGTGAATGCCCTGCATTTCAATTCCTTCTTCCCAAATCAAACATTAAATGTAGAGATTCATCTCTACATTTTTATTTAGACTCTGACACCTTCAAGGCAGACTTGAGTAAGCAGAGATTGAACATCCTCCATGAAAATGAGAGTTTCATGTTGTAGCTGCCACAGGAGATGCCACAAACCAGGGCTTAAACACCAGTCATTTATGTTCTCACAGATCTGGAGGCTGGAAGTTGATGATCAAGGTGTCTAACAGGTTATTTATTTATTTATTTATTGAGTTGGAGTCTCACTCTCACCCAGACTGGAGTGCAGTGGCCGCTCCTGGCCACCGCAGCCTCGACCTGCTGGACTCCGGCGATCCTTCCACCTCAGCCTTCCAAGGAGCTGGAACTACAGGCGTGCACTACCACACCCGGCTAATTTTTTTGATTTATTGTAGAGATGAGGTCTCGCGAAGTTACCCAGGTGGGTCTCAAACCTGCGGGCTCAGGCAATCCACTCACCTCAGCCTCCCAAAGCACTGGGATTACAGGCTGAGCCATCGAGCCCGGCCCAGGTTATTTATTTCCTCTTACAACCAACAAGGTCATCTGCTTGTCCAGTGAAAAGTCAAATACATAAGGTCAAGGTGCTGTGGAAGGAAAGTAGCTTTACTCAAATGCCAGCAACTGAGGAGCTGGCCAGGCTCAAGCCTCAGAGAAACCATCTCAACTCTTGTGCTATGTGCAGGGCCTTAAAAAGAGAAACTAGGTACAGGGAGTCTGTGGGAGGAGCGTAGGGTGCAGGTTTGCATGTCTCATTCTGGTGACCATCTTGAGTTAGTAATCCATCTGGGGTGCTGGTTGCCACCATCTCAACTATAGCCAGGAAAGAAACTAACAGCCTTAAAGTAACCTCTAGGTGGGAGAGAATGTCACGGCTGGGTCTTCATGTCTGGTTTTTTTCAAGAATAGCGCTGGAATCTAAACAAGCATGTGGTTAGATAAGTATGCATGGTGTAAGGGAGTGTCTATGGGAAAAGAGAGAAAAGAAACTTTTTTCAATGTTTTAAGGCTATATTTTAGGACTCAGGGAGAAAAGGGAAAAAAATGTAATGCGTTTCAAGGCTAAGATACGTGTTTACACTTGGAGGCTTCTTTTCCCGGCTTGCTGATGGCCACTTCGGGCTGTGTTCTCAGTGGTCCTTCTTCCATGTACCTGCACTCCTAAAATCTCTCTGTCCTTCCAAGTTTTCTTTTCTTATCAAGACACCAGTCATGTGAGATTAGGGCCCATAGTAAAGGACTTATTTTATTTATTTATTTTTTTTTTTGAGTTGGAGTCTCACTCTGTCGCCCAGACTGGAGTGCAGTGGCCGCTTCCGGCCACTGCAGCCTCGACATGCTGGGCTCTGGCGATCCTTCTGCCTCAGACTTCCAAGTAGCCAGAATTATAGGCGCGCACTACCACGCCCGGCTAATTTTTTGATTTATTGTAGAGATGAGGTCTTGCTGCCCAGGCGGGTCTCGAACCCGCGGGCTCAGGCAATCCATTCACCTCAGCCTCCCAAAGGCGTGGGATTACAGGCTGAGCCACCGAGCCCGGCTTTTATTTTAATTTCATCACCCTTTTTTGGACCTGTCTCGAAGTACAGACACACTCTGGGGTACTGAGACTTAGGACTTCAAGATGTCAAATTTGGGGAAGGCACAGTTCAGCTATGACAATGACCAAGGTCCCTCTTGGTGGAGCCTGTGTGGGGAGGGCAGGTGTCCCTGTTCTGTGTGTCGTCCCCAGGTGATTTCTGACCTGACACAGCCCTTTCATCCAGGCCTTGCTCACCCTTGGCCCTGCCCTATCACTCCCCACCCATCCTCCCTTCTGCTCATCTCTTGTTCCTTCTCAACTCCTCCCAAAGATGTAACTCTGGGTTAGGATCCTGACTGAAGATACTAATGGGGAAGGATCCTGAGGAAACACTCAGTGCTTTGGTTTGCATTAAATAAGGTTTATCACCCGCGGGTTCGAGACCCGCCTGGGCAGCGAGACCTCATCTCTACAATAAATCAAAAAATCAGCTGGGCGTGGTAGCGCATGCCTGTAATTCCGGCTACTCGGAAGGCTGAGGTGGAAGGATCGCCAGAGCCCAGCAGGCGAGGCTGCGGTGGCCGGGAGCGGCCACTGCACTCCAGTCTGGGCGACAGAGTGAGACTCCAACTCAAAAAATAAATAAATAAATAAATAAGGTTTATCAAAAGGTGGGGTTGGGTAACATGAGACTTGAGATGCTCAGAGCTTTTCCAGAGAGCAGAAAATAGAAGGACAACCAGGAATCAGACAGGGCAGAGAAAGGGCTGCTCAGGCCCTGCCAGGGAGCTAGGAAGTGACACCTGGGTCTTGGGACCCAGGACACAAATACAAGGAGCAGAGAGCTGTGAGCAGCTTGGGGGAGGGTACACACAGAGAGGCCGGGACACCAGCTTCTATTTTTCTTCCATGACACGGGGATGGGAGGAAGCAGAGTCCAACCTGACCTGCAACTCTGACGGGCTGCTGCAGGAGAGGCAACAGCCGGTGGGAAGGAGCTCAGTGTGGACGCAGCCGGGTCGTTGATGGAACAGTCAGGTTAGAATAGGGAATTTCAGAGTCCTGGGAAATTGTTGGTATATTTTTTTGAGCTGTTTTAAACCTAAAACCTATGACAGCCTACACAAACCAGGCTGTTAACACCTAACTCATACAGGGTCCACATCCCTTCTCTCAGGGTGCTTATGGTTAACAACTGCTCACCAGGCAGGGTGCAGCTGCGGAATCCCACTAGGCAGGTGCACAAAGATCCAAGCTGATACGATAGCCTTTGCCTTCATTATACGCTCAGTCTAATATTATTAAGATTGTGGTTTTGCAAAATCTCTACCCACCAAGCCACCATGACCATGATGGCCCTATAAGGGTAAAAACTTCCCTGCCCAACAGAAAGAAAGAGTAACAACAGCAGTTAAAAAAACAGCCCTGATACTGCACATTTCCAGGAAATTCACACCCTAGAACCTTCCGCTTTTTAGCCTTAGAAATAAAAAAATAAATTCAATGGCCCTCAGGGCAGCCATCTTGGCCCAGCTTGCCTCGACTGTATGCCCACTACTCCTCTATTGAGAAGTGTGCTATGTCTTTAAGAAACAGCAGGCTGGGCATGGTGACTCAAGCCTGTAATCCCAGCACTTTGGGAGGCCGAGGCAAGAGGATTACCTAATCCCAGGGGTTCGAGACCAGCCCGGGAAACTTAGCGAGACCTCGTCTCTACAATAAATAAAAAAATTAGCCGGGCATGGTAGCACATGCCTGTAGTTCTGGCTACTTGGAAGGTTGAAGCAGAAGGATCGCCTAAGCCCAGCAGTTTGACGCTAGGGTGGCCGTGAGTGTGCCACTGCACTCCAGCCTGGGCAACAGAGTGAGACTCTGACTCAAAAAAAAAAAAAAGGAAACAGCAGTATAACTTTCTTGAGTGTGAGCTTTTACTCCACTCAATAAATCACCTGCTTATTTCACATTCTTTCTAAGCAACACCCAAGAATCAGGCACTGACCTCACCTGCCCACCTGTAGCAGGTTTTGTGATCTCATGTTCACAGTAACAACATCGCTGTGGGACACTGGGCCCCACGCCCACCTGCTGTCCCATCCTCTATCATGGACCCTCTGAGTGTAAAGAAAGGAGGGTGGCAAACACCTTGCCCTCCCTGTGCCCTGACTGCTGGGTGCAGGTGATCCTTGGCACGGTTCCTGAGGACAGGATCCAGGGGTCCCTGTTGACAGCTTCCACCTGTCTATCTTGATGCTTTCTCGGTTCTGACTTTCCTCCAAGGAGCAAGGCTCAGAGAGGCTCAGATACAGACAACACACTCCTTGATTGTCTGTGCTATCAATGCCAGCCAAAGTGGTCAGGCCACCCTGTTCCCTCCACCTGTAGGAGACAACTAAGCAAAGGCCTGTCTCAGACACCTGTGGGCCCTGCTCCAGGAATTCCCTGGTCCAGAACAGTGGGGAAGCTGCCTGGGGAGGGCAGCAAAGCCTCCACCTTCCTTTCCGTCCTCCCTGCTGCTCAGCCAGGGCCTCAGTTTTTGACTGACAAACACCCCAGAGTGCAGAGCACAAGTCTCTTCCTGGGAGCACCTAGCTCATTCTGGAGTCTTCCATGGTCCCTGGCCCCAAGACATGAGGACAGATGGAGTGGAGGAGAAAGCATTCCCACGGACCCTCTAAACTCCTGCCCAGGCTCCTGTGACCCCAGAAGCTGGGAGCAGGATGGAGTCTGCAGGGGAGAGAAGGCTTTGGAGACAAGCTGGGCTAGGCTCATTGGGACCCCTTCTTGTGTAGTTTGACCTCAGCAGGGCTTGGTTTCTGCTCTAACCCTCCCCTCGGGATTCAACCTCCATCTTTAGTCTTGGAGAAGACGGGTGTGGGGGCAAATCCTGTGCCCCATTTTCTACCACAATCCCCAGTAGCAACAGGTGGGGAGGATCATGACCTTGACAGTCAGAAGAGGTGCTCCTGATTGTTTTTATTATCTGTGGTGTTTGGACACTTGTGCACACATGGAGATGCTTCTGGGATGCAAACCTGGAGGCCAGGTCCTTCATCCCAGACCTGGGGGGCCCTTTGGAGATAGCAAGTCCCCTCTCCTCTCTCGTCCCCTCTTCCCCTACTTTCTAGGGAGCAGCGAGGAACCCGGAAGCAGCTAGTTGTGGGGGAGCGAGGGCACAGGCAGCCCTGAACAGCAATTCTGCTTCCCACTGATTTGCTGTGTAACCTGGACAGAGTATCTTATCCTCTCTGTGCCTGGGAACTCCTCTGACTATCAAGGTCATGATCCTCCCCTCCTGATGCTACTTGTGGACTGGGGTAGAGAATGGGCACAGGATTGGCCCCACACACCTGTACTCTGATCCCAGCCCACCCTTTGCATCATGCCCAGAGTTCTGCCAGGAGACTGAATGCCAGCTAAGTTCACCGGGGCAGTAGGAAGAGGACCCAGCCTGCCCACCCACTAACAGCGGGGGTTGCCCTGCTGTTTCAGGCCTTCGGGATCCATCTCAGGCTCTGGGGCTTCAATATGTGTCTCTGTCCCTTTGCAATACCCTTGGGTCCTGGGGCACCAGCAGGCTTCTCTCTATCCAAGGTCCCGCTGCCAAGCCGCAGGGAAGGAGATATGGTGGGCAGGAAAGAGGAAACGAAACCATCCCGGAGCCCTCCCAGTACAGTGCCTAAGCAAGAAGAAGGAGGGGCCACTGAGACACCCCTGGGAGCAAGGCTTCTGTAAGCAGGAAGTGGAGGCTGAGTGGCGGAGTGACAAGGTCAGGCAGACCAGCCTGCGGTGGAAGATTCAGCCCAGTTCCCAGATCAGGTACAGGGGAGGCCGGAGTGGAGTAGAGAGGAGGAGGGTGGGCGCCCAGGGAAGCAAGACCACCCATGGGCTCTCCTACTCTGGTTAAGCCAAGCAGGGTGGGGGTGTGGCTCCTGCTCAGACAGATGTTTCCAGACAAGGGAGTGTCCCCAGGCAGGGACCAGATGTTTTTCCGCCCTGCTCCCTCCCCACTTGGTCCTGCATCTGCAGGAGCCTCTGTGCTGCTTCTATAAGTCCTGGAGGGCTGTGGGTCGTTTTAAAGCTCTTTCATCAAGCTCCGTTTCAGACTTTATATTGAAGGAAAAGCCTGTTTAGAAACCTCATTTTGTGGCCGGTGGCTGATGCCTATAATCCCAGCACTTTGGGAGGCCTAGGTGTGAGGATCACCTGAGCCCAGAGGTTTGAGACCAGCCTGGGCAACTTGATGAGACCTTGTCTCCACAATAAATTAAGAAAAATTAGCCAAGCATGGTGGCACATGCCTGTAGTTCTAGCAACTTGGAAGGCTGAGGTGTAAGAATTGCCTGAGCCTAGCAGGTCGAGGCTGCAGTGGCCAGGAGGGTGCCAGTGCCCTCTAGCCTGGGTGACAGAGTGAGACTCCAACTCAAAAAGAAAAAAAAAATCTCATTTTGCACAGTTTTGCAAGGAATGTTCTAAGTTTTGCTCTGTGGAGGAAAAACTCCATACAGGACAAGAAGATAAATTGTTTTCCATTAGATACTACCAATGTGAGGAAAAATTGAATTGGCCTTTAAATAATTCTTACAAGTCATTTCTATCATACCTACCATTTTGGCTATTAAAGATCAAGGTTCAACATTTGGTTTTTTTTGTTTGTTTGTTTTTTGTTTTGAGTGGGAGTCTCACTCTATCACCCAGACTGGCGTGCAGTGGCTGCTCCCGGCCACCGCAGCCTCCACCTGCTGGGCTCCGGCAATCCTTCTGCCTCAGCCTTCCAAGTAGCTGGAACTACAGGTGCACGCTACCACGCCCAGCTAATTTTTTTATTTATTGCAGAGACAAGGTCTTGTCAAGTTGCCCAGGCGGGTCCCGAACCCGCGGGCTCAGGCAATCCACTTGCCTCGGCCTCCCAAAGTGCTGGGATTACAGGCTGAGCCATCAAGCCCGGCCAAGGTTCAACATTTGTACAGTTAAGAAAGTGTGTCTGAAATTTGAAATTCAAGTTCAGCCTTGATTGGCCCGGTTTGCCCAGGACCAGGGGATTTCCCACGAAGTGGGAACTTCAGTGTTAACACTGGGAATGTCTCAGTCACACGGGCAGAGTTGGTCATCCTCTGTCCTGGGCGTGCTGTGAATGGGTGTTTCACCCCTACTTGGGAGCGAGACATTTCTGCCTTGTAGGAACAGGACATGGAAAGTGACTGTGCCCCTTGGTCTGTGCTCTGAGGAACAGCACTCTTGGCCTGTTTCCTGAGTCCAGACACAGGTTCTGAGGGTCTGACTTGACAGTCGGCAGAATCACTTTGGCTTTGGGTAATATGTTTACACAAAAGGTTGTCAGAGTGTCCAGAAAGGCAGAGAGCTGGTCTCCATCAAGCTCTCCAAGCAGCTGTCAAGACTGTCTGGCATCCACTTCATCAAGCGTGTCCACAAGCCACAGGCTCTGGGTGAAGCACACCTTTAGAGGACTTGCCTATGGAGAGCAGGAAGCCTTCCAGTTCTGTCAAGTCACACCTATCTGTGCATAGCCAATGGAATGGATCAAAAAGAAAGCACAGCTGGGCATAGTGGCTCACATCTATAATCCTAGGAGTTTGGGAGGTTGAGGCAGGAGGATCACTTGAGGCCAGGAGACTAGATCCTGGGTAACAAAGCACGACTCTGTCTCTATTTAAAAAAAAAAAAAAAAAGCCGGCTCGGTGGCTCAGCCTGTAATCCTGCAACTTGGGTGGCTGAGGTGAGTGGATTGCCTGAGCCCGCGGGTTCAAGACCTGCCTGGGCAACTTGGTGAGACCTCTTCTCTACAACAAATCAAAAAAAATAGCCGGGCGCAGTAGCACGCGGCTGTAGTTCCAGCTACTTGAAAGGCTGAGGCGGAAGGATCGCTGGATCCCAGAAGGTCAAGGCTGCAGTGACCGGGAGTGGCCAGTCTGGGCGACAGAGTGAGACTCCAACTCAAAAAACAAAAAAAGAGCAGGGCATGGTGGAGTCAGGAAGTTCTTGAGCCCAGGCGTTTGAGGCTGCAGTGAGCTATGATTACACCACTGTACTCCAGTCTGGGCGACAGAGTGAGACTCCAACTCAAAAAAAAAAAAACCAAAAAAAAAAAAACAAGAGCAGGGCGTGGTGGAGCGTACCTGTAGTCTCAGCTCCTCCAGAAATTGAGTCAGGAGGTTCTTGAGCCCAGGCCTTTGAGGCTGCAGTGAGCTATGATTACACCACTGAACTCCAGCCTGGGCAACAGAGCGAGACCCTGTCTTTAAAAAGAAAGAAAGAGAGAGAAAGAATGCTGTGGTTCTGCATGCCGACATGTGTTCCAGGTCACTTTGCAATATAATTTTAGATTGTAAAAAGCAAGATCCAAAATAGAATCCTTTGTGGAATGTAATTACAATTAGGAAAAGCAAAAGCTGCGTGACTCCTTCAGCCACAAGTCTCAGTCACAACGCTTGTCCCTTGTCTCAGTTACAAACTGTTGTCCCTTGGTGACAATAACTTTTCTTGTTCACCAGTCTCTGGGTTTTGTGCAGACAAAATTGTTATATGCACACCTAAGTAAAGAACACAGTTACAGGAAACACCAGTTCCCATCTCCTCACTCCCCATAGAGAAGGGGTTCAGCATTGGACATGTTGGGGTCCAGAGGCCTGTGGGACCCACCAGGAAGGGGTGTCCAACTGGCAGCTGAGCAGAGGGGCCTGGGCTCAGGATAAACACAGAGCAGGGGCCTGAGCCCAGGAGGGACAGGCAGTTTTCCAAGGGAAGGGTGCACCTATACCCACAGCTCTCGGGGAAGGCCACGTCACCCAGCCCAGGCTAAGCAGTGACCTCGAGTGCAGCCTGCAGTGGGCGTGCTTCCCGGTGGTAGGATGGGAGGCAACAGGCGAGGTGAAAGAGAAGACTTCCCCTCTTCCTCCTCCTCCTCCAGCCCCTCCTCCTCCTACACCCCAGTTCTTTTGGCCAACAAGGAAAGGGGGGACTCTTCCTTGCCTCCGCCAGGGGCCCAAGTGAACCCAAGGAGCTGGATTCAGAGGGTAAGGGAAGCCTGGGATGACTCCAGAGAATGCATTCTGCATCTCGAGTTTTCTCTTTCCTGTTGCACAGAATCATGACAGATCTGCTATCAGCAGAAGTATTTCAGTTCCAGTTTAACAACAAGCACCGGGTCAAAAACGCCAACCCCAAAGAACGGAGGAAGACCTACTTGTGTTACCAGCTCAACGGCCCCATGCATGCCAAAGGCTACTTTCAAAACGAGGTGCTGGGCGGGCTCTCAGGTCACAGGGCTGGCAGGTGCTGACCACGTCCTATGTGTGGAGAAAACACACATAATGCCTGTCTCAAAGTTCTTCATGGGCCGATGTAATGCCCTGTGTGTTTTCCTGACCCTCAGTCCCTGCCTGGGCTGTGGCTTCCCTGGGATCCTCCTGCCCCCTTTTGGGAAGTTAATATTTATTCATTCCCCCCTAGCTCAGCCCAGTTGCGACTCCAGGGAACCCAAAGCACTGCCAAGCCAAGATCTGTGCACTGACCCCCACCTATGAAATCTCCATCACAAGTCTACCCTCTGCCCTGCCACCTTGCCCCATCTTCCTCTCACTCTAACCTGCTCTGAAGGTTCCCTAGGCTGAAATACCCTCAGACGACCTCTTGGGCAAGTGTCCAAAGGCAAGGTCCACAGAACTTTGGGGCTGGGGGTCAGAGGGGTAGTCTTGCTGACTGGTATCTTCCTTCAGGCACTGGGATCTTTGTCTAATTTAGAGGCAGCTGTGAGGACTGCAGGAGCATTGAATTAATGGATGGGTGGGTGAATGCAGGGATGCATAAACCAAGGAAGGCAGGAAGGAGGTTCTTCCCCATGCTAGGCCAAACGCACACACTAGAAAGTTCATGGGACACAGCCCTCCATCCCTGACTCTGTCCGCAGTCACATGACCACTGGCTTCTGCCTTCTAACCCTTCCTTCTCTCTGGCTGGGACCTTCTCCAGAAAGGCTGCCATGCAGAAAAGCGCTTTCTTGAACTAATCAATTCTATGCAACTGGATAAAGACCAGAGACACGAAATCACCTGTTACCTCACGTGGAGCCCCTGCCTGTCCTGTGCCAAGAGGCTAGTGAACTTTGCCAAAGACTTCCGCCACCTGAGCCTGCAGATCTTCACCTCTCGCCTGTACTTCCACTGGTGCAGGAAGAACCAGGAGGGACTGCAACGTCTGAGGGATTCTGGGATTCTGGTGGCTGTCATGAGCCGTAAAGGTAAGGCCAAGGGACCAGGGAGGAGGGTTTGCTGTTCCAGGAGGGCAAAGCCACTGGGGGAGACATGGGGAGCGGGCGAGGAAAGGAAGGATTGTGGCCCAGCTGAGACCCAAGATGTGCTACCACTTGGAAGGGAAAATCCCTGGGAGAGTAACTTGGTTGGGCCGTAGCCCTGCTGAATTGAGTAGGGACAACACAATGTCCTGGAGGCCGAAGGAAAGACCTGGAGGTAGCGGGAGAGACATAGATTTATTGGGGACTTATATACGAGGGTCTAGGAGAGGCCAGCTGGACAGGATCGCCACTAGCCTCTTGCAAAAGGCATGCCGTTTATACAAATATAGCACCCTAGCTACCTACCTCCACTTGGTGACTTCCACCTGGAGACCTCCACCTAGCGACTTCCGCCTGGCCCAAAACAAAGGGCCTTGGTTCCTTGCACACCTTATGGTCCAAGGAACAGGTCAGGGGTTCAAGTGTTCTTCATGGACAAGGAGTAAACCTCCAGGTTGGCCACTCCAGGATTAGTTAGCTGGAACTCTGGACGAACATCCTTCTTAGACTGTCAGTATGCTTGCTGTCTGCCATTCAAGAGGAAGAGAGGGGAGGGGAAAGGAAGGAGAAGCGCTGAGGCTTGCACTGACTGTCTCCCCTCTTCCATCTCAGAGTTTGCAGACTGCTGGGATAACTTTGTGATGCCTGAGGAAAACTCCTGTAGACCACCCCCCTTTGATCCCTGGGAGAAGATAGATGATTACAGCGCCAGCATAAGGCGCCGGCTCAACAGGATCCTTGGAGGTGAGAAGCTGTCCCTGCAGCTGGCCCCGCCCCTTCAGCCTAGCCATCACTCCTCTCCCCACCCTCCCTCCCCCACCTTTCTCTTTTCTGTTCTCCCCTCTCCCACCAGAGGCTCCAAGCCCCTCCCTTCTCTCTCTTTTTTTAGATGCTCTGGTCACCTCTGTTTCTCTCAAGGTCTTCCTTGGCCCTCCTTGTGCCCGTATTTTCCCCTTCCCAGCAGCCTCATCATCCCCTCACCCTCCTTTCCTCCCACTGGTTTGGCATCTCCCAATTTCTTTCTGTCTCTCTCAACAGTCCTGCCCTATGGATATCTCAGAGGATGACTTCGGGAATTTGCAACTTGAACCCTCATCACCTTCATCATCAAGAAGTGACTTGAGATGACGGTCCCTGGAGTATCTCATGGCTTCATAACGGCTGGCCCTTATAAGCAAGTGGCAAGCTCCACACGCCTGTTCACCCCAAACCTGGCCCCCATCCAAGTACAGAAGACCTTCTTTCCTTCTTCATTCATTTCTGTTTCCTTTTATCAGTGGGTGAATAATTTTGAAACTGAAAAAATAAAAATAATTTTAGAGTCTGTAAAACCTGGATGCTAGGGTTTGAATGTGACGCCTCCAAAATTCAAGTGTTGCCAATGTGATGGGATTAAGAGGAGGGCCTTTAAAGGGTGATTAGACCATGAGGTCTCCCCCTTTGCAAATAGGATTAAGGCCCTTTTATAAAAGAGGTTTCGCTCTGCATTGGGCTAACCCACCCTTCCACCTTCCACCATGTGAGGATATAACGTTCCTCCGTCTGGAGGATGCAACCACACGGTGCCTTTTAGGAAGTGGAGAGCAGCCCTCGCCAGACAACCGAAGCTGAGAGTGTCTTGTTCTTGGACTTCTTAGCTTCTGGTGCTATGAATTCAATTGTTTATGAATTACCCAGTCTATGGTATTTTGTTATAGCAGCACAAATCAACTAAGACATTAGGTTACTTTCTAATGGGGAATCAGGACTTTCCTTCATAAAAATTAGTATAAAGAATTTTATTCTACAACACAACACACACATAAACACAAAAATAACAACTTTGTTCAAGAATTTCCAGTTGAGTGTAGAAGCACTGAATTATTTTGTGGTCCAAGTTGCTTCTATCCCTTATCAGTATCTAATATATGTCTAAATAAATTAGGTAAAATTCTATTGAGCAGAGGTGCCCATAAAATTGATTGGAAAAAAAAAATACTTGGGGCTGTGTTAATTGGAGCTTTTAATTGAAGAAATAAACACTAATTCTGGCTAAAACCAAAAAAATCATTATAATGTTGTTGGACTGGGAACAGTGTAATCTCAGCACTTTGGGAGGCTGAGGCAGGAGAATTGCTTGAGCCCAGGAGTTCAAGACCAGTCTAGGCAACATAGTGAGACCTCATTTCTACAAAAAAATCAAAAAATTAGCTGGGCATATGCCTATAGTCCCAGCTACTCAGGAGGCTGAGGTGGAAGGATTGCTTGAGTCCAGAAGTTAGGATTGTACCACTGCCCTCTGGCCTGGGCAACAGAGCAAGACCCTGTCTCAAAAAAAAGAAAAAGAGGAATTTAATGTCATGACATAAAAGAACAGTTGAAGAATAAGATATAACAATCAAAAACTTACACATATAAAACAATATAGTGGCCAAATAGATACAGTAAAAACTATTAGAAACCCCAAGTTTGAGCCGGGCTTAGTGGCTCAGCCTGTAATCCCGCGCCTTTGGGAGGCTGAGGTGAGTGGATTGCCTGAGCCCGCGGGTTCGAGACCCGCCTGGGCAGGCAAGACCTCATCTCTACAATAAATCAAAAAATCAGCCTGGCGTGGTAGCTCGCCTGTAATTCCGGCTACTCGGAAGGCTGAGGCGGAAGGATCGCCGGAGCCCAGCAGGTTGAGGCTGCGGTGGCCGGGAGCAGCCACTGCACTCCAGTCTGGGTGACAGAGTGAGACTCCAACTCAAAAAAAAAAAAAGAAACCCCAAGTTTGGTTGGAGTACAGGGTATTCAAACAAACCGTGTTGGATAGCACAATGCTGTAGCCCATGATATGAATCATCATTGGCCTAAGTCTGTCATGTAATCCTATGTCCTTTGTCAGATACAGTTGGTCTTCTATATCTGAGATTCTACATTCATGGGCTTAACCAATTGTGGATCAAAAAATATTCTCAAAAAAATATGCCAAGCATACTGGCTAGCACCTATAATCCCAGCACTTTAGGAGGCTAAGGTGGGAGAATCTCTTGAGGCCAGGAGTTTGAGACCAGCCTGGGGGCAACATAGTGAGATTCAGTCTCCACAAAAAAATAAAAAATTAACTGGGCATGGTGGGATGTGCCTAAAGTCATAGCTACTTAGGAGACTATGGCAGAAGCCACTTGAACCCAGGAGTTTGAGGCTGCAGTGAATTAGGATTGAGCCACTGCACTCCAGCCTGAGCAATAGAGCAAGAGCTTGTCTCAAAAAATTAAAAATTAAAGAGACAAAAAAATACAGTATGACAACAATTTACATAGCACTTACATTTTATTGGGTATTATAAGAAATCTAGAGATGATTTAAAATATATAAGAGAATGTGCATAGGTTATACGCAAATATTATGCCAGTTTATAGAAGAGACTTGAGCATTAGAATATTCTGGTAACCATGGAGAGTCCTGGAACCAATCCCCTGCAGATACCAAGGGACGACTTTTTAGCCTCTCTATAAGCTAACAGTGGCCATGTGACCCAATCTATGTAAGAAAATGTCGACTAGGAGATCTTTCTGATTTAAGAAAAGAAAAAAGGAGACACTTCAGATAAGGAGGGTTAAACTGCATTGTTCCCTCCTTTGTTTTTCCTGCTTATGAGTGGAAGAGAGTATGTCTGGAACTGTGGCAGTTATCTCGCGATGACAAACATGCGGACAAAAAGCCAAGGTGCTGATAGCGGTGAAGCAAAGTGCTGGAAAAGGCATGAGTACTTGATGACATTGTTAAGCCACTGAAACAATATCTATCCTAGAAATATCTATCTCTAATCTTCTTGCTAAATAAAATAATAAATGGCAACATTATTCAAATCACTGTTAGGTATTCTGTTATTTGTAGTCAAGGGTGTCCTAACTGATATAATTTCAACCCCATATCTACAGGACACAGCAAGAGCTATACTCAGAAAAAAGTGAATAAGCTAAATGTTTTCATCACAAAAAAAGATAAATATATTACTTTAATATTTATTTTAAGAAATTAGAGAAGCAGTGAAAGAAACCAGAAGTAGAAAATGAATTAAAAGCAAAACTGAAACTAATTAGAATATTTTAAATGGTAGAAAGGACAAATAACTTTAAAAACTTGTTCATTGAAGAGACCAATAAAATAGATAAATCCAGAAAGAATGTGATAAAAGAAAAAAAATAACAAAAATATACAGGATAAGGTATGAGACAAGAAAACCACCCTGATATAGGGAAGATTGGAAGAATTATGAGAGAATATTACATGCAAATTTATGGAAACAAATTTGAAAACTTTGGAAAATGTACACTGTCCTAGCTAAATCGACCCATGAAGAAATAGAAGACTCTTATAGGTCTATTATTGTGGAGGAGATTGGAAAGATAAAGATCTATCACATTAATGTATTTATAATTTTTCTATCAAAACTTTAAGGAATATGTAATTTCAGTGTTAATAAAAGATTGCAAGTTATAGAAAAACATGGAAAATTACCCCAGTTCATGTTGTGAAGAGAAAGACTTGGTAGAAAAACCTGATAAAAATAGAACCAACAAAGAGAGACTATTAAATCTCATAAGTCAATATCACAAACATAGATACAAAAAATTCTAAACACAATATTTACAAAGAGAATCAACAATGTATTAAGAGAATAATATTCTCTGTCTTAGTTTCATGCTGTTGTAACAGATACAGACTGAGGCATTTATTTATAGTGAACAGAAATTTATTGGCTCACATCCCTGGAGGCTGAGAAGTCTGAGATTGAGGGGCTGGCCTCCAGCAGTGATCTTGATGCATCATCCCATGGTGGAAGGGAAACAAGAGGACAACAAGAGAGAAAAGGGGACCAAACGCACCCTTTTATAATAAATGAACTCACTCCTGCCATAGGCATTAATCCATGCACTAGGGCAGAGCCTTTTAGTAGACTCCACCTCCCAACACTGCCACCTTGGGGATTAGTTTCCAAAATGAGATTTTGGGGGACACATTCAAACCATAGCATATATTATGACCAAAAAAGGTTTATTCCAAACATGCGAATATAGTTCTATGTCAGGAAATTGATCAACATAACCAATCACCAGACGGAAGGAGGAAAACCATGCCATGATATCAATGGATGATGAAAAGGACTTCATAGGATTTAGTCATCATTAAAATACTAAGTAAAATAGAAATTTAAAATACTGAAGTATAGAAAAAGACTTTTAGAGTCGGGCTCAGTGGCTCAGCCTGTAATCCCGTGCCTTTGGGAGGCTGAGGTGAGTGGATTGCCTGAGCCCGCGGGTTCGAGACCCGCCTGGGCAGCGAGACCTCATCTCTACAATAAATCAAAAAATCAGCCGGGCGTGGTAGCGCATGCCTGTAATTCCAGCTACTCGGAAGGCTGAGGCGGAAGGATCGCCGGAGCCCAGCAGGTCGAGGCTGCGGTGGCCGGCAGCGGCCACTGCACTCCAGTCTGGGCGACAGAGTGAGACTCCAACTCAAAAAAATAAAATAAAATAAAATACTGAAGTATAGAAAAAGACTTTTAGAGCCAGGCTCGGTGGCTCAGCCTGTAATCCCGCGCCTCTGGGAGGCTGAGGTGAGTGGATTGCTTGAGCCCGCAGGTTCAAGACCCACCTGGGCAGTGAGACCTCATCTCTACAATAAATAAAAAAAAAATCAGCCGGGCGTGGTAGCGCATGCCTGTAATTCCAGCTACTCGGAAGGCTGAGGAGGAAGGATCACCGGAGCCCAGCAGGTCGAGGCTGCGGTGGCCGGGAGCGGCCACTGCACTCCAGTCTGGGCGACAGAGTGAGACTCCAACTCAAAAAAAAAAGAAAAAGAAAAAGACTTTTATGAGAAAGATAGCATTAAATATTATTTAAAGTGGCAAAATATTAAATATTAAAATCATTTCAATTAAATGGGGAAACATGACAAGAATGGTGCCCATCATCATTTATTTCAACAATATCTTGGAGTTCTAATGAATATAGCAAACAATGAAATTTCATAATTTGTGTATAAGCCCTGGAAAACAAGATATGAACTTTCTTCTGTCACTATTCTTGATGATTTTATACTTTCCAAACCCAACATTCAAATTTTTCTTAAAAAGACTCTGAATAAATAAGAAGCTGTATACAAAATGAATATATAACACCTTTTTCTCTATACTAACAGTAATGATCTAAAAATGGAAAGGAGAGAAATATTACACTTAAAATCCCAGTAAAAATTAGTAAATCAAATCAACACACAAACATCATTTATACACACTAAAGTAAGCCAAGAAGAAAATTAAGAAAAGAATCCCACCTACAAAGAAAAGAATACTTGGGGTAAACTAACTCAATGAAGTGGAAGACCTCTGCATGAAAAGCTACAAAGCATAGTTGGAAGAAATTGAAGAAGACAGGCCGGGCTCGGTGGCTCAGCCTGTAATCCCGTGCTTTGGGAGGCCGAGGTGAGTGGATTGCCTGAGCCCGCGGGTTCGAGACCGCCTGGGCAACTTGGCAAGACCTCGTCTCTACAATAAATCAAAAAATCAGCCGGGCGTGGTAGTGCGCACCTGTAGTTCCAGCAACTTGGAAGACTGAGGCGGAAGGATTGCCGGAGCCCAGTCTGCACTCCAGTTTGGGCAACAGAGTGAGACTCCAACTCAAAAAAAAAAAAAGAAATTGAAGAAGACACCAAAGAGGAATGACATCTTTGTTCATGCATGGGAAAATGTAATACCGTTAAAATAGCCATACTTGGCTGGGCTCGGTGGCTCAGCCTGTAATCCTAGCACTTCGGGAGGCCGAGGAGAGTGAATTGCCTGAGCCCACGGATTTGAGACCCACCCGAGCAACTTGACAAGACCTCATCTCTACAATAAATCAAAAATTAGCCAGATGTGGTAGTGCGCACCTATAGTTCCGGCTACTTGAAAGGCTGAGGCAGAAGGATCGCCTGAGCCCAGTAAGTCAACACCCGGGTGGCCGTGAGCGTGCCACTACACTCCAGTCTGGGCAACAGAGTGAGGCTCCAACTCAAAAAAAAAAAAAAAAATAGCAATACTTCCCAAAGTAATCTGCAGATTCAGTGCAATCCCTATCAAAATTCCAATGGTTTTTTGGGGTCCCCCCCAGCAAAGATAGAAAAAAAATTATCCTAAAATGATTATGTAATCTTAAGGGACCCCAAATTGCCAAAACAATCTTGAAAATGAAAACTGGAAGCCTCATACTTCCTAATTTCAAAACATATTACAAAACTACAGTAATCAAAACATTGACATAAAAACTGTCAGAGAAGGGAAAATTCAAAAGAAAATTTTAACAGTGGCCCAAGATGGTTGAGTTGGGCACATGGGTAATAAAATCTGCACCTATAAGCTAAAGCTGACCTCGTGCCTGTGTAACTGGAGATTGTTAAATACCTCACTAACAGGTACTGGTTGTAATCTTGTTTATCAGATATAGAACAAAGACAGGATGGAAGATACCTACACGATCATTAACCCAGATGTTTACCTGATCTTATGTGTAGCATCACTGAGCACCAATCAGAATCACAAGAATGTAACTGCTTACTCACCCTGGCTTCTTGCATTTCCTGTGCCACTTACCCCCTGTTGGAAAATGTATGTGCACTGTGCCTCATGCAACCGACTTTGGGACACATTCTTGGCCAGTACTATGTTTCCAAGCTTAACTCCTCACACTTGACTCAGAATAAACCTAACTGTGATTTCTCTGTTCCAGTGCTTGTTCTTCAACTTTTCAGTCAACAAGACAGACCCATAAACAGTGGAACAGAAGAGAGATCGCCAAAGCAAACACTCACAAACATGGTCAAATGATCCCAACAAGCATGCAAATGCCACAGAATAGGGGAAAGAACAGTCTCTTCAACAAATGGTGCTAGGAAAACTGGATGCCCACAGGAAGAAAAATGAAGATGAACCCTCACCTTACATCATGTACACAAACTACCTCAAATGGATTAAATACCTAAAACTATAAAACCCTTAGAAGAAAGTATAAGGGGAAAGCTTCATGACACTGAATTTGACAATGATTTCTTGGATATGGTACCAAAAGCACAAGCAACAACAACAAAAAATAGGCAGTTGGAACTACATCAAACCTAAAAGCTTCTATGCAGCAAAAGAAACAATGAACAGAGTGAATAGAATGGGAGAAAACAATTAAAGATTCTATGTCTGATCAGGGTTAAAATCCAGGATATATGAAGGACTCGTACAACCTAGCAACAAAGAGTAACTTGATTTAAAAATAGGCAAAGGACCTGAAGAGACATTTTTCCAAAGAAGATATGCAAATGACCAAGAAACATGTGAAAATATGCTCAAATGCAAATCAAAACCACGAGATGTTATCACATCCATTAGGATGGCCACTGTAAAAACAAAAACAAAACAAAACAGAAAAATCAAAAACAAAAACAAGTGTTGGTGAGGATGTAGAGAAACTGAAACACTGTGTGCTGCTGGTGGGAAAACAGTATGAAATTCCCTTGAAAAACTAAAAGTGTAATGGAGAATCCCGGCTTCTAAAAACTTTTCTTGTTGCTAACTTCACAGTGCAACTGGTAGGAACTGTTTTTCTTTCTTTTCCTTGTTGGGCTCCTTTTGTACAATGATCCTATGACTATGATTAAGGACACACCCATCGCTCTAATTGTGTACTTGCTTAAGAAACTTCAGAGGCTTGTCTGGAACAAACTGTATCCACAGCCTCATTGTTTAGAAGCTACCAGCGCCTGGAGGCCCCATGGCAAGATCCAGGAGTTGCCCCCTGGAAGGTTAATCTATAACCTGACCACAATCAAGAAGCAGCTCTCCAGGAGGACAGCAATTCAGAATGATCATCGAAGCAGGACTCATAGCCTTATATCCTGTACAACCCCCACCCCCCGTGCCCATCCACAAACGCCCATTATTTCATTCCTTACCCTCAGTCCAAGATTTTGAAATGGTTTCTTTGAGGCAAGAGCTCGGCCATTTCCTGTCCGCTGGATCTTGGAATAAAGTCCCCTTGTTTGTACTACATTCCGTGCTTGTTCATTTCAGCTTGTAAGTGACAAATAGCAGAACCTGCAGTTTGCTACAAAGGACGAATTTCCACATGATCCAGCAACCCCACTTCTGGGTATATGTCCAAAAGAATTGAAAGCAGAGAGTGATGGTTCACACCTGTAATTATAGCATTTTGGGAGACCATGGTGGGAGGATTGCTTGAGCCCAAAAGTTTGAGACCAGTCTAGGCAACATAGTGAGACCTCAACACTACCAAAAAAAAAATTAGCTGGACATGGTGGCATGTGTCTGTAGTCCCAGCTACTCAGGAGGCTGAGGCAGGAGGATCACTCTAGCCCAGGAGGTCGAGGCAGTGGTGAGCCATGATCATGCCACTGCATTTCAGCCTGGGCAACAGAGTGAGACTCCAACTCAATAATAATAGTAATAATAATAATAATAATAGCAGAATCTCAAAGAAATATTTGCATACCCGTGTTCATTGCAGAATTATTCAAAATATCCAGGAGGTAGAAGCAGTCTAAAAGTCCATCAACAGATAAAGAAAATGTGACACACACACACACACACACACACACACACACACACACACAGTAGAATATGACTCAGCCTTTAAAAAGAAGGAAATTCTGTCATACGCTGCAAAATAGACAAACCTTGGGGACATTATGTAAAGCGAAATAAGCCAGTTACAAAAAAGACAAACATTGCATGATTCCATTTTATATGAGATATCCAGAGAGTTAAAATCAAGAAAACAATGTAGAATGATGGGTGTCAGGGGCCGGGACGAGGGGAAACTGGGAGTTGCCATTAAATGGGTCTAGAATTTCAGCATTGCAAGATGAAAAAGTTCCAGAGATCCGTCAAACAACAATGCAAATACAGCTCACAAAACTGAACTATACACATAAAAATGATTAAAAGGCAAACTGTGTATCATGTGAGGTTTTTTTCTGAGTCGGAGTCTCACTCCACCGCCCAGGCTGGAGTGCAGTGGCATGCACTCTCACAGCCACCTCCTGGGCTCCAGTGATCCTTCCGCCTCAGCCTTCGAAGTAGCTGAACTACAGGCGTGCGCTACCAAACCCGACTAATTTTTAAATTTATTGTCGAGATGAGGTCTCGCCAAGTTGCCCGGGGTGTTCTCGAACCCGTGGGCTCAGGCAATCCCCTGACTTGGTTTTTTTTTTTTTTAAACACAATTAAAAAATATAAAAAGAAGAAGTAAAAGCAAACCAAGGGATAAAAACAAACTTTACATTTTATTTTTTTATTTACACTTTAAATTTCTTGTTTTTTTTTAATTCGGGGGTATGTGTGCAGGTTTGTTACATGGGGATATTGCCTGATGGTGAGGTTTGGGTTTCTGTGGGTCCTGTCCCCCAAATAGTGAACAGGTTTTCTTTTCTTTTTTTTTTTTTTGAGTTGGAGTCTCACTCTGTCACCCAGACTGGAGTGCAGTGGCCACTCCCGACCACCGCAGCCTCCACCTGCTGGGCTCCGGCGATCCTTCCGCCTCAGCCTTCCAAGTAGCCGCAACTACAGGCGCGCGCTACCACACCCGGTTCACTTTTTTGATTTATTGTAGCGATGAGGTCTCGCCAAGTTGCCCAGGCAGGTCTCGAACCTGCTGGCTCAGGCAATTCACTCACCTCAGCCTCCCAAACGTGCGGGATTACAGGCTGAGCCACCGAGCCCGGCGTGAACAGGTTTTCAACACTTCTTCCCCCCACCACTTTAGGAGTCCCCAGTCTAGGAGTCCAGTTTAGTAGTTTGTTGCTTCTGTCTTTATGCTGTATGTACGCAGATTTTAGCTCCCACTTACGTGAGAACATGCGGTATATGGTTTTCTGTTTCTGCATTAATTTGCTTAGAATTGTGGCTTCCAGCTGCATCCATATTGCTGCAGAGGACATGATTTTGGTCTTTTTTCTGACTGCAAATATTTGTCTTTTTTTTTCTGTAGAGACGGAGTCTCACTCTGCCACCCAGGCTGGAGTGCAGTGACTCAATCATAGCTCACTGCAACCTTGAACTCCTGGGCTCAAGCAATCCTTCTGCCTTGGCCTCTCAAAGCACTGAGTACACTTTACATTTGAGGAAAGAGAAATAGCAATCTGAGTTATGTGAGGGTGAAGTATGCAAAATGTATCCCCAGAGAGAGAAATGAGTATGGGATGTCAGTCATGCCCCTGCCCAAACCAATTGCCGAAAGACATTTTGTTCCTGACCAGCAGCCTCACCCATTATCTTCACGTTCCTGGAAATTGTGATACAAAGGAAAATGTAGAGCCACTCCACCACTTACGTTATTTCAATGTAAATTCTTGGCAAACAACTTAGGAACTGCCTCTTCTTTTAAACACCGCTTGTAATGGAGTGTATGCCCAGAGCAACTTGAATCTCTGCGTGGGCTACAGTCCTCAAGCGTGACCCAGATAAACGCTCTACTTATATTAATTTTGCCTCCATTATTTTTCCTTTAGTTCAACACATTATTATATAGAAGAATCAATAACTGAAAAAAGTCAGAAAAAATATAAAAACTCAAGAAGTGTCTAGTGATACAAGGGCCAAGGGAAAACGTCTCCTTCACCTTCTGAAGCTTCACTAAATCAGCTCACAAAATACAGATGAATAAGAGAAAAAGCAAATTTATTAACTTATACCCAGAGTAAAACCACAGCGTGATTACGCGAATCTCCTAGCGGGATTCAGAAACTTATAGACCATCTTGCATGGGGGCTTGGATCATAGCAGAACAGGTTATGGGAGGGGGCAAAGGAGAGGCCTAGCTAGCAAAGGTGGTCTTCTTGATGTGAGGTGAGACTTCACAGGCGGCAACCTTCAGAGAGAATAAAAGGCAAATGTTTCCTTCACTTCTTTGAAGTGTTAGACACTCAGTGTATCTTTCCTAGATGGGAACAAGAAAAGGGCCTCAGAGGAAGCCCGACTGTATCAATGTAGACTCTACAAATGCAAATCTTCCCCACCAAAGCCAGCTTTGCCAGCTGCTTCTGTTTGCCCACCTCTTAATCATCCTCTCAAAATATTTCTTTTTTTTTCAAAGACAATTTTGCTTTTAATTCTTGGAGAATGGTGGGGTTTCTTGTTGTTTTTTTTTTTTAATTTTTTTATTTTTTGAGTTGGCGTCTCACTCTGTCACCCAGACTGGAGTTCAGTGGCACACTCATAGCCACCATAGCCTCGACCTGCTGGGCTCAGGCGATCCTTCTGCTTCAGCCTTCCAAGCAGCTGGACCACAGGTGTGCGCCACCACACCCGGTTATTTTTTTTTGATTTATTGTAGAGATGAGCTCTTGCCAAGTTACTCAAGCTGGTTTTGAACCCGTGGACCCAAGCAATCCTCTCACCTTGGCCTTCAAAAGTGCTGGGGTTATAGTCAAAATATTTCACAGTATATTTTGGGGTGAAATATTTTTATTTTCTTCATTAGCCTTTTAGGTTTCAGAAGCAGAGAGATAGATGATGATGATGATGATGATGATGATGATGATGATGATAGATAGACAGACAGACAGACAGACACATTATAGACAGATATGAGGCAGGTTATTCAGTGCAGCTAGACATAGATAAGTTTCTTGTGGGCAGTTTAAATTAAAATAGGGTAGCTGGACGTGGTGGCTCTTGCCTGTAATCCCAGCACTTTGGGAGGTGGAAGCAAGTGGAGTCCAGGGGTTCGAGACCAGCCTGGGCAATTTGTTGAGGCCTTGTCTCTACAATAAATCAAAAAATTAGCTGGGCATGGTGGTGCATGTCTGTGATTCCAGTTACTTGGAAGGCTGAAGTGGAAGGATCAACTGAGCCCAGCAGGTAAAGGCTGTGGTGGCCGTGAGTGTGCCACCGTACTCTAGCCTGGGCAACAAAGTAACACTCTGACTCAATTAAATAAATAAATAAAATAGGGTAAGCATTCAGGCATTTTTGACATCTTTGACATCTTTCTTTCTTTCTTTCTTTTTGAGTTGGAGTTCCACTTCATTGCCTAGGCTGGAGTGCAGTGGCATGCTCATGGCCACTCTAGCGTCGATCTGCTGGGCTCCAGCGATCCTTCCGCCTCAGCCTTCCAAATAGCCGGGAACTACAGGCACACACTACCACACCTGGCTAATTTTTTTTATTTTTATTGTAGAGACAAGGTCTCACCATGCAGCCCAGGCTGGTCTCAAACCCGCGGGCTCAGGCAATCCTCTTGCCTCAGCCTCCCAAATGCTGGGATTACAGGCTTGAGCCACCGAGCCTGGTCTGACATCTTTCTTATAGGTACATGGTTACCCGATTAACCAGACCTGACCACTGTGTGGAATGGAATGTGGATTTACCAGTGCAGTCTACCATCTTAGCCCATCAAAGGTGGAGAGATGGTAATCACCCACCTTCTTAGTTCATGGTTAGCATAATAATCGCCGTAAAAGTATATGAAGCTTCTTTGCCAAAGGCAAATAAATGTGCATTCTTTCTCTTAAGATCTCCATGCCAAACTTTTCCTGTGTGATGACCACTTATATACCTAACGCTGAATTGTACCCCACATCTTTAAAATTAAAAAAAAAAAGACGCCCATGCCTGTTGAGCATCCTCTTTCTCCCTAGCAAATTCTGTCTTAAACCCTCACAGATAGGGATCTAGATAGATAGATAGATAGATAGATAGATAGATAGACAGACAGACAGACAGTCAGGGAAATAGGGAGATAGAAAGATAGGGACAGATAGAAATGGAAAGATGAGCCGGGCTCGGGGCTCAGCCTGTAATCCCGCGCCTTTGGGAGGCTGAGGTGAGTGGATTGCCTGAGCCTGCGGGTTCGAGACCCACCTGGGCAGCGAGACCTCATCTCTACAATAAATCAAAAAATCAGCCGGGCGTGGTAGCGCATGCCTGTAATTCCGGTGACTTGGAAGGCTGAGGCGGAAGGATGGCCGGAGCCCAGCAGGTCGAGGCTGCGGTGACCAGGAGCGGCCACTGCACTCCAGTCTGGGCGACAGAGTGAGACTCCAACTCAAAAAAAAAAAAAAGAAAGAAAGAAAGAAAAAAAAAGAAATGGAAAGATTGAGATAGATTTAGATAGAAAGCTAGAGATAGAGATGATAGATTAGATAGATAGATAGATAGATTAGATAGATAGATAGATAGATAGGTGATAGAGATGATAGATGGTGGCATAGGAGTAGACAATCAAATCCAAGTTACTGTAATTGTGTTAATCTGTGCTCTAAGACTCTTGATCTCTTTATCTGAAAAAAGAAATTTGCCAGAGAAACAAGCATTTATTTTTCTTTTATCTTGCAGGAGGGAGAAAAGTAAAGCCTCACTGATCCTCTTCTGGGTTGACACAACCCCTTTTTAAGTATTTAAGCTCTTAAGGAACATACAAAGATGTTGGTTGCAACATTATTACCAGGAAAGAATTAAATGAGATCAAGCATGACTGGCCGTGCATAGGCTAGTTGTAGGCTGGAGTCGTGGATTGGTAAAAAGAATTTACCAAGACAGACATGAATTTAGAAAGGCAGGTTTATCTGAGGGAAGATACAGTATGGAGAAAACAGTGGCCACAGCAGAGAGTAGCAGAAGGGGAGAGAAGCCGCTTGCTATCTGCAAAGAGGCTGAGGCTGGAGCCGAGTTTTATCAGACTGAGTTAGAAAGTTTTTTTGTTCTGTCAGGGAAATTAGTGACATATGAGAAGTTTGTAAGAGGGTAATTGTTTTATATCATATATGTTGGGGTCTGCAAGGGAGAAATTATGTGTGATAGGGTTCCAAGACGCCTGATTGATTGTGGTGTCCTGTTTCTTTAAGATAGGGTGAGTTAACTGGTTTTCTCTTTACAGCATCCATCAAAGGTTAGTTTACAACTGATTTACAGCTGTCTAACAAGCCTTTCCCACTCTTGCTGTGGTCAGTAATTTCTTGTAACATCTGTGAACTCCCATCCTGAGACTCCCCTCCTCATTATAATTTATCCGATTTTTGCTGGCCTAATTGGGCCTCATATTTCTTCACATGACTATCAGAATCATAGGTTTCTCCCCGAAGGTTAAGATTATCTCCACGTGACGTTGTAGAGCCCCAAAAGTCACATCTGAGTACTTGATGAGCTGACAGTCAAACACTGACACATCAGTGCTTAGGAGCAAAGAATGGCTGAGCCCAAGTGTGAGGGTGTGAGAGGCAAACTCTCAAATCCAACCTGCCTTTGAACATAACTAGAGCCTTTTATGGATAAGGTACGTGGGAGATGAGATTCCCAGTGATCAAAGCTGACCTGTGCCACCCTCCACTTCACCCCAGCCACCATCAAACTTCTGGATGCCATTGAGGGGTCTGCATGACCTAAGGATTGTAGAAGTTCTGCATGACCTAAAGATCACTGGTTTTTAACAATAAAAACAAGTTCATTAATCTTGCAGACAGCCCCTGGGAGTTAGGATATGAAGATAATTATTAGTGACTACCCTCTACTGAAATAACTATGTGTGAGCAATCATGCACAGAGGGAGAAATGGATACAGAAAAAGGAAAATAAGTCAAACAGACATCTTACAATTTTTTTTTTTTTTTGAGTTGGAGTCTCACTCTGTCATCCAGACTGGAGTGCAGTGGCCGCTCCGGGCCACCGCAGCCTCAACCCGCTGGGCTCCAGCGATCCTTCCACCTCAGCCTTCCAAGTAGCTGGAACTACAGGCACGCGCTACCACGCCCAGTTAATTTTTTACTTATTGTAGAGATGAGGTCTATGCCAAGTTGCCCTGGCGGGTCTCGAACCCGCGGGCTCAGGCAATCCACTCACCTCAGCCTCCCGAGGTGCAGGATTACAGGCTGAGCCACGGAGCCCGGCTACAATTTTTTATGATATAGACTCGATTACAACATCATAAAAATATCTAGTCTCAGGAATTTTACAAGATCTCATTGTTCAAATCATACTAACAAGTTAAAAAGGGTATGGATACTTCTCCCATATGACCCAGCAATTCCTCTACTGGGAATATACCTGGAGAAACTCAGATCATTCTACAAAAAAGATACCTGCACACGTATGTTTGTTGCAACTCTATTCACAACAGCAAAAACATGGAACCAACCATGTTGACCATCGAAGCTGGACTGGATAAAGAAAATGTGGTACATATACACAATGGAATATTATGCTGTCATAAAGGACAAATATATGGACTTTGCAGCAACTTGGATGGATTTGGAGTTGATCATACTCAGAGATCTATCACAGAAACAAAGAACAGAGTACCATATGTTCTCATTCATAAGCAGACCTTGAACAATTATAATAGTATAAGAAAGAGCCGGGCTCGGTGGCTCAGCCTTGTAATCCCGTGCCTTTGGGAGGCTGAGGTGAGTGGATTGCCTGAGCCCGCGGGTTCAAGACCCGCCTGGGCAACTTGGTGAGACCTCATCTCTACAATAAATCAAAAAACTAGCCGGGCGTGGCAGGGCACGCCTGTAATTCCAGCTACTTGGAAGGCTGAGGCGGAAGGATCGCCGGAGCCCAGCAGGTCGAGGCTGCAGTGGCCAGGAGCGGCCACTGCACTCCAGTCTGGGCGACAGAGTGAGACTCCAACTCAAAAAAAAAAAAAAAAATAGTATAAGAAAGCATTTGGCAGTAATGGGAAACTGTCGGGGGGAGGGGTGGGATTGGCAGTTGAGGGAAACTGCTAGGGGAGGGAGGGGCATACCTCATCAACAAGGGTACCTGCATAATCAATGTTTGTATACCTAACCCTGAATTGTACCCCACATCTTTATAATAAAAAATAGTAATAATAAAAGTTATGAATACTTATGTAAGACTATTTTATACTGGAAAACAAGATCAACGGTCTTATAAATTTCTTCCATCTTAGAATTTATTAAATCGGGCTCTTTGAACTAGTTTTATGATGAAAACTGCAGGTGCAGGGGAGAGGATATCTTCCTACTTTTTCTGAGATTCTTTTTGTAATTGCAAAGACTTGTATTTTTTAAGACCAGTTTCCGGAATTTCATTAGTTCAAAGTGTATGCAAGACAAACAAGTGGGGAAAAAAAAAAAACAAAAACCAACCTGTAGAGCTCATTTTTCCTGGAATTAATGGAATAAGGAAAGAATAGGATTGTCTATATATACATATTTTTTTTTAATTGGGAGGTTCATTGCTCAGGCTGGAGTGCAATGGCAAATTCAAGTCTTGCCGCAGCCTCAACCCTCTGGGCTCAGGCTATCCTTCTGCCTCAACCTCCTGAGTAGCTGAAACTACAGGTGTGCATCACCACACCCAGATGATTCTTTATTTTTATTTTTGTAGAGACAAGGTCTCACTTTGTGCCCCAGGCTGAGCATCATATTTCTTTCTCTCTCTCTCTTTTTTTTTTTTTTTTTTTTTGAGTTGGAGTATCACTTCATCATCCAGGCTGGAGTGCAGTGGCACACTCATAGCCACCCCAGCATTGACCTGCTGGGCTCTGGCAATCCTTCTGCCTCAGCCTTCCAAGTAGCCAGAACTCCAAGTGTGCGCTGCCATGCCCAGCTAATTTTTTATTTATTGTAGAGATGATAAATCAAAGTTTTCCAGTCTGGTCTCGAACCCACAGGCTCAGGCAATCCACTCATCTTGGCCTCCCAAAGTGCTGGGATTACAGGCTGAGCCATTGAGCCTGGTTTAGGATCGTATTTCTTAACAGTGATACCAGGGGGAACCAAAGAAAAAAACACACAAAAAACCACGAAATTATCCTTTGGAGAGCAGGCCCCTTGTAGTACAGGCTTCCCCTGCCAGGTAAGTGTTCTAGGAACCCATGGGCATCAGTGTAGCATTGTAGTGAGAGGCTGTGTTTGGCTTCAGTGAATTTTTTTTTGAAGATTCTTTCAACACGTTTGCCCATTTCATGATGGGTGATTTACATGAATAACATGTAAACCACACTGAGTGTTCAGCAATTTTTGACCAAAAACGGCATAACACCCATGCCCCACCCTTCCTATTCACCGGATGTCTCGCCCCAAGAGACTTTTGTTTGTTTCTGCAGGCGAAAAAAGTTCTCAAAGGGAAATGTTTCACTGATATGGAAAAGGTGAAACAAAAAATGGTAGAAACACTAAAAGACATCAAAAATGGATGAGTTCAAAAAAAGTTCTGAGCAGTGGGAAAAGCATCTCAATAGGTATATTGCATCAAACGGAGGTTACTTTGAAGGTGACTGAAGTTTGAACATGTAAGTGTAAATATACATTTTTTCATACATAAACTCCATTGTTAGGGGTCCCCCCCTCGTATACGGTGCAGGTAGCATTAATGTTTGACAGTTAGCATAGCCTAGATATAGATAGTGAGTTCTGCACAGGCAGGCTTAGATAACTAGAAACCAGATGGTCAGGCACTATCTTATCGGTACATAACTCTTTTATTTTCTTTTATTCATTTTTTTGTGTCAGAGTCTCACTCTGTCACCCAGGCTGAGTGCAATGGCACAATCACAGCCACTGCAGCCTCAATCTGCTGGGCTTAGGAGAGCCTTCCACCTCAGCCTTCCAAGTAGCCAAAACCACACGTGTGCCGCCACACATAGCTTTTTTAAATTTTTAATTAAAAAAAATTTTTTTTATTGTAGAGACGAGGTCTTGCCAAGTTGTCTAGACTGGTCTCGAACCCTGGGCTCAGGCAATCCTCTTGCCTACACCTTCCAAAGTGCTGGGATTAAAGGTGTGAGCTACTGTGCCTGGCCAGGACATAACTTTTTTTTTTTTTGAGTTGAAGTCTTACTCTGTTGCCCTCTGTTACTCAGGCTGGAGTGTAGTGGCACACTCACAGCCACCCCAGCGTTGACCTGCTGGACTCTGGGGATCCTTCCGCCTCAGCCTTCCAGGTAGCTGGAACTACAGGCACGCACTATCACACCTGGCTAATTTTTTATTTTATTGTAGAGATGAGGTCCCGCCAAGTTGCCCTGGCTGGTCTCGAACCCATGGGCTCAAGTAATCCACTCGCCTCAGCCTCCCAAAGTGCTGGGATTACAGGCTGAGACACTGAGCCCAGCCAGGACTAACTCTTAAACAACTACACACTGACGAAAACTCAGGTCGCACCTTGGAATATGGGGCAGCTGGCTTCAAAGACTGAAAACAAGACAGTACGGATACCAGGGATACTGAGGCACAGTGCTCTAAGAGAAAACTTAATTAAGGAACAACCTTTCTATTATCTCAAAAGCTCCCCATGACACAGCTAAAACTTAGAAGTAAAAAGATAAGAACTGACACCCGTGATCAAAGCTTAGCTTAGAAACAGGCTGCCTACCCATCATTTTGGAAAAATACAAAAGCACTCTGTTAACAGAAGGGGATGAGTCCTTTCCCTTAAGGACACCCATGTTCTCCCTTGAACATGTCTTTTTCTTTTTCTTTTTTCTCTAATAAATTTGACTTTTTTTTTTTTTTTTTTTTTGAGTTGGAGTCTCACTCTGTTGCCCAGACTCTGGAGTGCAGTGGCCACTCCCGGCCACCGCAGCCTCGAACTGCTGGGCTCCGGAAATCCTTCTGCCTCAGCCTTCCAAGTAGCTAAAACTACAGACGCGCACTACCACACCAGGCTAATTTTTTGATTTATTGTAGAGATGAGGTCTCACCAAGTTGCCCAGGCGGGTCTCAAACCCGCGGGCTCGGGTAATCCACTCACCTCAGCCCCAGAAGGTACGGGATTATAGGCTGAGCCACCGAGCCCGGCTTATAAACTTGACTTTAAACCTCTCTCTTTGCATCTCACTCTGAAATTCCTTTCTGTGCAAGCCAATGACTCACAGAACAACCACACCCTGCACTGTCCAGCATCATTGTAGTAGAAATAATCTGATAACAGCATTGGAATTGACAAACTGAGTAAATTAGAGAATCCAGAAATACATGCCAATATATGGAAGAATTTAAAGTGCAGCAAGTGGTATAATTTATTGGGATAACTATTGATATCCTTCAGGTCATGCTTAAATTAGTCCCCCTGGGGAGTCCTACACGACTCGATGGTGACACTCTGTCTCTGAGTAACTAACCTTATTGTAAATTCCTCAATAACTGATATACAGATGAATGTGTAACCTGTGGACATTAGATAGGATGCTGATTTATTTTAAGATTAGCTGAAGCTTGAAGTTCTACCGATTGTCTTGCAGGTAGACATTTCTAGCCTGTACCATGTCATCCCTAGCCAATGATGGTAACCCTCCAAGGAAAACAGGACAACTCTGGGATGAGGAGCCCCCCCCTTCTTTTACATTTTCCTATAAAAATCCTTTATCTATGATAAACTCTGGAATACCCCCAACCCTGTTGTTGTATCTTGAGGGATCAATCCTCATATTTGGCTTCCGATAAACCTTTATCAAATTATTTCTGCCCCAGGAGCCTGAATTTCGGTTGACACTATGGATTTCTTAATAAATGTTACTGACACAACTGGCTATCCATGTGGAAGAAAATTAATCGAGTACTATCTCATATCACCTGCAAAAATAAATTCCAGGTGGCTCAAAGGCTTCAATATAAAAAAGTTAAAAAATTTTTTTGAGTTGGAGTCTCACTCTGTCGCCCAGACTAGAGTGCAGTGGCACACTCCCGGCCACTGCAGCCTCGACCTGTTGGGGCCCGGCAATCCTTCCGCCTCAGCCTTCCAAGCAGCTGGAACTACAGGCGTGCACTACCACTCCTGGCTCATATTTTATTTATTGTACAGACGAGGTCTCGTCCAGTTCCCCAGGTGGGTCTGGAACCCACAGGCTCAGGCAATCCACTCACCTCGGCCTCCCAAAGTGCTGGGATTACAGGCTGAGCCACCGAGCCCGGCCAAAAGTTAAAATTTTTAAATAAGATTGATGACCAGAGCCAGAATGACCAAGAAAAAGAGAGAAAAAGCCCAAATAAACACAATCAGAAATGCAAAAGATCAAGTCACAACTGACCCCGAAAAAATACAAAAGATTATCAGAGTTTACTATGCACACCTGTATGGAAACATAGTCGATAACCTAAATGAAATGGAGGACTTTCTAACATCACACAACTTCCCAAGGTTGAAACAAGAAGAACTTGAGATCCTGAATAGACCAATAACAACCCAGGTAATTGACTCTGCCATAAGAAAACTACCTACCAAAAAGGCCCTAGACCAGGTGGATTTCCAACAGAATTCTACAAAACATAAAAGGAGAAGTTGATACCAAGCCTACTGAAAGTATTCCAGGCAATTGAGAAAGACGGAACTCTCTCCAAATCATTTTATGAAGCTAACATCACACTGATACCCAAACTGGGTAAAGATCCAACAAAGAAAGAACTATAGGCCAATACCCCTAATGAACATAGATGCAAAAAATCCTCAACAAGATTCTAGCAAATCGGATCCAACAACACATTTCAAAAATCATCCACCAGCTGGGCTCAGTGGCTCAGCCTGTAATCCCGCGCCTTTGGGAGACAGAGGTGAGTGGATTGCCTGAGCCCGCGGGTTCGAGACCCGCCTGGGCAGCGAGACCTCATCTCTACAATAAATCAAAAAATCAGCCGGGCGTGGTAGCGCGCGCCTGTAATTCGGCTACTTGGAAGGCTGAGGCGGAAGGATCGCAGGAGCCCAGCAGTTCGAGGCTCTGGTGGCCGGGAGCTGCCACTACACCCCAGTCTGGGCGACAGAGTGAGACTCCAACTCCAAAAAAAATAAAAAAATAAAAATATAAATAAATAAATAAATAAAATGAAAATAAAAAGATAAAAAGTTGGCAAAAGACATGAATAGACACTTCTCAACAGAAGACATACGAGCAGCCAACAGACACATGAAGAAATGTTCAGCCTCACTAATCATCAGAGAAATGCAAATCAAAACCACATTTAATACCACCTAACTCCAGTAAGAATGGTCATTAATAAAACAAAAAACAACAGATGCTTGCAAGAATGCGGAGAAAAGGGAGCGAACGAGTCTACGCCGTTGGTGGGAATACAAACTAGTTCAACCTCTATGGAAAACAGTGTGACGATTCCTAAAAGAACTAGAAGTTAACCTTCCATATGATCCAGCAATCCCCCTTCTGCGAATATACCCAGAGGAACTTAAATCACTCTACAATAAAGACACCTGCACATGCATGTTTATTGCAGCACTATTTACAATAGCAAAAACTTGGAACCAACTGTGCTGCCCATCAAAACTGGACTGGATAAAAAAATATGGTACTGCCGGGCTCGGTGGCTCAGCCTGTAATCCTGTGCCTTTGGGAGGCTGAGGTGAGTGCATTGCCTGAGCCCGCGGGTTCGAGACCCGCCTGGGCAGCGAGACCTCATCTCTACAATAAATCAAAAAATCAGCCGGGCGTGGTAGCGCATGCCTGTAATTTCGGCTACTTGGAAGGCTGAGGCGGAAGGATCGCTGGAGCCCAGCAGGCGAGGCTGCGGTGGCTGGGAGCGGCCACTGCACTCTAGTCTGGGCGACTGAGTGAGACTCCAACTCAAAAAAAAAAAAAAAATGGTACATATATATGATGGAATATTATGCAGCCATAAAGATGAACAAAATTATGGACTTCGCAGCAACTTGGATGGATTTAGGGTCTATAAAACTCAGTGATTTATCACAGATACAAACAACTGACTACCAAATGTTCTCACTCATAATCGGACCCTGAATATTTACCATAATGCTATAAGAAAGGAGTTAGCAGTAGCCAGAAAATGCCAGGGGAGGGGTGGGTACATAACATTAATAAGGTTAACTGATCTCAAACCAGGCAAAGTGGGGCCCAAATGTAGGCCCAAACTTTACCTGTACAATGACCACTTGTATACCAAATCCTGAATTGTACCCCACATGTTTAAAATAAAATTATTTATTTATTTATTTTTAATTTGTAAAAAATTAAAATTTTAGCAGAAGCCGGGCTCGGTGGCTCAGCCTGTAATCCCGCGCCTTTGGGAGGCTGAGGTGAGTGGATTGCCTGAGCCCGCGGGTTCGAGACCCGCCTGGGCAGCGAGACCTCATTTCTACAATAAATCAAAAAATCAGCTGGGCGTGGTAGCGCATGCCTGTAATTCCGGCTACTTGGAAGGCTGAGGTGGAAGGATCGCTGTAGCCCAGCAGGTCGAGGCTGTGGTGGCCGGGGGCAGCCACTGCACTCCAGTCTGGGCGACAGAGTGAGACTCCAACTCAAAAAAAAAAAAAAAATTTTAGCAGAAAATCTAGGAGACATGTACAAAATAGAAATCAAGAAAATCCTTTTAATTAAGACAGAGAATGCAGAAACTGTCAAAGAAAATATAGACCTATTTGGTTGCATAAAATCTAAAATGTTTGTATGGGAAAAGATATAGACAACTAATAAATCTGGGGGATATAATAGACTTCCAAAAATGCACATGACAAAAAGATAATATCCCATGATACGCAAAGAGCACTTAAAAATCAATGAACAATACAATCAAAAAGTGGGCAGAGGTGTGATTATGGCCAATCCAAACAGCAAAGAACCCTATGAAAAAATGCTCAGGTTACCAGTAGTCAGAGAAACAAAAGTTATAATAAGATAACATGTATACCTAAAAGATTAGCAAAAAGTTAGTGCAGTTGACCCTTAAACAATGCAGGAGTTAGGGTGCCAACACTCCTGCACAGTAAAAAATTTGCATATAACTTTTGAGTCCCCCAAAACTTAACTATTAAGAGCCTACTGTTCACTGGAAGTCTTACTGATAACATTAAAAAAAAACATTAAAAAATGGTTGACTCATATTTTGTACGTTATATGTACTATATACTGTGTTCTTACAATAAAGTAAGCTAGAGAAAAGAATGTTATTAAGAAAATCATAAGAAAAAGTATATTTACTCCCAGGGGTGGTGGCTCACACCTGTAATCCCAGCACTTTGGGAGGTGGAGGTGAGAGGATTGCCTGAGCCTGTGGGTTTGAGACCAGCCTGGGCAACCTGGTGAGACCTCATCTCTAGAAATAAAATTAAATTAAATTAAAAAGTATATTTACTATTCATTAAGTGGAAGTGGATCATCATAGAGTTCTTCGTCCTCATTGTCTTCATGAGGAGGGTGGGGGGTTGGACATGCAGGTCTCAGGGGTGGAGGAGGAGGGAGAAGAGGGATTGGACACGCCGTCTCAGGGGTGGCAGAATCAGAAGAGGTGGAAGGGGAGGCAGGAGGAGCAGGCACACTAGGTGTCACTTTTATTGAAAGGAATCAGTCAGGCTCGGTGGCTCAACCTGTAATCCCGCGCCTTGGGAGGCTGAGGAGAGTGGATTGCCTGAGCCCGCGGGTTCGAGATCCACCTGGGCAACTTGGCGAGACCTCATCTCTACAATAAATCAAAAAACTAGGTGGGCGTGGTGGCGCGGGCCTGTAGTTCCAGCTACTCGGAAGGCTGAGGCGGAAGGATCGCCGGAGCCCAGCAGGTCGAGGCTGCGGTGGCCGGGAGTGGCCACTGCACTCCAGTCTGGGTGACAGAGTGAGACTCCAACTCAAAAAAAACCCAAAAAAACAAAAACAAAAAAGAAAGGAATCTGCGTCTAAGTGGACTGTGCAGTTCAAACCCGAGTTAGTCAAGGGACAACTGTAATTATAGTGTGTTGTTGGCAAGCGTTCTGGTAGAAGTGTAAACTGTTCGGGGCTTTTTTGGAAAAGAATTAGAAATGTATATTGAAATAAAAATCATAGATGCCCTTTGACCCAGCAATCCCACTACTGAAGGGCTCTAGCTCACAGACACAAAGCACAGTACTAAAGCTATATCTGCAAGGAGGCTGGTGCAATGCTTTTTGCCGGGCAAATTAGAAACAAAGTGAATTCTCATCAGTGGATGAATATGTGACTTATGGTACATTTACACCATTGACTAGTGGTGTCAATCACATCACATCATGGCTTTAGCCCACAGTTCTGGTTCGTAACACCTACATCCCTTGTACGGTCTTTTATTATCATGTCGGGTGTGTCAGGCCTCAGAAACAGAGCCTCTCAGACCTTCTCTGGTCTTCCTTTCACCTGCCCCAAGACAGGACTCTGACCTTCCCTGCCTTCTGAGGTCTTAAGATCCTCTCCCGAGAGGGACCTGTCCTATACACAGTAAGAAGAAATGCTAATGTCATGAAGCTTCCATAAAAACCCAACTGGGATGGAAGCTTCTAGATAACTGGACACGTGGAGGCTCCTGGAGGGTGGCACCCGGGAAGAGCATGGAAGCTCCGGCCTTTCCCCCATACCTTGCCCTATGCAACTCTTCTGTATCATTTGCAAGACCAGTAAATGGAGTGCACCCCTGAGTTCTGCGGGCAGCTCCTGCAAATTAATCGAACCCAAAGAGGGGTTGTGGGAACACCAACTAAAGACTCAGACTTGACACTGGTGTCTGGGGAGGAGGGAGTCTGGTGAGAGTGAGCCCTCACCGTGTGGGATCTGACGCCATCTAAATAATCTTATGTTGCTTCACTGACCACTATGAATTTCTCTATATTGTGCACACACACACAATCTTAAATGAGCAAATAGAAATCTACTGTATATATTTTCTTTTTTCATGCAATTTTTCTCTTTTTCCTTTTGGTTTGCTACTCCCTCCCCCCACCCCTTGTTTTTTCTTTCCCACTTCACAGAGCCTTGGTATATACAACAGTGTTGGAACAGAATTGGAAGACACCCAGCTGGTGTCCACTGCTTGGTGGCGGGAAGAAACCCCCACATTTAGTCACAGAAGCCCTCTTCTGCGTTGATGATGTAACCAATTATCTCAGCCTTCAAATATATTTTGAAGTTTTTTTTCTCCTCTCTTAATCTTAAGCCTTGAGACATGTTTTAGAAACTTCTTTTCTCTCTTTATCTACCAGACACTCCCTTGCACCGTGCAGGCTTATCCAGAGGCATGCTTGCTTAGAAATGCCAAGGACTATCTGAAGACAGCCTCACTGCGGGACCTCCTTTCCCACTGCAGGAGGGTGGGGAATCCTTAGGTTAATCCATAACCTGGCTGCTGCCCAGATAACACCAACGAGACCTTCAATCAGACTACCACCATGGTAAGCCATCAGAGCAAGACAACTGCACCTTGAGCCGCTCCCACATTCCCCAGTCCTAGCTTCCCTTTTTAGATAGACCCTTGCACTCAGCCAAAAAAATCTGACATGGTTTCTTTGAGGCATGAGCCTGGTCATTTCTCCAACTGCCAGTTTTTGAAATAGAGTCACTTTCCTTTAACCATCTCTTGTCTCTTGAGTTTGGCTTTGAGTGCTGAGTGTCCAAACTCACGGCCAACGCTAATGATTGTTGTGATGTGAGAGCAAAGGGAAAAACATGGTTTGAGAGTTTTTCCCCAGACAACAGAATTTCTCCAAGAAATTGTTAAGGGGGAAAAGGGACATAAAGTAGTGTATAATGATGTGATCTCATTTTTATAGAATGACCAAAAAAACCTACATATGCATATGTATATGTTTAAGCACGTATGTTCATTTATAATTATATGAGTATGGAGAATGTTCCAGAAGGTTGTATACCAAGGTTGTTTACATAAGTTATCTGAAGAGCTGTGTGAAGTGGGAGAGGAGAAACAAGGGGTGGGGGGAGGGAGTAGCAAACCAAAAGGAAAAAGAAAAATTGCATGAAAAAAGAAAATATATACAATAGATTTCCATTTGCTCATTTAAGATTGTGTGTGTGTGTGCAATATAGAGAAATTCATAGTAGTCAGTGAAGCAACATAAGATTATTTAGGTAGCACAATGCAAAAGTGAATTTGAAGGTATTCATACATTTAGAAATGCTTTCCTGCTCTGCCATCAAAATAATAATTATGAAGAATAAATGGCAGGGGCCCTCTAGTGGCTGCACAGTATCTTTGTCCACCCAAATTCTCACCGTCATCCCAACAGCATCTCCATGGCAAAGAGAGATGTAGTCTCTGATGCTGCAAATAAATATTATCATTACTACTATTTAAGAAGAGACTCGCTGGGCCTGGTGGCTCAGGCCTGTAATTCCAGCACTTTGGGAGGCCGAGGCAAGAGGACTGCCTGAGGTCAGGGGTTCGAGACCAGCCTGGGCACTTTGGTGAGCCCTCATCTCTACAATAAATTTTTTTTTTTTTTGAGTTGGAGTCTCACTCTGTCTCCCAGACTGGAGTGCAGCGGCCGCTCCCGGCCACCGCAGCCTCGACCTGCTGGGCTCCGGCGATCCTTCCGCCTCAGCCTTCCGAGTAGCTGGAATTACAGGCGTGCACTACCATGCCCGGCTGATTTTTTGATTTATTGTAGAAATGAGGTTTCGCTGCCCAGGCGGGTCTCGAACCCGCGGGCTCAGGCAATCCACTCACCTCCGCCTCCCAAAGGCGCGGGATTACAGGCTGAGCCACCGAGCCCGGCTACAATAAATTTTTTAAAAATAAGCCAGGCATGGTAGTGTGAGCCTGTAGTTCCAGCTACTTGGAAGGCTGAGACGGAAGGATCGCCTGAACCCAGCAGGTCGAGGCTGCGGTGGCCGTGAGTGTGCCACTGCACTCCAGCATTGGCAACAGAGAGACTCCGACTCAAAAAAAAAAAAGAAGAGATTCAGCCTAATGATGAAAAGTCTCTGTTTAAATCTCCTTAGTTTGTGCATCTCTGTAAAGAATCAATCATTAGATTGCTCAACTCTTGCCTTCTTGATCAGTCTAGAATATTGTATCCTTGTAGGTCTGCCTTATTATTTAAGACGTCTGAAGTGTTCAAAAGAATCATTCATGGTAGAGTTATAATTAATCAAATTAATAATCATGTTTAAATGCTCAAGGAAAACTGACTTTGAGTTATATTACTTTAATAATGGGCAACAAACAGTACCAATACTGAGTATTCCTCTCTGGGCATAAAAATCTCTTGGGTACTAAAGAAACTGTCAAGAAAATCTGTTATATTAGTTAAAAATCAAGATTTCCTGGAAGTAACTGAAACCCCAAAGCCAGAGGCTGACACTAGCCAGAAGCAGGGCCTCTGAGGAGAGCCAGGCGGCTTGTTTGCCTCGCAACTCCAAGGTGCTCCTCAGCCATGCCTCTGGATCTTCAGCAGGAAGATCACAGACGCGATGCTGGGCTCCCCTCGCTGTACCCTACCAGGTGGCACATGGGGCTGTGAAATATGACAGCCCTGAGTGGATGCTTATTTCAAACCAGAAAAGTCCAGATGCAGGCCACAGGGCTGGGAGGATGACTCCACAGTCAGAGGACCCAGGCTACTTCCAGCTTTCTGCTCTGCCACTCCAGGTATGGGGCTTTGTCCTCACAGTCCAAGACATAGCCCCATCATAACACCTATGTCCCATCAGTTAGATAGAGGGAAGCGGAGAACAAAGGACCAAACAAGCTGCCTCTTTTTTTTTTTTTTTTTGAGTTGGAGTCTCACTGTCACCCAGACTGGAGTGTGGTGGCCGCTCCCAGCCACCACAGCCTCGACCTGCTAGGCTCCGGCGATCCTTCCGCCTCAGTCTTCCAAGTAGCTGGAACTACAAGCGTGTGCTACCACGCCCGGCTAAACAAGCTGCCTCTTAAGGGGGAGTCCCAGGAGCTGCCTTGTGGTGCTTCCTTTGACATCATGTTGACCAGCAGGTAATCACAGGCCACCTAGCAGCAAAGGAGTCAGGGAAATATTGCCTATGTTTGGGAGGGCCAGATATCTTGCTAAAAATCAGGGTTTACAACGCTCTAGGGGGAAAAAGGAAAATAGGATGGGACAATCAGTAGCCTTTACCATGTATGTGAGAAAGTTTTGAATAATAAATATTAAAACATGCATGTCCTGGGTTGGATAGTATCTCTCCCCCCAAAATTCCTATTCTTCTTAGAGCTTCAGAATGTAATTTTATTTGGAAATAGGGTTGTTGCAGATGTCACTGGTTAAAATGAGGTCCTACTGGATTAGGACCTAATCCAGTATCCAATATGATTGTTGTTCTTAAATAAGGAAAAGATGAGACAGAGACAGCCACATGCCCCAGAGGCAGATGCAACGTATTGGAGTGATGTATCTACAAGCCAAGGAACATCACAGACTGCTGGCAACAGGAAAGAGTCCCCACCTGCAGAGGATTTCAGGTAAGGTCCCTCCCTGGCGCTGAAGAGGGAGCATGGCCCTGTAGACACCTTGATTTCCAGGCTGTGAGACAAATTTCTGTTGCTTAAAGCTACTCAGTGGCCCAGGTACAGTGACTCAAGCCTGTAATCCCAGCATTTTGGGAGGCCGAGGTGAGAGAATTGCCTGAATCCAGGCGTTTGAGACCAGCCTGGACAACTTGGTGAGACCTCGTCTTTACAATAAATCAAAAAATTAGCTGGGTGTGGTGGCAATGCCTGTAGTTCTAGCTACTTGGAAGGCTGAGGCGGAAGGATTGCCTGAACCCAGCAGGTCGAGGCTGCGGTGGCTGTGAGTGTGCCACTGCACTCCAGCGTGGTTGACAGAGTGAGACTCTGACTCAGAATAAATAAATGAAAGCTACCCAGTTTGTGGTATTTTGTCACAGAAGCCTAGGACACTAACACAATGTGAATATAAGCGAGTGTCCTATGAAAACATTGGTGTGTATGTGTGTGGAGGCTATCCTCCATTGTAACCAAAATTATGAAATGCCCAGGAAGAGCCCTAAGAAGAAATATGTACTCTGTGTGAATACAATTCTAAAACTTGATTAAAGGACATAAAAATAAAAGCTACACAAAGTGGAGAAACATTCCATGTTCCCAGAGATAATACTTCTCTTCATTTTTCTTCTGTAAATCCAAGGCAATCCCCAGTGAATGGCAGGCCTGTGGTGGTTTGTAGCGTCCTTGCATTTGGGCTCCTCTGACGTTTCCTCACGCTTGTATTCAGGCCACACACCTTGGCAGGAAGATCACAGATCATTGATTAGGATGGTGTGCGTCAGGCTTCTCCCCTGGGGAGTTATATTTTTCCTGCTGAAATGACTATTTTCAGGAGGAGGCCATCTAAACCCCCCACTCCCCTCCCTCACCTGCTGCCTTCCATGTACCTTCACCTGAAGCTGGGTCCCTCTGCTACTCCAATCTCAGCCACCGTTATACCTTCTGGAAATCCCTCAGGCTTTCTATTTGTTGAATGGCCCCTTTCCTACTCTCCAGTGCAGCTATCTTTCTCTTTTTTAAATTTTCGCTTAATTGACTGTCATTTTACTGGGATTTGAGGAAGGAGGAGAGGTTTGGGCTCAGTCTACTCTCTTGAACTGGAAGCACAGACAATGTTTGCCGATTGGCTACATAAAATTAAAGGGCAAAGCAAACGCAAAGGTAACAGCTGAGAGATGTTCGCTCCTCCTCACGGGCAGAGCACCTGGTGCTCTAGAACTCCCAAAGGATGGCAGCTGGGCACTCCAGGCCACCCTCACTGCCGTGGCCCAGTCAGCTAGACCCTCCCGTCCTTCTTGGCTGGGCTGAGACTCCTTCCTGTCTGTGGTGGGCAAGGGCCCAAGTCCCAGCCACGTCTTCCCAAGGTCGGAGTGGACCCAGTGAGAAGCTGGGGAGAGACAGCTAAAGAAACCACCAAAGCCACTGGAGGAGGTGGGAGGGCTGCTGGGGAAGAACCCATGAGTAAGGATTTGGAGGCTGTGTGGGGCGCACACCTCACTGGATTCCACTGAAAAGTTGGGGTCCCGGAGAAAGCCTAAGGCCGTGTGGTGCAGTCAAGGGGAAGGGTGGAGGACAGCCCAGAAACATATGGGGCTTGCAGCTTCTTCGTTCTTTGCCCTCAGATTTATCTTCAAGGACAGCTGGGAACCTTGGGCAAGCCACGGGCCAATCAAGGCCCTGCCCCTACCTTCTGGGTGGTTCTCCTCTTCTCTTCCTCTTCTCGGTAGCTGACCCTTTGGGTCTGCATTCCCATTTCCTTTCCTCTCGGGTGCCCCCACGACAGGGGCAGCTTCCTCCCAGCCCTGCCCCCAATGCCCTCTGCCCCCGCCCCCCCCCCACTTGTCTGGATCCCTCCCTCTCTTGGGAGAGTGGCTTTTTCCCTCCCCACCTCTTTCTCTCTCCCTGCTTTTAAAGTTTCACAGAATCTTCCTTGGCTTTTTTTCTTTCTTGCTCTATGTCTCTTCTTTCTAGGGGGCATCAGGAGTGGTGAAGCTGGGACACTGATAGGCAATCTCCAGGAAGGTCACTTGCAGTGAGCTCTCGCAGGGCACCGACTAGGAAAAACCATGGTTTCATGGAAAGAACCGGAATCAGATGGCTGCATCTAGCCACCTGCCCCTGCAGCACTGCAAGGAAAGAGAGCAGTGGTTCCCAGATGTACTCCCAGAATCCTTTCAGGGGTCTGTAAGGTCAAAAGGTTTTCATCATAATGCTTAAGATGTTGTCTTTACCACTCTCATAAGTATACAGTGGAATCTTCCAGAGGCTACATGCTGTGAAATACTGCAGATTTAATACAGAAGCAGACATGAGACGCCACTTTTCTGTGAAGCCAAACATAAAAGAGACTTGGGGGAAAAAAGTAAAGCAATGCCATCTTTTCATGAAATCTTTCTGTTGTGGAAAATAGTTACTTTTTATAAAATATGTTATTTATATTAATATGTAATGGCTTTATTGTTATTTTAATGAATCAGATCTTTTTTAATTTCTCAGTTTTAATTTCTAATATGGTAAATATCGACAACTATAACACACATACATAAAAGCTCTTTGGGCCAGGCTCGGTGGCTCAGCCTGTAATCCCGTGCTTTGGGAGGCTGAGGTGAGTGGATTGCCTGAGCCCGCGGATTCGAGACCCGCCTGGGCAACTTGGCAAGACCTCATCTCTACAATAAATCAAAAAATTAGCCAGGTGTGGTAGTGCGCGCCTGTAGTTCCAGCTACTTGGAAGGCTGAGGCGGAAGGATCGCCGGAGCCCAGCAAGTCGAGGCTGCAGTGGCCAGGGGCAGCCACTGCATTCCAGTCTGGGCGACAGAGTGAGACTCCAACTCAAAAAAAAAAGCTCTTTGGGGCCCTCAGTAGTTTTTAAGAACATAAAATGGATTCAGCAACAAAAACGTTTGAGAACCTCTGTAGAGAAATTAGTCATGGGGTCTCTGGTGCTTGACACAGGCTGAGACCCTGATCTACTGCATCCCAGCTGTGAAACCCTGAATGACAAGCCACAGCCTCTCCCACCACTCATAGAAATGGCGGTGGTTGTGCATGCAGGGAACATATAGGAGAGCCATGCTGAGCACATGTGCCGGGTGTTCGTGAAACTTTTCTTAGGGACCCAGAATTAGGGTCAAGGCTCAAAGTTGAAGACAACTAAGAGACTAAGTACTCCACCTTCTTTTTTTTTTTTTTTTTTTTTAGTCGGAGTCTCATTCTGGTGCCCAGGCTGGAGTGCAGTGGCACACTCACGGCCACCCCAGCATCAACCTGCTGGGCTCCATCGATCCTTCCGCCTCAGCCTTCCAAGTAGCTGGAACTACAGATGCATGCTACCATGCCCGGCTAATTTTCTATTTATTGTAGAGACGTAGTCTTACCAAGTTGCATGGGTTGGCTCGAACCTATAGGCTCAGGCAATCCACTCGCCTCAGCCTCCCAAAGTGCTGGATTACAGGCTGAGCCACCCAGCGGGGCCAAGTACTCCACCTTCTAAAGGGAGTTATCAAGGAGTGGCCAGCCAGAGAGGAGGGCCAGGCTCTACCTCCAGTGGGGAACTAAGAGGTGGCAGAATCAGCCCTACTGCATCAATTGTGTACGAAATACACACACACACACACACACACACACACACACACACAAGCACACTGTAGGAAAACAGTCTCCTGTAAGCAAGAAAGATGTCATCTTGAACTGAAACTGCCACATTCCAAGATATTCTGCAGTGAGGTCTTTAAACAATGCCTGTAGCATAGATCATCCCTTGTGAAGTGCTGAGTCAAACTCCCCAGTGGTCGAGTCTTGACAACAAAGTCTGAAGATGTGACCACCTGCACGATTTACCCTAAAATCTTACTACGTAAAGAATGTTTTCTGGATGGGGGGGTGCAGGGAACCACTGTCTCTTGGCTAGCAGAGACATGGCTTCTGCCCAAGTCCCTCTTCAATGTTTCTTTCCAAGAAACTGGATTTGCCGGCCTCTGCCTTGGGTCCCTCAGCTCCCTAGGTCTTCGGGAGCAGGTTTGCACAGACTTGCTCACCATGGGAACACACGTACTCTGCCTTCTTCCTCCTCTGACCCCTCTCCCTGGGCCCCTCCCAACTCCCGTGGCTTTATCTACGGCTATGTGCTGAGGACCCCATGCCTATATCCCAGTAAGTATGGAATAGCACTGAGGACAACCAAGTCGGGGTGAGGGGTGTATGGGGATTATTTATATTGCCTCTAGTTTTGCATATGTTTGAGTTTTTTTGTTTGTTTTTGTTTTTGTTTAGTTGGAGTCTCACTCTGTCGCCCAGACTGGAGTGCAGTGGCCGCTCCCGGCCACTGCAGCCTCGACCTGCTGGGCTCTGGTGACCCTTCCGCCTCAACCTTCCAAGTAGCCGGAACTACAGGTGTGCACTACCACACGCGGCTAATTTTTATTTATTTATTGTAGAGATGAGGTCTCACCAAGCTACCCAGGTGGGTCTCAGGCAATTCACTCACCTCAGCCTCCCCAAGGCGCGGGATTACAGGCTGAGCCACCAAGCAAGTTTTTTAATAATAAAAAGTGTAAAAAATTAAGAAAATACATCAAATGTGTTTTTTCTCCCCTGTGATTCAGAACTGCTTGTGAACTGCTTGTGGGACCACTCTACCGGAATGCCCATGTCATTAACTGAATGTTTGTGTCATCCCCCCCCCCCCGATTCCTATGTTGAAGCTTAGTCCCCAGTGTGATGGTATCTGGGGGTGGGGCCTTTAAGAGGTTATTATGTTTAGATGAGGTCACGAGGCATCCTTATAAGAAAAGAGACACCAGGCCGGGCTTGGTGGCTCAGCCTGTAATCCCGCACTTTGGGAGGCCGAGGCGAGTGGATTGCCTGAGCCTGTGGGTTTGAGACCAGCCTGGGCAACTTGGCAAGACCTGGTCTCTACAATAAATAAAAAATCAGCCAGGTCTGGTAGCACACACCTGTAGTTCTGGCTAATTGGAAGGCTGAGATGGAAGGATTGCCAGAGTCCAGCAGGTTGATGCTGGGGTGGTCGTGAGTGTGCCATTGCACTGCAGCCTGGGTGATGGAGTGAGACTCCAACTGACAAAACAAAATGAAAAAGAAAAGAGACACCAAAGTGTCCTCTCTGAGCCAGATAAAGACACGGCAAGAATGTGGCTATCTGCAAGCCAGGAGGAGGACTCTGACCAGACACTGTATCTATTGGCACCTTGGACTTCCTGGCCTCCAGAACTGTGAGAAATAAATGCCACCCAGTCTGTTGCTATTTTGCTAGGGCATCCTGAACCAAGAGAGCCCACAAACACCTTGAACTCAAGAGTATAAAACTGACTCTGTCATCTTCCTTCCTCTATCACAGTGCTCCCCAACCTTTTTGACATCAGGGACCAGTTTTATGGAAGACAATTTTTCCACAGATGGGCGTGGAGGATGTGCAGTCCAACCTCACTGCTAATGTTCATCTGTATTTGCAGCTGCTCCCCAGCGCTAGCATCACTGCCTCAGCTCCACCTCAGATCATCAGGCATTCGATTCTCATAAGGAACACGCAACCTAGATTGCTTGCATGCACCGTTCACAAGAGTGTTCAAGCCCCTGAGAAACTAATGCTCCCATTGATCTGACAGGAGGTGGAGCTCAGGCAGTGGTGGGGAGTGGCTATAAATACAAATAAAGCTTCGCCCGCTCACCACTCACCTCCTACTATGTGGCCCAATTCCTAACAGGCCACAGACTGGTACCAATTCATGGCCCGGGGTTTGGGGACCCCTGTTCCATTAGATCCTTCTGGTTGTTCAAATCATGCCCTCTCATCCTCATCTCTGACTTTAGCCATGGCTGGGATCCCATCTTCACCTCCTGCCCGGTGGGGTTCTTCAGATGTCAGGTGGGAATGCCTTAGCCTCTGCTCAGAAGTGCAAGGACGTCAACCCCCCAGAGCCCCTTCAACAGTGAGGGATGGGAGGGATGGGAGTATGTCAGATGGATAACTTAAGTAGGCATTCTGAACACTCCTCAGAAAGCCCAGGTGAAATCAAGCCCCTGTCCCCACAGCATCAACCTCAATAACGCATCTTTTTTTTTTTTTTTTTTTTTTTGAGTTGGAGTCTCACTCTGTCGTCCAGGCTGGAGGGCAGTGGCACACTTCCAGCCACCACAGCCTCGACCTGCTGGACTCCGGCGATCCTTCCGCCTCAGCCTTCCAAGTAGCTGGAATTATAGCGCACTACCATACCCGGTTAATTTTTTTGATTTATTGTAGAGATGAGGTCTCACCAAGTTGCCCAGGCGGGTCTTAAACCCGTGGGCTCAGGCAATTCACTCACCTCAGCCTCCCAAAGCAAATAACGCATCTTTATCTTGGCGTTTCCTCCCTCTCTGTCCCTGTCTCCACTCCTGCTTCCTAGGACCACCTCCCAAAGAAAGTACCTGCGCTCAAGTCCCAGTCTGTCTCCATCCTCAGAGGTATTGTGTTGCTAGGGCTTCTGTAATAAAGTAGCACAGACTGAGGGCTTCAACAACAATGTTTAGTGTCTTAACATTGTGGAGGCTGGGATCAAGGTGTCTGGCAGGGTTGGCTTCTTTTGAGGGTTGAGGGGAGGCTCTGTTCCAGAACTCTTTTCGTGGTTTATGGATGCCGTCGTCTCCCTATGTCTGTGCCCAAATTCCCCATCTCCTTTTTCTTTTTGAGTCTGGGTCTCACTCTATGGCCCAGGCTGGAGTGCAATGGAGCAATCCTGGCTCACCACAGCCTTGACCTCCTGGGCTCTGGCAATCCTCCCACCTCAGGCTCCCAAAAGGTTGGGACTACAGCTTAGTGCCACCACACCCAGCAAAAAAAAGTTTATTTGATTTTTTTTCTAGAGACAAGGTCTCGCTATGTTGCCCTGGCTGGTCTTGAACTCCTGGGCTCAAGCAATCCTCCTGCCTCAGTTTCCCAAAGTGCTGAGATCACAGGTGTGAGCCACCACACCCAGCCCAAATTTCCTTTTTATAAGGACACCTGTCACATTGGACTAGGGCCCACCCTGATGACCTCATTTTAACTCAATCACCCCTGTGAAGTCCTGTCTCCAAAAAGGCTACACCCTGAGGTCCTGGGGGTCAGGATGGTCAATATGTGAACTTTGAGGGACACAATTCAGCCCCTAACAGATACTAAGCAAGACAGAGGTACTGGACATGGGCCTTGAAAGCAAATCTTCAAGACGGGATTTAGACTATATCCCCCACCAGTCAGACCTTGATGCTGGGGTGGTGACAATCCTTGATGTGCTATAACCTGAGCACACCTGTGACAAACTGAAAAGGGATGCAGAGATATGAAGCACTGGAATGTGCACTAGCTCTAGCCCTCGGAGGTGATGTTGGCTCAACATTAAAGGCAGAGAGAAGAAAGATGGTAAGCTCAGGCCATCTTCTCAGCCACCATCAACTCAGGCCAGGCTACGGAAGCCGGAAGCCCCTTCTTGAAGTACCTGTAAAACCTGTCTGACATAAGTAACTTCCCTTTTGTAACAGATCCTCCATTTTAGCTGTTTTAACCCAGAGATGACCCCCTATACAACCTTCCCGTAATCATAGCTTGTAACATTTCCATAACTGGGGACCTTCACCCTTGTTTTCCTGAAACATTGGAAACTCCCCAACCACAAGTTCCACATTTATTTGTATTTTTGCACATTTTGCTCCCCTCTTAATTTTGATGTTCTTTATGTTTGTACCCCATGCTATGTAGTCCGCTGGCGGTTTTTGCCTTTATAAACACTCTCCCTCTTCATTTGGGGTCGAGAGTTTTCGGAGGCATGAGCCCCCTCTCAACCGCTGGCTATTCAACCATTGGTTATTAAAGGACACATAATTTGACCCTCAGCGTGTTGGTGTCTCCTTTCTCGCACTCCAGCTATAACATTCTCACTACATTTTTTTTTTTTTTTTAGTTGGAGTCTCACTCTGTCACCCAGGCTAGAGTGTAGTGGCCGCTCCCGGTCACCGCAGCCTCGACCTGCTGGGCTCCGGCGATCCTTCCACCTCAGCCTTCCAAGTAGCTGGAACTACAGGCGTGCGCTACCACGCCCGGCTAATTTTTGATTTATTGTAGATATGAGGTCTCGCCAAGTTGCCCAGGTGGGTCTCAAACCCACGGGCTCAGGCAGTCCAGTCACCTCAGCCTCCCAAAGGCGTGGGATTACAGGCTGAGCCACCGAGCCCAGTACTACATTTGTTTTAAAAAATAGGATTTTTTTAGGCTGGGGTGGTGGTTCAAGCCTGTATTCCCAGCACTTTGGGAGGCAGAGGTGAGATGATTGCCTGAGCCCAGGATTTTGAGACCAGCCTGAGCAACTTGGCAAGACCTTATCTCTACAGTAAATAAAAAAATTAGCCAGACAAGGTAGCACACACCTGTAGTTCCAGCTACTTGGAAGGCTGAGGCGGAAGGATTGCCGAAGCCCAGCAGGTCAAGGCTGCAGTGGCTGTGAGCATGCCACTGCACTCCAGCCTGGGTGACAGAGTGAGACTCCAACTAAAAAAAAATAGAGTTTGTTTCATATCTATTTTATATTTTCAATCCTCCAAGGTGGGACACCATTCCTGGAGGTGCTGGATCTATATGGAGTGGATGGAGCAAGCTTCTATTCCTAAATATTTCAAAGCTCCATCTCATGTACCGTCCTCAGGTAGAGAGCACATCAGGTATTAAACTGATAAGAACAGATACTACACTTATCTCAGCCAAAAGGCCAAGAAGCAATGTCTAGTTCATATTTTATTTATTTATTTTTATTTTTTGGAGTTAAGAGTCTCACTCTAACTCAGGCTGGAATGCAGTGGCACACTCATGGCCACTCCAGCATCGACCTGCTGGGTTCAGGCGACCCTTCCTCCTCAGCCTTCCAAGTAGCCAGAACTACAGGTGCGCGTTACCTCACCCAGCTAACTTTTTTTTTAATTGTAGAGACGAGGTCTCACCAAGTTCCCCGGACTGGTCTCAAACCCGAGGGCTCAGGCAATCCACTTGCCTCGGCCTCCCAAAATGCTGGGATTACAGGCTGAGCAACAGAGACTGGCAGTTCATATTTTAAAAGTATTTTTCACAGAACAGTATTAAAAGAGCCCGAATGTCTCCGCCACAGGGGACTGACTATCAGGCCCAGTATTTAGTCATAAGGGTGGCAGAGCTCCCCGGGAGACTGAATGCACAGCCACGATAGCCTTGTGCTCAAGTGGAGGAAGCTGACAGGACGAGTGCAGAACCCCAAGCCAGGGGTGAAAACACTTTGGGTAAAGAGTCTGAGACACTTGATCGCCAGCATCCTCTGAACTCTCCAGGCTGGCGTTGGAAGCCTGTGTCCCTCGCCTTGCCTGGTGACCATGAAGAAGCCTCACTTGAGGCACCTGCCGCCAAGATCCACCTCCGTCTCTCCCAATTATTTCAGCACAGACCTAGCAGGGAAGTTCATGCACTCTCTGAGGGACTAACTTACCAAGAGAACTGCAAGATCTGGTTCACACGTACTGGCAAGAATTTGGGAATGCAGATGGGAGTGGCTTTTGAGAGTCTGAGATTTAGAGAGTAAAAAATAACACAGGGAGGTGTTGGCAGGGACACTGTTCCACGACTCAGGATTGAACGAATGCACAAGGACACCGGGTGTCAGTCCTGATGTGCTGTCCAGGTGGCTCCTGGCAGCCTGGGCCTGACAAGAGCCTTCTATGGGGTGGAGATGGTGGAATGTAGGGTCTGACTCCATGTTCTGATGTTAACTGCTGATGGCTTTCAAACCTCACCCTTAAGGTGAAAGCTATTCCCTGTGCACCATGCTGGGTAAGCTGATAAGCCAGCCTCGGAGTCCTGGTACATTGAAACCACGCACCCCCTCCCCTGCCCTTAGCCCGACCCACCCCAACCACAGCAAACGCCAGGCCAGTCCCCCGTGCTGCCTCTCTAGGGCTGTTCTGCACCTCCTCAAGGAGCCCACTCCGCTCTCCCCAGAGACCTCAGTCTTGAACACAACACCACCAACACTTTCACACCCTCTTGCTGTGTGTGGCAGCATCAGTCTCAATGTCTGAACCCATTTTGGATGGGGGTCCATCTGCCTCTGAGGTGACCATGAAGCTCAGGTTGAGGGAACTCTTTTGGATGGATTTATTACGTGAGACCAGAGGTCCTGCCTGACCATGCTTTCCTGTCAGAGTCACATCCACCAGAGAGCACTTACCATAGAGGAGATCAAGAGATGGGAGAGGATGTTCATCAACCGCCTCCCCCTGCATGTGCCTTTGTCCCTGACACCCTGGTGCTTGCACAATAGGCCCCTCAAAGGCAGGGCCATGGTGGAAGAAATGGAAGTGATGAACAGTCCCACAAGCACAAGCTTTCTCTCACAAAGCTGATGAATGTCCAGCTTGTCAGAGGCAGATGCTGGTGGTGAGCCCTGGACATGGTGCCATCCCTCCAGGAACCCGCTGGAAACATCAGGGCAAGGTGATTACATGGGGTTCCTTTCCCTCTGGAGGGATCAGTGACTCACCCCAGCATCTATACCATCACCACCATCCGAAGGCCTATAAAGTGCCTAATTTACAAACAGGGTTCCCAAAGAACACAGCATTAGCTCAAAGGACCCATTTTCTAGTGAAAGAAATGCAATAAAATGTGTTTGGCCATGGCATCCACTGGTTCTACCACACACTGTGCCACTCAGAAGCTGCTGGCCTAACAGAACAGTGGAATTGCCTCTTAAAGCTCAGCTAAGGCATCAGCTCGGGACAGCAGCCTACAGAGTTGGGGCACTGTCCCCCAGGATTTAGTATATGCGTTGAGCCAATAGTGCTGTGTCCAGGAAGAACCAAGTGGTGGAAGCTGGATCAGCCCTCTCACCTACTTGCAGACTTTGTGCTCCTCACTACTGTGACTTAGGCCTGGTAGAGGTCCTAGTTTCCAGGGAAGGGAACACATTAACAGTGGAAGGAACTCTGAAACTGAAGCTACAACCGCTAGTAACTGTGGGCTCTAGAGCCAGATCAGCAGGCAGAAAGGAAAGAGTAGTTATTACCTTGGAGAGGTAAACTGACCTTGACCACCCTAAGACACAAGAGTTGCTGCTATGTAAAGTGAGCAAAGGGGAACTTGTCTGGAACCCAGGAGAGTCCCTGAGACATCTGGAAACCAGGAGAGTCCCTGAGGCTTCTGGAACTGAGGGGAAGTCCCTGAGGCTTTGGGAACCTAAGAGAGTACCTGAGACATCTGAAACCCAGAGAGTGCCTGAGGCATCTGAAACTGGGGAAGTCCCTGAGGCATCTGGAATCAGGGAAAGTTCCTGAGGCATCTGGAACCAGGGAAGTCCCTGAGGCATCTGGAACCTGCGAAGTCCCTGATGCTTCCATGCCCTGTGCTGACCATCAGTGCAACTGTAGCAACTGCAGCATCCACTGCCTGACTGGGCCAGGGCAAGTCACAAGGGCCAAATCTCTTTGTGAGTGAGTCTGGTCACCCCATCAGGCAACAGACCCCAACCAGTGGGAGCGCTGGCTGGGATAGGAGGTGATGGTTAAGAAGAGAGAAGACAAGTGTAACTGACCACAGCCTTGGGGCCAGCTGTAGCCCTGAGCTGAGGCTCAACCCACTAGCCACCAGTTAGTAAGTCTTTTTTTTTCTATGGATTGGAACTGGCTTCCTTGTTGCAGATGCAGTGGGAGTATTTTCACTATGAAGAGTGAGCAGAAGCCGGGCTTGGTGGCTCAGCCTGTAATCCCGTGCTTTGGGAGGCTGAGGTGAGTAGATTGCCTGAGCCCGTGGGCAACTTGGCAAGACCTCATTTCTACAATAAATTAAAAAAAAAAATTAGCTGGGCATGGTAGTGCGTGCCTGTAGTTCCAGCTACTTGGAAGGCTGAGGTAGAAGGATCGCCTGAGCCCAGCAGGCCGACACTGAGGTGGCTGTGAGCATGCCACTGCACTTCAGTCTGGGCGACAGAGTGAGACTCCAACTCAAAAAAAAAAAAAAAAAAAGAGTGAGCAGGGCAAAGCCAGGAATAGATTGTGAGATCCTCCAGCATCTCCTTGGTCCCTCACTTCCCAGCCTTGCCTCTGACTCCAGCGTAGTGGCATGGACAGTTCCCTGTGTGCCTCAACTGGTGACATATCTTCATTTCCATGCCAGGCTCTTCCAGTGCAACACAAGGATGACAGACCGGTGGCAGCTGGCCTATGCAAAGCCTGGATGCTGACGGGCATGGTTAGCATATCCATGGCAGCCTTTAGCCAATGAGGGTAGTACTCAAAGAATAACATGCCCATCCCTCATCCTTTGGGAGTGGACAAATCTGGGGGACACCTGTCTACTTCTCAGACGATCTCAAGCAGAATCACACCCCAGTGACCCGTAAGAGTGGCCTTAATAATATACCCTTATAATGTGTTTTCTTCCTTTCCTGACTCATTCTCTCTAAGCCCTGCTCCTTGGGCGACTTCCCAAAGAAATTTCCTGTGCAGAAAATCCTTGTCTCAGGCATTGCTTTCGGCGACCAAGCTGAGACACTCCAAATCCGCTTTAGCTCCCATCCAGATCTCCATCTATCCAGCTGCCCACACTGGAAACCCAGGTGTAATCCTGACACCTTCCTTGTTCCATATCAATCGGTGCCACATCTGGACAACGTCGTCCCCTACATACACCCCCCCCCGCCATCCATTTCTCTCCCACCGATGTGTCCCGGGCACAGCTACCACCACCCTCCACCTGTGTGGCTACAACAGCCCCAACTCCTCCAGCCTCCATCCTGCAGTCACGGGGACTGAGACGCAGAAGCGCTGCAGGACTCTCCGGTCCCTCACTCTTCTGTACCTGTTTCAGTGACCAGCAATTGTGTCGCGCTTGGCTAGACAAGCTGGAGGTGACTGCGGTCCCAGGACAGCCCTACGCTTCCAAACCTGCAGCTGACCACCTGAGGCTACAGGACAGAGTACTCTTGGGAGCAGGCGGAGAGACGGCGAAGAGCCCAGAAGCACTTCCAGACCCGACAACATATTGGACGAATCACAAGAGCAGCCCCCACCCAGTGACATGCCCCAGTTCCCAATCCCTGTCACCTCGGTTACTCCTCACTGTACACGGCGGCTCAGAAAACTGAATGACTTGCCTGAGGTCATGGTCGGTGACTGGCAGACCTGGGACCTAGCCCCAGGCATCACCAAGGGCTGGAGCTCTTTCCTTGATACAGCAGAGGCACTATCAGAAGAAATGACTGCTTGCCCAAAAGCTTTCTTTTTTTTTAATCATCTTTAATGTATTTGTAATAATTTTTTGCTTCATTTACCAGATAAATCATCTAAATAAATAGATGCTATACAGTCTCTTACCAATGTCAGTACAAAAATAAAACCGCGCTCTACACCCACTCTGACTGTCCCCAGCACACACTCACTAGAAAAGGCCTGTGCTCGGAATCGGCTCGTGCCCCAGCCCTCCCAAATACATTCATTGAGTCTGAACAAAGCTCGAAGCTCATTCTGTGCAAAGGAAGCGTTCTTGTGCTGAGACCTGCCGGCCACGGCTGGCCACTTATAAAGCAAAAGCTCACCCACCTCGGAAGCATGGCGCGTTCCCTTGGAGCGAGAGGGGAGGAGGACATTGGCAACCAGATTATCACCAGAGAGCAGTGATAATCCTCAAGCCCACTGGGCTCGGCCACACATTACGAGTGGCCATGCCAGGGGTGGGGGAACACCCTCTTCATCCCCCCACTGTGAAAAAAAGTACCTACCCGGTCTCTACATTCAGAGCGGGTGGGGGCTGGGGAAAGAAAGGCAGGTGGTCCAATACTTTCTAAGCCTCCTCCACCCCCAAGAGTACTGGCCTTCTAGAGGGGCTGTGGGGGTGGGAGTGACCTGCAGGGCTGCTCTGGGCTGGGAGGAAGCCTGCGCAGCCACTCCCATAGGGTACCTCATAGAGGCCCCTGTCCTGGGAGGGTCCTAACAGCCCACAGCCTATTCCCCCAGGGAGCCGTGACCACAGCCCATGAGCCACGTGGCTGTACTGCACTGGGCATCTCAGGTCCACCCGTCCCAAGCCACAACCTTGGAGTTCAGCCCTCTCTGGGCTGCAGGGTTCCCTGGGGGCCACAAAGCGCTAAGTAAGAGGAAATATGTGTTCTGCTGCTATAGACAGGAAAAACAACGGCCTCACCCACACAAAAAGCCCCCACAAGCCACAAACCCACAGGCTGCACAAATGGTTCTTTGAAAGTGCCCAGGAAGCAGGAAGAGTTTCCATGTCCCCAGGGGCATGGGAGCGTGACTCTTGCTGGAAGCTGCCAGCCTTGTCCTGGAGCCATGAGCCAGCACACTCAACTGGAGAGAGACCCCCCACAAACCTCTGCCACCTTCACCTCTGCTAGGAGCCCCCCTCCTGGAAGAGTCCTCTCCCCAAGTCCAAGCTTCCCTTTCTCCTCCCAAGGGTCCCACACTGGATGGGTGGTGAGTCCTGCTGCCCCTTCCTTTTCCTGACCCATCCCACATGTTCTCCTCGATTCCATTCCCTGGGCTGGAGATGGATCGGGTCACCCTGGAGGGGACTGTCCCCCAGTGGAAGCACTGAATTGACCCTGGACAACTAAAGATTAAGGAAGAAGGGGAGAGAGAGACTCAGGGATCTGGGACTTCTGTCAACAGAGCACCCCCAAACAGAAGTGGGGTCCAGGCTGTCTTTGGCTTGGGAACCGGGGAAGAAGGGGCTGGGGTGAACAGTCACAATCTCCTGGCCTCAGCTGACCCTGTGACTTTCTGAGGGCCCAGCACAGAGTGGGGGACAAGGCTGGCAGAGAGCAGGCAGGTTGCAAACTCCTGGCCACACGCTGTTTTCCTGTCACATCACCCTGACTTGACCACAGGAAAGGATGTGGGAGCCTTTTCCACGCTCCCCTGGTGCTGCCCAACCTGGTTTCTCCCCTACAGGTCTGGGACAGAAGGAGAAGTCACTCCTCACTGGCAGGGAAGCTACTAGCCCACAGGACATAAAGCAAGTGGCCCTTCAGACACAGCCTCTCACCAGGACATGGGCTTGTGCATGACCCACTGCACACCACAGCCCAGGAAGACATGGCAGAGGTCCCCCACAGGAACACAAGGTCACCCAAGCTGTGGTGTGCAATCGGATGGGGGGTAAGCAGAATGGAAGGAGAAAAGGGTTCCGGAGTCGAGGGCTGCCCTGAGAAAGTGCTGGGACACTCCCTCCCTCCCTGACTGCCGACACACACCCACACCCACATCAGGGTTGGTTGAGTGGGAGGGGAAGGCAGAAAAAGAGGGGACTCGGAAGGGCTGAAAAGTCACCTGAGTCAGAAAGAACAAGAACCCCTCTGGGGAGGAAGGAGAGGACAAAGGGTCTTAGAGCCTGCGCCGCTGCATCGGCACAGCGTGGCAGATGCCTGCACACCCGTAGCCTGGCCAGGTGCAGCCACCAAACACACCTGCATGGTTGCAGCAGACCCCTGCCCTCCACTGACAGCTGCAGGCAGCCGCCTAGGAACAGAGCCTAGCACGTGCTGTGCGTGCAAGGTGGGGTGAATGTGGGTGCCGTGGCAAGTTCTCTTGTGCTATAAGCCACCCCAGTTCACCTGGTCAGGGCTTCTAAGCCAGACGTGCAAGGCCCACATGAACATGGCTATAGACACATGTTCACGGGGCACGTGTGGACATGCACACAAAGGGCAGCACACACCTGTGTGGCTGGGTGTGTATGTGAATGTTTCTGTGAGGCCAGGTCGGGGGCGGAGCTCTCAGCAGAAGGGTCCCAGCTGGCAGCCTCCTCCCTGGGATGGCAGAAACCTGTATGAAGTGAAGGGGACATGCCCCAGCAATCTCAGACCCTTCCTCCTGCCCCTTCTCCCTGACCCAGTCACTTTCGGTCAAAGGCAGCCTCCGCAGCCCCTCACGGAGCTGGAGTAGAAAGTTCAAAATAAAGACCCAATCAAAAAAAAAAAAAAAAGGAAAGGGGAATTCAGGCTGGGTGGGCACCCATGGAAAGGCTCTGGCCCTGCTAATGCTTGTTGACTCCCAGACCCAGTTGCCGCGTCTCCAGAGGAGAGTGACAAGGGAGATGTCCTAGGTAGGGCGGCCCCGTCCCCATCCTGCCCTAGGGTGCTGCCCCACTCCCAGAGCAGTGCTGGGCACCCCCACTCTGGGCTCCGAGGCCTCTCTGTAAATGTCCCTGACAGCGAAAGGGCAGGGTGGCGAGAGAGTGGTAGAATCTTCCCCCACTTCTTCTGCTTGGCATTTCTTAAAATAAAATAATTACCCCATCCCTAGCCCCTCCCCATCTCTGGAAGTCCCCACCCCAAGCCCAAAAGAAAACAGTTTAAGAACAGTAAAAGTGGCGATTCAGAACTTCCCGCTGCGGTCTCGGAAGAACCCCTCAGCTGCCTGGGCCTCACGGAAGGTGACGGTGATGGAGTTGGCGGTGATGTCAGTCACGGTCACCTCACTGGGGGGGAGCGCAGGTGTCCAGGGAGGGGGCCCCTCGGCCAGGTCTGCATCCGCTGCAGCCATGAGACACAGACGGGAGCAGCGTTGACAAGGTGGACAGACATGCAGACCACCCGCACCCCACCCTGGGTCCCTCTCTCTGCACCCCCAGCCAGCTCAGGGCCCAACTCACAGCTGGACACTGAGAGGACGTCACTGGATGCATCTTTCCTGGCTAGACAGGAGCTCATCCAGAGCGGATGACAGAAAGAGCTCTAGGCTGGGTGTCAGCTCCTGAGTCCAGACCCCATGGTCCCCACAGACTACTGGTCCTTTCTGGATGCTGGATCAGTTGAACCCGATGACCCACAGGGACCTCTCTAGCTCTGAGGGCCTCTGGGCCGGGGCTGCCTTACCCTCCTCTTCGGGGGGCTGCTCAGCAGGCTCCCACTCGCCGGCCGCCTGCAGGACGTCTGGGGCCGGTGACTCCTGCAGGAAGAGCTCCCGTCGATGGCTGTGACTCTCCAGGTTGGGCCCGCGGGGCGGGAACTTCTTGCGTGAGAGCCGCAGGTACTTGTGGGCCTTCCGCGGCTTGCGGAGCGGGAAGGGCAGGGTGGACACCAAGGGGCCCTTGTCCACCAGCTCGGGCGCCCCCGCCTTGACCACCCCCTCGGGGCTCCCGCTGCCGAGTGGGCGCGTCAGGGAGAAGCAGAGCTTCTCCTTGCCCTGGGCCTTGTGGGAGCTCCGCAGGTCCATGCTGTACAGCCGCTGCGGGGGCAAGCCAGGGCAGCGGGTCAGCCCCGCCCTCCCATGCAAGGCCACACCTTTGCTCATGCTGTTCCTCCCACCCAGAGTGCCCTTCCCACACCTGTCCAGACAATTCCTCCCCATCTCATGGCCAGAGCCAGCCATCACCCCCCACCCACCCCAGCCAGAGTCCCCTGACCAGCTCCAGGCCCCGCCCAGCTCAGCCACGCCTCTGGGCCCCACAGAGCAGTCTCATCTCCCTGGGGCTGGGGGCTGGGGGCCATGGGGCTTATTCCTTTCACCCACAGAAGAGGAGCATACAAGAGGTTACAAACTGAAAACGGACCAACAGAAAACAAATCTGGATAAACTAAGGAGTTAGCCTTCATTTAGGAAGGTAACTTTGCTTCCTCAAGGACCTCCAAAGCTTGCCAGGGGCAGGGGGCCAAGCCACCCAAGTGACACCCATAGCACGGCCGCCCCACATCACCCAGCTGAGGGGACAGTGCCTGCTGTGGCCTGCAGGTACACCCCAACCCCTCTGTGAACCACCTCTCTGGAGTCCAGGCCTCTGCTGAATATCTGCCTCACCTTTGGTGAAACAGAACTGGGGCATGTTCATCTACCTATCAAGAGCTGGAGTTCATGATTTGGGGATTTGTCTTACTGACTTTGGGAGAATTTACATGAATCCATGAAAGATCCTTGCTGCCAAAACGCTGGGGAACCCTGGGTCACTCTGGACAATTTCTTCTCCTGCCACCTGTCACCCAGAGTCCAAGAGCTCTCAGGAAGAGAGCAAGGCCATCAGATGGGACCCAAGAGGCCAAACAACTCCAGGATGGGGGCAGAGGTGACATGTGCAGGCTCCACTCTCAGTGTCACCTGCTAACAGCGTAGCGTGTACCGAGGTGACAGAAGGAAGGTCGAACTAGGAGGAAACTGGGAAAATGCAGTGGCTGGGAGGTCCCTTATTCAAAACCCACTCCCGCGCCTGGCTCTGAGCCCTCCTGAGCCCGGCAAACTCTAAAACAAGGCAGATCCTTGTCCTTCCCTACCTCATCCTGAGAAAACTGCAGCGACAAAAGGGATATAGGGGTGCCAAGAGTCAGGTTCTGCCGTGTGACTTGGGAAGCAATTAACCTCCTGAACCCTGGTTTCTTTTCTTGTTGTTTTTTTGAGTTGGAGTCTCACTCTGTCACCCAGGCTGGAACGCAGTGACATGCTCACGGCCACCGCAGCCTCAACCTACTAGGCTCAGGTGATCCTTCCACTTCAGCCTTCCAAGTAGCTGGAATTACAGGCATGTGCCACCACGCCCAGCTAATTTTTTTGATTTATTGTAGAGATGAGGTCTCGCCAAGTTGCCCAGGCTGATCTCGAACCCATGGGCTCAGGCAATCCTCTCACCTTGGCCTCCCAAAGTGCTGAGATTATAGGTATGAGCCACCGTGCCCAGCCTAACCCTGGTTTCTTTAACAATGAACCATGAAGACGCTCTCGTAGCCGGCCTCCTAGGTGGCCCCAACAACAACCCACCTCCTGGGATTCATGCTTGCATGCAGGCCCTGCCCACACAGAATACGGTGGTGTGTGACATCCTAGGCTAGGTCACAAAAGACGCTTGGCTTCTTCTCTGCACTCTTTCTTGGACCACCTGCTTTCTGGGGAAGCTCATGGCCATATTATAAGGACATATAAGCAGCCCTCTGGAGAGGTCCACGTGGTAGACTCGGCCCGTCAACACCCAGCACCAACTCGCCAGGCTTGTGAGCAGCCACCTTGGATGCAGATCTGGCAGCCCCAGGTGAGCCTTCAGATGAGGCAGCCCCAGCCAACATGGTGACCGGAGACCAAGCTAGAACCACCAAAGAGCCAGCTAATGTGCTCCCAAAAACCATCTGGTCCACAGAAACCATGTAAAATAATCAAAGTTTATGGCTTTCCGTGGCTAAGTTAGAGGTGTGATATATTACACAACAAGAGATAACTAGCACACCTGCCCTGTAGGCGTGGTGCATGGATGAGATATGTTCATCCAGGAAGCACACGGGGCACAGAGCCCAGCAGGAAGATGTCACTTCCTTCCTAGGCCCAGTCCACACCCGACCTGACAGACACACCTGCTGCATGAAGGGAGGTCCATCTCCTTTGGTGAAAGGTGTGAGGGTCTGTAATCTGAAGTAGCCAGGAGGCTTGGTATGGCCCACATGCATATGGACCAAGAATCCTTATTTTTTTGGCTTCAAACACCCTCCCTGGTGGGCCTTACCACATGAAGGGGAGCAGGTATTCTTACCACCCATTTTGAAGGTGAAAAGACTTGCCTACAATCACATAAGGTTGAGTATCCCTTATCCAAAATGCCTAGAACCAGATGTGTTCGGACTTCAAATTTTTTCAGGTTTTGGAATATTTATATTATACTTATGATCTGAACATACCCAGTCCAAAAATTGGAAATCCAAATGCTCCAGTGGGCATCTCCTTTGAGCATCATGTTGGCGCTCAAAGGCTGTAGATTTTGGAGCACTGCAGATTTCAGATTAGGGAGGCTCAACCTGTAATGACACTGTTTCCAACTCTATCTGCTTTTCACTGCTAACCATTGAAGTCAGCAAAGTGCATCTAAGACCTAAGACGTGGGTACTGGGAACGCTGCGTAGTCTAGGTCCCCACCTGATGGAAGGCTGGAAAAAGAGGCACTGTGGGCTTCTTCCCACTCAACAACAACATGCTTCTGGAGTCCAACACTCCAAGGCTAAGACTCCAGAATTCAAGGAAGCTCTGTGTCTTGGATTCCAAAATTCCAGTCTCCTTTGCTCCCTCAATTCTAAAGCTTATGTTCCTGAGCTTCTGAAATATTACAATTGCGAGTTTGGGGATTTTAAGCATCAAGAAGCTCAAAGCTTTCATGTCTTTCTTAAGGCAAGACTCTGAGCTTTCCAGATTCTAGGACTCCATCAGCTGGATGCTCACCCTCCTCCCGCCACGGCGCCTCCCACCAGGCTGTCCATTCTGGCACCAGCCCCTCATTCGGGTTTCCCCAGTTCCTTCCATCCAAACCTACCCATAGTGTCCCACCACGGTGCCCAGAGTCCCACTTGCGGTGTCTTCCCTGGCACCCACAGTGCCAGGGAAGTGTAAGTGGATTGGCTCGACCAGCCAGCACAAGTGCAGAGGGGCAGGAAGCCCAGGTCGGGCAGGGATGGGTAGGAGGCACAAGGCAGGTGGTTACCTGCAGCAGAAGCCGCTTGGGTTTCGGACCTCTCTTCCTATACCCCGATGCTCGGTCTCTCTCCTCCCTGGGGTGCGAAGCAGGTGGCAGAAGAAAAGGAAACACTGGTGACATCTAGGGGAACGTAAGGAGTCCACTTCACCCACCCTCTGCTGTCTTCCAGGGAGGGGACACCCTCCCAAGTCATCCCACCAGTTGTCCCCATTGCCCGGCGGGAGTCATTCCAGTGGGATCAGATGTTCAACTCCTCGGGTCTGTCTTCCCGTCTGACAAATAGAGAGGGCAATCACTGAGGTGGGTCTCATGCAGCATCTCCCAAAATATGTGGGTCTTTACTGGGTCATGTAAGGATTCAGCTCTACATGCTTCTGGGGAACCCCCAGAAATGCAGCTACAGTTTCTACTCAGCAGAGTTATATAGAAGCCTGTCAATCCCATTTGCCTTGAATGTCCCGGGAACTGCTGAAAATGGTGAGTCTTCCTGCAAGTGAAGCCTTGCCCAGGCCGCTCCCCACTAAGGGTGGACAGAGCTGGCAGAGAGGACAGGCTCCCACCTCGTCTGCAACTACTCAGGGGATAGGAAGAAAATGAACCTGTCCTGAGTGTCTGGCAGATACCAGACGTTCTGCTGGGTGCCTTCCCCACACATCACACACACACACACACACACACACACACACACACACACACACAGCACAAGAGGGGAATGCTCATAGATCCACATGACACACGCTGGACAACACAACCAGAAACTCCAAGCAACAAAGCCAAAAGCAGTAAAGAGGTTCAAAGTTGCTTCATCCTGCCTCCTATTTCAGCTCATTCCATTCACCTTCTGCAGCCCCCACTATAGAGGCCAAACGGGCAGCAGAAGAATGTGGAGGCCAGGAGCTCAACCCTACTTCCCTTCCTGGTCGTGTGACCCTGGGCTAGGCTCTCAGTCTGTGCTCAGCATGTACTAGTGAACCCCACAGCATCTACTCCAAATGTATGAGCATCCTCTGGACAGGAAATACCTCTCCCACAGGACACCCATCTCCAGGAGAGCAGGAAAGGCACCTGGCAGAGGATTTGAATCCAGGCCCCTGATACCTGCCCACTGCTCTCCTTTACCACATTCCAAGACATTCTGCAGGATTCCCAAATGTCACACCCTGTTGTACCAAGGCCCCTCCACTTACCCAGGAGGCAGGAAGAATCTGTGGGACAGGGACACCATGATTTTTAAAGGAAAGAACAGTGAAATTTGTCCTTGAATCAGTGGCAGGAAACCTCTTGGGGGAGGAGCAATGAGAATCCAGCACTGAGGGGCAGCACAAAAGCCCAGACTTGGCGTTGGGGGTCCCAGTCCATGTTACGCTAGCTCCCAGCTGTGAGGCCCCTAGACAAGGCCCTTAACTCCTCAGAGCCTCCGTGTCCTCATCTGTCAAATGAGACCTTTATCCTTGCCTCCGGAGGATGCTGTAAGGTTCCTAGTACAGCCAATTTTGTGAAATGGTCCCACGTGGCATGGGTGGGTGGGTCAGGAGGCAGGGACAGCAGTCAAGCCAGACACATGCCGTGGAGGGGAAGGGTCAGATCATGCTCAGAACCCCTGCAGGACACTGGCAGCCGTGGGAGACTAACTTTTCCCAGGGCTATTCGGCTAGGAGGTGGCCAAAGGGGACAGGCCAGAACTCAGAAGTCCCGGCCCAAGGCCCACACTCCCGCCCTGGCCTCTGTTGAGCTTTATCAGACTTTGCCTCTCTTGGGAAAAGAATCTCTAGAGAGACTCTATCTCTAACCTGAGAATGCTGCCCCTCACACAGAGGGTACCTTTGTGAAGTATTTTTATATCCTTCCCCGAAACTGAAGCCTCCTACAGGCCCCTGTGAGGTATCACCCTGAGGAAATCGGGGTGCTAGTCAGGATGGCCCATTTTATAGCAGGGAGACTGAGGCCTGGGTGGGGTAAAGGAAGTGACCAACATCACCCAGCAACAGGAAAGGGACCTAAGGTCCCTGGCTAAGCTGGGACTCAGCTCCCACCACCTTCCCCCGGCTGCAGGCATGGGCATCAGACGACTCCGCCCTTCCCCCAATGACCCTTGCTCAAGCTCCCTAGGAAGCCTCAGAGTGGCCCTGAGTCCAACTGGGCAGCAGGCTGAGGACACTTACTTCTCCTCGTAGGCCATGACAAGGCGGGGGTCCAGGATGTGCTCCTCGGGCTCCCACGTGCTGTACCTGGGGAGAGAAACAAGAAGTCAGAGTGGCCTACATCCCCCAGCTGCTGACCCAGGGCCCACTGCATGAGCCTTTACCCTATCCTGGTAAGATGCCACTGTTACCTACTCCAAGGACTGGCCCATTCTGGGCCTCCTGAGGGTTCTGGCAACACCCTCCTTCACACTACACTAGAATCTAACTGAATCCAACTTCCAATGAGACCCCATGTGCCCCCAAGACCCCCAGGTGTCTGGAAGAGAGCAGGCCCCTGCAAGCCCCAGGACGCCCTTCCTGCCCCAGGTAAGAGGGGGTAGACAGGAGCAGGGACTCTGGTGTTGCACTCACTGCCTGGGTTCAAATCCAGCTCTGTCCCCAGCTAGCTGTGCGACCTTGAGTGACTTACTTCTCAGTTCTGTGCCTCAGTTTCCTCACCCGGAAAGGCATCCTTTGCTGATTAAATGTGTTCACTACGTGTTTAAAGAACAGCCTGGTGCACTGTAAGCACACTGTCAGAGTCTGCTGCCACTGCTCCTTCCCATCCTTCAAGCCCCACGGTAGGGGAGAGGGGGCCCTCACTCCCTTCTTCCTCAGTACACACATCTGTACCCAGGCCTGACCGTGCCAGACCTGAAGCTCCCTTGTCTATGGGCCGCATGCACAGCAGGTGTTTAGTAGACATCTAATGATCGGACGGTTGAGCAATCCTACGACAGGTCTCCTGGGTATTGCCACAATGGATCTTCCACCCCAGCCAGAGAGCATCCCCTGCTAAGGCAGACCTGGTAGTGACAGCCCAGCAGTTCCAGAACTTGCCCATCTGTGGCACGGCCTTTGGTGACACCTGCCACATCCTCATTCCACCTGCAATTTTAGTATCTGCCTTTAAAGCAGCTCATGGTTTTTAAATTATTTCAAAAGCAAAACTATGACTTCCGTAAATGTAAAAACCAGTATCGTTCACCAGGTATACAAAATGTTCAATTAAAAAAGATACAGATACAGTCATGCGCCACGATGTTTCAGTCAACAGGAGACCCACATATTCCATGGTGGTTCTATAACGTCAAAATGGAGCTGAAACATCCCTGTTGCCTAGTGATGGCCTGATATACTGACCTGTGTAGGCCTAGGCCAATGTGTGTGCTTGTGTCTTAGTTTTAACAACAACAAAAAAAGTTTAGAAAGTAAAAAATAAAATTTTTTTTAAAATAGAAGAAAGCTCATGAAATATACAGAAAATATTTTGTACAATGTTATTACAATGTAATAACAGTCAAAAGCTTTTTTAAAATTAGAAAGTCTATAAAGTCAAAACGCTACAGTAAGCTAAGGTTCACTTCTTATTGAAGAAGAAATTCTTTATAAATTTAGAGTAGCCTAAGATTTCAGTGTTCATGAAGCCTACGGTTTCAAAATGCAGAAAGTGAAACTTTATTTTGCATTGACGGTAGAAGCAACCAGAGCCCTCCCCTGCCAAACACGGGTTGAAAATCCTCCACAGTAACCAGTTAGAAGGGGAATTTGGTGTTCCTCCGTGCTCGGCCTCACCCTCTCTAGCGGCTGAAATGCCTGCAGCGTGCTCCTCACCGCTCTGCAGTTCTTGCTGAAGCAGCTGCTGTGTGAATCCTGGCAAGGCCCTACCCTTCTCTGGACCTCAATTTCCTCATCCCAAGAATAAGCACCACCACAGCCAACAGGTGCACTGACGACTGCCGGAAAACTCGCCCCTCCTGCAAAATACGCTGAGGTCGGTTCTTAAATTACTCCAATTTTACGGATGAAAAAACGGAGACACAGAGGTAGGTTCTTAAATTACCCCCATTTTGCAGATGAAGAAACTGAGGCACAGAGGTTGAGCAACTCGCCCAAAGTCACTGCGTCGGTAAATGGCCAATCTGCAGCTGGACCCAGCTTGGTTCTTAGCCACCCTCTACCTCTGGGTCCCTCACGGGTCACTGTAACCTGGCCCTCGTCGGGCTGTGCCCTCCTGGGGAGAGGACCGTTGCCTGTCTGGCCCCGGTCTCCCGGGTGTGGCTCGGAGCCTGGCACACAGGGGTTACCCAGCAAGAGTCGGCCGGATTAAGAAAGACGATCGTTTGGGCCAGACCTAAAGTCAAAGGGCAGACTCGCCAGCTCCTTGGTGGGGAGACTGGGAAGGGGGATCACACAAGTGTTCTCTACCGCCCGGATCCCGCCACGCCCCTCCGCAGTGCGGGAGGCCGCAGCGAGACACGCGCTTCCCAGCAGCCAGGCGCCGGCAGGCCAGAAGCACACAGCTGCCGGCGGGTTCCACGGCGGGCGCCCCCCGGGGGCAGAGGGCCCCGCCCCTACAGCCAGGCGGCCGCGCGCACGCACACACGCACGGGACGGGGCGCGCGCCGGGATTACCGGGCTAAGCAGGGGGCGGAGGCGGGGACAGCGCGCGCCCGGATCCGAGATAAACATGGCCACGTGATCGCCCCGCCCCGCCCCCGACCCCGGTAAACAATCCCGCGGCCGCCCCGCCCCAGCCCGGCCGGGCCCTGCGCAGGTCCCGCCTTGCAGGGAAGGGGGCACAGAGTGGGGGAGGGGCGCCGGCGGATGGTGTATCCCCCCCACCCCCAGCCGGCCTTTCCCGGGGGCAGGAGGCGGCGGGGCACTGCCGAGCTGTGGCGCAGGAGCCCTAGGGGCGGGAGGAACCACCTGGGGATCCTGCAGAGCCTGGCCGGCCCGTCCCCACTCCAACTTAAAACTACCCCGAATGAGAAGCTCTGTGGCGGGCTCAGGTCCAGGCTGCCGGGGTGCGGCCTTATGCGAGTGACTCCACCGCTCTGGGCCTCATCCTAAAGTGGGGCCACCAATAATCCCCATCGCCTAGAGTTGTGGAGATTGGATGCGTTACGCCACATAAAACACTTCGATCGGTGTGGTACAAAATAAAAAGCAAGCGTGATTTAAATCAATTTCAAAAACACTACCTAGTGTGCACAAAAGTCTGCCGCTCCCAACCCCAGCCTCAGAGGAAGAATTAGCTCCTACTCCACCCCTGCAGGGTGTTAATGAATCTTATCTTGCCTCAGGCAGTCTTCAGGAGGGCCCTGTGGGGCTAGTCTAGAGCCTCATTCTACAGATGGGGAACTGGAAGCACAGAGAGGTAAATCTACACAAGCAAGGGTTCAAAGGCAGGATGGGCTGACTCCAAAGCCTAAGCGCTTCCAATGAACCGGCCAAAAGGCCAACAAGCAAGAGATTCCTTGTGACTGACCCCTGGTGGAGCTGGCTGTGTATCACAGGGCAGGGCCCCAAGCCCTGGGGGTCAGGCAGTAGCTCAGATCTCCCCAGCTGTGTAACACTGGGCAAGGACTCTTCTCTGCCTGGGCTTCTGTCTCTCCATCTGTAGAATGTGTCGCTACGAGGCAGCTAAATGGGCCAATGCCTGGCTCATGATAGGGGGCTAGTCATTGGCAGCCCGGTTATTTCTGTGCCCACTAATATCATTACTAAAGCTCCATGGAGCCAGTCCTTCCTAGGAGATGGGGCAGCATTCAGAAGTGGCAAGGAGGCATTCCTGAAGGGGAACAACAGGGTCCTGGACAGACTGCAATAAGAAATAAGAGTGGGGCATCTTGAGGTCCCTGAGACGCAGAGAGTACTGTAGCTGACAACATTCTTTACCCCATGCCCCCAGCCTCTCCCCATGCCATGTGCTGGGCCTTCCAGAAGAAGCAAGAGAGCCCTCTGCCACTTGTCTGCTGGGAAGAGAAAACAGGCAAGGCCTATAACGGCTTAACCCGGACCTGGCACAGAGTGAGTTTCACTTAAATCATGATTCCTGTGACTGTGACTGATGGGAGGTGAGGAGGCTGGCTGCTGAGCAGGAGGACTTCCCCAGCCAGGCTGACACTGCCAAGCCAAGGCTTCCAGCCTGTCCAACTGCCCACTCCCACCCTCTTTCTCAGTCTCTTCTCCAAGCAGATGCCCAGAGGAGGGGAGACTAAAGACAGAGCTGGTGAACCTACTTCTCCTGGACTGAACTTCATTTCCCTCAAGTGATGTGGGACAGCACCTGGGCCTGGCTCACACCCAGACCACGGTGGCGCCCATGGGGCACAAAGTGGCTACCACACTGCAGGACTGACAGTTATATTCTTGGAATGACCATCCCTCTTTGGGCCTCAGTTTCCCCATCTGAAAAATGAGAGGACTGATCTAAATAATTTATAAGTGCCTGTGAAGAATGGAATCCTCTAGGCTGGGGAAAACAAACCAAAAACTGGAGGCCTATCTACTTAACTTTGCATTAACAGCAGACATTCACAAAAGCCCTTGGTCTGGGCTGAGCATACACCAGTTCACTTATACCCACCATCTAAGCCTCACAACAGCCCTGCAAAGGAGGCTTCCCAGTCCCAAGAAGGTGAGGAAGCAGAGGAACAGCCATGATGGGCACTTGCCAAGGGCTTGTAGCTGGCAGGCTGGCAGCCGGTCTGGAACCCAAGACCAAGATGGAGGAGGGCCAGGAGGCATCCCCAAACCATCCGGTCAAACAAGGCTCCCAGAAGTCTCCTGAGGGTCACAAAAGGCAGTCATGAGGGCCCACCTAGGGGCCTCAAAATGTTAAGAAACAAGTGGGCCTGTAGTTCTAGCTACTTGGAAGGCTGAGGCAGAAGGATTGCCTAAGCCCAGCAGATCGAGGCTGCGGTGGCCATAAGTGTGCCACTGCACTCCAGCCTGGACGACAAGAGTGAGGACTCCAACTCAAAAAGGAAAAGAAACAAGTAGACACTGGGCCAGGGCACAGGTCACAGAAACTTGGAGGGACTCTGTTTTGGGAGCCCTGGGTTCGTTCCCTCCTCACTGAAGCTCTGATGGGCATATATGCTCATACCTAAGATAGATAAAAGTGGGAGAAAGAACTTGTCATTCACAAGGACTTCAGTTTAGAGAAGAAAATCAAAGAACGGAGTCTCTGGAGAAGGAAAAACAGCCAACAGTGCCCTGAAGGCCAGCAAGCTGGAGACCACAATCCTGACTCAACGCCTCCGCATGCAGAAGCTGAGAGAAAGGGGCAGGGACATGCTGGGGACTCGGTGCTCCTGTTGCCCACCCTGGGCATCTTCCTATCTTCCTACCAGCTCTCTGGTTCCCTTTTACTGCCCCTTGTACCCAGGCCCCAAGTCTACCTTTGACCAGCCTGGAGGGGAGGGAATCCTCCTTCAGCCCTCCAGGGTATTTAGGAAGGGAGAATGGGGTGGGGGGTCAGAGTCAGTGGTGGAGTGTATCATCTACATGCCAGCCAGCAAGCCCAATCATCAGGATTCATGCAGGTCACCCTGAATGGGTATCCAACCTTCACCCCACAAAGCCATGTAGCCTGTAAGAGGAGAGCAGTGCCTGATTACTGAACCCATTTTGCAGAGAGGGACACTGAGGCACTATGGGCTGACCCACCATCACTCTCCTCCCCCACAGAATGCCCCCAGAACCCAATACCAGGCCAGCCCCCACCAGCGCTACAGAAAGCCCCAGGCCCAGACAGCACAGGCTCTGGGCAAAGGGGGTTTCCATGAGTCAGTCTCCAGGAGGCGGGGCAGGGGGTGGGGCTCCCACAGGCCAATAGGGAGGCCCACGACTAGCTCATTCCCTCCCCCTCCCAACAGGTTATTGGTTAGTAGGTGTTGCTCACTGGGTCTCAGCAGGAGATGTGGAGCCACTGGGAGAGGTCTTTGTTGTAGCTCCCTGCCCCCCAGCTCTGAGATGGGAGATTGGGAAGGCAGAGAAGGTGCCTGAAATGGGAAGATCTAGTTCAAGTCCCAACTCTACCTCCACTTGCTGTGCGACTTAAGGCAAACTGCTAAGCCCCTCGGAGGCAGTTTCCTCATCTTGAGCAGGCATGATCACACCTACCTCACAAGGCTGTATGGGAACCCACTCTGTAGACTAGAAAGAGCCATCCAAAGGCAAGGGAGACTGAGGTTGTGCTCAGGCTCCATGGCACAGGGGCGCATTCTCCACTGCTGGAAGTCCCTCATGCACCTGGCACTGTATCTGCTGCAGCTTGGGGACCCTCCTGTCCAGCAGCCACCTCTGAAGCCAGATGCTGGGCCTTCACCTCCCAGCTGCCAGGAAAAGCCAGAGAGGAAGGACGAAGAGAAGCTGAAGAGCCACAGCCAGTAGAGGGGAAACTGAGGCCCAGAGATGATTATTTAATCCAGGTCAGCTGTCCAGTTACAAGAGCAGCTGGAGCTGAAAGCTAGGCAGGGAGGGGCAGGAGGTAGGTGGGGGATGGACAGGTGGACAGACACACACGGGAGCCTTACTTTGGGGGCCATCCTTTCCACTTCACCAGATATTCAACTTTGCCCTGTGAAGAGAGAAGCAGACATGGTCAGACCTCTGCAGACAGGTGTCCCCAACACGCCCTCACCAACCAGACCCAAACTATGGCTGCATGGCCACGCCAGACTGCTCTCCCTCCTGGAGCACAGGCAGGCATCAGGTCCCAAGCATCTCTACAGCTCCTGTGGCCCAAGCTCCGAGCTCATGTCACACATGGGGCCACTGAGACCATGGAGGGGTGTGTGTGCATGGCCAAAGATCCAGTGTCAAGTCTTATAGACTAGAAGACTCTCCATATCCAAGAAAATTCTTCCCATTCTCTCTCCCCACTCCGTCAAGCAGTGGGGTCTCTGGGAGAGGCTGCCTCTGACCCAGTGGCAATGGCCATGACTTGAGGACTCAACTCAAAAGGTAGGACTTCAAGGAAGACTGACAGTGTCCACCTTCAGAAAGGGTGGTCAACCCTCTGATCCTTAGAAGATAGAGCCAGACCCCTCCCTTTCTCACAGGGGCCTTTTAAAAGTTTTCAGTCCAACCACGTTCAGTGGGTGAACTCTCTATACTAGAACTTGAAGACTAAGTCAAGGCACCTCCTCCGAGAGGCCTTCCCAATACTGTCCTCCCTGGCACCTACAGTTTTACCTCTGCAGAGCACACAGCGTCATCTGAAGGCATCTGTATTTAGGTCCTCGTTCCTTGTGTGCCTCCTCTGCAGAATGCCAGCTCCCTGAGGGAAGGGAGCTTAGGATGGTGCCTGGTACATGACAGAGCCTCAGTAAATGTTTTGGGTGACTGGCCGAAGGAATGATGGCCTCTCTCTCTCTCACCATCCCTGGGCCTTACTGTCAAGGGGAGTAATCGCTGTACCTGTTTCAGGCTACACAGTATGGAAAGCACTGAGCTTGGTGGAATAAATTAATCCTCTTTTAAGTCAAGGAAACCCTAGGAGAAGGGAGAAGGAGGAGCTGCAGCCCTAACCAGAAGACAGAGCTAAACCCCAGGTGCAGTGGAGGGAAGAAAAGATGCTCATGATCACCTTGACCTTCACCCTTGGCCCAAGACGCAAGGACTGGGTTTTTTCTATGGAAAAAAGATGGGCTGGCAATCAGTCCCCTCGGAGCGCCTACTCTACCTCTACCTCGAACTTGCTCTGTGACCTTGAGCGGGTCACTCCCCCTGCCTGGGCCTCAGTTTTTGCCTCTGTCAAATGGGAGGAGGGAACCACTAAGGCCCCTCTCAGCTTGCCCAGAGCCTCCCAAAGTGCTGCCAGGAGGAGACAAGGATAAAGGACAGTAGTGAGTGCCAGGAGAGGAACTCGCCCCTCCCCCCAGGACTTCCCCAAGCCCAACCTCCAGCCTTGGGCAAGCCCACTCGGCAGACGTGCACAGGAAGTGTAGACACCAGACCGGGACAACCAAAGACCAGCCTGAGGTGGACAGTCCTGAACCCCGCAGAACAGCCGCCTCCTTAAATTGCAGGGTGTATGTTTTGAAGGCGAAGGCAGCGAGGGAGGAGCCTGAAGCCGGAGGCGGGCTTCAGAGTCCAGGCCAGGGCAGGAGTGGGGGGTGGGGGGAAGAGGGATATGCACTGGAGGGGAGGAGGGGTAGGGATCAGAAAAGGTCAAAGTCCAGAAGGAAAACTTCAGCGGCAAGAGGACACTTATCCAAAGCTCCGCTTCCAACTTCAAAGGACTTGGTGTCAAGAGTCCAGAGTCCCGAGTTCGAGACCCAGCTCTGACGCTAATGCACTGGGCAAGTCGTCACAACTTGGGCCTCAGTCTCCCCATTTTCATAATGAAAGGGGGACGAGGCGAGCTAGAGCTCAGGATCCCTACAGTCCGATCCTAATCTCCAGTTCAGGCGGGCTCAGCTGCCCCCAGCATCCCGAGGAGACAACTTTTATTCTACTCGTTCTACACGATGGCAGGGAAACTGAGGCACGCGCTGGGGGGTAGGGCCCGGCAGCGCAGGGCTGCCTGGGCCCTCGCCCCGGCGTGGAGGGGGCGGTGCTGGGAACGCGAGGGACCCCACGGGGTGCTGGGAGCCGCCCCCGGGCAGCCTCACCTTCCGCACGCGCTTCTTCCGGATGCTCTCCACGGCGAACACCTGCTCGCCGATGGCTGACAGCTCCATGCGGGGCGGCGGGCGAGCGGGCCCGGGGCCGGGCCGGGCCGGGGGCGGAGCTGCGGGGCCGGGCTGCGGCACGCGATGCTGGGGCCAGCGGGGTCCCCGTCACCCTCGGCCGGGCGCGCACGCGCACGCGCACGCGCGCACACCCCCTCGCGCTCCCTCACGCCGCCGACGTTCCATTTTTGAACCTGCGCAACGTTTTCCTCGTCGCCGGCGAGCGAGCGCGCGCGGGGAGGAGGCGGAGCGGGAGCGCGCGGGCCGGCCAGCCGCGGGGCCCGGCTCGCGCCCCGCGGGCCAGCCCCGCCCCCGCAGGGCCCCGCCCCCAGCCCCGCCCCCGGGGAGGGATCGGACCGCGCGCAGCGAGCCGCCGGGCGGCGGGACTTATTTGGCGCGGGGCCGGTCGGTGCGGGGTGGGCGCTCGCGCGACCCCTCTTACCGCCCGGCGCCGGGCGGGACGTGATCTCTAACACCGAGACGCGATTCCTTAAAACCCTCCCGGGGCCTCCGGATGAGAAAACAGATGAGATGAGATGAGAGAACAGAGGCTCAGAGTGCGGGGGAGTCCCTTGCCCCCATGGAGACGCGCGCTGGAGCGCGGACCCTCGGGCTGCAGGAGGTCGGGACCGAAAGGGGCGTCGGGGGGGCCGCAGGACCGCGGTCTCTCCGGGCCTGTCCGGCCTTGCCCCGGAGCGGCGTGCTTTGGCCGGTGCCGAGCAGGTGCCTCCGCGTCCATCCATCGGCCCATCCGGCCACCCGACCCTAGACGGCTGTGCCGAGACGCGGGTCGGACGGGCCCTGCCTCGGGGGCGCTCGGGGGCTCCCGGCGGCAGCTCGCGGCTGGTGCAGCCAAGAGGCCCGCGGGGCCCTGCTTGCTGCGGCGCCGTCCCAGGCGGTCCCCGGTACATGGAGGCGCTCAGCTGTCTGTGGAATGAATGGATCCCGAGGTCCGAGACGAACTCGTTACCCCCCACCCAGCCCAACAACCTTCCGTTTTCGCTGCAGCGCCTCCATTCCTCGCCAGGAGCCCGGAGTCGTCCTTGCCCCTTCAGGCGTGAATCCCAGGTGCCCGCGCTCTGACCTCGAGGGGACTCGGGTGCTGCCCCCTCCCCCGGCTCCACACCCGCGGACCGGGGTTATCCCCTCTCTTCTCTGGACCACCTTCCCACGGAGCTGCCATCCCTTCCGATCTGAGCCCACAGTGTCCATGTGCACCAGATCTGACTGGGTCTCCCTGTGCTTAAAACCCTTCCATCGCTCCCTAGTCCCCTCAGAATAAAATTCAAACGCCTCCTCTGGCACACAGAAAAAGAGAATAATAGATTCAAACTGGACTTTTTCAAGAGCAACGGAAGCCAAAGAGAAAACAACCTTCATCCTACCTTTGAGGGTATGAGGTACATATTGTATATATCCAGAACGAGGATGAAGTCTTGGCATTTACAAATACAAAAGCCATAAGTGTGTCACTAGCAGACCCTCCCTAAGGGAAATTCTAAAGGAGGAATTTCGTGCAGGGAGAAGGTGATTCCAGACAGAGATCTGATGCAATAGGGAATAAGAACAATGAAGCACATTGATAGGATAAAACGATAGCAATGTCTTCTGGATAAAAATAGAATTAAAACAGACAACAGAGATGGCATGTAACTTGCAGGTGGAGTTAAGTGTTCTAAGATTCTTACATTCTTCAGGAGGAAAGTGAAGATAAAGATCAAAGAATTTGATGTGTTAAGAATCCGAGTTGTCATTACTGAGATAAACACTATAGGAATAGAAATACAGTGTATATTTATCCAAATTATTAGAGGGGGAAATAGAATGGGAAAATGAACCAAAACAATCCTAAACTAGTCAAGAATGGAGAGAAAAATACATACAAGACAGGTGGGACAAACAGATGATAGATGTAATTTTAAATGTTCTATCACTCAGTAAATGCAAGTGGGCTAAATGTTGTAGCTAAAATACAAAGACAATAAGACTGCATAAATTGCTAGATGCAATGTACGAGAGACATAAGGATACTGAAAGGTCAAAAGTAAACACACAGGGAAAAATGCCATGCAAATGCTAACCAAAAGAAGACAGAGCAGTTATTTTAATATCGAGAAAATACATCACTGAGATGAATAAGGACACTTCATAATGGAAAGGGTCTAACCAGAAAAATAAGCAATTTCAGATTTGTATTCAAATATTATAGCCTTAAAAATATAAGAAACATGAAGAAGGGAAGTCAACCAGAAGCTAGACAAACCCACAACTAAGGAGATTTTAACACACATCCTTCTGTAGTCAGCAGGACAAGGTGAAAAATATCCAAGACGGATATAGGAGATTTGAACATGATTAATACACTTAACTTGTGGATGAGAGGTACCTATAGAAATCTAGAAGAAACTTAGCTTATTCTTTAGTCTTTTTGCCTCAGTGTAACCATTAGAAAGCATTCAGAAATTCTACTGCAGGACAAACAGCAGCCTAGCCCATCCCACCTAGGCAAATCTCCTTCAGATACAAGATCAGGACAGCCCAAACGACCACCCTACCTTTGGTCAAGGAATTTGTGAATTGCAAATGTCTAACAAGTCTCTTGCAGGAATCACTCCTCCCCAGGGCTAACCTACTTGACACAAAGAAGCCCCACTATGGCAGCAATCATGTGACTAACCCACCCATCTGCCCACTCTCCATCACCTGACATTATCAGTACCTGCGCTTGTCTGCTCCTTTGTGATGACGTGGAAGCAGACCACCACCCAATCACCTTAATGATCCTCCCCCGTCTAGGGCAATGGTTAAAAGAACTCAACCACAAGCAACCAGGGCCATTGCCTTGCTAGAGTCTGGTATGGCCATGTGCTCTTTGAGCCATGGCTGTCGCCATGCTTCCTGGCTTTGGCCCCCTCCTCCGTCATGGGGAGGTGAATCTTCACTCTTCCTTTTCTTTCTCTCTCTAATTTACTTCTAAATAAACTTTTCTTTCTTAACCTTTTTGTGTGTCTCAATTCTTTGCATTTACTCGGATCGCTGGGTTCCCAGCGCGCACCTCCGACTTGCCAGCCCCGGCAGTGCTGCGCACCTCGCCTCACCTCTCCACCTTCACCAGGTCTCTCCGTATCCTAACAGTGGACTTTTATAGAACATTGTCCGCAACAGTAGAATGCTCTCCAAGACATACAGAAACAGTTAATCTCAAGAAATTTCAAAGCCTGAAATAATAGCACATTCTCTGATCACAACACATATAAGCCAGAGATCAGTAACAAAAAGGTAACTTCAAAAGCCCCACATGGCCCAGGCACGGTGGCTCACGCCTATAGTCCTTGAGCTTTGGGAGGCTGAGGCAAGGAATTCAAGACCAGCCTGGGCAACTTGGTGAGACCTCGTCTCTACAATAAATCAAAAAATTCGCTGGGCATGATGGCATATGCCTGTAATTCCCTCTACTTGGAAGGTTGAAGCAGAAGGATCACCTGAACCCAGCAGGTTCGAAGTTGCCATGGCCGTAAGTGTGCCACTGCAATCCAACCTGGGCAAGAGTGAGACTCCAACCCAAAAATAAAAAAAAATTTAAAAAAGGAAGGCAAGAACAAAGGCAAGGGAGAAAATAATGAAACAGGATCAGCAAAAATCAAAATTATTTCTCTGAAAAGACTAATAATATGGACAACCCCCCTGGTGACATTGATCAAGAAAAAAAAATCAACTAACATCAGGAATGAAAAGCTAAAAAGAATCTGCTGACTTTTTTTTATGAGTCAGGGTCTCTGTCTCCCTGGCTGGAGTGCTGTGGCACTATCATGGCTCACTGCAGCCTCCATCTCCTGGGCTCAGGAGATCCTTCTGCCTCAGCCTCCCAAGGAACTGGGACTACAGGCACCTGCCACCACGCCTGGCTAATTTTTTTATTTTTTTATAGAGACAAAGTCTCACTAGGCTGGGTCGAACTCCTGGGCTCAAGTGATACTCCTGCCTCGGCCTCCCAAAGTGCTGGGATTACAGACATGAGCCACAACACTCAGCCAGAAAGCGTGTTTTTAAATGTTCATTGCAAAAATATTTGTAATAACCTGAAACTATCTAGGAATATAGGGCTAAAATAAAATAAATAACCTGAAACTGGTAACAGCCCCTACAATAAAAACATCCAGTAGGCTGGGCAAGTAAAGTCTGCAATATTCATTCACTGGATTAGCAACCAGATTGAAATGGGATAAACTTCAGTGACAGACATCAATTCGTATGAATCTTTCAAAATAGCGTTGAACAAAGGAAATATGATTGCAAACACTGTGGTGCCGCTTGTATACAGCTCAAAACCAGGCAACGCTAAACACTTATGTTGTATAGGGATGCTTGTGCAGATGATAAAACCAAAGAGAAACAAGGAAATGATTATTATAGCAGAGATCAGAATTGAGATTTCCTTGTGGGGAAAGGGGAGAATAAATGCAGAGGGACAAGCAGCTCTGGCCACATGCCCTTTCTTAATCTGGAGGTTGATTGTCAGGGTGTTAGAATTATTCGTTTTCTTTAAATGTTTGTATGTTTCACACCTTCTTATGTATGTAGCAGATGTCACCATACTAAAATTAAATTGAAAAGAAATGGTTCTGAAATTGTAGTTAAGGACTAGCTTCCATAGGGCATTTTAGGCTGTGTTAAAGATTTTTGTCTTTACTCTAAAAGTACCAGATAGTTGAGGGAAAACTGCATCTAAAAGATATATATTAAGATTAATGAGGGGAAAAGGACTCGAAAGATAATTCAGGATAGAGAGGATAACTTTGGGGTGAAAATGCCTCAGAGATATTTGGGGATATAACACATCCATAAAACAAGAACATGATCCTCTGGGAAAACAGAATCAGGAAGCAAGAAAGAATTTTTGGACATTAAAATGTTGCTGGAATGTTAAAAATTAATAGAAGAGTTAGTGGATTCTGAAACTTAGAACAAAAAGAGCATGTGAAAAAAAAAGACAAGAGATACAAAGGATCTATCCAGAAGGGCCAATATCTGCCGTCAGGAGTTCCAGAAAGAGAAGGTGGGGGAGCAAAGGGGGAAAATGACCAAATAGCAAAGGATTTCCCAGAGCTGATGACAGACACAGCCATCATCTTGAAAGGATCATCAAGCAATGAGTAGCGTGGGTTTTTTAAAGACTAACACCAATTCACACTAAGAAATAAAACATCCGAGATGAAAAGAACATTAATTTAAAAGTTTCCTGTTTTTGAAAAATCACCCAAAAAGAAGCATAAATCAGTCTAGCATCAGCCATAACCGAGGCCAGCCGGCAGCAGAGCAAAGTCTTCAAATTCTAAAGGAAAGTTATTCTGAACATAAAATTCTGTACCTTCTGGGCTGGTTAAAAATGCTCTGTGTAAAGCCGGGCTCGGTGGCTCAGCCTGTAATCCCGCGCCTTTGGGAGGCTGAGGTGAGTGGATTGCCTGAGCCCGCGGGTTCGAGACCTGCCTGGGCCGCGAGACCTCATCTCTACAATACAAAAAAATCAGCCGGGCGTGGTAGCGCATGCCTGTAATTCCGGTTACTTGGAAGGCTGAGGTGGAAGGATCGCCGGAGCCCAGCAGGTCGAGGCTGCAGTGGCCGGGAGCAGCCACTGCACTCCAGTCTGGGTGACAGAGTGAGACTCCAACTCAAAAAAAAAAAAATGCTCTGTGTAAAACAGAAAAACAAACACCACGTGTTCTCACTTATATGCAGGAGCTAAATGGCCACAAAGATGGACATCATAGACGCTGGGGACTCTAAAGGGGGGGGGGCTAAGGTTCAGAAGCTACCTATTGGTTATAATGTGCACTCTCTGGGAAATGGGTAACCCAAAGCCCAGTCCCCACCATAATGCAATATGCCCATGTAACAAACATGCACTTGTACCCCTGAATCTAAAATAAAAATTATTAAATGCTCTGTGTAACAGAAAGTATGACTTACAGCATACTAAACGAACAGGAGGCTATTTTTCTCATGTAATAAGACATCTGCTCTCTTGGGGAAGGAAGCATTACTTGCTTGTTCAGTGAATCAGAGGCATTGTTAGCACTAGCTTCTACGTGATTCCACCTTGTATTTTTTGCTACATGGCCACAAGGTAATTGCTAGAGCTGCCCCACACATAGAAGAGATTCTGTCAGCTGGGCTTGGTGGCTCAGCCTGTAATCCCGCGCCTTTGGGAGGCTGAGGTGAGTAGATTGCCTGAGCCCACGGGTTCGAGACCCGCCTGGGCAACTTGGCGAGACCTCATCTCTACAATAAATCAAAATGAGCCGGGCGTGGTAGGGCACACCTGTAGTTCCAGCTACTTGGAAGACTGAGGCAGAAGGATCTTTGGAGCCCAGCAAGTCGAGGCTGTGGTGGCCGGGAGCGCCCACTGCACTCCAGTCTGGGTGACAGAGTGAGACTCCAACTCAAAAAAAAAAAAAAAAGAAGAAGAGATTCTGTCAGCAAGAAAGAAGTAGGAAACGGATATTGGTAGGCAACTAGCAGGTTAACTTCACTAGTCAAAAGCAAATGTGAGGGCTAAATTAAGCATTTTCAGACATATTAGAGCTCTGAAAATTCACCTTATGAACACCCTTTGTCAGGAAATTATTTGAGAATTCACTTCAGCAAGAATGGCAATGTACTTAAGGTAAATAATGCTACCTGTGGGAACACACACACACACACTATCTCAGTAGTTAAATACACTGAAAGTTTATTTCTCTTTTCTTTTTTTTAGCTAGGGTCTCTGTTGCCCGGGCTCGAGTGCAGTAACATGATTACAACTCACTGCAGCCTCCAACTCCTGGTCCCAAGTGGCTGGGACTACAGGCTCATGCCGCTACACTCAGTTAAGTTTTTTATTTTCTGTAGAGATGAAGTCTCACTATGTTGTCCAGGCTAGTCTCGAATTCCTGGGCTCAAGCGATCCTCCCATCTCAGCCTCTCAGAGTGCTGGGATTACAGGCATGGGCCACTGTGTCCAGCCTAAAAGTTTATTCTTGACCACCTAGAGTCCAGTGCAGGTTAGTGGGTGCTCCACACAGTCATTCAGGACCTCGGGAACATTCAGCTGGTAGACAAGGGGAAGAAAAGAGTAAAGAAGGCATACCATTTCTCTGGGGGACACATACCTTCCAGGCACACATCATTGGCAAGAACTAGTCTTGTGACCCAAACTGGGCACAAGGACTTGGGTAATCTACCATTGTAGCTTGGAAGCAGAGCAGCTCATAGACTTTGATGAGCACCAGCAGTCTCTGTAAGAGGTAGAAACCAAGAGGAAGACGTAGGAAATAAGAATCAAAGGGACTTATCTGGGAGTACAAGGAAACGAAATCTCAGGAACACACCTCTTGCAACAACCTGGAAATCAGTTTTCACGTCTCAAGAGTAGAAACCTTGGTGTGGAATCTAGGTTGTGTATGGTAACTTTTTAAGAAAATGTCAAACTGTTTCCTAAAGTAGATGTATTATTTGGCCTTCCCACCCAACTGAGCATTTCAGTTGTTCTACATCTACTTGATATGTCAATTTTCAATTTTAACCATTTATGGCACATGTACTGACAGAATGTAGAAGATATGCATTTCTCTCAGGACTAATGATTCTGAGCATCTTTGCCATTCATTTATCCTCTTTGATGACATATGTTTTCAAAAGTGGCCATTTAAAAAATCATGTTTTTTGTTTTCTTATTCTTGAGTTATAAGGATTCTTTATATATTCTTTGTAGAAGTCCTTTATCAGAACTGTTTTGCAAATATTTTCTCCAAGACTCTGGCTTGGCTTTTAATTTTCTTCACAATGTCTTTCAAAAAACAAATCTTTTTGCTGGGCTCAGTGACTCACCCTGTAATCCCCAGCACTTTGGAAGGCCAAGGCGAGTGGATTGCCTGAGTCTAGGGATTCGAGACCAGCCTGGGCAACTTGGCGAGACCTCCTCTCTACAATAAATTTTTTAAAATAGCCAGGCATGGTAAAGCACACCTGTAATTCTGGCTACTTGGAAGGCTGAGGTGGAAGGATCGCTGGAGCCCAGTTGGTTGACGCTGGAGTGGCCGTGAGTGTGCCACTGCCCTCCAGGGTGGGCGACAGAGTGAGACTCCAACTAAAAAAAAATCTTATATATTGAGGGATACAATCCATTTTGAGTTAATAGTATATATTTCGTGAGCTGAGAGTCAAGTTTCATTTTCTTCCCATATGATTAATCAATTGTTCCAACACCTTTTATTGAAAATATTATCCTTTTCTCACTGAATTTCCTTAGCACATTTACCCAAAGTCAATTGCCCTTATATGTATGGATGGATCTATTTTCAAACTCCCAATCCCGTTCCCTTAATCTGTCTATTCTCCTGTCAGTACCACCCTTTCTTGATTATAGCAGCTTTAAAATAAGTCTTCAAATCAGGTAGTTTAAGTCTTCCAACTTTGTTTTTGTTTCTCTCAAAATTATTTTGACTTTTCTAGGTCCTTTGTACTTCCATATAAAATTTAAAATCAGACCGGGCACTGTGGCTCACGCCTATAATCCCAGCACTTTGGGAGGCAGAGGCTACAGGATTGCCTGAGCTCAGGGGATCGTGGCCAGCCTGAGCAACATGGCAAGACCTTGTCTCTGCAATAAATAAAAAACTTAGCAGGGCATGATGGCACACGCCTAGAGTTTCAGCTACTTGGAAGGCTGAGGTCAAAGGATTGCCTGAGCCCAGCAGGTCAGGACTGCAGTGGCTGTGAGCAGCATGCCACTGCACTCCAGCCTGGGCGACAGAGTGAGACTCTGACTCAAAAAAAATTTTTTTTTTTTTTTAAATCAGCTTGTCAATTTCTACCAAACATTTTTATTGGGATTATATTTTGAATCTATAGATCAATTTGGAAACAATTTACATCTCAGCAATATTGAATTCTCCAACTTATGGAAACATGATCTCTCTCCATTATTTAGAGTTTGTTTAATTTCTTTTAGCAGTGTTCTGTAGTTTTGGGGGTATAATTGCTGCCGCACATTCTCATCAGTTATTCCCAAAATGTTTCATTGCCATTATGTGTTTTTGAAATTTCAGTTTTTATTATTCATGACTAAAACTGTTAGCATTTACATCAGTTCCATCCACTTTTCTACACAGATGGTAATATCTGTGAATAAAAACAGTTTTTGTTCATTTCCTATCTGTAGGCCTTTCTTCCTTTTTCTTGCCTTATTGCACTGGCTAAGACCTCCAGTTGAATAGAAATATTGAGAGTGAACATTCTTGCTTTTTTCCTGATCTTAGGGTGAAAGCACTCAGATTTTTACCAGTACTTATGACATTAGCTATATATTTTTTGTAGACAGTCATTATTAGACTGAGAAAGTTTCCTTCTAGTCCTAATTTCCTGAGAGTTTTCGTTATTAATTGCAGATTGAATTTTTCTTTATCTTTTCTTTTCTTTTTTTTTTTTTTGATTTGGAGTCTCACTCCATCGCCCAAACTGGAGTGCAGTGGCACACTCACGGTCACCCCAGCATCGACCTGCTGGGTTCAGGTGATCCCTCCACCTCAGCCTTCCAAGGAGCCGGAACTACAGGCGTGCGTTACCACACCCGGCTAATTTTTTATTTATTGTAGAGACGAGGTCTCACCAAGTTGCTCGGGCTGGTCTCAAACCTGCAGGCTCAGGCAATCCACTCTCCTCGGTCTCCAAAAGTGCTGGGAATACAGGCTGAGACACTGAGCCTGGCCTGAATTTTTCAAGTGCTTTTTCCACACTTGGGATGACCTTATAGTTTTTTTTCTGTTTGGTTAATTATTGTGGGAAATGAACATTTGATTTTTAAAATCAATAATAAAGTTAAATCTATAATCAAGTTTGATTATTTATTTATTTATTTATTTTTGAGTCGGATTCTCACTCCATCGCCCAGACTGGAGTGCAGTGGCATGCTTCTGGCCACCGCAGTCTTGACCTGCTGGGCTCCAGCGATCCTTCCGCCTCAGCCTTCCAAGTAGCTGGAACTACAGGCGAGCGCTACCACGCTCGGCTAATTGTTGATTTATTGTAGAGATGAGGTCTCACCAAGTAGCCTGGGCAGGTCTTGAACACACGAGCTCAGGCAATCCACTCACCTTGGCCTCCCAAAGCGCTGGGATTACAGGCTGAGCCACTGAGCCCAGCCTCAAGTTTGATTTTTAAACATTACAAAAATGTAATTAACATTCAGGTTGAAAGGGCCCTGCAGCACAATGGATAAAAATAGCCCCACACTAAGACACAGGGTTATTGAAATTTCAGAACAATAGAAACAAAGAGAAAATCCTATAAATTTCCAAAAAGAAAACAATGGATCATATACAAAAATGACGACCCAGAATGGCTTCCACATCAACAGTGGAAGCAGGAAGACAATAGAGGGGTGCCTTACAATTCCTGAAAGAAAATTATTTTCAATCTAGAATTCCATACCTAACCAAGCAGCACAATGGAGCGTGAGGGAGAACACAAAAGCATTTCAGACACACAAGAGCTCCAAAAATGTTTTTCCCATCCACCATTTATCAGGATGCTACTGAAGGATTTTTGCCATCAAAAATTCCTCTTTTTGCCACCAAAAAGAGGGACTAGAACAAATAAAAGGAAGCCACAAGAGCCAGGGGAACAAAAGGAGAGAATTGATGATTTCCCGAACAACAGGTGTACCCCAGGTGCGGAGAGCAGCCTGTTCAGACTGAAGCAAGTTAGACGCCACCAGGAGAGTCTTCAAGAAGATGAAATGATCAGAACAGCTGATGTACCCGAATGGGCTAAGGTGGTTTAGACAAATGGCAGGGTGCCTGAGGTTGAATTGATAACAAGCACATTTTTTAAAATGAAGCAAAATAAAAGACAAGTAGAAAGTCCGGAGGGCGGGAGGGAGGTCATTTTGAGAAAGTGAATGCAGTCAGAGTGCACCAACAGGACGCCACATGGCCCAGTATGAGGAGCATCTACAAAGCCTTCATGATACGACACTGGATACTGCCCTAACCAGAAGCACAATGTCATTTCACCGGGAGAAGGAGGGAAGGGAGGCGCGCCGTAGAGAAGAACGGGCTTCTCCCCTCTGTAGTCGCCCCCAACAGGCAGTGTCAAGTACTGCAAGGTTCAGAAGGCGCCCCAAAGCACGCAATTTTCAGATATGGACGCTTCCATCAAATCACCAGCTGAAAGAACAGAAACAGGCCGGGCGCGGTGGCTCAAACCTGTAATCCCAGCACTTTGGGAGACCGAGGCGAGAGGATTGCCTGAGCTCAGGGGCTCTAGAGCAGCCTGGGCAACTTGGAGACACCTCGTCTCTACAATAAATAAAAAAAAATAAAATAAAAGCCGGGTATGGTAGTACACGCCTGTAGTTCCAGCTACTCGGAAGGCTGAAGTGGAAGGATCACCTGAGCCCAGCAGGTAAAGGTTATGGTGGCGGTCAGCGTGCCACTGCACTCCAGCCTGAGCTACAGAGTGAGACTCTTGACTCAAAAAAAAAAAAAGAAATAACTGAAACAGTCGCCTCTGGAAATATGTATGGGAGGGGAGGGAGCTGCCAAACTAATATAAATTACATGTACTATAATAAAATGTGCACACACATATATAAATGATACAGGTGTAATTTTGATAAAAAGTAAACACCGGAAAAAGGTCCCCTCAATATCACTTCTAAGGCAAGGCAGTGGGCAGGGAGGCTGGGGAACCCCTTTGCAGTAGAACCAAGGTGAGGGGACTAGTCAGGAGGCCCCTGCCACTGCCCATTGAGGACAGGACTATGGCCTAGACGAGGAACCAGCAGCAGAAGGGAGAGAGGTGACCGGATGAGAGAGAGAGGAAGGAGGTGGTGGACGCCGAGGTATGGGAGAGGGTGGTGCCATTCACTGAGCTAGGCCTTCTTCTTCGAAGGGGGAACACAGAGCCCCTGGTCTCCCGGCCTCGCCTCCTCCCCAGTGCCGGCTTCATGGGTGGGCTGTCACATAGGGCTTGGCTCCTCAAAGAGCCCTGTGCATGGCTTAATAATGCTCTGCTGTCTTGAAATTCGTGACAGTTGTGGAGCAAGGGCCCTGTGTTTTCATTCTGGAGCCCCACCCATTAGGCAGCCAATCCTGCCACCCCCTATGTCTCTACCCACATCTGACGTACCTTGCCTGCCCAGGCTCCAGAATCTTTTTTTTTTTTTTGAGTTGGAGTCTCACGCCGTCGCCCAGACTGGAGTGTAGTGGCCTCTCCCAGCCACCGCAGCCGCGACCTGCTGGGCTCCGGAGATCCTTCCACCTCAGCCTTCCAAGTAGCTGGAACTACAGACGCACGCTACCACACACAGCTAATTTTTTGTTTTATTGTAGAGATGAGATCTCCCCAAGTTGCCCAGGTGGGTCTCAAACCCACGGACTCAGGCAATCCACTCACCTCAGCCTCCCAAGGTGCGGGATTACAGGCTGAGCCACCGAGTCCGGCTAGGCTCCAGAATCTTGTGTGGAGCTTTTAAAAACTCAGATTCTCGGGCCTCCCGCCTCCACTCCTATCTGGGTTCCTGATCTCAAGGACTGTTACCACCATCCTCTAAGTGTCTTAACCCTTCTGTAATCCAAGACTGGGAGCCAGTCAGAAATGCAGATTCCCAGGCTCTGCTCCACACCCACCGGGTCAGAACCTGTGGTTTGACAAGATCCCAGGGTACTCATGTCTGTGAGAAGCACTGTCTTAGGCTCTGCCAGAGGAACGTTCTAGACTCTCTTCTTTTCCCTGACTCAGCAGGTCACGAGGTGGCATGAATTCCACACTAGAAACACTTCACACCCCTGGCAACGGCCCCTGGCTCCACCTGGAAGTCCTGCAGCCTTCTCAGGCAGAGCATGCCCGACCCCAAGCGCCTTGCCCTCCTCTTCTTTGAACCACCCTCTCCATCCCCCTCTTACTCTTCCTCTCCTCCCCCACCCCAGTCCCTTTCCTCCTTACCCCCTCCCCTTTCTCAAGTACCTGGCCAGGTGAACAGATACCCAAGGAGTGTTCCAGCTGCCCCTCTGACTCACCTCCCACTCCACTCTCAATTCCGTTCCTTCTCCCAGCCCCTGTGGCCGCCGCTACCACCACCACCCTCCCTCCAAGACGCAGCCACCAGTGTGTGTCACTGCAGCCACTCCTCCATCGAGCACTTGCAGCCCAGTGGCCACATCACCCCCTACTAACAGCCCTCAGAGGTCTCAGCTCAGGACCTGTAACTTTGCATACGCTGTTCCTTTCCCAGGCCCACCTCCCCACCCTTCTCTGCTTACTAAGCACCTCCACCAATCACTCTCCTTTCCATCTTTCAAGGTGAAGCTCAAGCATCTCCTCCTCCATCGCCTCCCCTGGCTGACCCTCTCACCCTGCCCTCAGCAAAACCCCTAGGCTTCCCTCAGCCACAGCCCCGATCTGCTCTTCCAGGACCAGGAAACATGCCTGATTCATCTCACTGTCCTGGGACCCTGCCTGGGGGCCAGGAACGCAAGAGAGGTCCTGTGTTTGTTGAGTGAATAAATAAAGACCCAGTGGGAGGCTGATCTTCAACAAGGCACGGGGGACGGGGTTGGGCCGAGATGAGGTTACACAGCAGCAAGTGGACAGGCTGTTGGAAGGCCAGCCCAACCGGGCACAGTGGTTTGTGCCTTTAGTCCCAGCTACACAGGAGGCTGAGGTGGGAGGATCGATTGAGCCAGAGAGGTCAAGTCCAGGAGGCAATATAGGGAGATCCTGTCTCTAAAAACAAAATGATAAAATGAAAAGGGGGCTGACCCCGGTTGAATAAAAATTCCAGAGGGATGGCAATAAGATGCCAGGTGCCCAGTTCTCACCTAGAGCCCTGGAGAACAGCGGGACTCGCTCTGACCACCAGGTGGCGCCAGCCCCCCAGCGCAGTCCCCAACTTCCCTGGGTGCGGGATGGCTGGAGCCCCGAAGAAGCCAGGGCCAGAAGCTGCGGGACCCGCCGCAGGCCCTCAAGGGGGCCCGTCCCATCTGCTTTCCTGGACCCGAGAGCCCACCGTGGGCATCTGCTCCTGGCACAGGGCGGAGCACCTTGGACGACGGGAGTGTCCCGAGGAAAATGGAAGTGAACGTGAGCGTCTTGCCCAAAGCCCCGCGGCCACGAGGGAGGGAGCCAGCCACGCCCACACCGGCAGGTGTATCGCATCCCGTTAGAAGACGCCTCACCACCGGGCCTGTGCTGCGGCTGCCGGAGCCAGGATGGAGTCCAGACAGTCCCGTTGCAAACAGACCCAGACCGAAGCACCGGACTCCCTAGCCTCAGAATCCCTCGTGTTACAGATGAGTAAACTGAGGACCAGAGAGGGGAAGAGCTTGCCAGGGGTTCCACCCCTGGGGTGGAGCAGAACCAAGATGTGAGTTCCCACCCGGCGACTCCGAGGTCAGCGCCCCTCTGTGATGACTCTTGTCCCTTCTCGTCCAAGGAGTCCTGGCCTGTTCCCGTGGGAGGCCCCTCCTAGGACCCTCTCTGCACTGCCCGGCTCTCTCCCCTCCTTGCACAAGACCCAAGCCCTCCCCTACAGCCCCTGTCTAACGCCCTCCACGAGGATTTCCACCAGGGAGTGGAGATCCTCACCCCACCCCACCCCCAGCAGATGGGGCTGGAGGGGCAGGTGCATGAGAGGCGCCAGACAGAGAGGAAGGGACAGGCATGGGCAGGCATGTCCTTCCCTGGTCCGCCTGTGGTCCTCAGGTGCAGCCCTCCAGTCCCACCCACCTGTGTTTGGGACCCAAGGGCCAGTGGCAGGGTTGACAGTCACTTCCTCCTGCCCTAGCCCACCTGCTCTCGCCCCTCAGCAAGCCCTGGCCTCTGCTCCTTCCCTGGGACACCCCATGGTTATCTGTCTCTTCTCCGGGCATCTCTCCTTTCCTTCTCTGTCTCAGCCTCGCCTTCTCTGAGCTGGGCCTGAGGCAGCCTCCAAGCTTCCCACTGCCACAGCCTCCTCATTGGGGGCTTCCTCGACCTCTCCTCAGTCCATAGCTGGGAAAACCAAGGCCTCTAATCTGGGGGCTACTCAGCGACATGGCTGGGGCTGGGTCACGTGTGTATCTCCAAGGCCTAGCACTGAGCCAGTGGCTGGGTAAATACAATACTGGCAGGTGGGGTCAGCTGGGCCAGAACCTGGCTCTCTAGTTACGTGCTGGGCAGTCTGGAGCAAGCCCCTCAACCTCTCTGAGCTCCATTTTCTCACTTGTAAAACCAGGGAAAATGAGGCCTACTTCAATGAGAATTGACAAGACAACGTATGCAAAATAAATATCACAGTATAAGGTAGTTATTCACTCATTAAGTAAATATTGGTTGAACATCTTTTTTTTATTTTTGAGTTGGAGTCTCACTCTGTCACCCAGACCGGAGTGAAGTGGCCGCTCCTGGCCTCCGCAGCCTCAACCTGCTGGGCTCCTGTGATTCTTCCGCCTCAGTCTTCCGAGTAGCCGGAACTATAGGTGCGTGTTACCATGCCTGGCTAATTTTTTTTTTTTTTTTTTTGAGTCGGAGTCTCACTCTGTCGCCCAGACTGGAGTGCAGTGGCCGCTCCCAGCCACCGCAGCCTCGACCTGCTGGGCTCCGGCGATCCTTCCGCCTCAGCCTTCCAAGTAGCCAGAATTACAGGCGCGCGCTACCACGCCCAGCTGATATTTTGATTTATTGTAGAGATGAGGTCTCGCTGCCCAGGCGGGTCTCAAACCCGCGGGCTCAGGCAATCCACTCACCTCAGCCTCCCAAAGGCGCGGGATTACAAACTGAGCCACCGAGCCCGGCATTTTTTTCTTATTGCAGAGACGAGGTCTTGCAAGTTGCCCGGATGGGTCTCGAACCCACAGGCTCAGACAATCCACTTGCCTCGGCCTCCAAAAGTGCTGGGATTACAGGGTGAGCCACCAAGCCTGGCCAAACACCTATTATGTGTCAATATAATTGAGTTCAAAAGAGAAGAAACCCAGTCAGCAGACCCCAGACACCCTGACTCCCATCCTATGCTCTTTGCTGGTGTGTCCCTCCGTTCCATTCAATTCAGAAGAATCGCCTGATTTACCCGGTCATGCATTTCACCACCCTGTTCAAAGCCACTAGCTGCTCCCTGGCACCCAGGGTGTTGGCTTTCAACTCCTGGCTGTGGCACTCCAGGCCCTCTGTGTTCTGGCTCTAGCCTCTTTCTCATAGGGTCTTCCCTTATTTTGTGACACCAGACTCCACTGCAGGCACATGGGCCCGGTTCCCATGCCCAGAACTTCTGGGCTCCCTCACCTCCACGCCATGCTCACACTGTGCCCCTGAGCAGAACAGCTACCACTCTGGTCCCCGCCAAACAAACTCCTATTGGCTTTCCTGGCCCACTTCCCTCCTGTGGCTTCTCTGACAGTCTGGAGCCAGGCTCTGAACCTCAGTTAGCCTCCACACCTGAGCATCTGGTCTCCAAGCCCCAACCTGAGCCCCCATGGCCTTGCTCTATCACTAACCAGGGACTCGGCCAGCCACATGGCACGGGATGGCCTGGCGCTATGTGGTCAGAGTCCAGCCCTGCCACGGTCCCCGGCGGTCACTCACATCCATGGCATCCTAAGGAGGGAACTAGGTGGACTAGGGTGGCGGCCTCTCCTGCCCAGGGCCTGCACCCCTCCAGATAATGAAGCGAGAGCTGGGCCCCTCACCGCCGACAGCCCCTCCCCTGCATGCTCCCCTCCCAAGGTCATGGCATAGGCACCAACTAGGTCCCAGTCTAGGTCGGATTATCCAGACAGGGCACCTGGGCCCAGGCCTTCAGATGGAGGCAGAGAAGGCACCACAGTCCTCCACCGCACCCTCCCACCCCAGGGCTCAGTCTCTTCTGCAAGGTCCCACCAATCTCACCAGCCCCAAATGCCCCTTCTAGTGACAGGGTGCTCTGTCCCTCCCAGGGCATCTTGTCTGCCTCTGATTGTTCGTTCCGAGCTGAACTAGCCGCCCCCACTAGTTCATTCCACCTGCATTGAGCACCTGCTGGATGCTGGTTGATGTGCCGGCTCATCTGAGCTTCACGGCACCTCTATGAGGGGATGAAGGGGATGCCGGGAAACTAGTGAGGAAACTGAGGCTCAGGAGAGGGTGTCACTTGCACAGAACCTCGCCAGCAAGCCGCAGTTGGGCCAGGAGTCCATTTTCCATCCAAGTGACCCAGGAGGCCGTGCTCTCTCTTCCACGGGGCCGGCTGCCTCCGCTTCCAGGACTTGGGGAGGAATATCATTTGGAGGGACAGGACTAGTCTGTCCAGCACCCCAAAGCCTTCAGGAGAGGTCACAGAGCTGGTTGTGGGTCAGGATCACCCATCGGGAGCCAGGGGTGTCCAGGCTAGCTTTGGGGGCTCACCAGAGGAGCCCTGAGCCCCCTCTGCCCCCAGGAGCTGTCTTCTGAGAAGGAAGTATTATTTAACCTACATTGTGTTGGGAGGGGAAACACGGGGTCCTTGGAGCACTGCCAGCCCCCTGCCTTCAGGCTGTTTGGCTGTGTTTGTTTTTTTGGTCTTTTTTTTTCTTCCTTTCTCTTTGGGCTAATTGTTCTCATTAAATCTTTTTGTCCTGTTTTGTTTTTTACGGGGCTGACAATGCTGCCCAGTGCTCAGCGCCGCTTCCTGTGTTTCTGCCCCAGCGCAGGCCTCCGAGGGGGCCTTGCTTCCTGTTGTGAGTGGTCGCCATGGCAACTGGAGGCCTGGTGGTCTCCGTGGGGGGCGGGGAGTGGGGACATCGGTGACATCACCGGGTGAGAAGGCAAGGGTCCGGGGTCGGAGGGAGGGGGTTGCACCGGGACGGGCAGGCAGCCGCGAAGCCTGGTGCATTGCAGAAGGGTGACTCACCGCCTGGGAAGGGGAAGAATGCCCTCACATTCTTTCGGGAGGTAAACAAGGTCAGGGAGTGCGGCTGGGATCCTGTTTACCTGACCCTGGCCCCCCGGGGACCCGAGCTGTACAGGACAACACACTGGAACAGGACCAGCCCAGACTTGGGGGGCCAGGGAACCAAGGGGGAAGGCCAGGGGACAATGAGGGACCTGCAAGTGGGTGCCAGGGACAGAAAGACTCGGATTCAAACTACAGCTCTCTGACTTTGAGCAAGACCCCTGGCCCCCTGAGCCTCAGTTTCCCCTGTTTCTAAAGGGGGATAATCTCCCATGCGATTGTTCTTCAATCCTTTGGGACTGGTTTCGGGGTTCCTGTGGCAGAGGCTATGCCTCTGCATTTCTCTCCACTCTCCACCCACCGAGGGCCTGGGAGGCTGCTACACCTGAGCCACCTAGGGCCATACCGCAGACCTGGAGCCTGGCTCAGGGGCCTGGGAAGGAGGGAGGGGATGGGTGTGCAGCCTGGTGGGGGAGGCGGCACCCCTGGGATCCCAGGGCAGGAGCCTGGATGCAGCTCATCCGCTACCCCACCTGTACCTCCCTTCAGCTTCCCGAGCCCCTCCTATTCCTGGACACCCCCAGAATGACAGTCTCCCCTGCCCATCACAGAGGGTCCAGAGAGGACCCCTCCTGGTGCCAGCAGCCTGTGGCTAGGTCAAACCCTGCAATTCCATGGGATCCTACAAGAACAGCCGCAGAGGAGGGGCTGGAGTTGAGAGGCAGACCCCCGAATCACAACGACAAACCTCACCAAAAGCAAAACGGACAAGCTGTCAACAGGGTGGGGCTGCCTCTCCTCAGCATGTACCCCCACTCGCAGATGCATGTGAAGGCGCTGGGCATGGCCCCCCTGTGGTCCTAGCTGCGTTAGCCACCTGGCCTAGTGGGCAGAATCAGACTGGCTGGCTTCAAGTCTGGCTTTGCCAGCAGCCAAGATCCCCCTCTGAGCCGCAGTTTCCTCATCAGTAAGGCAGAATCTCCCCAGGTTGATGTGAGAGCGAGTGAGTCCCTACACTTAAAGCCCTTAGCACATAGTAGGCCCTCACGCAGGTTAAGCTTGCAGGGATCCCGGGGGTTGAGCCCACAGAGACCCCAGCACCAGGAGGGGTCCTCTGGACCCTCTCTGATGGGGGGGGTCCTCCCCAGCAGGACCCAACCCCCGCTCCCTCATACAGACCAGGACAGGAGTGGTGCCTACCAGATGCCCCATGGTGTTCCCATAAAGGGACCGGACTTGGGTTTCCCTGGACAGGGAATATCCTGTTCTCGCTGGAGGGGGAGGAAGAGGAGCGGGAAGGACACAGCCGCTCTGCATTCCTGGCATTCTTGGCGGCAGCCTGGGTCCAGCTGCCTCTGTGCTGCCGGGGGCACTGGCCTGGCGCCACGCTGGCCCGACGCGGCAGAGCAGCATCCCGCTTGGGGTGTCCCTTGGACTTGGGGTGACAGGGGACCCTCTCAGGCCAGTCCCACCCATCCCAGACTATCACAGAAGGAACTGAACCCCACTCCTGAAAGCTGAGATGGGGGAGGTCTAGGAGAGTCAGTCGACAGGGGAGGGATCTCCGCTTTTAGTTCCACTTTGGAGCTCCCTAGCCCACCTCCTTCCCGTCCCAGGGATGCTCTGGCCAGTGGTGGGTGGGCAGAGGTCTGAAAGGGGAGTGGGGGAGGCAGAAGGCCCCTGGTTTCTAGTCTGTAGTGCCTGGGACAGTCGCTTTCCTTCTCTGGGACTCAATATCTTCCTTTGCAAAATAAGAGGCTTCATCTCCCTTCTTTGGACATCCCCAGCCTTGGTGCATCACAATGTCACGATCATGATATTGCAATCATCCCATTGCAGAGCCTCTTCCCCTGACCAAGGACAGGAGTCCAGCCCTGCTCTGCACTGGCCTGGCCAGGGAGTCACAGTGGCCTCCTGCGTTCTGCAGCGGTGGTCTGCAAGATTCTAACACTTGGGGAGGAGAGGCTGGAAGTGAGATGGTCAGGCTTTGGAGGCCCCTGGCAGGAGTGGCCTGGGGTCCTGGGAGGGAAATGGCATGTCCAAGTTCCCACAGCCAGCCCAGTCGAACCGACTCGGGAACCCATGGATTTGCTTCCACAAACCCACCCAGAAACTGGGTTCATTCTTTTTCATGTTTTTTCTGCAAACGGACCCTGGTTTCAGACCCTGAGAGCCAGAGCACACTGGGAAGGATATGGGAGCTGGTGACCAGAACCTGGCAGCTCCCAAGGACCCAGAGACCTCCTCTCCATGGAGACCACGCCTCTGTCTCTTCCTAGCTGCCCTCTGCACTTGGGGAGCCCGGAGGGATCTCACAGGGCCTGGAAGGGAGAGGCACAGGGGTACTGCACTGGGGCGGGTACATCTGGGGTCAAGCCTGGGGCACCAGTCTTTGGGCTCCCACCCCCTCCCTCTCTCCTCTTCTCTCCTGCAGCTCAAGGACCTCCCAGCTCACCCCTCAGCCCAGTCCTGGAGACCCTCCAGAGCACTGACCGCCCCATTTGTCCCACTCCCCACTTTAGCAGCCTGAGGTGGCTCTGGGACAGAGCAACCTGGGCACAGGTGAGACATGGTCCCCCTCGGGAAGGCACCTGAGAAAGAAAGCGAGAGAAATGGATGAAGACCACACGGAGAGACAGGAAAGGCTCTTTGTCCAAGTCAGAGCCCCGAGAGGCCCCAACCCCTGAACCTCAGTCCCTCCACTGACCATCAAGCATCAAGGGTTAGACCCCCAGTGGTCCCTGGGGACCAGTTCCACTCAGCCCTCTGTGCTCCCAGGATTCTGAGATTCAAGTTTTCGGTTCTGCGACCACCCACCTCCCTCAGGGTATCCTTGAGAGTGTTTGGCAGAGGAAGCCCCACTCTGTCACCTGCCCTTGTCTGGGACTGGTCCCTAGGAGCACAGATCCCATCCAGGGCAGAGCCCTGTCCCCAGCAATCCTCCTTCCCCACCACCTGATTCACCGAAAGGCCAGACATCCCCAAAGCCACTGACCCCACCTTCCCCTGGTGCCTCCCGCCCGCCTGTCTGCCTGTCTGTCTGGCTGGCCATCTGTCTGTCTCTCTGTCTGTCTGAAAGACAGTAGGAGGAAAAGGCTGGAACCCCACCCTGCTGGGTCCACGTGTCCGGGGCATTGTTCAGCCTCCTCTGGGAAATCACCTCAATTGTGAGGCTCGAGGGCCACTGTGTGTGGGCTGGGTGTGTTCGTGAACATGGGGGGCAGGGGGTTGTGTTTGTTCATGCAGGACACAGATGGGGTGTCATGGTCATTTGTGCATGGAGTGCTTGGTTAAATAAATTATGATAAAACGATGCATCGGAATATTATACAGCCATCCAACATGATGGTTTTGAAGAACAGTGATGACATGAGAAATGGTCATAATATAAGACTGTGTAAAAGGAAAAATGCATGCTTAGAAGAAGTTGTTAAAATGATCCACCAAATGCTGGCAACAATGATCTCTGTGTTGTTAAATCAGGAGGAATCTTGTCTTTCCTTTTGACCGTGTTTATTTTCAATGTTTTTAGCAATAGGCACTTGTTAGTTTTAGAATCCGAAAAAGGAGAATACATGTAATTTAAAAATTAGAGATGGATTAGAAAACAAACACGACTTAAAAGAAGATAAACTGGAGGTTAAGGTTCAGAAACTACTTACGGGGTACTCTCTGGGAAATGGGCCACCCGAGACCCAATCCCCACCACTGTACAATGTGTCCAAGTAATGAATACACCCATGTTCCCCTGAATCTAAGCTTTTAAAAAGAAAAGAAACTAATGCCTAATGGAAGATATTAAACTTAAAACTAAGCCAAATGTTTGACTCAAACTAGTAAACATTGAGCACCCACTGTGTGCCAAGGCTTTGCTGATCACCAGGAATGCACAAATGAATGAGATGTAGTTGCTGGCGAGTTCATCATCTATCAGGAGGATGGCACAGTCAGCAATCACAAGGAACGCAGGCATAGGTGGGACATGGTCTCCCTCGGGAAGGCACCTGAGAAAGAAAGCGAGAGAGATGGATGAATCAGGAGGGCTTCAGGGAGGGAGTGACTATTCACTTGGAGGCTAAGGGGAGGGGATGTGGTCCCGGGGGGAAGTATCTGGGGGGGCCCCTCCTTTTGGCTGGGGTGTGGTTTACCTATAGAGCGGGGATGACAAGCAGGGTTCAATCACCAGGAGCCTGGAGTGCCGAGTGGAGAGAGAGTCAGAAGCCAAGTGGGCATTCCTCAAGACAGAGGACTGTGCAGGGACTGGCTAGCCATTCAGTCAATCATTCATTCACTCAATTCAACAACTATTTCTTGAGTACCTACCATGTGCCATGCACTGTCTGGGGATACTGCTGCACAGCTTCCAGTCAGATAGAGGGAAGTCTAGGTGTGGCGGTTCACACCTGTAATCTCGGCACTTTGAGAGGCCAAGGCGGGAGGATTGCTTGAACCCAAGAGTTTGTGACCAGATAGTGAGACCTTGTCTCTGCAAAAAAAAATAAAAATATTAGCCGGGCATAGTGGTGTGGCCTGTAGTGCTAGCTACTGTGGAGACTGAGACCAGAGGATTGCTTGAGTCCAGGAGTTTTAGACTGCGATGAGCTGTGATTGTGCCCCTACACTCCTGCCTGGGCGACACAGTGAGAACTCCCGACTCAGAAAAATAAAATAAAATATAGGAAACTGACAGGAAAGCAATTAAAGAGTAAAATAGATGGAAGAAAGTGCTAGAAGGAAAGGTGAGGCAGTGTGGGGGCTGGGGAGGCCGTGGGTTCAGTTCATGGGGGGGCCTCACAGCCAGCACCATTTGATCAAAGACAAGGAAGCGAAGGAGTGAGCCAGCTGAGGTGGGCAGGCAGAGGGGGCTGGTGCAGGCGGAGTCAGGGTGGAACCCAGAGGTCCCCGAGAGCCATCGACAGACCCTGGGTTGACACTGAGTGAGGATGGGAGCTGGAGCCACGAAGAGTTTGAGCAGAGAAGTGGGTGATCTGACTTGCAGTAACAAGCCCACCGTGGCTGGAGAGAGAGCAGCCTAGGGGAGCAGCAGGGGAGGTGGGGAGGAGCTGTGGTGGAAGTGGGGAGGAGCAGCAGCAGAGGTGGGGAGGAGCTGATGTGGCGGTGGGGAGGAGCAGCAGCAGAGGTGGGGAGGAGCAGCGGTGAGGGGAAGGAGCATTGGTAGAGGCAGGGAAGAGCTGCTGTGGAGTTGAGGAGGAGCATCTGTGTAGGTGAGGAGGAGCACTCGTGGAGGTGGGGAGGAGGAAGACTCTAAACAGGTTTCCAAGGTGGAGCTGACGCTGCTTGCAGCGTGTCAGATGGGGTAAGGGATGGTGGTGGTGGCAAAGGAAAGAGAAGGTCAAGGCCAATTCCAAGGTTTGGGCCCCAGCTACAGAAGCTGATGGGTACACATGAGGGCGCCACTGGCTCCTGGGTGGTAATCAACCCCTGAAGCAGGACAAGATCACCCTGGGAATGGGCGCCGATGAAGAAGAGGCCCAAGGGCAGAGTTCCGGGCACCCCAACATTTATTTAAAGGCCGAGGAGATGAGGGGCAGCAATGGAGCCGGGGAAGGGGCCCGAGGAAGAGGGAGCCACAGGAGGGCAGGGCCTCAGTCAGTGGATGGAGACAAATGAGGTTCTCGCAGAGTGTGGAAGAAAGCCCAATGAGGAGGGGGCCTTCTGGTGCTGCCTGGGAACCCAGGCGAGTCTCAGAGGGCCATGCGGCTTTCCTCTGGCCGCCCCTCCCAAGGGTACCCAAAGGGTAGATGTTTGCTGTGGGGGTGGGGATGGAGAGAATGGGCAGACCTTGGGCTGGGTGTTCACACAGTCTGGGGGGGAGAGGGAATGCCATTTGAGGTGCAGATAGGAGCCAGGGGTGGGAAGAGAAGGGGGTGGCCTGTGGACCCGGGCCAGGGCCAAGGCTGGCTTCCCCAACCCCGCCTCATCCTGGGAGTCAGAGAATTCGAAATCCAACCCTCATTAAGGAGATGCACTTATCACATGGAAAGAGAGAACGTACTTGATTTAACAGCTTGTTCGTATTTATAACATCATGATATTTAGCCTCAGAGCACACGGGCCTCCGTCTGTGCCCTTGTCCCCACCCCACACGTGTTAGGACTGAGCCGGGAGCAGAGAACATGAGGATGAGGTGAAGAGAGAGGCCGTTTTGTTTTGCTTGGTTTGTTTTGATGAAGGGAGAGGGATGCGCATCTCTCCTGGGGATTGATCCCGAGAGGGAATTGATGGAGCAGGAGGGGGCGTGGCAGGAGGGGTGGGTCCATGCTGAGGAGAAGTGCCTTGGACACTCAGATGCTCCAGAAGGACCTGAGAGCAGGTGGTGGGAGCACGTGGCGGCTCTCCCAGGACTCCTGCTTTCTCAGTGAAAAGGCAGCAAGGCCATGGGCTCCCAACAAGGGGAGAAGGCCCTGGGCTTGAGGGGAAGAGAAGGCATGAAAGAGCCCTCTCAGACCGAGGGGACTAAGTGGACCAGGGACATGTGACAGCATCACCCAACAACACTTGGGCAGATTGCATTTTCCAAAAGTGGCCACAGCATCACCCACCCCACAAGCTCTTCTAGAACCTTCTACCTCTTCACCAAGAGGTGGAGTCTGATTCTCCTCCCCTTGAATCTGGGCAGGCTTGTGAGTTGTGAGACTCATCGTGTCACCAATGGACTGCGGTGAAAGTGACACTCATCACCTCTGACCCCGGGTTATAAAAGCTTCCACCTGGTTGGGCATAGTGGCTCAAACCTGTAATCCCAGCACTTTGGGAGGCCGAGGTGAGAGGATCGCCTGAGCTCACAGGTTCAAGAACAGCCTAGCCAGCTTGGCGAGACCTCATCTCTACAATAAATTTAAAAAAAATTAGCTGAGTGTGGTAGCACGTGCCTATAGTTCCAGCAACTTGGAAGGCTGAGGCAGAAGGATCACCTGAGCCCAGCAGGTCGACAATGGGGTGGCTGTGAGCGTGCACTTCAACCTGTGTGACAGAGTGAGACTCCAACTCAAAAAAAAAAAAGCTTTCACTTACAGGTGCTCACGCTGGAGCCCTGAGCTGCCATGCTGTGAGGAAGCCCAAGCAGCCCCTGCAGAGAAACCACATGGAGAGGCTCTGGGGGTATCTGAAGAGAGACACGCCCCAGTCACCATCTGACAGCAACTTGGTGAGACCCCAAACAACCCAGCTGAGCCCCTCCCAAATTCATTACCCACAGAATTCATGAGAAATAATAAAATCATTGTTGTCTGAAGCTTTTTTTTTTTTGAGTTGGAGTCTCATTCTGTCACCCAGACTGGAGTGCAGTGGCCACTCCCGGCCACCGCAACCTCGACCTGCTGGGCTCTGGCGATCCTTTCACCTCAGCTTCCAAGTAGCTGGAACTACAGGCGCGCGCTACCATACCCGGCTAATTTTTTAATTTATTGTAGAGATGAGGTCTCACCAAGTTGCCCAGGCAAGTCTCGAACCCACGGGCTCAGGCAATCCACTCACCTCAGCCTCCCAAAGCATGGGATTACAGGCTGAGCCACTGACCCCGGCTTGTCTGAAGCTTTTAAGCCTTTAATTTATTATGCAGAAATAGCGAACTGGAAGAACACCAAAGCCCTGCAGTCGCTACAGGTTCCCCCCCTGAGGATAGAGAGAAAAAAGGAGAAGAAGAGAGAGTCAGGCCCAAGGTGTCAGGCTAAGTTGTTTGGACTTGACCCTGTAGGCATCTGGGAGCTATTGACAGTCCTTCAGGGAGAGCTATTACAGTCATGCAGATGCTGGGCCCTCTCTGGGTTTAGCAATACAGACTACAGCCTGCATCCTCAGATGAACTGGGGTGTGGGGAGGAGAAGGGTCTCCCCAGAAAGCCTGGCCACAGGTCTGAGACCTGGGGATTCTGGACACAGCTAGATCCTCAACCCCTTCCCCTCTGCTTGAGTCCTTAGGTATACAGCCAAGGTACTAGGAGGGGGTAGAAAGCTGTGAGCCTCACTATTCTCATCTGAAAAATAGGTGCATTGGACGTGAGGTCTCTTAGTGGTCTTCTGGCTCTGAGACTACAGACAGGAAAGAGACGTTTTGGGTCATATTTCCACACGAGCATTGCCTGTGCACTGGACAGGTGCTGGGCTGGGCCCGGAGGCTCCATCCTGGTGGTTCGAGATATAGGAAGAAGGCCTGGACCTGGCATTCATTACACCATAGGCACTGCTCCGGAACCTTAGGGTCTCAGTAACAGAAAACTCAACTCATAGTAGCTTTAAAAACTGGAATGTAGCCGGGCTCGGTGGCTCATCCTGTAATCCCGTGCCTTTGGGAGGCTGAGGTGAGTGGATTGCCTGAGCCCGCGGGTTCGAGACCCGCCTGGGCAGCCAGACCTCATCTCTACAATAAATCAAAAAATCAGCCGGGTGTGGTAGCGCACGCATGTAGTTCTGGCTACTCGGAAGGCTGAGGCGGAAGGATCGCCGGAGCCCAGCAGGTCAAGGCTGCGGTGGCTGGGAGCGGCCACTGCACTCCAATCTGGGCGACAGAGTGAGACTCCATCTCAAAAAAAAAAAAAAAAAAACTGGAATGTATGAGCTGTGTAGCAACAGAAAGGCACAGGGGTATTTGAGGTTTCCAGCGAAGCTTGATCCAGCCATGCAAACAGAGTGACAGGACCCAGTTTCTCTGCCTCCATCTCTTGGTTCCTTTCCCAGGTTGGTTATCCCAATCGGTTCTGGGTCTATAGCCTTCTCTTCACGTCAGTAGAGAGAAAGTCTACCTCCCAGAGAGCACAAATAGAGATCTTTGCTCTGATTGGCCTAACTTGGTCATATGTCCACCGCTGAACCAATCACAGTGGCCATGCTGTCAGATATGGTAATGGCTTAAACCAATCAGGGCTCATGCCGGAATTGTGGCCATGTCCACTCCACCCAGTCACGGGCTGGGAGACAAGGGTCCTGTTAGGACAAAGGAAGGAGATGGACAAGGACTCAAGGCATGTTTCTTGCCCCACCCACTAGAACCTTCTGGAGACTGTGCTCTGTCAAAGAGGAAGCGACTGAGTGCCAGAAAGGGGGAGATCTCCCATCAGGGCTATTTCTAGCCACCAGTACCAGCTGCCCATCTGGCCAGGCTGGGAGCCCAGGGCCTGCCTGGGACACTTGGGCAGCTGGAGACTGATTAAGCTGGGAAAAGCACCGGCTGGAGAGGACTGGGGTGGGGAAGTGATCCGAGTCTTCCCTAACACCAAAAAAGGGAACAGAAAAGGTCAGCTTAGGCATCAGGAGGGATTCAAACAAGTGGCACATCACAAAAGCAAATAACTTCCATCTGAGTTCAGCTGTGCCCTCCCCACGTACTTCCTTCCCCCTTTCCCCTGCCCCTCAGAGGCTGGGTAGAAATTGCCCCATTGCTCAGATGGGGAGACTGAGGCCCTGAGAAAAATGACTCACCCGAGTGACTCACCCAAGGTCAAAGCCAGGACCTAAACCTGAGCTTTCTCAGGATCCCCCTCTCCATGGCAGCACAGCTCGGAACGACACCCATTCCCACTCTCAGCCAACCGAGATGGTGAGGCTCCAGCTGCCTCATTAAAATGCCCCCACAGCCCCCACACTCCAAGAGGCAGGGGAGCAGAAAAGAGAGGAGCTGTCAGGCTCAGGTGACTCAAGTTAAAATCCTGCCTCTGACACTCTTGCTGTAGGACCATGCAAGTAGCATCCTCATTTGCAAAGTGATGAAACAAATACTTCCATGAAGGGTCATTGGGAGGAGACTGACATCACACAGGTAAAGCCATGGGCATGTGGCACATGGGGGAGCTACATTTCTCATATCATGGGAAGAAAGTGTTCTTTTTTTTTTTTTTTTTGAGTTGGAGTCTCACTCTGTCACCCAGGCTGGAGTGCAGTGGCACACTCACCACCACCCCAGCACCGACCTGCTGGGCTCTGACAAGCCTTCCAAGTAGCCAGAACTACAGGCGCATGCGACCACGCCCGGCTCATTTTTTAATTGTAGAGACGATGTCTCGCCAAGTTGTCTGGGCTGGTCTCGAACCCGCGGGCTCAGATAAACCACTTGCCTCGGCCTCCTAAAGTGCTGGGATTACAGGCTGAGCCACCGAGCCCAGCCGAGAAAAGCATTCCTAAGGTTGAATTGGTAATACCGTGGCAGAAGCTCAACCCAATGCTGTAACAAGTAGAGGTTTGGGGGGCCCTTCCAAGTAAACGCTGAAAAATCAAGTAGGGGTAGGGTGTTGGTCAAGAAATTAACCAAAGGTGCAGATGTCGGGGTATTTCTTTCTGGGAGAAACTCAGGTCCAACTTCAGGGCCATCTCTACTGCTCTGAGAAGACCCAGATGCCCCAGGATCTGTTTCCCCAGGGACCGGAGCAGGACTCCCATCCCCTGGGCCTGGGTTCAGCAGGGGTGAGGAGGCTGCAGACAGGGGGTCATTGTCCAGCCTGGCCAGGCCCAGATCCCACAGCTGCCGAACCATCTGGGGGAGAGGGTCTTCTTGGGACCAGCCTGCTGTGGGGGAGGGGAAGGATTTGTCCCTCAGTTGCCAGGGGAGACTCGGATTCTACACTGGGCGCTCTCTCCAGTGTCCTGACGGTGACCCCAGAGCATCTCCAACCAGCAGGCCAGGGTGGGGCCTGGAAGGACAAAGCCGCCTTTGGCTTCCAGTGGCAGAGTGTGCGTCAGCTCATTGGGTAGCCAGAGAGACCTGGAAGTCAGCCTTGCTGCCCCCTCCCTGTGTCACCATATACATCTTGTTTCTTGTCATGACATGATATGGCAGATGTTTCTTGTCAATTCTTCAACTAAAGTGTCTCTAGATCCTGGTCCCTTCTCTCCACCCCCACAGCCATGGCCCTGGTCACCTCCACCACTGCACTCCCTCCTTCCTGGTCTCTTATTCAATTCGTCCTGCATCCTGCAGCCAGAGGGAGCCTTTAGAAATGCAGTTCAACCACATCAGTCCCTGGATTATAATCCTTTAATGAATATTTGCAAAACATGTATCTGACAAAGGACTTGGATCCAGCATATGTAAAGCACCTCTACAAATCAATAAGGAAAAGAGAGGCAATCAGTAGAAAAGGGGTAGGAGACTTTGAGCAGGCCTTTCACCAAAGAGGCTCTCCAAATGACTTTTTAAAATATATGAAGGCATTATTATTCATCAGGGGAATGCAAAATAAAGTCACAATGTGATATCATTGCACACCCACCAAAATTATTAAAGTGAAAATCAGAAAAAATGTCAAGTGTCGGTAAGGATACGTAGCTCTCAGAACACTGCTGCCGAAGGGGGTGGGAGAAAGGAGGAATAATACTGGGGGGAGGCACAGGGGGATATCCTGAGTCTTGGTGACATCCTGCCTCTTGATCTGGGCACTGGATACACAGCTGTGTTTAATGTGTGAAAATCTACAGGACCAGACAATCAGGATTACAGCACTTTTCTCTGTATACTACTCTTCGATAAAAAGTTAAAACAGCCCACTATGTGGTCCAGTGTGATGTCCTCCAGGGTAGTTCCTGCCAATTTATCCTCGATACTACTTATTCACAGCACCTTCTGGAATCACTGCCAGTTCCCTGGACATGCCACACAGCTCCTTCTGCATGGGCCTTCAGTTGGCAGACATTCTGCTCTGGGGTCACCACCACCAGGAAGCTCTCCCTTCTGGCCCCAGCCAGAGGTGGCCACTCTCTCCTCAGGGAGCCACACACACCTTCGTTTCAGCCTTTATTCACCCAACAGCCATTCCACAACTATGTATTGAACATTTGTTATGTGCTAGGCACTTGCAGTTGTGAATAATGCAGTCACAAGTTAACAGGTTGGAGTTTTTAAGAAGTGAATAATCATAGAAATACAGAGATACTGATGAACTGTAATACGTGTCCCTAAAGTGAAGTCCAGACAATCAGTTGGAGAATAATTCAGGACATGAAGGAGTGAGAGGGGCTGTTTATGCTAGATCAAGGAAGGGCCCCCAGAGCACCAGTTGCCTTCACAGATGACGGAGTCAATGTGGGAGATAAAGTTTGGGTTCTCGGCAGAACAGCCCCCCAGCAAGTGCTGAGAATCCCAGGCCAATCATTCCTTCCTTCCTTCATTCATTCAGTTGACAAATATTAGTTGAGCTCCTGTTGTGTGCTGGCTCATGTGCTAGAAGCAGTCCCCTTTGCCTCCCATTCCTGCCAAGTCCCCAGAAGGCTGTATCTCTTCTGAGATCTCTGAGATTCAAATCTCTCCCTGTTTCTGGAAGTTTCCATACCTCAGTCCCTCTCCATGGGACCAGGCAGGATCACCGGGGTATCTTGGGTTCTTCACAAGCCCAGACATGATTTAGGAGGCTGTTGTTTACTTTGCCAAAATAATTTCTGCTTTACCAAAAGATTTCCAGGGTTATTTTAATTAGTCTTCCCAACAGGATTTCCCAGACACTGCTGGCAGGGGTGTACACTGGCACTGCTCTCTCAGAAAGCAATACGCCAGAACTCAGAGCCATATGAAAGCTCGTGCCCATCACCTAGCAGCCGTGTGGGTCAGTGTAAACCCCACAGCACTTTGCGCCCAGGTCGATGGAGGGCATGACCAAGATGTCCCATGGCAGCTTGGAGTAGGGAGCAGCCCAGGGGTCTCCCACGAGGGAAGAGATAAGTAAAAAGTGGCAGATGCATCCAGTGGTGAGGAGAGGTCCAGGTACCTGCAAGGCAGCATGGATCAAACCAGAAAGACCTAGTTTTGAGTAAAAAGGCAAAAAATAAAATAAGATGGATGGCACGATACCATTTGGGTACACTTAAAATGCCTACACACACCTCAAAAAAGCTACATACTTAATGAGGATACACACAGATTGAGTATATTACAGTGGGAGTTTTTTCAGGTAGGGGAGTGGGAGTTTGGTTCAGGGAGGAAAGGGAGACTTTTCTTTTTTTTTCCCAAGCCAGAGTCTCACTGTATCACCCAGGCTGGAGTGCAGTAGCACAATCACAGCTCACTGCAGCCTTGACCTTCTGGGCTCAGGCCATCCTTCTGCCTCAGCCTCCCAAGTGGCTGGGATTACAGGCACATGCTATCACGCTCAGCTGATTTTTTATTTTTATTTTTTATAGAGATGAGGTCTCACTCTGTTCCCCAGGTTGCTCTCAAACTCCTGGATTCAAGCAATCCTCCCGCCTTAGCCTCCCAAAGTGCTGGGATTACAGGCGTGAGTGACCACGCCCAACCAAAGGGGAGTTTAAAAAAAAAAATACATACACCCACATATAGTTTATATAAAATAAGGGAGGGCCTTAAATGAACAATAAAAGGGTACTTCGAATCAGGAAATAAAATTATCTCAACAATCTCCATCAGAGGTAAAAAGTAAAATAAAATTTAAATTTCAAAAGTTTACAGCTTCTGGGCAGACAAACTCTTTTTCTGTCCCTACCACTAAGTACAACGTAAAACTTTAGATGTAACATCTCAAACAAGAATGAAGGGGCTCTGGAAGGTGGGAGAAGAAGGCAGGTCAGCTATGGGACTCAGAACTCGAGGAACAGCACAATGGAGGGTTTCCTAGAATGTTTGTTGGTTTGTTGTATATCCCAAACTTGGAGCTGAAGAAGTCAGCAACCAGAGATGCCCAGGGGCCTAGACATTGAAAAAAAGAAAACCCCACAAAGGTCTCCTCTCTCTAGCCAAAGACCAAGAAGAAAGGCAGCCTGGTAAGACAGGAAAATTGTAGACAATAATTGCTCTTCTCCAGCCAAACGCCTCAAAAAAAAAAAAAAAAAAATTCCATGGCCACATCCATGCCAGCAAAGGCCAAGCAGAGAGCCCAGACTTCCACCTTTGGCTGGTTATAGTAAGGTTCTCCAATCTCCCTGCCTGGATGCTGTCAGAGAAGGCCGAGTAAGGAGCTGGGGTGGCCGCTCCCGGCCACCGCAGCCTCGACTTGCTGGGCTCCGGCGATCCTTCTGCCTCAGCCTTCCAAGTAGCTGGAACTACAGGCGCGCGCTACCATGCCCGGCTAATTTTTTGATTTATTGTAGAGATGAGCTCTCGCCAAGTTGCCCAGGCGGGTCTCGAACCCACGGGCTCAGGCAATCCACTCACCTCAACCTCCCAAAGGCATGGGATTACAGGTTGAGCCACCGAGCCTGGCTGGAGCTGGGACTTTCATCCCATCTTACAGTAACAAAGCACACTACCACCTCCTATGCCAACAAAAGCCTAGTAGAGAACTTGGATTTCTTTTTTTTTTTTTGAGTTGGAGTCTCACTCCGTCGCCCAGACTGGAGTGCAGTGGCTGCTCCCGGCCACCGCAACCTCGACCTGCTGGGCTCCGGCGATCCTTCCGCCTCAGCCTTCCAAGTAGCCAGAATTACAGGTATGCGCTACCACGCCCGGCTGATTTTTTGATTTATTGTAGAGACGAGGTCTCGCTGCCCAGGCGGGTCTCGAACCCACGGGCTCAGGCAATCCACTCACCTCAGCCTCCCAAAGGCGCGAGATTACAGGCTGAGCCACCGAGCCCGGCTTGAGAACTTGGATTTCTAATTCCACCTGGCAGTGGTGGGGCATCCAGGTGGAGATATTTTCCTGCTGATGCAGGGTCAGAGGAAGCTAGCTAAAGCAGAAGGTGTGTGTAATAGGGTACAGAGTCTCCTCACAAAATATGCAAAACATCCAGGTTTCAATAGAAAAAAATCACTCATCGTGTCAAGAGCTGAAAAGTTCGCAAACTGGGTGAAATAAGGCAATAGGCCAGGCATGGTGGCTCATGCCTGTAACTCCAGCACTTTTGGAGGCTGAGGTGGGAGGATTGCTTGAGCCCAGGCGTCTTAGACCAGCCTAAGCAACCTAACAAGACCTTGTCTCTACAAAAAAATAAAACAATTAGCTAGGCATGGTGGCATGCACCTGTAGTCTCAGCTACTTGGGAGACTGAAGCAGGAGGATCACCTGAGCCCACGAGGTTGAGGCTGCAGTGAGATGTGATCCTGCCAGTGCACGCTAGCAGTCTGGATGGCAAAGTGAGACCTTGACTCAAAAAAAAAAAAAAAGGAAAGAAGAGATAAGAAAAGAAAAAAGACAAACAATACATATCAACCCTGAAATTACAGAAATGTTACAGGCACGTTTACTTGAAACAAATGAAAAAATTGAAAGCCTCAGCAAAGAAATAAAAACTATAAAGATGAGTCTCAACCACAGAATGGAAGAGACAGAGAAAAGAATCAGTGAACTGATATAAAGAACTATATAAATTATCTAACCTGAATAACAGAGAGGAAATAGACAAAAGATGATATAGTGCATTGGGGAGCTGGGAGACTATATCAAAAAAATCTATTGGAGAAACTTGCCCACTGTAGGTCTTTCTGCCATGAATCTTCCTTTTCCTTCTCTTCTTCTCACTAATAAACTCTGTTTTAAAACTCAAAAAAAAGGCCAAGCTCAGTGGCTCAGCCTGCCATCCCAGCACTCTGAAAGGCCAAGGCGAATGAATTGCCTGAGCCCATGGGTTTGAGACCAGCCCAGGCAACATGGCAAGACCGCGTCTCTACAATAAATTAAACAAATTAGCCAGGCGTGATAGTGCACACTTGTAGTTCCAGCGACTTGGAAGGCTGAGGTGGAAGGATCGCCTGAGCCCAGCAGGTTGATGTTGTGGTGGCCATAAGCGTGCCATTGCACTCCAGCCGGGGTGACAGAATGAGACTGCAACTCAAAAAAAAGAAAAAACTTTAAAAAAGAAAAATCTAACTTTCATGCCATACAGTATCTAAAGGAGGGCAGGGATGAAAAAGTACTCAGAAAAATAAAAGCTGAAAATCTGCTTCTAATTTGGTAAAGACATACTGAATTCAGAGACTACACAAATTCCAAACAGGATAAACCCAGAGAAATCCACAGCAAGACACATAATAGTCAAACTTTTCCTAAAAACTAAAAACAAAGAAAAAATCTTGAAGGTAGCAAGGGAGAAACATCTTACCTATAAGGTAAAAAAATAATTACAACCAGGTGCAGTTGCTCAAGCCTATAATCCCAGAACTTTGGGAGGCTGAGGCAAGAGGACTGCCTGAGCTCAGGGGTTCGAAACCAACCTGGGCCACTAGGTGAGACTAGTGTCCACAATAAATCAAAAAATAAGCTGAGCATTGTAGTGCACGCCTGTAGCTCCAGCTACTTGGAAGGCTGAGGTGGAAGGATCGCCTGAGTCCAGCAGGTGGAGACTGAGGTGGCTGTGAGCGTGCCACTGCACTCCAGCCTGGGTGACAGAGTGAGACTCCAACTCAAAAATAATAATAGGCCAGGCTCGATGGCTCAGCCTGTAATCTCAGCACTCTGGGAGGCCAAGGCAAGTGGATTGCCTGAACCTGCGGGTTCAAGACAAGCCTGGGCAACTTGGCGAGATCTTGTCTCTACAATAAATCAAAAATTAGCTGGGCATGGTAATGTGCACCTGTGGTTCCAACTACTTGGAAGACTGAGGTGAAAGGATCACTAGAACTCAGCGGGTCAATGCTGGGGTAGCCATGAGTGCTCCATTCCACTCCAGCCTGGGTGATGGAGTGAGACTCCAACTCAAAAAAATACAATAATAAATAAAAATTTCAAAAAATAATAATTAGAAAGACAGTGAATTTCTCATCAGAAACTATGGGGTCCAGAAAGAAGTGGTACATTTTTCAGGTCCTGAAAAAACAAAACTATCAATGCAGAATTCTTTTCTTTTTTTTTTTTTTGAGTTGGAGTCTCACTCTGTCACCCAGACTGGAGTGCAGTGGCTGCTCCCGGCCACCGCAGCCTCGACCTGCTGGGCTCTGGCGATCCTTCTGCCTCAGCCTTCCAAGGAGTTGGAACTACAGGAGTGCGCTACCATGCCCAGCTAGTTTTTGATTTATTGTAGAGATGAGGTCTCACCAAGTTGCTCAGGTGGGTCTCAAACCCACGGGCTCAGGAAATCCACTTACCTCAGCCTCCCAAAGGCATGGGTTTACAGACTGAGCCACCGAAACCGGCTTCAATGCAGAATTCTATATCCAAAGAAAATATCCTTCAATAATAAAGAGAAAATCAAGACATTCTTGGATAAAGAAAAATTAAGAGAACTTGTCACCAGCAAACTTACTTTTAAAAAAGTAAAGAAAGTTCCCTAAATAGAAAGCAATTGGTAAAAGAAGGAACATTAAGAAAAAAAAGAACATGACATGCAAAAGTTTTGGTAAATACAATAGGCTTCTCTTCTCATGTTTGATAGTAGAAGCAAAAATTATAGAATGATCTGATATGGTTTACAATGTATGTAGACAAATACTTAAGACAATTGTATTATAAACAGGAGAGAGTAAAGAGACATACAGGAAAGTAAGGTTTGTAGAACTCACTGAAACTGGTAGAATGACACCACCAGTATATTGTGGTAAGTTATGTATCTATAATGTAACACTTAGAGAAACTAATAAAAAAGCTATATAAAGATATATATTCAAAAACACTATAGATAAACCAAAATGAAATGCTAAAGAATGTTAGAATTCTACAGAAAACAGGACAAAGAAAACAGAGAAAAGAAAAAAAATAAACAAAAAAGATAGGATTAAGTTCTAACATGCCAACAATGTAATTGTTGGCATCTTAATGGTCTTAATACGCTTTTTCAAGACAGAAGTTGACAGAGTTGATTAAAAAACATGGCCAAGCTATATGCTGTCTATAAGAAGTTCACTTCAAGTATAACAATATAGGCAGGTTGAAAGGAAAAGGATTGGAAAAGATATATCATGCAAATATTAATCAAAAGAAACCAGAAGTTAGTGTATTAATATCAGATCTAGTAAACTTCAAAGCAGAGATAATTACCAGAGGCAGAGAGAAACATTATATAATGATAAAAGGGTCAATCCACCAAGAAGACAACAATCTTAATGTATGCACCAAACAAGATTGCAAAATATGTGAAACAACAAATGATAGAACTAAAAGGAGAAACAGATAATCCTAATTACAGTTAAAGACTTCAACATTGTCTCTCAATAATTGATAGAGCAGCAAGACATAAAATAAAAATATGAGCAGGACCCCCCCCCAAAACCTGGAATTGTCTTTTGGAGGACTGGGTCCTTGAAGTACACTCGAAATTTGTTTCTCCAGATCAAAGTTTTTAACTGGAAGTTTTGAAAAGATTGTGTCATGATTTGCAGAAAAAAGTCCTGAGTTGTGGCAAACAGGTGACTAATTCTTCTACCATGACAATGAACCTGCCCACACTGCATTGAGTGTTCAGCAGTTTTTGACCAAAACCAGCATAACTCCCATGCCCCACCCTCCCTATTCACCTAATCTCACCCTGAGTGACTTTTTTTTTGTTTCCCTGGATGAAAAAAGTTCTCAGAGGGAAATGTTTTGCTTATGTGGAAGAGGTGAAACAAAAAAAAAGAGGCAGGAGCACTAAAAGATATAAAAATTGATGAGTTCAAAAACTGTTTTGAGCAATGGAAAAAGCGTCTTGATAGGTATATTGATTGCATCAAACAGAGAGTGCTTTGAAGGTGACTGAAGTTTAGACATGTAAGAATAAATACACAATCTTTTATAAATAAATTCAGGTTTTTGGGGGGTCCTCCCTGATATAGAATAACTCAACACCACCAGCAGCCAAGAGGATCTGGTCAACATTGATAGAACACTCTACCCAACAATAGCAGAATAGAATCTTTGGGAAATATACTAAGTTAGACTTGGACCATAAAATAAACCTCACTAAATTTAAGATAACTGATATCATACGAAGTGTGTTCTTTGGCCACAATAGAACCAAACAAGAAATCAATAACAGAAAGGTAACAGGAAAATCTCCAAATACTTGGAAACTAAACAAAACATTTCTAAATAACCCATAGATCAAAGGGGAATTTTCAAAAGAAATCCAAAAATACATTTAACTTAATGAAAATAAAAATACAACCTAGCAAAATTTGTAGGACACAACTAAAGCAGTGCTGATAGGGGTATGCATAACAAACACCAAATGCATATATTATAAAAGAAAAAAGTATCCCATCTTAAGAACCTAGGAAAAGAATAAAATAAACTCAAAAGAAGCCAAGCAAGGAACTAAGAGAGATAACAGAAATCAATGGAATTGAAAATAGAAAAACAGTAGAGAATATAAATGAAAGAGAGAACTTTCTTTTTGAAGATTAATAAAACTGACAAGCCCCCAGCCTGACCGACAAAGAAAAAAAGAAAGAATATACAAATGACCAGTATCAGGAATGAAACATGGGCTATCCCTACAGATCCTATAGATAGCAAAAGGATAAAGAGAGAATACTATGGATAACTCTATGTACGTAAATTTGACAAGTTAGATGAAATGTACCGTTTTCTAGAAAAACACGAACTATCACAACTCACTCATATGAAATCAAAAATTTGAACAGCCCTATACTATTAAGGGAGTTGACTTGGTAATTTTCTGCTATTTTTTTAGAGATAGGGTCTCCTTACATTGCCCAGCTAGAGTGCAATGGCTTTTCACAGGCGTAATCATAGCTTACTGCAGCCTCGAACTCCTGACCTCAAGCCATCCTTCCACTTTAGTCTCCTGAGTAGCAGGGACTATAGGTACTTGCTACTACACCCGATTACTTTATGATTTTAAAACTCCCCCAGGAAACGTCTCCAGGCTCAGATGATTTCATTAGATAATCCTGTCAAACATTTAATGAAGGACTAATACCAAATCTATACAAAATTTAATATTTACTCATGATAATAAAAAACTCTCTGAAAAAAATAGGCATTTCTAGAATGAAATTTTCTTAACTTGATAAGGAATATTTACAGAAAACCAAAGCTAACACCTTGTACTCGATGATGAAAGACTAAATGCTTTTCCCATAAGGAACAAGGCAGATCTGTATGCTTTCACAGCCTTTCTCTCTCTCTCTCTCTCTCTCTCTCCTCTTTTTTCTTTTTTTTAGAGACAGGTTCTTATCTTCTAGGCTGGAGTGCAGGGGTGCCATCATAGTTCACTGCAGCCTTAAATTCCTAGGCTCAAGTGATCCTCATACCTCAGCCTCCTGAAAAGCTGGGACTAGAGGCACCTGGCTAATTTTGTGTGTATGTGGAAATGGAGTCACACTATTTTACCTAGGCGTGATGTCAAATTCCTAGCCTCAAGTGATCCTCCCACCTCAGCCTTCCAAAGTGTTGGGATTATAGGCATGAACAACAGCCAGCTTTCGCGGCTCATGCCTGTAATCACAGCACTTTGGGAGGCAAAGGTGAGAGGATTGCCTGAACCCAGGGATTCGAGATCAGCCTAGGCAACTTGGTGAGACCTCATCTCTACACTAAATCAAAAAAATTAGGCAGGCATGGTGGCATGCACTTGTAGTCCCAACTACTTGGAAGGGTGAGGTGGAAGGATCACCTGAACCCAGCAGGTTGAGGCTATACAGTAGTCTTGAGCGTGCCACTGCACTCCAGCCTGGGCAACAGCGTGAGACTCTGACTCAAAAAAAAAAAAGAACAACAACAAAGTGAGAGGAATCCGTCTACCTTATTTATTATATGCCCGATATATAAGATATGTGACTTATTACATACCTATAATAATCAAGCCTCTGATATTAGTAGAGTAAGAGACACAGAGATCAATGAAGCAGGACAAAGAACCCAGAAAAGAGACGACAAAAATATGCCTGACTGATTTTTTTACAAGAGTACAAAAGCAACTTAATGGAAGAAAAACACATTTTTCCTTTTTTCTTTTTTTTGAGTTGGAGTCTCATTCTGTTGCCCAGACTGGAGTGTGGTGGCCACTCCGGGCCACCGCAGCCTTGACCTGCTGGGCTCCAGCGATCCTTCCGCCTCAGCCTTCCAAGTAGCTGGAACTGCAGGTGCGCGCTACCACACCGGCTAATTTTTTGATTTATTGTAGAGATGAGGGCTCACCAAGTTGCCCAGGCGGGTCTCGAACCCTCGGGCTCAGGCAATCCACTCACCTCAGCCTCCCAAGGCGCGGGATTATAGGCTGAGCCACCGAGCCCGGCTGAAAAACACATTTTTCAACAAATTGTGTTGGAGCAATTGGATATCCAAAGGTAAAAAGAAAAGAAAAATAACCTCAAACGAACTCTCACACCTTACACAAAAAGTGACGCAAAATGGGCTGGTCACAGTGGTTCATGCTTATTATCCCAGCATTTTGGGAGGCTGAGGCAGGAAGATCACTTGAGCCCAGCAATTTGAGGCTGCAGTGAGCTGTGATGACACCAAAGCACTCTAGCCTGGGCGATAGAGTGGGATCTTGTCTGAAAAAAAAAATTAACTCAAAATTAATCATGATCTTAAGTGAAAAATATAAAAATTTTAGGAAAAAAATTAGAAAGCCTTTGAAACCTGAGACTAGGCAAATAGTTCTCACACTTGATACCAAAAGTATGATCCATAAAAGAAAAAATTAATAAAATAGATTTCATCAAATGTAAAATGTTTGCTCTGTGAAAGACCCTGTTAAGAAAATGAAAAGAGGCTGGGCACGGTGGCTTATGCCCGTAATCCCAGCATTTTGGGAAACTTGAACCCAGGAGTTCAAGACCATCCTGGGCAATTTAGTGAGACCTCATTGCTATAAAAATTTAAAAAACAAAAAGATGAAAAGCCAAACTACAGACTGAAGAGAATATTACAAACCACTTGCCTGACAAAGAACCAGTATTTAGAACATATAAAGAACTCTCAAAGCTTAAAAGTAAAAAATGAAAAAAAAAATCCAATTAGAAAATGGGCAAATGACACGAAGAGACAATTCATCAGAGAAGATGTACAGATGGCAGATAAGCACATGAAAATATGTTCAACATCATTAACCATTAGTGAAATGCAAATTAAGACCACAGTGAGATGCCTTCACACACCTATCAGAATGGCTAAAATAAGAAAACAGTGGCAACACCAAACGTTGGCAAATGGGATAGCTTATACATCACTGGTGGGAACAGAAAATGGTGCAGCCACTCTGGAAAACACTTTGGCAGTTTCCTTTAAAAATTAAACATGCAAGAGCCATACAGCCCAGCAATTGCACTCCTGGGCATGTATCCCAGAGAAATGAAAACTTATGTTCTCACAAAAACCTGTACAGGAATGTTTATAGCAGCTTTATTCGTAATATCCAAAAACTGGAAACAGCCCAGACGTCCCTCAACGAATGAACAGTTAGACAAACCACGGGACACTTGTGCTATGGAAAACGACTCAGCAATAAAAAGGGATGAACTGTTGATACACACTCCAACCTGTGTGACTCCCCAGAGGATTATGCTGAGCGAGGAAGGCCAATCTAAAAGCTACGTACCTTGTGGTTCCTTTTATATAACATTCTTTTTTTTTTTTTTTTCAGTAGGAGTCTCACTCTCGCCCAGACTGGAGTGCAATGGCACGCTCCCAGCCACCGCAGCCTTGATTTGATGGGCTCCGGTGAGCCTTCCGCCTCCGTCTTCCAAGGAGCTGGAACTACAGGTGTGTGCTACTATATCCGGCTAATTTTTGATTTATTGCAGAGATGAGGTCTCACCAAGTTGCCCGGGTAGGTCACGAACTCGCAGGCTCAGGCAACCCACTCGCCACGGCCTACCAAAGTGCTGGAATTACAGACTGAGCCACCGAGCCGGGCCTATAACATTCTTGAACGATAACATAACAGAAAAAGAGAACCCAGCGGTGGTTGCCGGGGTTATGGAAGGGCAGGGATTAGGGGAAAGCGGGTGTAACTGTAAAAGGACAACAGGGTGGTGGCTCACTCCTCTAATTCTAGCACTTTGGGAGGCCGAGACAAGAGGATTACTTGAGCCCAGGAGTTTGAGACTAGCCTAGGCAACACAGCGAGGTCTCATCTCTACAAAAAATTAACCGGGCATGGTGGCGTGTACCTGTAGTTCCAGCTACTCAGGAGGCTGAGACAGAAGGCTCATGTGAGCCCAGGAGTTCGAGGTTACAGTGAGCCATGGTCCTGCCACTGCCACTGCACTCCAGCCTGGGTGACAGAGTAAGACCCTGACTCTGACTCAAAAATAAATAAATAAATAAAGGCATTACAGGAATCTTTGTGGTGATGGAAATGTTCCATATCTACACTGTGTCACTGTTGATCTCCTGATGGTGACATTTCACTATAGTTTTGCTAGATGTTACCATTGGGGGAAACTGAGAAAGAGTATACAAGATCATTCTGTGTCATTTCTTGCAACAGCATGTCAATCCACAGTGATCTCGAAAGTTTAATTTTTGAAAAGTTTAGCCACAATCACTTCCTTCTGCCCCTCCCCTCTGCCCCCACTCCATGAAAGATGCTGTTATGTCCAGCTTCATGGCCTGCGCTGCCACAGAGAGAGCCCAGCTCTGTCTGGGGAGCCAGGAACCACTACCATCGTCTTTGAGGAAACTTAGAGAATGGAACTGAAGCCAGATGCTAAAGGCCGGCAAATGTCATTTTAAATGTTGAAACGGGAGAACATATAAATACATAAACTGATGAGACAAGCCGACTTCGGGTGTATGAGGACACGGATGACCTGGGAGGACCATCTAAATCACCAGGAGCCCACATACGTTCTCTAAGAAACAGTCGTGGTGGCCGCCAAATGTCTGGGTCTGTTCAGGACCGGCTGGCCGGGAATCCAGGGAAAAGCCAGGGATCCTGTGTGTACATTTTACTACGGCATTAAGGATCACTCTCAGACATCCTTGTGCTAACACAGAAAACTGGAACTGACCAGCAGCCCAGCTTGTGGGAGGGGAGTTATGACTGACTGAATAACTGAGACCAAGCGGTGAGGACAGTGTGAAAATGGTCATGACGTGCGATGCGTGTTGGTCGACATGGAGCCACACAGATGCTCTCCATGGGTCGTTCCTGTAAGCCCCTGCGTCTGTGGGGTTCTTCGTCTTTGTGGCACAAACTATTCCTCTGTCTCCCCCACTACTTCCAGAATTCCTCTTTCCTGAATCTTTCCTCTGGATCCTGGAGCTAGAAAGGTCCTCAAAGAATGGTCTGGCGCTTCCCTGAGCCCCCGAAGGAGGAGTGTTGCACGTCTCCGTTTTACAGACAGGGGCGCTGACTCTTGGGAAGGGAACCGGCCTGCCTATCACAGGACTGGAACCCAGGCATCTGGCTGTCTGTCCAGCTTCACTTGGTCAGAGTTGGAGGAAAGGGAAGCCTCCCGGGGTCCCAGAAGGGAATAATCCAGAAACCCCCCTCGACTCCCATACCCTCCCTCCATTCCCACAGCCACTGTCCTGCTTCAGGGCCTCAGCATCTAGGATGTGCAGTCAGTCACCATTCATCCAACAGTATGTGTTGAGAGTCTGCTGTGCACCAGGCACCATGCTAAACGGCGAGGGGAGAGTAAGGGACGTACATGCAGAGATTCTCTGTGGAGCTCACATTCAGACTCAGGCATCCAGCCCCCTCCCCGCCCTCCCACCTACCCTCCCTCCTCTTCTTCATCCATAGCCTCCCTGGCTCCGGGTTGCACACAGAGGGTCCTATCACTGCCGGAGTCCAGGAGGCCTGTGAGTTTGGGCCTCATATTCTGGAAAGGCCTAACTTGATTTTCGAGGTTATTATCTCCAAAGATGGATCTATAGTCTTTGCATGGAGCTGTGTCAGAAGTGTTGGTTTGATCGATTAAAAATATTTAAAAACGCAGCATGACTTTGCTAATCTTAGTTAGGTGTTTCCTCGTGCTTTCAAGATAACCCAAAGCCTCAAAAGATGGAAGGTTTCTGGCCTCTCTGGACCCGATGAGGTCCAGGGTCACCTGATCCCTCCTAACTTGGGCTCAGCCTCCCTGCCAGCCCTCCTCCCAGCTCTCTGCTGGGCCTGGGATTGGGAGGGAAAGAATCCTGCCCAGCAGGCAAGAGAGCTGGGGTTCAAGTCCTGGCTCTCCCCTTACTCCTGAGACTTTGAGTCAGTCCCCTCCCCTTTGAGGCCTGCTTCCCCAACTGCAAAATGGGAGCAGAGTGGTGGCCTCGAGGGTCCCTTTCGACATACCTCCTAACCTCTCCTCTCCGGATTTCAGCTCCCCCACCCATGCCCCTTGGGTACACACAGTAGGTCTTCAGGATTTCGTGGAAAACACAGCGTTTCCGGTCATGGACGCTGCTGGCCATCAGGGCCCAGCTACAGAACAAGCTGGCTTTTCTCGCTACTCTGGCTACCTCCAGGGCCCCTGGGCCAGGACACCTGAACCACAGGTGTGGGCTAAGCAGCCCCATTCCCCAGCTCTGGTCCAGCACCTGTGGAAGACTCATACCTGGCCCAGGGCCCATAACTGCTAGGCTCTCCCAAGGCTCCCTCTCCAAACTCGCTTCCATTCTGGCCTCTCAAAGTACAGTTCCTGGACCACACTACAGAGCTTGTCAGAAGGCAGGATCTCAGGCCTCATCTAGACCTGAGACATCATCAGCTTATAATAAGATCCCCAGATGGTCATTTGGATGTTTGAGAAGTCTCACGGCATAAGCTCCAGGAATCCCCCTATCTAGCCCGTAATATTGTTCAATCAATTAATCAGTTGGTAAAATATTTGTCGAGTGAATTCTAGCAACTGTCACACCTGGGGCTGGGGATGAACCCACCACTCCCAGGGCCACCATTTAAGCAGCTGCCAGACTCACGTGTACATGGGGTCAGCCCCGTAGCCCCGCCACTCAAAACAGACCCAGTTCCCAGGCCTAAGGCACTTGCTTCAGGTGAGCACACTCTCTCGGCTGTGACTAAGTGGCCCCTCAGTGGAGGTCTAGCCTCAATAAGCTTATCTATTTTAAAGGTAAGAAAGCCAAGGCAAGCTTGGTGCAGTAGCTCACCCCTGTAATCCACTTTGGGAAACTGAGGTGAGAGGATCGCTTGAGGCCAGGAGTTTGAGACCAGCCTGGGCAACAAAGCAAGACCCCATCTCTATGGAAGGAAGGGAGGGAGGGAGGAAGAAAATTAGCCAGGCGTGGTGGCACATACCTGTAGTCCCAGCTACTCTGGAGACCGAGGCAGAAGGATGGCTTGAGCCCAGAAGGTCGAGGCTGTGGTGAGTTGTGATTGTGCCACTTCATCACTTCAGCCTGGAGGAGAGTGGGACCCTGATAAAGGAAGGAGGGAAGGAAAGAAGGTAGGAAGGAAGAAAGGAAGGAAGGAAGGAAGGAAGGAAGGAAGGAAGGAAGGAAGGAAGGAAGGAAGGAAAAGAAGGAAAGAAAGCCATGGGCGCAGTGGCTCACGCCTGTAATCCCGGCACTTTGGGAGGAGGAGGCTAGAGGACTGCCTGAGCTCAGGGGTTCAAGACCAGCCTGGGCAACTTGGTGAGACCTTGTCTCTACAATAAAATCAAAATTATCCAGGCGTGGTGGTGCATACCTGTAGTTCTAGCTCCTTGGAAGACTGAGGCAGAAGGATCGCCCGAGCCCAGTACATTGAGGCTGCGGTGACGGTGAGTGTGCCACTGCACTCCAGCCTGGGTGACAGAGACCCCAACTCAAAAAAAAAAAAGAGAAAGAAAGAAAGAAAGCCAAAGCATATCACCCCCTTCTCCCAGCTCAGTTTCCTTCCCCAACACATGCACACACACACACACACACACACACACACACACACACACACACACACACACACACACACACTGGCCACGTACACATTCCCCCTCCCAGGTCCTGGCTATGCCCTCTTGTGAGTCAGAGGGTGACTCACAGACACTTCTCTCCTCCCCTGACCTTCAAGAGGAAGATAGCAAAAGGGAGGGAGAGAAGAGTTATCCCTAAACCAAACCTAAGCAAGGGACTTGGGGGCCCAGCTGGAGCTGAGGGACCGTCAGGGTCAGGACTGCAGACTCCGGTGTCCTGCCCCGCCAGCCTGGGCAGCAAGGCACTTCAGCACCAAGTCAACAAGGCCTCCTTCCCTCTCAGGTCCCTCTGCCAAGTCCTGTCCCCTCCCAGCAGCAGCTGCATCCAGGCCCTACCAGGACCTAGTGGAGGAAGTGAATAGAACACAGTAGGGGAAGGTGACCCTGCAAACACACCCCAGGACACCATACCCTCAGGACACCCAGCTCTCACGACCCACATCTAGGGGGTGAGATCCATTCAGACTGCAGTCAGCCACCACCAATATCCACCTGGTCCCGACACACCCTACTGGCCTCAGGTGCAAAGTTTTCAAATACCTGCAGCCCTCCTTGGTTCCTCACACACACTGCTGGGATGGATGTGTAGACAGGGCAGGGAGCATCACCTGGTTGCACAGACAGAAGCCTAGAAGAGCAGGCAGGACTTGAAACCCGGGGAGGGGCTGGGGTTTCTGGGGAGCTGGCTTCCAAAAGGTCTGGGCCAGGCCACAGCCGGTTTGGGTGACTGTTGCACCCCACACCCAGCCCACCCACCCAGGATGTCAACTCTATCGAGTGACAGGACAGGTGAGGATGGCAGGTGGGCTGGGGGAGCTCCGGGCCTGAGATCATGACCACCAGGGGTGGGACAACCATGCCATCACCTCACCCAGAGACAGGCAAATCATCACCCCTCCGCTGCCTCAGTTTTCCCATCTGGATCGTTTTCTGCCATTGTTGACTGTTCTGGGACTTCTGTTACACCAGGACTCAGGGGGGAAAGGGCAGGGACTACCCTGAAGCTGACGAGGCAGGGCTGGCTGTGGAGAGAGATCTTGGAGAATGGACACCTCCCTTCCTTCCCTGGACCTGCTACCAGGGAGAAAAGCCCCTCCTCACAGGAGTCGTCCTCTCGGCTGCACTCAAGACCCCATTCGCCTCACCTACCCTGCCTGATTCTCCAGGAAAGGAGAGGTAGCCTCTCCGATTCTCCCTGAACCCTGGACACCAGCCCCTCCTCCCTCACCCTCTGGGATGTGCCATGCCCTCATCTCTCCTAGGACTTGGACCTGCCCATCCTGCCTCCTGCCCTGGCCATGCTCGCTTCCTCTGCAGGCCTGATCCACCGGCCACAGGCTGACCAGCCTCAAGGTCAGATTCGCCTGTGCCAGGTGCTCCCGTGAAGAGGAAACCCTCAGCCCCTGTCCTGGGAGCCCAGAGTGGGGTGCGTGCTATGATAGGGACCCCTGGGTAGCTGCGGGGGCCCAAGGAGGGGGTGCCTAGTCCTGAGGTCACTAGGTGTCACACATTTCCCTAGCTGTTCCCATGGGCTTTACCCTGCATGCTGGTCTCCAGCCACACAGGATGTCATGTCCCTTCAGTCCTTTCTCCTCTAGTACTTGATGCTTTTTTGCACATGAGGTTCCCTCTTCTCCTCCCTGTCCACCTGCCGGGCGCATATCCCTCCACAGAAGCCTAGGTCAGGCGTCTTTCCTCTCCAGGTCCTCCTGCCCCCTCTTTCTTTGCCAAAGTTAGGACCACCTTTCTGATGCTTCCACTGTCTCCTCACCTCCCACTGTGGAAGCCTGTCACCCCGCTTTGAGATTCTTTCCCTGCTTGTCTAATCCAGTGCCTGCGAGCTTCCTGATAGCAGGGATGCTGTTTTACTGATCTCAGTGCTCCTAGGGCAATCTAGGCCAAAGTCCAGCACATAGTGGAGTTGTTTTTGTTTGTGTTTGTGTTTTTTTGGTAGGGACAGGGTCTCACGATGCTGCTTAGGCTGGTCTCAAACTCCTGGGCTCAAGGATCCTCCCATTTTGGCCTCCCAAGGTGCTGGGATTATAAGCATGAGCCACCGCGCCCCATCTAGTGGAGTTAATGTCTGATGTTGAGTCTCAGAGGTGGGCAGAGTGATGGTGTATTCCCTGCAGTGCTTCCAGGGTGACCAGAAGTGCCTCGCTATTCCAGTGGCCACTGAATGCCACGCTTTGCATAGCACAGCTATCAGGCCAAAGGGGAGTGCTGGTCTCGGTTCCTACTGTCCTGAGGGAGGGCTGCAGGTCTGCTCCTGGATGGCAGGCTGGGCTGTGGGGCTTGTTCTGGCCACCGAATGTCAGCAGAAAGGACATGAGCAGAAGTCTGAGATGTGCTTGGCGGTCTCAGAGGACCCACCTTCCACCAAGAGACCGAGCTGACACTGGTGCAAAGAGGATGAGAGACGGGTGACAAAGCTGGACCCACCTGCAGCTCAGAACCAAGTTCAGCTGACTCTCAAACCCCCTGGGGGGAATGCAAGCCACTGCTCCATGCCTTCAGATGTGGAGGCCTGTGTTGTATGGCGTTAGCATGGCCACCTTGACTGAGCCCTCGCACGCGTACTTTCATTTGACTCACCGTTCTTCTGGCCCCCAAATGAAGGAATCAAATGAGTAAAACCAAGGCACAAGGAGGCCATACGCCTTGAGGAAGGGCAGAGCCACTGGGTTTTGGAGCTGGAGCATTTAACTGCCACCATGCCGCCCTCAAGTCAAATCTCCTTCCCCAGAGACAGGGAGAGTGAGCGGTGAGGGTCTCTCACTTCCATTTACTTGTTTCTCACCCAGGGGAAGAACACAGTCCACAGACTAATTTCACAGCCCATGACTCCCCCCGCAATCTGAGGAGACAGGTGTCTCCACCTCTGTCTTATAGACGAGGGAGTGCTCACAGAGCTGTGGCTCTTGCCCAAGGATGGGAAGGAACATGAGAGCAGGTACAAGCTAGCATGTATCAGGCTATGCGACAGTGTATTCTCTAGAGATACGTTCAGTTGCAAGTAAAAGAAAAATTCAACTTAGAGCGGCTTAGGGAAGAAAATACGGTTTTATTTTTCTTCCATAACAAGAAATCAAGAGGTAGTATTGATTGGCCTGACAACATCAGGGCTGGAATTCCTGTTTTTCCCTTGAGTTCATCATCATCTTATCACCTCATTACCACAAAGTGGCTGCTGACCCTTCAAGTGTCACATCTGCATTCAAAGCAGGAAGAAAGGGGAAGAGGAAAGAGCTGTGTTCCTGGAAGTCTCTGACTTTTTACTGGGACAAGTCCTCCCTGTCACCCTCCCTGAAACCCCAACAGATGTCCTCTCCTATCTCATTAGCTAGAGTGGGGCAAATGGCCTCACTGAGACCAACCATGGGTTGAGGCCGGGTTAAATGCATCACAGTTCCTCCTCCAGTATTGAGAACACATTTGGGTTGGCTCCATAACACATCAGGTTTCTGTTTAGCGAGGAAAGGGCGAGAAGGTGGCGTGGCAGGGTCTGCTCTTGGTGCCACGCTAAGCTATTTCCATATGTCCTTGCATTTGAGCCCCACACAGTCTTGGAAAGCTGGGGTTGTCCTATGCCCATTTAGCAGATGAGAAGACAAGGCTAGCCAGCAGTAGAGCTGGCGCCCAGAGCCAGACCTGTGTTCCTCACCACTCTTAGGTTCTGGGGGCCTTAAAGGCTGGGAAAGCAACCCCTGCCGGGCTATGCATGCCACTGACCTCACCCAGCCCCTGTCTTCCCTTGGCTCTGAGTGTGCAGGGCTGGGGAGTCTGAGTGCCTAGGTTCTGACAGGTGACTGTGCCTACGCCCGGGACGCCCAGGACGCGGCGGATGGGCGAGGCTGCAGTGCTTTGTGTAGCCACTGTGCACTTGGGAGCTTTGGCCAGAGCCACCAAGGAGCCCCTGAACCTTGTCCTGGTCCATCTGACACCTGCAGGCACCAGGCACTGGTCCTGGCCTCAGAGAGAGAGAGACCCTGCCTGGGGTAGAACATTTGAATGGATTCAGAGGAGAGGAACCTCATTTCTGGCAAGGAATGCTGCAAGAGCAGGGGGTTTCTTCTCCAGTCATTTTATTTATTTATTTTTTTTGAGCTGGAGTCTCATTCTGTCGCCCAGACTGGAGTGCAGTGGCCACTCCCGGCCACCGCAGCCTCGACCTACTGGGCTCCAGCGATCCTTCCACCTCAGCCTTCCAAGAAGCCGGAATTACAGGCATGCGCTACCATGCCTGGCTGATTTTTTGATTTATTGTAGAGATGAGGTCTCGCCAAGTTGCCCAGACGGGTCTCGAACCCACAGCTCAGGCAATCCACTCACCTCAGCCTCCCAAAGGCGCGGGATTACAGGCTGAGCCACCAAGCCCAGCTTCCAGTAATTTTTATTGTGGCAAAATACCCATGATATAAAGTTTGTCATCTTAACTATGTGTAAGTCCCCATGTAATGTGTGTGACCATCACCACTCGCCTTCAGAATTCTTCTTGTCTTGCAAAATGGATACTCCTGTACCCCTTAAACATTAACCCTCCATTCCCCAGGCCCTAGCAACCCCATTCCGCTGCTGGTCTGTGAATCTGCCCCCTCAGGGACCACATATGTGTGGACTCATGCGGTGTCTGTCCTCATTTCACTCAACGTGAAATCCTCAAGGTCCATTCATGCTGTGGCATAAGCAAGAATTTCCTTCCTTGTTAAGGCAGAATAAAATTCCATATGTATGTGTGTATGCATATGTCCATACATATATATGTATACATGTGTGTGTGTACACATAGGTATGCGTATGTATATGTGTGTATATATGAGTGCATACATAGGTGTGTGTGTGTGTGTGTGAGTGTATACGTAGGAATGTGTATTGCATGTGTGTCTAGATAGATAGAATCCAACATCAGGTAAATAGTTACATACTTCTCTGTCCTCAAGTTTACAGCCAAATAGAGATAGTTAATCAAAGGGGACAGGTATTTGGGCAGGTAGACTCATCTTGTGCGAGTCTGGAAGAGACAAAAGCAATGTGAAACAGAAAGAAACAGATGTCCACTTTTGTTTCATTGTTTTGACCACCCCCACTTCCAAACCTACCTGTGGGCCCTGGACCCAAGGACTACTTCTTTCTATAGAAGCTAAAATAGGCCAAGCACTGTGGCTTATGCTTGTAACCCCAGCACTTTGGGAAGCCGAGGCAGGAGGATCACTTGAGTCCAGAGGCTAGAGACCAGCCTAGGCAACCTAGCAAGCCTCATCTCTACAAAAAATAAAAATATAGCTGGGCACGGTGGCGCATGCCTCTGGCCCCAGCACTTTGGGAGGCTGAGGTGGGAGGATTACTTGAACCTAGGAGTTCGAGACCAGCCTGGGCCACATAGTGAGAACACAGCTCCACAAAAAAATTTAAAAATTAGCTGGACATTGTGACACATGCCTGTAGTCCCAGCTACTCAGGAGTCTGAGGTGGCAGGCTCACCTGAGGCCAGGAGGTCAATGCTGCCATGAGCTGTGATCATGCCACTGCACTCCAGCCTGAGTGACAGTGAAACCTTGACTAAAAAAATAAACAAAGAACCTGGCTGGGCTCGGTGGCTCAGCCTGTAATCCCAGCACTTTGGGAGGCCGAGGCGAGTGGATTGCCTGAGCCTGCAGGTTCGAGACCCACCTGGGCAACTTGACAAGACCTCATCTCTACAACAAATCAAAAATTAGCCGGGCATGGTAGTGCGCACCTGTAATTCCGGCTACTCGGAAGGCTGAGGCGGAAGGATCGCCGGAGCCCAGCAGGTCGAGGCGTGGCCGGAAGCGGCCACTGCACTCCAGTCTGGACGACAGAGTGAGACTCTGACGAAAGGAAGGAAGGAAGGAAGGAAGGAAGGAAGGAAGGAAGGAAGGAAGGAAGGAAGGAAGGAAGGAAGGAAGGAAGGAAGAAAGAAAGAATACTTGCTATTCACTTTCTCAGACTCCTGTGCAGCTGAGGTCTACTAAGCTCAGGAATCATACGCACCACTGCAAGCTTTAGCAACAAAACCAGTGCTGCAAAGGAACAGAGCATTGGGCTGGGTGCAGTGGCCCATGCCTGTCGTCCCAGCTCTTTGAGAGGCCAAGGTGGGAGGATCACTTGAGCCCAGGAGTTCAAGGCGGCAGTGAGCTATGATCACACCACTGCACTCCAGCCTGGGAGATGGAGCACACCCTGTCTCCAAAAAGAAAAAGAAACAAACAAAAAAAGAAGTGAGTGAGATGTCTCCCTGGCTGAGCCCTTGAGACGAAAGTGCCCGTACTGAGCATGTGGTCACAGGAGTCGTGGGGCACCCGACGGGTATCGGGAGCACTGACCTCAGAGGCTGCATCGAGAGTATCGACCCTGTCTGCATGCCACAGACCCAGGTCTCCAGCCTGCTCAGCAGCCCGTGAGTCACTGGCATTCTCTGAATCTCCATTCTTTGAACATCCTTTTTTACTCAAGTGAACTGAAGCTGGTTTCTGTTGCCTGCAACTAAGACTGTTACCTTATATAGAAATTGGTGTCAGAAGTGGTGGCAGGCCGTGGATGTTGAAGAGAACTTGGAGATGCTGGAATTGGTTATGTGGATGCTTGGGGCTCAAGTCAGTGAAATGTCAGCACGTGGGAAGGGATCAAAGCCGGAAGCCTGTGGCAGGCGGGGAAACAGGATGTCGGCTTTGCCACCTGGATCCACCTGGAATGACGAGCCCCAGGAAGACAAAGCTTCATTGAGAACTCACTGCGTTCGTTTGAAGAGAACGAAAGGAATGAGGAATCAGACCGTGGAAGGCATGAACTCTCACAGCGCCGAGCAGCTATAGGAGCAGGAGACAGTCTTTGAAATCCCGAAATTCTTGGCTCAAGACCCAGATCAAAAACCGAGGACTTCTACGACTGCACTCAAAAATGTTTCTTAATTCTTGCAACCCAAGGCTGAGATGGCTGAAAATGAACCTCAAGCTTACTGAATGGCAAATTACATCATGCGTGGATGCCATGGCCTCACCAGCTCCTGGGATTCTAGACATTCGAACCGCCCTAAACCCCTGTCCCCACGGAGCCTCCTTGCCGGCTGGGCTGCCTCTCCTCACTGTCTGTTGAGGCTGTACCCACCAAAGCAGGGACTCTGTAATGACAGCTTCCCCCATGTCTACCATCCACGGTGTCTTCAGACTGAGGCAGGATTAAATATCAACCCCAAACTAAAATCTGCAAAAACTTTTACATCATCGAAAATCTGGAGACCATGTGTGAACGGATTCTGAGGATACACACCGAGCCAGGGAAAACAATTTTTTTTTATTGAGCAGAAAGAATTAATGCTGCACCCCCAACCAATGGCTCTGGAGTCGGGGTGCCTCATCAGTTGGGGGGGCTCCACTTGTTCCTGCTGCTGGTTTGTTGGATGGCAGGTAAGCTGAAACCGACCTCAGAGGTAGCCCACCCTCCTGGAGATAACAGAAACACTGAGGTATTATGTAGAGACAGAGGAGTGGACGAACCATGGATGACCTACCACCCCTAGTTATGACCCCTTGGGAGACCCCAAAATACCATCCTAAACCAAGACAGAGCCGACCACCTTATTGAAGAGCCCAACAGCCCTAAAAGTGTCTCGGTGTCCGGGTGAGTGGCTCGCCTCCTGATTTCTGGAGTGAAAGACAAGACCCTGGGATGGCAGGAGTCCAGAGGTGGCAATGACAGCCCCAGGCAGGGTGGGCACATTGCCTTGGCAGGCAGGAGAACCAGGCGGTTGTCCCAACAGTCTGACCAGCAAGGATGGTGGGGCTAATGGGTCACAAGTTTCCCAGTGTAAAAATGGATCAGCAACCCACAAGTACCTGTGGCTTTTACAACCAGAAAAGTCTGGGTTTGGTAAACAGAGGTCTGACTTGAGTCTGCAATCCTCACCACTGTCTCCTGGACAGAGACACACGGTCCTTCCCCCAGTCCCAGACCTGAGCCAGTTTGCAGACCCAGAACTCTTTCCATGAAGGAAGGACTTGACATTGCATCTGGGGTCTGTCCTGTGGCTTTCCCTCCCAAGGAAACTGTGGACTGTGGCCATTTATCACGTGTATGGGAGAACTTACTGTACACTGAGGACTTGAAGGAGTGAACCTGGCTGAGCCTTTGTTTCCTTATCTGTAATAGCATCTGCCTGCAAGGACTGTCAGGTTTATCAAGGAGATAACGGGATAGTGCCTGAGTAGAGATGCGTGCATTGGCTGCAGCTGGGCTTTCAACTCCTCTGTGATTTGTGTTCATTCTTTTCGTGCCCATCTTCATTCCGCCATGCTGTGATGGGCCTGTTGTTGGGTGCTGAGTGGAAAAGATAATAATGCCTGCCATTGACAGAACAGCCAGATAGGAGACCCTCCCTCTTCAATCTGGCCTCACCATCCTCGGCATTCGGCCTTCACCTCATGATATAACGTGGCTGCTTGGACACTCGTGTCTATATTACAGTCAACAGTGCAGAGAAAAGGATGAAGAAGGGAATGAATGCCATTTTAGCCCGGCGATTTTTTTTTTTTTGGAGTTGGAGTCTCCATCGCCCAGGCTGGAGTGTAGTGGCACACTCACAGCCACCCCAGCATCAACCTACTGGGCTCCGGTGATCCTTCTGCCTCAGCCTTCTAAGTAGCCAGAACTACAGGCGTGTGCTACCATGCTCGGCTATTTTTTTTTTTTAATTGTAGAGACAAGGAGTTGCCCGGGCTGGTCCCGAACCCACAGACTGAAGCAATCCACTCGCTTTGGCCTCCCAAAGTGCAGGGGTTACAGGCTGAGCCACTGAGCGCAGCCAGGCCAGCGATTCTTTTTTTTTTTTTTTTTTTTTTTTTTTTTTGAGTTGGAGTCTCACTCTGTCACCCAGACTGGAGTGCAGTGGCCGCTCCCGGCCACCGCAGCCTCAACCTGCTGGGCTCCGGCGATCCTTCCGCCTCAGCCTTCCAAGTAGCCGGAATTACAGGCATGCGCTACCACACCCGGCTGATTTTTTGATTTATTGCAGAGATGAGGTCTCACTGCCCAGGCGGGTCTCCAACCTGTGGGCTCAGGCAATCCACTCACCTCAGCCTCCCAAAGGCGTGGGATTACAGGCTGAGCCACCGAGCCTGACTTAATTTTATTTTAGTTGGAGTCTCACTCTGTCACCCAGACTGGAGTGCAGTGGCCGCTCCTGGCCACCGCAACCTCGACCTGCTGGGCTCCGGCGATCTTTCCACCTCAGCCTTCCAAGTAGCCGGAACTACAGGCGTGCGCTACCACGCCCAGCTAGTTTTTGATTTATTGTAGAGACGAGGTCTCGCCAAGTTGCCTGGGCGGGTCTCGAACCCGCGGGCTCAGGCAATCAACTTGCCTCGGCCTCCCAAAGTGCTGGGATTAAAGGCTGAGCCACCAAGCCTGGCCGTCCCAGCGATTCTTAAGGCCCACCAGGCCCCTGCATGGTCCACAGACTCCACAGTGCTGCTGCCTGGGATGGCATCCAGAGAAGCGGGAGACACAGGCATCTCTGCCCAGGGAGTTCCTGCAGCCATCCACAAACGGCCCAGCTGCTGGCAGCTGCCAGGGTGCCCTCCAGCTGACCTCTAACTGCCGTCCCCTTCTCCCAGTCAGATCCTTCTCTCGAGAAGGGAGGGTCCTACAGTCAGGATCGGGCAGGCAGGGGCAGCGGTTTCCCGGTAAAGTCTTCTGATCTGCACTGTCCACCCACACCACGGGCAGACTCCACTTCCTCAAGTGCAGGGCTGGGAATCCCAAGGAGTTTAAATCAAGTTGCCATAAAAGTTCCTGGCAGTAACAGGCACGTGGTACAGGTTCAAGGTGAGTGAGTGAGTGAGTGAGTGAATCAGTCAGTCAGTGGTGAGGAGCCCAAGTGTTACGCAGTCTAACCTCAGCCAGGTTGCCACCCAGCTTCCCCTTACACACTTCCAGTGACAAGGAGCTCACTACTTCCAAGGGCAAAATGACTTTAGTGTTAGATTGTCTTCATGAGCCAGATTCTCTACTCCTGGGCTCCCCATCAGCCCTGGTCCACACTGCAGGTGGGACCCAGAACATGTTCAGCATCTTTTTCATGGGCTGGTACCCAAGTCTTCAAGCAAGAAAGCCCAGAGCCCCGGCGCTTAGCAGCCATGCGCCTCTTCTCATCTGTTTCAGTGAGACTCTGGCCACACTGGGGCTGTGACTTATCCAGGGTCACGCCGGCTGAGCCAAGACCAGACCCCAGCCCCAGCTTCCAGCTGCTTCCTTCCAAATCCCACAGCCTCTCAGGGCCCTCCTCCAGCCTTCCCCACCGTGGGGGTCCTCTTCTCACAGCCCACCCACGATGCTGCGATCCACTTCCCTATGGAGACTCTCTCGCCATCTCCAGAGACTGGCAGAAGTCCGGGACATGGGATCCATGGTCAGGAGCTGTCCTCGGACCCAGGCCAACAGAGTGTGTCCCCCCCACCAAGCTGCAGGCCGCGTGTGTGCATGTGTGAGCGCATGTGTGTGCGCGGGGTGTGTGTGATCACGCCTGGTTCTCCCGGAGCGTGAGGCGCACGCAGCAAGCTGTCGGCGCATCCTGCCAACGCGGAAAGGTTAATCGTCACGCGCGATGCCAGCACACAGACCTCCGGAGGATTCGTTTGGTTTGGTTTTGTGGTTATTTTTTTTTACAACTTTAAATACGGAATATAAATAAATTTTACATTTAAAAAATAAAAGGAAAGCCCCCAAAAATATAATCACCGACTTTACAAACTGAAGGAAGCAGAGTTTGGAGAAGGGGAGGGGGAAAGTGCAGAGGAAGGTGGGGGGGCGGGAGCTCAGACCCACCCCTAGGGGGCCTTGGGAACTTTTCCCTTCTCCCCCCCTCCCTGCTCCCAGCCCATGAGCTAGTTTCCTGGGAGGAGCCACCGAGGTGCAACTCGGAGGGATTTAAGGTGGGATGTGCGCAAGCAGGGAGAGGTGTGGGGCGAGAGGGGCTGCCCCCTCCCTCGGAGACCTTCTCCTGGGCTTTTCACATCTGCCTGGAAAAAGGACTGCTAGAGTAGAAGACTCTGGAAAATGGAGGCCAGATGGACACCTCCCTGCCCCCCACCACAGGCTCACTCCTGTTCAATCACTCTAAGCCACAGGCTTGGTCAGGGGCACAGCCAGTCCATGGGAAGCCTTTGTAAGGACTAGGGTAAGGACCCCTTTCCTCAGACTTGACCCTCTTCTGCCAGAAATTGTCATACTTATACAACTTGGCCACATCCATAGTATAAACAGTGCTCCCTGCATGCAGCGCCTTTGTGCAGTGCACACCCTACATGGCAGTCTTGGCTGGGCTGGAATATGATGGGCAGGTCTGCTGCTGCCCTGACCTCTGGTCTTCTTCCCTAGGGAGGAGTGACTTGGGTCATCTGGGGCCTCAATAAGGGGTTCAAGACCCCCTTGGTGGAGCAGGCTGAAGGGCCAGAACAAGAGGAAGACCCAGGGTGGAGGTAGAGAGATGAAAAGAAACAGAAGAGGAAGGGAACCAAGTGAAGCAGGGGGACCAGGGAGGTGGCAGGAGGCAAGGGATGCTGAGGTCACCATCTACGTCCACCTCAAGAGCAAACTTCATCTTGAACCAGCCAGAGAGAGCACTCAGCTACCTGGTGCTCTGGCCACACCCGCCCAGAAGAGTCCACATCTTCAAAGATTTCATATGCATCAAACGAAAAGAAGCCACTGTGAGCAGAGGTGACCAGGGAGAGGAGGTGGCCGGTGGGTCTGGGTTCGTCTGTGGTCTCAGCCAACATGGAGTACAAGGTACCCTGATTTGCCTGGAGGTGTTCCCCTCAGAGCTAGCCAGGGTCCAGGGACCAGGCAGGAAGTCCTCGGGGCCATGTGCAGGGCTCCTCGAGCTGGTCCATAGTGCTCAGGTATGGCCCAGGCCAGGTGTGGCGGAGGGAACCCCTCTCCCCAAACAGCGACCACATCGGCTCTCTTGCACTCTTATCCCAGATTCTTAAGGTCGAGGGAAGAAGACAGCGATGGAGTTTAGTCCTTTTCCTTCTGGGGCTGCTGGGCAGGATGCCGGAGGCCGTCGCGGGGAGACCCATCGATGGAGGGGTGGACGGACACGTGGAGGGGTGGGGGAAGCACCATTGGCCGTCCGAATCAGGCATCGAGACAGACGGACGAGGGGAACAATATTATCACTCCAAGGACCCCATGGGGGCAATACAGCAAATACCATATTAAATAACCCTGTAGGCCAAGCAGAGGGATACAGGGGTCAGAGACAGCCCGGGGGGGCCATCCTATGCTGTATGTCCCCACAACACTGGCAGGGAGCTGGGGTCAGTCAGCCGTCCCTGGTTTCCAGCAGAGCTCAGGGCTGGGGGATGGAGGGGAGCTGGGAAGTCCTGAGATTTAGAACCCCTGTTCTCCCAGGGCACGCTGGGACACAGCTGGGCAGGGGTCTCCAGAGCCCTCCACCCCACTGGCCCCATGGAAGAACTCAGCTGATGACTGGGCGGAGGGGATCAAGGCTTGGAGCCTGGATGTTGACCTGGAAAATACCTCTGCCCCAACCCATCCACAGCCAGGGAGAAGGAAACACGGGGTTTTAGGCTTCTGTTTTCCCGTCTTGCCCTCACCTGCCCACTCTCTCTTGCTGATGCCCCTAGGCTCCGAGGGTCTCCTTCAGTGCCTTCTTGTCATGTTCATGCGTGTGCTTGAATTTCCGGTGCTTCCCCTTGGGGGGCCGGCGGACTCGCACCATCCGAATGGTCACCCGAGTTTTGGGCGTCTTGGCTGCTCAGGAAAAAGAAAGGTCTCATCAGCAAGTGGGTGACCACTGGAGGGGCCGGTCCCTCTTGGCCAAGGCCTGCCACAGACCTCCCCAGATCTTCTGGGCTGAGGAAAGGGGCAGGAGGGGAGTCAGGGGCCAGACCTCCCGGGTTCAAATCTCACCAGTTGTGTAGGCTTTGGGGGCAATGACAACCTCTCTGCGTCTCAGTTTCTCTGTCTGTGAAATGGGGGTAATAAAACTACCCACCAAAAAGACAGGACCTGACACAGATTCTTTGTCATTATCCTCTGACAAGTAGAGTTTATTGCCCTGTCCCTGGAATCTGGCCTGGACTTGGTTAACCAATAGAAGGAGGCAGGAGTGGTGCTGTTCCCTGCTAAGCACAGGCCTTCAGAAGATCTGGCAGCTCTCACCTGTGAGCTCTGGTGAGCCCTGGGCTGCCACATAAGAAGTCTGGCTGCCCCACTGGAGAGGTTGGGTGGGAACAGGGGCCCTGCAACACGGGGAGAGGGAAAGAGGCCCAGCTGTGCCGCTCCAGCCTCCAGGCAACCACAGCCCCAGCCACCAGCTGACTGTGACGGAAAGAGAGACCAGAAGAACCACCCAGCTGAGCCCAGTCAGGCCCCGGAGAGATAATAAAATGGTTGTTTCCTGAAGCCACTAAACTAGGAGTAAGATCTACAAATGGCAGCTGCTAGGACTCACTTTTTCGTATTTCCTGGACTTGACCTCCCACTGAGGTTTCCTCCCAACCTCACAGCCCTTTCCAGTCACGTGGTGGGAAAGCCACTGGGATCGGGGCCAGTACCACCATCCTACCTTTCATTCGCTCGTGCCTGTTACCTACCTGACCCTGGCCACTCTGAGAGCAATGCAGCAGGGTAGGCCACAGCTCAGGCCGTGGGTTAGATCACCTGGGGTCGAAGCTGAGCTCCCTCGTGTGTTGTGTGGTTTGGGGGCAAGTCACTGAAATGCCCTGTGCCTCGATTTCCACATCTCTGAAACAGAGATGATAGCAGCCCTGGCCTCTTGGGGTCAGGAGATGAGACAGGGAAGTAGTTGGGACTCAGGAGTACTCACTATGCACCTGGTGCTGTCCTAAGTTCATTTACCCTCGCAGCAGGGACTGTTGTCCACATTTTACAGACGAGGAAACTGAGGCAGAGAGGCTGAATTTGAACTCAGGGGTCTGCTTCTAGAGTTCACACCTCCAACCACTCAATGTAAAGGACAGGCACCTGTGAGCCTCGGTCACGGCAAGCTCTCAAGCTTCTCTCCCTGCTGGGCTCCCAGGCCAACACCCTGGCGGTGACAGCTGCATCTGCCGAGTTTAAGACCAGCCTCTTCCTAGAAGCCTTTTTGTTTGTTTGTTTTTTGTTTTGTTTTGTTTTGTTTTTTTGAATTGGAGTCTCACTCTGTCGCCCAGACTGGAGTGTAGTGGCTGCTCCCAGCCACTGCAGCCTCAACTCACTGGGCTCTGGCGATCCTTCCACCTCAGCCTTCCAAGTAGCTGGAACTACAGGCGCACACTATCATGCCCAGCTAATTTTTGATTTATTGTAGAGATAAGGTCTCGCCAAGTTGCCCAGGCGGGCCTCGAACCCACGGGCTCAGGTAATCCACTCACCTCAGCCTCCCAAAGCACAAGATTACAGGCTGAGCCACCGAGCCCAGCTCCTAGAAGCCTTTTGAGCTCTTCCCAGCCTGCCGGGCTCTTGGGTACTGACGCCTGACCTCCCACCTCACAGATACAAGCTCATACGAGGCAGCTGTCTCATCTCTGCAAACAGGCAGATTTCCTGGCAGTTCAGAACCTGGGTGGGCCTCAGACAGAAAGCACCGGGAGAACCATCAGAGGGCCCAGGGAGTTTCTGCCCCCAAGCCCTGGCCTTCAGCAGGACACTGGGCTGGGAAGCCCAAGCAATGCAAGGCCGCCATGGAGCTCACAAGCAATACATCAAAGACTTGAGCCCACGAGGTCTGACACTGACCGCAGTATCACAGGGGACACCACCAAGCCTCAGCCCGGTCCCAAACTGCTGCCTCAAAGACTGTCACGCTCAGTTGAAACACGGAGCCTAACGTGGCAGGACTTTTTATGTCATGGATTTTGTATGTTGTCATTGCTTTAATGGGCCTCCCAAGAACCTGGTTTGAAAAATCACATGAAACACACACCGTTCTCAGCATCAGGGGGAATCTAATTGTTCCTAAATAGAGAAATCATTCTCCATGTTAACTCTATAAATAACATGTTGGTTGGAAGCTGTCAAACGATCACCTTCCCAGGGCACCCAGCGACTCAGCTCAGCTCTGGGAACAAGATAAAGAGGCCAAGAAATGGCCCTGCCTTCAGGGGCCTGTCAATCAGACATGAGGATGACAACATTGTCCTGTCTCTAACCATAGAAAGTTACCGAAAATCGGAACAGTCACTGGTGTAATTTTGTTTTTTTATTAATGCTCATCTAATCATATCAACTTAATAATTCGATCCTTACTACAGACATGCTAGGGAGAAAAGGCAGTGAGGTACAGCCCAAAGAACCTAGACCCAGACATCACAAGACCTGGGCTCTGGGATACCAGGCTTTGCTGCTGTGCAGCCTTTGGTTCAGTCCCTTAACTTTTCTGTGCCTCCGCACCCCCATAAACAACACTGAAGGACGGACTTGCAAGATCATTTCTCCAGCCCATTCTAGCACTAAATTTTAAAAATCCTTTTCAAGCAATGACAAGGCAGGTGAGAACCAGAGACAGCTGTGAGGGTGAGGGAAGAGCCCTGACGTGACCCAGGGACCCCTGGACTCCAGTCACGCCCCTGCCTAGGGCTGGCTGTGTAACCTGGGCAAGTTCTCAGTGCCTCTGGGCCTCGGCACCTACTCTGTAAAATGGAGAGATGTGTGGACCACCCCATGCTTGGGTCTCCTGCAACTCAAGCCCGACTATGCCCCAGACTGTGAATCCATGAAATCTAAGGACAAGGACAGAAGTGCAGCCCTATTCACCCATCTGGTTGATGCTTGAACCCTGCCTGTCACATCCTGGCTACATGGTTGCCCAGCTTTGCCTCGCACACTTCCAGTGATGGGGCGCTTCACTTCCTCACAAGGCAGCCATTCCACCTTGGACCCCTGACTGGTCACCAGCTAGCTTTTCTGCCTGCGGGGCTAAAAATCGCTCTCCCGTGGCTTTTTCCAGCTAGTCCTCGCTCTTCCCTCAAAGGCACAAGAAATGGGTGTGACTTCTCATCCCCAGGATAAGAAATTGTCAAATATCTGAAGACGACGTGCAGGGAGTCTTCTCCCGTCCAAGCCCTGATTCGTTCTACCACTCCATGCCCTCATTCAATAAGGAAGGGGGCTATAACAGCAAGACTGGATGGCGTGACCAGGGCAGACTTCCAGGAGGAAGTGGCTTCTGAGCTGAAATTCAAATGAAGAGAAAGAGGTAGGCTTGAAAAGAGATGGGAGAGTGTGTTTCAGACAGAGAAGCATGTGTAAAGGGCCTGAGACGGAAACTTCTCTGGTCACTGAAAGATGCCAGCCCGGCTAGGGGAGGAGGGAGGCACAAGTGAAGGGCATTGGCTGGCAGAAAAAACAGAGGGCCAGTCAGGGGTCAGTTCTCATCTATGGCCTCCCAGGAACAGGGAGGAATCGGGATTTTTCTCAGTGAAGTGGACAGCCTCCCATGAATGGAACCAGGAGCAGGCTGATCCCGTCTCCATTTTTAGACCCGCCCCTGCTCCCAGCTGCTGCAGGGAAGGGGGCTGTGAGCTATGAGAGTCAGAGGCTGACCCTAAAAGGCGTAAGGTTACCTCGCTGCTCCGGGATGTCCACTGTCTCACAGTAGCACGCCAAGTGGTCCTCCAGTGTCACGGTGGCCTTATTCAAGACTGGCTTCCCCAGCTTAAGCTCGATTTTATTCACCTGGAGGGCAGAACCATGGAAACACCTCTGTAGAGGCCACAGGGACAGAAGCCTCAACGGCCAGCTCCGCCCACCCCAGGCCCCCTGTGTTCGTTCATCTTTCCTCGAAAGCCTGGAGAGCAGCCTACAGGGCAAATGCTTTGGCCCAAACAATAGCAGGACCTCGCCCTCTGCCCTTCTCATGGTTTTCCATCAAAACAAGCCCTCCAGACCTGCAGCCCCCCTCAGGTCCCCCAGGGAGAGAGAAAGCCAGAAAGGCATTTCCGGGTTGAGCCAGGCCCCACGTGTCCTCATTCCTGGAGCGCCAGCTAAGGTCAGGGGCTGCTGCAGAGGAGGGAGACGGTTGTCTGGAAGGAAGTAGGGGGAGGCTCTATCTCGGAGGTGGGAAGGGGAAGTCAGCTGTCAGGTGTCCATCCATAGAGCTGGAAGCGTTGGGGACAGGAGATACCACAACAGTGGGCGGTGGGGCAGAGTGACATCTGTCATCTCGGGCTCAGGGCCCAGGCCAGGGATGGAAGGTGAGGAGGAGGCCAGGCAGTGGGTTGACCACAAGGGAAGGGAGTGCGGCCCAGCAGGTGGAGCACTGGGCTTGTCCAGGGGGCGTGGCAAGTGCCCAGCCGCAAGGGCAGCCACGGGCAAGGCGGGCCTGAGGGGTGCAGGGCCCTTTCCTCCTGAATCAAGACACCTGAGGCTTCTCTGGTCTTGCCCCGCCCAGTGTGAGACCAGGGATCACCTGGGACAGCCTCTACTCCAAAACTGTTCTTGAGTCCGAGAGTGTATCCTCAGACCCTCTAGAAGAGGCAACGGCAGCTCTTGGCTGTTGTCGGGGGCTGTCCCAAGCTGCAGCGTCTGTCACCTGGAGGGTCTCTCTACACCCTCCTTTTTAGGGACACAGCTTTTTTTTTTTTTAGTTGGAGTCTCACTCTGTCGCCCAGGCTGGAGCACGACCACTGCAGCCTCGACCTGCTGGGCTCAGGTGATCCTTAAGCCTCAGCCTTCCAAGTATCTGGAACTACAGGAGTGCACCACCACGCCCAGCTAATTTTTTTTTTATTTATTGTAGAGATGAGGTCTTGCCAAGTTGCCCAGGCTGGTCTCGAACCTGTGGGCTCAGGCAATCTTCTCACCTAGGCTTCCCAGAGTGCTGGGATTATAGGCATGAACCACCATGCCCAGCAGGGACACAGCTTTTGACAAGCACTTGTCAAAGATGCAGGGGCAGCTCCCTGAGGCTGCCCAGAACATTCCAAGTGTCAAATAGATGTTCAGAGACATGTCTCTCCAAGGGACATTTTGGAATTTTAACCTTGTGAAGAGGAGGAGTCGACCACCACTGTGTCATTCCATTCCTATCCCAGCCCGGGTCTGCCAGTGGCTTTCGGTGACCATGGCCCAGGGCCATGGTTGGCCTCAGCACACCAACCCAGAGAGAGCCTCCCAAGAGTAGACCCTGCTGGATGGAGCCCAGGGACAAGCCAGGAACACCTTCTGATCCCTGTGCCTGATCAGCCACAAGGCCCAGAAGGATAACCCCACCCCAACTCAGGACAAGCCTGGTGGACCTTGGGCCTGCGCACCTGGACAGGCCGCAGCTGAACCTGAGTGGGGCTGCATCGCATGTTGCGGGTGTTGCAGCAACCAGAGCAGCGCTGCACCTCCACACAGGGCGGCCACACCAGGAAGTTGGCGTTGGTGCGGTCGACGAGGAGCCGGGAGATCTGGAACACCTCGGTGCGCGTCTTGCACTCTGCAATGATGGCAGGCTCGGCGGTGGCCGATGGAGACGCTGCAAGGAGAGGGAGCCTCCGTCAGGAGCATGGCCCTGCCTAGAGCACCGCGCCTTGCAGGAGAGCTCGGCGGGCACCCCAGGGGTTGCTCTTTCTCACTTCTTCAACCCCAGGGTTTCAAGTCCTGGCTGCTTCAGCCATGGGACTCAGGCAGGTGGCTGAGCTGCTCTAAACCTCAGTTTCCCCACCTGCAAAATGGGGATGATGAGATCTACACCCAAGAACCACCGTAAGGATCAAGTGAGATAATTCAGAGAGCATAGCATGTCGCAAATGCTCGGTAAATGCTCCCTTCCGCTGCCATGTGCCATTGTATTATTCTTTATGGTTTCACAGAGTGATGGGTATGCCCGGCATGTGGGCCTTACGATCGTATTATCTTGTAAACATTCTTGTTTTGCTGTTGTACACTGTAATCTATTCTTACATTGTTGCTTCTTTCGAGGCCTTCGTTTCCTCATCCGTGAGATGGGAATCTAAGGCATAATGTGAGTGAATACTAGCCTCTAGCAGGCACTGGGGCAGCCATCATTATTCGCCTCCAGAAGAACCAAGGCTCTGAGAGCTCCATTAACACACCCAAGTCACAGGTTGAGGAGCGGCATTCCAGTCACCTGACTCTTATCCACCGTTCCCCCAGGCACCATCTACAATGTTTTCAGGACTACAGGTGGGCAAGTGGGGCTGGGGCGGGCCTAGCCTGTAGACCTCATGACTACAGCCTCCTTCTGGGCTCTGTGAGGGAGCAGGTGGCATCCCAGCTTCACTCCAGGCCCACTGTCCCAGGCCACACCCTTGACCGTGGCAGAGACCAGAGGCCTAACAGGATAGCACTGGGCTCAGGTGGGAGGAGGCAGCTGGGATCCCAGCCCTCATACTTCCTAGCTGTGTGACCTCGCCAACTTTTTACTCTCTCTGGGCCCCGGTTTCCAGTTCTGTGAAATTCCGTTAGTAGGATCTACCTTCAGGGTCGAATAAGGAACAAATGAGTTTCAAAGCACTATATTTAGAAAACAGATAGTGTGGGGGTGGGGGATGACTCAACTCAAGATGGGGCATTTAAGGATGGTTACACTCTCTAGTTTCACTCAGTGGGGAGAAGGGAGTTTTAGGGTGACCCTCGGAGCCCTCTGATGGGCCACCAGTCCCAAGTCTCCCCTCCTGGCTCCCATCCTTTGAGGGACCCCTGTTAGGACCCTCCATCTTACCCAGGCTCCTTCTGCCACGAGCCAAGCTCCCCGAACGGGAGCGGGTCATGTTCAGGTCCAACTCAGCTCCATCTTCCTCTGCAGGAGAAGGCATAGTTACTCAGTGGCCGCCGCCGGGTGGCCCCATGGGCGGGGCTCCAACAGGCAGAAGGCTCATCTCTGCCTCCTCCAGAGAACAGGGACACCACCCCCCACCCACCCCCCATCCCCACTGCACGCCTGGCTGGGCCCTGGAAACCTGGAGTCTCGGCTCTGCAGAGGGGCCGTCCAGGCAAATCTTGGGTCAGCCACAGGGTTCAGGGGGTGGTGGTGGTGGTCCCTGACTGCATCCCCCGGTTCTTTGGTCACATTTTTGGCCAGAACCCATGTCAGTCGAGTTAAAAATAACCCTTCCCCTTTGCTACTATGAGCAAACCCTTCTTGGCCTCCAGGGTGGGGCAAGGACCCGGAGCGCTGAAGGCCAGTTTCCAGTACCCCTCCACCCCGCGTTCCCATAGGAAGTGCTGAATGGAGAAATTCCCAGAATTCCCAGGGGGGCCGGCGTGCCCTGGACACAGCCCCTCCAGAGCCCCCGGACAATGGCCCTGCTGGGCGGGCACAAGGGAGGGAGAGGGACGGGGGTGGGAGCCAAAGACAGAGAAGAGGGGTGGGGAGCCTGGCCTGGGGGTGGGGGAGCTCCCGCCTCATGCCCCTCTGGGGCCTGGCCTCTCTCTAGCTCCCTGTCTCTCAGCCTGAGACTCTATCTCCCTCCCCTTCTCTGACCTGTAGTCCCATGGCTGCCCCAAGTTGTCCATTTATTCCTGTAGTCACAAATGGAGCTCCTTTCTCTGGCCTGGGCACATCTCAGTGCCACCAGAGCTCCTTGGGGTCACTGGCCCTCTCTAGAGACAGTAGTCAGATGCTGGCTGCTGGGAAGGAGGGCGGGGAGGCCTTTGAGCAAACGTTGAACCCCAGGCAGACCCTTCTACCCTTCTGTCTCTCTCACAGGTGAGAAGCCGACCAATGAATGAAGGGTGTTGGGGATAAGCTCCTGCCCTCTCCCGACCCACCGGCCCTGCCAAAGACAAGGCTCCTGCAGCCACGGCCTGCCTGTCCAGGGTCCTGCGGGACCTGGGGACCAGTCCACTTCTGTCTAGCCTGACAGTCCCTGTCAGCATGTCTGTCTGGCCCTTCCTTTCTCCCCACCATCTCTGGAATGTCCCTGGTGGGGAGGGGACAGTAAAGAGATGAGCTTTGGGGAAAGGTTCAGTCGATTAGGAAAAAATAGCCACATGGCTGCCTCGAAACAGGCCTGCTATTGAAAGCCTCAGCTCCAAGATCCCGACCCCACCAGGGGCGTGGAGGGGCCGTCAGAGGGTGGGGGCGAAGGCCTTGGAAAGACGCAGCAGAAAGGCTAAATTTGGAGGTTGCCCCATTGTGTGGCCCAGACCGGCCAGTCGGGCACGGGGTGGGGGTGGTGGGAGCCGTGGGGTGGGGGCCCTGGCGAACAATAGGTGGGCCCAGCTGGGGCCCCCTCCTGCCTGCCTCACCACCCCCCAGCACGGGCAAGACTGAAAGGGCCCGGGAATGCTTTTGAGAGAGAGCCAGGGGCCCAACGGGGAGAGGAAACAAAGGCAGGAAATGCTGTTCCCCCGTAGATAGCGTCTGGGCAAGGATTACAAAGTGACAAAGAGACAGAACCCCAGAGGGAAGGGGACCTGGGGTGCAGGGGGGGTGCTGACCAGGGCTCCGGGGAACGGGCCAGAGGTTAGAATAGAATGGAATTTGCTCTGAAGACAGCGTTTATAAATACATTCCCAATCCAGCCCGCTAGCCCCGCCACGTGTGTGCCACCAAGCACGTGCCCACTCGCTGAGTGCGCTCTCGGGCATGGGCAGGGCTGCCTGGTGTCCCCAGGAGACCTCGTAGGCTGGGCCCTTAGCCAGAAGGGCGGGGAGATGGCTGCCGGGCACCACCCTCCCTGGTTGGGTCTACACCTGGATATACACTCGGCAGAGACTCTGGACATCTCCTCCCCGCCCGCCCGCCCACCTCCCGGCACCCCACCCTCGGCACCAAGCCCGAGCCACACATGGGTGCTTCTCCCGACACACCCCAAGCCCCAGGTACCAACCCGTCTGCTGACTCGGCCCTGCCCTGACTGGGTGTGGCTCTCTCTGGGCTGCCTTGGGCCTCAGTCCTCCAGGTGTCAAGGAGGAGAGGAGGCATCCTGCCCTGCCCCTCCTGGCTCCACTCAGGTCTGTGAGGAGGACCAGAGCACTGGGCAAGGAGTCCGTTTACCTAAGGAGTCTCCATGCAGCAGGCGCTGGAGGTCATCGAAGGAGCGGATCGAGTGGTCACTCAGCATCTCATAGAGCTCTTCGGGAATGGGGTCCCCCTGTCAGCAGACACAGAGGGGCTGAGTAAGCCAGAGAGGGGGCTTTCAACGTGGTTGTCTCCCCCACCACACGCTTGCTCCTGTGGAAGGGCCCCACAGGTCCTCTCGGTCACAGGCAGATGGACAGCCAGGCTGGGGACAGGCAGGATCCAGGGCCGACAACCAGGAGTACCAAGGCCTGGGGTCCTGGACCTGCCCAAGCCTCTGAGACCCAGCTCTGCTTCGAATTACACTCGCATTTCCCTGTCTGTCTCCCCCATCAGGTTACAGGTTCTGGGAAGGCTGCAAAACTCTGATTTCTCTCTGCGCCTGCCGCCACACCTGATAGCTAAAGACAACGGCGAATTACCACGGGTGATCGAGTTGCCATTTCACAGATGAGAAAACAGAGGCTCACATAGGGGACATCCTTTGACCAAAGCCCTACAGCCAACTATCAACAGAAGCTGTCTTCAAAGCTTCGGTTGATAAAAAACAGACGACAAAGCCTATACTCCCAGGCTCCTGGATACAAGAGGTGCTTAATAAATGCTTGCAGCGCAGTACAGCCTCAGGAGGCCCCAAGTTCTAGCGATGCCTGCACAACCTCTCACTCAAAAGATGCAAAGAGGGGATCCTTGGACACGACTGGGAAGCCTGAAAGTTTACCCATGCCCATGCCCAACCAAACCCTATTTTTAGAGTCCCTCTGGCTTGTCACCAAACACACTCGAAACTTGATAAGCACTTTAACAGCCCTCAGAGCCAGGCTTCCTCCAGGGAAACCGCAGGTCCCACAATGACATGAGGGCAGCCCAATAGGAAGGTCACAGCCACATCCCCCACAGTCCCAGGAGACCCCAGGGGCTCCTGCCAGAGATTCCTGAGAAAGATGAGGGCAAATGAGAGGCTGAGATGCACCATCCAGACCACCAGCCACTGAGGGGCAAAGAAGATGCTTGTCCAAAGGGTCAGCCCTGACTCACATGCGTGCAAACGCACACACATGCAAGCCTGTGGGCCCACATACACTGGGAAGGATCCCTGGAGACGGCGTCCGTAGGCTCAGCTTACTACGATGAAGCCCTGTGCCTCGGTTTCCCCAGATTAAGAAGGGAGAACTCCTTGCCCTTCTTGGTTCACTGGACACTCCAGGGACAGGAGTTCTGGGATGCTTAGCACAGGCTGTCCTCAGAGGAAGGAATGCTGCTCTCTCCCTGCCTAATGCAAGAACATGTCATCTCAGCCCCCAAGGAGACCTCCCCCAAAGCCCTGTTACCTGTACACTCATCATGGTGTCTAGGAACACCTTCTGCAGGAGTGCAGCCGCGGCCAGTTCTGGCCTCCCACATCGATTAGGAGCTAGAAGACTCAGGGTGTGTGGGGGGATGGGAATGGCCTCTTTAACAGGTACTTAATTCCTTGAAACCCCCAAGTCTCAGTTTCCTTGTTTGAACATGGAGTTTATAACCCCACCCGGTGTCTAAGGGCTGTTGGAAGGCTGGAGGCTTGGCTGAGAACTGGGGTCTCTCCCTCAGTGTCCTGGTTACACAGCTGGGCTGCGTGTGCATGACGGAGGAGGGGTGGGGCCCCGCTGCTTCTGTCTTCCCCCCCCTCTCTCCCAGGCGCTGCCTTCACTCACCCCAGAAGAGAGACCACACCTTCGGTGTTCTCCAAATGTTGACAAAGTACCCAGCCCACAGAGCGGGAGGCTGGCGGCGGTGTCCAACGAACACTGGGGAAGCTGTTTCCCGGAGTTTTGCCAAACTCAGAACAGGCAGTGCGGCGGGCCGGATTCCAGGCTTCAAATGCTACCAACCACCGTGCGACCTCAGCCAGTCACACTACGGTCCTGGCCCTCGCCTGCGAATCGAGGGAGTTGAAGAACATTCGATTTGATTCTAATTCTGCTAGGACCGGGTGTCAGAAGGAGCAGAGGAAAGCCAAAGCAGCGGTGCCCAGTCAGACCCTCACTCACTCTCAGAAGGGGAACAGGAAGTGTTTGTGGAGTAAAGATTTAATTAACCCCTCAGGGGAGGGGCCCAAAGGCCTATTACCAAATGGCACTTGGTACCTGTGCCAAGATCTTGCCTGCTGGAGAGCTGGCTGCAGTTGCCTGCATGGCGGAGAAGGCAGATCCCTGAACAGGCCTAGTGGACACTCGGACCTGGGCCCAGGATACAAGAGATGATGTCTTATGGAAACAGACTCCGACTCTCCAAGGACGAGTGGGAAAGAGCCCAGGATAGAGACTAGGGTGGTGGGAGAAGTACACAGCGGGTGCTCAATAAATACTGGTAAAATGCATGAAGACACCCAGCCTTCTTCCTGGCATTCTCTGCAGTATGGTTCTCCCACCTCCTCCTCCAGGAGGGCCATCTGGGATATTCTTCCCCAACTCCCAAGCAAATTACCCCCTAGGGATGTTCTAAGCGGAGAGGCCAATCCTGCACATGCTTCTGGTAATTTGGCCACAAGATGCCCAGAACTCACTATCGGCTGCCCGGGTTTGATAATAACGCCACAACTAACATCTGAGAATAGTTGACTACAAGCCATGTGCTGAGCAAAATGCTGTCCAAACTACCAATCTGGAGAGGCAGGCGCTATATTTAGCCCCATCTTCCAGATGAGAAAACTGAGGCTTAGAAAAATCAAATAAGCAGCTACAGGTCCAGACAACCAGTAAGTGGCAGAGCTGGGTCCTTCCTAGGCTCCAGGATGCCCACTCCTTCCTGTCTACCAAGGAGCACCTCAGTTTCCCTCTCCTCGGCTCTGAGACCAGTGGCTCTCAGCATCATTGGAGGCCCACCTTGGCTCTTCCTCCCTGCCGGATGCCATATATCAGCAGTTCTCAGCTGGGGTGGCTGGGTCTCCAAGGGGTGTTGGCAACATCTGAAGACATCTGCGCTGGTCACAACTAGGGGCATGGCAAGGCCGGGGGTGCTGCCAACATCCTACAACACACAGGACAGGATGCATCACTGGCCCCAGGTGAGGCAGGAACCCCTGCAGCAGAGGAAAGAGCAGGGCTACAGATGCGCTTGGAAGAATTTTTTTTTGAGTTGGAATCTCACTCTGTCACCCAGGCTGGAGTGCAGCGGCATGCTTACCGCCATCCCATCATGGACCTGCTGGGCTCCAGTGATCCTTCTGCCTCAGCCTTCCAAGTAGCCGGAACTACAGGCGTACGCTACCACACCCAGCTAATTTTTGATTTATTGTAGAGATGAGATCTCGCCAAGTTGCTCTGGCTGGTCTTGAACCCGCAGGCTCAGGCAATCCACTCACCTCGGCCTCCCAAAGTGCTGGGATTACAAGCTGAGCCATGGAGCCCAGCCTCTTGGGAAGAATTTTAGCAACTGAAATCCTTGGCTTCTTCATTTTTTGAGTCCAGGTCTCACTCTGTTGCCCAAGCTGAAATGCAGCAGCATGATCACAGTTCACTGCAGCTTTAACCTCTTGAACTCAGGCAATCCCCCCATCGTCGTCTCCTGAGTAGCTGGGACTACAGGAACATATCACCATGTCCAGCTAATTTAAAAAAAAAAAATTTGTAGAGACAAGGGTCTTGCTATGTTGCCCAGGCTAGTCTGGAACTCCTGAGCTCAAGCAGTCTTTCCACATCAGCCTACCAGAGTTGTAGGATTCCAGGCATGAAGCACTATACCCGGCTGGCTTCTTCATCTTTTAAATGGGACTAATAATACACCCCCCGGGGGGTTGGTTGGAGGCATAATGACATAGCAGAGCAACCAGCAGATAACGGGTACTTCCTGAGTCCTCACTGTCACCATCATCCATCCTTTCAGTATGGTTCCTCTGTGGGCAGCAGCGAGTGTACATGTGCCCAGGCCAGCAGTGCAGGACATTTTTGAGGATGACAAGGAGTAGGTGGAGAGCTGCCCGCCCACATGTGAGTATGTGTCTTTGCATGATCCCCTGTGCTGGGCCACAGGAAATGGTGCCCTACCTCCACACTGGCATCGCCTGGGGCTGTGTGGGCTGGCAGGTCCCTTCCTGGACTAGGGGTAGGAGAGGGGTGGAGACATTCAGCACATGGTCAGCTCCAGGATGTGATGATCTGGGGGAGACAGGCATGGACATCTGTTGGGAGTCAGAGGCGCCTCTCGGTATGGGAGGGTGAACCGCCTGGAGTGTGGTTTTCCTGGACACAAGTTCTAGAAGGCTCCAGGTGGGCAGCTCTCCTCAGAGATGGGAAAGGAGGCCTGGCACCCTGAAGAAGCAGTCCCAGACTCAGGCCTGGGGTTCCTGGCAGGGCAAGGGCGTGGCGAGGAGGCAGCTGGGGCAAAGCCAGCTGAGGGAGCCAAGGCAAACAGCCTCCTCCCCGCCCTACCCCCAACGCCAGCTGCAGGAGGTAGGAAGGCACGAGCAGCGTGAGGCCAGGTGAATTATCTGCTTCCAACCAGGCTGGCAGATCAAAGGGGCTTGAACCCCACCCGCCTCCCAGGCCCCAGCACACTCACACAGGTACACGCTCCCCAGCCTGCCCGCCATTCCCACTGGGGCAGACACAGGCCCAAGCAGCCAGGGGCGTTGTCTATGGCTGGCGGAGGAAGAAGCTGACAAGGCCTCCCAGCACTCGCCTGCCCGAAAGGCGCAGGCCTTATTTAGATCAGATGCCAAGGCCAACCCCTTTGAAGACGCTCTCTCTGGGCAAACCACAGAAGCCATTTAGAACCGGCTTCTCCCACCCAGCATTTCCCTTCCTCGTTGCTCTGGGGACCCTCCTGCTCAGCCTCCCCTTCCTGCACGTGGCCTGCACACTGGCCTGCACACTGGCCTCCCCACCTCTTGCTGGAGCAGAGCAAACGTTCAAGTGGGAGGTGAGGGCCCAGCCATTCACAATCCTGGCAGCCTACTGCCAGCACTGCCCATCCCCATCCCAGCTCCTGAGCCCAGGAATTCTGCTCACTGGGAACTCTGAGCTAATCCAATCTTCTCCAGGTTTTTAGGTGGCGGAAACTTCGGCCCAGCTAAAGATACACAGAACCTTTGCAGTCTGATTTCCCTTCTGTTTCTTCCCCTCTGTCCTGTCCAATCCTGGCAGTCCAAGTCCCAAGACGGACAGACGAGAAAAAGACATGCATCTCTCTCAAGACAGGAGTGAAGGAGCCTTGAAAGACTGGTGCCTGCCAGAGGGCACTGTGGCCTCAAGAGGGGACTGTCTTCCGGGTGAGGAGCCAATGAGGCCCTGCTTGTAAAGTTCCTAGGGGGCCTTGCCCCCCCCCAGTATTCACTGCCCTTTGCATAAATATTTGCTGATTGGCCACCATGCTCTGGGCACAGTGGTGACCAGGACGAAAGCTCTCTAGTGGGGAAAGCAGATAAGAAACAACTAAATAAACCAGAAAGCGGAAAGAGTTTCATCGAAGGGGCATCTCAATGGGGGGAAGGGAAGGTGAAGACTATGAGAGGTACTTACAAGGCCCAAGGTAAACATCTCACCACCCCTGCTCCATCAATCTCTCTCTGCCCCCCCTTCACACTCACACACACACTTCCTGGCTCTTGCTCCAGAGCCTCCAAATTCTGTTTGACCCGACCCTGCACACCTCCAAGGCTGGGGGACTCCAGCAGTTGGTCTCCCGCCCCCTAAGACCATTAGTAGCCCAGGAGGAAGCTGGATGGTGCAGTGCTGGGAGCCCCTTCATTCCTTTCCAACAGAAGGATGCTGAAGCCAGAGGCATCACAAGACAGTGGGCGTCACCCTCCTGGAAGCCAGCTCAGCTGGTGGAGATGGCACCTCAGAGGCTGGGCAGACCCTCAGCACAGCCCTACCTCAGGGGTCCCCCCAGTCCTCCCAGCTGCCGAGGCCACCACCTAAAGCTCAGTCCAAGGCTCCCTCCACCAGCCAGCCCTCTCTGAGTCCTGCTGCACCAGCAATTAGGGGCTCTTTCCAGGTGGACAGGTCTGATTCCATTTAGGCCTCCGCCCCCAGGCCAGCCTGAGGCTTACTCAGGCTTAGCAGAAAAGTGCCTCGCCAACTGCAGAGCACCACATGCAGCCGTGCATGCTGTGACTAAAGCGAGGAGAAAGGCGGTTTCTGTGCCACAGCCTCCACCCCAAATGCACAAGCCCATGGAGCTGTGGGAAAGGAGGAGGAGGTGCCGGCCCAAGCTGGGAATGGTAAGGGGAGGCCGGGAAAGCCTCACCCAGCTGTCAGGCAGCCTCCACAGAGCATGCTGGGATCAGCAAAGAGAATAACACAGCCAAGGGTGGGAGCCCTCTTGCAGGCTGCGCCCAGGCCTCTCCAGCCGTGGAGGTTCAAATACGGGCCTATTTGAAGGGAGAGTAGCTCTGGGTATCTCAGCGCCCCTCAGAGTCACACCAACACCATTTTTGGCCGCATGGGGGTGGTTGGAAAAAAAGCAATCACAGACGGGTAAGATTTGAGGGGCGTCAGACTGCTCTAACAAGTGGGTGCTGTGAGCTAGGACCTGATGGGAGGTTCTCCTTCCCTCATAGAACCCGGGGAAGGAAATGGGGTGGGGGGCCCACCTGTTGCGCGGGGGCGAGCACCAAGAGCCCGGTGCACGGGGGCCGTGCGTGCCTGTGTGCGTGCGTGGGTGCGCGCGCACGTGTGCTCAGGCCGCGTGTGCAGGGGCCGTGCGTGCGTTGTGCGGTGCGCGCGCGTGTGTCCCGCGTGTGCACGGGCGTGGCGGCGGCGGGCGCGCGACCCGGCCGCGGTATTGCGTGCCCGGCGCTCTGCGCGCCCGCCCGCCGGAGCGCAGCATCGCCTCCGGCCAGGAGTGTGCATGCGTGGGGTGAGTGAGCGAGTCGGGGCCCGGGCGGGGTGGGCTGCAGAGAGCAGCCGCGGGGCGCCGCCGTTCCCAGGACGGCTTGGTACCGGGCCCGGCCCCCGGGTCCCACGGCGAGACGAGGCGGCAGCTGGGGCCGGCCGGCGCCCCCTCCCCAACAGCTGGCCACGGCGCGAGGGGCTGCGGGAGAGGCGGGGAGGGGCGTCGGGAGGGGCCTGCCGCTGGCCGGGCCGAGCCCCGCGTCCTCCCTCCCGGGTGCTGGCCGCGGGGGGCGGCCGCGGAAGGGCGGGGCCCCAGGGCGGCCGGCCTGCGGCCCTCGAGGAGCCCCGAGAACAAAAGGAGACGGCGACGGCTCCTCCGTGGTCAAAACAACCTGCGCTGGCGGCGGCCCAAGGCCCCGCCGCGGCCTCCAGCCCTCGGCCTTAACCCCTTCGCCGCCGCCGCCTCTTCCCTGCGCCTCGCTGGAGGCCGAAGGGGCCGGACCTCCCCGGGAGCGGGTGAGGTGTGGGTGAGGTGCGGATGAGGTGCAGGCTCCGGACCGCGGCCAAGGGGAGGTGGGACGGGCCCCGGGCACGCCGCGCGCCCGCCGCCCTCTCCTCCCTCCACCTCGCGCCTCCTCCCTGCCCCGCCCCCTTTCCCACCTGGATTCCGGATAGACTTGCCAACTCACTGCTACGTGAGGCTGGCAAGGGTGGGGGGACTGATCCGACCCGACCGCTCCCTCAGATGTTATACCCCACCTCCGTTGCAGCTAGGCTTTAGCAGGCGGCGCACTCCGCACCCTGCATGCGGGGGGGAGAGGTGCTTCCTCTCCCAGGGCGCGGGCACAGGTATGGCGAGGCCTCAGGCACACACCAGTCTGGGGGCTGGATTCCTCAGGCGCCCCCAGTCCTCCCCCTTCCCCGAGTGCCCGGAACCTATCTGCGTGTCTCTTTCTGTCTCTGTGTCTGTCTCTCTGTCTGTCTCCTCCCCCACCCCCCACCCAAGATACAAACTGCTCCTGGACTGTGTTCTGGGGCCAGTCATGCCCTGCGCGTGCCCGAGGGCGCCCATCCCGACCCGGAGCGGGAGCGAGGGTGGGACCCGAGCCCCGCCAAAGGTCGGCGTGGATGCCACGGGTGCGCTGCTCGCACCTCCTGGGCAAGCCCGTGCCAGGACAGAACCTAAGCCGAGGTTGGAGCCGAAGTGGGCTCGGGAGGACGCGCTGTCTTCTGCACCCGCGGCACCACCCCACCCCCTCTCCCTCGCCGGGAAGGGCTGATTCTCGGGATCCTGGGGGTTGGGGGGCAGGGCCACACACACCCTCCCCAGACGCTGAACGGCTCAAGGATCTAGGTCCGGCTCAAGGATCTAGGTCCGCCCGTTGGAAAGAAAGCCACCGTTGCTCCCTTCCCTTCAGCCTGGCACCCCCGGACCTCGCGCCCCAGCCCTAGGAGGGCACCCAGCGCCCGGCGGCAGGCTCGCGGGCTGCGAGGGTCCAAAGTTCACTGCAGGAGAGGAGGGGGTGGCCAGAAGATGGGGATGAGGGGAATGAATGGAGAAGCAGCCCCAGCCGCCGTGGCAACTCACCTCGGCGCTGACCAGACGCAGGTAGCAGCAGAGAGACAGGAAGAGCGCCCAGCAGCGATTCATGCCGACTCCGGGCCCGGCCCCGCGGGGCCCCGGACGCGTAGACGGAGCGCGCCGCCCCCGCGGCCAGGGTGGGGGGTTGGGAAGGGAGGTGGGCTCGGCTCGGGTCCGCGGCGATCAGGCGCTCAGGCCGCTGCAGCCGCGGCTCACCCGCATGGCCCCCGGGCGCCGCCGCCCCCGGCCCCGGCTCCGTCGCTGGGGGGCAGGGGAGGAACTGGGCGCAGGACCAGGGTCCGAGGCCGCTACCTGGGCGGATCCCGAGCCCGAGTGAGCATCCACGGCCGGGGGGCTGCGTCGCGAGCCAGCCGAGGCGTCTAGCCGTGTGGGGGCGCCCAGGGGACTCCAACCTCCAAGAGGAGAAGGAACACGGCAGTCGATGGTTCGTCTTCACTCGCCGGCTAAAGGCGTTTTCCTCTACCCGCAGGCTTAGCTTTTTTGCAACATTTTCTGGAAAGGCCCCCAAAATCGGAAAGCGCAGGGCTGGGCACCTCAAGGCCCAAGTCTCCCCCCAAAAACTTTCTCCAAAGTTGGCTCTGCAGCAGCGGCCCAAGCACCCGGACAGGGAGAGGTGCAAACTCCCGCCCGGGCCGGGTGGGGGGGCGGGAGTGTATGCGCCCTGGCGCGGGGCCCGGGCGGCGGGCACGGCTGCTCCGCGCGCGCGGCGTGCCCGCTGCGCCTTGACCGGGCCCGGCCGACAGGTGGAGGCGGCGCGAGTCCGTCGGTCGGTCTGCCGCCGGCTCGCCGCTCTGGGCGTCCTCTGCGGGCTGCGGGCTGCGAGCTGCGAGCTGCGGCTGCTCCGGCGTCCTCTTTGCAACGAGGCTGGAGGGTGGGCTTTTCCCCCCTTTTTGCGCGTGTGTGTATGTGTGTGCGCGCAAAATATCTCTATCTCGGGAATGAAAAATGGGCGCTGGCGGCCGGAGGGGAGCCCTCAGGGAGGCAGCGGGGGAGGCTGCAGGCGCGAGGAGGCAGGCAGGCCGTTCCGACTGCAGGAGGAGAAGTTGCCACCCTTTCAGCTGTTCCGGCCTTTATAAAGGAGAAGGGAGAGTGCGAGAGGTGGGTGGAGACAGCCTTTCCTCTTCTGGCCGGGAGTCAGCGCCGGGAGGGGGGAGCGGGAGCTGGGGGAGGGCCTGGGGTGAGGGCGGGGCGCTTAGGGGGTCTCTGAGAGCCCTGCAGTCCCTCTCCATGAATCTGGCCCCTGGGAAAGAAGAGCCAGGGTGACCAACCGCCCTGCCCCTCAGAGCAGTGACCATGGACAGGTTAGGAGCCCACCTGGTTGGGGGGATGTCTCCAGGACTGAGGCTCCAGGACCAGACATTGGCACCCTGGCACAGGCATGGTGAGGAAGGACTAGGGCTCTGCAGCCTGATGGCTTGGATTCAGGTCCTGCCCTGGCACCGTGGAGCATGGGTGACCTTGGGCAAGTCACTTCCCTTCTGTGCTTCTCCATAGTCTCAAAGCAGGGATAGGGTTATTGTGAGGATTAAATGCCAGAAAGGGCAAAAAAAAAGCACCGCAAGGTGAACACACAAACCCCGGCAGCCAGCACCACTTGGCCACATGGGTCCGCGTCTCCTCCTCCCAGCTGGTTGCCTGGCACACAACAGGCACTGCCAGCGTTGGCTGAATTTGAATTTGTGGAACTGCAAAGTCACACAAACCCCCACAACCCTGCAGCATCTCGCAGGGCGACCAACATGATCCTCCCATCACCCTGGTGTTTACTATCTCCCTCGCCCCCAGTCCGAGGCCCAGAGGCCCACCCACCCACATCAGCATTTGCAGTTAACACCTTCCGCCCCCAGCCAGGGAGCTGCCGGGTCCCTGCCTTCAGCAGTCACACCGTCTCAGTCACAGAGTCACACGTACTCACGCTGTGCCCAGCACCCACCACAGGCCCCACGGGCTCCTGCATGGCCCCGCCTGCTGGCTTTAGGGCATCTTGAAATCATCCGCCCTTCCCTTTGGGGTGTCAGCCTCCCCCTCCCACGCATGCACACTGAGTCTCACCCGCTGTCTCTTCATAAACCGTCTTCTTGGACGGGCACAGGGTGGAGCGAGGAGGGAGCACACCTCAGGGGGCCTCATTACAGACCACCACAGGCACCTACCCTCCACCGACGACAGTCCAGCTGTGTGGCATGGTGGCTGAGAGCCTTGCTTCAAATCCTGGAGCGGCTGCTCACTGGACGAGTATCTCCAGGAGGGTTTTTGAACCTCTCCGTACCTCTGTTCCCTCCTCTATAAACTAGAGATAAATCTGTAATTAGGGGGAAGGGGTTTCAGAGAGGCATGGGGAAATGCGAGGGGTGCTGCCCATGTGTGTCAGCTTTGATTATGGCGATAGACATATGGGTGGAGGCATGTATCGGAACTAATATGTGCAGCTGATGGCGCCTTAACACAGTTGTAAAGAATGTGTGCCCACTTCGGAGCGGTCTGGAGGCTCAGGTGACACCATGCAGGTGAAGGCACTTAGCAGGACGCCTTAACTGGAACGGAGGAGCGTGGGGTTCCTTCCACGCAACCTCGGGGGGATTCACCCTGCTCCGGGCATGGAGGAGACACAATGAACCAGCTGTGAGGCTAATACAGACCCCTGCCTTGAGGAGTCTCTAGAGAAGAAAGGTAGATGTATAAACAGATTAATTACGGGGCAGGGTGACAGGGTAGATGGGGGTGGGGGTGAGGAGATAATTCCAAAGCACTAGATTTGAAGTCTGAAGACTCAGAGTTAAAATCCTGTTCCACTGGACAGCTGGGTGATCTTGACCTTGGCCTTCTGTGTTCTTATCTATAACTGGAATGCTAATAGCTACCATTATTACTGAGCTGACTGTGTGCTAGGTAGTACTCTTCTTACTCTACCTGTGGCCTCTCAATGCGCCTGTGAGCTATGCTTCTCTTCCATTACAAACAGGGAAATTGAAGCACAGAGGGACTAAGTGACTCATTCAAGGTCACACAGCCAGTAAGTGGTAGAACTGGGACTTGAACCCAGACAGTCCAGCTCCAGAGCCCACATGCTGAAACCACCATGCTGTGTTGTTCCCTGAAAGATGATGATGACAATGATGACAATAATGACACCTTTTGCACAGGTCTTTTGTGAGCATCACATGCGTTTATGTGTGGGAAGGTACGTTGCCAACTAAAAAGTAAGGAAGCACTATGAGCTCTGAGTTATGTACAAAGTGCTGGAACTCAAAGGAGGGAGCACACAGCTGGGCCTCAGGAGATGGAGGGGAGCAAGAAGGCTACTCTGGCCAGCATCACAAAGCGCCTACTGTGTGCAGCCCCTGTGTGAAACCCCGAGACATGCAGTGAGGAAGGAGACCCAGTGTTGGTGCTCAGGGCCCGCTTGGGCTCTTGAGCGCAATAGACACAAATCATTGTAACCCAGGTGTCTCTACAAGTAGCAGGTCAGGGACAGACAGAGGCAGCAGGGGACCACGTGACACCTGAGCCTGAGTACCATGCTAAAGAGAACCCTTTTCTATACTCTCTCCTTGCAGACAAGCAGTCTCTAAAGAACACCTTCTCAGGCCGGGCTCAGTGGCTCAGCCTGTAATCCCGCGCTTTGGGAGGCCGAGGTGAGTGGATTGCCTGAGCCCGCGGGTTCGAGACCCGCCTGGGCAACTTGGCAAGACCTCATCTCTACAATAAATCAAAAAATCAGCCGGGCATGGTAGCGTGCACCTGTAGTTCCAGCTACTTGGAAGGCTGAGGTGGAAGGATCACCAGAGCCCAACAGGTCGAGGCTGAGGTGGCTGGGAGCGGCCACTGCACTCCAGTCTGGGTGACAGAGTAAGACTCCAACTCAAAAAACAAAAAAACAGAAAACAAAACACCTTCTCCTCTTTCTCCTGCCAGGCTCAGTGTAGCCGGTACCTCCTCCGGGAGGCTCACCAAGCTTGATGGTGTCTGCTTTGGGTTCCCACCGCGTGTACCCCCTGGTATTGCCATTGCCCATTGATCATTCTAGCGCTGAGTTCAGGGTGAGCAAGAATCTCAGGCCAGATCCCAGCATACAGTGGGTGCTCAGTACATGTCTGCTTGCCGAAGGAATGAATCCGTGATTAAAAATCTTGCCTGTTTCTCCCTGGATCCTGGCCAGTGGTTGCAGAGAAGCCTGGGTGGAAGGAAGCAGGGAGGATTGTAGCATGAGCCTCTAAACTTGGATGCTCAGGGCACCGGGGGACACCCCCTCACTGAGTCACAATGGGGAATCGAGGTATTAGACTGGGGAGGCCCCTCTGGCTTCCACATTAGGACCACCGAAAAGTCAGGCTCTCCAGTAGGACCAGGAGTGGATTATTGGCCACATGCCTATAACCCTTCACCCCCTCACCCCAATAGGTCGAGCCAAGCAGGAAGAGTGGCCACAGCACCCAGCTCGGTGCCAGGGGCTTGAACCCTTGAAGCTGTGTCTTAGAGCTAGCTAAGGCCTTATCCATGAAGAGCCTCTTGCACCCTGGGAGTGGGGGCTCAGGCCCCTGACTGGGTGAGGAAATGCCAAGGGAGGCGTTGGGTTCCTTCCCAGGGAGCCCCACACCCTCAAGTACAGAAGGGTGGGCGTGGCAACCGCCAGGCACCTCCGTGGGAGAGGGTCCGGCAACCCCCGTGCCAGGTAGCCCTGCTCTTCCCTGCTTGGGGGAGGAGGAAATGGGGCCCAGCCTGGGGACAGTCCAAGGCCATGCCACAGATGGCCTGAGCCCCCAGCCCTGGGCTGGAGGGCAGCAAAGCCATGCCGTCCCCCACCCCGTGGCTTCCACCAGCTCCCCACACCCCTTGCTGCCCTATCCCCACCATCGGCAAGGCCTCGGGACGTCTGCAAAGTGCTTCCTTCCCCTTGTCCTGCTTCACCCTCGTAGTCCTACCGCCCAGGAGGGAGGTGTGACCATCATGTGTGCCCCATCGTGCAGATGAGGAAAACAAGGCTCAGACTGGGCGAGGTTCCATGAAGGGCCACCTGCATTCAGAGCCGTTTACCAGCTCTGTGACCTTAAGCAAATGACTGGGCCCCGGTTTCCTCACCTTTAAGATGTGGGTAACGACAGCCCCCACCCCAATGGTAGGTCCTCCCATTAAATGAGTTAATACATCTGAAGGGTTGACGTGAGCATTCCACAGATGCTGGGCATCACACAGCCGTTATTACGACTCCAGGCTGCACGTGTTCACACACACACACACGCTCACTCTTGCACACGCACGTGCACACTCACGCACATTTTATATACTTGCACACATGCATACGCACGTGTGCACACATACATGTGCACACGGGTGCACACTCATGCACAGTCTCGTATGCATACATGCTTACACTCATGCATTCTTGCACACACACCTATGTGCACACACAGACACACTCATGCACACACATGCACACTCATGCACACACTCCTGCATGCTTATTCTTGCGTGCTCGAAATCACTTACTCATCCGCTCACATTCATTCTCACACACACTCATGCACACTCACACGGAGCCAGGACTAGGAGGGGCCCTAAACTGGGAAGGGCCTCACATGGAACCCCCACCACTTCTGTCCGAGACCTTCCAACCTTGATGAGGCTCTAGACACTGCAGCTGTGAGTACCAGGGGGCAAGAGATCCCCAGGAAGGCCAACAGACAGACCCCAAGCCTTGGCCAGCCTGGAGGAGCCCACCCGCAGCCTTGGGGCCTGTCTTGTATACAAAGGGGAGGGAAGCGCAGTGTTTGTCTTCCTGGGGCTGCGCCGGTGCATTTTTAGCTCCTCCAGGCTCCAGGCAAGGAAGAGGATGTTTGGACGGGCAGCTCAAACCCACCTGCCCTGGAAGCCGGCTGAAATTGGAGAGAGGCGTCCTGGAGTGAGTGGAGCTGGGCCAGGCAGCTGGAAGATGACCCTGCCCGGGTCTGGTGCTCAGCCACCCCACCTTGGTCCTCGAAGGCTGGCTCTCCCCAGAGAAGGCCCTCCCTAACCAACCCACGCCACTCACCTGCTGGACGGGAGCACTCTGGCAATTATCATGCCTCACAGAGCACTTGCCCTGGGCCAGGCGCTCTCCCTGAATGGACGGCCAAGGAGGGAGGCGGGACTGTGATTACTCTGTGACCAGCAAGGAGAGGGAGGCTGGCAGAGCCCGCACCCTGAGAGAGAGGAGACTGAGACTCAGAGAAGCACGCCGGCTCTCCCAGCATCACCCAGCAAGCCTGTGATGCTGAAGCCCGCATTTTGCCATCCCTGTCACATGATGCCTCCATACATGGCCTGGAGGGGGCTTGCCAGCCTTCTTCACGTCATCGTGAGCACAGACGATTATACGGCTAGATGGAGGAGGCTGCACAGGGCTGGAGGCGATGGGCCCAGGACCCACTACCACCCCAGGGCCAGAGCCATCGGCCAAGCTCCAGGTGGGAAATTGTGAACTGGACATGCTTCAGCCAGCCCTTCCCAAACCAGGGGATCCCTTCATCCTGTGCTAAGGGTTTGAGGGGATTCTGGAGGGACAGGGGGCAGGCAGGTAGGAGACAGCCCTTTTTGGTGCAGACACCGGCATGCCATGGAGCATGGGGCCTGTCAAGAGAACAGGAAGCCAGCCACGGTATAAAAGTCACCCATTTGCGATCAGTATTCATAAGCGAGGATGCTGCACGGCGCTCAGGGCATGTCAGGCTCTGACTCCAAGTCCCCTGGGTGGAATCACACTGGAGCTGCGCGGGACAGCAAAAACAGAGCCTCTACCACCCCATTTTGCAGGTGGGGAAACCAAGGTCCAGAGCAGCTTGGGTGAGGGCAGAGCAGGGGCTTGAACCCCGGGCTGCTTGGTACCAACCTCACTGCCCTGAGCCTCTCGACCCATCTGCCAGGCTGGCAGCGAGGGAAACACAATTGCCTGGTTCACCAGGACCCCGCCCTCGCTCACCCCCAGTTCTTACCAGAGAGCTCCATGCCTTCCTCTCACTCGTGCTGTAAACCTATAACTGCTCTAAAAGCAACAATAAAGTTTTTTTTTTAATTTTTTATTTGTATCCAGCATCGTGATTTTATATGGTCAAACTCATACTTCAACCCCCTGAATCACCCCAACAATCCGGGGAGAGCAAAATACATTATCCCCATTTAGAGACAAGAAAACGGAGTCTCAAGCCTGGAGGAACAGAGTCTCAGTCACCTCATCTGTAGAATGGGGGTCTAGCCACATCCGATGGTGGGGAGTACGTGCAGATGTGCAAGGGGCCCCCGGGGGGTTGTCTTCACAAATAATTGGGTGTTATTCTGCCAGCTCATCCCTGGGGAGTCCCCTGCCGTGGGGGGGCTTACAGGCCGAGGCAGGTGGCAGGAAGACAGACAGAGAGACCAAGACAGCCGTACACTACCCTCAGGCAGAGGTTATGTAAGCCAGTAAGCAAACAGAGGGCAGCCCGGCGTGAGTGACTAATCGTCTTGATAGTAACCACCACAGCTGTGGACATAATGCTCCCCCAGGCACAGGTGCATTCCCAGCCAAGGGGCCACATCCCTGCTGAAGCCACGAGTTGTCATCGATTTCCCAGGTGGGAGGGGCTGGCCCTCGGGCAGATGGCCTCCCTTTGACCCACCCTCACCTCCCCCCTCCTTTGGGGCTCTGTGGACTCCTCTCTTCTTCCGTAGATGCCAACAGTGCTCACCCTATCCCAGCTGTGTGACCCCAGGTGAGTTCGATTCTGGAACCTGCCACCTTGGTAACAGGGTTCATCTAGTCAGTGAGGTGCTTAGCACGCAGTGAGCGCCCGGTGAACAGGGGCTGTGGTTACAGTTCCCCTCACTTGGCCGAAGCTCGCGGGTGACAAATCTCACTTACTCCTGAGATTTGCCTCCGAGGGGAGCAGCATGGGCATGACCGCACCCCTATTACAGATGAGAATACTGAGGCTCAGAGGGGTAAGTGACTTCCCTACCATCATCTTGTTGGTTTGAGGTGGAGCTGGATCTGAACTTAACCTCCAGGACTCCCAGGACAGTGCTCAAGCAAAAGGAAGAATCAATTGAGTCAGAAAGACCCCCTCTACCCCCACCATCCTGCCCACCAAGATGAGTGAGACATTTTTCCACGTAGGACCTTGTATGTGGTAAGCGTGCCTGTGTGACATGGTGTGAGTGGGGTCTGGGGCGCACACAGGTCCGTGGGCATGTGGGTGTTGCAGGTGGTACACCAGTGTACACGGACCCAGGAGGAAGGGAGGGCAAAGCCCTCCCCCGCCGCCCACACCCCAGGCAGCCGGCCGTGGCACACATGGGAGACACCCAGGGCGCTGGCCCCAGCCAAATGGGCCCTGTGTGCAAGCGTGGAGCTTCCCCTCCCTGAAGACCACCAGGGGGTGGAGGATGCCTCTGGGCCCCCACGCCTCACCTCCCTGTCCATCCCCACCGCCCCCCCCCAAGCTCCTTCCTGTTTTGATGGAAGGAAAATTTTTCAGCTTTTTCCTTCTTTATTTTTCCAGACGGGTGACTCGCTCGGGAAAGGAATTCCCCCCTCCCCAAACCATCCTATGCCCATGTATCGATGCCATAAGTCCAGGCCCATCCTGTTGTGCTGGGACAGGCACGGTTATTTTTGGGTGCTGCATGGGGGTGGCACCCTGGGGAGGGGATGTGGGGTGCTCAGCTGCCTCCTTCCAGTCCACATCCCCCCCAGGTCCCTCCCTACCCCCACCCTGTCCTCCTGGCCCGAGTGCTGGGAGGAGGGAAGGAAGCCTGCTAAGCCCGGGTATAAATAACTCAGGTGGTTACTCAGCTCCTGAGAACATGATAGCATGAGTCATGATGTGAAATCAAGAGGGGCAGTGAGCAGTCCAGGGCCGCCTCCCGCCAGGGCAGGTGGCTGAAGGGAGGGTCAGTGCAGGGCCCAGGGCCGACAGGCAAAGCTGCTACCCTCAGTCTACCCATCTGGAGCATAAGCAAGGCTGGTCTTGTTTACAGGCCCTCCTTGAGCTGGGAAGAGGACAGGAGGGCAGGGCCAGCTCTGAGCATTGTTGGGCTGCTTCCCACATGCTGTACACAGAGCCAGCCTCTTGGAGCTTCTGGTCCCCTCCCTCCATTTCCAGGGAGGGAAATGGCCTCTGTGGGATCTGTGAGCCGAGAGGGGGATCCCGAGCACTTGGTCTGCGAGACCTTCACCTACCCTGCACCGAGGACAATCCCCACCCTCCCCTGGCCTCCCGGCTGCAGTGTGGCACGAGGAATGGGCCCAGAAACAGGACACCCTCGCGGACCTCCAGCCAAGTCAGTGTGATCAGCCCGGGCAGCTAGGCCAGGTTGCTGGCCCATCCCTGGCTCTGGCCGGCCAGGGTCGGAAGCCAGCCCAGCCCAGCCCCTCACCCACGTCCTCGGCTTCAGGCTCCATTGCAGAGCATGGCAGGCCAGGACCCCAGGTTGCCATGGCAATGGGTTCTGGAGCCGGTGAGGCCGAGCCCTGCTCCTGTCCACCTGCGGCTGCCAGGCCTGGTGGGGGGCCTCAGGGCCGAATGGGGGAGGCAGGGCTGTCCTGGTCAGGGGCGCAACTGCTGCTGCCAGCCCAGGCTGGGAGTCAGGGCCCTAGGGTGTACACACAGCCTCAGCAGCCACCAGAGTTGCAACCCCCTCTACAAAACCCCTTCCCACCTCGGCCTTATCTGAAGGGCAGTGCCCCCAAGCCGTCCCCACCTTGTCTGCCCTGACCCTTGGCCTAGCTTTTTCTCAGGGGGACACTCTTTCCACCGCCCCCGACCCCTGCATGCCCAGACAGCGTGGCATGGCTCAGACCCAGCCATTCAATGGGCAGCCTGCCCTCTGGCCCCTCACAAACAATGGGGACTCCAGGAATATTGTCCCGCCTGGGCTGAATCAAACGCTCTAAATTTAGTCCCTCTGATGCGTCCTCCGTTTCCTGCCCCTGCTGCCTCCTTTCAAGACGATGAGGTCACCCCGGAACTGCCTGCCCTGGCAGCCTGACCCAGGGGGTTTCCAGGTCCAGGGCTGCTCCCCTGCTCTTGAAGAACAGGACTCCTGCGGGATCAGGGGCCGTGGGCCCGCCCACCTTCGGCCCTGCCCCGCCAGGCCCCCAGGGCTGCTGACCCTCCGCCCACCCTGGCCCAGAGCTGAGAACCCACGGGACCAGGGTCAGGGAGCCCACAGCGGGACAGCACAGTGAGCTCCAGGGAGAAAGCACAAGGTGAGGAACCAGGAGCCTGGGAACGTTCAAAGACACACCACCTCAGAGTCATTCATTCACAAAGAGAGAGCGCCAACTGGGCACTGGGCCTTGCCATGGGGAAAGAGCCATGAACCAGACACTGTCCCTGACCTCTCGAAGTTGACAGTGCAGAGGGAGGAAGGACCATCAGCAACAAACAGCCAGCGCCACAGCTCCCGTCGTGAGAAAATGTCATTTGGGATATAAATCAAAGAAATGTGATCGCGAAACCTGGGTGGGTAGAGGGCACAGGTTTAAGAAAGGGGTCAAGGAAGGCCTCCCTGAGGGATGACATTTGAGCTGAATCTTGATGACCAGAAAGAACTATCCAAAGATGGCGGGACCAGGGAGGGGCAGGCTCAGATGCCCCAGGAAAGAAGAAACGTGCCCTGGCCAGTGCGCTAGAGGAGGTGTGGGGACAGACACTGGGGCAGGGGGGGCAGGGGCCAGACAGGGAAGAAGCCAGCAGCGTTCCCTCCCCCGAGGGGACAGTGCTGAGCTGAGGAGCAGAGTTTTAAAAGGATCTGTCATTGCCAGGTAGAGATGGGACGGGGGCGGGGGGCAAGGAGGAGACTGGAGTCACATCTTGGAAAAATAAAAATGGAGCATTGTAAATCAGAAGGCACCTGCAAGATTTACCTGTATCGGTACTGTCATGAGTCTCAGAGGCCCAGAGAGGGCATGTGCCCTGCCCGAGGTCACACAGTGGGTCAGAGGTATCATTCTGATTGAGGTAGTAAGAGGTACTTTGCCACCTGAGAGGGAGGCATCTTTTTTTTTTTTTTTTTTGAGTTGGAGTCTCATTCTGTCGCCCAGACTGGAGTGCAGTGGCCGCTCCTGGCCACCGCAGCCTTGACCTGCTGGGCTCCAGCGATCCTTCCGCCTCAGCCTTCCAAGTAGCTGGAACTACAGGCATGCGCTACCATGCCCGGCCAATTTTTGATTTCTTGTGGAGATGAGGTCTCACCAAGTTGCCCAGGCAGGTCTCGAACCCACGGGCTCAGGCAATCCATTCACCAAAGGCGCGGGATTACAGGCAAGAGCTGCCCCAAGCTCTTCTCCTGCCCCAAGCTCCCCGCAATCTGAAGACTGTGTGCTGTCACCCCGTCCAGGCTCCTGTTGGGATGGCGATGGGGCAACCCAGAGATGACCAGTCCCTGGGGGGTGGGGAGTGAGTCTGCCCTGTCCCCTGCCCGGTCTGTTCTGCATCCTGTGGACAGGTGTGCCCGCCTGGTCCTGCCCACAATCCCCCACAGCCGCAGCCCTCTCCCCACATTCCTGCCCTAAGCATTCCAGCAGCCCCTGCTCTCCTGTTCTGCCAGGAATCCGAGGTTGGCAGGGAGTTAGGGGGGCTCTGGAATGTCGTTTTCCGGTGCCAGCACCAGCGTGCCAGCCTCAGCAGAGGCCTTGGGGGCGGACGGGGGATCACCGGATCTCGTCTGGAATGGGAGGCTGGCAGCCATGCCACCAGGGGAGAGCAGGGCCTTGCCTGCCGAGTCAGGTGGGGCCGTCCCTCCATGGAGCTGGCCCAGGCTCCCTGGACCACAGGCCTGTTCACTGCCTGCCATTTGTCCAGGGGCGGAAATGGGGAACAGTGCCCCAGGCCACCCTTCGTGAGGAGGGTCCTGGGTTGGGGATTCCTCGCAGAATATGTGTGTGAGGAAGAGGCTTGGCCCTGAAGCTGACCTGCGTTCAGATCCTATCTCAACAGTGACTGCCTCTCTGAACCTGTTTCCTCACCTGCAGAACAGAGACAACACCGTTGCTGCAAGGGCTTGGTGTGAGACTGTAATAAGATAGCTAGGACCCCCGGCCCCAGGCCCTTCTCTGTCCGTTTCCTCCCTCCCTGCCCAGTCCCCCGCCCCTCGCCACCTAGGGGAAGCAGAACACTTCTTTCCTCTGCTGGCCAGAGGGAGGGCCTGAATGGAGGCCCAGGGAGCAAAGGGACCATGTGGGTGTCATGGGGTGGTGGGGTACATGGTTAGGATTCTAACCTCTGTTTGAGCCATGGCCCCTTTGCTTGTCAGCTGTGTGGCCTTGGGCAAGTTACTAAACCTCTCTGATCCTTGGTTTCCTCATTTGCCTAATAGTAATAACAACCGTGCCTGCCCCACGGAGACCATCGAGACTGGCTATTATGGTGAAGTTACCAGCTGGTAGGTAGAAGAGGGCATTGTGGTGAGCCCATGTGCCCTCCGCTGGCCCCAGGTTGTTGGAAGTTTCTGGTGAGAGGAGGGGCAGCCTTGAGCTGCTACAGTGAGGAAAAGCTTCCAGCACCCAAATGCCCCCAACTCTACCTCTTGGCAGCAAAAGTTGGGGTGTGTGGCAGCTCCAGGGACCCCCACACTTTGGTGGTGGTGCTGGGTGGGACCTCCCTTTCCAGCCAAATGTCCTTCAGACTTGAGCCAGAGCTGCTCCCTCCCTTCTGCCTTCTTCCTGGCCTGGGTCAAGAAACCTTTATTTTTAAACCCTCAAACAATGCCTGGCCGGGCACAACCTCTCTGCAGAGCAGAGGATGGAGCATGGGGATGAGGGGGCCACACTTCCTGGGCCAGCATTCCTCGCCCCCAGACAGGTGCGAGGGCCCGGCCCACCCTCTCAGAGGCACCAAGCCAGCTCAGGTTCCTCTCGCCCCCAACCTCAGACCTGCTCTCCCTCAGGGGCCCAGAATTCTAGAATCCCCTGGCTGGGACAGGCTGTCCCCATCAGACAAGCATAGATGAGACACACCTGCTATCCTCAGGCCACGAGAGGGGCCAGTCTCACTCAGGACATGCGGCCCATCAGAGAGGCTGGCTCAGACCCCCTGATCCCTCCAGGCCCTGCAAGACCAGGCTGGGCATCCTGCCTTTTGGGGAGACTCCTGACCTGCCTACACCATGAGCATCATTGCCCACCAAGCTCACAACATTCCAGAATGTTCCCCAGTCTGTGCAGCGGTTGGGCAGAGTTCCTGTTCCCTACACTTCCTCCCCAAGAGCAGAGCCAGAGTGAGGACCAGCAGCCAGGGCATGGGGTCTAGTCCTGGTTCTGCCATCAACCCCTACGCAACCTTAAGCGAGGCCCGTGACCATCCTCTGTTTCCTCTTCTGGAGCGAGGACCACTAACCCACATATTCCTATGGGAGCGGGGATCTTGTGGTGCTATGAGGTGCTGTGCTCACAGGGGCACAGGACCTCCAAATGGGCAGGAAACACAGGAAATGGGGGTCCCCACACTAGTGGTCTCTCTGGGGAGCCACAGATACCAAACCCGAGAGCCAGAAAGCCCTTCTCATCCTGTCTCTGCTGCTGTCAGTCCCAGATTTGGTGCAAGGTAACCACCCCCTCAGCACCTCTGTTTCCTCATCTACAAAATGGGCTAGTGATAGTGTCTGTCTCATAGGGCTGCTGGGAAGATTGAGATAAAATATGGAAAGAGTAAGTGCGCAGTAAACATCAGCTCTATCATGTGTGCACAAGTGCATGTGTGTGAATGTGCATGCATGCGTGAGCACCAGCCTGCATGTGTCTGTGCCCAGAGGCTGTGCTCCCAGAGTGTAGAAGCCACTGTGCATGGTGGGAGAACAGGCAGCAAATGTGGCATGTGGATTTGCACTTGGGCCAGAGGCCAGGTGCTTGTGTGCATGTACACCAGTGTCCGAGGGAGGATGTGTGCACCCGAACCTGGGACACGTGCACATCACTGACTGCATGTGAGTACCCGAGGACACACACGGAACCTGAGACAACTTGTCCCTTGCCCTGCCACTGAGACAGGAGCTGGGGGTACGTCCTTGTGTCTCCGCCTCGCTGGCACCTCCTCCTGCTGGAATGGAAATCGCTGGTCACTTCTAGGGCCTGGCCCATCTTGGCCACCAGGGGACCCAGCCTTAAAGGGAGATGTCCGGGAGGGGGTGGAGAGGGGATGGCCGCCAAAAGCCCCGGGCAGATCTCCCCTGTCCCCTGGGCTCCTCTTAGGCCCCTTGGCACCCTGAGCATCCCTGCTGCACTGTCCCAGGCAGATATTTTCTTGGCCATCTCCCCCTGCCTGTGAGCTCGGGGGTTCTGTGTGTCTGGTGTCCACCGTGTCCCAGGGCCTAGGTCAGGGTCAGGCACACGGCAGGAGTGGGAAGGTTTGGCGGTGGCTGTCAGCTTCATGGAGGTGTAATTTCCACACAGTACAGCCCATCAGTGGTCCATACTCCCATGGGTACGGTCGAGTAGCTACCACCTCAATCAGAACGGGGAACATTCATGTTTCATCACCCCTCAAAGTCCCCTCCTGGCCCTAGCTAGCCAATTCCTCGCCCTTCCCTTCTACAACCTGACAGCGACCCCATAGGCCCCACCTGGTCTGCCCTCCCAACCTTCCGACCTCGGCTCCCCCCACTCTGCCCTCACTCACCAAGCATATCCCTTCCTCAAGTCACCATCCATGCTGGTCCCTCTACCAAGGAGTCCTTTTGCCCCAAGGGTCTGCCTGGCTCACTCCCTCAGCCTTTGGCTGGCAGCTCAAATGTCCTGGGGAGGCCTCCCCTACCACCTTGCCCTCCCCCCAAACGCCCCTCCCCCTCTGCTTTGCGTTTCTCCACTGGGTGCCCACCTCCTCACCAAGGTGGTAAGCTGTATCCCAACTGCTTGTTGTCGGCCTCCCTCTATGGTTATATGAGCCCCTTGCCAGCAGAGACTTTATCCTCAGTGCCCAGAGCAGGGCCAGGCACAGTGACTCACACCTGTGATCCCAGCACTTTAGAGGCAGAGAGGTAGGAGGATGGCTTGAGGCCAGGAGTTCAAGAGCAGCCTGGGAAATAGAGCAAGACCCTATCTCTTAAAAAAAAAAAAAAAATCCAGGCCAGGCACGGTGACTCATGCCTGTAATCCCAGCACTTTGGGAGGCAGGGGCAAAAAGATTGCCCGAGCCCATGGGTTCGAGACCAGCTCGGGCAATTTGGCAAGACCTCGTCTCTACAATAAATCAAAAAAATTAGCTGGGTATGGTGGCACACACCTGTGGTTCCAGCTACTTGGAAGGTTGAGGCGGAAGGCTCACCTGAGCCCCATAGGTCAAGGCTACGGTGGCTGTGAGCATGCCACTGCACCCCAGCCTGGGCAACAGAGTGAGACTCCGACTCAAAAAAAAAGTCTGTTGAATGGATAAATGAATGACACCAGAACTTTCCATCCAATGAAAACCCCTTGTCATAGGCTGTTTTCTGCTGCTTATAACAAAATATCTAAAACTGGGTGATTTGTAAAGCAAAGGAACTTATTTCTTACCGTCTGGAGGCTGAGAAGTCCAAGGTGGAGGGTCTTCCTGATGTTGAGGACTCTCTGCAGGACCCCCAAGGCAGTGCAAGGCATCACAGGGTGAGGGGACTAAGCATGCTGCCTCTGATGTCTCCTCCCCTCCTTATAAAGTCAACTCTCCTCCCACGGTAACACATGAATCCATGAATCCATGAATGAGTTAATCCATTCATGAGGGCACAATCCTCGCAGCCCAGCCACCTCTTCAAGGCCGGCCTCTCAACACCGCCTCACTGTGGATGAAGCCTCAACGTGAGTTTCAGAGGGGACAGTTTCTCAAACCATGGCACGCCAGCAAGTGGGAGGGTACAGGCCATAGGGCCTCGCAAAACAGATCCTCTCAGGCCTGTTCACAGTCTGTGCCTTGCTTCAGATGAGGAAGTCGAGGCTCAGGGAAGGTAAATCGGGTGTCAAAGGCTGACCAGTCTTTGATGCAGCCAACAGAGACTGACGGAGTAAACGCTTTATTGCATCCAAGCCTTCTGGAGTCTTTGAACCCAGACCTCCCGGGTTGAAATCCCAGGACTGCCACTTGCCATCCAAGGGGATAAGTCACTTAACCTCACTGCGCCTCAGTGTCCTCACATCTAACATGAGGATAATCCCTCACCCCAGAGATACAGGCAGATTGGACCTTTGGTTCATGAACCAGAAACCCAGGCAGCCTCCCCTGCACGGCCCCCTCCAAGGCGCCCCACCCGTCTCAGATTCATAATCACGTTTTCCTTAAAGAAGATCCTGAGACTGACTCCGCTTCAGGCCCTGAATCCCCTGCCATTGAGAACTGAGTGAGTCGCTGCCCATAGGATGGCGCCTGGCAGCAAGTGCTCAGTGCTGTGTTGCTGAGGGCCTGCTGCATGCCAGGCACTATGCTTGGGGCTGGAGAGTCAGGGTGAACCAGACAGACCGGGCCCATCCTCAAAGAGCGTGTCCTGAGAGGGGAATGGAGAATGAATGATAAAGCAACATCAAGGGGAGAATGATGCGAAGGGTGCAGTGCACAGAAGGTCTGGGAGATCTCTCGGAGGAGGTGACGCTTGGGGAGGTGAGTGGTTGAAAGACGAGAGCCATTTCAGGAAGGAGGAATCACAGGTGCAAAGGCCCTGCGGTGGGAGCGAGTTTGCTACACTGGAGAAGCAGCAGCAGGACCAATGAGGAAGTGAGTGAGGAGGCGCTGCGGGAGAAACAGGGTGCTGGGCCTGCTTGCCACCCCTCCTGCTTCTGAGGGACGAGCTGGGGTGCCACTCTACCACCTCCCCCAGAGCCTTGTGACCTCAGCCTCGCTCAGCTCCCACTTCCCCTTCCGGTGGTGACTGGCCACATCTTCCTAGATTGCATCCTGCCCTCTCGGCTCCCTCCTTGGGGCTGGGCCTGAAAGCCAGAGGCAGCAGCAGCCCCAGCAGCTGTCCCTCTCCCGGACCCACCAGCTGTCTTCCAGCTGTGTCAGACCCTCACAAGCTCCTCTCCCTCCCTTTCCCCAACCCTCCCAGAAGCCACGAGACATTCCCTAGGCCAGCAATGACCTTTCTGCCCTGCTTCATCTGACCAAGTCTCAGCCGTCACCTCCTCCTGGAAGTCCCTAGGTTACGAGCAGAAAACGGGTCATGCTCACCTCTGTACCCCAGGGCCTGGAGCAGGGCTTGGCACAACGAAGGAGCATGGTAGACAGATGGATGAGTAAATGGACTGAGAGGTGTTGGGTCCAGTCGGCCCATTATCTGCTGACCTGTGTGCTGGGTCCTGTGCTGGGGACCCACCCGTGTCCATAGGCAAAGAGCTCGTTCCCCAAATCCCAAATTCTGGAGTAGGTCTGGGCTGTGCACTAAACTGCAGGGTGGCCTTGGGAAGCCACCGATCTACACTGAGCTGCTTCTCATTTGCCAAAGCAGTCGCTGGAAGATGCTATGTGTCCCCAGAACATAAGTCACAAGTGTGGACTTGAGCACAAAAGCCTGGGTTCAAATCCTGACCCTGCCGCTTGCTAGCTGTGTGACCTTGAGAGATTTCACTGTGTCACCCAGGCGGCAGTGCAGCGCCTTGATCACAGCTCACTGCAGCCTTGACCTTCTGGGTTCAGGCGATCCTTCCCCCTCAGCCACCCAAGTAGTTGGGACTACAGGTGTACGTCACCATGCCTGGCTAATTTTTTTTTTAATTTTTATTTTTTTGTAGAGACGAGATCTCGCTATGTTGCCCAGGTTGGTCTCAAACTCCTGGGCTCAAGCGATCTTCCCACCGCGGCCTCCCAAAGCGCTGGGATTATAGGCATGAGCCAACACTCCCAACCAAGTTTCTCAACCTCTCTGGTTGAGAACGTCTCCACTTCCCCACCTGTGAATGCTGAAGCACCTCGGTGCCTGTCTCACTGAGTCATTTGAAGTTTCATGGAGATGGCTCTGTGGAAAGTCCAGGACATGCATGGACCATAATTAGGCCCAAGGTCTCTGGTCTGCATCTACAGGGGCACAACATATTTGTTCACACACACCTACTGTGTGTGTCACAGACAGAGGCTGGGAGTGTCCAGGACTGAGGCTCCTCGTGGCACCATGGGCAGGGGCGGCCAGAAATCCCTGGGCCTTGTCACAGCTCCCTGGTCGCCAGGCAGGGAGTGTGGACGCCACACCACAGATGTGCAGGGTGTCCGTCTTAGTGCTCTTTCTCATACACACCACCTGCCCAGAGATGGCCTCCAGTCTTCCCACCACCAGACCCTCCAAGCAGAGGCATATGACCGAGAGGGCTGAGGGAAACTGAGGGCCATCCTGAGAAGCAGCCCCCCAACACACATACACACTCCCCCCGAGGAAAGCTGGTTGGAAATGAGGTCACAGGCCAGACCAAGAAGGTAAAACTCCCAGTCAGTAAGGGTCTACTCTCAGACTCCTGGGTTCATGCCCCTAAAGGTCTGCGGGAGAAGGCCTTGTTCATTTGTTTTTTATTTTTAGTCGGAATCTCACTCCATCACCTAGGCTGGAGTGCAGTGGCATGCTCAGGGCTATCTCAGTGTTGCCCTGCTGGGCTCCGGCGATCCTTCCGCCTCAGCCTTTCAAGTAGCCAGAACTACAGGCACACACTACCATGCCCGGCTAGTTTTTGATTTATTGTAGAGACGCGGTCTTGCCAAGTTGCCTGGACTGGTCTTGAACCCGTGGACTCAGGCAATCCACTTGCCTCAGCCTCCCAAAATGCTGGGATTACAGGCTTGAGCCACCATGCCCAGCTAAGGCCTTGTCTAAACAGAGAGAACAGGAATCTTAGTGGTCTCTGTGTCCAGAGCCTGTTGCACAGGGGAAACAGAGATCCAGGAAAGTTGAGAGACTCAGCCAAGGTCACACAGCAATGTGGGAAGAGCCAGCCCAGAACCCAGGACCCTGGTTCCCTGGCCATTTTCCCCCACACGCAGTGATGCATTTCTGGATATCACCCCAGCTCTACTTTCCAAAATGAATCAGGAACTTATGTGCCTCCAGGGCCAGATGCACTCCCAGGGACACCCTGGTGAGAATGCTGACATCTTTCCGGGGTGTCTGAAAGCCGAACTGGCCTTCCAACCACTGATAACAATGATACCATGTGAAGCCAGTTTCCCAGCCTGTTCTTGCTACAGCCCCGTCAAATAGATGACCAGGCCCCATTTGATGGGATGTGCCACTGAGGCCGCAAGGGATTTCCCATGATCACACAGGCAGCCCTTGGCTGCTACCTGTAAGTCCAGAGCCTTCCCTGATGCCAGTTCCTTCTCAGAGACTTGAGATCTTAGACAGCACCCACCCGACCCCAAATTCTTTTGTTTCATTTTTAATATCTTTACCATAAAAACAATAATACATGTTCACTTACGAAAATCCAAAAAAATGCAGAAAAGTCAAAATAAGGAAGAAAAAAATCACCACCCACAGCCCCACCAACCAGAGACAATCATTGTTAGAGTTTGATGTATTTCCTTCCATAGTTTTTTGTTTGAGGGCTTAAAAAAATGGCTGAGATCATACTGTATATTAAAAGAAAAAAAACAAAGCAGTGGCATCCTGCCTTTCACCTCGCCGTTATCTCGTGGGCACTTTCTGGGTCCCCACTCCTTTTTCCTCTTCTCTGAACCTCATTTTTATTGGCTGCCTAATATTTTGTCAAGTGGAAGTTCCATGGTTTATTTAGTCATTCCCTTATTGTCGGACAGCTCTGTGATTTCCAGTTTTCCAAAGTTATAAATAATATATTTACCCAGGTTTAATGGCTCAGTCTGTAATCCCAGCACTTTGGGAGGCCAAGGTAAGTGAATTGTCTGAGCTTACAGGTTTGAGACCAGTCCGGGCAACTTGGTGAGATCTCGTCTCTACAATAAATCAAAAAATTAACCAGGCATGGTAGCACGCGCCTGTAGTTCCGGTCACTTGGAAGACTGAGGCAGAAGGATTGCTGGAGCCCAGCAGGTCGACACTGGGGTGGCTGTGAGTGTGCCACTGCACTCCAGCCTGGGTAACAGAGTGACATTCCAACTAAAAAAAACAAAACTAATAATAATATATTTAGGCTGGGCACGGTGGTTCACACCTATAATCCCAGCACCTGGGGAGGCCGAGGCGAGAAGATTGCCTGAGTCCATGGATTCGAGACCAGTCTGGGCAACTTGGTGAGACCTCGTCTCTACAATAAATCGAAAAAAAATTAGGTGAGCATGGTGGCACGTACCTGTAGTTCCAGCTACTTGGACGGCTGAGTCTGAAGGATCACCTGAGCCCAGCAGATCCAGGCTGTGGTGGCTGTGAGCGTGCCACTGCACTTCAGACTGGGCGACAGAGTGAAACTCCAACTCAAAAATAATAATAATATTAATAATAATAACATATTTGGATGGATTTCTTTGCACAGCCAGCTTTCTTTTTCCCGTGTTTGGGGATTGCTCCTTGGAATTACCAGGTCAGCGAACCACATGCGATGTGCTTCTGACTCACTCCGTCCAATTGCTTTCCAAAGCCCCTGAGCCATGCCCATTCCACAGATAAGCAAAGAGAGGCCCCAGGAGGTGACATACACTGCCCATGGCCACTGAGCCAATCAACAACACCCACACTCCTTTCTCTATACCTCATCTACATCCATCATCATGCTTCCCTCTAATCATTAATTCATTCGTTCCAGTCAACAGGGAAAGTGAGCCTACTGTGTGCCAGGCTCGGCTCTAGGCCCTGGAAATGCCTCAATGAACAGATAGACAAAACCCCTAGCCTTCAAGGTGCTCCACTCACAAGGCATGAAGGGAAAGAGCAAGCAGGAGGAAGGGCAGGGTGCATCCTCGCCCACCTTGGTGTTCAGTTGTACGCAAACTGAGGTGCTCGTTTGCATATCACCATCTCATTTGCATGCCATGTGGGCCTGAGGGTGGCATCTGGCAGCACTGAGGGCAGAGTTCTGGTTTTCCTTGGCCCCAAACTGTTTGCTAACATTTGACCTTCCCTTAAAAATGGGGAGACCAGCCGGGCTCGGTGGCTCAGCCTGCAATCCCGTGCCTTGGGAGGCTGAGGTGAGTGGATTGCCTGAGCCCGTGGGTTCAAGACCCGCCTGGGCAACTTGGCGAGACCTCATCTCTACAATATATCAAAAAAATTAGCCGGGCATGGTAGCACGTGCCTGTAGTTCCAGCTACTTGGAAGGCTGAAGCAGAAGGATAGCTGGAGCCCAGCGGGTTGAGGCCACTTCTCTCCAGTCTGGGCGACAGAGTGAGACTCCAATTCAAAAAAAAATGGGGAGACTTCATGAGTCTGGACTCTTGACTTCTGAGCACTCTACAGACCTGAATCCCAGAAGGCTCCCGAGGACGGTACCCAGCCATGGCACCCCCTGCCCACACCCCACCTGGCCACCTCTACCTACATGTGCTCAGCTTCTCCTGAACATTCCTTCAGTCCATGGGCCACTCATGATGGGCTGGAGGGACATTGATGATTATAACCCTGAGACAGGTGACAAGAAGGTGACATCACTCAGCTGAGGTGACAGAGCTGCAAGTGACGGGCGGGGTTTGAACTGCGGCAGCAGGGCTTCGGGGTCCAGGCTTTCAGTTACACCTGGCTGACAGTCTAGTGAGAGGCCCCACAGGTGGGCAAACTGCACTGGGGAAGTCCAGAGGGGGCCCCAGGCCTGCAGAAGTCTAAGAATCAGCGTGGAGAAATCAGGCCTGGGAGCTGGAACTCAAAAGTCAGGGTGTCCCAGCAGTTTGGGAGGCCGAGGTGAGAGGATTGCCTGAGTCCAGGGGTTCGAGACCAATCTGGACAACTTGTCGAGATCTCATCTCTACAATAAATCAAAAAATTAGCCTGGCATGGTGGCGCATGCCTGTAATTCCAGCTATTTGGAAGGCCAAGGCAGCAGGATCACCTGAGACCAGCAGGTCGAGGCTGCGGTGGCCGTGAGCATGCCACTGCACTCCAGCCTAGGTGACAGAGTGAGACTCTCACTCAAAAACAAAAGTCAGGGTGGAGAGTTCCCACTTCTTTGACGTGGGGCTTTCTCAACTCAGAATACCCCCTCTCCATTTACCTGCTTGGTGCTTACTCTTGCTCAGCTGGGATGCCACCACCTCTAGGAGCCCTCCCAACCTCCAGGAAGGCTTTGTAGCACCCCCTGAGCCCTGAGGGGGGTGAGGGCCTGGCTGAACAGGAGAGACTAAAGCACCAGTGACATACACGTTTCCAAGATCCCATAGTCCCCCACAGGAGACCCCAGCTCCCACCCTAGATGTCAACACCTCCCATCCCTCCATTCTGTGTAGCTAGGAGGGAAAGGGAGAACGAGCAGTAACTGCAGGACGGCAGGCGGCTGGTGGCCTAGGGCAGCCCAGGGAATCCAGTCCCAGGCACATCCCAGCCTCACCCCCCACCGGCCACATGACTGCAGGCATTCCTTAACCATTCACGTCTCCCCACCTCGCAAATGGTCTGGGTTGGAATTCCTCCCTCGGGTCACTGTGAGACTTCCCTGGCAGCAGGCCCTGGCTGGGCCCATGTGGCCATCCCACGAGTGTTCACCGGCATCCTGAATGAACAGGGAGGACCCATCCTCGCTCTCCCATTTTATTTTATTTTATTTATTTATTTTTTGAGTTGGTGTCCCACTCTGTCACCCAGACTAGAGTGCAGTGGCATGCTCCCGGCCACCACAGCCTCGACCTGCTGGGCTCCAGCCATCCTTCCGCCTCAGCCTTCCAAGTAGCTGGAACTACAGGGGCGCGCTACCACGCCCGGCTAATTTTTTGATTTATTGTCGAGATGAGGTCTCACCAAGTTGCCCAGGTGGGTCTCGAACCCGCGGGCTCAGGCAATCCACTCACCTCAGCCTCCCAAGGCGCGGGATTGCAGGCTGAGCCACCGAGCCCAGCTTCTCCCATTTTATAGATCAGAAAACCGAGCCAGAGGGAGGAAGCCGTGCTGTCATCAAGAGCCCCTTGCCTGACCCCTGGCCCTGGGTCCATCCCCTTTAAAGTTTTCTGATAAGAAAGGACCCAGTGTCCCTCAGGCCAGAGCAGCCCCCTCCCAGCCCCCCACCCTTAAAAGGCCAGCGTGTGTCTCTGCCCTGGGCCCAGCCAGGGCCTGCTGCCTGGGCATTCGCCTCTCTGGGAAGGAACTTTCCCCTAGAGACAGCCTCCCCTGACCAAGAAGGGAGGGGGTGGCTTCCTGGCCTGAACAATGGGGCCGGGAGGTCCCACAGCCTCCTGTGTGCAGGGGTGTCGGGACATCTGACAGGGATGCCATTCCCAATCAGGGGGCACAGGGAATGCAGAGGTGGGGACAGGAGAAAGGCGAGGGGCCATGGGTTGCAGAGCGGGACCCCTGCAGGACACACTGAGTCCCGACCTCAGGTCCCAGCCAGGAGGCAGCATCATCAGGGAACACTCTTTGGCCTTGTGACCCTGAGCAAAGGGTTCTGCCTCGCTGGGTCTCAGTCTCCCCACCTGCAAAATGGAGGAGAATAACAAGAACACCCGCCCCATAAGATGGTTGTGAAATGAAACCAAATCCTTTCTGCAAAGGACCTAGCACTGAGCAGGTGGGGTCAGAATTCACATACAAGGTGAAGCCAGGCAGAGGGGTCAGTGGTTACACGCACAGACTCAGCCGCCACAAATCGCACTCTACACTTGCAGCTGTGTGGCCGTGGGCAGGCTACTTAACTTCTCTGTGCTTTGGTTTCCTCATCTGTCAAAGGGGGATCATTGTCCCTTTGCAGAGCTGCGTTTGAAGATGAACTGAGTTAACATATGTAACAGGGCCCTTCCTAAACACTTGAACTCCCCAATACTCTGGCTATCATTATCAGTAACACATTCTTGCCATGTGCTGCTGAATCAAATTCCCACAGACCTGGTGACGCCCCACAGCACACATTTTGTATCTTCCAATAATTCTGGAGGACCAGGTGTGGAGGGCTGTGCTCCTTCTGCAGGCTCTAGGGGAGAATCGTTTCCTAGACCCGTTCAGTTTCTAGAGGCTGCCTGGACTCCCTGGCTCGTGGCCTCTTTCACCATCTTCGAACCAGCAGTGTGTGTCTCAGAGCTCCTCCGTCTGAACTCTCAGCAGGCCCCGCATGTCTCTGACTGTGACCCTCTCCCTCCTGTTTTTCTTAACTTCTAGTTCTGAAGTCATTTTAGATTTACAGAAGAGCTGAAAAGTCTGTTCAGAAACTTCCCATGCACCTTGCCCGACTTCTATGATGTTGACACCTTGAATAACCGTGGTGCCTTTATCAAAATGAAGAATTCATCTTGATACAATCCTATAATCTGCAGACCTTATTCAGACATAGCCAGCTTTCCCACTGATGCCCTCTTCCTATGCCAGGATCAGCCAGGATTCCGCATGGCATTTAGTCACTGAATCTCCTTAGTCCCTTCCCACATGTGATGGGCCCCCAGTTTTTCCTTGCTTTTCCCGATCTTGACACTTTTAGAGGTGTTGTTTGGGCGCTTTCAGATTTTTTTAAACAGCTTTATTGAGATATGACTCATATGCCATGCAATTTATCTATTTAAATTGCACAGTTCAATAGGTTTGGCTGATTAACATTAATAATTTTATTTTATTTTTGTGAGGCAGGGTCACGTGGGTTGGATGGAATGCAGTGGCACGATCACAGCTCACCACAGATCACCTCCTGGGCTCAGGTGATCCTTCCACCTTAGCTTCCCAAGTAGCTAGGACTACAGGCTCACGTCACCATGCCTGGCTAATTTTTTTTTTTTTTTTTTTTGGTCATAGTCTCACTCTGTTGTCCAGGCTGGAGTGCAGTGACATGCTAAATTTTTAAAATTTTTTGTAGAGACAAAGTCTTCCCCTGGTTGTTCTCAAACTTCTGGGCTCAAGCAATTCTCCAGCCTCGGCCTCCCAAAGTGCTAGGATTGCAGGCGTGAGCCACTGTGCCTGGTCATATTTCATGATTTTAACAGCAAATCCTGAAATGGCTTCCTGGTGACCCCCATCCTGTGAGTTAGAGTCACGTTGAGGAGCCTAGAAGCAGGAACACCTGCACGCAGCTGTCCTACCTGTGTGTTTGCGGGACCCTCATTCTTCTCACTGAGCCTGGGTTTCTTGTCTGCAAAATGGGTCTGAGGGTGGCTGGCTCTGCACGGGCTGTCCCTCGGAGGCACTGAGGCCCTCTGGGTAAGTTTCCACATGCCCGTGTCTGGTGAGAGTCGAGAGTCGAGATTGGTGTTCGACCATTTTTCACAAAAATGGCCATTTCACACATTCGGGTTAGTGCTAATGAACATTGAGATCCTCACCCCATGCTCCCACCCTGGCCTCCAGGAGGGAAAAGCGCTCGGTGCTCCAGGTGGTACTCCCATTCCCTGGGCCGGTGCATATGCGGGGGGGCACAGGGGGCAGAACAAGAGGGCTTTGAGGCAGCCCTATCTCCGGAGGGAAGTGGGAGAGATAAGACGGCTTCTCACTTTCCCAGCCTGTCCCCCAGCCAAGATAACCCAGAGGAGACAGGGTGGGGAGTCCTGCGGGCAGTGGGGCCACCCACCTGCCCCCGGGTCTCCCACGACCCCACGCTATCGCAGACTCCAGGCTGAAACCGGAGGAGTTGCTCGGAAGGGCAGCTGAGACGAGCAGGTGATAAGGCGCCAGCAGGGAGGAGGTCATCGTCCCCCGGAAAATGACCTGAGAGCAACGGTTTCCCCTCCCCAGTCCTGAGGCCACCCCCACCTCCCCAGGGAGCCACCTTGTCCACCCGGTGCTCCCCAGGGCTGCCCTAAGACACAGCCTCTGCCTCGTGGCCATTTGCAGACCCAAAAACTCTTCAAAAGCACCCGGTCCAGCCTTCTCGCTGACCAATGAAGAAGCCCAAACCAGAGAAGCTGACAGTCAAGCCCAAGTCACACGGCATTTTGGCGGCTGAGTGAGGACTTGAACACAGATCCCTGCTGGTTCCTCTTTGGCACTCCAGACTTCCGTTCTCAAATACTGGGGGGAGTGGGGCAGAGGGTTGAGAGCCCAGGTCTAATCTCTGGAAGGCGGGCTGAGGATGGAGAGAAGGGGCCACACATTGTGGTGAGGAGGCCAGAGACTGAAGACAGAGTGATTCCCAGGTCTGGAACCACCAGGGCTCCGGGCCTGCCTTCAACAAATTCACTTGCAGCACCACCTCTGATTCCCACAGCCGAATAAAGGCATTGCTGGGTGGGAAACTGAGGCCCAAGTAGAAAGCGTCTTGCCCGAGGCCACAGTGCAGCCTGCAGTGCTGGGTCAGGGGCTGGCCCTCAGACCTCCTTGACGCCCCACCACCTATGCTCTCCATCCCCACGATCTTATCATGTTTAAGGACCCTCAGGTACAGTGTCCCAGATGGTGGCGGCCAGAGTTCACCAGCTCTGCCTCCACCCTCCTTCACAAGCTCCTCTGAGTCTCAGTTTCCTCACCGTCAGTGTTGCCGACAACCATTCCAGTCTCGTGGTGCGGTTGTGAGGATTCAGTGAGAGGCTGTCATTGGATGAATAGGTGTTTCTCCACAAAAGATACATGAACGGCAAGTAAGCACACGAAAAGATGCTCACATGATTGGTGATTAGAGAAATGAAGGTCAAAACCACAGCGTGACACGCCCTCTAGGAGACCTGTCATTGAAAAGACAGGAGTAAATGCTGGCGAGGACATGGAGAGGCTGGTGTCCTTGTAGACTGCAGGTGGGAATGCAGAGGGACCCGGACACTTTGGAAAACAGTTTGGCGGTTCCTCAAATCATTAAACGTGGAGAGGCCATATAACCAGCAAGTCCCCTCCTAGATATACACAAAAGAGAAATGAAAAAATATGTCCACACAGAGACCTGCACACAAATGCTCACAGTGATGTGATGTTTAATAGTGAAAAGGTAGAAACAACCCCAATGTTCACCAACTGGTGAGAGGACAGACAAGATGTGGTATATCCATACAGAGGAATATTACTCAGCCGTGAAAAAAGAATGAAAGACTGTTGCAGGCTACAGCGTGATGCTAACTGAAAGAAGCCAGTCACCCAAGGCCACTTTTTGCATGACTTCATTTATATGAAATGTCCAGAACAGACACGTCCCTAGAGACAGAAAGTAAGTTTGTGTTTCCAGGGATTAGAGGAAAAGAAAATGGGGAGTGACCGTAATGAGTGCCGGGTTTCTTTGGAGGATGATGGAAATGTCCTAAAATTAGATTGTGGTGATGGTTGCACAACTCTGAAATGTATTTGACGAAACTATTAACTCATATACTAAAAACTATTGGATCATATACTTTAAGTGAATGAACTTTATGATATGTAAATTATCTCTCAATAAAATAAGGCCAGGCATGGTGGCTCACACGTGTAATCCCAGCACTTTGGAAGGTCGAGGTGGGAGGATGATTTGAGTTCAGGAGTTCAAGAGCAGCCTGGGAAACATAGCAAGACCCCATCTCTACAAACAAACAAACAAAAAAATTAACTGAGTGTGGTGGTGCATGCCTGTAGTCCCAGCTACTCAGGAGGCTAAAGTGGGAGGGGTCACTTGGGTCCAGGAGGTTGCAGTGAGCCGTGATTGTGTCACTGTCCTCCAGCCTGGGCAACAGAATAAGACCTTGTCTCAATAAATAGATAGATGATAGACGATTAGATAGATAGAGAGAGAGAGAGAGAGAGAGAGAGAGAGAGAGAGAGAGATAGGTAGAGGATAGACAGTTATGGGAGTTGGGCATCACCTCCCTACACCTCATGACAGGCCTTTGGCAGACAAGATCAAGTAAGTCTTGGAGAAGTAGCCCCCACGCTTTCCTGTCTTCCTGGACGGATGAGAACAGGGCAGGGGCTGAGTTGCCATGGCTGTGTCCAAGAGAGCGAGGACTGTAAGAGCCCTCAGGGACTGGCCCTCCTATCCCTTCCTGCTCCAGGCCTTTGTTTTCCCATCTATCAAAAGGACTCTATCAGAGGTTTTCAAAGTGTGTTCCAAGGCACCCCGGGGCCAAGAAGAGATTCCAACCACCTGGAGAGAGGATGTCCCCCAAGTCCTCCCGGGACTCCACCAAGTCCCTGTCTCCCCTTCAGTTCTGGCCCACCCTTCGAAGGCAGGATGTGGCTGCCAAAGGTAGGTGGGGAAGAGGAAGGCGTGGGAGGTCGTGCGCAGGAATCTACATCCCGGGGACCAGGAGATGGGAATTCCAGGTGCTCGTAACTCAGCTTCCGGCTCCAGCATGAGGAAGAAGCCTCGGCTGACTCCCGGGATGAAGCTGCCTGGCTCACAGCCCAGAGCCCTTCCCGGACATGCTGCCAGCATTCCAGCTTCAAGGAGACACTCTGGAGCCTCTTGCTCGGGGGTTGGGTCTCTAAGCCTAATGGTCCATGGCTCTAGCTACCGAGTCCCAGACACCCAAATACCCCCAAGAGGGTAAAGCTGGGCCTGTGCCAGTGCTGGGAACACTGCCCTTGGGGGTTCACAGAGCTCCCATTCTGTTTGCATAAGTCTAACCCCAGCTTCAAAGACCCTTCCGTGGAGGAGGCCTACAAGGTCAAAGGGAGTGTAAGTGAGCAGTACGGAGTGGTGGGGCCTGAGGTCATAGGGAGTGCCCTTGTCCCTTCCGAAGGGGACAGCCCACACCTTGGTTCTAGCCAGCTGTGGCCAGACTTTTGATTTTTCGTTTTTCTTTCTTTCTTTCTTTCTTTGAGTAGGAGTCTCACTCTGTCACCCCGGCTGGAGTGCAGTGGCACTCTCACAGCCACCATAGCCTCGGCCCGCTAGGCTTAGGTGAGTCCTTCTGCCTCAGCCCTCCAAGTAGCTGGAACTACAGGCACACGCTACCACAACCAGCTAATTTTTTTGATTTATTGTAGAGATGAGATCTTGCCAAGTTGCCCAGGATGGTCTCAAACAGGATGGGCTCAGGCAATCCTCTTGTCTCCGCCTCCCAAAGTGCTAGGATTACAGGCGTGAGCCACCACGCCTGGCTTGTTTTTTCAAGAGAAGACAGAAATCTGAAATTAATGTGAAATCTCCAGATTTTGGAAATGTTTTGTCATCAAAACACAAGTTACAACCCACAGGCCACCTTTTGGCAACATTTTCTCATGAATGGGTGCAACCACCATCTTACAGGTTAGAAAACTGAGGCTTAGGGAGGAGAGGTAACATGTGCAAAAAGTAGTGGATGTGATAAGCAGCAGAATCCAGACTTGAACCCAGGTCTCCCGACTCCAGACTCCAGGAAGCTATTCCCTGACTTTAAATACCTGCTGGGTGTGGTGGCTCAAGCCTGTAATCCCAGTATTTGGAGAGACAGAGGCGAGAGTGAGAGGATTGCCTGAGTCCAGAGTTCAAGACCAGCCTGGGCAACTTGGAGCGACCTCGTCTCTACAATAAATCAAAAAATTAGCTGGACATGGTGACAGGTGCCTGTGGTTCAGCTATTTGGAAGACTGAGGTGGAAAGATCACCTGAGCCCAGCAGGTTGAGGCTGCAGTGGCCATGAGCGTGTGCCACTGCACTCTAACCTGGGTGATAGAGAGACTCTGGCAAATAAATAAATAAATAAATAAATAAATAAATAAATAAATAAATAAATAAATAAAAAACAGCCCTTCCGTCTACAGTCTGGCTAGTAACAATGGGACAGCAGACACTGAGGCACAAGGAAGCGCCTGATATGCCGTGTGTCCGTTCTGCAGGAAGAGAACTATGCTGTGTGCCGGCTTGTGTTTGTGGCGAAGAAGAGAATACAGATATGACTTCCTGTGTGTGTCTGCCCAGGCCGCCTCCAGATGAATGTACTCCAGAAGGGGCTGAGACAGCAGGACAGGAACTGCTCGCTGCGTGCCGTCCGTTGACGTATTTTGATTGTTACATATGTGAGCGTATTAGCTCTTCGGCAAGTGAATGTTTTAACTGTTTCCTTGTCTCATTCTGAACCTGGGACATGACGGAGTGTTTGCAGGTGTCCCTGGGGTCTGGGGTCCACTCCGTGGGAACTGGAGAGGGTAGGGGAGGGGAGCAAACCCCAGATGAGACCTACTGTGTGCCTGGGATCTGAGGCTTGCTCCCTGAGGCCTGGAGAGGGCAGGAAAGGGGAACAAACCCCAGATGAGGCCTACTGTGTGCCTGGGGTCTGAGGCCTGCTCCCTTGGAGCTGGAGTGGGTGGGGGAGGGGAGCTAACCCCGGATGAGGCCTACTGTGTGCTGACCACCCCCGACCCACACCTGTGTGCACAAGCATATTCAGTTACAACAACCCCATGAGGTGCAGCAGTTACAATCCCCATCTTACACATGGGGAAACTGAGTCACACAACCAGAAGTGTAGAAACTGGCTCAGAGCTGGCGCCAGACCCTTAACCTCCCCATTCCTCCCCTGGGCCCTCTTCTTTCTCTGCTGATGCCCCATGGCCTGGGATCTGTCACAGGCCAACCAGTCCCCAGCCTCATTCGCAGGTTCCTTCTGTGAGCTAGTGGGACAGTTCCAGGCTCAGTCACGCCCCCACACTCCTGCGTGTTCAGCTGAGCTTGGAGCAGCTGGAGTCCTTCCGGGAGTGGCCCCATCCCAGGTACAAAGACCATCTGGGCTCCAGCCAGAAGCACTTCCATTCCTGAACCTCCGGTGCAGCTGGGGGCTGCAGCCCCCCACGGAGTCCATGCCTGGGAATCCCCTAATACTTCCTGCACAAGGTGAGGTTCGCAGGCAGGGTACCCAGAAAATCCACAGTGTCCCCCTTGGGCAGAGCACAACATTGACTCCTCTGGTGAAGAGACCAGAGAGATTAGGCCATTAGCCTGAAGTCACACAACCAGTGGGCAGGAAGATAAACTATGCTGTGACACAGTCACACAGTCACCTAGACCTGCTTCGGATTGCAGAAGAAATATACAAATGTGCTCTCGGGGGTAAGGATCACACAATCCAGATGAAGCCCCCCCCCATTTTTCTCCATCTCCTTGACCTTCTGCCAGCATCTATCCCCTCCGACCTATTAGAGAACTGTGTGTGCAATTATTTCCTGTCTCCCATGAAGCAAGGACAGCGTCTGTTGTGTTCACCACTGTGTTCCCAGCACTTTGAACCTAAAATTAAGATCATCCCAGATTATTTGGGTGAGCCCAGTATCATGACAAGTGTCCCTGGGTATGGAAGATGGAGGTAGAAAAGCAAATGTCAGACTGGATGTGTCGACTCACACCTGTAATCCCAGTACTTTGGAAGGCCAAGGTGGGAGGATCACTTGAGGCCAGGAGTTCGAGACCAGCCTGGGCAATATAACAAGACCACAATCTCTATAAAAAATTAAAAATTGGCCAGGCACGGGGGCTCAAGTCTATAATCCCAGCACTTTGGGAGGTCGAGGCAAGAGGATTGCCTGAGTCCACAGGTTCGAGACCAGCCTGAGCAACATGGTGAGACCTAGTCTCTACAATAAAAAAAAATCACAAAATTAGCTGGGTGTGATAGCACGTGCCTGTAGTTCTGGCTACTTGAAAGGCTGAGGCAGAAGGATCGCCTGAGCACAGCAGGTCAAGGCTGCGGTGGCCAAGAGCATGCTACTGCACTCCAGTCTGGGCGACAGAGTGAGAAGCCAACTCAAAAAAAAAAAGTTTAGCAAGATGTAGTGGCTCATGCCTGTGGTCCCAGTTTCTCAGAAAGCTGAGGCAGGAGGATTGCTTTGACCCAGGAGTTTGAGGCTTTAATGAACTATGATCATACCACTGCACTCTAGCCTGGGCAACAGCACGAGACTCTGGCTCAGATAAAAAGAAGATGCTGTCAGAATCAGAGATTTAAAAATACTGTACTGAGCACTTCAAAGGAGAGGAAGGGACTCCAGGCCAAGGAATGCAGACAGCTTCTAGAAGCTGAAAGGACAAAGGAGAGCCCCTAGAAGGAAACAGCCCTGCCCACACCTGGACTTCAGCCCATGAGACCCATGTCAGATTGCTGGCCTCCAGAACCCCAGGGTCATAAATCTGTATTGTTCTAAGCCACCGAGTGTATGGTCATTCGTCATAGCAGCAATAAGAAACTAATAAAGTTATAGTGCGGACTCTTCAAGAATATTCTTCTCCAGCCAGGTGCAGTGGCTCACACCTATAATCCCAGCGCCTTGGGAGGCGGAAGCAAAAGGATTGCCTGAGCTCAGGGGTTCAAGACCAGCCTAAGTAATATGTTGAGACCTGGTCTCTACAATAAATTTTTTTTAAAAATTACTCAGGCATGGTGGCACACACCTATGGTTCCAGCTACATGGAAGGCTGAGGTGGAAGGATCACCTGAACACATCAGGTCAAGGCTGTGGTGGCCATGAGTATGCCACCACGCTGGTGACAGAGTGAGACTTTGATTCAAAAATTAAAAAAAATTTTTTTTTAAAGAATATTCTTCTCTGAATTTACTTTTTTTTTTTCTTTTTTTTTTTTTTGAGTCAGGTTCTTACCCTATCACCGAGGCTGGAGTGCAGTGGCACGATCACAGCTGACCACAGACTCAAACTCCTGGGTTCAAGCGATCCTCCTACCTTGGCCTCCCAAAGTGTTGGGATGACAGACATGAGCCACCGACCTTGGCCTTAGGTCATATATATATATATATATATATATATATTATATATATATTTTTTTTTTTTTTTTTTTTTTTTTTTTTTTTTTTTTGAGTTGGAGTCTCACTCGATCGCCCAGACTGGAGTGCAGTGGTCGCTCCCGGCCACCGCAGCCTCGACCTGCTGGGCTCCGGCGATCCTTCCACCTCAGCCTTCCCAGTAGCCGGAATTACAGGCATGCGCTACCACGCCCGGCTGATTTTTTGATTTATTGTAGAGATGAGGTCTCGCTGCCCAGGCGGGTCTCGAACCCGCGGGCTCAGGCAATCCACTCACCTCAGCCTCCCAAAGGTGCGAGATTACAGACTGAGCCACCGAGCCCGGCTAGGTTATATTTTTTTATAAAGCACTTACTGTGTGTGAGCTGCTGTTCTAAACACTTTCGTATCTCAGCTCACTGCATCCTCACAACCGCTTTGCGGAGTGGGTGCTTTCCAGATGAGGACACTGAGACACAGAGAGAGGTTAAGCCCTTACCCTGAGTGACCCAGCCAGTATATGGCAAGGCAGGAATCAAGTCCAGGCCACAAAGTTCCACTGCTTCTATGTATGGAAGCATGCATGAAACAGTTCTGTCTGTCTCGAGGTGTCTTAAAACATGCTTCTTTATTGGCCTGGGGTCCCCACCTGCCCAGCACAACTGCGTCCCTCTTGCCTGTCCCTCTGGGTGGAGGCCGCTGACGGAGGACTGGCGAGCGTCCAGGCCACTTTTCCTCTTTCGCTATTACACACAGGGCCACGAGGATGGCCATGAGCACGAGGGAGTGTTTCCTAAGACCCGCCTGGACTATTCCTCGCTGGGTGACTTTGAGGACATCACACCGCCTCTCTGAGCCTCAGTGTTCTCATCTGTTGAAGGGAGCATCAGAGGGTTTCTCTCTCACAACGAGTTCTCCCTGTGCCAAGCTGGCGCCCTCTTCTCGCCTTGGCAGGGCGAGGGGCACAGCACAAGACCCCATCCGGACACCCAGCTATGATCAGCACACCCCAATCTTGCCTGCTGGCCCCATGGAGCAGAGCCCCTGGGGAAGGTCCAGCCCAAGTTGCACCCATCAGGTTCACTGAATGAAAAGTAGTCACGGGAGCTTGACCGCAGTCGTCAGAGCCTTGTGGTCAGGGTCTCCAGGAGGGAAAGTTGGAGTGGCCCGGGGGTGGGACAGCCGGACTTTCAGAATCAGCCTCCACAGTGACCGCTTCTTAGCTGGGGACTGCCAGTGACCATCCCATGCCAGGCCTCAGCATCCTCCCCGTAAAGGAGGACAACAATGACCCCTCCTGGGCTGTGATGGGACCCAGTGAGGGCGTGCAGTGTGGACAGAGATGGAAAAGACATACTTCCTGACCCTCAGAAGCTCTGCTAGACACAAGCAAGCAGGGTCTGACTGCAGATGAGCTCTTGAGAGGGAGCCAGGAGCTCAGAGGACATCCCCATCCTGGCTGGAGGGTCAGGAAGGACTTCCTGAGGAAGGGGCACATAGAGTCCTTGGGCAGTACAGCTAAACCAGGAAGTGCCCTTTTGTGGGGGTGGGTGTCAGCCCTCCTGGGTCCAGTGCTATGACCAGTCCCCAGCAGAAAGCCAGCTGGGGCCTCCGAAGGGGCTTTCTGGGCGGAAGTGGAGGTAGTGTCCCTCAAGGTGGAGAATGAAGTCAGGGCTTGGCCCACCGGCAGGTGATTCCTCCTGGCCAGTTCCCAGCCTGCCCAGGAAGGCGGGCCCACCTCAGGCCTCCCTGTCACCAGCCAGTGGTCAGGCCCCGGCAGCCCAATGTCCCCTGCTGACTCATGTCCGCCTGGCTGTCCCTGGCCTGAGGGAGGGGGCGGACCCCATGCCACGCTTGACCTTATCAGGCCTTGCTGTGTCCAGCTGTCTGGACATGGGCAGGGCCTCGGCCCAGCAGGCACAACTCTGCACCTCCCGCCCCCTCCCTGTTGGGCCAGGCCTGCATAAACTCATGAGCGCCCAAGGCAGGGAAGGCAGGCAGGGTGGCGGCCCAAGAGGAGACGAGGGCCATGGACCGGCTGGGGTGCTATGGGGTTTGGCCATTGGCCCCCTGCCCTCCAGGACAGGGCTGGGCATGGGCTATTTTTAGTGTCCGAATGAGGAATGGTGGGCCCTGAAATAGCAGCTGCTACCCTCCCGCAGCAGCAGCCTGGCTGGCACACAAAGCAGGCACCAGCATGAGGGCACGTCACAGGGATACACCCTTGCACACAAGCACCCAGGCAATTGCAGGCACACGGACACATGAGCCAGAATGTGCACACAGACATATGCCCACACACATTAACAGAGATGGGCCCACTCTACCTATAGACCATGCCAACGCTCCAACTGGAATTCAATTAAACGTGCACACATACCTCACACAGGCATGCCTACAAACACAGAGGCCTGCACACAAGGTCCACCCAAGTGTACACTCAGGAGGACGCCGGCTGGCTGCATGTCACTCAGCTACAGAAGTACCCCAGAGCCTGCACCTGAGTGCACACACACCATGTCCCAGCTTTGGAGACTTCAGTCACTTACTAAGGATGCCCTCAAGGAGGTCCCAGGTTGGCGGCTATAAACAGGCAGTGAGGTCAGATGTGGTGGCTCAAGCCTATAATTCCAGCACTTTGGGAGGCTGAGGCAAGAGGATAGTCTGAGTCCAGGGGTTCAAGACCAGCCTGGGCAACTTGGCAAGACCTCGTCTCTCCAATAAATAAAAAAAATTAGCCGGGCATGGTGGCACATTCCTGTAGTTCCAGCTACTTGGAAGACTGGGACGGAAAGATTGCCTGAGCCCAGCAGGTCGAGTCTGCAGTGGCCGTAAGCGTGCCACTGCACTCCAGCCTGGGCAACAGGTGAGACTCCAACTCAAAAAAAAAAAAAAAAACCAAGCTCGGTGACTCAGCCTGTAATCCCAACACTTTGGGAGGCCTAACGGATTGCTTGAGCTCATGGATTTGAGACCAGCAACTTGGCAAGACCTCATCTCTATAATAAATCACAAAAAAATTAGCTGGGCATGGTGGCACATGCCTGTAGTTCCAGCTACTTGGAAGGCTGAGGCAGAAGGATCACTGGAGCCCAGCAGGTCGACACTGGGATGGCCATGAGTGTGCCATGGCATTCTAGCCTGGGAGACAGGGTGAGATTCCAACTCAAAAAGTTAAAAAATAAAAATAAACAGGCAATGAGTACAGTAGGCACAGAGGTCTGGAGGTACACAGAGGAGTGGTGGCCCGGCCCTGGGGTGGTCAGGGAAAGCTTCCCAGAGGAGGGGGTCTCTGGAGGAATGAGCAGGGAAGGATCTGCCTGTTTTAATGAAGCTAGCCTGGCATGAGTAATTTTCCACTGCTTGGAAAATCCACAAGAGTGATGGAAAGGGTCATGACAGCCACCAGTCACCAGCCACCATAGGCTTACACAGGCCCAGGTCCCCACATGAGTCATCCTGCCATCCTTATAGCCACCTTATGAAGCAAGTACATTATAGTCACCATCTACACATGAAGAAACCAAGGCCAACACAGGTCTTGGCACACGGCTGATGAGTCTGACCCCAAAGCCCAGGTCCCTAACCCAGCCTTCAGGCACTGGTGGTGACTCTACTGGTCATGCGGGGTGTTCCGGCTATCTATTGCTGCGTAGCAAATGATCCCAAGATTTAGTGGATTGAAACACGAGCGGACATTTTTTTGCTCACAGATGACAGTGACGGCTTGGTAAGGAGGGGATAGCCGGACTGGGTGAAGCAGTGGCTGGGACAGCTGGACTGAAGGCCTACAGCAGAGGCCACTGCTCCTCTCCACACCGGACTTTCCACAGGGCTGCTGAGCTTCTCCACGCATGGTGGCTGAGTCCCAAGCTCCAGCCGTCCCAGAGGCGGGAGACAACGTGGTTGTTTCTCATGGCCCAGGGCCAGACCCTAGCACTGCATCACTGCCTCCATATTGGTCAAGCAGACACAGAGCCCACCTTCAAGGGAAGGGGACATAGACCCCCCCATCTCACATTAAGAGGAAGGTCAAATAATTTGGGGGAGACATGTCCTAAATCCACCTGAGTGAGGGTGGAGGGGACTCCCAGGCAAGCAACCGATGTCTAGCCCAGAGGCTTCTGCGCTGTCCCAGACCCAAACTCCAGCCAGGGCCAGCAGGTCAGCCCTCGTGCAGAAGCCCCCACCCCTGCCCTTTCCAAATACGCTTCCTTTTGTGCCATCACACAGGGACCATTGTGTGTGGCTGCAGAGGCCCAGCTGGCTGGAAGCTCAGCTGGAAAGGGGAAGCCTGCGGGGACAGAGGACCGGGGTGCCCAGGCTGAGGAGGCATCTCACTTGCCCGAGCTCCCTGGGAAGCCTCAGAGTGCCAGGGTCCCCTCTCCTATCTCCACTGCTTTCTCTTTACCCACCCCAGGGAAACAGACACTCAGGTAGGGCTTGGGGGTTATCGCTTCTGGGTCTAAAATGAGACCTTAGGACAGATGTCCTCCTGAGGTCCCCTCTCCTAAAATGTCAGGATTCTGGAGTGGGAAGGATTTAACACTATAAAAACCCCAAAGTCGCCGGGCTCGGTGGCTCAGCCTATAATCCCACACCTTGGGAAGCCGAGGTGAGTGGATTGCCTGAGCCCACAGGTTCGAGACCTGCCTGGGCAACTTCGTGAGACCTCATCTCTACAATAAATCAAAAATGAGCCGGGTGTGGTAGCGCGTGCCTGTAGTTCCAGCTACTTGGAAGGCTGAGGTGGAAGGATCGCCGGAGCCCAACAGGTCGAGGCTGCGGTGGCCGGGAGCGGCCACTGCACTCCAGTCCGGGTGACAGAGTGAGACTCCAACTCAAAAAAAAAAAACCCCAAAGTCTATTTCTGCGTTCCTGTCCTTCTTGAGAGTCTAAGTTTCTAATACATTTTGACCCCATTTGACAGCACCAATCAAATTGCAAAAGGCTTACCCTTTGACCCAGTGACTCTCCTTCTGAGGAAACTTCTAGCCTCTAGAAACCATCAAGCATGTGCAAAAAAGATCAGCAAAGATATTCACCATGGCCTTGGGGATAATTAAGGAAAGCTGGGAACCCCCTCCATGTCCACCAGTGGCCTGTTAAGTGAGGGGCATGGAGCCACCCAAACGGCAGGTGCCACTGTGAAAGGCTGGGGTCAGCTCAGGGAGAGAACATCTCCAAGTGCACGTGAGGCGGACAGGAGCCATTCACAGACCACAACATCGGGCATACGCCTGTGAATGTGCTAGAGCAAAACCTCGGTATACAACACACCATGGCTATGTGTAAAGAGCAGAGCGGATCCCTGGAGGAACACATGGCAGACTGAGACGGACCCTGGGGCCAGCGGGTACTAGTTTCCTGTGGCTGCCATAACAAATGACCACAAACTGGGTTTTGTAAACAACAGACACCAATTCTTACCGTTCCAGAGGCTGGATGTCCAAAATCAAAGTGTCAGCAGGGCCACACTGCCTCTGAATGCCCCAGGGGCCTCTTCTAGCTTCTGGTGACTTCCAGTGCCCCTAGGTCTGTGGCCACCATGCTCCAGTCTCTCCTCTCTTGCATTTTTGTCTTCAAATTTTCCTCCCCCGTTCCTCTTTTTTTTTTTTTTGAGTCAGAGTCTCTGTCGCCCAGGCTGGAGTGAAGTGGCATGCTCACAGCCACCGCAGTCTCGACCTCCTCGGCTTGGGGGATCCTTCTACCTCAACCTTCTAAGTAGCTGAAACCACAGGCACATGCCACCGCACCTGGATAATTTTTTGATTTATTGTAGAGACAAGGTCTCGCAAAGTTGCCCAGTCTGGTCTTCGGCAATCCTCTTGCCTCCACCTCCCAAAGCGCTGGGATTACAGGCATGAGTCACCATGTTTCATATCCTTATTTTGTGTTTTGAGTTGGGGGTCTCACTCTATTGCCCAGGATGGAGTGCAGTGGCATGATCACAGTGCACTGTAGCCTCGACCTCCTGACCTCAGGTGATCCTTCTGCTTCAGCCTCCCAAGTCATTGGGACTAAGGTGTGCACCACCACACCTGGTTAATTTTTTAATTTTTGGTAGAAATGAGATCTTGCTGTATTGCCCAGGTTGACCTCAAACTCTTGGGCTCAAGGGTTCCTTCTGCCTCAGCACCTCCAAAATTCTGAAATTATAGGCGTGAGTCACCACCGCCCTCCCCTTTCTCTTATAAGGACACTCTCCCTAATCCAGTAGGACCTCATTTCAAGCTCCTCACTCTAATTACAGCTGCCAAAACCCTTATTCCAGTCTGGCACGGTGGCTCACATCTGTAATCCCAGCACTTTGGGGGGCCGAGGCAAGAAGATCGCCTGAGCCCAGGGGTTTGAGACCAACCTGGGCAACTTGGTGAGACCTTGTCTCTATAATAAACCAAAAAATGAGCCGGGTATGGTGGCGTATGCCTATGGTTCCAGCTAATCAGAAGGCTGAGATAGAAGGATCACTTGAGCCCAGCAGGTTGAGGCTGCGGTGGCTGCGAGCGTGCCACAGCACTCTAGCCTGGGCGATAGAGTGAGACTCCTACTCAAAAAAAAAAAAAATCCTCATTCCAAACAAGGTCATGCTCTGAGGTGTGTAGACATGAATTTGGGGGACTTGACTCAACCCATCACAGGCTGAGCAGAAGAATGCCCTTCTCTGACCTTTGGGCCTGCTGCAGAGGAAGTGCAGGTATGAATTTATGTATGACTTGTGTTCTCATTTCATTTTATTTTTTCAAAAATTCCCAAATCCGGTCAGGCACGATTGCTCACAGGACAAGAATGATCAACCCTGTGTACAGATGAGGGAAACTGAGGCACAGGCTGGTGAAGGGGCAGAAAGGGTCAGAGCCAGTCGCAGACGCTGAGCTCAGATCTCCTTCCGCCAGCACCACCGGGTGAGAGGACGCAGAGACATGCAGAGCTCCCAGTGTGTGGTGGCAGAGTTCACGCAGACCCGTCCAGCTGAGACTGGGAGGAACCCCCTCCTGGCCCTGCCTGGCCTCTGGGGTCTGTCTTTTTTCCTAATGGCCATTGCCCTGTTCTCTGCAGGCCTTGCCGCGGCCCAACTCATGGAGCAGGGTTTACCAGAGTGATAACGATGACGGTCCTGCCTGTCTGTGAGTCTAGTAGGCCTCATCCGTGCGGCTTCCTGTTCGTGCTGGGGGCCAGGGAGAAAGTGTCCTGACCACAGACACCAGGTGCACTCAAGCGAGCCCCCATGGGCCTCGGGTAATTAATTCATCATCGGGCTGTTTAAAGATTAACAGCAGCAGAGTGGTGGGGGAAAGGCTTAACTCGTGATGGGGACACCGAGGAGGGGCTTACCCCTTCCCCGGCGACCCCAGGCCCTGGAACACGGGTAACAGGGTGTGAAGCAGGCTAGCTCTTCACCCCCAGCCTCTCCTGGTCTCCAAAGAAGGGACTGAAGTCACAGCGGGGGGCTGAGGGGGATAAGATGAACAAGAAAGTTCCTCCAGGAACAAGAATCCTGAGCCCAGGCCAGACCTCCTCCCACGGGCACCTACCTGAGCCCTGTGACCTTAGGGGAGTCACTGCCCCACTCTGAGCCTCAGTTGCCTCACCTGCAGCACGAGGGCACTGACAGTGGGTGGTGTGCAGATCTGAGGAGGTAGTGTCTGAACTGTCCGTGAGCCTGACGCTTAGTGAGTGCTTGGGGTGTCCTCCTAGATACCTGACACCCCCTCTCCTGAGAGTGATAGTCAAGTTCAAGTTTGATTCCAAGCCCCAGGGAAGGGAAAGTGGTCCTTTCTCCAAGGCCAGGTGGGGAAGGTGAGTCAGCTTCCTCACCTGGGCTGATTCACACCTGTGTGGAGCACAGGAGAGGAGGAGACAGACAGGAACATATTTCTCCCTTCGCTCTGGCACAGCCAATGCCAGCTGGAACGGGGCGGAAGGTGAGGGGAGCTTTCAAGATGAACCAATCCTCCCAGAGGGGGCCATGTGGTCCCTGAGGCCAGAGAGGGGAAGGAACTGACAGCGTCACACCGCAAGGTCACGGTAGGGGCCATGACCCCACCTCCTTCCCCCACCTCCCCCACGCCGTTCGGTAACAGAGCCCAGCCCTGTTTCCCCGCCAGCCCAGTCGGCTGCCTCCCCTCCCTCCAGAGATGCCCAAAGGGTCAGTGAGCTTTGGGTGACTCAAGTGGGAAAGACCCATGAAGTCATCGGGCAGCCCGGGCCACTTCAAGAGCCGGTCTTGGCCCCTGGACTCAGTGGCCTGGGGAGTTCCCCAGACGGCTCCCGGCTGCGGGTTGGACACAGCCCACCGGTGTGGACGAGGCTGACCTCACAGGCTCAGACCTTGGCTCGACCCCACACAGTCGGTGCTCTCTGCACGCCTTGGGGGAGCGGCTCCTGGCCTGCCCAACCTCTCTCTTCCCGGCCCCACCGCAGAGAGGAGTGATGGAGGTGCTCGAGCGAGGTGTTGGCATGGGGCCCAGGGCTTGGCTGGAGTCAGGAACATGACTATGACTCTTTGGATTATTTGCTGGGCGTTCCACCTGAGCAGTCTACGCTTGTATTACTGGGATCATCCGAAAAGCTACAGACAGTGTTGCCTAGGACCAAAGGCTCGGAATTCCCAGTCCTTCGGGTCACCTCTCAGAGTCTCGGCATTCTCATCTGGAAGATGGGGATTGTGAAAACGACCCAGCCTGGTGTTTGGGAGGACAGAGAGAGTGCACGTGCCCGTGGGAAGTTTTAAGAAAAAGTCTCAGTGTGGGCCGAAGGAGCCACTTCCGAGCTGCGGCAATGACAGGAACCGTTCCCATCCCAGAGCCGAACCAAGGGGAGCCCCAGGCTCTGAATGGCAATGAGAGCTGGTGGTGGGAAGAGCTGTGGAACGAGGAGGTGCAGCTGTAGAGGGGTTCCTCAGATGAGGAGGGGAGCAGGGAGGAACAGCCCTGACTCTCCCACCACCGCCACCCATCTGCAACCTCCTGTTGGCTGACCCCTGCCCAGAGAGACCACCACAGCTGGGGGGACCCGGAGCAACCACAGAAAATCACCCAAGTCCTGGTGGAAGCGGCTTCGTCATAGCTAGCTAGCTCTTACTGAGCTCCGCCATGGCCAGTTTGGGCCCTGGGGACAGAGGGGCAACCACGACAGCCCAAGTCCCTCTCCCCAAGGAGGGACAGAGGGAGCACAAAGGTGACTGACTGGACAGCAAGAGATGTCTTCACCCAAGGAAAACCGTCCAGGGTGATCAGAGGCCATTTACACCAAGGGGGAAACTGAGGCCCCAGCAAGTCGGTGGCCTGGGGAGGCTTGATGCCTCTCCCCTCATCATTCTTCCAAGGCCCAGAAAGTTCACTCAGGCTTTCATCGGGTAGGGATTCAGGAAGGCCTGGTCGGCTAGCGCCTCTCTTGGCCACTCTGGGCTCTGACACGCATGTGGCATGGTGGGCAGGCTGCCAGCTGAGGAGCCCACCACAGGGGAGCTGAGCACTCGCTTTCTCAGACAGGCCGGGTTCATTCCTGCCAGGGAACCACTCTGCCATCCGCACCGCCCCACCCCGCACCCGCACACAGTGCCCATTGTCTGCCCAGACACTTTGAGCTGCCGCTGCCCCCGGCCTCTCCACCGCCGCCCCACACCTCCCACTCCCAGGTGGGGCTCCACAATTCCAAGCACCCCGTCCCGGTCCCCAGCCCCATAGGGTAGATGCTGCTATTCTTGGAACTAAACAGGGTTCGGAGGAGGGAAGTGACTTGGCCCAAGTGACACAGGCCAGATCCAAATCCCTGGACCTACAATTCATTCCTCTTCCCTGAGAACTCGTCCTCCTCCCAACCCTGCACCCTTGGGCCGCTGGACACCCAGCAAGACACCTCAGACCAGCCTCTCAAGCACCTGCAATGGGCCAGGCCCCGATCGGACCCTACCCCGCCTCATGTGGGGCCCCGGCAGCCCTGCCTGGGTGTGAAAATCCCTGATATCACGGAGGGACCAGGAAGCTGACTCAGGGCGGGAGGGAGCTTGCCAAGGCCACCCAGCAAGGAAGCGAAGGACGAGATCCAGCCCAGCCCACGCTCTCCAGCTCCTGCAGGGAACAGCACTGGGCAGAGCAGGCAGGAGGGCCGAGCAGCATCCAGGGGAGAAAGTGGTGTCCAAACCAAACCTCGAGGGGAAGGGGGCTGAGCCATCAGTCATTTGCTTAATTATTCACCCACCACATGGGTCCAACCCTGAGCCACCGTGTAGACAAGGCAGCAAGGCTAGGAGTTGGGTGAGGAGACAGGACAGCCCTGCCCTTGGGGCTTTGGTCAGGTAACAAGTGCTCACAGGTAATAAAACCAAGGGGCCACCCAGTCTAAAATCTCAAGCCCCCTTCCCTTCCAGCCCCTGCCCCCTGACTTGAGTTTCCCCTTGTACTCATGGTGCCTGGTTCCAATCCACTATGGCATCCGCTGTATACAGTCACTCTATGGACCTTCCCTGGTTAGAGTCTTTGCAGGTGCTGTTCCCTCCTGCTGCCAACACCCTTCCCCCAGAGCTCTAGGGCTCCTCCCTCTCTTCCTTTAGGGCTCTGTTCAAACATGACCACCCTATAAAAATAGAAACTCCACGCCCACCCCAGCACCCAGCATCCACCTGCCCCTGCCCTGAATCCCCTTCTCCGTAGCGCCCCCCACCATTAGACAACTTATTTGCTTCTTTCCTCGTTTGAGGTCTGCCCCTTCACTGCCCCCATCCCCAGAATGGAAGGTGTGTGAGAGCAGGGACTTGCATCTGCTTGGCTGCATGGAGTAGACAAGGAAAGAGAGAACCAAGACTTAAGACAAGCTCTTTTTAACTCGACATGCCAGTAAAACCGGCTCCAAGATCCAGGCAGAGAGGTTTTCAGCCCCAGAAGCTGCCCTGGTCCTTCTCCATCAGTCCCCCTTGGCCTGAGGTTGACACTCTCCTGATGTCCCCAGGGGCTCTGCCAGTTCCTCGTGGGACTGGAACCAGCCTGCACTGCTTGGTACACATGGGTTTCCCCACCTGGCGTGGGATTCCTCCGTGTTGCTGTGTGGCCGGGGGGCTTTTAACTTAAGCACCAGGCGGACAGTGGTGTTGGGGACGGCCACAGGGGGTCCTGAGTTCTGGGAGGTGTGGTGGAGGCAGCCAGGCACAGGATCAGGGCTAGAATTGACAGAGGTAACATCAGCTCCCGCTGGTACCGGAAGCCAGGGAAGTCGAGTTGTATTTATTTTTTTATTTTATTTTATTTTATTTTTGAGTTGGAGTCTCACTCTGTCGCCCAGGCTGGAGTGCAGGGGCACGCTCATGGCCATGGCAACTTCGACCTGCTGGGCTCTGGCGATCCTTCCGCCTCAGCCTTCCAAGTAGCTAGAACTACAGGCATGTGCCACCACGCCCAGCTAACTTTTTGATTTATTGCAGAGATGAGGTCTCATCATGTTGCTGGTCTCACCAGGCTGGTCTCAAACCCTTAGGCTCAGGCAATCCTCTGGCCTCTGCCTCCCAAAGTGCTGGGATTATAGGTGTGAGCCACGGCACACAGCCGAGTTGTATTTCAATTCACTGGAATAATTTCCTGCCGCCACAAGGCTCGGGGCCACTTGCTCTGGGTCAGGTCTCCTGCCTTCCTCTGCTGTGAGATGCTTGAAGAACCATTCTGGAAATGAACCTCTATTTCAGGAGAAGAGTTGAGGCTCATGGGGCAAGGGAGCATGACTTGTCCAAGGTCACACAGCTGGTTAGGGTTGGGTCAGGACTCCTTGCTCTGCCCTGGAGACCCCAGCCCTGCCCTCTGGATGTTCCAGGTGGGCTTAGGGAGGTACAGCATGCACCCAAATCAAGATAGAGCCTACAGTGAGGGTATGGGTAAGCTGAGAGGTGTTCAGAGTAGGAAAATAGTAACCCAGGAAGACTCCCCAGAGGAAGCAGACCTGGCACTGAGCCAGAGGAGCCTGGGGCAGGGTAACCCCCACCTGAAGCCACTGTCTTCTCAGCAGTGACATCATTGGTAAGCCAGACTGTCCCCGCAGCACAGCTGGAGGGCCGGGCAGGCTGGGGCAGGGGCCAGGTGGGCGGCTGGAAATACGTCACTAGCCCCAGGGCCAACCCCCATCAGCAGCCAAAGGCCCCCAAAAGACCACTGGCCTCCATGTGCCTTGGAAACCAGAGTGAGAAGCCGTAAGAGTGGAGAAGATGACTCTGGTCTAAGTGCCTCCTTTTACAGAGAGAGACACATTGAGGTCCGGAGAGAGCAGTGATTATTCCAAGGTTAAATAGCAAGTGAGGGTAAGTCCAAGATAGGGACCCAGCCGTCCTGTCTCCGGCATGCTCCACCTTCCAAGTGTGTTCCCTGGGACATCCCACCCAGTCAAGGGTCCCCTGCTCCTGCACCCTGTTGGACTGGGGGTGGCAGAAGGGCCGGAGGGTGGAAGGCAGGGACTGTGTTCAAGAGGGCACCCCGAGGCTACAAGGATGGCCAAGCTTCCCAGAAACTCAATCTGATGGAGGAGGTGAGAGCATAACTCAGAACCTTCCACCCTGACACTCCTCCCATAACCTTATCTCCGCACCAGCCACGGGAACTGACTCCTTCAGCCATTTTTAAATTTTCAGGAATTTTGCATGCCAGCTTTTAAACACAGCTATGATTAAATGTCAACGTATTTAAACTTGCAATTACATAAATGCTCAAGACTTATCAATTCCCAATTATTTTACCACTTTTTTTTTTTTTTTTTGAGTTGGAGTCTTACTGTCGGTTAGGCTAGAATGCAGTGGCATATTCATGGCTTACTGCAGCCTCAACTTCCTGGGCTCAGGCGATCCTTCTGCCTCAGCCTCCTGGGTACCTGTTTTGTTTGTAGAGGCAAGGTCTCCTAACGTTGCCCAGGTTGGTCTCAAATTCCCGGGCTCAAGCAATCCTCTATCCTTGGCCTCCCAAAGTGCTGGGATTACAGGCATGAGCCACTGTGCCTGGCCACATTTTACTATTTCTCTCTGCTTGTGCAGTTATTTAGGTCTGTCGAATCTGTATAGATGCTAAAGAAAGGTGCTCCTGGGCCTCCCTTCCTTCCAACTCTCATTGCAGGGACTTCACATCATAGCTTGAACTTGACCGTGGAAGGTATATTTACACCACAGAAATCAGCAAATGCAGCAAATCAGGGTTCTCAGCCACCCCCCACCCCATCCAGAGCACCAGTTGTCGACCCTTAACCAGCATACCTCTGCCCACATCCAATCCATCTGCAAGGCTCTCCCTCTAGAATGTTCCAGAATCTGCCCACGTCCAGTCCTTCCTGATCCCAGCCTCCATCCTTTCTCATCTGGACTGGTACAGCAGCTCCTGACTCACCTCCCTGCCTCCCCAGGGTCCATTCTCCACCCAACAGCTAGAAAGCCCTTTCTAGACTTAAGGCCCAGCACAGTGACTCACATCTGTAATCCCAGCACTTTGGGAGGCCAAGGCAGGAGGATGGCTTAAGGCTAGGAGTTTGAGACCAGCTTGAAAGAAAAACAAACAAAAAAATAGCAGAGAGACCAGCCTGAGCAACATAGTGAGACCTCATTTCAATAAATAAATAAATAAACAAACAAACAAATCTAGGCATAAAAAATAAATGCCTATAATCCCAGCATGTTGGGTGGTAGAGGCGAGAGGATTGCCTGAGCCCAGATTCGAGATCAGCCTGGGCAACATGGCAAGGCCTCACCTCTACAATAAATCAAAAAATTAGCTAGGTGTGGTGGCGTGTGCCTGTAGTTCCAGCTACTCCAGAGGCTGAGGTGGAAGGATTGCTTAAGCACAGCCAGTCGAGGCTGCAGTGGCCATGAGTGTGCCACCACACTCCAGCCTGGGTGACAGAGCGCGACTCCAACTCAAAAAAACAAAATAAAATAAGATGAATGACATCAAACAATAAAACAAAGATGCTGCCCCTGACTTCAATGTCCTGCTTGTGTCTGTCCCTTCCCACCTCCAGCTGTAGAGTGTCCCCACTGATCTGCGCCTCCTTCGGGCTGGTTCCAGCCTCTGTCCTTCTCCTGGTCACGCATCACACATGTCCCCGCCAAGGCCATTCCTCCAAGAGACCCTCGGATTCCATTGCAGAAGCAGGCCCAGCCACTGGCCGCCCAGCACCCACTGGATCTGTGTCTTCACACAGACCTCTCTGTCCACGTCCCCCAGAGCGTGCCTCCTCACACCAGAGCGTAAGCCCCATGTGGTGCTGGCCAGGCCTCTCACTGTCCCCTCCTGTCTGTGTGTCTCTGGCACCTAGTGCAGGGCCTGGCACAAAGTAGATGCTCAATCAACACAGCCCAGGAATTTGAGAGCAACCTGGGCGACATTGCAAGACCTTGGTCTCACTCAAGGACCCACAAGAGGACTCAAACTGTTACATCTGTGCTCATGCAAGGGCTGAAATGATGGGACTGAAGAGAACAGTTGAGGACGTGGAGTGAGCCCACTTAGTCGTCCCCAGCCTGCCGGGCAGCCCAGGCCAAAGCTCCTCCCCTCACCTCCACTCAGCCCCGACTTCCAGCCTGTGCTCTGGAGGCGGGAGGAATTCCTGGCCCCGAGTCAGAGGAGGTGCCCCAGCAGGCGGGAGGCAGCGCGCACACGCCAGGGACTGCTCCGAATTCCAGCTCCCACGGGCTGCTGGGAGCCCGCCAAGTGGGGCCAGGGAGAGGCAGGGAGCCCCTCCCCACAGAAGCCAGGAGTGCACGGGAGCCTGGGGAAAGCAAGGGAAGAAACCAACGTCAGAGAAGAGTCAGGGAGTGATCCACCACCCCCAGCAGCCAGATGGAAAGACTGAGGCCTCCTGGTGTCCAACTCTGAACTCCTGACTCTTCCCAGGCCAAAGACCTGGGGTGGCTAGGGGCTTGTGGGGGCCAGGGAGAGAGGGGGTCAGTCTCTCAGGGTGTCTGAGGGACTGATTAACATGAGACCAGTGGAAAGAGTCCAGGGCTGGCCATGGAGTGTCCTGGACGGCCCCTACCCTCAGTGGGACTGGGGTAGCCCCTCCCCTGACTGTGCCTGGGCACCCCACTCATTCATTGCGTTCATTGCAAGGTGGCCCAAGGTGGGCCCAGCAGGCTCAGCCACTGTGAGTTCAGGGGGCAACTGGAAGGGGTCACAGGGCAGGGTAGGGAATAGCAGAGCCTGTGGGAGACTTTTGGCCAGGTCCCTTGTGAGTCCCCCTCCTGTCCCTGTCCCCTCCCCTTCCTGGGTCAGGGCCAGGCGTGATGGGCTCAGGCAGCAGCTCCTGCCCAGCTGTCAGCACCGGAGCTGCCGCCAACGCCCACGCCAGCACACCTGGCCTGCCCCTGCGCCGCCCGCTGCCCGGCCACCACCCCGCCACCACCCCGGTCCCAGCTCCTGTGGCACCCTCAACCCATCGTCAGAACTACAGACAACTGGATCCACATGTCCAGAACCACAGTGTCTTAAGACTAGAAAATTCTAGAACCATACGTTCTTACAGCCAGAAAATTCCTGGATGTTGACTATTGGAACAGTTTCCATCCTTGTCCCAAGAACTCTTAGAACTAAATAATTTCAGGAATGTAGCATCTTGCAGACAAAGATCAGACCATGGAAACTAGGACTTGGGAAATTTTAGGAGCAAGGGCTCTTAGAACCAGAATATTCCCAAATAACAACCCCATTGTCCCAGAGGACAGGAGCCCCATGTTCTTCCCACCATCCAGACTAGCAGCGGTCCAGGAACAGAGCGAGGCAGGCCCCGGATGGGGACATTCATGGGGCTCTGGCTGGGGGGCGAGTACTGCGCCTCCAGCAGGGAAGGCGGGAAGGGAGAAGAGAAGGGAGGAGGCGCTTCTGAACAGACCAAGGACGCTGAGGGCCCGGCCCTGGGAGGCTCCCTCCACCTTGACTGAGGGAGGAGCAGAAGAGAAAGAACTCCGGTGATGCCACAGGGTTTGGGCGCGGGTGTGTGGTCACTGGGGGTGGCAGCCTCTCTCCTTCCTGGCGGGAGCTTGGAATTTTCTCCTGGCAGGAAGGGCCCACCCTCCCAGGAATGGAAAACAATCCCTGGCATCTGGCCCCTGAGGCGTGCAAGGTCTTTGACAATCAAGCATTATTATCCTCCCTGCCCCACCCCAAGCCCAGTGCAGAGGGGAAACAGAGGCAGGCATGGTCTGTGTCTAAATCAAGAATTGGAATCTGCCTCTGGCAAGCTCCAGTGGTTTCCCTGACAGTGGAATGTCAGAGCCATAAGAGACACAAGGCAGGGCAGGTCAGCCCCTGGCAGGACAGGTGGGACCTGAGGCCAGAGAAGGTAGTGGTTTGCCCAAAGTCACCCAGCACGCCAAGGCCAGGTCTCCTCTGCCTTCACAAAGGCTCTCTTCCAGGACCCCCTTCTCCAAGAAGCCTTCAGGATCACCCTTCCCTGGGCTTCTTGCTTCCAATTCCACTGCATAGGGGGCTCTAACTGCTCTGGTCTTATTTTCTTTCTTTCTTTTTCTTTCTTTCTTTCTTTCTTTCTTTCTTTCTTTCTTTCTTTCTTTCTTTCTTTTCTTTTCTTTCTTTTCTTTCTTTCTCGGTCACTTGGGCTGGAGGGCAGTGGCACACTCCCAACCACCACATTCTCGACCTGCCAGGCTCAGGCAATCCTTCCACCTCAGCCTTCCAAGTAGCTGGAACTACAGGCACACGCCACCATGCCCGGCTAATTTTTTGATTCATTGTAGAGATGAGGTCTCACCAAGTTGCCCGGGCTGGTCTTGAACCCACAGGCTCAGGCAATCTTCTCAACTCCGCGTCCCAAAGTGCTGGGATTACAGGTGAGAGCCACCATGCCCGGCCTGGCCTTGTTTTCCATGTGTTTTGTGTAAGAGTGTCTCGTCTTCCCAGCCTGTGCTATGATGGTGCCTCCCCATCAGCCTGAACTCCAAGCCCCTGCTCAGGTACCTCCCATGACTTCCTGCTGCCCCAGGACAAAGTCCAGCTAGTCCGGCACCCAGGCAAGGTGGGCCACTGGCTGCACTCGGCCTCATCCCTTGGTCCCACAGGCAAGGCCACCTCTCTCCCTGCAGCGTCGCCCTCACTGCCTCTCCCTGCAGCCCCTTTCCCACCTCTTTACTGGCCAGTTCAGCCCTCTCCCTGAGCCCCCAGCCCAGGCCGCTTTCCTCAGCCCCGCTGCGTCAAACCTCCCCCCAGCCCTCACTCCACTGTACGGCACCTGCAGCCTCTGCCTCAGCCTGGGCCCTCTCCCTGAGGCGGGCCTGGATCTCACCGGACTGGACCCCAGTCTAACAGCAGGTGTGACTACGAGCTGAGGGCCGACGCCACTCTCAGCCCGTCACATGACTTCACTCGTCAAATCCTGACATGATGGCAGGAAGTGGGGGTTAGACTCATCACCCCTATTTGTCAGGCGAGGAGACTGAGGCACAGCGCAGTTAAAGCATTTCTGCAGCCAGGCTCGGTGGCTCAGCCCGTAATCCCGCGCCTGAGGTGAATGGATTGCCTGAGCCTGTGGGTTCGAGACCCGCCTGGGCAACTTGGCGAGACCTCATCTCTACAATAAATCAAAAATCAGCCGGGCGTGGTAGCGCACGCCCGTAGTTCCAGCTACTCGGAAGGCTGAGGCGGAGGGATCTCCGGAGCCCAGCAGGTCAAGGCTGCGGTGGCCAGGATTGGCCACTGCACTCCAGTCTGGGTGACAGGGTGAGGCTCCAACTCAAAAAAAGCACTTTTTCAAGGTCACACAGTAAGCAGCAGTGCTGAGAAGGGAGCCCTGAAAGTCCAGCTCCAAAATTCACAAGCTGTCCCATGATCAGATTGCCCAGGGGGAAGGGACAGAAACCCCAAACCCCCATCCAGAGCGGCAACCGCTGGCCAGAGACCACCTAGACCACCCCTGAGGCCCTGGGAGCTCCCTTGTTCCAGAACCCACCTCCCCCACCACACACACTGACACACAGACATGCAGTCACACCCGGACACACACAGTCACACACGAACAGTGAACAAAGATAGACACACACAGTCACATACAATCACAGACACATAGACAAACACAGAAACACACAGTCGCTTTACAGTCACACACACAGACATAGACAAATACAGACACAGTCACGTACAGTCAGACACACGGACAGACACAGAAACAGAGACATGCACAAATATAGTCACACACACATAGACAGACACAGACACACACAGACATGCACAGTCACACAGACATGCATAGACATACACAGACACACACACACAGTCACATATAATAACACAGAGATACACACAGACACACAGTCACATACAGCCACAGACATAGAAATAGGCACACACAGACACACGCACACAGTCACACACACAGACACCATCACATGTAGTCACACACAGACACAGACAGCACAGCCACACACATAGACACACAGTCACATACAGTCACACGTAGACACAGACACACCCAGACATGCACACAGCCACACACACACACAGACCTGGCCACATGCCCTGGCCCCAGGGCTGCAGGAAGCCCTGCGCTGCCCAAGCCTCTTTCACTTCCGCTTTTCCTAAATTTGCGCGGAGGAAGCTGCTGCCGCCGCCGCCGCCTGGGATCCTCCCCGCTCTCACGCGCCCCAGACCACATCCCTTCCCGCCCCCACTTCTTGGGAAGCCTGGACAACAGTGACCCAAACAAGAGGCCCTGCCCCACGAGAATGGGCACGGTAACAAGCCCACCCTCCCATGGCGGCAGGTGGTCGGGCCTGGAAAAGGGCAGAGGCAGAGCGGGGCGGGGCCGGGGGCTGGGCTGGGACCGGCGGCAGCCCAGAAAGTGGTCACCCTGCACATTTCTAGGGGAGGAGCTTTCCAGGGAGAGGGGAGAGCCAGTGCAAAGGCCCCTGAGGCAGCGTCAGCTCTCCACGCGGGAGGAACAAGGCGGAGGCCATTGTGGTGGGACGCAGAGAACCGAGGGTGGTGCAGTCAGGAAGGGTCAGGGCCCTGGTCACTGCGGTAACCTGGGTTTTTGCTCTGTGTCCAGTGGGAGCTATGGAGAGCTTAGAGCAGAGGCAGGACGCAGTTTGGCTTGTTTTTGTTTTTGAGTTGGAGTCTCACTCTGTCGCCCAGACTGGAGGGCAGTGGCACACTCCCGGCCACCACAGCCTCAACCTGCTGGGCTCCAGAGATCCTTCTGCCTCAGCCTTCCAAGTAGCTGGAACTATAGGCGCGCGCTACCATGCTCGGCTAATTTTTGATTTATTCTAGAAACGAGGTCTCACCAAGTTGCCCAGGCTGGTCTCGAACCTGGGGGCTCAGGCAATCCGCTCACCTTGGTCTCCCAAAGTGCTGGGATTACAGGCTGAGCCACTGAGTCTGGCCTTTTTTTTTTAATTAACGCTTTCTGCATTATAATTGTAGGTTCATAGGATTGCGTTGTTTTTGTTTTGTTTTGTTTTGTTTTTTGAGTTGGAGTCTCAGTCTCACTCTGTCGCCCAGGCTGGAGTGCCGTGGCACACTCACAGCCACCGCAGCCTCAACCTTCTGGGCTCAGGTGATCCTTCTGCCTCAGCCTTCCAAGCAGCTGGAACCACAAACGTGTGCCACCACACTCGTCTAATTTTTTTGATTATTGTAGTGATGAGGTCTCGCCAAGTTGCCCGGGCTGGCCTCGAACCTCTGGGCTCAGGCAATCCTCTCTCCTCCACCTCCCAAAGAGCTGGGATTACAGGTGTGAGCCGCCACATCTGGCAGGATTGGGTTTTAACACGATCACTCTGGCTGTGGGCTGGAAAGAGATGTGAGGGTCCAGAACAGATGCAGGAAGCCCCCAGGGACCAAGGGGCAGGCACTGCAGGTGCACCAGGGCCCGGCATCTGAGCGCCCCAGGAGATCCCTCCTTCGCACTCACATTCGCTCACGCATGCCTTTCTCCCAGCAGGTGTTCACTGGACACCTGCCCCGCGCTCTGCCCTGAGCTGGGTGCAGAGGGCACAAGAAGTGAGAGGTGAGAAGGCCCGAGGGGTGGCCGCTGGGTTGGGAGGATGGCCGCTGGGTTGGGAGGATGGACCAAGACGCAGCAACAGTGATGATGTGGTGATGGTCACGGGGTGGGGAGAGGAGTTAAGAAAATCTTGCCGGGCTCGGTGGCTCAGCCTGTAATCCCGCGCCTTTGGGAGGCTGAGGTGAGTGGATTGCCTGAACCCGTGGGTTCGAGACCCGCCTGGGCAGCGAGACCTCATCTCTACAATAAATCAAAAAATCAGCCAGGCGTGGTAGCACATGCCTGTAGTTCCAGCTACTCGAAGGCCGAAGCGGAAGGATCGCCGGAGCCCAGCAGGTCGAGGCTGCGGTGGCCGGGAGCGGCCGCTGCCCTCCCGTCTGGGCGACAGAGTGAGACTCCAACTCAAAAAAAAAAAAAAAAGAAAAGAAAACCTCAAGGCCTCAGCTTCCCTCGGCTTGTGCAGGGTCTTCTCCTCTCCCTCCTCGGACGAACAGGCCCAGAGGAGCCAGGAGTGCACAGTCTCTTCCCCGTGAAACAAGGAGTGCTCTCCATGCCTGCATCCCTGGGCGTGAGGAGCAAATGGGCCAGAGCATGACTGGGGCTGGCGTGGTGCCTGATAGGCGCAAGGCCCAGCCATGAGACCAGCTCCCACTCGCTTCCTGCTGTGCCTGAAGTCTCTCGTCACAAACTCATTCCGGAACCATCAGTTCCTATTCAGTTTAGGGTATTGCTGAGCCTTTACAGCTCAGCTCAAGTCTTCCTCTTTCAGGAAGCCTTCCCTGACTGCTGTAGCCCACAGTATCCATCTCTCTCTCTCTCTCTTTCCCTTCCCTCTGCACTGACCTTTGGTCTTCAGAGTCACGGCCTCAAAGCTGAAAGGACCCTGAGAAATTGTCCAACCCAGCTGTCCCTGAGCCTTCCTGCTGCAGATGTGGACTTCACCAAGGTCTCCCCGTGAGTTCTCAGGGCTGTCCCAGTGCCCAGCCTGGTCCCTGTCCACCGTGTCCCGCAGCCAGTACAGACTGGATTGACCACTTGCACATTGAAGTGACTTATAAAACATTTCACACGCAGCACAGGAAACGTAAAGGAACTTCACAGGAGCTCTTTCTGCTCAACGCAGGCAGGTGGTCCCCGCCCCCCGGAGGGCGTATCACCTCCAAGCCTCGGACTGTGCTGCTGGGTGGTGCTCCCAGGCCGAGGAGCACGCTGCCCATGACGACGGCGTCTTGGGCGAGTGGCCTTTGGGATGGTTTCCCGGTCTGTGCTATTGACCAGTTTTTTATTTTCATTTTTATTATTTATGTATTTTTTGAGTTGGAGTCTCACTCTGTCACCCAGGCTGGAGTGCAGCAGCACACTCACAGCCACCGCAGCCTCGACTTGCTGGGCTCAGGCGATCCTTCTGCCTCAGCCTTCCAAGTAGTCGGAACTACAGGCGCGCGCTACCACGTCCGGCTAATTTTTTGACCAGTTTTTTGAAGATCAAAGCAAAGCAACTCATCCTAACCTCAACGCCTTGTACAGCAAGCTTACCCAGTGGGAGCTTCTCAGGAACAGCAGCAGTTTTTTAATTTTTGGTAGAGATAGAGTCTCGCTGTGTTGCCCAGGCGGGTCTTGAACTCCTAGGCTCAAGCCAACCTCTCACCTCGGCCTCCCAAAGTACTGGGATAACAGGCATGAGCCACTGTACTCAGTCTGATTTTCTTAATAACAGTTTCTCTTTCCTAACATGCTTTATTGTAAGAATAGACTGTATCATACACATAGCATACAACATACGTGCTCATTGACTGTTTTTCCAGTCAACAGCAGGCTATTAGTAGTCGGGCGTCAAAATTTATACCTGGATTTTGGACTGTGTGGGATGGGCACCTCCAACCCCACATTGCTCAGCACCCACTGTAAATGAACACGTGTTGCGGACCCATAGACGACGCCCCAGCTGAAGGTCTACCCTCCTTGAAGTGTGCATTTAAGTGCTAAAACCACTCATGGGCCAGGCTCGGTGGCTCAGCCTGTAATCCCAGCACTTTGGAAGGCTGAGGCGAGTGAATTGCCTGAGCCCCGGGTTTGAGACCAGACTGGGCAACTTGGTGAGCCCTCATCTCTATTAAAAAAAAAAAAAAAATGCATGGCGCCAAGGAAACATACGTGGCAGCTCAACATGATGCTGGATCTTCTGCCTGTCTGTCCCTCGGGATCCTCAAGCCACCCTGCCACCCCTGCTCTGTGTCCCAGGACGCAGACCTCCAGGGACATCAACCCTTGACGCTTCCAGCAGGAATGTCCAACAACTGGCTCTCTGGGAAAGGGCCTGGTGTGCCATGTTTAACCATGTCCCTGGGTCAACTCTTCCACCACAGGTGAGATGGCTTCACAGGTGGCAGGAGATGGCACAGTGTCTAAATGGGCCCAGGGTTGCCATGCCAGTGTGTCCACAGGCACTGGCCATGGGGGAAATGGTGGAGTGTGTCCACGTCAAGTTATGCTCGGGGCGCTGGTGTGTGAGGGGCTGGGACCCCCTCTGTCTAATGGAATGACAATTATGCTCCCGCCTCTTGTTAAGGGCTTTTGTGAGATGAGCCACAGCCCTGCCTGGCCTGGGGCCTAGGGCTGGTGAGTTGTCAGCAATGGCGGCCACCGCCTGGGTCCCCGCCTCACACCATGGGTTGGATGGCCAGGCTCTGAGGACTGGCCAGCGCAGAGACCTGCTGGAGGCCCACTGGGGACGTGGTGGCAGCCAGTAAGGATAGGGAAGTTGGCATGGCAGCTATCTTTAGCACCTTCGCTCACAGACGTTTTCCTCCGCTCGGCTGAGCAGGGCTCAGGTGGGGAATGGGTGGCGTGGGACCACTTCTCCACAGTCACATGGGGCCCAGGACCTGGAGGCCAGCTCTGGGGGCTCGGGGCCCGAGGAAGGGGGCTGGTTCACGCTGCCCCCACCTGTCTATCTTAAGGGAAGCATCCTCATCTGTAAAGAAAGCAGGGCCCACTGTGTGAGACTGTGGGGGGGAGCAGAGGGGCGTCGGGTGCTGCAGTGGCTGCTGGGAAATGGTGCCCCACCAGCGCCTTTGTGGCCCAGCTTGGGGAGGGCGGTGTGGTGCGGGGGCGATGTGTTTAGCAGTCTGGATTTGAATCCCTGCTTCACCAGTTCGAGGAGTCTGAGCCGAGAGGCTGTGACAACCTCGCTGTGCCTCAATTTCCTCCTTGCTGTGAAAATAGGACCACGGGGCTGTTACAGTCCTTCTGCGAGACGAGGGACCTGAGGGGCCTGGCCGAGCACAGTCCAGGTGTGTGACCTCAGAGAAGCCTCTGAACCAGTCTGGGCCTCATTTTCCCCATCTGTGAAATGGGACCAGTGGCCATAAAGATTAAACACGGCAATTCTGGAAGAGACAAGCACAAGGCTTGGCACAACTTCAGTGCTTGGCAAGTGAGGACCCACGCCTTCTCCTTTGAGCCAAAACATGCTTTACAGTCACCTCGTAGCCTAGACTCAGGGTGAAGAGATGCCTGGGTTCACATACCATGTGCTCTTGGGCAAGTACTTCTCTTCCCTCGGCCCCTGTTTCTCATCCGTAAAATGGGGTAATGATAGAACCTGCCTCAAGAAGGGAGCCAGAAGAATCTGAGATTATATATGTAAATACCCAGTGCCTGATATGGAGCAAGAGGCCACTGCCTGCCAGCCCGGGCACCACCTCATTGTAAGCATGGTGCTGGTTACTGTGGGCAAGGAGCCAGGGGTGGGCCCCAGAAGGTTCCTGAATGCTCCCTCCATTCCCCCAGGCCTATGGGTGTTAGAGCAGTCCCCCCCCACCCATTATCTGCGGTTACACTCTCCAGTGTGGCAGCTACAGGCAACCCATCACAGCTCAGTAGCACTACACGGAAAATTCCAGAAATAATTCATAGTTTGAAATTGCGTGCCACTCTGAGCAGCGTGACACAATTTTGTGCCATGAATCCCCCCTTTGTTCAGCGTGTCCTGGTACATGCCCCACCCAGGCATCACTCCGTAACCTTCTTGGGGATCAGATGGAGAGCACACGGTCTCTGTAGGATGCGGTACTACCCGCGGTTTCAGGCACCCACGCGGTGCTGAGAGGTCACCCCATGGGTGAGAGGCTGCTGTCCTCCCCTGCCTCCTTCTCAAGTGGTTTGTGTCCAGCCCCTCCCCTTGTCGTTCTAGCCTGGGCACTTGGGAGGTGGCTGGTCGGCCAATTGCGGACAGGCCACGAGTGCCAGGCTGAACGCAGGGCATCACACGGAGGCAGGGCGGGGGGGTTCCCCAAAAGCTTCAACAAGTCACTGCCTGCTGGAAGTGATGGGAGGAGAGTGAGCTGCTGGGCAGTGCAGGGCCGGGCACTCAGGGCAAGGGGGACAGAGGCCATACCAGGCAGCCCCCACAATAAGGCTGCCAAGTGGAATCTGGGGCCGAGAGCACTTTATGGTAAGCCCAGGAGGGTGGCAGCCAGTCGCCCACCCCTCCACACCCCTCACCCATCCCCCTATGAGCTAAGTGAAGTCACTGCCTCCATCGTGCCTTTTAAGGCAATAGTGGCTCCTGCCACCACCTCCCTGTTCCCACTTGCTCAGAAATTCCCAGCAGGTATTTTCTTTTTTTCAGAAGGAATGGAATGAGACTCCTTGTTCTGTCACCACAAGATTCCAGCGAGGCCTGTCTAGGGGTTCTGGAGAGAGGCAAGCATGGAGGTACACCCTCAATGACATGCACAGGCATGGGTGGTGGGTGGGAGATGGAGACCTGGCCGCCCCACCCACTGCAGGCCCCTGCTCTGGGACACCCAAGCACATACACAGCACAGGCGAGGCCCAGAGACACAAGGACCCACATTTACTGAGTGCCTACTATGTGCTGGGCTCTGTGATGGGGAGGCCCAAGGATCCAGCTGTGAACAAGGCAGGTACAATCCACGTTCACAGAATTCCTTCCGCTGTTCAGATCTCAGCCCAGGAGCCTGGTTCCCACCTCAGGGCCTTTGCACCTGCTGCTCCCTCTGCCTGGGGAGTTCTCCCCGAAGAGCTCTCAGCTAGGTCCTTGATACCCTGCGGGTCTGAGAGGCCTCCCTTCAACACCCCATCACTGTGTCCCAGGAGGCTGTTTCATTTTTTCACAGCAGTCATCACTTCCTGTCAGCTGTTTACTATCTGCTTCCACCTGTACAGCTCCTTAAAGGAAGAGACTCTGGCTTCCCCACTGTGTCCCAGCATCTGCCCTGGTGCTGGTGGGCAGAGTGGGCACTCAGGGCTTTGCGACTGAGGCCCAGCCTTACTTGTGTGGGCATTCTCTGGCCACCCAGAACACCTTGACCACTCACTGTTAACAGTGACTTGTTCTGTGCTCTTCCAAGTCTGGTCTACAACGACCTCACTGCTTCCTCCCCCAAGGGTTGCATCCTGGGCTGGGTCTTTAGGCCCCATCATCAAAGCTGGGACTTGATGAGGTTGAGGCTTGGAACTGTTCTGGGATGTGGCCACGGTCACCCACTGGCCAGGGGAAGCAGAGACCAGGAGGGTGGGGACATGGGTGTCAACAGCGAAGTTTCAGCCCTCATCATGCAATCCTGTCCATGCACCAGCAACACATGTGGACATGTGGGCACAGGCCACCCTCTGCATGTGGCCTGAAGTGAATCTGTGGTCCTGGATGCCTGTGTGTTCCCAGCCCAGAGCAGACAGCCTTCCCCTAAGGACCTTAGATCTCTGGACCCAACCACAGAATCATCCCAGCCACACCCACAACTGTGCAGGGCCCCCAACAAACCAGGAAAGCATTTCCCACGTGGGCTGGGTGGGCAGCAGGGCTGAGCCCAGCATCTGTGGAGGACACAGGCTGAGGTACCTGCCAACTCAGCACCTGAACCAAGAAGACTCATTAAGAGGCAGTACCCAGACCAGGGGACTGAACCCTTGCCTGCCCCTGCCACTAAGGCACCTGTAGCCTTGGGACAGTAAATCCTACTCTGGCTGTGCATTTGACTTCCAGGACTATGGGTGAGGCACCTGGAGACCCTGGTGGGAAAGGGAACTCTGCCCGCCCACATTCCCTAGAAGGCCCTCCTGCAGGGCCGGGGCCACGCTCACCCCCTGGTGGCGCCTGCCTGAAGCACAGCTCCAGCTCCTGTTGTACCACCTCCACCAGGACCTGCATGACATGTCACAATTCCCTGGACCTTGGTGACCCTGGGACATTTTAGGGCCTCACCCTCCCCCAACCCCCATGCTTATATCCCTGGTATAGAACCCTACAGTACCCACAGGGTTGCCAGGCCTCCCCCATCCAGAGAGCAAACAGACTGAGACATGTGACTTGCTGTGCTGGGCAGGGAGCTTGGTGACAGGCAGCCACAGCAGCACAAGGCTGGGTTCAGTTTTGATGGGGACTGGCGGGGGGAGACTCCGTCTCCAATGTTTGCAGGTCACACTACCCACAGAGCCTACAAGCAGCTTGAGCAAAAATGGGGACTGGACAAGGGCCCAGGTAAGTGTTCAAATGCCAGGGGCTATACAGGGGATCACTGAGGTCACCTGGATTCACAGCTGTCAGAGGGATGGGGTCAAGAGCCTGCATGTGTGTTCAGCTCAGACCAGCAGCCACTCCCCAGCATACTGAGCTGGGTCAACAGAGCAACGTGTGGCACCCACTGCAGCTGTGCCAGCTAAGTCCCAGAAGGCAGGGCCTGGCCTAGCCAGGATGGACGCCATCACTTTGCAGTCCAAAGGTCCAACCAGGCTTCTGCAGACTGAGCCTGGGCAAGCTTTAACCTCTGCAAGCCCATGTTCCCATTTGCATAACGAGATTAGTGGATTCTCCAGGTGAGAATGCTCCAGGTGCTGTGCAGGTGTCTGCATGACACCTCCCTGAGATCCAGACCCTGGGTGTAGGTACAAAAGAACCTCAACAAGCCTTAACTGGAAGCCACTACTGCATGGATTAACCAACTTCAATAACTTTTTTATATGCTCGACCAGGACCTGCCATGCCAATCAGCACCACCAAAGGCCTCAGACATCAAGTCCTCCTTGTCTCCTTCCCCTCCCCACAGTCCTGGCATTACCCAAGCTGTGCAAACAGAACTTCTACAGCAGAGATCCAGCTGCCTCGCCCTGGTGACAAACATTTGCACAGAGCCTACTGCCCCAGGCTGGCTGTCAACAGCTCAGGGACAGACCCAGGGTCAGCCTTTGTTTCTCTCCAGGCACAGGGATGGGGGCACACAAGTGGGAGGTCAAAGAGCAGACCAAACCGCACGTAGAAATGGAGAGGACAGCCTTGGGCACAGGCTACACAGGCCACCATCCACCTCCCCAGTCCTGGTACTTCCATGGAGAAAAAGTCAGAGGCAGGTATTATTGGAAAACAACCTTTATTGAGATTCCACCAGCTGCACAGTCTGTTCCTGGCATTAAGCTCCTTCTTCCTTTGCAATTCGGTCTTTCTTGAGTGGTCCCTGTGGAGATGCAGGTAAGGTCAGAGATAGATGGGGGAAGGACATCCACACTCCGGAAAAGCCCAGAATTCTGGGCCAGTTGCAAGGGCTCAAGAGACCCTGTACCCCAGGAGCCAGCCCAGTTGCTTCCTTCTGCAACACCAACACCAAAAGCAGGATGCTGGCAGCAGAGAGCCACACCCAGGGAGAGGAGCTCACCATGAATGCTTTCTTCTCCTCCACGGTCTGGAAGCGGCCATGGCCAAACTTAGAGGTGGTATCGATGAACTTAAGGTCAATCTTCTCCAGAGCACGCCGTTTGGTCTGCACCAGCAAGGACTGTGGGCCAAGAGGAGATGATACTCAGGGTGAAGAAAAGCCAGGCTTCCTTCAGCACCATCCCAGTTCATGAGCCCATGGGGACGTTAGAGACAGCTCAACGTCCTAAAGCCGAGTCTTCCCATGATTGCCAGGACAAATCAACAACACAAACAAACAGCAGCCCCACAAGGCTAGACTGGGCACCTTCTCAGGACTTCACAACTGGTGTTCAAGGACATGCCGACACCCTCTCCTTTGAACTCGCCCGCTGAGGCCAGTCTGAGGCCTCCTGATCCTCTCCATGGGAAAGCCACCCGACCCAGCAGGAAGAGAGCACCTCACCTTGCGCAGGGTGAGCACTCGCTTCTTGGTCCCCACCACGCAGCCTTTCAGCATGACGAAGTCATTGGTCACTTCACCATAGTGGACAAAGCCACCCTGGAAAGCCAAGTCGTTGGGTTAGCCCCAATCGAGCATGAGGGACTACAGGCCACCCAGTTCCCACCCACCACCCCAGCCACACCTGCACAGGGCTTTTCTCAGAAGGAAGGCAGCAAGGAATGGTTCCGCAGTCTGACTCGGGCGCTGTGCCAGCGCTCATTCCAGGCCTCATCACTGAACAGCCCCATCCCACAGGCTCCAGTGACACACCATTTATGAAACATTCAGCCCCCAACGACCCTATAATGATCCTACAGGCAGCTCCTCAGATAAGCCTGGCCCGAAAGGCACCAAGTCCCCTACCCCCAAGAGTCCTGAGTGGATTCACAAGGCAAAACGAAGGGGTGACTGTGCACAGGTCCAGGCAACAGATCAGATGGCCTTCCTTACCAGAGGGTTGACACTCTTGTCAGACAAGTCATAGTCAGTGGAAGCGTTGTTCTTGATCAACTTGCCGTCCTTGATAAAGTAGCCCTGGCCGATCTTATAGATCTAAACAAGAAAGGCAGGAGTTGGACACTTGGAAAGGTGTGGGGCAGAAAGCCAGCCCAGGAGGCCAGAGCAGCCTCGCCAGGGTCCAGATGACTACAAGGAACAACTAACCCCGATGTGCTGGGGACTGGCCTGCACGTCAGGATGGCAGCTGGGACCTTGATCTGGGTGATGGGGAATGACAAACTCAAAGGGCAAGAGGCCTATAAGTAGCCTGAAAACTAGATCCCATGGTGCAACAGCAGTATGGAGGCCTCAACAACCTCCCTGAAGAGAGGAGCAGAGACAAGATCCTATTCCGAGTCATGGGAAGCCTCACCAGAGCCATCTCTGAGGGTCGCACCTTAAAATCCTGGCACCCAAGAGCAGAAGTGACCCATGAGACACGAGTCCCTGAAGTTGACGCGATGCTGAGCTCTACAGCCATTGGGCCATGCTGACAGAAGAACCCACTCCCATCACGGGGTTGTCTTTTCCTCCCAGGAACCACCCTCAGCTCTCACCTTCTTGTTGATCTCAGTGCGGTGATGGTAGCCTTTCTGCCCAGCCCGCGCCACAGAGAAGGCCACACGGGCAGGATGCCATGCCCCAATGCAGGCAACCTTGCGCAGCCCTCGGTGAGTCTTGCGGGGCAGCTTCTTGGTGTGCCAACGACTGGTGACCCCTGGAATGGACACATGACATTACTGCACCTCAGGCCTGGCCCCTGCCGCTGGCCCTTCCCTCCTGGAGATGCTAGAGAAGTGATTCCACACATGCAGCATGAAGGGCAGAAGGGGGATTATGCCATCTACATCACCCGAGTGGCCCTCTTGCACATTCCGTCAAGCTAGATACCAGCCTACGTACAAAACGCAAGCATAAGAATAGGCCTTGGGGATACACCCCACAACCAGATTGTGAACAAGTACATTTTGAGTACATCTGTTTAAGTTCTCTTAAGCTGGGCACAGCAACACACGCCTATAGTCCCAACACTTTGAGGGGTCGAGACAGGAGGAATCACTGGAGGCCAGGCTTAAAATCAACCTGGGCAACATATTAACACCCCATCTCTACAAGAAAAAAAAAATTAACCAGGTGTGGTGGTGCATGCCTGCAATCTTAGCTACTCAGATGGCTGAGGCAGGTGGACGGTTTGATCCCAAGAGCTCAAGGCTGCAGTGAGCTATGACCACCCCACTGCACTCTAGTCTGAACAATACAGCAGGACCCTATCTCTAGCATAAAAAGTAAAAATAAGTTCCCAACATTTCTCTGTACTATTGTACAGTGAGCTACAGTGCATTAAGGGTTCAGACGTAAGGCAGTTCAGCCACCCCCACCCCCACCCCCACCCCCGTCACTTCCACCCTCAGGGCTGTTCTCAGAAGGAAGGCAACAAGGAACAGTTCCACAGTTTGCTTCGGGCGCTGTGTCAGCGCTCATCCCAGACCTCATCACTGAACAGCTGGGCCAAGACCACCCCAGTTGGCCCCCACAAGGCTGACCTTTGTAGCCTTTGCCCTTCGTCACCCCGATGACGTCAATCATCTCATCCTGCCCAAACACTTGGTTCACAGGGACCTGCTGCTCCAGCCTCTCCCGAGCCCAGTCCAGTTTCTCGGCCACCGTGCCTCCATTCACCTGGATCTCCATCAGGTGGGCCTTCTTCTGGCGCAGGGGAAGCAGGCGCATCTAGGAGGGAGCAAACCCAGCTTAGCTCCACGCTTCAAGCACTCCCCCAGCAGTAAGGAACTGAGACTGGATGTGACAACAGGCAGCCAGCCAACTGTTAAGCCAGTGTGACCCTCACCGAAGGAAGAGACCTTCACTTTTGTCACAGGCAACAATTTGAATTCTGGCAACTGTGGATTCAAGACAAGCCAACGGGGCCACACCAAAACAGGCAAACCACCAGATCCCAGCACCACTAGCCCGGCTCCTCTGGGGCAGCGCCGCAGCAACCCCTCAGCCACCTCCCCTGCTGCCCTGCTCTCCTCTGAGCACACTCTGGTGAGGAAGCACAGGCCAGCACAAAGCCGTCATTTGTGGGCAGCCCAGTAACGTGTCCTGACATGCTTTCGGTGACAAAAATGCGCCCTATCTGTGCTAACAGTGGTACCTAGCCACAAAGGATGGCACTGTGCATGTGAAACCAGGGAACGTGTACTCAGCACAAGTCAGAGGACCCATTCCAACCAAACCGATTAGGGTCACTCAGTTTCACAGGCCTATCTGAGAGCTCAGCAAGCATCTCATGATAGCTTTTTTAGTCGGGTGTTTCACTGTTCAATCACTAGGCAGGCCAACCCTTTGGGCTTTCTTAAAATTGGGCATGGTTTCTCTTGCAAAGAGCCAGGAAGGACACAGCGCCCTCTGCTGGCAAGGAAGAGGCCTACCCACCAGCTTGGGGCTCCTGACCTTGATAACCCAAACCTCACCCATCACCTCCAGAGAGGAAAGTAGCAGGTTTCCCCGCACCGTGGCAGGCACTCACCTGGGTGTGCGCAATGATACGGATGACCTGGCAGTACTTTTTCATGCTGCTGAAGTCCTTCTCCAGCTGCTTCTTGCCATCCTCATCCTGCCATTTCTTGCAGTACTTGGTGAAGGCCTTCTTCTTGGACTTGTGCCTTCAGGAGCAGAGCACAGTCGGGGAGGGGCAGGGTGCAGCCCCTCATCACCCTCCAAGGGTGAGCGGAAGGCACACTGGCACCACGTGGGGATGGGGCTCATTGCTGGCTTCTAAGGAGCCTTTTCCACCAGCAAGCGGAGCCTGGATGGAGCTCATCGGGCAGAGCCGAGCGGAGCTGAGCAGAGGTCCACATGGTTAATACAAGTCAATCATTCAGAGCAGCCCTGCTCCAGGGCGCTAGAACCAACCTCTCCACCTTTGGGGTAAACCATCTCAGTGTTGGAAGAAATGGCAAGAGTTCAAGCCAGGGCCACAAGCCCTAGCCACCTTAGGGGGCTTCAATCATCCTCATCCCCCCTGGTTTCTAGCTAGTAGCTAGACTCAACCACCAACTGGGTCCTTGGCAGACACCCCCTAGGTCAGTCCCTAGGACAGTCTCAGAGTGAAAGTCTATCAACTCAGCTCAGAAACCCAAATGCCAAAGTCCATCCCCACATATTTTTCTGTTCAAGGCACCCGAACCTGCACAGAGCAGCCCTATCCCCACCCCCACAGAGCTAAAGGCCCTATAACTTAAGACTGCACAGTCCTTGCTTACCAGTTCTTATAGAAGCGCCTTTTGCACTCATCACTGATGTGCTCAGCAAAGATAGTCTTGAAGGTCCGGAGGCCTCGGGGAGTTTCCACATAGCCCACAATGCCTACAACCACCATGGGCGGCGTCTCCACAATGGTCACAGCCTCCACAACTTCCTTCTTGTTCACCTCTGCAAAAAACAAATGAAACAGGTGATCAGACTTAACAGGGCCCTCAGACAAGGGACTGTGATGTTTTGTAAGGAAATATCCAGTGGCCATTTAATCCAGCAGGGCAACTGGGTTCCTGGCTTCAGTCTGGACTCCCACCCCAGGTCTATCCTTACTACATTCATCTCGCTCCTTAACTTTAAATCCAAATCAGTCAACTACCAGTTTGGCTTCAGTCTCTTCTTCCAGAAACAAATTCTGTTACTCCGCTGGACAACACACAAAGTCCCAAGTACAACAGGCACAGTAGCAGCTCTATTTAACATAACATCAATCAGTCCTTGGAACATTAATCAATCGTATGATCATTTACATTTCTGTACCGGGATCAGAGATGTTCTGACATCTAGAGAATTCCCTGAAGAGTCAGCCCTGTTCTGACAACTGGCCCCATCTCTCCAGTCTTCCCTCCCAACCCCTATCCCCTCCAACTTGGGGAAAGCAGACAGTACATACTGGATCCTGGCCTATCAACTTCCCGCACGATGTGGGTCATGCCAGCCTTGTATCCCAGAAAGGCTGTGAGGTGGACAGGCTTGGAAGAGTCATCCTTGGGGAAGCTCTTCACCTTCCCACGATGCCTGCTGCTGCGCTTCCGAGGCAGGAAGCCCAGGGATCCATGTCTGGGAGCGGAGAACTTCCTGTGAGACTAGGAAAGGGGAAAAAAAAAAAACCAGTATTAGCAACCAAAAGAGCCGCCTTGGCTGCAGTCTCAGTAATGCTTATTCTTGACCAGACACTAAAAGCAAGCAGGATTAAAGTATCCTTATGAGCTGTGCTTGGTGGCTCAGCCTGTAATCCCACACTTTGGGAGACTGAGGTGAGTGACTGCCTGAGCCCACGGGTTCAAGACCCGCCTGGGCAAATTGACGAGACCTCATCTCTACAATATATCAAAAAATTAGCCAGGTGTGGTAGCGCGCGCCTGTAGTTCCAGCTACTTGGAAGGCCGAGGCGGATGGATTGCTGGAGCCCAGCAGGTCGAGGCTGCCGTGGCCGGGAGCGTGCCACTGTACTCCAGTCTGGGAGACAGAGTGAGACTCCAACTCAAAAAAAAAAGTCTCATTATGGTCACCTTTTAGGAGCACAAGCATCCTAAAGAATGTTCTCGTGTTCTACAAAATACGAGCTGAACCACTACTTCAAATCCTCTTCACTTATAAGAACATCAACCATCTGCTTTCTAGTCTAACACAAAAAAAAACCCCAAGTGAGGGCATCAAAAACTGCCACAGGTAGCTTACAAACGAAGCTACAGAATTCTGATCGCTTTAGCATCTCATAGGTCAAATGGCTGAGTAAGCAAGGCTCCTCCTCCAGCTCCCAGTCCGAAGTGGACTGGTACACTAGGCCACTAGAACTCGACAGAATCGAATCAGAACTTGACAATCAGCACACAGTTCTCTGTCCGCCCGTCAATAAGTTCATCATCTGCGGCTTCTGGGAGTTCCAGAGGCCTTATGAGTTGCACCAATTGTTGCAGATATTTCAGAACCAGGCCTCAAGACCGTCAACCAAAGTCTCCCCTCCCGCAGGCTTCACTTCCCAGCTTAGAGGAGTGCCTAGCGCCCCCGCTCAAGGTCCTCCTGGCCAAGCAAATTGCTCACGGGCCCTAAACCCCATCAGAAATAAAACTGGCAAAATCGAAACTCAAAAAAATGTACCCGTGGCTTTAAACATTTTGGGTTTCCTGCCATTCGAATGCCAATCTCTGGCAGACCCGCAGGCCCAAAGCCTATCAGCTCTCCACGCGCTCTTCTCTGCAAGTTCGGAATTTCCAGAAAATAGGCCTGACTGCGTCCTACGCTGAGGCCCCCGTAACCCTAGAATAGGAACCCAGCGTCGGCGGAGCAAAGATGGCAACGATACGCAGTGGATTCCGCCGCGCCGGCGCCAAGAAGAGAACCGCCATGATAACACATACCATACTGTCATCGAGTTCTGCCGGTAGAGATCGGTTCGCGCTCGGCGCACAATATATAAAGCCAAGTATGACTCCGCCTCTTCCGGCGTACGAGCGCGCACCCGCGGCGGACGTAAGGTCAGGGGACACGTTCCGGGAGCCAATTCCTCTCTTGCCCTTCCGCGCCTAGCAATAGTTCCGATTTAGACGTCAGCGGCGGAGACACTAACAAGAAACTACGGCGAGGGGCTTGGTTCAAGCTTAGTGAAAAGCCACGGAGACGTAGGCTAAAGGCTTGGAGTGCATCAAATCTACGGCGTCTGGCAGCGGCCAAGCTTGATGATAATTTTAAAAATGGCTGCGTCCCTTACTTCCATGTGAAATGCAGTCGTAGGTGGAATTGGCGAGACTAAAACCCTAGTTTTCTGGTTTTTCCACGACACCAATTTTCCTTGCCTTTAATACCCTCTGTTTTTAGGCACCCCTCCCGCAAGCCCTATCGCGACCACTCCTCCCAGCGTCCTGATTCTGAGCGTCTCTGAGGCGGCGAGGTGCGGCCAAGTCTGCGAAACGGTCTCAAGACCTGGGGTCAGGGTCCTGCTGCCCAGCCTCGAGCCTGGCTCGTGGGCTGAGGGGCGCGAGTCTCCTGCCTTCCAGATCTCTGCAAGCTGGGTGTCGCTGATCTCCACCGGGCCCCCGGGTGTTCCAGGGTCCTGACTGATTCCCTGCCCCCTCCAAATCTTTCTAAGAATCAAACATCTCGTTACTTCCCATGCCCGTACACCCCCACTATTTTCTCGGGATTAAGCGTCAACTCATGAGGCTGCCACCGAAGACTTCCAACATCCCACCGTGACATCTTCGATTCTGGGCCGGCCTCTGCTCCCACCGTTGTTTAAAAAAAATTATCTCGGGCTTGGTGGCTCAGCCTGTAATCCCAGCGCATTGGGAGGCTGAGGTGAGTGGATTGCATGAGATCACGGGTTCGAGACCTGCCTGGGCAACTTGGCGTGACCTCATCTCTACAATAAATCAAAAATTAGCCGGGCGTGGTAGCGCGTGCCTGTAGTTCCAGCTACCTGGAAGGCTGAGGCGGAAGGATCGCCGGAGCCCAGCAGGTCGAGGCTGCGGTGGCCGGGAGTGGCCACTGCACTCCAGTCTGAGAGACAAAGTGAGACTCCAACTCAAAAAAAAAAAAAAGAAAAATTATCTCTCTTAATCCTCACATCAGGGAGATCACTAAAAGGTCCTCTGTTCATTATTGGAAATCGTTGGGACCAGACATGTTTCACAAGTTAGCATTTTTTGAGCTTTAGAAAGGTGAGATACTATATATTAATATTATGTATTCCTCCCAGCACGATAATGAGATACATTAATATTTTTGTAAGAAAACATGAATATTCATATGCAGTGGGATAAATATTAATAGATTCATCAGTTTAAGGCTGGCTTGCTGCCTAAAAAATTTCAAGTCACTTTAGTTTTTGCTCCCAAATGATGTAAGCCTTTTGTTTGTTTGCTTAAATTTCAGGGTTGCAGACAAGAGATTATGACCTGTGTTAGTCCTTCTACAGAGAAAACTAAGCTTCTGGCCAAGGAGTTAATAACTTGGCAAAAGTCACATAATATTTATCTTTTTGAGACAGGGTCTTGCTCTGTTGCCCAGCGTGGAGTACCATGGCACAATTATGGCTCACTACATCCTTGAACTCCCAACCTCCTGGGTAGCTGGGACTACAGGGACATGCCACCTCATTCTGCTAATTTTTTTTTTTTGAGTCGAAGTCTTACTCTCACCCAGGCTGGAATGCAATGGCACGCTCATGGCCACTGCAGCCTCAACTTCCTTGGCTCAGGTGATCCTTCCCCCTCAGCCTTCCAAGTAACTGGTACTATAGGCACGTGCCACCATGCCTGGCTGACTTTTTTTATTTCTCTTGTAGAGATGAGGTCTTGCCATGTTGCCCAAGCTAGTCTCGAACCTGTGGGCTCAGGCAATCCTCTCACCTCTGCCTCCCAAAGTGCTGGGAATACAGGTGTGAGCCACCATGTCTGGCCTGCTCTGTTAATTTTTTGAGTTTTTTATAGTAACAGGGTCTCACTGTGTTGCCTAGGCTGATCTCAAACTCCTGGGCTCAAGAAATCCTCCCACCTCAGCCTCCCAAAGTGCTGGAATTATAGGTGTGAGCTATGACACCCAGCCAAGTCACATAATTAATGAAGACCTGAGCTCAAGTCTATCTGACTTGACATTGGGTTTTCGTGACACCAGACTGAGAGTTCAATAAACTTCTCATTGGAAAAAATTCCTATTAAAGGCCTACTCTGTGCCAGGCATTGCACCAGGCTGCAGGAATACAGAGGGGGGAACAAGATCAAGATGGCTATTCTCACAGACCAAATAAAGCTATTTAAAATAGTGATGAGGAAAGGGCGCAGTGACTCACACCTGTAATCCCAGCACTTTGGGAGGCGGAGGTGAGAGGATTGCCTGAGCTCAGGAGTTTGAAATCAGCCTGAGCAACATAGCCAGACCTCGTCTCTATAACAAATAAAAAAAATTAACCATGCATGGTGGATGCGCACCTGTGGTTCCAGCTACTTGAAGGCTGAGGTAGAAGGATCTCCTGAGCCCAGCAGGTCGAGGCTGCAGTGGTTGTGAGTGTGTCACTGCACTCCAACCTGGGTGACAGAGAGACTCTGACTCAAAAAATAAAAATGAAATGGTTCAAAAAGAAATAAGCAATGCCACTGAGGGTCTGGGCAAACTATTCTCACTTGCAGGAATTTCCTCTTTCCCATTAGGAGAGAAGAAAGTATCACTCGACCTGCACCGTCTTGCCAGTTGTACAAACAGCTCACTAGGTTAGGTATTAATTTCTTTGTCAAATGAGTAATTCAATCATTCATTCAACAAATACGTACTGATCCTGCTCTGCCTATTCCTGTACAATGCTGTGCAGCATGAAAGTGAAACAGACATGAGGCTAAGGTCCCTGCTGGGGAAGAGACCAGTCCACCAACATCATCGCTGTAAAACAGAGTCCTGTGCAAAAAGAACTGATGAATTCTCCTGAAGTGATGGGGAGGGTAATCAGGGAAGCCTCTACTGAAGAGATGTTGTTTGAACAGGTCCTTAGAGGATTTTTATTTTCCAGGCAAAAAGGGCAGCTCTCTTGGCAGTAAGTACAGTGCAAAGGGAGAGAGGATAAAAGACAATGGCCCGTGGAAGAACTAGCTGTGATTTGGTGTGGCCAGACACGAGAAGACGGTGACAGGAGGCCAGTTTAGGAAGACAGAAAGAGTCAGTTCCAAGCCTGGAATCTCAAGGAGCTGAAGTGTCATCCTGAGGACAAAAGAATGCACCGTAGGCCTCTGAGCACCTATGCATTTAGAAGGATGGCATTAAGGACCAGCTGGATTAGGAGAGGCCAGTGAAAGCTGGTATTAGAATGGAAGAACTCAACTTTTCCATGTAAACCATCACAGTAGTGACCTGGAAAAGGACACTGAAGATAAATATGCAAAAAAGAGTCCAGGCATGGTGCCTCACCCCTGTAATCCCAGCACTTTCGGAGGCTAAGGCGGGAGGATCCTTTGAGGCCAGGAGTTCAAGACCAGTCCGGGCAACATAGCAAGACCCCGTCTCTACAAAAAATTTTAAAAATTAGCTGGGTGTGGTGGCATGCACCTATAGTCCCAGCTACTCGGGAGGCTTAGGCTGCAGTGAGCCATGATTGTGCCACTACTCTCCAGAGACAGACCATGTCTCAAAACAAACAATAGGAAAGGACCAAATCAGGAAATCTTCAGAATAGACATGAATGAGTCAGAGATGGGGTAGGGAAAGGAAGCGTGAGAATGAGAGTCAGGATATCCATTTTGGGATCTTGAGTCGATGATGTTCCTTATTTTTTTGAGTTGGAGTCTGACTCTGTTGCCCAGGCTGGAGCAGTGGCATGCTCACAGCCACCACAGCCTTGACCTGCTGGGCTCAGGTGATCCTTCCACCTCAGCTTTCCATGTAGCTGGAACTACAGGCATGAGCCACCACACCCGGCTAATTTTTTTATTTATTGTATAGAAAAGGTCTCACCAAGTTGGCCAGGCTAGTCTTGAATCCCTGGTCTCAGACAGTGCAAAGTACTGGGATTAGAGGCTTGAGCCACTGCACCCAGTCTTTTTGTTTTGTTTTGTTTTAGATTAGAAATCATAGTTTATTTAGAAAGTAAATTAGAGAGAGAGAGAGAGGAGATTCATCTCCCCGAGGTAGGGGAGGGGCCAAAGAAAAACATGGCCTGGCAATAGCTCAAAGAGCACATGGTCACACCATAGCTTAGCAAGGCAATGACCACAGTGACCTAGCAATGGCCGATGGTGTTACTTTTAGAAGTTGTTTAAATTTTTTTTTTTTTTGAGTTGGAGTCTCACTCTGTTGCCGGCCACCACAGCCTCGACCTGCTGGACTCCGGCGATCCTTCCGCCTCAGCCTTCCAAGTAGCCAGAATTACAGGCATGCGCTACCACGCCCTGCTGATTTTTTGATTTATTGTAGAGATGAGGTCTCGCTGCCCAGGCGGGTCACAAACCCACTCAGGCAATCCACTCACCTCAGCCTCCCAAAGGCGCGGGATTACAGGCTGAGCCACCAAGCCCGGCAATTTTTTTTTTTTTTTTTTTTAATTTAGGGTCTCACGCTGTTACCCCGGTTAGATTGCAGTGGCACAATCACAGCTCACCACAGCCTCAGCCTCTTGAGCTCAGGTGATCCTTCTGCCTCTGTCTCCCTAGTAACTGGAACTATAGGCATGTGCTACCATGCCTGGCTAATTTTTTATTTCTTTTATAGAGATGACATCTCACTATGTTGCCCAGGCTGGTCTCAAACTCATGGACTCAAACAATCCTCCTGTCTCAACCTCCCAAAGTGTTGGGATCACAGGGATGAGCCATCACACCCAGCCAGGATAGTTTATATATGTAGGTATGAATTCATTTATAGGGTTAACTGTATTCTTTCTCCTTCCAAGAACAGACTTAAGGCTATATAACAAGATGTATTCAACTCATCAAGAAAAAAAGAGTAAGGAAGTGAGGGAGGGATATAAGATGAAGCCAGAGATGGGATCACATCCAAAATACACAGTATAGATCTTTGTGATCGTGCCAGAGGTAGTTCTCCCATGTGGTTCTGAGCCTCTGTGTAGCCAAACAGAAAAGAGGAATATGATTAGTAACATGATTCACAATAGCCACATGATTAAAACAAACCAAGGGCCAGAAGGAGCCCGCTGTGCCTGAAATAAGACATTTCTCCCCCGGGGGAGAGGGGAATGTCCTCTGAAAGGGGCCAGAGGGATGCAGCTGATGAAATCAGTCCTCATGAACACACAATGGCTGTGTCCACTCAGTGCAGACCACAGAACTCGTGACAACATGCTGATCCTTGTGAGCTGTTTACAAGATGCCAAAACAAGGAGGTTGGATGACATGGTCACTGCCAGTGTAATCCAAAAATAAAATTCAGAGTGTTTTTCAAAGTGGAGCTTCTAATAAGCATCAGAAAAGCACCCAAGGTTTTGCCCAAACACCTAAAGGGCAGAGGGAGGGCGGAGGTTCTCTCTTGTCAGGTAAAGTCAGAGGTGTGAACTCTAACTTCAGCAGAGGACCCGAGGAGAGAAGGGAGGTAGTGGGAGGGCATGAGAGGAGCTGAGGAAGACAGCTTTGCCCTGACGGTGCTTAAACATCAGTCTCCCCTACTGGACTGGAAACTTTATGTTGGCGAAGCGTGTGTCTGCTCCCCATGTGCTTAGCCCCCAGGCAGAGCCTAATCTAGAGACGTCTGGGAGCCACATTTGTCAGAGCTAAGATATTACAGGGGGCCTGAGCTAGGACATTGCAGTTTCATATTCAATGGCTTCCTGCCTTGCCCTAGAAGCAATAATGTCCTCTGACATGAGCTCATATCTTGATCTTTTGTGCTGTTATTGATTTTGCAAAACCAGCCTAGATGACAGAGCTCTTAATCCAGAAGGTCAGCCTATGGCATGAGCACAGTCCTATACCCCCAGGGCCGGAGCCTGGGCACAGACTCTCCAAGTCACAACGGTCTCCCACCATGCTCCTCCACCACCAACTGGGAAGGGGGTGTCCCACAGGAGGGGAACTGGCCGGGCAGGGTGTCTGGCAGCTCCTGTTTCTGCTTCTGCTCCTGCCCCTGTGCAGCCTGGGGCCTAGTGAACATCTATGCACCCCTGCTGGGGCTGCAGGCAGAGATGGTAAATATGGCCTCCACTGCCTCTCGGTCTCCGTGCTGTGCTGCATCCTGCCAGGGGGCGGGGGGCTTGCCCTCATGCTGGCCTGGGGGCTGTGCATGGAGGTGCTGCTGCCTGTATGACGGGCCTTGTGGCAGCTATCCACCACACTGACCCACAGAGCCTAGCCGCTGCATCCCACGGCTCCTGTAATACCACGGGTGGGAGGCCAGCCCAGCCGTGCTCTCCCTATATAGCCTGGCCCACTTCCGCCACCAGAACGGCAAGGCCTTGGAGCTGCTGCTGCGGCCCATGCTACACCAGGTGGCTGTGTCCCTGCTGGCCTGCTGCCTGGACAGGCTGTGGGTGGCCATGGGACAGGTGGCCCAGGCTATGTAGGGCAGCAGCCTGCAACCCTGGAGTGGGCCAGGCTGCGCTGGGCAGCCTCCAAAGACTGGATGTGGTAACCACCATCTTCCCACCAACCACCAACCCATTCAGCCAGTGTTTCCTCGGACCTGACCCGGCCACCCTGAGTAGACTCTCACCAGCCTCCATCAGCCTCCATCAGCCTGTGCCTAGTGGTTGGGGACAAGGATGCCAGTGAGAGAGCACGAGGCTGTGGCTATGGGGCCACCAGCATACCCCTTAGCAGGTTCCAGACTAGTGGTACAAGCAAGTTGGCCTTGAGGTCTTTCACCACACAGGCCCGCGCACACTGGTTCTTCTATATTCCTATGTTGTGTCTCTCTTCCTGCAGTCCTTCAAGTCAAGTGATCAACTGTGGGCCAGTTCCTGGTATGTCCCCAGCCCAGCTTTGTCAGTGAGAGATGGAATGGCGAGATATCCATCCACTTGGGCCTTTACTGGGCTGAGAGATAAGGTGGGTGGCTCTTAGTATGCAAGCCACATAAGCCACTAAGCTCTGTATGTGTGTCCTTGTGGAGGGTCCTTCACGCTTCCCAGTCTCTCTTCCTTTTCCCGTAGGACATAGATAATAGGACACTCCGGAGAGAGGACACAGTGAACTGTGACATGCTTCTCCCTCTCTAATTACCTTATAAAGAGTGTGCAATACCTCTTTTCTATCAAAGAACATAGAGAAGCTCTGAATAAATGGAGGAACATTGCCAACGCATGGATGAACTGACTTAATGTCTTTAAAATGTCAATTGTTTCGCGACCCGCCTGGGCAACTTGGCGAGACCTCATCTCTACAATAATTCAAAAATTAGCCGGGCATGGTAGCGTGCGCCTGTAATTCCAGCTACTTGGAAGGCTGAGGCAGAAGGATCGCCGGAGCCCAGCAGGTCGAGGCTGCGGTGGCTGGGAGTGGTAACTGCCCTCCAGTCTGAGCGACTGAGTGAGACTCCAACTCAACAAAAACAAAACAAAACAAAATGTCAATTGTACCAGGTGCAGTGACTGACGCCTGTAATTCCAGCACTTTGGGAGATAGAGGCGAGAGGATTGCCTGAGTTCAGGAATTCGAAACATGGTGAGACCTCATCTCTACAATAAATAAAAAAATTAGCTGGGCATCGTGGCACATGCCTGTGGTTCCAGCTACTTAGAAGGCTGAAGTTGAAGGATTCCCTGAGCTCAGTAGGTCGAGGCTGCAGTGGCTGTGAGCATGCCGATGTACTCCAGCCTGGATGACAGAGTGAGAATCAAAAAAAAAAAAAGTCAGTTATCTCCATATTAATCCATAAAGTCATTAGGATTCCAGCCAAAATCCCAAAGGATTTTTTTAGGGGGAGGAGGGCTCATAAACAGATTCTAAAATGTATATGGAAAATCAAGGTTCTTAAAAATTAAGACATTTCTGAAAACATAGAGCCAAGGTGGGGGGACTTGCTCTACCAAATATTAAGACATATTATAAAATCACAGTACTAGAAAGTACACAGTGGCTCACATCTGTAATCCCAGCATTTTAGGAGGCCAAGACAAGAAATTGCTTGAGCCCAGGAGTTCGAGACTAGCCTAGGCAACATAGGAAGCCCTTGTCTCTACAAAAAATAAAAAAATTAGCTGGGCATGGTGGCATGAACCCGTAGTCCCAGCTACTTGGGAGGCTGAGGCAGAAGGATCACTTGAACCCAGGCGGTCAAGGTTGCAGTGAACTATGACTGTGCTACTGCACCACCAGCCTGCATAACAGAGGGAGACCTCGACTCAAAAAAAAAAAAAATCACAATAATAAAAACAGTGTGAGCCTGGCTCGGTGGTTCAGCCTGTAATCCCGCGCCTTGGGAGGCCGAGGTGAGCGAATTGCCTGAGCCCGCAGGTTCGAGACCCACCTGGGCAACTTGGCGAGACCTCATCTCTACAATAAATCAAAAAAATTAGCCAGGCGTGGTAGCGCGCACCTGTAGTTCCAGCTACTTGGAAGGCTGAGGCAGAAGGATCGCCTGTAAGCTAGGACTACAGGTGCATGCCACCACACCCAGCTAATTTTTTAATATTTTTTTGTGGAGACAAGGTCTCGCTACATTGCCCAGGCTGATCTCAAACTCCTGGGCTCAAGCAATTCTCCCTCTTCAGCTTCCCAAAGTGCCGAGATTACAAGTATGAGGCTCTCTATATTTTAAGTGCTATACCAATGCAAAGGTTATCTTTAGGTGCCCAAGCATTGATTATTCTTTGGGAAATAATGCCAGCTGCCGTTTATTGAACAGAATAATCCTTTCTTTCATTTGCTTAGCCAAGCAAATCTATGAAGAAAGCACACTTTTATCCTCTCCATTTCATAGCTCAGGAAACTAAGTCTACAGGAATTAAGTAACATCCCAAAGTCAGAGAACAGAGCCTGTGCCTTTGCCCAGAGGCCTGCGTGTCCCCTACTCTGAACAAGCTCTCCCCAGGATGGCTCTGGCCCTTCTTTCTCCCTCACCCTCCCTCCACTAGAATGAAGGTGTCGTGAAGACAGGGCTCTGCTGAGTTTCTGACTGTACCCCCAGGCCTGGAGCGACACCTGGGCTACTCGAATAGTCTATGAATGAAACTGGATGTCAGTTTCCCATTCCTTTGCTGTTCAGCAGAATCTGCCTCTACCCACCTCTGCCCACCAAATCCAGGCCTTGGTTACCTACCGTCTGCCTGGATTCCTGCATCAGCCTCCAGATGCAACCTCCTGGTCCTTCTCCTGTCCCCCTAAATCCACTCTCTGCCCAGCAGCCAAAGAGATCTTACTCTGTGAATTAAGTCACTCTATTCCACTGATTAAAATACCAGTGCCAGGTATGGTGGCTGATGCTTGTAATCCCAGCACTTTGGGAGGCGGAGGTAAGAGGATTGCCTAAGCCCAAGGGTTCAAGACCAGCATAGGCAACTTGGTGCAACCTCATCTCTACAATAATTTTTAAAAATTAGCCAAGTGTGGTGGCATGTGCCTGTAGTTCCAGCTACTTGGAAGATGGAGGTGGAAGAATCGCCTAAGCCCAACAGGTTGAGGCTGCAGTGGCCGTAAGTGTGCCACTGCGCTCCAGCCTGGGCGACAGAGTGAGACTTAAATTAAAAAAAAAAAAAAAAAACTCACAAGTGGCTTTCCAGGGTATCAGTATACAGGGGTTTCCAGGTGGGTCCCAGCACAAACCCTGGCCCTCCAGGTCTCTCCCCATGCTGACTTTTCCTCTGTTTCACATGCAGCACGTTCCTGCCTCAGGACCTTTGGCAGCTACTTTCTCCATGTTGAGAATATAGGCTAACTTCTGCTTATTCTTTTTTTTTTTTTTGAGTTGGAGCTTCACTCTTCTCACCCAGGCTGGAGTGCAGTAGCATGCTCACAGCCACCGCAGCCTCAACCTGTTGGCCTTAGACAATCCTTTCACCTCAACCTTCCAAGTAACTGGAACTACAGACACACACCACCACACTGGCTAGTTTTTTTGTTATTTATTGTAGAGACAAAGTCTCACCAAGTTGCCCAGGCTGGTCTCGAACCCCCAGGCTCAGGCAATCCACTCGTCTCGACCTCCCAAAGTGCTGGGATTACAGGCTGAGACAACACGCCCAGACTTCTTATTCTTATTTTTTTTTTTAATACACTGTATAAAAGGTTAAAATCATGACTCTCACAAAAAAGAAGATATCAAAATTTTTATTTAGCTTATTAATTAGTGAAGGAGTCAGGCAGATGTCCCAAATGATCAAAGGAGAAGACAACTTCATATTTGCCCAAGCACACTTCAGAGATACTGTGGGTCCAGCTCCAAACCAACACATCAGTTATCATCATACCATGAGTCACGCAAATGTCTTGGTTCCCCAGTGTATAGAAAAGATATGTTTACACTATAGTGTAGTCTATCAAGTGTGCAATAGCATTATGTATAAAGAAACAATGTACATACCTTAATTAAAAAATACTTCTTAAGCTGGGCTCGGTGGCTCAGCCTGTAGTCCTGTGCCTTGGGAGGCTGGGGTGAGTGGATTGCGTGAGCTCGCAGGTTCGAGACCCGCCTGGGCAACTTGGCGAGACCTCATCTCTACAATTAAATTAAATTAAATTAAATTTTTAAAAATACTTCTTTGCTAAGAAAAAGGCTGAGCCTTTAGTGAGTTGTAATCTTTTTTTTTCTTTTTGAGTCAGGGTCTCACTCTGTTGTCCAGGCTGGAGTGCAATGGCATGATCACGATGATCATGGCTCACCACAGCCTTGACCTTCTGAGTTCAGGTGATCCTTCCACCTCAGCCTCACAAGTAGCTGGAACTATAGGTGTGCCACCATTTTTTTTTTTTTATTTTGTAGAGTCGAGGTCTTGCAATGTTGCTCAGGCTGCTCTTGAACTCTTGGGCTCAAGCAAACCACTTGCCTTGGCCTCCCAAGGTGTTGGGATTACAGGTGTGAGCCACTGTGCCTGGCCAAAGTTGTACTCTTTGCTGGTGGAGGGTCTTGCCTCCGTGTTGATGGCTGCTGACTGATCAGAGTGGTGGCTGCTGAAGGCTGGGGTGGCTGTGGCAATTTCTTAAAATGAGACAACAGTGAAGTTTGCCGCATCGTTTGACTCTTTTTTCACGAAAGATTTCTCTGTAGGATGAGATGTGCTTTAATAGCATTTTATCCTCAGTAGAACTTATCTCAAAATTGGAATACCTCATCAACAAGGGTACCTGCATAATCAATGTTTGTATACCTAACCCTGAATTGTACCCCACATCTTTATAATGAAAAATAAAATAAAATAAAAATTGGAGTTAATCCTCTCCAACCCTGCCACTGGTTTGCCAAGTAAGTTGATGTCTACTTTAAATCCTTGGTTGGGATTTCAACAAGGTTCACGGCATCTTCACCAGGAATAGATTCTCTCTCAAGAAACCACCTTCTTGCTCATCTATAGGAAGCATCTCCTCATCTGTTCAAATTTGATCATGAGATTGCAGCAATCCAGTCACCTTTTCAGGCCCCACTTTTTTTTTTTTGAGTTGGAGTCTCTCACTCTGTCGCCCAGGCTGGAGTGCAGTGGTACGCTCACGGCCACCGCAGCCTCGACCTGCTGGTCTCAGGTGATCCTTCTGCCTCAGCCTTCCAAGTAACTGGAAGTACAGGTGCACACTATCATGCCCGGCTAATTTTTTTACTTATTTAGAGATCTCGCCAAGTTGCCCAGCCTGTCTCGAACCCCTGAGCTCAGGCAATCCTCTTGCCTCGGCCTCCCAAAGTGTTGGGATTACAGGCTTGAAACACTGCATCCAGACTCAGGCCCCACTTCTAATTCTAGTTCTCTTCCACCACATCTGCAGTGACTTCCTCCACTAAAGTCTTGAACCCCTCAAAGTCATCCATGAGGGTTAGAATCAACTTCTTTCAAACTCCTACTAATGTTGATGTTTTGACCTCCTCCCGTGAATCACGAGTGTTCTTAATGGCATCCAGAATGGTGAACCCTTCCCAGATTTAAGCTCAGGAGTTCAAAACCAGCCTGGGCAACATAGCGAGACCTGATCTCTATAAAAAATTTAAAAATTAGCTGGGCATAGTGGTGCACATCTGTAGTCCCAGCCTCTCAGGAGGCTGAGGTGGGAGGATAGCTTGAGCCCAGGAGGTCAAGGCTACAGTGAGTTGTGATTGTGCTACTGTACTCCAGTCTGGGTGACAGAGTGATACCCTGACTCAAAAAAAAAAAAAAGAAAGAAACTGCTCCCTTATCTTCCTTAAGCTGCCCCTTTTCCTTTCTGCTTTCAAGTTTCCTTAGATAACTATGCTAACTCGTTGTCAGCCAGAAAATCTTTGAAACCACCTAGATCCTGCCAGCCCCTACTCAGAGATGTCCCACCTCCCTGGACTGAACCAGTGTCAATTTCACATGTATTGATTTATGGTTTCTTGTAACTTCTGTCCTCCTAAATTGTATATAACCAAGCTACCATTCAACCACAGTGGGCACACGTTCTCAAGCCTTCCTGGGGATGTAAGCCATGGGTGCTAGGTCCTCAAGTTTGGCCAGAATAAACCATCCTAAAGCATTTTTCAGAGTTTGGCATCTTCTTGTCAACAACTTTTTTTTTTCAGTTGGAGTTTCACTCTGTCCCCCAGGCTGGAAGGCAGTGGCATACTCAGGGCCACTGCAGCCTCGGCCTACTGGGCTCAGGCGATTCTTCTGCCTCAGCCTTCCAAGTAGCTGGAACAACAGACACGCGCCATCACGCCCGGCTAATTTTTTGATTTACTGTAGAGATGAGGTCCCGCCAAGTTGCCCAGGCTGACCTCAAACCTGTGGGCTCAGGCAGTCCTCTCACCTCGGCCTCCCAAAGTGCTGGGATTATAGGCATGAGCCACTGCGCCTGGCCTTTTTTAAGGTTAGAAAATATAGTTTATTTAGAAATTAAATTGGAGAGAGAGAGAAAGAGGGGATTCACCTCCCCAAGGGAGGGGAGGGAGACAAAGCTTAAGGACACATAACCTGGTCATAGCTCAAAGAGCACATGGCCACACCATAGTTTAGCAAAGCAATGGCACCGTCAACAACTTTTTAAAAAAATCATTCCTGTGTTCACTGGAGTGGCATTTTTTTTTAAATCAGTCTCACTCTGTCGCCCAGGCTGGATTGCAGTGACACGCTCACAGTCACCACAGCCTCAACCTGCTTGGCCCAGGTGATTCTTCCCCCTCAGCCTTCCAAGTAGCTGGAACTACAGGTGCATGTCACCACGCCTGGCTAATTTTTTTTTTGAGTTATTGTAGAGATGAGATCTTGCCAAGTTGCCCAGGCTGGTCTGGAACCCCAGGGCTTAGACAATCCTCTTACCTCCACCTCCCAAAGTGATGGGATTACAGGTGTGAGCCACCGTGCCCAGTAGCACTTTTAATTTCCTTCAAGAACTTTGCCTTTACATCTACAACCTCGCTAACCATTGACAGAGGCCTAACTTTCAATATTCCTTCCTTACCAATCTTGGCTTTCAACATTCCTCCCTAGCCGGGTGTGGTCAAGTTGTCCAGCAATCCTCGAGCCTCTGCCTTCCTCTGGAAGAGTGCTGGCATTACAGGCATGAGCCACCACACCTGGCCTCATTGTAGACTTCTACTGGTGCTGGAGAAGGCAACAGAGAAGTCTACTAACTTTTCTCCTTCAGGTTTCCCACCTTTGCTTTCCTAGTTTCCCAGCTGAGGCTGCTTTCCTTTGTTTTGTCACATCTCTAAAAATCATTAGCAAGGCGTGGTGGCCCACACCTTAATCCCAGCACTTTGGAAGGTCAGTGGAAGAGGATTGCTTGAGCTCAGGAGTTTGAGACCAGCCCGGGCAACATAGAGAGACTTCATCTCTACAAAAAAAAGAAAAGAAAGAAAAAATATTATCCGGCCTGGTGGCGCATGCCTGTAGTCCCAGCTCCTCCAGAGGCTGAGGCAGAAGGCTCATCTGAGCCAAGGAGGTTGAGGCTGCTGTGGTGGGTCGTGATCATGTCACTCCAGCCTGGGCAACAGAGTGAGACTGACTCTAAATAAGTAAATAAATATTATTGATCTTTGTTATTTATACTGTATAAGCCAGACTCCTAAATCACTGCCTTGAGCTACTTTTCACTGGGGTTTCTCTCACATGATACACACTGCACATGTTAATAAACTTGCTTGTTTTTCTCTTGTTAATTTGTCTTTTATTACAGAAATCTGTTCCATTTATGAATGCATGAGGGTTGAGGGAAAATGATAATTTCTCCTGTTCCTACTCATTGTTAGTTGTGTGTGAAATTTCTAAAACATAAAAACAACAGTGAACATCAGAAAAGAAACAAAACAAAGGAATCATCTGGGCTTTTTCAAAATTTGGATTATAGCTCCCTACCCCCACCCCCACCCAGGGCCTGCTGAATCAGAAGCTGAGGAAAAGGAAACATAGGCACGTTTTAAAAGATCCCCAGGTCAGCCTGCTCAGCTAGGAAAAGTTAGGGCAAATTATTTAAACTTAAAAATCCAAGTAACTGTACACAAAAAGTTCTTCTGAAACGTTAAAAAGTCATGTTGGGGCCGGGCTCGGTGGCTCAGCCTGTAATTCCAGCACTTTGGAAGCCCGAGACAAGGGGATTGCCTGAGTCCAAGGTTAGAGACCCACCCGGGCAACTTGGTGAGACCTCGTCTTTACAATAAATCAAAACTTAGCCGGGTGTGGTAACGTGCGCCTGTAGTTCCGGCTACTTGGAAGGCTGAGGCAGAAGGATCACCGGAGCCCAGCAGGTCAAGGCTGCAGTGGCCGGGAGCGTGCCACTGCACTCCAGTCTGGGCCACAGAGTGAGAATCCAACTCAAAACAAAAACAAAAAAAACTCATGTTGGGAGCCTTTGAGCAAGTCCCTTCCTATCTCTGAACTTGAGTTACTGCTTCTGGAAAATGAAGGGGTTAGACTGAAATCTCTTTAATGGATGGCTTGAGGTTCGTTTGACTTACTTACATTTTAGGATTCTAGACGGACCACCTTTCTAATTCAACCAAATAAACCTACCATGTTGTTGTTATAGTCTGAATATTTGTTTTCCCCCGATTCATATGTGGAAACCTAATCACCAATGTGCCAGTATTATGAGAGGGAGCCCTCATGAATGGGTTTAGCATCCTTATGGTGGGGCCCCAGAAAGCTCCCTTGCCCCCTTTTACCATGTGAGAATACAGTGAGAAGGCAGGAGTCAGGAAACAGGGAACAGGCCTCACCAGACACCGAATCTGTTGGTGCCTTTATCTGGGACTTCTCAGCCTCCAGAACTGTGGGAAATAAGTTTTTGATGTTTATAACCTACTCAGTCTATGGTATTTTGTTATAACATCCCAGGTTGACGAAGACAATTGTAAAAACAAAACACCAGATAAGTGCCCTGCTAATAAAAATAAAGTAAAAGTTGAAAGTTACCCCTTTGCCCTGGTTGAGTCAGGCAAAGATCATCAAGAGTGCTAAAAACATCGGGTGAAATGCAGCGAGAAAACAGGACATCTGTACAAAATGTCACCTACAGATTGATTATTAATTACAAATGTAAAGCTCACATCAACAACGGGGAGACTGCTGGTCGCCACTGTAAGCAAGCAGCACCACCTGCAGTGGGACAATCTGACCTCTTGTCTCTCCCAACAGGGTGCACTGTGAACCATAGGGCATCACCTGTACACTCCTAATGTCCAAAGGTTTAGCCTGAGTGTGATCATGAGGAAACAGACAAATCCAGCCTATTTGGCTTCCACTTTCACCCCATCCCTCCTCAAACTCTCCGTTTTAGCCCCTCTGAATTGATTGCAACTCCCACAGAAGGAGTTTTTCATGGATATAGAGGTAATACATGCGACAACTACAATCTAAAGCAGGTAGCACAAAGGGACTTCTATAGTGGCGAGATTTTTACATTCTACGTGTTATTTATTTATTTATTTTTGTTTGAGTCAGAGTCTCACTCTGTTGTCCAGGCACACCCATGGCCACCGCAGCCTCCTTCTGCTGGGCTCAGGTGATTCTTCTGCCTCAGACGTCCAAGTAGCTGGAACCACAGGTATGCACCATCATGCCCAGCTAATTTTTTGATTTATTGTAGAGACGAGGTCTCAGCAAGTTGGCCATGCTGGTCTCAAACCCCTGGGCTCAGGCAATCCTCTCACCTTTACCTCCCAAAGTGCTGGGATTACAGGCATGAGCCACCACACCTGGCTTTTACATTCTACTTGTATCACACCAGTTAGGGTTCCTCAGAGAAACAGAAACAACATGAGATATGTATTTAGATAGAGATAGAGAGTTATAGCCTAACATGTTTCCCTCTTTTTGTTTTATACTATAACGGTGGTTCTCTTTCTTTCTCTGTCTCGTTCTTTCTTTTTTTGAGTTGGAGTCTCACTTTATCGCCCAGGCATGAATGCAGTAGTACGCTTACAGCCACTGCAGCCTTGGTCTGCTGGGCTCAGTCGATCCTTCTGCCTCAGCCTTCCAAGTAGCTGGAACCACAGGCACTTGCCACAACATCCAGCTAAGCTTTTTATTTATTGTAGAGACGAGGTCTTGCCAAATTGCCCAGGCTAGTCTGGAACCCGTGGACTCAGACAATCCTCTCACCTCAGCCTCCCAAAGTGCTGGGATTACAGGCATGAGCCACTGTGCCTGGTGGGATAATTTCTTTAAAAATTTTTTGTAGAAGCCGGGCTCGGTGGCTCAGCCTGTAATCCCGCGCCTTTGGGAGGCTGAGGTGAGTGGGTTGCCTGAGCCCGCGGGTTCGAGACCCGCCTGGGTAGGCGAGACCTCATCTCTACAATAAATCAAAAATTAGCCGGGCATGGTAGCGCGCGCCTGTAATTCCAGCTACTTGGAAGGCTGAGGCGGAAGGATTGCCGGAGCCCAGCAGGTCGAGACTGCGGTGACCGGGAGTAGCCACTGCACTCCAGTCTGGGTGACAGAGTGAGACTCCAACTCAAAAAAAAAAAAAAATTTTTTTTTTGTAGAGATAGAGTCTTGCTATGTTGCCCAGGCTTGTCTTGAATTTCTGGCCTCAAGCCATCCTCCCGCCTCGGCCTCCCAAAGTGCTGATATTACATGTGTGAGCCACTGCCCTTGGCCTGCTTCACCTTTTGATGTCAAAGGGCTGAAAACTCCACCCTCAGATCATGCTAATGCCATCATTTTTTTTTTTTTTTTTGAGTTGGAGTCTTACTTGGTTGCCCAGACTGGAGTGCAGTGGCCGCTCCTGGCCACCGCAGCCTCGCCTGCTGGGCTCCAGCGATCCTTCCGCCTCAGCCTTCCGAGTAGCCGGAATTACAGACACGCGTTACCACGCCCGGCTGATTTTTTGATTTATTGTAGAGATGAGGTCTCACTGCCCAGGCGGGTCTCAAACCCACGGGCTCAGGCAATCCACTCACCTCAGCCTCCCAAAGGCACGGGATTACAGGCTGAGCCACCGAGCCCGGCTGCCATCATTTTTTTAACATTGGACCCAAGAAGAAGCATGAGGCTCAATTATGCGTGCACATGTTTCTCCCTTCTTAAATATTCATGACTCCTTCTATGGCTTATTAAATATGTGTATTTGGCCACTTTGTTCAGCATAAATTCCTGCCTTATTCTTCCCTCCTCGGGGTGCCTTATTCCTGCCTTTTGGCGGAAGGCTACACTTCCCCATGTCAGAATAACCATGCTGCAGGCCCCAACTCATTATGAAGAATAAAGCTCTCAAATGTATAAACATGTCATTCTTCAGTTGACACCTCACAGTATCCAGCACAGAAAAAGGCATCTCCATGCTGTCCTTTTCCACTAGCAGATCCTGAAGTTCTGGCTGGGCGCAGTGGCTTACGCTTATAATCCCAACACTTTGGGAGGCCGAGGTGGGAGGATTGCCTGAGTTCAAGAGTTTGAGACCTACCTGGGCAACTTGGCGAGACCTCATCTCCACAATAAGTCAAAAAAATTAGCTGGGTGTGGTGGCATGTGCCTGTAGTTCCAGCTGCTTGGAAGGTTGAGGTGGAAGGATCACCTGATCCCAGCAAGTCAAGGCTGCAGTGGCCATGAGTGTGCCTCTGCACTCCAGCCTGGGCGACAGAGGGAGACTCCAACTCAAAAAAAAAAAAAAAAGTTCCTGTTGCTTTACAGCCTCAGAATCTAAAATGTTTGCCCTTATAGGAGATGTAAAATTGTATCTCATAGTGGTTTTAATTTTTATTTGCCTGACTACTGATAAAATTGAACATATCTTCATGTCCATTTTTAGTTCCTCTGCTCTGAAATCCCTGTGTAAACCAAAAATGAAAATTTAAGGCCCCCAACTGACAGAATAGACCAGACCCCCTCTGAGCCAAAGGAAACCTGAAAAACTAAATTCCAGGCCGTGACTGAAAAGAAGGTTGGACATACCTCCTTCTACAAGGGAGTATCTTGGGGAGTTTTAGGCCCAACCAACTGGTATTAACATCAAAATAGAGATCATAAGACTGACAAAACAGACTCTGTGGCAACAAGATACCAAATGCCAGCCTGATTGTGGCATAGCATCACATGATAGATAGCAGGCCCTAAAAGGAAATCAAAAGATTTTACCCCAAAATATGTTTATTTGACATATTTTAAAGTGACCCTGCAAAGCTGTCTCTTGGTGAAATTTGCATCTGAACAAGAACCTTGGCTTCTACAATCTCCCCTAAACTCAAGTATTTATTCTACTGATTTTAAATTCTTTCTACCAATTACCAATCAGAAAATCTTTGAATCACCTACCTATAAGCCCCAGTTCACGATGTCCCGCCTGAGTAGGTGAGTCTTGAGGGCAGTTGGGCAGGCTGTTCACACCTGTTTCCAATGACTCACACCAGCAGGGCTTTTGATTTGCTCTGACATGACTCCCACCTGCACATGGAATTAACTTTTGTGAATGGTGTGAGGCAGGAACTCAACCTCATCTCTTTTTCCACATGGAAGGCCAATCTCCCCACCACTACTTACTCACTAGATGGCCCACCCTTCTCTTTGCTGCTATTACACACACGTACATTCCATTGTTCTACTTCTGACTTCTGTATTTGGTTCTGCTGTTCTTTTTGTCTGCCATCTTGTTTGCAATAGCTTTATTATAAACATTCTAGGCCAGGTGCAGTGGCTTACACCCACAATCCCTGCATTTGGGGAGGCCCCAGGTGATAGGATTGCCTAAGCCCAGGGGTTCGAGACCAGCCTGGGCAACTTGGCAAGACCTCATCTCTACAATAACTCAATTTTTTTTAAGTCGGAGTCTCACTCTGTTGCCCAGGCTGGAGTGCAGTGGCACACTCACGGCCACTGCAGCCTCTACCTGCTGGGCTCAGGTGATCCTTCTGCCTCAACCTTCAAGTAGCTGGAACTACAGGCACGCACTACCACGCCTGGCTAATTTTTTTATTGTAGAGATGAGGTCTCGCCATGTTACTCAGGCTGGTCTCAGACTCCTGAGCTCAGGTAATCCTCTCACCTCTGCCTCCCAAAGTGCTGGAATTTACAGGTGTGAGCCACCATACGCAGCCTATTTATCTTTTATTCTTGTCTTACTGTGCTGGCTAGGACCTCCAGAACAATATTAAATGTAGTGATGGTCCACATTTTTTTTTTTTTTGAGTTAGAGTCTCTCTCTGTCACCCTTGCTGGAGTGCAGTGGCATGCTCATGGCCACAGCAACCTTGACCTGTTAGGCTCAGGTGATCCTTCCGCCTCAACCTTCAAGTAGCTGGAACTACAGGCACGCACTACCACCCCGGGCTAATTTTTTGATTTATTGTAGAGATGAGGTCTGACCAAGTTGCCCAGGCTGGAGGTCCACATTCTTAATTTTTCTTTAATTTTTAAAATGAATGCTTTTGATATATCCATTAAGTATACTTATCCTGTAGGATTTTGGATTTTTGTGGGTAATCTTTATTAAGTTGAGGATGTTCCATTTTTAGTTCAGTGAGAGTTTTTACATTGAATGAGTACTAATTTTATTGAATAGTTTTACTGTATCTATTAAGATAACCATGTCATTTTTTTCTTTTTATCTTTTTTTTTTTTTTTTTTTTTTGAGTTGGCGTCTCACTCCGTCGCCCAGACTGGAGTGCAATGGCACACTCCCGGCGACTGCAGCCTCAACCTGCTGGGCTCCAGCGATCTCTCTGCCTCAGCCTTCCAAGTAGCTGGAACTACAGGCATGCGCTACCACACCCGACTAATATTTTGATTTATTGTAGGGATAAGGTCTCGCCAAGTTGCCCAGGCGGATCTCGAACCCACGGGCTCAGGCAATCCACTCACCTCAGCCTCCCAAAGGCGCAGGATTACAGGCTGAGCCACCGAACCCGGCTTCTTTTTATCTATTAATATGAGAAATTACATTTATAGATATGCTAATAATGAACCAATTTTCATTTCTAGGATAAACTCAACTTGTTCAATATATATCATTTTTGTATACATTTCAGGATTCAGTTTGCTAACATTTTCTCAACACTGTTAGTACTGACATTCACGAGTGAGACTGGCCTAAGTTTTTCCTTTCTTCTCTGTTTGTCTAGTTTGATGTCAAGGTTATTCCAACTTCATTAATAGAATTAGAATTCCCCCTTTTTTTTACTCTAAAAGAATTTGTGTAGTTACTTGGGAGGCTGAGGCAGGAGGACTGCTTGGGTCCAGGAGTTCGAGGCTGTAGTGCATTATTATGGCAACTGGGGAATAGCCACTGCATTCTGGTCTGGGGAACACAGTGCAACCCCATCTCTTAAAAAATTGAATTATCTATTTTTTAGGGAGTTGGTAAAATTCACTTGTAAAATCATCAGGGCCTTGTATTTTGTTTGTGGATAGTATTAAACAGAAATTATGGGACTGGGTGCGGTGGCTCAGCCTGTAATTCCAGCATTTTGGGAGGCTGAGGCGAGAGGATTGCCTGAACCCAGGGGTTTGATCCCAGTCTGGGCAACTTGGTAAGACCTTGTCTCTACAATAAATCACAAAAACTAGCTGGGCATGGTGCCGTGCGTCTGTAGTTTCAGCTATTTGGAAGGCTAAGGTGGAAGGATCGCCTAAGCACAGCAGGCTGAGGCTGTGGTGGCCATGAGCATGCCACTGCACTCCAGCCTGGGAGACAAAAGTGAGACGCCAAGTCAAAAAACAAAAAATAGAAATTATGGGAGTGTCGTTGTTTTGAACTGAGCTCCAGCTCATGCCCCAGGCCCTAGCAGACCAGAACAAACCAAAATGGAGTCACTCATGCTAGGTGCCACGTAATCAACCTTAACTTAGACATGGACCAGTTTTTTAGAAATAAGATATTCACAGCAACCAATCAGAATGGGCTCAGTCAACTTGAACCAACATGATAAGGAAGACCTCTCTGCTTCAGCCCTCTAAGGAAAGTAACTTTGAAATGACCAATCTGATTTTTGTTCCTTGTCTCTTCTTTTCAGCCCTTTTCTGCCTACAAAGTCACCTGCTTCTGTTCAGTTCACTGGAGTACCTTTCTGTTTCATAGGTAGGATGATACCCAATTCATGAATTGCTAACAAAAACTAGTTAGATCACTAAACTAAATTTGTTGGTATTTTGTTTTATGACACTAGATTTTTTTTTTTGAGTTGGAGTCTCACTCTGTTGCCCAGACTGGAGTGCAGTGGCACTCTCCCGGCCACCGCAGCCTCAACCTGCTGGGCTCCGGCGATCCTTCCACTTCAGCCTTCCAAGTAGCTGGGACTACAGGCACATGCTACCACGCCCAGCTAATTTTTTTATTTATTGTAGAGATGAGGTCTCACCAAGTTGCCCAGGCAGGTCTTGAACCCACGGGCTCAGGCAATCCACTTACCTCAGCCTCCCAGAGTGCAGGATTACGGACTGAGCCACTGAGTTCAGATTTTTTTTTTTAAGAAACAAGGTCTCACTATGCTGCCCAGGCTGGTTTCAAACTCCTGACCTAAAGTGATCTTCCTGCCCCTGCCCCCAGAGTGCTGGGATTACAGGTATGAGCCACTGTGCCTGACCAGATTTGTTGTTGTTGTTGTTTTTAAGTGGGAACTCACTCTGACATCCAGGTTGAAGTGGCATGATCACGGCTCACTGCAAACTTTACTTCCTGGGCTCAGGCTATCCTTCCACCTCTGCCTCCCAGGTAACTGAGACTACAGGCATGCACCACTACAGTCAGTTATTTATTTTTTTGAATTTTTTGTAGATACAAGGTATCGCTATGCTGCCCAGGTTGATCTTGAGCTCCTGGGCTCAAGCAGTCCTCCTGCCTCAGCCTCCCAAAGTGCTTGGATTACAGGCATGAGCCACCACACCTGGCTTTGAAGCAGTTTTGGTAAGTTATATTTTTCTATAAATATATACAAAATTGTCAAATTTTGCCTATTTTTAGTTGGGTTCCAAGTCATCTTTTTTTTTTTTGAGTTGGAGCCTCAGTATGTCACCCAGACTGGAGTGCAGTGGCACGCTCACAGCCACTGCAGCCTCAACCCGCTGGGCTCTGATGATCCTTTCAAGTCGCCGGAACTACAGGCACATGCCACCACACCTGGCTAATTTTTGGATTTATTGTAGAAACAAGGTCTCGCCACGTTGCCCAGGCTGGTCTTGAACCCCTGGGGTCTGGCAATCCTCTTGCTTCTGCCTCCCAAAGTACTGAGATGATAGGCATGAGCTGTTGTGCCCAGCCCAAATCATCTTTTCACCTCGGTGGGTCCACACTTCCTGTTCTGTCTTCTCATTCTCCCTCAAAGCTGTTGAAATGTCAGGAGTGGTGAACAGCTGTTGTCTGGGAAGCTCTGACTTCAGAGTCGACTCATTCTTTGGGTCATGCCTTTCTTCTTTTTTGTCCTTTTCGTTGTCCATTGATGTTTTTTCCCTAGCTTTTAAAACTTTTGCTATCTAGACTTCCATATGGCTAGTCTTGTTCTTTTTTCTTTTCTTAATAAAGATTCTTTCTTTAAGGATTCCAAACACATTTATTTTAGTCTTTTGTCTTTCTATAAATTCATCTCATCTGCAGTAACTTCGTGTTCTGCTCATTGTGATTGGCAAATTTGGATTTCAACAGGGCTTTTGGAATTTTGGGTTGCTGCCTCAGTTGCAACAGGAGGATTTTGTTTTCCTTTTTTCTTTCCTTCCTGTCTCCCTGGGTACTCACCCCTGTGTCCAACAGAATTGCTGGGCCTCTGCGTAGGCTTCCAGAAGCAGATCTCGCAGTGATGTTGAGGCTTCCTTCCCATGGACACACCAGGGACACTACAACCTCACCTGCAGATCCAGAGGGAGGTTTGCTTCAGCGCTGGGCAGGCAGGCTCAACCTTTGCTCTTTCGTCCCTGAACCACTTTGCCAAGTGAGTCCCAGCCAGGGATCCCCTGCAGTTTTCCTTGTTTTGCTTCCTTTCCTTATGCTGCCGTCGCTGTTGCTGGCTGGCCGCAGGAGGCTCGGGTTCTGTCTCTTGTGGAGCACTTTTATCTCTGTTACCCTACAAAACCTGAAGTTTTGGCAGCTGTTTGGACCCAGAACCCAAGTGCCCATGGTTTCAGCCATTTCCTTGCCTTTTTTTTTTTTTGAGTCAGGGTTTCACTGTCGCCCAGGCTGGAGTGTAGTCACATGATCACAGCTCACCACAGCCTCCAACTCCTGGGATCAAGTGATCCTTCTGCCTCAGCCTCCTAAACAGTTGGAACTACAGGCGTGTGGAACCACATCTGGCTAGTCTTTTGATTCTTTGTAGAGATGAGGTCTTCCTATGTTGTTTAGGCTGGTCTCAAATTCCTGGGCTCAAGCATTCCTCCCGCCCCGGCCTCCCAAAGTGTTGGGATTGTAGGTGTAAGCTACAGCCCTGGCCCCATCTCCCTGCTTTTAATGTCACAGAGTTGTTTATTTTTTAGCATGTCTTGGTCTGTTTTGTTTTCCCTTCTTATGTTTTATCTACCATTGCTCTGTCAATAGTGCAGAAGTTTCTATTGACTTCTGGTTGCTGTATTTGCTGCACAAATACTCTGACACTTAGTGGCTCAAAACAATAGCCATTATATAATGATGTGCTTCAGGAATTTGGGCAGGGCTCAGCTGGGTGATTCTTCTTTTCCAAATGGTATCAACTGAGGACTCTGGACAGAATTCACCTGGTTACATGGGTTAGTCTGGAGGGTTTAAGGCACTGTTGGTGATGGTTAGAAAGCTGAACTCCCCTGGGACTCTTGACCAGCATATTTATATGAGGTCTTAATGGTCTCAGGATTCATTCATGATGGCTCAGGGCTGAGAGTACTCCAAGAGACAGAAGTTGAAAGCTGATATTTCTCTAAAGCTTGGGTCAGGAAAGTGGCCCAATGTTGTTCTATTGATAAATCCATTACAGGCCTGCCCATATTTAAGGGGAGGAGACATAGCCCACTCCCCTCTATGGGAGAATTTTCAAGGAATTTGTGGCCACATTTTACCTGCCTTCCTTGCTTAATTTTTCCCCCTGGCCTACGAGATCCTTTAGGACTGAGACCATGTGCTCAGTCACTGCTGGATCCTGAGTGTCTTCAATGACCGTATACGTTGAACAAATGACTTGATGAATGTGCAATATGTAGGCTTGGAGCTGACTAGATCTTTTGTGTACCTCCTTCATCCCTTCTATGAGAAAAGCTGGCTCAAATGGCACACTCTTCAGTCAATTGAAACACATATCATCAACAAGGGACCTGCATAATCACCGTTTGTATATCTAACCTTGAATTGTACCCCACATCTTTATAATGAAAAAAAACAAAAAACAAAAAAAAAACACATTGCCGGCCGGGTGCAGTGGCTCAAGCCTGTAATCCCAGCACTTTGGGAGGCAGAGGTGAGAGGATTGCCTGAGTTCAGGAGTTTGAGACCAGCCTGAGCAACATGGTAAGACTTCATCTCTACAATAAATCAAAAACTTAGCTGGGCATGGGGGCACATGCCTATGGTTCCAGCTACTTGGAAGACTGAGGCGAAAGGATTACCTGAGCCTAGCAGGTCGAGGCTGCGGTGGCAGTGTGTATGCCACTCCAGCCTGGGCGACAGAGTGAGATTCTAACTCAAAAAAAAAAAAGGATAGAAAAGAAAAGAAACTTATTGCCCTAGGAGCTCTCCAGATAGACACCTGAGCCCAATTTTTGCAATTTGTACTTGTTTTAATTTTTTAATTAATTAATTAAAAATTTTAAGTCAGAGTCTCATCCGGTAACCTAGACTGGAGGACAATGGTGCGATCACAGCTCACCGTAGCTTCGAACTCCTGAGATACAGTCATGCGCCACCACTCCTGGCTACTTTTTATTTATTTGTTTTTGTATAGAAGAGATCTTGCTGTGTTGCCCAGGCTAGTCTCAAACTCCTGAGTTCAAGCAATTCTCCTGCCTTGGCCTCCCAAAATGCTGAGATAACAGGTGTGAACCACTGTACCAGGCTTATTTTTTATTTATTTTATTTTGTTTTTATTTTTTTATTTTTGAGTTGGAGTCTCACTCTGTCACCCAGACTGGAGTGCAGTGGCCGCTCCCGGCCACTGCAGCCTCGACCTGCTGGGCTCCGGCGATCCTTCCGCCTCAGCCTTCCAAGTAGCCAGAATTACAAGCATGCGCTACCACGCCCGGCTGATTTTTTGATTTATTGTAGAGATGAGGTCTCGCTGCCCAGGCGGGTCTCGAACCCGCAGGCTCAGGCAATCCACTCACCTCAGCCTCCCAAAGGTGTGGGATTACAGGCTGAGTCACCGAGCCCGGCTTATTTTTACTTATTTATTTTTGAGTTGGAGTCTCACTCTGTCACCCAGACTGGAGGGCAGTGGCACACTCACAGCCACCGCAGCCTTGATACAGCAGGCTCAATGATCCTTCTGCCTTAGCCTTCCAAGTAGCGGGAATCACAAGCTCCCACCACCATGCCCCACTAATTTATTTTTTATTTTAATTTCATAATATAGTGATAGAGTGTCACTACGTTGCCCAGGCTGGTCTCGGCCTTCCAAAGTGCTGGAATTACAGGTGTGAGCCACCACAGCTGGCCCCGGTGGTGAATTTTTAAGATTATAATTATGTTGTGACTCATCTGAACAAATACAGTGAATGCATCTACCCTCTGCTCAGGTAACTCCAGCTCCATGCCTTCACAGAAAACGGAACTAGTACCTTCGATGCCAAACCAGCCTCAAGGGGGCAGGAGAGAAAGCTCAAAGGCTAGCTGCAGCTAGGAGGCAGGACATGGCATGATCCAGGCAGCTCTGGGTTTGCACAAACCTGACCTACCTACAAAGATCAGTCTGACATCCCTACACAAATCCACACGGTAGAGGAGGATGTTTCTACAACTTGCAATGACAGGTGTAAAGTAGAGTTTTAGGGATGAGCCTGGGAACCTACTCACCACTCACAGCTTTTCACTTCTAAGATAATGCCTGCATACGAGGGGGGACCCCCCCAAAAAAAACCCAAAATCACCTTTTGGGTGGTGGGCTTTGTAAGTGTTCTAGGAACCCGTCATCATCAGTGTACCAGCTAGCATTGTTATAAGAGGCTATGATTGGCTTCAGTGAATTTTTTTGGAGAGTCTTTCAATGCATTCGCCCTTTTCATGGTGGGTGATTCACGAGCACACTTGCCCACACCACACTGAGTGTTCGGTAGTGTTTCACCAAAAATGGCATGACACCCATGCCTCACCCTCCCTATTCACTCGATCTCACTCCAAGTGACTTTTATTTTGTTTCCCCAGATGAAAAAAGTCCTCAAAGGGAGACATTTTGCCGATGTGGAAGAGGTGAGACAAAAAATGGCAGAAGTACTAAATGGCATCAAAATGGATGAGTTCAAAAACTGTTTTGAGCAGTGGGAAAACCTTCTTGATAGGTGTGTTGCATCAAATGGAGAGTACTTTGAAGGTGACTGAAATTTTTTTTTTTTGAGTTGGAGTCTCACTCTGTCGCCCAGACTGGAGTGCAGTGGCCGCTCCCAGCCACCGCAGCCTCGACCTGCTGGGCCCTGGCGATCCTTCCGCCTCAGCCTTCCAAGTAGCTGGAACTACAGGCGCGCGCTACCACGCCCGGCTAATTTTTTGATTTATTGTAGAGATGAGGTCTCGCCAAGTTGGCCAGGCGGGTCTCGAACCCGCGGGCTCAGGTAAACCACTCACCTCAGCCTCCCAAAGGCGCGGGATTACAGGCTAAGCCACCAAGCCGGGTGAAGGTGACTGAAATTTAAGCATGTAAGAACAAATACGCAATTTTTTATAAACAAATTATGTTTTTCTGGGGTTCCCCCTCATACCTTGTCCTGTTAAAAAAATTATGCAGTGATTATCACGACAGGTATTCTCTACAACAGGTTGAGCGCAGTGGCTCACACCTACAATCCTAGCACTTTGGGAGGCTGAGGCTGGAGGATTGCTTGAGCCCAGAAATTTGAGACCAGCCTAGGCAACATGGCAAGACCCTGTCTCTACAAAAAAATTAAAAAATTAGCTGGGCCTCGTGGCACACGCCTGTAGTCCCAGCTACTCAGGAGACTAAGGTGAAAGGATCACCTGAGCTCAGGACGTGGAGACAGTGGTGAGCTGAGATCGTGCCACTGCACTCCAGCCTGGGTGACACAGTGAGACCCCTACTCAAAAAAGAAGGGCCGGGCTCGGTGGCTCAGCCTGTAATCCCGCGCCTTTGGGAGGCTGAGGTGAGTGGATTGCCTGAGCCCACGGGTTCGAGACCTGCCTGGGCAGCAAGACCTCATCTCTAAAATAAATCAAAAAATCAGCCGGGTGTGGTAGCGCGCGCCTGTAATTCTGGCTACTTGGAAGGCTAAGGCGGAAGGATCGCCAGAGCCCTGCAGGTCGAGGCTGCGGTGGCCGGGAGCGGCCACTGCACTCCAGTCTGGGCGACAGAGTGAGACTCCAACTCAAAAAAAAAAAAAAAAAAAGAAGGAAAGAAGGGAGGGAAGGAGGGAGAAAGGAAGGAAGGAAGACACTACAACGGAGTCTTGTAGACAGAGGAGGAGATTGGGCTTAATTCCAATACAGCATGGGCAGGTAGAAATTGCTAGCCAAGGAGCAGAGTGGGGGTCAGCGAATGGAATACACTAAGAGGAAACATCAAGGGTAAGGGGCATTCTGGCTAAGCGAATGTAACTGGGTTCTTCTTTTTCTTTTTGAGTTGGAGTCTTACCTTGTTGCCTAGGTTGGAGTGCATTGGCACACTCATGGCCACCACAGCCTCAACCTGCTGTACTCAGGTGATCCTTCCATCTTAGCCTTCCAAGTGACTGGAACCACAGGCATGCACCACCATGCCTGGCTGATTTTCTTATTTGTTATAGACAAGGTCTCGCCATGCTGTTCAGGTTGGCCTCGAACCCCTGAGCTCAGGTAATCCTCTCACCTCTGCCTCCCAAAGTGCTGGGATTACAGGCATGAGCCACTGCACCCGGCAGTGTTCTTACTGAAGACAGGCCAGGGAGGTCAGACATCACCTGGGAGTGGTAGAGGAAGACAAACCTCAACAGGTACTGAGGGTGATCATATATGGATGATGACGGGGGTTTTGCTAGATTGAGTTCAGAGGGTTCTTTGCTAAAACTGGGTTTTACAAGGAATGAATAGATGAGCCTAGCAGAAGACTCAGAAGCCTGACTAAAGTCTAGCCAAGCAAAGGGCCTCTGTCAGTACACACATCCCTTGGAAGTCAACCATGATGGTAAGGCTGGTGACATTTGCTGAACTCATTCTTTGTATCAGACATCATTCAAAGCACGTTTTGTGCATTCTCTCATTTAATCCTGATAATAATTCTCAGCAGTAAGGACTATGCTTAGTTCTATTTTCCAGATGAGGAAATAGTCTCAGTGAAGTGAAGTCATTTGCCCAAGGACACACAGTGAGGGGGCAGTAGCCAGGACTTCCACTCACCCTCTTAAAGTGCCTGAATCTAAAATTCAGTATCCTAAACAACATCCTTTCTGAGATTATTTGGGGTTTTTTGTTTGTTTGTTTGTTTGTTTGTTTGAGTTGAAGTCTCACTCTGTCACCCAGGCTGGAGTGCAGTGGCATGCTCATGGCCACCACAGCCTCAACCTGCTGGGCTCAGGCGATCCTTCCGCCTCAGCCTTCCAAGTAGCTGAAACTACAGGCATGCGCTGCCACGCCCGGCTGATTTTTATTTATTTATTTACTGTAGAGACAAGGTGTCACTAAGTTTTCCAGGCTAGTCTCAAACCCGCAGGCTCAGGCAATCCACTCGCCTCGGCCTCCCAAAGTGCTGGGATTACAGGCTGAGCCACCGAGCCTGGTCATTTGTTTATTTTTGAGACAGGGTCTCACTGTGTTGCCCAGGCTATAGTGCAGTGATGCAATCACGGCTCACCATAGCCTCAAACTCCTGGGCTCAAGCAATCCTCTTGTCTCAGCCTCCCCAGTAGCTGGAACTATGGGTACCTATCACCCTACCTACACAGATTTTTTTTTTATTTTTGTAGAGATGCTATGTTGCCCAGGCTGGCCTTTCTGAGATGTAATTCATTAGTATAATCAAGTCTTAGGGGCAGAGGGTTAGGGACAGTCTAAATTCTTCAACCCTATGTCCCTATAACTAGCATAAAGCCTGATGCCAGGTGAACTTTGAATATATATTTATTTAATGAATAAATGAATAAATATTACTCACTGACCTGCAGATCATCACACTTGCACATTTTTTTTCTGCATTAAAAAAAATTAAGGTATGTGCTTGGCACAGTGGTTCATGCCTGTGCCTGTAATCCTAGCACTTTGGAAGGCGGAGGCGAGAGGATTGCCTGAGCCTAGGGATTTGAGACCAGCCTGGCCAACTTGGCAAGACCTCGTCTCCACAATAAATAAAAAAATGAGCTAGGCATGGTGGTGTGCGCCTGTAGTTCCAGCTACTTGGAAGGCTGAAGCTGAAGGATCACTCAAGCCCAGCAGGTCGAGGCTGTGGTGGCCATGAGATGCCACTGCATTCCAGCCTGGGTGACAGAGTGAGGCATGAACTCAAAAAAAGAAAAAAAAAAAATTAAGAGGCCAGGCGCAGTGGCGCAAACCTGTAATCTCAGCACTTTGAGAGACCGAGGTAAGAGGATTGCCTGAGTCCAGGGGTTCAAGACCAGCCTGGGCAACTTGATGAGCCCTTGTCTCTACAATAAATAAAAAAATTATCCAGGCATGGTGGTGCATGCCTATAGTTCCAGCTACTTGGAAAGCTGAGGCAGAAGGATCACCTGAGTCCTGCAGGTAGAGGCTGTGATGGCCGGGAGCGTGCCACTGCCCTCTAGGTTGGGCGACAAAGTGAGACTCTGACAAAAGAAACCCAAAATAAACAAACAAATAAATAAATAACAACAAGCAAAAAACAAAAAAAAAGTTTATGGATTTATTTTATTAATAAAAGAAAAAATTAATTTGATTTATTTTGGTTTTGAGTTAGCGTCTCACTCTGTCCGCCCGGGCTGTAGTGCAGTGGCCCACTCATGGCCACTATAGTCTCGACACACTGGGCTCAGGCTTCCAAGTAGCTGGAACTATAGGCACATGCCACCACACCCAGCAAAGTTTTTTTTATTTTATTTTTTTGAATAGGAGTCTCACTCTGTTGCCCAAGCTGGAGTGATCCCTCCGCCTCAGCCTTTCGAGTACTTGGAACTAGGCACACATCACCCGGCCCAGCTAATTTTTTTCTTTTAGTTGGAGTCTCACTCTGTTGCCCAGGCTAGAGGGCAGTGGCACACTCCCAGTCACTTCAGTCTCAATTTGCTGGGCTCAGGAAATCCTTCCGACTCAGCCTTCCAAGTAGCTGGAATTACAGGCACATGCCACCATGCCTGGCTAATTTTTCGATTTATTGTCGAGATGAGGTCTCCCCAAGTTGCCCAGGCTGGTCTGGAACCCTTTGGCTTGGCAATCCTCCCACCTCGGCCTCCTAAAGTGCTGGGATTACAGGCGTGAGCCACTGCACCTGGTTAATTTTTTTATTTATTGTAGAGACGAGGTCTCACCAGGTTGCCCAGGTTGTTCTTGAACCCCTGGACTCAGGCAATCCTCTCGCCTCCACCTCCCAAAATGCTGGGATTACACGTGTGAACCACTGTGCCTGGTCAATCAACAATTTTTTTTTTTTTTAGTTAGGGTCTCACTGTGTCGCCCAGGCTGTAGTGGCACAATCATGGCTCACTGCAGCCTCAAACCCCTAGGCTCAGGTGATCCTTCCACTTTAATCTCTCAAGTAGCTGGGGATACAGGTGCACGCCACCATACCTAGGTAATTTTTTTTTTTTTTTGTAGAGCTCAGGTCTCACTATGTTGCCTAGGCTGGTCTCAAATTCCTGGGTTCAAGTAGTCCTATCACCTTGGCCTCCTAAAGTGCTGGGATTACAGGCGTGAGCCACTGCACCCAGCCAATAAACAATTTTGTTAATTGTGTAACCATCTCTATAAACAAGATATAGAATAATTGCATCATGCCCCCACATTTCCCCATGACTTTTAGTAGAAAATCTTTTTCTATGCCCCCCTGGGCCTTGGCAACCACTGCCTCTTTTTCTGTCCTTATAGTTTGCCTTTGCAAGAATGTCACATAAAGGGAATCACACAGTCTCTAGACTTTGGAATCTGGCTTCTTGCACTTAAGATAATATATTTAAGATTCATCCATGTTGCGGAGTGTATCAACCGTTGCTTTTTGTTCCTGAGTAGTGTTCTATTGGGTTGTTTTGTTTTGCTTTTGAAAGGGTAAACTGAGGCAAAGTGGGCTGGTGCCACGGGAATAATGCAAGATTGCAACAGAGAGGAAAGTAGAAGGAAGTAAAGTTTATTATTCACCTTTCACAGATGGAAAGGGGGCTGGCACTCAGGCAAGTGAGGTGTGGAAGGCTGGAAACTAGATGTACTTAACTAAGGGCCTTTAAAGCAAAGGGGGACTTCAACCTGGAGGAGGTCTGGGCCCGAAAGAATGTCCAGAGTTGTATTCTTTGGTTTCCATAGTAGTCACATGAATCCAGTATCTTGACATCGCCAGGCATCAACATCTCATGATCTCAATTGGTGGGTTGGAGGTTGTCATGGTCATATAGCAATATACCAATAAACATGCCTCCCTGCAGTGGGCTAGAAGTCATCATGGGGGGCCAATAACAATGTATCAATACGACTGCCTAAAAGATAGATTGTTAGCAAGACTAGACATGCTTAAGGGATTCTGTGTAATCACTGGTTTCTAAAACTAAAGTATTTTTCTTGTTAATGATTATAGGGTAAAAGGACACATGGGCCGTGCAAACTATACAGCAAGGCAATGTCAAGGGGTGAGGCCTAAGAAAAATGGTTGTGCTGATTCAAAATGGCTACATTATATTCCAAATTTCTAAGGCTCCCTCCTTTCAGTATTTGTTTCGTTTTGTTTTGTTTTTGAGTCGAGTCTCACTCTGCCGTCCAGGTTGGAGTGCAGTGGCATGATCTTGGCCATTGCAGCCTCAACCTGGTAGACTTAGGCCATCCTTCCACCTCAGCCTTCCAAGTAGCTGGAACCACAGGCCAGCACGCCTGGCTAATTTTTTTATTTATTGTAGAGATGAGGTCTCGCCATGTTGCCCAGGTTGGTCTCAGATTCCTGAGCTCAGGCAAACCTCTCGCTACCCTAAGTGCTGGGATTACAGGTGTGAGTCACCACACCAGGCCAAGTAATGTTCTGTTGTATGTTCCCCAGTTTATACCTTTTGTTTATCCCTTTCCCAGTTGAGGGACATTTGGGATGTTTTCAGGTTTTGGTTATTACAAATGAAACTTCTATAAATATTTCTGTGCAAGTTTTTGTGTAAATATAACCTTTCATTTTTCCAGGGTAAATACCAGTGAGGGAGATTACAAGATCGTGTGGTAAATGAATACTTTATAGCAAACTGCTAAAATTGCCTTTCTTTTCTTTTTTTTTTTTTTTGTGTTAGCGTCTCACTCTGTCAACCAGGCTGGAGTGCAGTGGCACGCTCACGGCCACCACAGCCTCAACCTGCTGGGCTCAGGTAATCCTTCCACCTCAGCCTTCCAAGTAGCTGGAACTACAAGCGCAAGCCACTACACCCGGCTAATTTTTTGATTTGTTATAGAGACGAGGTCTCACCATTTTGCTCAGGCTGGTCTTGAACCCCTGAGCTCAGGCAATTCTCTCGCTTCTGCCTCCTGAAGTGCTGGGATTACAGGCCTGAGCCACTGTGCCTGGCTAAATTGTTTTTCTAAGTGACCATATCACTTTGTATTTTCTTCAGTGATGATAAGACTTTCAGTTGCTCTGTATTCTCATTAGCACTTGATATTGCCAAGTTTAAAAATCCTTAGCCACTTTAATATGTAGGTGCTTGGAAGTATCTCATTCTGGTTTCAAAGTTGTATTTCCCTTATGACTGATGACATTGAGCATCTTTTCTTTCTTTTTTTGGGTGGGGCGGATAGTGTCTTGCTATGTTGCCCAGGCTAGTCTTGAACTCCTGGCCTCAAGCAATCCATCCACCTCGGCCTCCCAAAGTGCTGGGATTACAGGGGTGAGCCACTGTGCCCAGCCCAATATTGTAGTTTTAATCTGTGTTTCCCTAATGGCGAATAATGTTGAACATATTGCTTATATATATATATATATTTTTTTTTTTTTTTAAGATATGGGGTATAATTCAGGATTAGATATACAAGTGGACACGCTCATGACCACCGCAGCCTCGACCTGCTGGACTTAGGCCATCCTTCTGCCTCAGCCTTCCAAGTAGCTGGAACTACAGATGCGCACCACCATGCCTGGCTCGTTTTTGTGATTTATTGTGGAGACAAAGTCTCACCAAGTTGCCCAGGCGGGTCTTGAACTCTGGGGCTCAGGCAATCCTCTTGCCTTGGCCTCCCAAAGTGCTGGGATTACAGACTGTGTCACTGTGCCTGGCCTAATTCCTTTCTTATAGTTTTTTTTTTTTTTAGTTGGAATCTCATTTTGTTGCCTAGGCTGGAGTGCAGTGGTATGCTGCTCACGGCCTCCTCAGCGTTGACCTGTTGGGCTCAGGCGATCCTTCCGCCTCAGTCTTCCAAGTAGCCAGAACTACAGGCATGCACTACCATGCCTGGCTAATTTTTGATTTATTGTAGAGACGAGGTCTCGCCAGGTTGCCCGGGCGGGTTTCGAACCTGCAAGCTTAGGCAATCCACTTGCCTCGGCCTACCAAAGTGCTGGGATTACAGGCTGAGCCACCCAACCCGGCCAGAACCCAGGGGTTTAAGACAAGACTGGACAACTTGGCAAGACCCCATCTCTAAAAAATTTTTTTTAAACTTAGCTGGGCAATCCACTTGCCTCAGCTTCCCAAAGTGCTGGGATTACAGGTTGAACCACAGATCCCGGGCTTTTTTTTTTTTTTTTTTTTTGTGAATTGGGTCTCACTGTGTTGCCCAGGCTGGAGTGCAGTGGCAAGCTCACAGCCACGGTCAGCCTCGACCTGCTGGGCTCAGGTGATCCTTCCGTCTCAGCCTTCCAAGTAGCTGGAACTACAGGCATGCGCCAGCACATGCAGCTAATTTTTGATTTATTGTAGAGATGAGGTCTTGCCAAGTTGCCCAGGCCGGTCTCCAATCCATGGGCTCACACAATCCTCTCACCTCAGCTTCCTAAAGTGCTGGGATTATAGGTCTGAGCCACCTTGCCCGGCCCATATATCTTCTTTTGAGAAGTGTCTATTCATGTTTTTTGCCCACTTTTTAATGGGGCTGTTTGTTTTTTTCCTTTTGGCACGTTTGAAATCTTTGTAGATCTTGGATGTTGGGCCTTTGTCAGATAGTTGGCAAATATTTTTTCCCTTTCTGTAGGCTGTCTCCCCACTCTCTTGATGGTTTCTTTTGCTTTGCAGAAGAATTTCAGTTTAATAAGGCCCCACTTGTCTATCTTATCTCTTATGGCATGGACACTTGGGGTTTTGATCAGGAATTGGTTGCCTACTCCAATATCTGTAAGGGTGTCTCCTGCATTTTCTAAGATTCCTATAGTTTGAGGTTTTATGTTTAGGTCTCTGGTGCATTTAGTGAACATCTTTTCATATGCTTTGTATATCTTTTTTGATGAGGTGTATATCTGTTCAAATATTTTGCCCATTTATTTTACAATTTTATTTAGTTATTGAGTTTTTGTTTGTTTGCTCGTTTTTTATTTTTTTGAGTCAGAGTCTTACTTTGTTGCCCAAGCTGGAGTGCAGTGGCACAATCATGGCCACAGAAGCCCCAACCTGCTGGACTCGGGTGATCTTCTGCCTCAGCCTTCCAAGTAGCTAGAACCACAGGCATGTGCCATCATACCCAACTAATTCTTTGATTTATTGTAGAGAAGAGGTCTTGCCAGGCTGGTATCAAATCCCTGGACTCAAACAATCCTCTTGCCTCAGCCTCCCAAAGTGCTAGGATTACAGGTGTGAGCTACCATGCCAAATATGCATTCTTTTAACAGTGTCATTCAAAGAGCAGAAGTTCTTAATTTTGATAAAGTCCAAATTATCAAATTTTTTATATGGATTATGCTCTTGGTGGTGTATCTAAGAATTCTTTGCCTAACCTAAAGTCACAAAGATTTTCTCTCTCTGTCTCTTTTTTTTTTTTTTTTTGAGTAAGAGTCTCACTTTGTCACCCAGGCTGGGGTGTGGTGGCAACTGTTCATGGCCACTGAAGCCTTGACCTGCTCAGGTGATTCTTCCACCTCAGCCTTCCAAGTAGTTGGAACTACAGGCGTGTGCCACCAAGCCCAGCTAATTTTTTGGCTTATTGTAGAGACGAGGTCTCGCCATGTAGCTCAGACTGATCTCAAACCTGTGAGCTCTGGCAATTCTCTCTCCTCAGCCTCCCAACGTGCTGGGATTACAGGCATCAGCCACTGCACTCGGCCAAATATTTTCTCTTATGTTTTCTTCTAGAAGCTTTATATAATAATAGAAGCTACCTCTTCAAGTTACTGGATTAAATGCAGTGATATATGTAAAGTCCTCAGCATAGGGTCTGGTAGAGAGTAAAAACTCAGTAAATAAACCTAAGATGGACTTTGGCCTACGTGATGTTTGTAAGAGGTGCCCTCAGGCTCATGCCACATTTCCTCTGCACAGATCTGGCGCCCTGTCATAACAGATTGACAGGTACCCTAGTACCAGGGAGGCAAAAGCCTTTGCAGATGGCCTTCTCCAACCTGCTCCTGGAACCAATGCAGGTAACCAGAGGCATGAGAGAGGCCATAGGACAGGTCAGCTGAAGAGCCCTGGAAGATGGCTCAGCGTCCTCTCCTCCACCCAGCCTGTTTCCATGAGCCCTAGAGCTCTGGCTCAAGTTTGATAATGCCTAGGGTCTGTTTATTGAGCAACTACGGTGTGCCAAGCCCTTGGACACAGCAGTAAACAACACAGACAAAGCCTGGGCTGGTGGAGCCCACAGACTAGCAGAGAGAGGCTTCATGAATATTACATAATTAACGACTGGCTAAAGGAAACAGTCATGTGCTGGGATAGAGGGTGTGGTGGGGAAGATGTCTCACAAAGAGTTCATTGCCCATCCTCAGCCTCGGCCTCTGTGTCAGGCCCCTCCAGGTGTGTATGTGCGTGGGGGGGGGTCACAGACGCACATTACGTCATCATAAGAGCCAGGTGGAAAGGTGGTCCTGGGAGGTGGGGGCCGCTTTGGAGGGCTCTGAGAGAGGGTTATTCCTTCGTGGTTCACCCATTTATTTGAGAAATATTCATGCGGCCCCCACCGGGTGCCAAGCACCCTCCGAGGAGGACGAACGCGGCTGCGTCCAGCTCCCTATATGTGGGGTGGACAGAGCGACGCGAAACAGGCAAACAAGAAAATAACGAAGACGGTTTCAGCCAGAGCCCACGGCTGGGAGGGGCTGCGACCGGGGCAGAGGGGCTGGGGGCGCGGGACGGGGGACGCGTTCTGCACTTGCTGCACAGGCACCGCCTTCCCCACTTTGCAAGCAGGTCACCGCACCGGCGACGAGCGCGCCCTCTACCCGGGGCCGCAGCACGCGCGCCCCCGCGAACGAGGACGCGCGCCACCCACCCCCTGCCTGCGCCCCGCGAGCCGCGCCCGCCGCGCACGACGCCCCCTCGTGGGAGCCCGGGGCCGCGCCGGCCGCGCGCAGGGAAGGGGGAGGGGGCGCCGCGCACGCGCACGGGCCGGCGGCGCGCGCCGAGCGGGGGGGACCGCGCGGGTGCAGCCACGATGGAAGGGGGTGCGTACGGAGCAGGCAAAGCGGGGGGCGCCTTCGACCCCCACACTCTGGTCCGGCAGCCGCACACCATCCTGCGCGTCGTGTCTTGGGTAAGGACAGGCCGGGTGGCCCAGCCAGGCCGGGGTGGGAGTGCGGGCAAGGGCGACGCTCACGCATCGACCCCGACCCTGCTGGGGCAGGGGCGAGGCGTCGAGGCGGGGGAGCTGCCCTGGCTGCGGCGCCGGCACCCGCCTCTCCTCCCTCTGGGCCTCGGGTCGGGGTCCCAGAGCTCGTGGGGGGCGCCTCTGCCCCTTCCGGAGCCCTGGTTTCCCGGGGCTCCCGTTCGTGCGCCCCTCCCAGCCCCGATCGCTGTGACCTCCAGGCCGCGGCTATGCAGCGGGCGGCTGCGGTTGCGCGCGGCCGCGGGGGCGGACTGGGCACCGTGGAGACCGAGCCCAGGTTTCAGGTGGCCTTTTTGGGGGGTGGATCAGGGCGTGGATCACCTCGCTGGGATGCACGCAGCGCCTGTCATGGACGTTCGAGAAGAGGGCAAGGAACGCGGTGTTTGCTGAGCGCTGGGTCGGGAGCTGGATACCTGGCTTTCACCGGGAACTGCTTCTCCTTCTCCGCGTGACCTTGGGCTGGGAACCATCCAAGAAATGTTCACGGGAAATGAGGAGTTCAGTTTTGAGATAGAACATGTCACCTCCTCCTCCATGCCTCAGTTTCCTGATTTATAGAGAGGGTGGGAGGAGCCTCCTGGAGACCCCCTAGGGCTCTGACATTTCATGAATCCCCAACACCCACCCCAACATACACCTGGATGCCTATGGGGGGGTGTATCTGGGAAAAAAGTCCCCTCCCACAGTGAAGAGTCGTGGACCACCAGCCTGGTGGAGGGCAGGGTCCCCCAGTGAAGCTGACTGAGTGGGATTCTTGTTCAGACCTGGTGGGAAGGATGGGCAGAGACAGTGAGCACAGAGGGAGGGGTTCAGGTGGCTTGCACAGCACCCAGGGAGAGGTGTGTTAGGCCTTGGGGCAGTGCCTGGGGTGAGCTGGCCATTGTCCAGACACCCTCACCAGAGGCTCTGACCTCGGCAGGCTCATTCCTGATGGGCCTAGACCAGAAGGGACTGGATTGGGATCCTAGGAGCTACACCTGGGACCAGCTGTGACCTCAGGGTGCTCAAGCTTCCTCCTTCCCTGGGTTTTCAGGGCCATATTGGGCTCTGGTGGGTAGGATGGCTTGTCTGTTTATTTCTGGCTGGTCAGAGAGAAAAGGAGCTGCCTTTCCTTTGTCTAAAAATTTAAAAACTTTACCCTGGTGCCAAGAAAGATGACCACGTTTAAACCCCTTCCTTCTCAAATGCCGGTCAGATGGGAGCACTTTGAGGGCAGTGAAGTACAGTTACATTAGTTGTTGTGTCCCCAGTGCCTAGTACCACAGTACATTCATGAGCGTTTGTGACACTGAATTCATAAGTGCCAGTCTCCAGCTCCCCAGAGGCCCCAACATACCCTTGGCAAAGACAGGAGCCCTGGGGGGGCATCTGCCAGTCCAGGTGGGCCAGCTGTGTACACTGCTCCCGTCTGCCAGCCCCTGGGCCTCTGGCCTAGAAGGATGAAGACACTGGCTTTGTGAGATAGTGTGGGCGTATTGTCTGCCTGGGTCATTTCTGCCTGTGATGGCTTCATTTAGCAAAGCTTTATTGAGCCTGCTGGGCCCTGAGGGAAGGCAGCATGACTCAGACACAGCCCTTTTGCTCAGGGAGCCCACAGTCCCTCTGGGGAATGAGCCAGGTATCCCCAGAACAGAGGCCATGAGAGCCAGGAGAGAGGTCTCCTTGCTGTGGAATCCACATTTCATGGAGGGATGTCAAATGGGGCCTGGCAGGATGAGGAGGGTTTATGTGTGTGCATATCCGGGTGTGAGGGTATGGGCGGCAGGAGGAAGGAAGAGTCTGATTGAGCCCTCACGGTGTGCAGGGCCACACACAGTTGCCCAGCTAGTTCCCTCAACACTTGAGAAACTGAGGCCCACGAGGCAAGTGTCTAACCAAGGTTACTGAGCATATAAGAGGCAGACGAACTCTCGAACCTAAGTCTTCCTATCTGCTCCCCTGGGGTAGGGGAGATCCTGGAATCCTGGAATGTCAGGATTGGAAAGGACACACAGGTGTCTGGGCCAGCCCCCATCCAATGCCCCAATCCCCCCATGACCTTCCGGCTCATATATCTGGACACGGGGTGCTCACTACCTTTGTCTGAGCAGAGTTATCTGATACAGGCTGATTGACACCTTTTAAAAAATCGGCTTTTTTTCCTGATCTTTAAAGTAACACCTGCCAATTACTGAACTATATAAAAGCCATGTGTGATGGGTGCACAGCAACATGAATGTACTTTATACCACTGAGCTGTACACCTAGACTTGGTGAGGATGGTGCATTTTATGCCACATGTATTTTGCCAGAGTAGAAAAAGTTTGATACCACCACTTGGAGAGGGCTGCAGTTAATACCATGCTGTGAGCCGGGCTCGTGGCTCAGCCTGTAATCCCGCGCCTTTGGGAGGCTGAGGTGAGTGGATTGCCTGAACCCGCAGGTTTGAGACCCGCCTGGGCAGCGGGACCTCATCTCTACAATAAATCAAAAAATCAGCCGGGCGTGGTAGCGCATGGCTGTAATTCCGGCTACTTGGAAGGCTGAGGTGGAAGGATCGCCGGAGCCCAGCAGGTCGAGGCTGCGGTGGCCGGGAGCGGCCACTGCACTCCAGTCGGGGCGACAGAGTGAGACTCCAACTCAAAAAAAAAAAAAAATACCATGCTGTGTCTCCTTCTGGTCTTTTCTGGTGTGGTGCGCTGAGCCACTCACATGTCGGGATCTGTGGGAGCAGCAGTGCCTGCTCTTGGCCGATGCGTTCCACTGCACACCACGGGGTCTGGTGGAAACAGGCCTCCCTGCGGTGAGAATGAAGCCAGAGCTCCAGGGTGGGGTGAACGGTTTATCCTGGCTTGTCGGAACTCTCCTGCCTTTAGCCCTCAAAGTCTTGGATCCCAAGTCAGTCCCAGATAGACTGGGACAATTGGTAACCCTATCCAGGACTTCTGTCCTACCCCAAGCCCCCAACTCAGCCCTGAACTGCACATATGTGCAATATGTGCACATGGACTTGTGATTTTGTAAAATTTGTTAAAAGAAATATTTTTCTTCTATGTGTTTCCAAAAAGGGCCCCCAAGCCATGTAAGCTCCAGAACCTCACTTCACCTTGACCCACCGAAACCTGAGACCTCTGAGCCCCTGGGCCTGGCTGGGCAAAAGCTGGGCCTCCAGGACCTAGGATCTGACTTTCTCTCTCTCTCTCTCTCTCTCTCTCTCTTTTAAGAGACAGAGTCTTTCCATGTTGCCCAGGCTGGTCTCAAACTCCTGGCTTCAAGTAATCATCCTGCCTCAGCCTCCTGAGTAGCTGAGACTACAGGTGGGCACCACCATGCCCAGCTTGGCTTGTCTCTTGACTAAAGCTATCTCAGTTCCTGATGTCATCCTCCATGCCCTGGGCTGGGCCAGGCCAGACCTGATCCTTCCTGCCCTGGGCCTAGTAGGCGGTGGCTGAGTTGGGACATCAACCAGGACAAGCTCAGGGCTGCTGTCTCTGACCTGGGTTGCAGGAGGGATGGTGCAGTGCTAGCTGGGGGTGTGAGGGGGGCAGGAGATAGGCTGCTATTCCTGGCTCTGCAGGACTGCAGCTGTGACCTTCTCTACCCTCTGTGCCTCAGTCTCCCCATCTGAATGAGGAGGCTGGGCTAGGTCAGAGGTGTCTGATTGATTGCCCCGTGACTGCAGCCCGTCAGTGACTCATTTCTTTGTTCTAGAGCCAGGTAGGAGAAAAGAAGTTACAGCAAGAAGCTAAATTGACTTAACATAAAGGAGCACCTTTTATTTGGAATTTTTTGTTGCTGTTGTTGGGGCCTCTCTGTCCCCAGGCTGGAGTGCAGTGGCATGCCCACAGCCACCACAGCCTCAGCTTGCTGGGCTCAGGCAATCCTTCCACCTCAGCCTTCCAAGCAGCTGGAACCACAGATGCGTGCCACCACACCCAGCTAATTTTTGATTCATTGTAGAGAGGAGGTCTCACCAAGTTGCCCAGGCTGGTCTCGAGCCCCTCGGCTCAGGCAATCCTCTCGCCTCTGCCTCCCAAAGTGCTGGGATTATCAGTGTGAACCACCACACCCGGCTTATTTGGAATTTATATGCTTTATTTTGGGGAGATGAAATGGCCTCTGGGGAAAGAATATCAGTGCTGGTAGATGAGAAAGTTTTTTGATTTTTTTTTAAAGCCCTGTTTTGACTAAAATAATGCTAAAGTGATTGAAATGTTGCCATTTTCAGGGTTGATCTTTTAAGGGCTTTGACTGTAACACTGCGTGGTTCTGTAAATAGGGTATATCTCTCCCCCCGTTTTATAAGTGACAGAATTAAGACAGCCTAGGTAGTGTCTTGTGCTAGCGCACAGCCTGGGACTGTCAGAGTTGCAGTTTGAACCCGTTCTGCAGGGCTCCACGTGTGGGGTGCTCCCTGTGGCTTCCCTGCCTGGGTCTCAGAGGCACCAAGGGGTGGCCTGAGGGGGTGGCTTTACACCTGTTTTTGTCAACTGCCTCCCTCCATCCCAAGTGAATACTGAGTAAAAAGCTGAACTTGTCTTATAAGCACAGCACCTTCATGATGAGACCCCTTGGCCCCCAGCCAGGTTGCCAGGCCCAGCCATGGGCTAGAGCCTGCTGTGGCACTGAAGGGGGTCCAGGGTGGAGATGGCCTCTGGCCAGCTCTGATGTCCATTCATTCATTCTACACAGGCCACATCCCCTGCTCATTGCCAGCTGTGCCCCAACCTAAGGCACTCGGTCAAGTAGGCGAGCAGGTTGAGTGGGCAGGCATCATCCTGGAGGCTTGTGTGCCACAGGAAGGGAATCCAGAGAGGGTGGGCCTGAGAGAGTCTTGGACAGCAGACTCCCAAGCTGGACTTCAACTGAGGGCAGCAGGAAGCTGAGAAGGAGGTTCCAAGCAGGGAGAGGAAAGATCGTGTGGAGGCTTGGCTTCGCGGGCACTCTGGGGGCAGGTGTCCTGGCCAGAAATGTGCCACCATGTTCAGCCTGTCCTCTCCCAGCACCGGTGTGGTCCCATCATTCAGGCAGGGAGTAGGCCCATGGCCCTCAATTGGCATTTACTGCCAACCATTGTGGAACCCTCTTCGCCTCTCTACCTGCCCGTGGCCGGCTTCCTGGCTGTTCCGTAATGCTCTGGTCTAGGCTGGGGTCTGCTTCTTGGAGACCTACAGGAGATGATAGAGTTCCAGAGTGACTTGAGCACTTCCTTGTGTACAAGGGCAGTCTGGGGACTTGGAGAGCCTGAGAGGGCCTGGGGCTTGGCATCGAGAGCAGGACCACCAAAGGTGGACCCTGGGAAATTCATACCTTTCTAACCCTCAAGTTTCCTCATCTGTAACATGGGATTGGGGGCCTGGTTTTGGGGAGGCCTTGAAGGTTTGTGAAAATGCAAGAAAAGCCACGTCCATTGTGGGCTTTGTTATCCCCACCTTGGATGGGAAGCTGAAGCCCAGAGAAGTTAGCTGGAGTCTCTGGGATCCAAGCCACAGCCTGATTCAGGGTGTCCCCAGCCACATGGGGCATCCCACATGACCTGCGCATACAAGGCTGTTAGGCGGGCTTGAGCCTGGGGGAGAAAGCACAGGCTGAGGGAGGAAGGGAGGAAAGGAAGAAGAGCCAGGAGGAGGAGGGAGGGTGAAAAGGGAGAGGCAGATGGCAGGGCGGCTGGAGGGAGCCACGCTTGGCATCCAGACCGGAAGAACCAGCTGTCAGGTGGGAGGGGAGGCGGGGTAGGTGCTGGGGAGTGCCGGGACCAGGAGACCTGAGGCCGCCTTCTACATCTCCTCTGTCTCTGGCTGTGTCATGTGAACAAGATGCTGGCGCCCTCCTGGCCTCAGTTTCTCAATCTGTTAGGTGGGAAAAAGATAGTCGAGTTGGGCTGGTTGTTCCCAACCTTTCCACCCTTGAAGAACTCCACTCTTACTCCTAGTGGACCCCAGGTTGGGAACCTTTGGTGGGTCAGTCTTTAAAGAACCCTCCCCCATGCTTTGTGGGGGCCTGCCTCAGAGGGGGCCGGGCCCCAGGTCCATGCATGTGAGTAGAAGAGAGTGTCAACTGGAGCCTGGCAAGGCGGCCATGCCCCTGTGTTTCAGGGGGGAGCCTTCCCTTCCAGGAATGGAGTTTTGTTCTGCTCCCTTCTGCTGGGGAGGTAGGTGCCAGGGGAAGGGAACTGAGGGGAAGGGGTGACCACGTGGCTGGGACGGCCCCAGCCTGTCAGACCCAGGCTGCAATCACACAGGAACCCCAAGCCAGTGTTCCTCAAGTAACTCACAGTCCAGGGGCAGGAGGACATGGCATGTGTCCCCAAGTTTTCAGCCCTCTGGGGATGTCCCCGGCACCTTTTGTAAATTGCACCAGAACAGGACCTTCAGATCCTGCTTCCTGCACAGTGAGGGCCAAGCCAGCCCCAGTACTTTGCCTGTTCTGCAGAGCCCCAGCACTGCCTGACTTGGCATCTGCCCTCCCCAGTGCCTTCCCTGCCTTCGGTCCTGGTCACTGCAGTAACCTCTTCCATGGTCTTTCTCACACCCTGGCCTCCCTTCCCACATTCTTGTCCTCATCAGCCTCAGCCCCATCACTGGTCGAACTAGCCATTTGCACCCCTGGTCCTTCCAGGTGTCCGGCTCCCTCTTACCTCCCTGATCCCTGTGAGCCATTGACTCTCCCTCGTGTGTGGCCCTCACCCCGGTCCTCCCTGTTCCCTCTCCAACTTGGACTCCCTGGTCACCTGTCCCGACCTTTCCCCTGCACCGTTGCACTCACCTGGCACAGCTCTGGGTAAATCCAGTCTGGGGCCTCCTCACATCTTCCCCTCCTCCTAGACCACCTCCCCTGTTCTGATGGCCCAGGCTAGCCTGGCCACAGCCACTAGAGACTGTTTCACTCATCCACTCAAGGACACGGATCCATCGATTCTTTCCTGCCATCTCTCTCTCCTCTGTCCTGGTCGCACCCTCTGCTCTGGACTTTCTATCTGTTTGTACATGTGTGTGACTCCCCCCTGGGAAGACACACCTTCGCCCTCCGCTGGTCCCTCAGAAAGCTGTGATGGTCACTGCCCATCATTTGTCTCACATGTGCCTATGGGAGCTCTTCCCCACTCTGTCTTCTCCGGATCATTCCTGACCTTCATGTTGCCAGAGCCTACAGCCGACTGTTGTGAGTGGATTCCTCTGCCTGACTGGGCACGAGGGCTTTGCATGTCCTCCCCTGAATCCAAGCAGCCACAGAACATGGACACTCTGCCTGTCTTCTGTTTAATTTACACATTAGCGCCTGCTGAATGCAGTGCCTGTTCTCAGCAAGGGCTCACGGTCTAGTGAAGGGAAGTGTGACAGAGAAACCAGTTAAAATATGGAGACGAGCATAGTCCCCAAGTGAGAGAACATTCACTCAGGCCTAAGGACAGGGAGGTGACACTTATGTTGAGAGGGCTGGAGCCAACCAGGCAAGGAACAGAGGAGTTCCAGGTAGAAGGAACAGCATGGGCAAAGACCCAGAGGCCTGGCAGAGCAGTGATGAGGCTGCCACCCTGCTGGGCTGTAAGCCTGGAGGGCAGGGACTGCCTCTGTCATACCCCCAGTGCGAGGACAGTTCCTGGCGTTTCATTAGGGCTCCCCATGTGTATGAGTGAGGTGAGGACTGCACTGATCTGCCTTTCATCCTCATCAGGTCTCCCACCCAGCTTTCAGGGCCCATCGCAAATATCACCTCCCTTGGGTGAAGCCTTGCCGGATTTCCCTCAAGCCTGTGCTCTCCTCTCACTTCCCTTGGCCTCCATGCGGATGGCTGTGAGGAATCTCAAAGCAGGGGGCTCTTCCCCTGTGTGCTTTATTCTCCTCTAGAAGGGGAGGCAGGGCCTAGACTGGATTATTTCCCTGAAGACCTGGAATTTCCATAGGGAGAGAAATCGAACAATGTCAAGCTATGTGGTGGTTGGCAGGGCAGAGGCTGTCACTGTCGAGGAAGAGCAGACAGAAGTGGATGTGTAGCCCCGCCCTTCTTGCCAGTGGAAAGACCTCACTGAGCCTCTGCTGCCCCCTCTACAAAATGGGTACAGCGGTGCCTACCTCAGAGGGCCTTTAGGGATGTAAGTGAGGTCCAGCTGGGAAGACTGCGGCAGTGTTTGGGTGGTGTTCCCAACCCTTTGCAAGGTGGTGACATTGCTCCCCTCCCCCATATCCGTCCTGCCTCTGGAAGGGCAGAGGTAGCAGGACCTGGGGTTCAGGTGGTTGAGGGGATGGAGTCCAGAGACTTCTGCCATTGAGTGTGAAGCCTTGGGCCAATCAAGGAAGCCCTCTCTGGGTTTCAGTTCCCCCTTTTTTCTGTATTTTGTTATTGTTGTTGTTGCTGTTAGAGTTTTTGAGATAGGGCCTTTTTTTTTTGAGTTAGAATCTCACTCTGCTTCTCAGGCTGGAATGCAGTGGCACACTCACAGCCACCGCAGCCTCTACCTGCTGGACTCAGGCAATCCTTCTGCCTCAGCATCAAGTAACTGGAACTACAGGCATGCGCCATCAGCCCAGCTAGTTTTTGATTTGTTGTAGAGACAAGGTCTCGCCATGTTGCCCAGGCTGATCTTGAACCCATGAGCTCATGCAGTCCTCTCACCTCTGCCTCCCAAAGTGCTGGGATTACAGGTGTGAGCCACCATGCCCAGCGAGATGGGGTCTTGCTATGTTGACCAAGCTGGCCTCGAACTCCAGAGCTCAAGCGATCCTCCTGCTTCAGCCTCCTGAGTAGTTGGCACTACCAGCAGACACCACCATGCTCAGATAGTTCCCCCCTTCCTAATGAGGCTCCAAGGCATTCTTGAGGTTACACAGCCACGGGAGGGTGAAAAGAGGGACAATCTGGAGAGAACAGGGAGACTGCAGACCTCCTGGGCCCGGTCCCTGCATCTCGGGAGGCTGGGGTCTGCTGGCCCAGACCCTACCCCACAGACTCCACTCCCTACCCCCGCTCCTGAGAATGTGTGGGGACAGCTTGCGGGAGATTACAGCCTAATCCCCAGCAGATTGCTTCCAGGCTGCAGGGCAGTGGAGGGGGAAGGAGCAGGGATCCCCACTGCCCTACCTCACCCGTGGCTCTCAGGAGGCTCTTCAGGAAGCCAAGGGACTGCCCAGCCTGTCACGTGTCCATGAGCTGGCTTTGGCCATTTTCCTCACATGACTCTGGGGGAGGTGAGGCCCTGTGCCTGGGAAGGGGGGGCCTCAGTAGCCTGACTCATCTCCAAGCATGACCGGCTCTCCTTTCTTCAGCTGTCCCCTATGGCCCAGGAGGCAGGGAGGATGACTTTGCAGGGATGCCCGCTAGAAGGCAGGTTCAGCTCACAGGAGAGGCCTCGGCAGCCCCTTGTCAAGGAATGAGCTCCCTGTAGAGGGGTGTGTGCCAGCCGAGGCGCAACGATGCTCGGGAGGGAATGCTTTTACCTGACTCTTGTGCTGCCTGTGCCTCCTACTGTCAAACTTGCTGTTCACCACCCTCAAAGTCTTTCCTGACCCTCTCTCTGGGTCTGGGGGACAGACGTACACCCAGCAATTGAACCAGTACCTAGGAAAGAAGGGGTACAATGATGTTACCCAGTAAATTAACTGGGGTGTTGGAGAACACTTTAGATTTTGGAGTCAAGTCTGGAGGGCTTCTCTGAGGAGGTATCTTTTGCACTGAGGTTTGGATGTTGAAGAACCGACTGTGGGAAGAATCCAGGGAAACTGAGGCAACCCGGAAGGAACAGTGAAGTGTAAAGGCTTTGCAGCAGGAGTGGTCTTAGGAGGGCGCGAGGGGAGAATGGTAGGAAAAGAACTTCAGAGGAAGGTGGGAGCCCGAGGTGTTGGGGAAGGACTTCACCTGGGGGTGGGGGGGAGCATCACCCAAAGGTTTAGAGCAGGATGTAACATGACCTGACTTAGGTTTAAAGGAGTCATCTGGCTGCTGCAAAGGGACGCACAGGCTACAGTCATTGCCTGGAGAGAGGCATGGGGACATGGAGTGACTTGAGAGTGATTTGGGGGAGGTTGAAGCGGTAGGCCCAAGTTGGACCAGATGGGGGTGAGGATGAGCCCAGGACTGGTGCCCTGGAGCCAGTGTGCAGCTGAAGGGCAGCTCGAGGTCCCTGGGGAGGCTGAGAGAGCCTGGGGTCACTGGAGGTGAGATCCATGGCCCAGAGGGACGTCTGTCCTAGTGTGATTGACTTTGTCTCAGCCAGGGGAGGGACTGGTGAGGCTAGGGGTTGGTGAGATCCCTCTGGCCACTGCCTGGGGGCCTGCCTGGAGGAGGTTGGCAAGGAGGCTGTAGTGGAGACAGGCACCTGGACATGGGCGGTGGCTGGCCGACTGGCCATCTGCAGCACAGAGCAGGGACCAGGGCTCCTCTCAGCTTCCCAGCTCGGGGACAGATGTTACAGCACAGGACAGGGTAGACAGTGCTGCTTAGAGCTGGAGGAGAGAGTGCTGTGGACCCTGGCTGCCATCTCTCTGCAGCTTATCTAGGGAGATCCCAGCATTTGTTTAAAGACATTTAAGACGCCGGGCTCGGTGGCTCAGCCTGTAATCCCGTGCCTTTGGGAGACTGAGGTGAGTGTATTGCCTGAGCCCGTGGGTTCAAGACCCGCCTGGGCAACTTGCAAGACCTCATCTCTACAATATATCAAAAAAAATTAGCCGGGCGTGGTAGCGCATGCCTGTAATTCTGGCTACTCAGAAGGCTGAGGTGGAAGGATCACCGGAGCCCAGGGGGTCGAGGCTGCGGTGGCCAGAAGCAGCCACTGCACTCCTGTCTGGGTGACGGAGTGAAACTCCAACTCAAAAAAAAAAAGACATTTAAGGTCAGGCCTCTGGGAGGTCCCTGGTGTCACAGCAGTGAACTCAGCCACTCCTGCAAGGGCCGGTGCATCTCTCCCTGGAGCCTCAGGTAGCCAACACCTTGCAGTGGGTCCCAGGCACTGTGTGTGGAGTGGAGACGCCATCTGGTCCCTCAAGCAGAGTGTACCCGACCCCCTCCTGTGCTGCGGGACCAGCAGGTGGCCCTCCTTGGTCGCATGCTGATCTTGGAGTTTGGGATTCTGGATTTCTGTCCTTCACAGGAGGCAGCTGGACTAGAGGTTCTACAGGGGCCGGAGGGTCAGGTCTGGTGGGAGGCAGGTGCCTGCTTCGCTGCTGCCGGCCGGCCAGAGACGGCCTTTGTGAGCCTCAGCTGCCCTCTGTGAAATGGTCTAAATGAGACTGTTTTGTGGAGAGGTTATTCAGTTTATTTTTTCCTCAAAGGTTCTTGTGAGGATTACATGCGATGATGTTTTTCAGGTGCGTTTCCCATTGTGCCAGGTCCCGAGGAGGCTGTGGGCTGGTTCAGGGTGAAGACAGACCTGTAACCAAGTTCCAATCAGAAGAGAGGGTTGGGGTGGGGGAGAGCGACTGGGAAGTGGGTATCCCTGAGGGTGTCTGGGAGCCTCACATCCCAGCAGGATTTGGAGGGCGAGAAGCAGTTTGTTCCTATTTGAAGATGAGGAAGGTGGGGACAGCAGGCGCAGAATTATGGGGCAGCCTGAGTCCTTGCCAACCTGAGCCCGCTGGGGTGGTGGAATCGAACAGGGGGAGGGGACAGACAGACCGGGGTGGGTCACAGAGGGCCGGGAGCTTCTAGGATCTCTGTTTCTGTGTGCCTTAATCCAGTAGCCCAAGATCATGAAATCCGAGATTCTGAGATTCCTTCTGGTTTGTTTTTCTGAGTTTGACATAGATCTGCACCAAGCGCCATCTGGAAACCGTTTTTAAAAAAGACCCAAGATTGGATTCTAAAGAGGGCGGAAAAAACCCAAAGCGGCTTGGCCAGTTTACCTTGGTGCTTGTTTTTAGCCCTCCCTTTAGCTCAAGGGAGCTTGTTTTTGCTGTGCCTGGCAGTGACCATCGGCCTCCTTGGGTCCTCCCTGGCCGTCACCCTCTGTCCTCTCCTGTTTTCCAGCTTCTGACTCTGTGTCCACCGGCCTATCTCTCTTCCCTATGGTAGATCTGCGTGTTGAATGAATTTCCCCCTGACATCTCGGTTCTGTGGCCAGTGTAGAATTTCATTCTGGTTTAATATCCGGTTCTCCAGTGGCTCCTTGCAGCTGCCCTGCTGCGTTCCTTGCTGTCCCTGCAGATCTGGCCTTAACAAGTCACCCGGGGAGGCTGCCTGGCAGAGGGCACCAGCCTTGGATTCAGAGAGACTCAGGTTTGGGTCTCAGCTCCACCCCTAGTCTGTGTGACCTGGGCAGGTTCCGGGTGCAACTCTCAAGTGGAAACGAGAATATTGAACTCGGGCTGAGAGCATGTACCTCACTGCACACAGCGGGCACTGAGTGAGTTCCTTCCCTCTTCACCTGCCACACTGAGCGACTAAAACTCCAGGCCCGTGTCCTGTGGAGGGCTCCCACTTGGGTTGGGGAGACAGCCGCTAAAGGGATAAGTTAAATGCTTGGTGCAGAGGGGAGCTGAGAGAGCCCGGCAGGGGGTTTGGGAGACCTCAGGGGCCTGGCCGTGTGTCCTTGGTGGCGTTCCTTCCCTTCCCTGGGCCTCAGTTTCTCCATCTGAGACTTACAGGCCTGCAGGGGACGTGATGCCTTCGGGGACCTGGCTCTGCTCCCCGTGATCATTGAGCCCAACCCCCCAGCTCCCTCCTGCCCGCTCTTCGCGCTCTCTCTCCCCGCCGTGGACCTGTCTGCAGTCTGGGGGTTCTGCCTCCAAAATGCACTCAGCCCCCACCGCTTCTCCTGTCTCCACCGCCCGTTTCAGCCCCAGCCCTCGCCTGTCCCCTAGGCACCACAGTGGTTCCTGGCTGGGCTTCCTGCCTCCACCTTTGCTGCTACAGTGACCAGAGTGATTCTTCCCACACCTAAGTCAGATCAAGACACTTGACTGCTCTGAAGCCCATAGTGACTCTGGAACTCCTCTGGCCCTCAAGGCCTGGGGGACCAGCCCCTGCCTACCTGCCTCCCCTCACAGGTGTCTCTCCCTTACTCACTGTGCTGCTCCTCTGTGCTGTTCCTGTACACACCAGCCTTATTTGCACCCTGGGGCCTTTGCACTTGTGGTTACTCCTCTCTGGAACACCATCTTGTATCTGTGTGACTTGGAGCCCTCACTGCAGTAGGGCTTCTGCTCAAAGGGCACCTCGTCAGAGGCCTCCCTAGTAGTCACTGTGTCTGTCTCCTCTTGCACCACTTCGTGTGCCTTCTCTGTGTGCTCGTCAGGACAGGTGCATGTTTGACTCCCTCAGTGAGAACAGGGACCTTGCCCATCTTGTTCTCAGCCCCTAGCTCGTGGCTGGCACATACCTGGTGCTCAGAAAATACTGAGTGAAGAAGGAGCATCTGAGGAGGGCTCCCTGGCCCGAGGTGCCAGACAGTCCGGTGCAGGCAGTCAGCTGCCTGGGTAGCATACACTAAGCAGAGGCCACCAGGCCTCTCACCACGCCACCAGCCAGAAGCAGCAAAGTTAGCTGCAGCTCAGTACGTGGGGTAGGAACAATCTCCAGGGAGGAAGATGTCGAAAGGGCCTGGGGCAGGAGGAGGCAGGAAGCAGGCGGTAGGTAGGAAGTGGAAAGGAGTGAGGCCCCAGGAGAGGTGGCAGGCTGGCCCAGGAGGGCCTTGACCTCAACTCACGGCATATCCAGAGAGCCACGGAGAACCACTGGGATGAGCCTCATGCTGTGAAGTGGGGATGGCTTGGAGGGGGCAGGACCAGGGAGAAAGGGCTGTGATCCACAGAGCCAGACCTCGTGGCCCCACTACCCCCAGGACTTTGCACTTCAAGCCTCATCCCCTCCCTGTCCCATGTGCCTCCCCAGTCAGGTTCCCTGATCACTGCTCCAGCGACACTCCTTCCCACCCCACCATTGCAAGACCTCTTCATGCCTCCAGCCTTTGCACTTTCTGTTCCTCCAGTTCTTTGCAGGGCTAGCTCCTGCTTCAGGGCTCCCTTCCCTGACCTTCACTGCCTCTCTCCCAGCGTTGGCCAGGGACTCTCACCGCCTTAGTTATCTCTCCCACCTGTCTAGTGTCAGCCCAGCTTTCTTGGATGCTCACGCCAGGCCACATGATGTTCCCTGTGTGCATGGCCTCCTTCACGCCTCACAGGGCGTCAAGGCTTTTAGTGCTGTGTTGCCCCCACTTAACAGATGCAGGAAGTGAGGCTCAAAAGGTTACATCAGTTGCCCAAGATCACCCCACTAGTCAAGTGGTCAAACCGGGATTCACTGAGTCCAGATCATCTGCACAGACGCCTACCTGCCTCCACTGTCAGCTCCCACAGTGGGGTCTCCTGGACCCAGTTACCATCAGATGCCCTTGTGGTGCAGTGCCTCTGACCTTTGATGAATGCCTGACCCAGTGGCCGTCTGTTGGCACCATCGGTCCCCACCCAGTCCCTTGTCTCTCCAAGGGTGTTTTGTTGTGGCTCCGCACCTTCTTGAGGACACATTTTCTCTAGCACTTTCCTCCTGGCTTCTCCGAGGACACTGCCTCCCTCCCAAGTCTCAATGGCTCCTCATCTGCTGTCCCCAGGGCCCAGACTTCTGCCTGCCTCGTTCCCTTCCACCTTCTCTCCACCCCTGGGGAGCCTGATACTGTTCTGTTTTTGGAAGGGGGTCCACACTGGTGGCAGTGGAGTCTCATCGGCCCCCAGGGAGCATGTGTCTATTAGGAAGTGTCGCTCAAGAGGACTCTTGCTGGTGATATTCCTTCTTTCCTGGGGCCTCGAGGGAGGAAGTGAGCCCTCCCTCCACTCCTAGAGGCCTGCTCTAGTCTGTAAGTCTCCCACTAGCCCCGGAGAGGAGGTTGATTTTTACAGAGGACCGATCTGAGCCTCAGAGAGGTTGTTACCTGCCTGCGGCCACCCAGCATAAACTACAGGCCAGATTTGAACCCAGCAGTTCTGTATGACTGCTCTGTGTCTAAAATATCTCGCTAATCAGGAGGTTGTCCTGTGGGTTTGGAGGCGTCTGGTAACATTCTGGGCTGGGCCTCTGATTCCTGGCCTAGCAGTTTTCTGGTGGGAGCCTTGGATGTATCACAGTGCATGGGTCCGAGGAGCTGTGTGAATGGCAGGCTCTGGAGTTGTGCAGGGCATAGCCCAGGGAGTGGCTGTCAGAACCTGCGTTCAAGTTCCAGTGTCCAGAGTCGTCCTTGTCTAGTTGGTGTCAGTAGCTCTGGACTCACTTTGACAATTGCTTTGAAGTCTAACTTCCTGGCACACCTCTGAGCCTTCCTCTGAGCCTTCCTCTGTGCCTTCCTCTGCACTTGGGACTTGGACTCCACCCCCAGGCCTCCAGGACTTCCTTCCTCTGCCTGATCCACAGGTCTCTGGAAGTAAATGTCGCCCCTCCTCAGCGCCTACCTCCCACGGCTGGAGGGCAGCATGGTCAGGAGGGAAAGAGCACAGGGCTGGGAACCTGGAGGCCCGGCCTCTCGTGCAGCCTCTACTGCTGACAGCAGTGTCACCTTCTCTTTTGGAACCTCAGTTTTCCTACTTTGTCATCTGGGGGTTGTATTAGTAGCCCTCCCAGCTTCAAGGGGTGGTCGTGAGGCTGCAGAGCCTGTGACGGGCAGACCTGTGGGTCTGGGTGCCTTCGCAGATCTGAGGGATTGTGGTTAGGTGGCATTCCCAGATCAGTACTGGCAGATGTGGGGCTCACTGCCACCACTGCCCACTTCTGTGCCCACAGCTGAACCAGGACATAGCCTCAGAATCCCTCCCTTTCTTAAAAGCCAAATGTACATGACAAACAACCATATAAAAGCATGTTAAAGTGTACAATTCAGTGGAATTTAGTGTGTTCACCATACTGTGCAACTCTCTAGTTTCTTTTTTTTTTTTGAGTAGGAGTCTCACTCTGTCGCCCACGCTGGTGTGCCGTGGCATGCTCATGGCCATCGCAGCCTCAACCTGCTGGGCTCAGGCAATCTTCCGCCTCAGCCTTCCCAAGTAGCTGGAATTACAGGGGTGCGCTACCATACCTGGCTAATTTTTTGATTTATTGTAGAGACGAGGTCTCACTGAGTTGCCCAGGCAGGTCTTGAACTCCTGGGCTCAGGCATTCCTCTTGCCTCGGCCTCCCAAAGTGCTGGGACTTGAGCCACCGCACCCAGCCAACTCTCTAGTTTCAAAACTTTGCATCACCCCAGAAAAACACCTCATATCCACCCCTCCCACATCTCTGGTAAACCTCTAGTTTACTTTCTGTCTCTATTGCCTATAATAGCACATAAAGAAACCACACGTGACCTGATGTAGCTGGTTTCTCTCCTCGGCTGTTCCTTTCACTTGCTTTCACAGTTCATGCACATTGCAACCTGTATCAAGACTCCATGCCTTTTGCAGCTGGGTAATAAGCCCCTCACACAGACTTACCACAGTTTGTTTCTCCATGCATCTGCTGGTGTACATTTAGGTCAGAATCCTCCGTCACACACAATGTCCTACCCCGGCAGTATCCACACTTTTAATCAGGCCCTTCTTTCAGGAAAGGTTTTTGAGCCAATCCTCTCGTTAAATATAGATTTATTGATGGCTCAGCCTGTAATCCCAGCACTTTGGGAGGCCGAAGCGAGTGGAATGCCTGAACCCGCAAGTTCAAGACTAGCCTGGGGAACCTGGTAAGACCTCGTCTCTACAATAAATAAAAAAGTAGCCGGTCACGATAGCATGCGCCTGTAGTTCCAGCTACTTGAAAGCCTAAGGTGAAAGGATCACTGGAGCCCAGCAGGTTGACCCTAGGGTGGCTGTGAGTGTACCACTGCGCTCCAGCCTGGGCAACAGAGTGAGACTACACCTCAATTTTTTTTTTATTTTATATTTTCATTTATTTTATTTTTTGAGTTGGAGTCTCACTCTGTCGCCCAGACTGGAGTGCAGTGGCCGCTCCCGGCCACCGCAGCCTCGACCTGCTGGGCTCCAGCGATCCTTCCACCTCCGCCTTCCAAGTAGCCAGAATTACAGGCATGCGCTACCATGCCCGACTGATTTTTTGATTTATTGTAGAGATGAGGTCTCGCTGCCCAGGTGAGTCTTGAACCCACGGGCTCAGGCAATCCACTCACCTCAGCCTCCCAAAGGCGCGGGATTACAGGCTGAGCCACCGAGCCCGGTTTACACCTCAATTTTTTAAAAATGCAGTTTTAGTTGTTTTATGTATATTACTACTGCACCAGTATACCTTGGACAGTGTAAAACCCATGTGAAGTACAGGTATCTTAAAAAGATACCATTCATAATACTTCACTGATTTTTCCCACACCCCCCTGGAACCGTCACCCATCTGGGCATCAGCCATGGAAGAAAATGTATCTGGCTCGTATTGAAATTATAGTTTCTTATTATAGAAAAAATGGAAAGTAAAGAGGAGTAGAAAACAGATGACAAAAATCCCCTCCAGCCTCCGCTTCAAGGTCCTCGCAGGCCACACTCAGGGCCCTGCCTCGCAGGAGTGCGTATCTGTGGGATGTGGGCCTCCTCATCCCCTTGTGGTTTCAGGGGAGGTAAGGGGCATAGGAAAAAGCATGAACTTTAGGGTCAGATTCCCCCAGGTCTGTCACTTGCCTGTTGTGTGACTTCAGGCATGTTAACTAATACCTGAGCCTTAACTGCCTCATCTGCAAGATGCTGATGATTCAGACTGTATTCGTAAACTACTGCTGCACAACAAACTGCCCCAACATCTAAGGCTTAATGCAACACACATTTGTTATCTCACTGTTTCTGTGGGTCAAGAATCTACTTAGCTGGGTGCCACTGCCTGAAGATCTCTCACAAGGTTATAATCACAGCATTAGCCGGGGCTGTGGTCTCATCTGAAGGCTCAACTAAAGAATGATCTATTTTTAAGCTCACTTACATGGTGTTGGCAGGATTCAGTTCTTTGTGGGCTGAGGGCTGGAGACGTCCCTCAGTTCCTTGCCATGCAGGTCTCTCCCAAGGAGAGTTCAAAAAATATTACAGCTGGCTTTCATCAGAGCTAGCAGGGAGAGGGACAGGAAAGAACAAGCAAGATGGGAACAGGAGTCTTTTTGTCACCTACTCTCAGAAGTGATATTCCACCCAGGCATGGTAGCTCATGCCTGTACTCTCAATGCTTTGGGAGGCCAAGGCAGGAGGATCACTTGAGGCCAGGAGTTTGAGACCAGCCTGGACAACATAAAACCTATTAGATAGATGGATGGACAGATGGAAGGAAGGAAGGGAAGACCCAGCCAAGCACAGTGGCTCAAGCCTGTAATCCCAGCACTTTGGGAGGCTGAGGCAAGAGGACTGCCTGAGTCCAGGGGTTTAAGACCAGCCTGTACAGCTTGGCGAGACCTTGTCTCAACAATAAATCAAAAAATTAGCCAGGTATGGTTCCAGCTACTTGGAAGGCTGAGGTGGACAGATTGCCTGAGCCCAGCAGGCCGAGTCTGTGGTGGCTGTGAGTGTGCCACTGCATTCCAGCCTGGGCAACAAAGTGAGACTCCAACTCAAAAAAAAAAAGAAGTGAAGACCTATCACTTTTTGCCATATTTTGTGTGTTAGAAGCAAACCACTAAGTCCACCCTTGAGGGGAAACATTGCACAAGACAGGAGGCAGGGCCACTGGGGGCCGTCTCAGCCGGCTGCCTCCCCGACTGAGACACACCCATCACAGAGAGTTGTCAAGGGGCTAAATGAGGTAGCATAGTGACACCCTTGGGGTCATGCCTGATGCCCTGTATTTGGCAGGATTGTGACTGTATTTATTCATTCATCACTCTGTCCACTTGCTGGGCCTGGTTCAGGGACAGAGCCTGAGACCCCAGACCACCCGTGACTCTGCAGAGCACAAGATGGGACTAGGTGCATGTCAGTGTCCAGAGGAGTCAGCCTGAGAGGTAGAGATTTGGCAGGTTCACAGCCCAGGAGGCCCCCTGGCTCCTTGTTCTGGGTGGCTGGTCAAGTCCTAGGGTGTCTTGGTATCAGGGCCCAGGAAGCCCTCTCGGAACCTGGCTTGGACTGGCGGGTGGGGGTCACATCTGTAGTCAGAGGGTCCTCAGTGCCTGTGGCTGAGTGAGGAAAGAGTTGACCCTGACTGTTCTAGGTGACCCAAGCAAGTTGCCTTCCCTCCCTGGACCTCCCCTCTAAAATGCCAGCTTAACAGGAGCTTTGCTTCATGGTTCGCAGAGGGGCAGGCAGCAGGCTGAGGACAAGTTGCTAGCCTCCTCCCCCGCAGGGCTGGTGCTGGGTGGGGGCCTGCCTGTCTAAGGCCCCCTCCCCCGCTCGCAGTTGTTCTCCATCGTGGTGTTCGGCTCCATCGTGAACGAGGGCTACCTCAACAGCGCCTCGGAGGGTGAGGAGTTCTGCATCTACAACCGCAACCCCAACGCCTGCAGCTATGGTGTGACCGTGGGCGTGCTGGCCTTCCTCACCTGCCTGCTCTACCTGGCCCTGGACGTGTACTTCCCACAAATCAGCAGCGTTAAGGACCGCAAGAAGGCTGTCCTGTCCGACATCGGTGTCTCGGGTGAGCCCTGCCCCAGTGGGTACCCCTGCACAAAGGATCTGCAGAGGGCTGTCCCAGCCATGGGAGCTGGCTGCCTCCCTTCTCCCCATTTTCCAGATGAGGAAACTGAGGTACAGGCATGTGCAAGGACAACCTTAGAACCACACGGGAAAGGTGGGACCAGGACAGGGCCTGGGACCCCAGAATAGCCCATGCCTTCCGGGGGTGAGGTGAGCACGTACCAGCCCTGAGGAGTCAGCCCTTGGTTCAGTGGCCACCTCTGTGCCACCTCCCTGGTGCAGCCTCATGAGAACTAAGCAAGGGGTGACCAGACACCCAGGCCACAGCAGGGACTCTGGGAGGCTCAGTCTCCTGCCCTGGGCAGGACCAGGACCCGGAGCTGGGGAACTGACCTGACCTACTGCCCTTTGCCCTTTAGAAACGGCCTTTGGCAGTAGCATCCTAACCTCTGCCCCCTGAGTTCCAGAATCTGATTGGTGGATGCTTTCAGCCAGGGGCCAGAAATACAGGCTTCAGCCTTACTGGCCTGAGGCTTTGGTCTTGAGTCTCTGAGCTCCAGGCCTGGAGCTCTTGAAATGAGCCAGGCTGACTGCAGGCTGGGAGGCCTGGGCCCCTTTAGACTAGAAGCTTCAATGGAGCCTCAGGATCCCCCGCAGCACCTCTGGAAGGTGGGCTGGGCCCCAGACATCCCCCTACCCTGCACGTGCACACCTTGTCCTGAGCCGCTCTGAGCTTCTCTGGGCATACCTAGGCAGCCACAGAGGATCGTGTTGCCCTGAGGCTCCCACTGCTGCCCCCTAGGCTTGGCTGTCAGAGGGCCCCCCACTAAACTTGGAGCTTTGTGAAACTGCAGCACACAAGAAGTCGAGGCCAGACCTGCCTGACTGAGCTGCCACACTTGCCCCAGCCTTGTCCTCCTTGCCCCACCCCATGTCTCTGGAAGCCTGTAGTAGGATGGGGACAGGGGTCTTCCTCCCTGGAGAGCCTCAGGGGTGGAACTTAGGGCTGAGTCAGGATGTGGCTGGAAATGGTTGTTTAGCAGAGGCTGGAGAAACAGGCCTGAGTTGATTGTGTTTTCTCTCTCTCCCTCCTTGCTCCCCTCTCCCTACCCACACTGTCCTCTGTCTTGGTCCTGGCCCTGTCCTGTCTGCTCGCCCTTGGCCTTGCCCTCCCTGGGGCCTCTCTTCTACCCTGGGGTCGGCCTGGCTTCTCTCTTCTCTCCTGCACATTCTCTTGGCTCCCCTCTCCCTCCCCCTACCTCTTTCCCTCTCCCTTTGGGGGTGGGGGAGCATGGGAGACATGCTCTTGAACGTCCCTCTGTTCCTCGGTTTCCCCATTTTCTCCCTACCTGTCCCCCATGCATGACCCTGCCTGTTCTGCCTGGCCTTGGGGATGCCCCAGCCTTCTGGGCCTTCCTCTGGTTCGTGGGCTTCTGCTTCCTGGCCAACCAGTGGCAGGTCTCCAAGCCCAAGGACAACCCGCTGAACGAAGGGACAGACGCAGCCCGGGCCGCCATCGCCTTCTCTTTCTTCTCTATCTTCACTTGGGTGAGTACAGAGACCACCACGTCCACACTCGCTGCGTCTCCTGGCCCGCTCCAGGGCTAGTGGCCTTTGAGTAGCCAGGGAGCGGCTCTGCCTCCTGGAGCCTTTGTGTACCCTGGCTCCCCTGCTCTGCCTGCTTGGCTCTGCAGCACCCACAGCAGTGCTGCCTCCCTGAGCAAGGATGCTAGATGTGCATGGGGCGATGGCAGAGCCTCGCTTTGGTGCAGAGTAACTTTCCCATAGATGCCCCCCAACCACGCCAGATAGCTGGTACTTTTTATCCTCTTTTACAGACAAGAAAGCAGAGGCCTAGAGAGAAAGATGAGGCTTTGAGGCTTTGAGACTGGGAAGGAGCCAGGCCTTGGAGCCAGTAGACCTGGTTTTCATCGGGGCAGTCTCAGTTTTTTCTTTTTTTTTTTTTTTTTGATTTATTGTAGAGATGAGGTCTCGCCAAGTTGCCCAGACGGGTCTCGAACCCACGGGGTCAGGCAATTCACTCATCTCAGCCTCCCAAGGCGCGGGATTACAGGCTGAGCCACCGAGCCCAGCCTTTTTCTTTTTTGAGTGGAGGTTTCATTCTGTTGCCCAGGCTGGAATGCAGTGGCATGATCATGGCCTACTGCAGCCTTTATCTCCAGGGCTTAAGTGATCCTTCCACCTCAGTCTCCTTAGTAGCTTGAACTACAGGTGCACACCACCATGCCTGGCTACATTTTTTTTATTTTTATTTTTGTAGAGAAAAGTTCTCACTATGTTGCCCAGGTTTGTTTTGAACTCCTGAGCTCAAGCAATCCTCCCTCCTCGGCCTTCTAAAGTACTGCGATTACAGGCATGAGCCACTGCACTTGACCCTGCGTCTAATTTTCCTAGCCTTTGTCTTCCCATCTGCAAAATGAGAGGACTGGATTTTGGGGGTTGGGGGAGCACCAAGTCAGATGCTCATGGGCCAGGCAGGGCCTAGGAGTACATGAACAGGCTGGGTGGCACGTGTATGCCCATCCATACCCATCCTAATAAGTCACCCTATGCTTGGCTCTGGTTGCCAAGCAAGAATGAGGACCCAGAGAAGCCAGAAATGTGACTTTTTACCTGAAATATGATTCTTATGTGTGGGTAATTTACTCAAATTTTTAAAAAATATTGTATTGGTGTCCTCAAGACTGGACAGGAAGAACAGTGACCCCAGGGTATCTCAGTCCAGTGAAGGAGCCCTAGGGGTGGGGACCACCCAGCCTAAAGGGAGGAGTTGGGAAGCTGTAAACCCTGAGATGGGGCGGGGTTCACAGACGATTAGTGATTGGACAGCAAATTTCTAGGGGTGGGTCTGAAGTACCTGACTGACAGGTGCCCTTCGGGCCCTCAGAAGCAACCTTCCTACTGACACCTTCCCAGCTTTTCCCCACCAGCCTCACCCCTGCTCTCTCCTGGCAGAGCCTGAGTGCAGCCCTGGCCGTGTGGAGATTCAAGGACCTTACCTTCCAGGAGGAATACAGCACACTGTTTCCTGCCTCGGCACAGCCGTAGGCCTCCTGGCCCTCAAAGATTGCAGGAGCAACCTAGTGCCAGAAATGTCCAGGCTGTCAGGGCATGCAGGGCAGTGGAAGGCCAGCTTGAGGAGCCTGTTCAGATTCACCACTTATTCATTTGTTGCCGCCTTCTGCATGTGTTTATTCATTCAGTAAACATTTATTGAGCAGCTGTTCTGTGCCCAGTGATGAATTAGGTGGGTACCTGACCCCAGGAGCCCGCAGGCTGGGAGGGGAAGACAAACACATCTGATCTGATCTCCTCCAAATGAACCACCATGAGCTTAGGGGGTTGGAGGTGGCTCCACACACAGGCTGCTGGAAGGTGTCCATGGTCCCAGGTGCTGAGCTGTGGCCACGGTGTGACGGCCTGTCCCTCAGCTGTGGTGTGAGGGATGATCTCAGTGTCCCCATGGAGGCTGACTGCCAAGAGGGGCCTGGCCTGGGATGTCAGAGGACTTCTGGTCCAGCTCTGTTCTCATGTGCCATATGACCCTGACACACCCCTGAGCGCCAGCACACATTCCTGGACACATTCCTCTCCGCTGCCACGTAGATGAAACAAAGGCCAGCACAAGGCTTGGCACAGGGATGCTCAATAAATGTAAACTGTGTCTTTTGTTCATTCATTCATTCATTCATTCATTCATTCTCCAGGGAGTCGGGGCACCTCCGTAATCTCTACTTTGGGAGTGATTCTCATGTGGTAGGTGAATCCTTGTTCTTCCCAAGGACTTTGGCCTACGACTCTATACAGGTTCCCTCCTTGGGGCCCTCTGCTGTGTGGGCTGGAACCCACCTATCCCTTCACTCCCTGCAAGAGCTTAGGAGACTCGTGGAACACAAATAATCCCTGAGCAAATGCCTTAGCCTTGCTAAGGGCTGAGTTCACAGAGAGTGAGCTTCCTGGCACAGGAGGCATGCAAGTACAGACTGCTTGCTGCACAGAGGAGGTGCTGTAGAGAGTGTACCTGCTCTGAGACAGTGAGGCCAGGTGGGCTCTGAGCAGAGCTCCCAGCCTCCCCTCTGTAGCCTTGCCCAGTGGGGACCCGAGCCCTCCTTTGCTCCTGTCATGTCGCCCCTTGAACTTGTTGACCAAAGGCAGCCTTGACTCAGTGGAGGCAGAGGGCTGACAGACAATACTAGGTGCCTGGAGCTAGAGGCTTCCCCCTGGAAGGGTCTGTAGCAGTCACCTGCTCCAGCCCTCTCTGCCTGTATGCAGGAAACCAGCCTGGACAGTGGAGCCAGGGAGCCGGGAGAGACCAAACCTACAGACACTGCTCTCAAGGATTCATTCAGACTGGCCTTGTGAGCCCTTAGGGGCTTGCCTTGGGCTCAAGGTGTCCTCAGGGGCTCTTCACTTTTCCTGCTTCTTCAACCTCTAGCATCTGAGTCCCCAGCAGCCAGGACTGCAGCCCAGAGCCATCCCTTATTCCTCAGCCCAACTTCTAGACCTGGTCTGCCTCTCCCACACCCCTGGCACTTTGTCTTAAATAGCCACTTTCCAGAAAAGGCTGTCCCTCAGACCTTTCGTCAGTGAGCAAGTGACTGTCTAGTCACTGGGCTTCTGGAACTTTCTGGAAAACACCAAGCATACATTACTCCCTGCCTCTTCACCTAGGTGGCCTTTGGGTTCCTGGTTGACTTAGTGCTTGGCGGGGGCTGATTGAAAAGAAGAGGCAGCACCCCCATGTCAGGGCTGGATTCTGACACTCTGACATGGGCCCTTCCTTTTCTGGGCTTCAGCCCTTTCAGCCCAAAAATGGGGGTGTGGAGATCATTAGCATTTTTCCATCACAGGCTGATTCCCTAGGCTGGGACTACTTCTGGAGAAGGCTTTCATCATGAAACTCCAAGCTGTTTTTTTAATGGCAAGTTTTATTTACTCCTTGGCTCAGTATGGTAAATGCCATCGCCTTAATAACAATGCAGTTGCTTTTACTGAAAAAAGGATTTTCTGGCCGGGCGCAGTGGCTCATGCCTGTAATCCCAGCACTTTGGGAGACAGAGGTGAGAGGATTGCCTGAGCTCAGGAGTTCAAGATCTGCCTGGGCAACTTGGTGAGACCTCATCTCTTCAATAAATCAAAAAATTAGCAGGGCGTGGTAACACACACCTGTAGTTCCAGCTGCTGAGGCGGAAGGATTGCCTGAGCCCGGCAATTTAAACACAGTCCAAGTCTGCAGGGCTGGCACCGTGGCTCCAGAGGTCTTCAGTGACCGAGGCTGCTTCCATTTCTGCAATTCAACTCATGGTCCTTGTGGTCCATTTTGGCAACTAGAGCTCCAGCCCTTGCATTCACATTCCAGGTGTCAGGTCAGAAGGTGGGACAGAGAACATGAAGGTACCCCATTGACCAAAACTTAGTCACATGGCCATGCCTGTCTACAAGAGAGATAGAAGAGTGGCTTTTAGGAGATGCCAACAGTTCTTTGTCCCACTTGGAAACTTTCTTCCCATTCCACATAACACTCCTGAGAACACAGCATGAGAAAGGCTGTGTTGCTGGGAGCAGTGGCTCACACCTGTAGTCCCAGCACTTGAGGAGGTGAAGGCGAGAGGATTTCCTGAGCCCACGGGTTTGAGACCAGCCTGGGCAACTTGGCGAGACCTCGTCTCTACAATAAACCAACAAATTAGCCAGGTGTGGTGGCACATGCCTGTAGTTCCAGCTACTTGGAAGGCTGAGGCGGAAGAATCGCCTGAGCCCAGCAGGTCAAGGCTGCGGTGACCGTGAGCGTGCCACTGTACTCCAGCGTGAGTGACAGAGTGAGACTCTGACTCAAAAAAGAAAAAAAGAGAAAGGCTGTGGGCCTTTGCTCCATCTTAACACTCCATAGTAGAGATCTAGAATCGTTGGTGGCCCAGAGTGACCTCTGGGACTGGAAGACAGGGACAGTGACTTCTAAGGTTCTTTCTGGCTGCCTGTGTGGGTCTGGGCCTCCCCGGAGGTGGATATGAGGCCAACCTTCCTTCTCCACAGCCAGGTGTGGGTCCATCCTTGGTGCTCTGAGGATCTTTAACCCTCTGTTGCCTGTGTCCTGTGAACTAACCAGCACTAACCCAGTGCTCTCATCTGTCTCTCCCCTAACCACCCCTTCCCACCTGTCCTTGTCCCTGCTGGCCCCGTCCCCAGGCAGGCCAGGCTGTGCTGGCCTTCCAGCGGTACCAGATTGGCGCCGACTCGGCCCTCTTCTCCCAGGACTACATGGACCCCAGCCAGGACTCCAGCATGCCTTATGCGCCCTACGTGGAGCCCAGCACCGGGCCGGACCCCGCCAGCATGGGCGGCACCTACCAGCAGCCGGCCAACGCCTTCGACGCCGAGCCCCAGGGCTACCAGTCGCAGGGCTACTGAGCCACAGTGACCACCTGCCCCCCCCCGCCTGCCCCTGCCCCTTCCACCTCCTGCCCCCTCCACACCCAGCCCCCTGCTCCCTCCCAGGCTGCCCTGCCTGGCACCTCACCAGCCTCTGAGTTGTCCCACTGAGGTCCAGGTAGCTCGGGGTGAGGGTGGAGCAGTCGGATGTTGGGGGCGTGTCTACATGTGTGTGCAAGTGTGTTCCGGGGCATGTGCCAGCAGAGGCCTGAAGGGTGGGGGCCAGGGGTGTTTGCATTCATTCATTGTGTCATCAAGCCTTCATTGAGCACCTACTGTGTGCTGGGCCTCTGCTCAGGCAAAAGAGGCAGAAATAGTCCCTGGAAAGGGGAGAGATGAGATTTGAGGGAGGCCCTGTCGGTGCCAGAGTCAGGAATGGTGGGGAGGACAGACCCAGATGATGTGACTCGGTCGTAGGGCAGATGTGAACACTGCAGTACACTGGGGACTGTCACTACCAGAGCCCTCTTGGCAGTCCTGCTAGGAGTGTCAGGGCTGTGTCCATTTTATGGTTGAGGGACCCGAGGTCTAGAGTGTTCGCAGTCACTCACCCAGGGTCTCTCAGGCAGGCCGAGCCAGGTTGCCTAGCTGCAGTGTGCCTGCTCTTCCCTGGCCTCCCGCCACCCTGTCCCTGAGCTTGGGGCTCCACCGCTCAGTGTTACTGTCATTCTGGGAGGCCATGGGGACCTCAGCCCCAGGAGACACCCTGATTCTGCTGCAAGCCAAGGACCTGTCCTACCGCAGCTGCTCCCCTCCCCCCAGGACAGCCCTGTCTCTGGGTCCCCCTACCCGTGTCCCCACTCACCCCTCCCCTAGGCCTTGACCTTCTGGGAGAAGGTTTGTTTCTGGGTGAAAAGCTCTGTGTTCTAGTGTCCTATGGGGAGCTCCAGCAACCCCCCTTGCGGCCTCCCAAAGGGCTGATCACTGTCTCTCCTCTAGGAGGGTTCCCTGAACTCCCGCCTAGGGTGGGTGGACATCGAGGCCCAGATGAGGGTGTCTGTCCCAAGGTCACAATAAACAAGTGGTAAAGCTGGGCGTGCTGCCCAGAGTTCTTGGCCCCAGCCACGCAGCAGGTGCCTGATTCTCTGCCCTCATGACCTCCCGGGAAACAGAACTGATCTGGGGCACTGTGTCACCTCTCCTCTCTTCTGGCGTCAGCCAGGGGTTCAGGGCTGGAGCAGCCAAGGCCATGGCATGTGCCTCTCCTGGTCTGCCCGAAGGCCCACCATGGAGCCAGCCCCCCATGGGCGGCAGAGGAGAGAGGACAGGGCCTTGGAATCAGCAGGGTTGGCTTGTGAGCTGCAGCTATGGGGGTGAACCGCTCCCAAGGTGATATGAGTGAGAGCCCCTGGTGCATGGTAGACCCAGGGGAGATGATAGGCTGTAGGAGGAGGGTGTCAGGTGACCCCGAAGGCACAAAGAGGGCTGTGGGGCCTGAGTGGGCAGCGATCCTTTCTGGGGTGGGGGCAGGGAGGGATTCTTGCATAAGACTGTCTCTTTACTGAGCCTTAAGCGGCAGGGAGAGAGTTGGGGGCCCATCCTGCTGTGTGCCCAGCGTCCACTGGCTGGGCCCTCAGGGTACAGAGCAGAGGGGTGTTGAGTCAGGCAGTGCTGAGTGTTTCCACCACCACCACCCATCCCCCTCCCAAGAATCCCAAGAGGTTATCACTCTCCAGCATGTTCATTCATCAGACAGTCCTGGGGCACTTGTGCTGGGGATGCAGAGTGGGTGGTCCTGGCCTGGGAGAGCTTGCGGTACATCAGGGAAGGGGAGCCCTAACTAACGGTGCTGGTGCCGAGCGTCTGTCACAGCTGGGAAGCACTCAACAAGTGCGTGGCAGGCCTGAGGCTCCCAGGGATGGACAGGAGCGAAGGGAAGGAGAATGAAGTTCCTAGGCAAAGAAGTAGCATCACCATCCCCATTGGACAGAAGGGACACTGAGGCTCCGCGAGCATAAACAAGTTAGTAGTGAAATACAGATCTGAACTCGGGTCTTTCCAATCCTCCCAGTGGGTAGCAGTGAAGGAACTCCAGATCGCCAAGGGGCAGCTGCTTATTGTTGACTTCATTTTCCACATCTGAGAAGGGGCTGTGTCTGGGCTCAAGTGGAGGCAGCATGGCAGTGGGTTATCTGTGGCCAAAGGCAGGCGTGTAGGTGGGTGCAGGAGTGTTTCTCGCAGAGTGGATTTCTGTGCCCACTACAAGACACTGTGAGACATCTTCGACTACTCCCCACCGAAAATTTCCCCTGCTGATGGGCACTAGGAGACCCTGGGGTGTGGCCCATCTGTTTCTCCCTGGGCACCAACCAGCTGCTGGTGATCCTGGGCCAGAGGGCAGGGTACCAGTTAAGCTTCACCCAATCTTGAGTGTTCATTACAGACCCTCCCTGCCACCCCGAGCTGGGAACATTTGCAAGACTCCCCTCAGAATGGGGGACACTGAGTCACCACACAAAGCGTCCCTCCCTCTTCCCGGGGTGCGGCCAGGCATGATCCCGTCATCAGGCTAGGCTCTGCAGGGACCAACCTGTGATGGAGATGAGAAACAGTATGGGGGATGTCAGAGTGCAGGATTTGGATGAAACCCAGGGCTGCTGCCGCTGCTGCTGGAAGGTTCATAGGGAAGCCTGCTCCTTCTGTTGGCCAAAGACAGCTCCCTGGGGCCCCAACCCCCTTGAGACACTATCTGGCGGCCTCTTTTTCCTCTTTGCTGCCTCTTCTGCTTCTCCCTTGCTCCCAAACCTTTCCTTGGGGCCCCTGCAACCTGACCCTGCAGAGATTGGGTTCCCTTCTCCCCACCAAGCACAAGAGGGCCCAGAAAACTGGGGTTCCACACAAGTTTAGACCTGCAAGAACCCTAGAGATGGTAGAATCCAGGGCAGGGAGACCATGGTTTGTCCAAGGTCAAGCACAAGTGAAGTTTAAGAGCCAGGTCTTCTGCCTTCTGAGTTGACACATCCTGTGCAGTAACAGACTGTCTAGCATGGATGGCTCCTGATCCATCTTGCGGTGTAACCATGGAGGGGCTAATTCCCAGGGGACCAGCATCGGTCACCATCCTTCCATGGTGATTTTTGATCTTCAGAGACTCTTGGGGGTCCCACATTTCCCCATGTAAGCAACAGCCCCCACCTGCTAGCCCAGGGGAGCCCCAAACTTGACCCAAGACCCCTTTGATACTCCAAGGAGCACGAAAGGGGGAACATCCCTCTCGAGAGTTGATAGGAGGATGGACTGGTCCAGCCATCTCCCAACCCTGCCCTTGACCTGACACTCCCCATCCCCTGGTGTCCACAGCCCTTGTCTGGGTGTCCTGGCCCCTCCCGCAGCGTTACTGCCTGTGTATAGTATAAATATATATATTTTCTATATATAAGATGTATAATATAAGGCTCCACAAATATGTGTGTGTGTGTGTGTGTGTGTGTGTGTGTGTGTGTGTGTGTGTGTGGTAAAGGGTGGTACCCACCCTGGGTCCCTGCTCTAGACACCCCCCACCACCTGGTTAAGTTTCAAGAGTGAATCCAGTGGCCCTGTGGCACCCTCCTTTATGACATCTATCCGTCTGTGGTGAACCAAGTGAAGGTGGTGACTTCTGGTGACATAGTAATAAAGTGAAGACTCAGACCCCAGCAGCGGACTGCGAGCGTGTCGCGGTGTTTCTTTGTTCTTTATATGTGGGGTGTGGGATTCCCCATTTCTTCTGTCTCCCCTTGTCATACTTGGCTACTATTGTTTCATTTATTTATTTATTTTGAATCAGGGTCTCACCCTTGCCCAGGCTGGAGTGCAGTGACACAATCATGACCCACCACAGCCTCAACCTCCTGGGCTCAGGCAATCCTTCTACCTCAGCCCCCCGAATAGCTGGGACTACAGGCGTGCACCACCCTGCCCAGCTAATTTTTTTTTATGTTTTGCAGAGACAAGGCCTCGCTATGTTGCCCAGGCTGGTCTTGGACTCCCGGGCTCAAACAGTCCTCCTGTCTTGGCCTCCTAAAGTGCTGAGATTACAGATGTGAGACATGCCGCCCTCTGTTTTATTTTTAATTATATGATGGACCTAAAAATATATTCTACTTTTCTTTTTTTGAGTCGGAGTCTCACTGTCGCCCAGACTGGAGTGCAGTGACCACTCCTGGCCACTGCAGCCTCGACCTGCTGGGCTCCAGGAATCCTTCCGCCTCAGCCTTCCAAGTAACTGGAACTGCAGGCGCGTGCTACCACGTCCGGCCAATTTTTTTGATTTATTGTAGAGATGAGGTCTCACCAAGTTGCCCAGGCGGGTCACGAACCCGAGGGCTCAGGCAATCCACTCACCTCGGCCTCCCAAGGCGCGGGATTACAGGCTGAGCCACCGAGCCCGGCTTATTCTACTTTTCAAAAGTAAAATCATTACTGTTGAAACCAGAGCCCCCCACCTTACATGTACATGTGTACACCCACTCCCCCATCTCTATCCCCTATCCCAGTCTCTTTCCCTACCCCAGAGGTAACCAAGGTCAGGAACTCTCTCATTCTTTCCAGTCCATTTCCATGCTCTTGCATACATGCTTACAGGATGCGGTTTTTACAGATAGTGGCCTCGAGCTGGCATATTTACCCAGAGCCTCTAAAGTGGGAGACACTGCCAACCCTCGAGTTCAACACTGGAGGAGGCAGACAGCCCCTGCCCTCCCAGAGATGATCATCCAAGGAGGGAGACAGAAGTTAAAGAAACATACAAGCAAAGGTGTTAATTGTGCCAGACGCTGGGCAGAATTCAGCCAGAATGTCGGAAGATGCAATTGAGACCACCCCTCTGAGCAAGTGACACCGCGAGCGCTCTTGAACGAGCAGGGTCTGCAGCCAGGGGACAGGCTGATGAGTTCAGAGAGGATGCGGAGGTGCCCGGCTGGGGAAGAGCTTGGGAGTCCGGGTGCGGCGGGCGCACAGAAGGAACAGGAGGATGTAGAGGAACCCGCCAGAGGGTATTCACCGGTCCAACAACGCAAGGCCTGGAGAAAGTGATACGGAAAGCTACGAAGGGTGAGTGTGTACTCTCAAAAGGCTGCTCTGCTGGTCAGATGGCAGTCAAGAGACAGAAAGGTCACCGTGACCGTGGAAGAAGTCACGATGTCATTGAAGAAGGAGCCGACCGGCAAACGATAAACTGAGCAGAGACGCGCGAGATACAAGTGTGAGAATGGCTCCCACCAGAAAAGGCGCGTGAGCTCAGGCCTGGTGGGAGGGGCCGGTGGGAGGGGCCTCGGCGGGCCTGTCCGTCATGGTGCTGGTCACGCCCACACGCCGAGCTGGGAGAGGGCGAGAGCGACGATAAGCCAATCGGGTTGTGATCAGCCGGGAGCGGGCGAAAGCGAGAGGACGGCCCCGGAGCCGCGGGATCCAGAGACAGTGGAGCGCGGGGGGTTGCCAAGCGCACCCGAATCTGCGTTCCGGTCCACCCAGGTTCTAAGTCTTTGCTTTAAGGAGGCGGAGGGCTACAGCTCCCTGCAACCAGAGGAGCCCGAGCAGCCCTGGAAGGCCGGTCTTGAGGCTGCAGCCATCCACCAACCAGGGGGACAGACCCTTGGGGTCTGGTTCCAGGCGGGAGCTGCCACCGGCTAGTAGGCCCCACGCCCTGCGTGACTCCGGGCCTCACATATGACAGCTGCTCACCTGATGACCCCCCACCCAAACCCTTTAACAGGGTTTATTGCCTTCCCTCGAGTAAAGTGAAAGGTCATCCCAATATAACTTCTTAATTTGCAAGGCCTGGCGCCAAATGAAGATGCAGAGTGGCTGGGTGCGTGGCTCACGCCTGTAATCACAGCACTTTGGGAGGCTAAGGAAGGAGGATCACCCTGAGCCCAGGAGGTTCGAGGCTGTGGTGAGCCGGGATGCTGACACTGTACTCTAGCCTTGGCGACAGAGATCCCGACTCAAAAAAAAAGAAAAAAAAAGAAGAAGAAAGTGCAGGCCTTCTTGTTCAAAAAGCAGTAAAAAAAAATTAATGCAGTTAAAGTTTCTAAAATATAAAGCTTTTTACTTTCAAAATATTTTATTACATATAAAACGTAATAGGGGAATGAGTAGTACATGAGTAACACCATAAACTTAAAATAAAAATATATATTTTTTGGTGTCTTCATTTTATATAACACAATAAATAATAATGCCTTATTAATATGATACCTTGATTGAACATATGATTTTTCTGGCTCTTTGTTCTGCAAACCCATTTATTAGATCATTAAAATTTATTCTTGTGACAGATTCGTTTTCCTCTGAAATCTATGTCACTCTTGGCAAATGCAAGATCGCAAGTAACTTTTTATAAGTTTTAATTTTGAGAAGGCTCTTTCTGCCAATGCAATTGTTACTGTAACTGTTACAAATATTTTATAGGCTGTCACATTTCTGATTTATATTTTTAGAAAAGATTTAACTCCATATTAATCAGTCTCATATATGTCTGAATTTAATTTTAAATGCCAAATTATACAATGACATTTTAATGTTTCCTCTGACATCTTTTGTAATTTATGTAGGTCATACAGGAAACTGAAAATTAATTATTTCTATATGCTTTTAATAATCTGTTTATGTATTTGATAGCTATATCTTCTATTACAAGGAAAATTAATTTCAAAATTGCCCTCATCTTTAATAATAAGGCTTCACATGAAAATATAATTATTTTCTGTAGAATGTGATGATCTTTTTTTTTTTTTTTTTTGAGTTGGAGTCTCACTCTGTCACCCAGACTGGAGTGCAGTGGCCGCTCCCGGCTACCACAGCCTCGACCTGCTGGGCTCCGGCGATCCTTCCGCCTCAGCCTTCCAAGTAGCCGGAATCATAGGCATGCGCTACCATGCCGGCTGATTTTTTGATTTATTGTAGAGATGAGGTCTCGCCAAGTTGCCCAGGCGGGTCTTGAACCCGCGGGCTCAAGCAGTCCACTCACTCAGCCTCCCAAAGGCATGGGATTACAGGCTGAGCCATCGAGCCCAGCTGAATGTGATGATCTTTAAATTTAATGTCTGTTTCTAAGCCTGTGGATATTTGCAATATTGCAGTTTTCAAAACCAGAGATTCTAAACTCCGAAGAAGCCTAACAACTCCCTGACATGCTTTATTGCACTTTTTTTTTTTTGAGTTGGAGTCTCACTCTGTCACCCAGACTGGAGTACAGTGGCATGTTCACGGCCACTGCAGCCTCAATCTGCTGGGCTCAGGCAATCCTTCCACCTCAGCCTTCCAAGTAGCTAGAACAACAGGCATGCGCCACCATGCCCAGCTAATTTTTTGATTTATTGTAGAGATTTGGTCTTGCCAAGTTGCCCAGCCTGGTCTTGAGCCCTTGGGCTCAGGCAATCCTCTTGCCTCAGTCTCCCAAAGTGCTGGGATTACAGGCATGAGCCACACCCAGCCCGCAACGTTTATTTTGTAATAATTTACTGACAAGGTTTTCTGCCTGAGTGCTGGCAGGACCTGTGCCAGTCCCTCTCCTGGTGAGCTATATTTGTGCAGATGCTACCAGGATGGGCTATTTCATGTGGGGGTCCCTTCTCTCCCCATGGCTTTGGTGATGGCATAGCACCATGCTGCCGCCACCAGTTTCTTCTGTTGCTGCTTTCAGTCTGGGCACAGATCCTGGCTCCTGCTGTCCTCTCACAGTCCCACAGTGTTCCAGACTGTCCAGCCATGTGGATGCACACAGGGTGGCCAGGCCAATTACTAGGCAACTGTGTTGCCCACTGTCCACTGTCCTTGCTGACCCACTCGTGCATATGCTTCGTTGGCCCACTTGACTACTCTTAACATAAGTTCATAAATAAAAATATTTTTTTAAATGTATTGTAGAGATGAGGTCTAGCCAAGTTGGCCAGACTGTTCTCAAACTCCTGGGCTCAGGCAATTCTCTTGCCTCTGACTCCCAAAGTGCTGGGATTACAGACATGAGCCACTGTGCCCGGTGGCAAAAATACTATTTATTTTTTTAAGAAACAAAGTCTCACTCTGTTGCCCAGGTTGGAGTGCACTGGCATAATCATATCTCGCTGTAGCCTTGAAGTCCTGGACTCAAGCAATCCTTCCACCTCAGCCTCCAGAGTCACTGGGATTACCAGTGTGTATGCCACCATCCCTAGCTAATTGTTAAAAAAAAATTTAGAGAAAGGGGGTCTTCCTATATTGCCTAGGCTAGACTTGAACTCCTGGCCTCCATGCTTAAAGAAATAATAATGGGATGGCCTATCATTGGACTTGAGGGAAGTCATTAAACCCTGAAAGGGTTTCAACTAAGTCAGGACAATGGGAAAATAGGAAAACCCTTTCAAAGAAATACTAGAATTTCAGAATCAAGGCCTTCCAAACCTCGGCCTCCCAAAGTGTTGGGATTATAGGCGTGAGCGTCCATGCTCAGCCAACAATACAATTATTAAGAATTTTAAACCAGGTGTGGTAGCTCATGCCTGTAATCCCAGCACTATGGGAGGCCAAGGCAAGAGGATTACCTGAGTCTAGGGTTTCGAGACCAGCCTGGGCAACTTGGTGAGGCCTTGTCTCTACAATAAATCAAAAAATTACCCAGGTGTGGTGGTGCACTCCTATAGTTCCAGCTACTTGGAAGGCTGAGGTGGAAGAATCACTTGAGTCCAGCAAGTGGAGGCTGCGGTGACCTTGAGCGTGCCCCTGCACTCCAGCCTGGGCGATAGAGGGAGACTCCAACCCAAAAGGAAAAAAATGAAAGAAAAGAGTTTTCCAACAGTGAAGGCAGAGCAGGGGCCTGTGTGACTGCACGGGTCCCACACCCAGAAGTGCAGCTCTGCTGCATTGGAACGCTGATTGCAGGCCCCTTGGCATCTCCCCTTTATTCCATTCTGCATTTTTTTCTCTCCTTTCAGTCTCCTTGTCAATTAGATAGCTACCTTTGCCTGTGGGCCAGAGCTACACAGAGGCTTCTAGAGCATTATCTAGTTCACTTGTTTCAACACCTGTGATGGGGCACCGAGTCCTCTCATTCTACAGATGAGGAGCTGGGCCAGAGAGAAGCAGTGCAGCAGGGGCACATGGGGCAAAGCCTGACCTGAACTGTGGTGTCCAGCTTTAATACCCATGGTCTTAGCCACTTGCTGCCTTTTGTTAAACTATTTTAGTATTTCGGTAACTCGCATATCCTTAAAGCCTTTTTTTATGTGAAAATCCCCCCAGCTGTGCTGTTTTTGGATCAGCAAAGGCTTCAGCTTTGGTGACCCATCTGTTCTCCTCTGTGCTTACCCAGCACTAGGGTCTTCCCAAACCCTGTCCCAGTTATGTGACCTAGAAATGCTATTTCAAAAGTTGGAGCGATCTCGGACAAAGCTAAATATGCTTTTGCTTAAGGCTTTTCAAAAATCACAGCAGGCAGGGCGTGTTGGTTCACAACCATAATCCCAGTACTTTGAGAAACCAAGGCAAGAAGATTGCCTGAGCCCAGGTATTTGAGACCAGCCTGGGCAACTTGGTGAGACCTTGTCTCTACACTAAATCACAAAATTAGCTGAGTGTGGTGGCACACGCCTGTAGTCGCAGCTACCCAGGAGGCTGAGGCAGAAGGATCACCTGAGCCCAGCAGGTTGAGGCTATGGTGAGACGTGAGCATGCCACTGCACTCCAGCCTGGACAACAGAGTGAGACTCCAACTCAGAAAAAAGTTACATCAATTGGAGAGTGGCATAATTTGCTGACAAGGTTTACTGTCTGCATGCTGGCAGTACCTGTGCCAGTCCCTCGCCTGGTGAGCTATATTTGTGCAGATGCTACCGGGACGGACTCTTTCATATGGAGTGCCTTCTTTCACCATAGCCTTGGTGATGGCATGGCACCAGTGTCCATCTGGAGGCTTCCCAGGCCCTTCTTTGGGCAGCCTCCTTCCATATTGCCTTCCTTGGGAGCCTATCTGGTCTCACAGTTTTATTATTATTATTATTATTATTATTATTATCATCATCATCATCATCATCACTATTGAGTTGGGGTCTCACTGTGTTGTCCAGGCTGGAGTGCAGTGGCATGGTCATGACTCACCACAATCTTAACCTCCTGGGCTCTGGTGATTTATCCAACCTCAGCCTCGGTAGTAGCTGGGACTACAGGCGTGTACCACAGCCAGCTAGTTTTTTAAAATTTTTTTTGTAGAGATGAGGTCTTGCTACATTGCCTAGGCTGATCTCAAACTCCTGGGCTCAAGTGATCCTCCCACTTCGGCCTTCCAAAGTTCTGGGATTACAGGCTTGAGCGACCACACCTGGCCACACAGCATTTTTTTTTTTTTTTATGAGTTGGAGTCTCACTTCGTCGCCCAGACTGGAGTGCGGTGGCATGATCATGGCTCACTGCAGCCTTGATCTTCTGAGTTCAGGCAATCCTCCTGGGTAGCTGGGACTACAGGTGCAAGTCACACACCTGGCTAATTAAAAAAAAATTTTTTTTTGTAAAGGTCTTGCTCTGTTGCCTAGGCTGGACTCGGATCCCGAATCTGAAACAATCTTCCCATCCCAGCCTCCAAAAGTACTGGAATTACAGGTGTGAGCCACCACACCCAACCTGAGTTCTTTATACTGCGTGAAAGTGTCAAATGAAGTAATGATTATCACTGAAGTGAACATTTTTATCAATTTAGGGCAGGGAAAGTCTTTGTCAGCAAAACACAGAAGGTAGAGACCATAAAGGAAAATATCAGCCGGGCATAGTGACTCAAGCCTGTATCCCAGCACTTTGGGAGGCCAAGGTGAGAGAACTGCCTGAACCCAGGGGTTCAAGACCAGCCTGGGCAACTTGGTGAGATCTTGTCTCTACAATAAATCAAAAAATTAGCTGGGCATGGTGGCGCGTGCCTGTAGTTCCAACTACATGGAAGGCTGAAGCAGAAGGATTGCCTGAACACAGCAGGTTGAGGCTGCAGTGGCCGTGAGTGTACCACTGTACTCCAGCCTGGGCAACCAACCGAGTGAGACTCCAACTCAAAAAAAAAGGAAAATATCAAGAGATTTGGCTATGTAAAAATGTAAATGTTAAATTAGTCAGCATAGTGGTGTGTGCCTGTAGTTCTTGCTTCTTGGGATGCTGAGGCAGAAGGATTGCCTAAGCCCAGGAGGTTGAGGCTACTGTGAACAGTGATTGTTGTGATCATGCCACTGCACTCCAGCCTAATTGACAGTGTAGCCTCGACTCAAAAAAAAGTAAATGTATAGTATGTAAAAATTAAATAAATAAATAGAAAATAAAAATTAAAAACAGAGAAGAAATATTTCCAATATATTAGCAGACAAGAAATATAGGCTCATCATAGAAACAGACAACTTACATAGGAAGAAATATAAGTGGGTCAATATATGTATCCCAAAAAGTTCAATTTTCCTAGTAATCAGAGAAATGCAAATTAAATCAAATTGAGGAATCATTTTTAATCTACCACATTATAAAACATTTGGGTTTTTTTAAAAAAATTTTTTTAAGAGTAAAGGTCTTATTATGTTGCCAAGGCTGATCTTGAACTCCTGGGCTCAAACAATCCTCCCACCTCAGCCTCCCAAAGTGCTGGGATTACAGGCATGAGCCACCGCACCCAGCCTCAAACATCTGTTTTAATGAAATGATCTGCTGGGAGTGGTAGTTTATGCCTGTAATCCCAGCACTTTGCGAGGTAAAAGCAAGAGGATTGCCTGAGCCCAGGGGTTCAAGACCAACCTGGGCAACTTGGTGAGACCTCGTCTCTACAATAAACCAAAAAATTAGCCAGGTGTGGAGGCACATGACTGTAGTACCAGCTACTTGGAAGGCTGAGACAGAAGGATCGCCTGAGCCCAGCAGGTCAAGGCTGTGGTGACCGTGAGCGTGCCACTGCATGCCAGCCTGGGCGACAAAGTGAGACTCCAACTCAGAAAAAAGAAATAAGGCATTACACAGGGGAACCTATTAAGCAAGGCTGTATCTTTACATGGGATACCTTATGGAAAGTAAGCACTTGATTGTAGAAGAATAATGCAGTAGCCGGGCTCAGCGGCTCAGCCTGTAATCCCGCGCCTTTGGGAGGCGGAGGTGAGTGGATTGCCTGAGACCGCGGGTTTGAGACCCGCCTGGGCAGGCGAGACCTCATCTCTACAATAAATCAAAAAATTAGCCGGGCGTGGTAGCACGTGCCTATAGTTCCAGGTACTTGCAAGGCTGAGGCGGAAGGATCGCCGGAGCCCAGCGGGTCGAGGCTGCGGTGGCCGGTAGCAGCCACTGCACTCCAGTCTGGGCGACAGAGTGAGACTCCAACTCAAAAAAAAAAAAAAAGAAGAATGCAGTAAAAGCATTCACAGTATAGCAGGATGAGGTGGCTCACGCCTATAATCCTAGCACTTTGGGAGGCAGAGGCGAGAGGATTGCCTAAGTCTGAGGGTTCAAGACCAGCCTGGGCAACATGGCAAGACCTTGTCTCTACAATAAATAAAAAAATTAGTGCGGTGTGGTGGCGCAGGCCTGTCGTTCTAGCTACTTAGAAGATTGAGGCAGAAGGATCGCCTGAGCCCAGCAGGTAAAGGGTGCGGTGGCAGTGAGCATGCCACTGCACTCCAGGCTAGGCAACAGAGTGAGACTCTCACTCAAAAAAAAAAAAAAAAGTTCACAATATGATAGTCCATGGACAAAAAACAGGTTATAAAATATGTACAATGATATCTAATTTTTGTAAAAGAACGTATGGATTATAATATATATCACATATATTATATATAAGGATATTTGCTAAATTGTTGACAATAATTACATCTACATGGTGGTGGGTCCATGTAGATGTAATTATCCTTTTTCTCTACTTTTATTTGTCTTTCATTTTCTACATTAAATGTGTATTATTTGTAAGATGTAAAACATCATTAAAAATTATTTTTAAAAATTTTTATTAGCCAGGCTTGGTGACTCAGCCTGTAATCCCACGCCTTTGGGAGGCTGAGGTGAGTGTATTGCCTGAGCCCGCGGGTTCGAGACCCGCCTGGGCAGCGAGACCTCATCTCTACAATAAGTCAAAAAATCAGCCAGGTATGGTAGCGCATGCCTGTAATTCCGGCTACTCGGAAGGCTGAGGCGGAAGGATCGCCAGAGCCTAGCAGGCGAGGCTGCGGTGGCCGGGAGCGGCCACTGCGCTCCAGTCTGGGCGACCGAGTGAAACTCCAACTCAAAAATAAATAAATAAATAAATAAAAATAAAATAAAATTTTTATTTATTTACAATTTTTTTTCAGAGTCAGAGTCTCACTCTGTTGCCCAAAGTGGAGTTCAGTAGCACAATCACGGCTCACTGCAGCCTCAGCCTCCTGGACTTCAGGCGATCCTTCTGCTTCAACCTCCCAAAGTGCTAGGATTACAGGCATGAGTCACAGTGCCTGGCCTTCATTTGTAGTTTTCATCAGTTTTCCTGAGGCAGCACGAGGGACACAGTGTAAAGATGAGTACCCTGGAAACTATCTGCAAGGTGTAATCCAAGAGAAGCAGAAAGCTTCAAGGGTGACGACACCCCAGTCTCTCGCCACCACCCACAGTCCATTCTGCACCCAGAGGTTGGAGCGACTTCCCTCAAATCCAGATCTGATCATGCCCCAGCAGTCTGGGCACTTGGGAGAACAATGTGATTCCCAAAGTGCCACTGGCCCAGCCCCTGCCTCCCACCCCGGCTAGCTGTGGCTCACTCTCTAAGCCTCATCAATACTCACGCCAGCCACACCATCAGTTTTGAGACTTTGCTCTTGCCAATACCTCTAATGTTATTATCATTAATTTTATTCAATAGCATTTAAGCTACTAGACATCAGGAGACGAGTACACATTACTCACAGACTTCAGCTTCTCTTCTGGGGAGGGAATCCATGAGTTTTCCATTTGGGCAGGCCAGTTGCGTGATGTTAAGCAGAATCCAAACCTTGTTATTGACTATAGAGAGAATAAGTATGGTTTAAGGAGATGCTTGTTGGTGCTAAGTTGATGCGAAGTGGATTTGTGATGGTTAATTTTAAGTGTCACTGAGGCTAGGCTGAGAATCCAGAGAGTTGTGAAACATAATTTCTGGTGTGGCCCTGCAAGTGTTTCCCAAAAGTGTGAGCATGTGAATCAGGAAGACCGAGTAGAGATGATCCTCTCTCACCAATATGGACAATTATCATTCATTCAGGGTCCAAATAGAACAAACAGGGAAGTCCCTGCCCTCACATGTCACATGACCACCTCCCCTGCCCTCTTCAGGCTGCAGCTAAGATCTCAACTCCTGTGGGAAGACTTCCTTGACTTCCTAAGGCAGAGGCAGTGGCCCCTCAGGGCACCCTAGTCCCATCCTGGCACTCACTACACTGCTCTGACAGGGCCTGTTCCTTGTCTGTTTCCCTGCTGGACAGGGAGTTCCCTGAGGGCAGGGACTACGCTTACATTTCTATTTTGAATTTTTTACAATGAAAAAATTCAAATATACACAAAAAAGAGACAGAATGGTCCCATGAAGCCCCACCCATTCCCTCATCCCAGATTCCATAGTGATCAAGATTTTTATCCCACTGGTTATACCTCTCCCTTTTTTTCCCTTTGCTAAAGTTTTATTAAATGAATAGTCTCCTACTTGTGTTGGTCTATTTTTTGTTGCTCTAAAGGAGTACCTGAGGCTGGGCGCTCTATAAAGAAAGGAGGTTTCTTTGGCTCACAGTTATGCAGACTGTATGGCCAGCATCTGCTTCTCGTGAGGCCTCAGCAAACTTATAGTCAGGGCAGAAGGCAAAGGGTAGCAGGCGTGCCACATGACGAGAGTGGAAACAAAAGAATGGCAGTACCAGGCTCTTTTAAACAACCAGCTTTCACGTGAATAGAGAACTCACTTGTTATCGTGAGAATGGCACCAAGTCACTTGTAAGAGGTCTGTCTTCTGTGACCCAAACACCTCTCACTAGGCCCCACCTCCAACAATGGGGATCACATTTCAACACGAGATTTGGAGGGGACAGACATCCAAACTGTAGCACCTCCTAAATGTAGCACCATCATGCTTCTCTAAGAAACCAGCAAATCGTTTTCAAATGCATGAGCAACTGTTCATTGCAGACTGTTTACAGTGGCCCTCAACTGGAAACAAGTTTTCTAACTAATGATCTGAAAATGATGGTGTTTCCAGTCAAAGGAATATGATGCATCCATTAAAACCATCAACACACTCAGCCTGTAATCCCAGCATTTTGGGAGGCCGAGGTGAGTGGATTGCCTGAGCCTGTGGGTTCAAGACCCAGCCAGGCAACTTGGCGAGACCTCATCTCTCCATTAAATCAAAAATTAGCCAGGTGTGGTAGCATGCGCCTGTAGTTCCGGCTACTTGGAAGGCTGAGGCGTAAGGATTGCCGGAGCCCAGCAGGTTGAGGCTGCGGTGGCCAGGAGTGTGCCACTGCATTCCAGCCTGCGTGATGGAGTGAGACTCCAACTCACAAAAAAACAAAAATCCCATCAACACGAAGACCACTCAGTCACATGGCAAAATGCTTGCGATCAAGAAAAAAATAGGTTGCATGTGGTAGTTCATGCTTGTAATCCCAGCACTTTGGATTGCCTGGGCCTAGGAGCCATGATTTTGGTGAGCCATGATCATGTCACCATACTCCAGCCTGGGCAACACAGTGAAACTACAACTCAGAAAAAAAAAAAAAGGAAAGAGGCTGCGTACGGTGGTTCATACCTATAATCCTAGCACTTTGGAAGGCTGAGGTGAGAGGATTTCCTGAGCCCACAGGTTTGAGACCAGCCAGGGCAACTTGGCAATACCTCATCTCTACAATAAATTTTTTAAAAATTAGCCAGGCATGGTGGCGCATGCCTGTAGTTCCAGCTACTTGGAAGGCTGAGGTGGAAGGATCGCCTGAGCCCAGCCGGTCAAGGCTGCAGTGGCTGTGAGTGTGCCACTGCCACTCCACGCCAGCCTGGGTGACAGAGTGAGACTCCAACTCAAAAAAAAAAAAAAAGGAAAGAAAGAAAGAAACAGGAAGGCAAACAGTCCAGTCCAGGGCAGTCTCTGTACTCTCATTTGGCAGTCAGGCCAAAACTTCCGCTCCTGCTCCCCATCAAAACGGAGTGGGCAGAAAGGGAGGTGGCAATGAGGATGAGGATGGTGGGCAAATGTTTTTCTCCCTTCACAAGAGACTTCAGTGTCTTTACTTTAAGCTGCTATCTGCAAACCAGAGCTGATGCAGTGAAGTCAAAGGACTGATCGGAATCTTCTGGGGAGAATCCTTAGGAAGCTGCACAGAAAACCTCACCCCAGATCTCATGACAAGGGCAGGTTCCAACTTTCCTTGCAAAGCTCTTCTTGGTTTTCAGGAGGTGGCCCAACGTGCCACATGGCTGTTTATTCTGTCTGGCATGGGTCATGGTGTAGTTATCTGATGTGCACTTCACAGTGCATCGGGAACTCATGTCCACGCCAGGCAGCCCGCCCACCTGGGCACCCATGATAGGGCCTGGATCTCACTCAGGTTGTTAATCAGTTAGCAAGGCCCGTGGTTGTGTTATCTTTGTTTCTCCGGCAGAAGCTTGTCTTGAATCGATTGCCAACCCCCGTGTGACATATACAGTTATCCTGAAGAAACCAGGATCCATCTTACAACTGGGTTTCCAGGCACACAGCAGACTTCCTGGTTATTCATTCCCCCCACCTCTTGGGAGCTGAGTGCCCTGCAAATAGGAAGTGCTGACAATGTTTGTTCTCCAAATTGCAGTGCTGAGCCTAGTGTTCTCTTCTTGGAAAACCAGACCCCAGAAATTTTGGAGGGATTACCTGCCACAGTGTGTTGTTTAGGGAGTCACGTGTGGAAAGAGGAGTGAGTAGAGTGCAGAACCCCCAAACTATGGCCCTTTAAATAGCCTGAAGACCTTGGAATGGCCTGTGCCTTGGTTTCCTCATTTACCAATGTGCCCATTAATCACTAACTCTTTAAGCAGTTTGATGTTGCAAACATTTGCTGACCAGCTCCTCTAGAGCTTGTGAGGAAATCCAGAGTGAAATGCCACAGTTCCTGCCCTCAGAAACTTCACTGCAAATAATACCTGTAATTTTAATTTTTAAATTTTTCTTTCCTTTTTTTAGTCACGTTCTCACTCTGTCCCCATGCTGGAGTGCAGCGGCACAATCACAGCTTGCCACGGCCTGGACCTCTGGCGCTCAGGTGATCCTACTGCCTCAGCCTCCTAAGTAGCTTGGGACTACAGGCGTGCCCCACCACATCTGGCTAATTTTTTGGTTTTTTGTCAAGATGAGGTCTTGCTATGCAGCCTAGACTGATCTCGAACTCCCGGACTCAAGCAATCCTCCCACAGTGCTGGGATTACAGATATAAACCACTGTGCCCGGCCAGACAGTCAAGCTGTAATCCCTGCACTGCACGTCCATTTTAGAGGAGAACACTGAGGCTCAGGGAAGGGAAGTGGCTTGTCCAAAGTCACATAGATGACAGGACAGGGAGCTGGGATTAGAATAGAGGTGGGTTGGGCTCCCAGACTCTCCCACACCTGGGCCCTTCCAGTCCCTGGCAGAGACTACTCACAGCCTTTTGGTATCCATTTTCCAATCCTTCTTTAGCATCAAAACCCATATATAGCTGGCACACCGTAGCTCACCCTAAAGCCTACATTTCCAGACCTCCCTTCCAGCTGGATGTGGCCAGGGGGCTAGATTATAGCCAATGAGATGTAAATAGGAGTGTCACGCGGAACCTCTGGAGGTCTCCTTAAAGGGAAAGGAGGGCCAGGCTCGGTGGCTCAGCCTGTAATCCCAGCACTTTGGGAGCCCGCGGGTTCGAGACCCGCCTGGGCAACTTGGCGAGACCTCATCTCTACAATAAATCAAAAATCAGCCGGGCGTGGTAGGGCGCACCTGTAGTTCCAGCCAGTTGGAAGGCTGAGGCGGAAGGATCGCCGGAGCCCAGCAGGTCGAGGCTGTGGTGGCCGGGAGCGGCCATTGCACTCCAGTCTGGGTGACAGAGTGAGACTCCAACTCAAAAAAAAAAAAAAAAAAAGGGAAAGGCGATGGCTTGCAAATAACACTTGTTTAATTATTTTAAAGGGAGTGGGGAGGGGGAGGTGCCACCCTCCTACCTTCCTCTTTCTGGCTGGCTGAACCTGGACAGAATGGCTGGAGTCCACATAGCCATCATGGGCCACAAGCTACACTGGTAGGGCAGCAAAATGGTGAGTCATAGACTGCTCCCTCTTTTAATCATCAGCACTTCTTTATTAAGCCTTCCCTTCAGCGTTTACACAGGCTTAAGTTCCTCCCAACCTAAAAAACAAACAAAAACCCTTCCTCAACCCCACGTGCCCCTCTCTGTCTGCTCCTCTTCACAACCCATCAGCTGGGAAGGACCGCCTTTTCTCAAGGTCTCTGTGTCTCCATTTCCCAGCCATCCTCAACTCACTGCATTTGACTTCTGTCCTGCCATTCCATCTGAACCGCCCAGGACACAGGCCACCGGACCTCTAAGTCTAATGGATTTCCTTCAGTTATCTTCTCCTGAGATCTCTCAAAAGCATCTCACACTTGCCCACGCCCACCTTAGACACTCCTCACCTTGGGATCCGTCCTGCTTTGTGCTCCCCCTGACTCCCAGCTGCTCATTTTCTGATGCCTTTGCAGGCTTCACCTCTGCTCTCAGCTCTAGTACCTTCTATCTAATGACCAACCTGACTTCTAGCATGTCTCAAAAACACTTCAAACCCAACATGTCCAAACTGATCTCATGGTTGTTCTCTTCTCCCTCCCCCCAAACCTAGTTTTTTGTGTGTGTGCCAGAAATCTAGGAGAATCTGACACAGCTCTTCCCACCACCATCCACAACTGAGTCATGATCAAGCCCTGACAATTTCATCTTCTAAATAAAATCTACACACTGCCATCAATCACCTCTTGCCTAAAATTATTACAACAATTCCTTCACTGGTTTTCCTGTCTCCACTCCAATCCCCCAAAAGTCTATTTTGTTCACAGTAGTCAAAGGGATCTTTCTACCAATGGGACTCTGTCTCAATGGCTTGCTTAGAAGTAAAAAACTTCCTTCTGTCCTCCAGATGAATAGCCAAACTCTTGCCTGGGGCAAACTTAGTCAGAGTTGGCTCCTACACCCTGTTCATTTCCCTGCTTCTCCATTTGTGTTCCATGCTTCTTGAACCTACAGACTCCCTTCCCCAGGGCCTTTGCACTAGCCCCACCTGGCCAGCTTTTTGATGTTGCCAGTTAACGCCACTCCCAGGCCACCACCCATAAACTTCTCTTCCTAGCGTTTAGAACCATTTGGACTGTCTTATGTATGTGAACGCTGCCCTCCCTAATTAAAATGTAAGCTTTCTGAAGGCCTGTCTTGATCGCTGCAGCACCCACTGGAGGGCCTGGCACGGTCACCCAAGGAGCGTTTGTTGAGTGAGTAATTCACCCAACAAATGTCCCTACCGTGTTCATAAAGAACCTTAATCTGGAGCCTTAGGCGCCCATCTGAAAGGCAGCCTGGAGAAAGTGCGCAGATAAAAACAGGCGAGGGGCAGTCTGGTAATGCCCATGAAAGCGCTTTGCATCTTCCCTTTCAGTTCCACAAGAGAAAAGGTGGAGGGGCGCGCCTGCGCAATCGCTCCGCCACGGCGCCACGGCCCCACGCCCATTCGGCCGTGGGGTGGCGCTGGGCGCATGCTCCCTGGCAGCGCGGTCCTCCGCGCCTCCATCAGGCCGCTCTAGCCGTCCTTCTCGCTGCTCTGCCTGGAGGCGGGCCCGCCCGCAGGGTCCTACCAAGATGGCGACGCAGAGGAGGAGCCTGCTGCAGAGTGTGAGGAAGCGGCCCGCTCTCTGGGCTGGGGGTTGGAAGCCTTGGGGGGGCGGGGGGCTGTCGGGTGCAGGAACGGCTCCCTCTCCGCTTTCGGACCGCCTCTCTCTCTGCGGCGGGGAGTGACCGCCCTCCTCCCCGCTTCTTGGGCTGGCCCCTCATTCCCGAGACCTGGGCGCGTGCGTGCTGCCAGCCCGGGCCCCGGGGTCAAGGGTGCCGGGGCTGCGGGCTGCGGGTCGCCGACGTCCAGCATGGGATGTTCTGGAGCCGGAAGGGAATGGGGCGCGCGGCAGCTGAGCTAGCCCGGGTCGCGAGCCCACCAGTGACCGACCGGTCGTGCAACGATGATGATATTAATAATAATAATAATAGTATCCACTTGTGTGCCGCTTGCTGAATCCTAGGCATTGTGCTGTTTGCTTTACATTTGTAAATGTAATTTTCCTAACACCCTTTGAGATACACACTGTCGTTATTCCTATTTTACAAACTGAGGCACAGAGGTGATCATGTGCCCAAGGCCACACCGTTGGTAAGTTGCAGAAGCAGGATTAAAATCAGGCAGTCTGATTCTAGAAACCTCCTTAATATCGGTGCTACATGAAAGAAATGACAAGTAGTGGCCACTGGGTTGGGGTCATGACTCTCTAACTGAGGTGAGAACAAGGAATAGGGATATTGTCTTGAGACTCACCCCTAACCCTAATCTGAACCCTCATGGATTTGGCACTGTCTTCCAGCCCCTGCATCTTCCTAATATGAATGTACATAGATGCACACACATGTTTACACCTTGGCCTGCTCTGACCTGCCAGTGTAGGCCAGTCTCCTGGGTCTAGTCCAATGGCACTATTGCTATTACCTGTGAATCTTTCTGTCTGCTATGCTAGAAAGTAAACTAGCAGACAGGGACTTGTGATTTCTTGCTTACCATTGTGTCTTCAGCACCTACCATCACTATGTGCTGGGCACTCCATAAATATTTGTGAAATGATGAGTGAAGCATGTGCAGCCAGGTCTAGTGCTAGCTAGCGGTTGGCCTTATAGAGGTGAGGAGACTTTGGCCCTGGGATAACCTGGAAGCAGAGTTTTGAAGTTGCTGTACCAGGAGAGCATTTCCTAAGTCTCCCCAGTGAAGGTCATATTCTTCCCCTCCACACCTTTGATTTTCACTTTATTTGATTACTGCCGGGCAGGTTTGCCTTGTCATTGAGTTGGCTTTGACTTGATTAGACAGGCCTGGTCCTCTGCTTTGTAAACTCCCAGAGGGCAGGGCCCTGGTGTAAATGTCCCCATTGTAGCAAGCATTTGGGAGACATTGGCTGAATTGTGGCATTGGGAGAGAGAGTAGCAGAAAAGTGGTAAATGATGCCCCAGGCTTAGTTAGCTTGCTGAGAAGGGAGTGGCCACTGGGGTCATGCAGGGCAGGTGGCTGCCAGCTTCCCTCCTTCCTAGGTGTGATGGAACCAAAGGGACTCGGGTTAGCCAGAAGGCCACTTCACTAGCCCCAGGAAGTATTTCTCTAGGTGGTGGTGGCAGCCTCTTTTTTTTTTTGAGTTGAAATCTCACTCTGTCGCCCAGGCTGGAGTGAGTGGCATGCTCACAGCCACCTCAGCCTTGACCTGCTGGACTCAGGCAATCCTTCTGTCTCAACCTTCCAAGTAGCTGGAAGTACAGGTACGTGTTACCACGCCCGGCTAATTTTTTTTTTTTTTTTTGAGTTGGAGTCTCACTCTGTTGCCCAGACTGAAGTGCAGTGGCACGCTCCTGGCCACTGCAGCCTTGACCTGCTGGGCTCTGATGATCCTTCTGCCTCAGCCTTCCAAGTAGCTGGAACTACAGGCGTGCACTATCACGCCTGGCTAATTTTTTTTGATTTATTGTAGTGATGAGGGCTTGCCAAGTTGCCCAGGCGAGTCTCGAACCCATGGGCTCAGGCAGTTCACTTTGGGCTTCCCAAAGTGCAGGATTACAGGCTGTGCCACCGAGCCCGGCCTAATTTTTTTTTTTTTTATTGTAGAGACGAGGTCTCTCCAAGTTGCCCAGTCTGGTCTCGAACCCCAGGGTTTAGGCAATCCTGTTGCCTCTGCCTCGCAAGGTGCTGGGATTACAGGCTTGAGCCACTGCATCTGGCTAATGTGGGGGCCTCTTTTTTTTTGAGTTGGAGTCTCACTCTGTCGCTCAGACTGGAGTACAGTGGCCGCTCCCGGCCACCGCAGCCTCGACCTGCTAGGCTCCGGCTATCCTTCCGCCTCAGCCTTCCAAGTAGCCGGAATTACAGGCATGCACTACCACGCCCGGCTGATTTTTTGATTTATTGTAGAGATGAGGTCTCACTGCCCAGGCGGGTCTCGAACCCGCGGGCTCAGGCAGTCCACTCACCTCAGCCTCCCAAAGGCGCAGGATTACAGGCTGAGCCACGGAGCCCAGCTGGGGGCCCCTTTTAAAGAAAGAATAGTCAGCTTTTTTTTTTTTTGAGTTGGAGTCTCTCTCTGTCACCCAGACTGGAGTACAGTGGCTGCTCCCAGCCACCGCCGCCTCGACCTGCTGGGCTCTGGTGATCCTTCCCCCTCAGCCTTCCGAGTAGCCAGAATTACAGGTGCGCGCTACCACGCCCGACTGATTTTTTGATTTATTGTAGAGATGAGGTCTCGCCTGCCCAGGCGGGTCTCGAACCCGTGGGCTCAGGCAGTCCACTCACCTCAGCCTCCCAAAGGCGCAGAATTACAGGCTGAGCCACCGAGCCCCACTGAATAGTCAGCTTTAAACACATTGCATCTTGATGCAAGCCAAGGGGATAGCAAGGGTGTCCACACAAGGCCCCTCCCACTATCATAATGATCAAAACATCCCTCTTCACAGCGTCTCTCAATGTCTAGGCTGTGTACAGGGCTTACTGACCTGGCCTACACTGTCTCAAGTCTGGTGAGAGCAGCTCAAATACCTGCATTCAGCAGATGGCTGTGAGGGCTGTCAGCCAGGGGCCAGTGAGCCTGAGGGTGGGAAGATGAATGAGGCATGGTGCCCACCCTCACTGCGTTTGCAGTCCAGCTTGGGAGGAGGCGCATATACCACCAGCACAATGTGGAAAGCACTCTTGTGTCAGCGTGGACTTGTGTCAGGAGCTTTGGGCAGGCAACAGAGAACTTTAGAGGCTTTCAAGGGCAATAGTAGTTTACCAGGCATAGGAGTGGAGGGACATTCCAGGGGGACATGCGTTTATTTTTATTTTTTTTATTTTTTGAGTTGGAGTCTCACTCTGTCGCCCAGACTGGAGTGCAGTGGCCGCTCCCGGCCACCGCAGCCTCGACCTGCTGGGCTCCGGCGATCCTTCCGCCTCAGCCTTCCAAATAGCCGGAATTACAGACATGCGCTGCCACGCCCGGCTGATTTTTTGATTTATTGTAGAGATGAGGTCTCGCCAAGTTGCCCAGGCAGGTCTCGAACCCACGGGCTCAGTCAATCCACTCACCTCAGCCTCCCAAAGGCACGGGATTATAGGCTGAGCCACCAAGCCTGGCTGAACATGTGTTTAAATATGTGTGTGTAAGGTGTTCGTGGGGCCCTTCACGAGTTAACAATTGGCACTACAGATCTGTGTTGAAGGGCAGCAGAGTGGCCCAATTTGTCAGGATCAGCCGGGGCTTGCAGGAAAGGCTGGAGATTTGCTGATAGAGTGCTGGGGCCCACTGGTGGAGTGCTTGGTGTACTCTCATGCCCAGGCAATGTGGTACCTTTAAAGTTCTTTTCTTTCCTTTTTTTTTTTTTTTGAGTTGAAGTCTCACTCAGTCGCCCAGACTGGAGTACAGTGGCTGCTCCTGGCCACTGCAGCCTTGACCTGCTGGGCTCCGGCGATCCTTCCGACTCAGCCTTCCAAGTAGCCGGAATTACAGGCATGCGCTACCATGCCCGACTGATTTTTTGATTTATTGTAGGGATGAAGTCTCGCTGCTCAGGCGGGTCTCGAACCCGCGGGCTCAGGCAATCCACTCACCTCAGCCTCCCTTTTCTTTTTTTTCTTTTTTTTTTTTTTTTAGCAGGAGTCTCACTCTGTCATCCAGGCTGGAGAGCAGTGGCACGCTCCTGGCCATCGCAACCTCAACCTGCTGGGCTCAGGCGATCCTTCTGCCTCAGCTTTCCAAGTAGCTGGAACTACAGGCATGCACCACCATGCCTAGCTAGTTTTTTGATCTGTTGTAGAGATGAGGTCTCGCCAAGTTTGCCCAGGTTGGTCTCAAACCCACGTGCTCAGGCAGTCCTCTCACCTCAGCCTCCCAAAGTGCTGGGATTACAGGTGCGAGCCACGGTGCCCGGCTTAAAGGTCTGTCAAAGAAAAGAGCTTGTGAAGAAAGCTTGATATGTTCAAAAGAACCCAGACCTTTCAGCCTGATAAAACAGGATGAGTCCATATGGCTTTAGGCAAGTCACAACATCCCTAAGCCTTGGTTTCCTCAAACCGAGAGGAATCCTGGGAATATTGGTAGTATTAAACAAGCTCACATATTCCACTTCTAGCCTGGTGTGGTTACACTCTAGCCATGAACATCTGCCTTCGTTTCTGCCATTACTTCTACTGTTCACTCCTCAAATATCTCTGAATACTCATTCTGTGGCAGGAACTGTGCAGGTGGCATTGCCTTTGTGAGGCTTATGGTCTAGTAAGGGAGACCGTAAGCAATGAACAAATACAGATGATGTGATTTAATCGTACCTAAACTGCAACATCAGATGGTGCTGTGAGGCATAGTCTGGACTCACACACAGAATGTGGAGGGGCCGTTTTATTTTATTTTTTGAGTTGGAGTCTCACTCTGTCGCCCAGACTGGAGTGCAATGGCCGCTCCCGGCCACCGCAGCCTCGACCTGCTGGGCTCCGGCGATCCTTCTGCCTCAGCCTTCCAAGTAGCTGGAACTACAGGCGCGCACTACCACGCCTGGCTGATTTTTTGATTTATTGTAGAGATGAGGTCTCGCCAAGTTGACCAGGCGGGTCTTGAACCCGCGGGCTCAGGCAGTCCACTCACCTCAGCCTCCCAAGGCACGGGATTACAGGCTGAGCCACCAAGCCTGGCTGAGGGACCGTTTTAGATGGGGTGGTAGGGGAACACTGCTCTACATTTTGATGAGATGAAGTAGGAGATATGGCGGGGGAGCATCCTTGCCCAAGAGAGCAGGAGATAAAAGTCCTGACTGTTTCAGGAGCCTCAAGGAGGCTGGTGTAGCTGGCGTGGAGTGTCTTGGAGATTGGTAGTAGCCATGGTGGGAGAGGACTGGGGGCCATGTCAGGCTTTTGGTCTCTATTTTTTTTCTTTTTTGAGTTGGAGTCTCACCCTGTCGCCCAGACTGGAGTGCAGTGGCCGCTCCCGGCCACCGCAGCCTCAACCTGCTGGGCTCCGGCGATCCTTCCGACTCAGCCTTCCAAGTAACCGGAATTACAGGCATGCGCTGCCATGCCCGGCTAATTTGTTGATTTATTGTAGAGATGAGGTCTTGCTGCCTAGGAGGGTCTCGAACCCGCGGGCTCAGGCAATCCACTCACCTCAGCCTCCCAAAGGCATGGGATTACAGGCTGAGCCACCGAGCCCGGCTTTTTTGGTCTCTTAAGTGTGCTGTGAAGCTTCCAGGTGGTTCTGAATAGGGACCTAATATGATCTGATTTATGATCGGAGACAGATCCCTCTGTTAAATTTGGCAGGAGTAGAAGTCTGGGGCCTGCTAAGCAGCTTCCAGAGTCTTCAGGTGTGGGACAGTGGTTTGACCAGGATGATGACAGAGGAATGCTGAGAAATATCAGATCCTGGCTGTGCTTTGGAGGAAGAGCTCATATGATTTGCTGATGGATTGGATGTAGGCTGTGTGACAGAGGAAGAAGAGTCAAGGAATACTCCAAGGTCTTGGTTTGAACAACAGTGTTCCTATATACTGAGTTGGGGAACCTGGGAGAGGAGCACCTTGGGGACAGGGAGAATCAAGAGTTTGATTTTGCCTGTGCTATTAAAACAGAAAATCAGACCCGGTGCAGTGGCTCACACCTGTAATCCCAGCACTTTGCAAGACCAAGGCTGGAGGATTGCTTGAGTCCAGGAGTTGGAGACCAGCCTGGGCAACATAGCAAGACGCTGTCTCTACAAAAAAATTTATAAGTAGCCAGATATGGTGGCACACTCCTGTAGTCCCAGCTACTCAGGAGACTGAGGCAGGGGGATCACTGAACCGAGAAGTTGGAGGTTACAGTAGGCTGTGATCATGCCACTGTACTCCAGACTGGACAACAGAGTGAGACCCCATCTCAAAAAACAAGAATCAACTAAAATCAATTTTTTAAACCTCGACATGCCCTGAGCAATTATATCTGTGAAATCACAGGTGCTAGCTATGTATTTTTTTGGAAATACATTAAAATAAATAGCCACTAAAATAAAACCGTCCATTAGGCCATCACCTTTATCCATTCTGTGTGCCCAGCTGCTGCTCTGGCCCGCAGGAAGTATCTCAATTCTTAGCAGCCCCTTTAAGACTGAACTAGGAACTCTCTTTAGGATGATGATATGGAGAAGCTTTGGTGAAAACCCTAGTGGTAGTGGCCGCCAGGAGTGAGTTGGTCTTGGAGCATGGGTCATCAGGCACAGAAGTGGTCATTTGCCCAGGGCCAGGGATAGCAGGGGTTTGTAAGCCTTTTGGAGAGAAAGGACTGCTGTCCCCCACCCTGAGGCATTATTCTCTCTTTCTGAGCTTCCTTTTTGCCTCTAAAGAATTTGAATGCTTTCACTACAAAAACACTCGGCCTTTTCATACCATAATTTGATATTCAAGTTGTGGCCTGGACTTGGAACCATGCTTTGTCCACTCCTGCTCCCAAGAGTTTGAGATGAGTCTGTGTGGGGACTTTGATGAGCTATTTTCTTTTTTTTTTTTTTTGAGTTGGAGTCTCACTCTGTCGCCCAGACTGGAGTGCAGTGGCCGCTCCTGGCCACCGCAGCCTCGACCTGCTGGACTCCGGCAATCCTTCTGCCTCAGCCTTCCAAGTAGCCAGAATTATAGGCATGCGCTACCACGCCTGGCTGATTTTTTGATTTATTGTAGAGATGAGGTCTCGCCAAGTTGCCCAGGCCGGTCTCGAACCCGCGGGCTTGGGCAATCCACTCACCTCAGCCTCCCAAAGGCACGGGATTACAGGCTGAGCCACCGAGCCCAGCTTGATGAGCTATTTTCATGTGACATGGATGCGTGTGTTCACAAGGAGCTGATGCTTAAACACATGTGCACGGGGCATTTGTAAAGCCCTCGATGGGTCAGACACAGTTGGTTCACTACAGAAGCTTTCGTGAGTTCTGGACACTCACTCACAAAATCAAGTAGGACTTAGGCCTTTTAAAGAGCCTTCTTTCTTAGCATATTTTGTTGTTTCTTGTGAGCAATTGCTTTTAAGACATGGACGAGCTGCAGTGCTCTGCATTCACTGTTGTGTGTATTTCAGCGGCTCTGTGGTGGGGCTGTGCTGTGTGAGACGCCCCCTTCTCAGCTTTTCGCAGACTCCCAGCTCAAGCCCGCTGCTGCTGGTGCCGGCGGGCTTGGCATTTGGGGGCGTGGGAGAAGTATGCATCCGTGTGTGCAGGGATGGAGGGGTGGGTGGTTTGTGTGAATAGAAAATACGTGACCTTTCCAAAAATTGTTCGGAAACGTGGGGGAAGGAAGCGAGAGACTTGGCAGTCTGGTTGGTTTTAATAGAATCACAGTGGCCGCTTGGTATGGATAATCCCTGCGGAGATGGAAAGAGGCGGGAGAATCCGATCGAAGCTTGCCCAGTCACAGCAGTGAGAGCCAAATGTGCTCTCACTCCCACACGGGTAGAACCTCCTGGAATTCTCCGTCCACTTGTTACTTAGTCAATGTGTGATTCCAGGCAGGGCCTTCCACTGAAGGAGCATCCAGAATATGAGAAACTGTCCATATGTCATTGGACTAAGACATCATTATTTTAAGGTCACATCAGTATTTTGTATACTGCTCAGAAAGAAAACACACTGCTAATTAACTTGTGCCAACTCCAGAGATGTTAAAATGAGGAAAATATAGGTCTTCAAGTCAGTGAAATAAGGTAACTAATTATCAATACCAGGCCATAGTATGATGCCACAGGCCACATGGCTAATGACCAGTTAGTGGGGTGTCACTGGGATAGGTTTCTCAGGGAAGGGCCCTATGGCCTTGGGCAGTATTTTCCCAGCATCTGGGACATAAGTGAGGTAGCTTGGGATGTGCCCCAGGGGAAAAGAGTGTTCTGTGCTTTATAGTACTGGGTCAAACTTCCAATGGTATCAAGAGAAGGACTTGATTTGGTTCTAATATGTCTGTAACACCTTTTTGATACTCACTAATCTCCCCCGTTTTTTCAACATAGAACAGGGCTGCAACTCATAGTCTCTAGTTCACAAATGGACTCAGCTAGAATTGAATAGCCTGTTTTGCTTTTATCTTTTAGATATGGCACATAATACTGTTTTCCACTTATGATACTGGAAAAATTTACATTCAAAATGAAATCATTTGAGTAAAGGAAAATGTGGCAATTTAAAGATGAAATATGAGTCGGGCTTGGTGTCTTAGCCTGTAATCCTGCACCTTGGGAGGCTGAGGTGAGTGGATTGCCTGAGCCCGCGGGTTCGAGATCCGCCTGGGCAACTTGGTGAGACCTCATCTCTGCAATAAATCAAAAATTAGCTGGGTGTGGTAGCACGCACCTGTAATTCTGGCTACTTGGAAGGCTGAAGCGAAAGGATCGCTGGAGCCCAGCAGGTCAAGGCTGTGGTGGCCGGGAGCGGCCACTGCACTCCAGTCTGGGCAACAGAGCGAAACTCCAACTCAAAAAAAAAGAAATATGGAGTGGGTAATTCCTTGAAGGTGGTGAGTGAATGACTGAAGTTTGGGAAACCGGGGTCTGGCACTGAGGGATATGAACAGGGTCTTAGGGTGAGTGGAACTCAGAGAGGCAGAAGAAGGCAGGCCTTGCCTCGCCATGGATTCTTTTACATATACTCTTCTAGTAATTTCTTCTTGTTCATTCTTTAATTTAATAGCAGGCCAATACAAATTGACTGCAAACCTAATTTTTAAAGAATGCCAAGGTAAAATAAGTAGAACTTTGCTCAGCAAGGTGCAGGTATAGAAGTAGTTGGTTTGTTCTGAAATGCGTGCTTGTCTCTGTGATTTTTTTTTTTTTTGGGGGTTGGAGTCTCACTCTGTCGCCCAGACTAGAGTGCAGTGGCCGCTCCCGGCTGCGGCCTCGACCTGCTGGGCTCCGGCGATCCTTCCGCCTCAGCCTTCCAAGTAGCTGGAATTACAAGCATGCGCTACCACGCCCGGCTGATTTTTTGTTTTATTGTAGAGATGAGGTCTTGCTGCCCAGGCGGGTCAAGAACCCGCGGGCTCAGGCAATTCACTCACCTCAGCCTCCTAAAGGCGCGGGATTACAGGCTGAGCCACCGAGCCCGGCTGTCTCTGTGATTTTATCTCCGAGTCAGTTGCCTCTTCACTCGAGGCCTCCCCAGAAGATTAGGCTGTTCAAGTAGGGCAAACGTTTGGTGGAGATGTCACTTCCCTCCTGTGTTTGCTGCGGACACTTCCTGCTAGAAGTGGGTTAGCTTTCCACGCTTTTTGTTCCGGTCACAGTTTTTTAGAAATCATTTGGAACACTGTGTAGAAGGCTTTATCTGTACAAGGTAGACAGCTGAACGAGATTGTTAGTTTGTGAAAGGGCGAGATTGAACGAAACTATTCACCTGTACCCAGCACTTTGGGAGGCCAAGGTGGAAGGATTGCTTAACCTTAGGAGTTCAAGACCAGCCTAAGCAACATAGAAAGACCTCATCTCTACAAAAGATCACAAAATTAGCTGGGCATGGTGGTGCACACCTGTAATCCCAGCTACTTGGAAGGCTGAAGTGGAAGGATCACCTGAGCCCAGGAAGTTGAGGCTGTGGTAAGCCATGATTGTGCCACTGCGCTCCATCCTGGAACAGAGTGAGACCCCGACTCAAGAAAACAAAAACAAAAAACACCTATGTCAACAGTCTAGAAGACTGGGATGAAAGCATTAAGTTATAATCTGAGCGATATCAGTTTAGGTTTAAAGCAGTCTTCTATAGGAGTTTGTCTGGGGGAGACTGATATGATAGAACCTCACAGGAGAAAAAACCTTGTTATTTCATTTGACAGCAAGTAGGAGTTTTCACGTAGAGGTTAGAGGCCCATCTTGTATTCAGGTGAAGGCATTGGTTTTTGTGTGCTGCTTTTCTGTCCTGTAACCTGATTGAGTTAGTTTTCCATTGTTCCTTAGGATTTCCAGGTATGCCATCATATCACCTGCAAATGGAGGTAACTTGACTCCTTTTCCAGTTCTTATGCTCTTGTTCTCTCTTGTCTGATTGCCTGTGCCAACACCTCCAGCTGAATGTGAAGCAGTGGAAAGAGTGGGCAGCTTGTCTGTGTCCCTGATTTTTAACATTTTTTTAGTCTGAGTCTTTCTCTATCGCCCAGGCTGTGGTACATGGGTTTCTCACAGCCACTGCAGCCTCAACCTACTGGGTTCAGCCAATCCTTCCACCTCAGCCTTCTAAGTAGTTGGAACTAGTGGAAAGAGTGGGCAGCTTGTCTGTGTCCCTGATTTTTAACATTTTTTTAGTCTGAGTCTTTCTCTGTCGCCCAGGCTGTGGTACAGTGGCTTGCTCACAGCCACTGCAGCCTCAACCTACTGGGTTCAGCCGATCCTTCCACCTCAGCCTTCTAAGTAGTTGGAACTACAGGCACGCACCACCACACCTGGCTAATTTTTTTTTATTTATTGTAGAGACTAGGTCTCGACAAGTTGCCCAGGCTGGTTTTGAACCCCTGGACTCAGGCAATCCTCTCACCTCCGCCTTCCAAAGTACAGGACTTAACAGGCATGAGCCACAGTGCCTGGCATGTCCCTTATCTTAATGGGAGTGTCTCTTAGTGTTTCCCACTAAGTGAGATGCTGGCATTAGGACTGACTGAGCTGCATGTATATAGCATGTTAGGAAAATAGACATCAATTTTTTTCTTTGAGTGTTTTTTTAAATCAAGAATGGACAAAGACTGTCCCTAGATAAACAGCACTAGAGTCTATACTGATTGACCCAAATGCCATTTGCCAGTTTATAAAGTAATAAATTCCCAAGATTTTACTAGCTCAACATTACGAAAATCAGATTTCCCAAAAAAGAACTTAGCAATGAAGAAGTATCCCGACACTAGCCATGAACACTTACTGAGAGCAGGGTACTTGCTAAGTAGACTGACCACTGTCAGGTTTTCTAATTTTGGAGAGTTTATTATTATTCCCACATCAGCCAAATATGGCCACAACATCCAGAGGCCAGAACAGCAACCACCCACTCCTGATAGCAACATCCTGGCTCCTGTTGTAAAGTGCTCCTAGTTGAACTGTTCCTGTGCCACCACATACTGACATGGCAAGTTCCTTAGTTACCTGTTTGATTTTGGTTCCTTCTTTCCTGGTGCAAGACAATTTCACTGGGCTTTGTAATAGTGCATTTCTTTTCTTTCTTTCTTTGTTTTTTTTTTTTTTTTTTGAGTCAGAGTCTTACTCTGTCACCTAGGCTAGAGTACAGTGGCACACTCACGGCCACTGCAGCCTTGACCTGCTGGGCTCAGGCAATCCTTCCTCCTTACCATTCCAGGTAGCCGGAACTATAGGCATGCACCACCACACCTGGCTGATTTTTTTGTTTATTGTAGAGATGAGATCTCACCAAGTTGCCCAGGCTGATCTCGGACCTCTGGGCTCAGGCAATCTTCTCACCTCTGCTTCCCAAAGTGCTGGGATTACTGGCATGAGCCACTGTGCCTGGCTGAAATAGTGTATTTCTAATGTCAAATGGGCCCGTAAGTTGCTTGGGTGATATATATTTTTTACTAGAAAGTTTGGATTTATTAGAAAGAGTCAAGTCCCTAGAAGCCTATGTCTGTCCTTTGTGAGCGTTAGATAATAGCCGAAGAGGTACTGTGATTGCAGCATCAATGGCAAATTTTGTATCGTGGGCGACATGTTTGTATTATTCGTCTCATGTTAGAGGATGAGTTAAATCCATATTAATCTCATCTGTAATCACAGACAGGGCTCTAGAAAATATAAATGTCTTTTTCTACCATGGCTTAAAACATCTGTGGCACTTTGGAGTGATGAATATTGACGTTTTAGCCCATCTTTTGAGGAGGAGGACATGGGATACTCCTGACCAGGGAGTTGCTTTTTTGCTTCTGCATAATCTTATGTTTAATTTCATTCCAAGACTGGGTGCAGTGGCTCATGTCTATACTCCTTACGCTTTGGGAGGCCGAGGTAAGAGGATTGCCTGAACCCAGGAGTTTGAGACCACCCTGTGCAACTTGGCAAGACCTCGTCTTTACATTGAATGAAGAAATTAGCCAGGCATGGTGACGTGTGCTTGTATTCGCAGCCTACTTGGAAAACTGAGGTGGAAGGATCGCCTGAGCCCAGGAGATCGAGACTGCAGTGACCATGATCGTGCCACTGCACTCCAGTCTGGGCAACAGAGTGAGACTCCAACTCAAAAAAAAAAAAAATCATTCCAGCTGGAGGTAGGAAACTAACCCTGGGAAAGGAACTTCCTTGGAAGCATATTTACCAGGTTATCTGAGGCCTAGGTGAGCTCCCTGGCAATGGGAATGTACTAATCAGATCTAAGACACTGGGGATGACTGGCAACAAATCAGTTCCTTGGAAACCAATGACTTCCCTGGCAATTAACTCCTCACCATGGCCCAGCCTTGCACTGCCCTCCCACCCAGGCATACCTCTGCACGCGTATATACAAACGCGGCATCAAGCTACTTTCTCCTATGCTCATTGCAGAGGCCTCACCGGCCTTCCTTCTGTGCTTCCTTAAACCTAACACACTTTTTTTTTTCCACTTCAGGGTCGTGCTGTTCCCTCTGCCTGGAAGGCAGCTTTCCTACTTTCTAGAAGGGCCACTGCCCCGTAGCCATTCAGTTCTGGCTCAGAGGTCACCTCCCCAGAGGTCTGCTCTTCTGACCACTTCATCTCCAAGAGCCCTCCCCACCCCTCCCTGTCCCTTAACCTGGTATGTTTTCTCCAGAGCAGCATCCCACACTAAGCCTGTTTATTGTTGTATTACATGTTTGAAGTCTTTCTCCCTGGCAGGGAGCCTTCAAACAAGGAGCTTCTCTATTGTTTTCTCTGTTGTGTCCCTAGAACCTAGAATAATGCCAGCCTCTTGCAAATGCTCAGCAAATACTTGTTGAATGTATGTGGTAATTATGTTAAGAGAGACATTTGTTTTGCTTTAAAATGAGGCAGGTCAAGACAGAGCTAGGAATGATTTTGTGTTAGTGTGAAGCAGTTTTTCTTTTGGTGTTGTTTAATCTGAAAGTGCTAAAAATTACTCTTGTCCCGAGGAGCTGGGCAGAATCCCTGCTCTTACTGCTGGAATTCCTGCTCTTACTGCCGGTTCCTTTCCATTTGTAGGGTTCAGTTGTTTTTTCTGTTTTCAAAGGCTATTGAAAAGCATTAGTAGCTTTTCAGACCTTGTGGTGAAATCGTGTGAATAAAAAAATAAATAAGTCCTCTAAAGTAGAATAAATAAGTCTAGAGACGTCCCATGTTGATGCGTTGGAAGACTCCACACAGTGAAGACGTCAGTTCTCCTGAATTGATCTTTAGATTTAAAACAATTCCCATCAAAATCCAAACAATATGTTTTTGTAGATATAGACAAGCTGATTCTAAAATTTATATGGAAAGGCAAAGGAACTTGAATAGCCAAAACAATTTTGAAAAAGAATAAAGTTAGAAGAATCACACTAACCAATATTAAGACTTACTGTAAAGTTACAGTGATCAAGAGTGTGGTATTGGTGGGGGACAGACATTGATCAACAGAACAGAATAACATCTAGAAGTAGACCCACACAATATGGGCAGTTAATTTTTTAGGGGGGGGTGATAGGAGTCTCACTCTGTCACCCAGGCTGGATACCACCTCAGCCTTCCAAGTAGCTGGAACTACAGGCACGCACCACCACGCCCAGCTAATTTTCTGATTTATTGCAGAAATGAGGTCTCACCAAGTTGCTCAGGCTAGTCTTGAACTGATGGGCTCAGGCAATCATCTCACCTCGGCCTCCCAAAGTGCTGGGGTTATAGGTGTGAGCCACTGCGCCCAGCCTGGACAGTTAATTTTTGATAAAGGTGCAAAGGTAATTTTTTTTTTTTTGAGTTGGAGTCTCACTCTGTCGCCTAGACCGGAGTGCAGTATAGCTGGAACTACAGGCGCGCGCTACCACGCCCGGCTAATTTTCGATTTATTGTAGAGATGAGGTCTTGCCAAGTTGCCCAGGCGGGTCTCGAACCCGCGGGCTCAGGCAATCCACTCACCTCGGCCTCCCAAAGTGCTGGGATTACAGGCTGAGCCACTGAGCCCGGCCGGTGCAAAGGTAATTTAATGGAGAAAGGCAAGTCTTTTCAACAAATGGTGTTGGAATAACAATATCATATAAAAAAATTACTAAACCTTCTACCTTATATAGAAATTAACTCAAAATAGAGTACATATTTAAACATAAAACTATAAAACTTGTAGAAGGAAGCTGGGCGAGATGCCTCATGACTAATCCCAGCACTTTGGGAGGCAGAGGCGAAAGGATTGTCTTAGACCAGGGTTTGAGACCAGCCTGGGCAACTTGGTAAGACCTCGTCTCTACAATAAATTCAAAAATTAGCCAGCATGGTGGCCCATTCCTGTAGTTCCAGCTACTTGGAGGGCTGAGGCAGAAGGATTGCCTGAGCCCAGCAGGTCGAGGCTGCCGTGGTCATGAGCGTGCCACTGCACTCCAGCCTGGGCAACAGAGTGAGAGAGTGACTAAAAAACAAAACAAAAACAAAAAACATGCTGGGCTTGGTGGCTCAGCCTGTAATCCCGCGCCTTTGGGAGGCTGAGGTGAGTGGATTGCCTGAGCCCGCGGGTTCGAGACCCACCTGGGCAGCAAGACCATCTCTACAATAAATCAAAAAATCAACCGGGCATGGTAGCGCATGCCTGCAATTCTGGCTACGTGGAAGGCTGAGGCGGAAGGATCGCTGGAGCCCAGCAGGTCGATGCTGCGGTGGCCGGGAGCGGCCACTGCACTCCAGTCTGGGCGGCAGAGTGAGACTCCAACTCAAACAAAACAAAACTTTAGAAGGAAACGTAGGAGATCTTTGTGATCTGGGACTGGACAAAGAGTTCTTAAGCATGACTCCAAAAAGCATGAACCATGAAAGAGAAAAATGGATAAAATGGGTATAATCTAAACTAAAAACTTTGTTCTTCAAAAGACACTATAAGTGAGTGAAATGCTAAGCTACAGACAAGAAAAAGTATTTTCTTTTTCTTTCTTTTTTTTTGAGTTGGAGTCTCACTCTGTCGCCCAGACTGGAGTGCAGTGGCCGCTCCCAGCCACTGCAGCCTCGACCTGCTGGGCTCCAGCGATCCTTCCACCTCAGCCTTCTGAGTAGCTGGAATTACAGGCATGCGCTACCATGCCCGGCTGATTTTTTGATTTATTGTAGAGATGAGGTCTCGCTGCCCAGGCGGGTCTCGAACCCGCGGACTCAGGCAATCCACTCACCTCAGCCTCCCAAAGGCGCGGGATTACAGGCTGAGCCACCGAGCCCGGCTTGAAAAAGTATTTTCAAATCACATATCCAATTAGGATTTTTATCTAAACTATGTAAGGAACTCTCAGGCACAGTAGTTAAGAAAATAACACAGTTTAAAAACGGACATTGCCGGGCGTGGTGGCTCATGCCTGTAATCCCAGCTACTTAGGGAGGTGGAGGCGAGAGGGTTGCCTGAGCCCATGGGTTTGAGACCAGCCTGGGCAACTTGGCGAGACCTCATCTCTACAATAAATTCAAAAATTAGCCAAGTGTGGTGGCATGCACCTATAGTCCCAGCTGCTTGGGTAGCTGAGGTGGAAGGATTTGCTGAACCCATCAGGTTGAGGCAGAGGTGACTGGGATTGTGCCACAGCATTCCAGCCTGGGTGACAGTGAGAGTCTGACTCAAGGAAAAAAAAAAAGGGACGGGCTTGGTGGCTCAGCCTGTAATCTGTGCTTTGGGAGGCCGAGGTGAGTGAATTGTCTGACTCCGCCGGTTCAAGACCCGCCCGGGAACTTGGCAAGACCTCATTTCTACAATAAATCAAAAATTAGCCAGGCGTGGTAGCGTGCACCTGTAGTTTGTCTATTCAGAAGGCTGAGGCGGAAGGATCGCCGGAGCCCAGCAGGTCGAGGCTGCGGTGGCTAGGAGCATGCCACTGCACTCTAGTCTGGGCTACAGAGTGAGACTCCAACTCAAAAAAAAAAAAAAATGGACTTAAAACTTAAACAGGCACTTCATCAAAGAGGCTAGGTGAATGGCAGGCAAATAAGCACATGAAAAGATGCTTAACATCATAAGCCATTAGAAAAGTGCAAGTACACACTTCTTAGAATATCTAAATTAAAAAAAAGATAAAACTGCATGGTGATAAGGGTACAGAGCATCTGGAACTCCTCTGTGCTTGAGAATGCAGGTGGTGCAGCCACTCTGCAAATTGGTTTGGCATTTTCTTATAAGGTGAAACATATACTCACTCATACTAGATGACCAAGCAAGTAGTCTCACACCTAGGTATTTACCCTAGAGAAATGAAGTTACGTTTACACAAAAACCTGTAGGTGAATGTTTATAGCAGCTCTCTTCATAATTATAAAAAGCTAGAAACAGCCCCAGTGTCCATCAGTGGATAGATGGATATACAAACTGTGCTCCAGCCAGCCATGCAATGAAATATGATTGCAAAAATGAGGGACAAACTATTAATACATGCAAGCAACAACTGGGGTGATTTTTTTTTTTTTTTTTTTGAGTCAGAGTCTTACTCTGTTGCCCAGGCCGGAGTGCAGTGGCACACTCATGGCCACTGTGACCTCAATCTTCTGGGTTCAGGTGATCCTTCAGCTTCAGCCTTCCAAGTAGCTGGAACTACAGGCATGGGCCACTGTGCCCAACTAATTTTTTTTTTGGAGGTAGAGTCTCACTCTGTCGCCAGGCTAGAGTGCAGTGGCACACTCACGGCCACCCCAGCATCAACCTGCTGGGCTCTGTCGATTCTTCCGCCTCAGCCTTCTAAGTAGCCAGAACTATAGGCACACGCTACCATGCCCGGCTAATTTTTTGATTTATTGTAGAGACGAGGTCTCACCATGTTGCCCAGGCTGGTCTCGAACCCGCAGGCTCACGCAGTCCACTTGTCTTGGCCTCTCAAAGTGCTGGGATTACAGGCTGAGCCACCAAGCCCGGCCCAATTTTTTAAAAATTTATTTATTGTAGAGACGAGGTCTCACCATGTTGCCCAGGTTGATCTCAAACCTGTGGGTTCAGGCAATCCTCTTGTCTTCGCCTCCCAAAGTGCTGGGATTATAGGCGTGAGCCACCATGCCCTGCTTGGGGTGAATCTTAAAGGCATAATGCTGTGCAGAAGCTGGTCTCGGGAGGTGATATATCCTGCCTGATTTCATTTATGTGACATTCTTGACAAGACAGAACCATTATGGCGGGGAACTGGTCAGTGGTTGCCAGGGGCCAGGGGAGAGCATGACTCCACACAGGCAGCACATGATTGAATGGGGGGACTGTCACACACATCTCTACATGTATCAGCATTCATAGAACTGCACGCCCAGGCTAGGCACAGTGGCCTACTCCTATAATTCCAGCACTTTGAGAGGCAGAGGTGAGAGGATTGCCTGAGCCCATGGGTTCGAGATCAGCCTGGACAACATGGTGAGACCTCATCTCTACAGTAAATAAATTTTAAGAAGCCGGGTGTGGTGGTACATGCCTGTAGTTTCAGCTACTTGGAAGGCTGAGGTGGAAGGATCACCTGAGCCCAGTAAGTTGAGGTTGCAGTGGCCATGAGTGTACCACTGCACTGCAGCCTGGGCGACAGAATGAGACTCTGACTCAAAAAAAAGAAAAAAGAAAAAAAGAACTGCGCGCCCAAAGGAGTCAGTTTCACTATGTGTTAATTTAAAAATGAAACAAACTCCCACACCCTGCAGAAGTATCTCCAAGGCGCAAAGTATGGAACTATTAATAAGTGTTAAACTAGATGAATGCAGCATAAAAGCAATTAAAATTAACCAAATTTGTAAAGTCACTCCCTGTCGATATATAACTAAACAGAAGGTAAAGTTTGCCAAAGAAGCTTACCACAGGCTTCTTACATATCTGAGTGCAAAAGCCTACTGAAGTGATTTTTCACATCCTCTTTTGAAGACTGTTAACAGTAGCTTGTAATAAGTTGCACACATTATTTGTGTTCATTTAATATTTCAATAAAGCTTTCAATACAGATTTTAATTACTTTCCTAGAAATTGAACGTTGATTCTTCCAGTGTTTTGGTTTGCTCTAGTTCCACACGGTGGTCCTGGGAGTGCCCTTGTGAGCAGGACACAGCTTTCAGGAGGGAAGCCAGATGTGGGACAAGCTTTCAGGGAGAGGCAGGGGATCGCACCTGGGCCTCACGTCATAGCTGTTTCTGGGGCTTATCAAAATACAGATGCTCGGAGTACTCCCAGGGAGATTTAGGAAATCAGAGTAATGGACATGTGTGGGCCAGGGCCTAGATTTTCTGTGTGTATGCGTTTAGAGCTCTGCAGTGATTATGCTGAACAGCCCGCTTTGAGATCTTATGGGGTAGAATGGGAGTCAGACACAAACAGGCTGGGATTATGGAACCAGGATGCACAGGGTACACAAGAGGGCCGTCAGCCAAACCTGGAGAGGGTTGTCCTGAAGGAAGACTCCCTGAAGGTGGTGACTTCTGAGCCAGAGTCCTGCGGGATATGGAGAATTGCTAGGCAAGAAGAAGGAGGTGTTCACCTAGAAGGAAAGCGCAGGGGATGGACAGGGCAGAGAAGGATGTGGCAGGGGAGATGCACAATGACACCAGAGTGGTGAAGGCTCCAGTGCTAGGGAGAGTGATGGAGACTAGCCTCTCCAGGCCAGGGCCTAGGCCACCTGGATGAGAATCATTATGCCTGCCCACAATGCAGATTATCCTAGCCCTGTCCGGATTGGACATCCTGAGGATGGCAGTCTGCAGTTTAACCAGTGCCCAAGGGATTCCTTAGCACTATGCAGCCAGAGCTCCTACAATGAGAGGCGGCACCCCCAAAGTTTCTGAGCAAGGACTTGTTTCCTTTATGTATGTTTCCACTCGCATGCATAACATCAGTGCTTCCCAGAAGCCCTTGCCCAGCCTTGCATTTGGGAACGCTGGAGTCCGTTCCAGGTTTCCTGGGGAACCAGTGTGCAGACTAGCCATAAAAAACAGCAAAGTTGTCTGTAGGTATCTGTTCATGCCAGCGTCATTTTTTGCCAGAAGGACCCTTCTGTGTGAGGTTCCAGGCCTGCTAGGTTTTTGTTGGAGAAGAAAAAGATGAGGTGGGTCTGCCTTGGGGAAGAGGTGGCATGTCATGGCTTCCTGGTGTCCTTCCCCAGGAGCAGCAGCCAAGCTGGACGGATGACCTGCCACTCTGCCACCTCTCTGGCGTTGGTTCAGCCTCCAACCGCAGCTACTCTGCTGATGGCAAGAGCACTGAGTGCCACCCACCGGAGGACAACTGGCTCAAGTTCAGGTGTGTGTGCTGGCATTGCTTCCCTGGGCACAGGAAGTTGGTTTGAAAGCAAGGAAAGGTTCCTATCTTGTAGTTGTCTCATATTGGACTTGCCAGTGAGGTGTGGCCTGTGGGAGGTGGCATCCACTGCTGTCCCTTTCGTAGCTGGACTTCAGACTGGCCAAGGGCCTGCTATATCAGGGGTTCAGGTGAGCGTGGGGAAGAGGGCATCTGGGAAGGACACTGCCCCAATGAATTGATGGCCAGATTGGGACGGTGCCTGAGGCCACAGTTTCTGTGTCTTTGGTCTCCCCCAGTTCCTTTCCCTCTCTCTCTCCACCTCTGACCCTCTGGTCTCAGGCCCCCTTTCGTCCTCTCCCCTGCCAGGAGTGAGAACAACTGCTTCCTGTATGGGGTTTTCAATGGCTACGATGGCAACCGGGTGACCAACTTCGTGGCCCAGCGGCTGTCTGCAGAGCTCCTGTTGGGCCAGCTCAGTGCTGAGCACACTGAGGCCGATGTGCGGCGCGTGCTGCTGCAGGTAGTGGTGCTGGGACTGGCAGTGACCCAGCCAGACTGTGGCCCCCAGCCCCTAGAACCTGGGCCTGTACCTGTAATGTATTATCAGGATTGGGCCAAAGACCCTTCCCAGGAGTCAGGACCAGGCAGTGCATAGCAGGCCTTCTTGACTGCCGGGGTGGGCTCTGGAGGAGGTGTTGCTAGAGAAAGGAGAAAGGGGAGTTTAGGGACATGAGCTTGAACAGAGTGTGTGATGGGAGCAGAGCAGAAATGGTAAGAATGGGGTCACGTAGAGCGACCCCTTCCTCCACTGTGCCAGGGGCTACAGGCATCACTGGACATTCGGGCGGAAGTCTGGCCTCTCATATCTGCTTGGCTACGGCCCTCTCTGTCCAGTCCTGCCTTTCCGCTTGCCACTGTTTAGGGCTTTCTTCCTGGCGTCCCCCTTAGAGCATGTAGGAGACATGGTTTCTCTTCCTCTTTTTTTTTTTTTTTTTTTGAGTTGGAGTCTCACTCTGTCACCCAGACTGGAGTGCAGTGGCCACTTCCGGCCACCGCAGCCTCGACCTGCTGGGCGCCGGCGATCCTTCCACCTCAATCTTCCAAGTAGCTAGAACTACAGGTGCGCGCTACTACGCCTGGCTAATTTTTTGGTTTATTGTAGAGATGAGGTCTCACCAAGTTGCCCAGGCGGGTCTCGAACCCGTGGCCTCAGGCAATCCACTCACCTCAGTCTCCTAAAGCTCTGGGATTACAGGCTGAGCCACCGAGCCCAGCTGGTTTCTCTTCCTTAAGGACAGTGGTCCCAGCCTTTTCCTGTCCTTCATTGCCTCAGGACTCCTGTGCCAGTGATTCTCAGAAGATCCCACACCCTGGGATGGTGTCATTGTCACCAGTGTCCAGGGTCTCGTGGAGTTTGACAGAAGCCTCCTAGGAAGAGGTCGTAGTAATCATAAGAGCTGTCTGCTATTGGTCTGGAAGTTTCTCTGAACCAGGTGCTGTGCTGAGTTATTTTACTTTGCTCTCAGAACAGCACTTATCTCCGTTTTGCAAACGAGGAGATGGAGGTGGCAAAGCCAGAGTTCACAGCCAGGTATCCTCTTCCAAGCCTGTGCTCTTAGCGTCTGCACTGTCCTGCTTCTCTGATCCCTCTACAGTGCCACCTCTGTGGCGCATCCATCCCCAGGGGCTGAAGGGCTTTGTCAGAGATGGTGAACTTCAGGAAACAGTGGATACCTTGCAGTGCCAGGTAGGAAGCAGAGTGTGTGTCAAGCCCACGGCACGTCAGGACAGTGAAGACCATGAATTTGCTGCTATCAGTAGGGGGCATTTTAGCATCAGGTAGCAGTTGTGATTTAAACCAACCTTTGCCCTGTCCTCTGACCCACTAGGCCTTCGATGTGGTGGAGAGGAGCTTCCTGGAGTCCATTGATGATACCTTGGCTGAGAAGGCAAGCTTGCAGTCCCAGCTGCCAGAGGTTAGTTTCCTTGCCCACACCTGGGGAGGCAAGTCAAGTCTTTGCCAGGAGCAAGGACTCGTTTGCTTTGTCACTCACAGGCTGTTGACATAACTGGGCCAGAACAGCAGGTTATGGTGACAGTTCCTGATGGGGACATTGGTGGGTGGCAGTGGGCTTGCCCTCGAGGAGCCTGCCTGGACTGCTGTGGGCAGCGTCACTGATCTCAGCATTGGGAGGGCAGTGATGGACATGAAGAAAGGCCTTTCCAGGTCCTTTGATCCCAATCAGTCTACAGCCTTGTCACCCACCTGCTCACATCACCCACCAGCACCGTCAGGGCCAACACCTGAGTTCTGGTCCTCTGAGTTAGGTCATCTCTGGCTTTCCTGGGAGAACCTTGTCCTGGAGTGGCAGTCCAGGCTTCCTCTGTTGTGCCAGAGGCCATCTGTCCCTCCTCCAGGCCCTTGGATCCTTGCTCTTAAAGGGGGAGAGGGTTGATACGATGATACTGAGACTATCCTGCCCTGACCCCTCTGTGGTGGGTTGTAGGGTATCCCTCAGCACCAGCTGCCTCCCCAGTACCAGAAGATCCTTGAGAGACTCAAGGTGTTGGAGAGGGAGATTTCAGGAGGGGCCATGGCCGTCGTGGCTGTCCTTCTCAACAACAAGCTGTACGTCGCCAATGTTGGTGAGCTGCCCCCCATCCTAGGGCGGGAAGGGTTGTGGGAGGGCAGTGTTCCTCATTTGGCAATCTGCTTCCAGACGTCTAAGATACTTTAGGCCCATAGCCCCCTGAGGCCACTTGGATACGTTTCCTGCTCCACTGCGGTGTCTCAGTCCCAGCTGGAAGGGAGAGAGGAGGGCGTGGGAGGCAGTCATCCTGGCTTGTGGTCCTCACTCTGCCTCTCACTTGCTTTGTATGAGTCGCATCCCACTTCTAAGTGGCCTCGGTGGCTGCTGCTTCCAGAAGAGGTTACCTGGCTGGGGAAGACCTCTTGGCATCCTTGTGAGCAGCTATGAGATAGGGAGCTGGGCGACAGGAATGCTGGGATTTGTGAGCAGGCCATACGGAGTACAGATTACTGTAGGAGCTCTAGAAACCCCACTGACGATGCCTTCCCACTCTTCCTCTTTTCTTTAAAACTTCATTATGGACAAATTTCCAAAATATAAAAAAACAGAACGGGGAGTAGTTAACCAACGTTCACATGCCCATCCCACCCCCGCAGCTTCCAGCTTGCAGCCAGTCTTGTTCATGGCCCTTTATCCCATGTTACTTGAAAGCACACCCCAGACACTGTCATGTTATCTGTAAATATCTCAGTGTGTATCTCTAGAGAAAGATGGGTTTTTAAAAAAATTAAAATCATAGCCGGGCTCGGTGGCTCAGCCTGTAATCCTGCGCCTTTGGGAGGCTGAGGTGAGTGAACTGCCTGAGCCCGCGGGTTCGAGACCCGCCTGGGCAACTTGGCGAGACCTCATCTCTACAATAAATCAAAAAATTAGCTGGGCATGGTAGCGGGCGCCTGTAGTTCCGGCTACTTGGAAGGCTGAGGTGGAAGGATCGCCGGAGCCTAGCAGATCGAGGATGTGGTGGCGGGGAGCGGCCACTGCACTCCAGTCTGGGCAACAGAGTGAGGCTCCAACTCAAAAAAAAAAAAAAATCATAATCCTATGATTACCCTGTAAAAGTTTAACCTTATTCCTTCATATCACTGTTACTGACTGGTGACCCACTCTGTGGTCTGAACCCATCTCTCCTTTTTCATGTATTTCCATGTGCGCAATGCTTGTCTTTCTCTCTTTGTCTTTTCAACGTGTCCTGTTTTTGTCTGTGCTTAATCTATGCTCAGCTGCTCACATTCTGCCACAGGTACAAACCGTGCGCTTTTATGCAAGTCTACAGTGGATGGGCTGCAGGTAACACAGCTGAATGTGGACCATACCACGGATAATGAGGATGAGCTCTTCCGCCTTTCGCAGCTTGGTGAGTGGAGAAAAATGCATGGCCGAAGGGTCAGTGGGAGTGGGGGGCTGACCTCCATAGACTCACCTTGTGCCTGCTTTTGGTGGCTGCATGGAGGTTTGTATTAGAGGGACTAGGGCCCTGGCCTCTGGAATCAGCCTGCTTGGGGTTGGATCCCAGCTCCGTGCTTCTAGTTGGTGATTGCAGCTTACTGCAGTTTTCTGTGCCTCGGTTTCCTCATCTGTGTAATAAGGATAATAGTGACCTACTCTGGATGTGTGAGGACTAAAAAAGATTAATACGTGTAACACGCTTCCTGAAGTACCTGACCCAAAGGAGGTACTCACTGTTACTGGTGGAGGCTGAGAGAGGCCACAGAAGTCTGAGATTCCAGCTGCTACCGAGCCACTCCTCTCTACCCAGGGAGCTCCAACAGACATGGGGCACACGGTGGGGCAGGCGCAGGCCAGCTTGCTGCTCTGTGCTGGGCGGCACTGGGGTGCACGTGGACGAGGGCTGAGGGAGGGGCTGTTCTGATAGGATGGCGACTGGACTGAGGAAATTGGGTTCTCAGGTTAGCTGTTCTCCCAGGCCCTGGAGTTGGCTTCACTTCCTGTTCAGTGGGTCCTCACTGCCTTCTTTCCATGGCTGTGTCTCTTTTCCCTTGCTTTTGTTCTTCTTTTTGAACAAGAGGGGACTATCATGTTCTCCTTCTGGTAGGTTTGGACGCAGGAAAGATCAAGCAGGTGGGGATCATCTGTGGGCAGGAGAGCACCAGGCGCATTGGGGACTACAAGGTCAAATACGGCTACACTGACATTGACCTACTAAGGTAGGTGCCAGCCTTGTTGCCCCCCGCCCGTGTTTGTAAGACCAGAGGGTTTGGGGCAGATGCAGACAGTAGGCTTCAGTGACACAGGTGCAGTCTAGCAGTCCAGAGCCAGGAAAATTCTTCCTGCCTCCCAGAGAGGTTAGTTTGGGATAGGCCCTGGGCCCCCCAGGCCAGGAGCTGAGCCCTGTGGAGCTAGGCTGGCAAGGGGTCAGCCGAGGGCAGTAGCCAGTGCCACAGAGCCTGGCAGGAAAAGCCAGAGTTGGCATGAGATGCCTGGCACACAGAGGGACGGATGGACCAGCCTGTTGGTCGGTGCTGCCCATGGTTAGGGCCATGGCAGAGGAGTGAGGAATTGTACATTTCCCTCCAAGGACACCTCCCTCCTGGCGTCACCCAAGTGCCCATTACAGCAAAATGGGCAGTGATAATAATGATGAGCATTTGTTGTGCCAAGTCCTTGCAAAGCTCTGTACGTACGTTGTTCCATTCACTCCCTACCAAGGTCCCGTGAGGTAGGAACTGTCATTACCCCAAAAGCATTTTCATAAGAAGAAACAAGCCAGGCTTGGTGGCTCAGCCTTTGGGAGGCTGAGGTGGGTGGATTGCCTGAGCTCGGGAGTTCGAGACCCGCCTGGGCAGCAAGACCTCATCTCTACAATAAATCAAAAATGAGTTGGGCGTGGTAGCGCATGCCTGTAATTCTGGCTACTCGGAAGGCTGAGGCGGAAGGATCACTGGAGCCCAGCAGGTGAGGCTGCAGTGGCCGGGAGCGGCCACTGCACTCCAGTCTGGGTGACCGAGTGAGACTCCAACTCAAAAAAAAAAGAAGAAACAGGAATGGAGGGAGACATGAGGTAGCCTGCCTGGGTCACAGGGTACTGACGGACCGAGGTAGGAGTTACACACAAGCACCTGAATTGGGAGCATGTGTCCTTAACTGCTTGCTAACCTCTATGTAAAATATGGGTTGGGGAAATACACATGTGCACATGGTGTGATACCAGTCACAGCATTTCATGTCACAGTGAGAGCTGAGGAATAATCATACCTAAGATGGCATGATGGCAGCAGAGGCCAGGCCTCAGGGCTTAGGAAGCACATGCTAAAATTCTTTATCCTCCCAAGATTTAGGCAATTGAGATTGGAACCTTTGTCTCTAATTTGTGGGGCTCCATTTGATTTATTGGGAAATGTACCCATGGTTTTGTATTTTGGGGTTTTTTTTGAGTCGGTCTCACTCTGTTGCCCAGGCTGGAGTATAGTGGCATGATCATGGTTCACTGCAACCTCAACCTTCTGGGTTCACGCGACCCTTCCACCTTGGCCTCCCAAATATCTGGGACTACAGGTGTGTGCCAAAACACCCAACTAATTTTTAATTTTTCTGAAGAGATAAGGTCTCACTATGTTGCCCAGGCTGGTCTCAAACTCCTGGGGTCAGGCAATCCTCTTGCCTCTGCCTCCAAAGTGCTATGATTACAGGCGTGAGCTAACGTGCCCAACCTCTTTCTATTTTTTTAAACCTTGTAGTTTGATGGACATACAGACACAACTGTATACATTTCACACATACATGGAGCTATATTGGCAGACGTCTCGCTGTTGTTGTTGAAGACACCCATCACTGCGTTCTTGCACACCTACAGTTAGGTCCACATCATTCTTTCTTTCTTTCTTTCTTTTTTTGAGTTGGAGTCTCACTCTATCGCCCAGACTGTAGTGCAGTGGCCGCTCCCGGCCACCGCAACCTTGACCTGCTGGGCTCCAGTGATCCTTCCGCCTCAGCCTTCCAAGTAGCTGGAACTACAGGCATGCACTACCATGCCCAGCTAACACATCATTCTTTCTAACGGCTGCTGGGACTCCAGCTCCTATTGAGGGACCTACAGGATGTTTCCAGACTCCTCCCTTTGAGTGTTGTTGCGAGGAACTCCTCTTGCAGTTGGCTCCATGTGTGCACACACAAGTTAGAGCTTTTTGACGTTGAATGACTGATACCACATCAGTAAAGGATCTCGTGCACATAGAGAGTGGCTTAGGGTCTTAGTTGGCTTGGATGCCTGTTTTGGAGGAGCCCAATGATAGCTTAGAGGAGTGGGCTTTCAAAAGATAACCCTTCCTTCTTTCAGTCCCCTCTCCCCCACCACTGCCCAGACCCGGTGGACAGAAAGTACAGAACAGGTCAGAATCAGGCATTTGACCTTTGCCATCATGACCTCAGCTGCCTTCCAGCTTTTCGGGCCTACTGAGCTTTCTTTTAGTAGCTACCATATGAAAACAGATGGGTCTGTTTTTCTGAATTTCTCTTTCCTTGCTTTCTCTTTACCTTGTCAGGTTGGTGTTTTATTTTCCATTCCGGTGTAGATTCCTCCCTCAGCAGAATCTGTGTCCACCTGGGGCCATTCCCAGCAAAGCTCTTCCTTCCACTCTCTCCCAATAGCACTGCCAAGTCCAAACCAATCATCGCAGAGCCTGAAATCCATGGGGCACAGCCGCTGGACGGGGTGACTGGCTTCCTAGTGCTGATGTCTGAGGGACTCTACAAGGCCTTGGAGGCAGCCCACGGGCCTGGGCAGGCCAACCAGGTGAGGTTGGGCCCTGGCAAGCTGGCGGCTGCAGAGCAGGGCTGGCCTGCAAGGATGATCGCTTCCCCAGCCACCTGGAACTCTGATTCTCGAATGTTGTCACCAGACATCTTCTCTGGGTAAAAGAAGCCCAGAGCTCTAAAACACCCATGCCACCTAAAAGCTTTGCTCATTCTAGACATGAAGCAGTGTAGGTTCCCAGGACCTGAGAGCCCTGAAGGGAGGAACATGAGCTGGGAGTGAATTTCCATGGCACAGCACAGCTCTGGGACCACTGGAAGGGACCTAGGCCAGGAGGAGAGCCCAGAGAAGGGCATGGCCTACCGCCCAGGGCACTGCTGAGGAGTCGGTCCCGTGTTCCTTGCTTCCTGCCAGGGTCTGGGGCTTCACTTCCCCTCAGTGAGCGACAGATAATGTGCACTTATCTCTGGGATGGGTAGCTAATATCTACTTTTACAGGATCGTGGTGAGGCCAGGTGTAGGAAACACGTCCTTAGCCAGTGGGAGCTGCATATTTTTCTACACCCCAGAGGACACACAGCAGACAGTTATCACCACAGCATGACTTCAAGACAGTCTTTCTAGGGATGATCTTACAGGGAAGCTACCTTTCCCTAACCTCAGATTGCTAGGTAACTAAGTTAAGGCTGTGTTCTTCCTTTTGTCTGTGATTCTTGTAGGAAGATAACCTTTTTTGCTTCTTTTGAATTAAAAATTATGAGGACAAAGTCTTAAGTGCCTAACTATGCCCTGACCTCTGTGTTTAGAGTTTTTCACCTATTTTGCCTTATTGTTCCTTCTACCATTGAGGGGCCTTGTACCATTGAGGGGCAGGGGCTTACTTCCACGTAGAATAGGGTACTTGGGGCCCACAGAGTTCAAGGTGTTGCCTGAGATGACACAACTGGTTAGTGATGGACTAAGCCCCCCAGGACCTGGCCCAAGTCATTTCCTTCACCCACCCCTGCCCTTCTGCCTCTAAGGGACTATGGGCAGCCATCAGATAGAGCATGTTGTGTTTGTGGCTTGAATATTCTAGACACTGCAATTTTTTTCTTCCTCTTTCTTTTTTTTTTTTTAAATATGTCTTCATGATAGAATTATCCAGTGGCTACTGCTAGGTTGTAGAATATAGGTGGTCCCTGACTTATGATTTTTCAACTTACGATTTTTTAACTTTACGATGGTATGAAAGGGACATGGATTTAGTGGAAACCATACTTTGAGTATCCATACAACCATTCTGTTTGTCACCTTCAGTATTCAGTAAACTACATGAGATAGTTAATACTGTTTTATAAAATAGGCTTTGTGTTACATGATTTTGCCTAGCTGTAATGTAATGTTAGTGTTCTGAGCACATTTAAGATAGGCTAAGCTAAGCTCTGACATTAAGTAGGTTAGGGGTATTAAATGCATTTTCAACTTACGTATTTTCAACTTATGGTAGGTTTATCTGGACATAGCCTTATCCTAAGTCAGGGAGCATCTGTATACTGGACAATGATTTCTCTGAGGGCAGGACCTTGTTTTTGTTCTTTATCTTCAATTCCTGACAAAATAACTGGCATGTATATAAGCCTACAATAAGTTTGTTCTGGCAAAGAATGCTTAATAATAATGACAATTTATACTGGGCTTTGTAGTAATCTGCAGAGTGCTCTCATACCCGTTATGTTATTTAATTCTCATAATAACCCAGTGAGGTGGATATTATCCCCATTTTGGAAGTGTGGGGATAATATTCACCTCACTGGGTTATTATGAGAATTAAATAACATAACAAGCAGAGAGATCACAGGGTCACACACCTCTTCTAGTGAGAAACTTCCAGAAGGATTATCCTGAATACCTTGGAAAGATCAGATTGCAAGCTTGGCTGGCAGAGACTTCCTTCACCTGCTGAACCAGTGACTCCCAAGTCTCCCGATTTTAGGCTCTGGACTACGGCCCATATCTCTGGGCCACCCCTTGTTCTCAGTAGCTTCTTGCTTCCCTGCCCCAGGAGATCGCAGCCATGATTGACACTGAGTTTGCCAAGCAGACGTCCCTGGATGCAGTGGCACAAGCCGTGGTGGACAGGGTGAAGCGCATCCACAGTGACACCTTTGCCAGCGGCGGGGAGCGTGCCAAGTTCTGCCCACGGCATGAGGACATGACCCTGTTGGTGAGGAACTTTGGCTACCCACTGGGCGAAATGAGCCAGTCCACAGCAGCCCCAGCTCCAGGTATGTGTGCAGACAGACCGTGCCCTGAAACACTGCCCAGGCTGGAGGTGAGCGCAGGGCAGCTGAGACAGGCGAGCTGCTTGGGGTGGAGCTGGAGTTGACAGGCTGGCTAATGAGGATCACACCTGCCCTGGCCACCTCCTAGAGACCTGAGTGTACAAGATATTGCAGAGCCGCAAGGCCATGTCATAGAGACGGCAGCCACCACAGCTTGAGTGCCCACTGCGTGCCCAGCACCTCACCAGCATTGCTTCCTTCAGTCCCCATAAGACAGATGGCGCCCCCACTTTACAGAAGAGGAAACTGAGGCTCAAGAATGAAGACCTAGATGAGGCTAGGCATGTGGGCAGAGGGTTGGGTCCCAAAGACTGTCCCTGGCCTATGTTGGGGGATGGATGAAATTTTCCTTTCTGCCTTTGTAATTCTGAGATCAAGTTGCTTGGGGAGAGAGGGGATTGTTTTCTTGTGTTCCCTCCCAGTGCTGCTTGGTGTTAAGGCCTTCAGTTCCTGAGGGCTGCATTTCTTTTTCTTTTTTTAAACAAGCAGACCTCAGATAGAGCTCAGGCATCCACAGATGGGCTTGTTCTCCCACGGACGCCAGGGTTACTGAAGTTTCTCTGACTCTTTGTTATTGCAACCATATTTTTATTGGGTCACCTTCAACAAGAAGCAACTTATCCTCCGGATTAAAGTATTCATGGGAAGCCGGGCAGTAACCCTTTCATTTGAGGCAACTTGAGCACTTGATTCTGTTCCTGTTTTGAGTACCAGTGGACTTTACAGCTGCAGGGAGGTCCCGCCTGGAACAGTCTCTGCTAAGGGACTCTCCTCTTGAACTCTCTCAAGGGCAGGAGGCCACGCTGGGGTTCGGGGAGCCAGGCACCGGGGCTGCCCTTGCTCTCAGTCCTGCCCCCACCATCCAGGGTCCCCAGCTGCTGCCTGTGCCCACCACTTTCTCTTTTCAAAGCCGCAGGGGGACGTGTGTACCCTGTGTCGGTGCCTTACTCCAGCGCCCAGAGCACCAGCAAGACCAGCGTGACCCTCTCCCTCGTCATGCCTTCTCAGGGCCAGATGGTCAACGGGGCCCACAGTGGCTCCACCCTGGACGAGGCTACCCCCACCCTCACCAAGTAAGCCTCACCCTCACCCCACCTCCCCCAGGCCTGCCACCCCTGGTGTTCCAAGGCACAGCCTGCGGTCCCTGGGCAGAAAGGACTGCAGGGCCAGGTCCTGCAGCTGAGTAATCTTAGATGAGATGCTCTGGGGTCTTGTAGCCCTCAAATTCCCCAACTCCGTTCTTGTGAGAAAGGTCTCCCTGGAAACTGAAGCAGGAAGAGGCAGCACTGCTGTTGGGGATAGGTAGGGTTTCCAGCCAGACAGCCAACGGTGATGGCCTCCTGGTGGTACTTTCTAGTGGGCCCCATATACTAGTTTTCATTCCATGGAAAAGTCTCGTTTTCTTCTCTCCATTTTGGGGCATGTGATGTCGAGTGGCCTTCCTGTGGTGTCCAAGCTTGGTGGACATTGTTTGACCTACACAGACTTGTCAGAGCTCTCTGGCTAAAATGCCCAATTTTAGCTTTGAAATGAGTTCTCTAGTTAAGGGGGGTGGAGGCTGGGTGAGAGGTAGAGGCAGTCTGGGGGGGTGCAGGCAGGCCCCCTGAACCACAGACCTGCCTGACAGGTCTGGAGTCTGCCCCACTCCCTTCACTTCTATGGAATGTGCACCCCCCACGCCCACCACACCAGGGTCCTGGATCTGGTTTCCACATTCCAGCCCTGCACAGAATAATAGAGATGCCACACCCAGCACACTCAGAATGGCGCCAGGATGTGGCCAATTAGCTGGGCCCTCAGGGAGGGAGTGGCCCTGTCTGCATCCGTTGCTGGGCCTTCCTTTCCCCCTGCCCATTGCTGCTGCCACGGGCAGGAGGGGTGCACTGAGCAGCTGAGCAGCGCCATGGGCTTCTTGGGGACAGCAGGAGTGGCCTCTCCGCCAACCCTGCCTGACTGCCTGGAGGAATCCTCCAGCTGTGTCCACAAAGCGCTGTGAGTGCTTGACCCAGACGAGGCCAGACAGCCTTCTGCCGTGTCCCTGTCCCTTGTAGCCTCCCCGTCCCTCCAGCATCTGAGCGGTAGTGCTGATGCTGGGCAGCACTAACCAGCACTTCCTGGCTGTTCCACTCCAGTTGACAGAAGGTGGGTGCCTGTCCTCGCCCGTCTGATGAGAGGGGAATGACAGGGAGGGAGCGAGGAAGGCTTTCTGAAAGAAGACTCCGTGTCTGCTGGTGCTGAATGGGCCAGGGTGGGGAGCTGGGAGAGATTGGAATAGACGACTGGTAGCTCAGCGCTGCCCAGCATAGTGTCCTCTGATGGGGGAGATGTGCCATGTCTGGGCTGTCCAGCAGTGGCTACTGGCCACACATGGCTATTAAGCACTTGAACCGAGTGTTTAGTCCTATTTAACTTTAAGTAGCTTCGTACAGCTAGTGCTTTAAAAATACATTTGACTGTTTATCTGTCCCCAAGAACATCTGACTGGCCTGGCTCTTATGGTCACCTTTGCCAGAAACATCCATGGCCCAAGGGACTGGTAGAGACAGGGACCACCCTGTCGCCAGGCTGGAGACCAAGGCCCCCATGACCTAGCCGCCCTGACTGACTCCCCTTCTCTCGTCTGCAGCCAGAGCCCGACCCTAACCCTGCAGTCCACCAACACACACACCCAGAGCAGCAGCTCCAGCTCTGATGGGGGCCTCTTCCGCTCCCGGCCTGCCCACTCTCTCCCGCCTGGCGAGGATGGCCGCGTGGAGCCCTATGTGGACTTTGCCGAGTTCTACCGCCTCTGGAGTGTGGACCATGGCGAGCAGAGCGTGATGACGGCCCCATAGCACGACCTGAGCAAGGCCTGGTGTGGGGGCAGGACAGGGTCAACCTTGTCTGACATTTCCTGATGCCAAGGCGACCAGCGAGCGCCCCGTCCTCAGCCTCCACAGACTCTGTCCCCATGCTCTCAGGGCTGATGAATGCAGACCAGATCCGTGGTCCACACCTCATCACTGCACAGGAGGCTGGAGGCCACTCCCTCCCGGGCAGCCTCTGTCAGAACTATTGCCGTTTCTCAGAACCAAGGGCCAAGCCTGGAAGCTGTCGTTTACCTGGAGTTTCCCTCAGCAAGTGCAGCAGAACTGGAAGAGGTTGTCTTGGGAGCCCCAAGGGCCACAGGCCCAACAGACCCAGCTTTCTCAAGGCCACCCCACCACATACACACACCGCCTCCCTGGACTAATGGCCTATGGCCACTACAAGTACCCCACCACTTGGAATGGTGGTCCCTGCTTCTCCAGCCTCTCAGCCCTGTGCTTCTACATCCAGAGTGGAACCAGCTTGTGGCTGCACCTGTCTTCAGCCCCATCCCTGGACCCCCCCCCAGTTGTCAGAACATCCAGGGAAGCACCGGGGCCTGGGATGACCACAAGGCAGGGCAGGCGGGAAGGAACCGGAGGGAATAGTCGGGCTGCTGGAGGAGGGCTGCAGATGGCGGGCTTCCCAGAGGCAGGCGCAGGAGTGGCGAGGACGTGTCCTGACAGCTGCATCATGGCCACTTGTGTCAGGCTTATGCCAGCGTGAGCGGTTCTGGCTTGTGTTTTCCCTCTGGCACTGGGAGGCCCATGGGCTGGGGAGCCACCAAGGTTCTGGCTGTGAGGTGACAAGCGGGTCGGGAGTCAGGCAGCAGCACGCTAGAGAGGAGTGGAGAATGGGGAAGGGGTTCTCTGAGACCTTGGGCTCTGGGAAGCTGAGGGCTTTGGGCGTGTGCATGGTTTTTACAGACACATAGGAGATTACCGTTCCTGTTTTCAGTGGAGGCAGCTGACCTGGAGAAAGGAGCCAGAGCTCACACACGGGGCCGTTTCATCAGCATCCAGGGCCCCATTGGATCCTCGCCCCTCCCCAGCTCCTTGCCCCACGACACCCCAGACACAGCTCACCAGGGGCAGGCTTTCGGTGTGCTTGGTCTCTGGAAAGTCCAAGGCCAGCCCCAAAGCCCCCTGCTCTCTCTGCGGTCTGGGAATCCCATTTCTCTGGGACAGAGGAGGCCCAGTGTGGTGCCAGGGAGGGGCAGAAAAGCCACAGCAGAAGCTGAGAATACATCGGTTCTCAGCAAAGGGCCATTGCTGCAGCCACCCCCACTTTGAAGCGGTCTCTTTTCTGCAGGTGAGCAGATGTAAAGTTGGGCACAAAGGGAATTCTCTTCTGAGAATGTCTCTGTGATGGCGTTTGGTCTCTAGAAATAGGATCACTTTTGTAACACAGTACAGAAGTAATAAATGATGGTATTATACGTGCTGTTGCTCACGGCCTCTGTAACTCCTGGTCCTGGGAGACGACGCTTTCCCTGTTTACTGCCCTGGAGGTTGAAGAACTAAGCTCACCAGGCTGCTGAGTGGTAGGGCTGGGGCTGAATACAGGCCTCCTGGCTGTAAGTCACACTGCTACCCTCAGCCCAGAGAAACATGTCCTGCCTGGCACACTGGGTCCCTGCTCGTCCATGTACATAGGAAGGGGTCGACAGTTTTTCCCGCTCAGCCCGGAAGCCGTGGGAGGGCTGTGGCACCAGCCCCACGCTTCCTGTGCGGCCACCCAGTGCTTGGGTCACCAGAGCAGAGGCCTTGCCCTCTCCAGCCTTTGCTTTATCTGCCTTTGGTGAGAGATGTTCTATAAATACTAGTCCAGAGTGCAGCCTGCTTTCTGGGACAGAAGGACTCTCCTTCTGAGAACAGCATCTGCAGCCGAAAAGAGCGTAGCATCTGCTTAGGAGCAAAGCCAAGCTCTGTCTGGTGTGGTCAGAGGTCCAGGGTGCCCCTCCCCTCTGCTGGCAGGGCTTCCTTTCAGGATCTGCCCTCCTTGGCTCTCCTAGCGGAGCCCTCAGGGTCTTGACCACTGTGGCCCCTGAATGCTCCTGGAGCCGTGCCTAGCCACCCAGGAGAGACGTGAAGAACTGAGGTACAGACAGGTTCGGGCACAGGCCTGGGTTACACGTGGCCACCATCCAACCCTAGGCCCGGCCTCTCCCACACCTGCTTGGCCTAAGTGTGTGGGACTGAGACACTGCCCTGTTGACTTTGTGTCCCTGTCCCTGGCTGTACTTGAGCCTGTCTCCTGGGGACACATGGAGGTAAGAGGGACACTTTCAGTCTGTGTTCCTTTTGGTGGAGGAAAGGGGGAGCTTGGGAGTTGGTTTGAGGACTAAAAAAGACAAAGGAGCCGGGCTGGGTGGCTTAGCCTGTAATCCCGCACCTTTGGGAGGCTGAGGTGAGTGGATTGCCTGAGCCCGCGGGTTCGAGACCCGCCTGGGCAGTGAGACCTCATCTCTACAATAAATCAAAAAATCAGCCGGGCGTGGTAGCGCATGCCTGTAATTCCGGCTACTCGGAAGGCTGAGGCGGAAGGATCGCCGGAGCCCAGCAGGTCGAGGCTGCGGTGGGCGGGGGTGGCCACAGCATGCCAGTCTGGGTGACAGAGTGAGACTCCAACTCAAAAAAAGAAAAAGAACAAAGGGTCAAGACGAGAATGAACCAGTGCAGCCAGGCAGAGTGTGCAGCACGGGCGAGTCCTGCCCAGCTCTCCCCGTGGTGTCTGACGGGGTGGCCAAGGTGGCCCTCCCCAGTCTTTGTCAGCCTCCACAGGGGAGCACTGTTTCCCTGAGACTGGACCAGAGAGAACCAGAGACCCCCCCACCTGACTGCTGCCTGTGCCCACTCATCCCTTGGAGACGTCCAGTCCCTCCCAGAACGAGACTCCTTGAAGGCTTGCTTGAGGCCCTGGCCCCCTGGGAGCTTGTCCTGGCCGAGGCAGGTGGGAGTGGGGAAGCCCCATGGGGCCCGCAGACCGTCTTCACTGGGGCTGTCCATTGTGCTTCCAGCCCTGGTCTGGCCCTCAGTCACCTCATAAGCCAGGCAGAGTGGCAGAGCAGGCACCCTGAAGCGCCTGTGGGTGTCCCCACCAGGGTTGGCAGCAGAGGACAGACCTGTCTGGAGCCACTTGGGCCACTCTGATGTCGCAGGGAAGAGTGCCTGGCTGTGCTCTTTGCCCAGGGTTCAGCACAAATGCTACCTCCTCATTCCGGAGGGAGGCCTGCGCTGGCCCCACCGCCACCCCAACCATCTCCCGTCCCGTTGTCTCTGTAGAAACTCTGATATTTCTTGCTCCTTTGTCCGGCCGGCTGAACCATCCACACGTGAGGGCAGGGGCATTGTCTCCCTTATTCCACTGGGTCCTGCCTCAAGGTCAGTGCTGGGCACAACCCTTCTCACAGATATGGAGGGAGTAGGGGGGAGGGATAGCCTCGTGTTCGTGGGCAAGATACTTGCGCAGCCTCAGTCTCTTCATGTACAAAAGGAGGATGCAACTTGCTTGGTGCAATTGCCTGGCAGGACCAAGTCGCCGTCGCTGTAAGAAGTAAGTGCTGCCCCCACCCTCCGTGGGGAGCCTGGGACACTCACAGGAGCGTGGGCCAAGACGCCTGCCCCCACCACACGTGGGAGTTTGCGCACGGTGGAGGCTCGGCTGACCTGGGCGGGAGGTGCTGCGGCAGGGTCCCTGTCCTCATCCAGACCCTGAGACCGGCTTTCCAACATTTCCTCCGACAAGAGCATGGTTCATGGTTCTGCCTTCTGGGCCCCCATTTGGAAACCAAACAAGGATGCAGCTCTGCCAATCCTGACAGGCTGGGCATGAGCACACGCTTTGTTCCCACGCGGAGGTGATGTCAGCCCTGAGCAGAGACAGGCGTTTGACATTTCCATGAGCCTGGGTGGCTGTCAGGGACAGTCATAGTGTCTGGCAGCCGGCTTTGGGGAATATTGACACCAGTTGGTGGACTCCATTCCTGCCTCCGGAGACCCCCAGAGGGGCCAGAGGACCCCAGACTATATGGGCCAGTTGCCTTATCCAGCCCATTCTTGCCCTGTCTTCGCACAGAGCGGGCCAGGCATGGCAGGGCTGGGCCTCAGAGCCTGGGGCTGGTGTCTGCACTGGTCATCTCAGCAAAGCCATCCTGGGGTCCAGACGATGCTGAGCTCAAGAACCTTCCCTGACTCCAGCCCTGACCCCAGCACCTGCTGTTTGTGGTCATCTGTGTACTCCCTCCTCTCTCCCCCAGCTCTGGGCTCCGGCATCTCAGCAACCCAGGCCAGACCAGACCCTGGGGCGTGGCCAAGAAACGGCAGGTGAGCATGAGTGGATGCATGGGTGCACTGCCAGAGCAGAGCTTCTGGAAATGTTACAGGAAGCACCACTCCCCTACAGAAAACTATGCCCACAACAGGACCCCCAGAGTTTTTGGGTTTGTAAGAAATTACAGCCAGGCTCCATGGCTCAGCCTGTAATCCCACGCTTTGGGAGGCTGAGGTGACTGGATTGCCTGAACCTGCAGGTTCAAGACCTACCTGGGCAACTTGGCGAGACCTCATCTCTACAATAAATTAAAAATTAGCCGGGCGTGGTAGCACACGCCTGTAGTTCCAGCTACTTGGAAGGCTGAGGCAGAAGGATCGCCGGAGGCCAGCAGGTCGAGGCTGCAGTGGCTGGGAGTGGTCACTGCACTCCAGTCTGGGCGACAGTGAGACTCCAACTCAAAAAAAAAAAAAAAAGAAATTACAGCCGGGTGCGGTGACTCATACCTGTAATCACAACACCTTGGGAGGTGGAGGCAAAAGGATTGCCTGAGCCCAGGGGTTCAAGACCAACTTGGGCAACTTGGCAAGACCTCATCTCTACAATAAGCCAAAAAATTAGCCGGGCATGGTAATGGGCACCTGTAGTTCCAGCTACTTGGAAAGCTGAGGCAGAAGGGATCATCTGAGCCCAACAGGTCGAAGCTATGGTGGTTGTGAGAATGCCACTGCACCCCAGCCTGGGCTACAGAAGACTCCAACTCAAAAAAAAAAAAAAAAAAAGAAATTACATGTCTCATCATTTGTTTTGAATAGGTGATTTTTTCAGCCAAATCTGTAATATCCCAGTGTTCATTTTAGTGCAAAAATAGCACTAGTTTTTTTCAAAAATAACACTTTAAAATCACTCACCATCCAATGAATCGATGCTTCCAGAAGAGCCCCATGCCAGCCCTACAGGTTTACAGACCCCACACATCACAGGGAGCCCCAACAGGTCCCAGGGCGAGGGGCCCAGGTGACCCTAATAAAACTCTGAGCTGCGTGCCAGAGACCCTGCAAAGCCTGAACTCCCAGGGCCCTCAGCCAGCCCCTGAGGGGCGGGGACTTGTGCCTGAAACTTCCCTGGGTCTCAATGCTAGCACCCATTTTACAGATGAGGAGAGAGCCAGCGAGCACAGACAGGTTAAGCAGCTAGGGCAGCATGATCAGGAGACTGATTCCACTGTGCATCAGAAAGATCTTTCTAAGCGTGTGAGTTGTTAGGTGGAAGAAGGCGCTGCCTGTGGGAGCGGGAAGCCCCCGGAGCTGCCCACCACCTGGCATCAGCTGCAGTGGGGCGGATTGAGCTGCAGGCCCCAGCTGGCTGCACAGCAGTGTCCTTTGGCAACGAAGAGGAATGGTTGTTAAAAATACAGATTCCAGCCGGGCTCGGTGGCTCAGCCTGTAATCCCGCGCCTTTGGGAGGCTGAGGCGAGTGGATTGCCTGAGCCCGCGCGTTCGAGACCCTCCTGGGCAGCGAGACCTCATCTCTACAATAAAAAATCAAAAAATCAGCCGGGCGTGGTAGCGCGCACCTGTAATTCCGGCTACTCAGAAGGCTGAGGCGGAAGGATCACCGGAGCCCAGCAGGTCGAGGCTGCGGTGGCCGGGAGCGGCCACTGCACTCCAGTCTGGGTGACAGAGTGAGACTCCAACTCAAAAAAAAAAAAAAAAAAATACAGATTCCTTGGCCCTGCTTAGCATCTCCCAGAGGGAGGTCCAGGAGTCTGAATTCTACAGATCCTGGCGCAGCTACGGGTTCCTTATGGCTGGCCGACTCCTGCCCGCCCCTAAAACTGTGTGACCTTTCCTGATTTGGTGCTTCTGTAATTCCTATGTCTGGGTGCTCCGGGTGACCTTGGACAAGGCCCATAAATCTCTCCGACCCTGTCTCATCTCCAAATGGAGGTTTTCCGCTCAGTTTTCTGTAATAATAATTTTGTTAAAAAGCGAACAACCATAAAACTAGCGAGCTGGATGTTCCGGGCATGTAGCTGACGTGTAACATCTCATTTATTTTTTTGAGTGGGAGTCTCTGTCGCCAGGCTGGAGGGCAGCGGCATGCTCATAGCCACCACAGCCTCAACCTTCTGGGCTCAGGCGACCCTTCCGCCTCAGCCTTCTAAGTAGCTGGAACCAGACGCATGCCACCACTCCCGGCTAATTTTTTTTTTATTGTAGAGACGAGGTCTCGCCAAGTTGTCAGGCTGGTCTAGAACCCCTGGACTCAGGCATACTTCTCACTTCCATCTCTAAAGTGCTGGGATTACAGGCATGAGTCACCGTGCCCGACTGTAATATCTCATTTAACAGTGAACATCTCAGCAAGGAGTAGATATCAATGACTTCAAAATACACACATGGGGCATGGGGAAACCAAGCCTCAGAGAGGTTCAGCAGGTTGTACAAGATCACACAGGAGCAGGATCACACTCTGGACTTTTCTTTTTTTTTTTTTTGAGTTGGAGTCTCATTCTGTCGCCCAGACTGGAATGCAGTGGTTGCTCCCGGCCACCGCAGGCTCTACTTGCTGGGCCCTGGCGATCCTTCCACCTCAGCCTTCCAAGTAGCTGGAACTACAGGCGTGCGCTACCACGCCCGGCTAGTTTTTGATTTATTGTAGAGATGAGGTCTCGCCAAGTTGCCCAGGCGGGTCTCGAACCCACGGGCTCAGGCAATCCACTCACCTCAGCCTCCCAAGGCGCGGGATTACAGGCTGAGCCACCGAACCTGGCTTGGACTTTTCTTTACCAGCATGAAGTTTCCTCCTGATTTTCAAAGGTCCTTCCAGGCGTGAGAGGTGGGATTTGGCAGTAATCTCTCAGTGCCAGTTAAACCCGCTGGAACAGCTTGACTTTCCCCAGTGTAGGGAAGAAATTTTCAGACCAAGGGTCCCTCAGGAGCTGACATCATCCTGGGTTCTTGTCACCTGGTCTGACTTGTCCGCCAGGATTGGGGACAGTGGGGAGCACTGAGACTTGCCCCCCAAATGCAGGTCCAGCAGGAATCAGCCATGAACTTGTCCTGGAGGAGCTCACAGCCTGGGGTACCCCAACCAAGCCTAGGGGGAATCCTGGGAGGCTACCTGAAGGAAGCATCTGCAGGAAGAGTAGGAGTCAGCCAGGTAAAGGAGGAAGAGGATGAAAAAGGTCAAGGGTAAAGGAGGAAAAAGCGGCCAGAAAGGTATGAGCAAAGGTGGGGGTGGGGGTGGCAGGTAGCAGGGTTGGGAGAGACATGAGGGTCAAGCTGTCCTTTCCCTGAGGCCTGGGGCAGCCAGTACAAGCTTTTTTGGTTTTGAGTCAGGGTCTCGCTGTCACCCAGGCTGGAATACAGTGGCATGATTATGACAATTATGACTCACCACAGCATCAACCTGCTGGGATCAGGCAATCCTTCCGCCTCAGCCTCCCGAATAACTGGGACTACAGGTGCACACCGTCATACCTGGCTAATTTAAAAATTTTTTTTGTAGAGACGAGGTCTTGCTATGTTGCCCAGGCTGGTCTCAAATTCCTAGGTTCAGGTAATCCTCCCATGTTGGCGTCCCAAAGTGCTGGGATGGCAGACATGAGTCCCTGCACCCTGCCAGACAGTGAAGTTTTCTTTTCTTTCTTTTTTTTTTTTTTTTGAGTTGGTGTCTCACTCTGTCACCAGACTGGAGTGCAGTGACACGCTCCTGGCCACCGCAGCCTCAACCTGCTGGGCTCTGGCGATCCTTCCGCTCAGCCTTCCAAGTAGCTGGAATTACAGGCGCGCACTACCACGCCCAGCTAATTTTTGATTTATTGTTGAGATGAGTCTCGCTAAGTTGCCCAGGCGGGTCTTGAACCTGCGGGCTCAGGCAATCCACTCACTTCAGCCTCCCAAAGCGTGGGATTACAGGCTGAGCCACCGAGGCCAGCTAACAGTGAAGCTTTCAGTGGACATACAGCCTGGGCCGACAAGACAGGTAGGGGGCCGGGAGTCTTGCCAGTCCTGTTCAAGGGTCCTAATCCTTTAGACATGCACCAGGGTCTAAAGGCCACAGGCATTTTAGGCCCAGAAGGAAGCACTTTCTGACTGGGTTGTAGGTCCGCCGGCTTCCTCACCTGCCCAGCCCCCATTCTGCAGCCTCCTCCATCCGGATCAGGGCCTGCAGGATTGGGTAGACCCCTCAGTGCTCCTGTTTTGCTGGTGTTTTCCCCACTGAGAACTCCCCATTCTCAGGGCGCAGCTCAGTCTCACTTCCCTCCCCGGGGGCACTCTCCCCTGCTCAGCCCCTCCCTGAGTGGTCCCTGGCTCCATGGGCCCCACGAGCCATCTGGTACTCAGTCTGCTGTGAACCTGAGGCTTCGTTGCTGGGTTCCAGCGCCCTGCACAGGACAGTCTGGCATTGAGCAGGACTCAGCTGCTCTGAGAGAAGGGGTCTGGCCCCCATCCAGGGCTCAAGACAGGAGGTGACTCTAGGCATGGGGTAGGAGGGACACATGGTGAATCTGGTGGGACTCTTCTACAAAAAAAAAAGGAAATTATATTTTATGGCTTGGTATAAAGATGATTATATTAGGCCGGGCTCAGTGGCTCAGCCTGTAATCCCGCACTTTGGGAGGCTGAGGTGAGTGGATTGCCTGAGTCCGCGGGTTCGAGACCCGCCTGGGCAACTTGGTGAGACCTCATCTCTACCATAAATCAAAAAATTAGCCGGGCGTGGTAGCGCGCACATGTAGTTCCGGCTACTCGGAAGGCTGAGGTGGAAGGATCGCCGGAGCCCAGCAGGTCGAGGCTGCGGTGGCCAGGAGCGGCCACTGCACTCCAGTCTGGGCGACAGAGTGAGACTCCAACGCAAAAAAAAAAAGAAAAGATGACTATATTAATATATTAAAATTTCTCTTTGGGTAAAAGTTCATTTTTTCCTTCTGATTTAAAAGAAAGCAAAACATTTCCACAGGCCCCTGAAAGTACGACAGGCCCAAGGCTCCGTGCCTACTGTGCCCAATCAAGAAGTCAGCCTGCGCATGGGGAGAGCAGGACCCAAGCCAGTTCCCCTCAGTGGGAGGGCCTGCAGTTGAGGTTCCAGCCCCAGCCTTCCTGAACTTCTGAGAACCCTGGGGTCTCAGGCTCAGGAATAAGAGCTGAGAAGCTTTTAGAACAGGTGGGAAGAAGTCCAAAGGTGGCCGCAGAGGGATGGCCCTCATAAGCTGTGCTCTGTCTGACCGCCAAGCCTTGACCTGTTGGGCTCAGGCAATCCTTCCACCTCAGCCTTCCAAGTAGCTGGAATCACAGGTGTGTGCCACCATACTGGCTAATTTTTGGATTTATTGTAGAGACGAGGTCACGCCATGTTGCTCAGGCTAGTCTCGAACCCTGAGCTCAGGCAATCCTCTCGCCTCAGGCTCCCAAAGTACTGGGATTACAGGTGTGAGCCACCGCGCCCAGCTAGAACTTTTAATAAAGTGAATGTTAAAAAATAGAAGGGGCTGGGCTTGGCAGCTCAGCCTGTAAGCCCAGCACTTTGGGAGGCTGAGGCGAGTGGATTGCCCGAGTCTGCAGTTTTGAGACCAGCCTGGGCAACTCGGAGAGACCTCATCTCTACAATAAATAAAAAATTAGCCAGGTGTGGTGGCACGTGTCTGTAGTTCCAGCTACATGAAAGGCAGAAGGATCACCTGAGCCCAGCAGGTCAAGGCTGGGGTGGCCATGAGCTTGCCACTGCACTCCAGCCTGGGCAACAGAGTGAGACTCCGACTCCAAAAACAAAAAACAAAAACTGTAGGCCAGGCTCAGTGGTTCAGCCTGTAATCCCAGCACTTTGGGTGGCCAAAGCAAGTGGATTGCCTGCGCCTGTGGGTTTGAGACCAACCTGGGCAACTTGGTGAGACCGCGTATCTACGATAAATACAAAATTAGCTGGGCATGATAGCATGCGCCTGTAGTTCCAGCTACTTGGAAGACTGAGGTGGAAGGATCGCTGGAGCCCAGCAGGTCACTGCTGGGGTGGCTGTGAGTGTGGCACTGCACTCCAGCCTGGGCAACAGAGTGAGACTCCAAATCAAAAAAAAATTGCCAAAAGGTAGAAACAGCTCACACGTCCATTGGTAGCAGAATGATAAGCAAACTGGGGTACCTCTATACAACAGAATAGTATTCAGCCATAAAAAGGAAGGGAGTACTGACACAGGATACGTGGAAGAACCTCAAGAACATGATGCTGGCCACGTGCTGTAGCTTGCGCCTGTAATCCCAGTACTTTGGAAGGCTAAGGCACAAGGACTGCTTGAGCCCAGGAGTCAAGACCAGCCTAGGCAGCATAGCAAGACCTTGTCTCTACAATAAACCAAAAACTTAGCCAGGTGTGGTGGTGCAGGCCTGTAGTCCCAGCTACTAGAGAGGCTGAGATGGAATGATCACCTGAGCCTGGGAGGTCGAGGCTGCAGTGAGCCGTGATTATGCCACTGCACTCCAGTTTGGGTGAAAGAGTAAGACCTTGACTAAAGATAAGAAAGAAAGAAAACATGATATTCATGGGAGAAGCCATACACAAAAGGTCGCATGTATGCCCAGAATAGGCAAATCTATAAAGTAAAAAGCAGATTAGGATTGCCAGGCATGGGGGAAGGAGAGAATGAGGAGTGACTGCTGTGGACATGATGTTTTTCCCAGGTGACAAGATGGTCTGAAACTAGAGGGAGGTGGTGGTTGCACATCATGCTACAGGTGGTGGGAGTGCACTGGATGCCGCTGGACTGTCCACTTCAACATGGCTGACTGAGCACTAGGTGAATTTCACAGCAACTACCCAGGGTTTCCCCTGCTTTGCTTTGTTTTGAGTTAGAGTCTCACTTGCCCAGCCTGGAGTGCAGTGGCATGCTCCCGGGCACCGCAGCCTCGACCTGCTGAGCTCCGGCGATCCTTCCACCTCAGCCTTCCAAGTAGCTGGAACTATAGGCACGCACTACCACGCCCAGCTAGTTTTTGATTTATTGTAGAGATGAGGTCTTGCCAAGTTGCCCGGGCGGGTCTCCAACCCTCAGGCTCAGGCAATCCACTTGCCTCAGCTTCCCAAAGTGCTGGGATTACAGGCTGAGCCACCGAGCCCGGCCTATTTATTTATTGACTGATCGACTGTAGAGATGAGGTCTTGCCAAGTTGCCCAGGCTCGTCTCAAACCCCTGGGCTCAGGCAATCCTCCCACCTCAGCCTCCCAAAGTGTTGGGATTATAGGCATGAGTCACCATGTCCGGCTGCTTCCCCTGCTTCGAAGGAAGTGCTCTGGGTGGCTCCTCCAGACCCAGAAAGCACCTGGACAGACCCTCTAGGACGAATATCCAATAGACAGAGAATTTGAGCTCCATGTGCCGTTGCAGATGCTCCAGTAAGCTCATTTGAAAAAGCAAAAAGAAATAAGTGAAATTAATTTAATTATTCTAGCTTCTTTAACACAATATAGGCAAAATATTGTCATCTTCATACATAATCAATATAAGGATTACTAACAAGACATCTGATATTCTCTTTCACACTAAGTCTTTTCCCACACAGAACATCTCTAGCAGGCAGCTGTTCTGGGCTTTAGGCCACGGCCAAGGCTTTGCCACCCAACAGTGCGGTTCTAGACAGTCTCAGACTGGAGTCTCTAGGCATACTCTGAAGAGGTTGAGGATCTTACATCTTGCTTTATTGTAGAGATGAGGTCTTACCAAATTGCCCAGGCTGGTCTTGTGCTCCTGGACTCGGGCATTCCTCTCACCTCTACCTCCCAAAGTGCTGAGATTACAGGCATGAGCCACCATGCCTGGCCTAGGTAAGTGTTCTAGGAACCCACTGGCATTAGTGTACCAGCTAGTGGTGTTATGAGAGGCTACGTTTAGCTTCAGTGAATTTTTTTTTTTAGATTCTTTCAACACGTTTGCCCATTTCATGAAGGGTGCTTTACGAGCGCACCTGCCCATACCACACTGAGCGTTCGACAGTTCTTGACCAAAAACGGTATGACCCCCATGTCTCACCCTCCTTATTCACCTCATTGAGCCCCAAGTGACCTTTTTTTGTTTCCCCGGTGAAAAAAGTCCTCAAGGGGAAACGTTTTGCCAATGTGGAAGAGGTGGAACAAAAAACAGCAGAAGCACTAAAATGCATCAAAATTAATGAGTTCAAAAATTGCTTTGGGCTGGACTTGGTGGTTCAGCCTGTAATCCTAGCACTTTGGGAGACAGAGGCTAGTGGACTGCCTGAGCCCAAGGGTTCGAGACCAGCTCAGGCAAGTTGGTGAGACTTCGTCTCTATAATAAATAAAAAATTAGCTGGGTGTGGTAGTTGCCTGTAGTTCTGGCTACCTGGAAGGCTGAGGTGGAAGGATTGCGGGAGCCCAGCAGGTTGATGCTGGGGTGGCCATGAGTGTGCCACTGCACTCCAGCCTGGGCGACAGAGTGAGACTCCAACTCAAAACAACAACAACAACAAAAACACCTGTTTGATCAGTAGAAAAAGCATCTCGATAGGTGTATTGCATCAAATGGAGAGTACTTTGAAGGTGACTGAAGTTTAGACATGTAAGAATAAATACACAATTTGTTATAAATAAATTCCTGGGGTCGTTCTCTCTCTCTCTCTCTCTCTCTCTCCTCTCTCTCTCTCTCTCTCTCTTTCTTAAGGAAGCAGGATTTGGCCAGGCTTGGTGGCTCAGCCTGTAATCCCAGCACTTTGGGAGGCCGAGGTGAGTGGATTGACTGAGCCCACGGGTTCGTCACCTGCCTGGGCAACTTGGCGAGACTTCATCTCTACAATAAATCAAAAAATCAGCCAGGCGTGGTAGTGCATGCCTGTAGTTCCAGCTACTTGAAAGGCTGAGGCGAAAGGATCGCCGGAGCCCAGCAGGTCGAGGCTGCGGTGGCCGGAAGCAGCCACTGCACTCCAGTCTGGGCGACAGAGTGAGACTCCAACTCAAAAAAAAAAAAAAAAAAAAGGAAGCAGGATTTACTGAGAGGACAAAAAAGCTTCCAGAACAGGAGAGACCCAGGGGCATTCAGAGTCCTCCTCCTCTCATATGCTGAGTGAAGTAAGCCAGTCACAAAAGGACAAATACTATATGATGTCACTCATGGGAGATCCCTAGAGTAGTCAAATTCATAGAGACAAAAAGTAGGTTGGGATTTGCCAGGTCTCACGGGTAGGAGGATGGGGAGAGTGTGTAATAGGTGTGGGGTTTCAGTTTTGCAAGATGAAAAGAATTCTGGAGACGGCACTACACCAACGTGAATGTTCCTAATGCCACTGCACTGTAGGCTTAAAAGTGGTTAAAATGGTAAATCATATGTGTACTTTACCACAATCTTTTATTTTTTATTTTTTATTGTTGAATCGGGGTCTCACTCTGTTGTCCATGTGGGAGTGTAGTGACACAATCACGGTTCACCACAGCCTCAAAATCCTGGACTCAGGTAATCCTCCCACCTCAGCCTCTCAAGTAGCTGGGACTACAGGTGTGTGCCACCATGCCCAGCAAATTTTTTCTTTTTCTTTTAATTTTTTTGTAGACACAAGGGCTCGCTGTGTTGCCCAGGCTGGTCTTGAACTCCTGGCTTCAAGAGATCCTCCCGCCTCAGCCTCCTAAAGTGTTGGAATTACAGGCATGAGCCACTGAGCCTGGCCCCGCATCTTTTTTTTTTTTTTTTTGAGTTGGAGTCTCACTCTGTTACCCAGACTGGAGTGCAGTGGCCGCTCCCGGCCACCGCAGCCTCGACTTGCTGGGCTCCGGTGATCCTTCCGCCTCAGCCTTCCAAGTAGCCGGAATTACAGGCATGCGCTACCATGCCCGGCTGATTTTTTGATTTATTGTAGAGATGAGGTCTCGCTGCCCAGGAGGGTCTCGAACCCGCAGGCTCAGGCAATCCACTCACCTCAGCCTCCCAAAGACGCGAGATTACAGGCTGAGCCACCGAGCCCAGCACGCATCTTTTTTTTTAAAAGTCCTGCTACCCAGTGAGTTTTGGTTTGTGCTGACCAGGGTGTGAGACTTAATAGTGACTGGCGGCTGATAAGGAAAGACACAGTGAGACTTCGGCCCGGTACTGACCAGGCACGGTCTCAGCCAGGCCCCCCAGGGTGGGCAGAAGTGACCAGAGGGGCATGCAGGAAGGAGCAGAACCTCACTTGGTCCCCACACTGTAGTCAAGTTCACTGGCCCCGTAGAATTAACCCTTCTTTGGACACCTGGATTGCTGACTCTCCCATCTGTAGTGAGAGCCAACAAGGTCCCTCCCTCTCATCAATTTGAATTTTTATTGATTCTGCTAAGGTCTTTACATTCACTTTGCAAATTAGCTTTGGTTTTAATGTTGGAAGCAGATGTAAACACAAGGGCTTTATTCCAGGCTCAGTGTCTGCGCATTTTCCAGAAACACCATAATAAAAATGATTGAGGACAACCCAGGGCCCATGAAGAATTTTCTCCTTAAGAGAGAGTTTGTGCGTCGCTCGGATTGGAGTAATGCTGTGGTTTGGTGTCTGGCTCCATCCCCCTTGAAGCAGGGTCATCCCTGTGTCCCCATGGGCCAGCCTTCAGGGCCAGTCTCAGAACTGTTTCCTGAGTAAGTGACTGAGTGGATAAATGAATGCAAGGGTAGAGAAAGGAGAAATTCATGGTAGCGGGGAGAGGGGGCGGGGAAGGTTTCCAGGGGGAAGCCGATGTGTCCTGGAAGTGGGGTGGAGATGAGTGTATCACAGGGTGAGGCAAGGGCGATTTCCTACCTGTCCAGCCCCTGCAGCAGGTGTCGAGGGTGCCCTGGCTGTGCCCAGCGATGAACCTGAGCCTGGCTGCCAGGGGTGGGCAGCCCCAAGGGCGGCCTTCTCCATCAGACGCTGAGTGGCAGCCCTGCAACTCCCCACTGTGGGTCTCATCTCTCTCGAGCTCCCTGTCCCCACCCCAGCCACCATCCCTTCTTGCCTACATCCCAGCGCCTCCGAGATGGCTCCCTGCTGCCAGTCTCACCCCCTCTGGTTGATGTCAGACCTGCAGACATCCACCCATTCATCCAGTGAAGCACTGAGTACCTAGTATGCGCGCAGCACCGATTAGGAACCAAAGGCCCTGCACAGTGGCGACAGAGAGACCACAAAGGCACATCCTATGACAGTATGGGGTGGGAGGACACAAGGCATTGGGAAGGAGTCCATGTGGGCCTTCTCTGGGCCCTCAGGGTCGCGGCTCCCACCGCTTGTGCCTCATCAGGCCTACCGTGAGCTGCATCTTGCCTGACCGGCCTGGACCAGGCCTCCGGACCCACTCAGTCCCACATGGCATGGCACAGCAGGTCGTGTTCCTCAGCTTGTCCGCTTGTAGGATGGACATGGGCTTGGTGGATGGGAACACTGCAGGAATCCCGAATCTTCCCAGGAGGCTCCAGGGGTGACCCAGCGAGAAAGGGGGACTCTTTTTTTTTTTTTTTTAGTTGAAGTCTCACTCTGTCGCCCAAACTGGAGTGCAGTGGCCGCTCCCAGCCACCGCAGCCTCAACCTGCTGGGCTCCCGTGATCCTTCCGCCTCAGCCTTCCAAGCAGCTGGAACTACAGGCGCGTGCTACTACGCCTGGCTAATTTTTGATTTATTGTGGAGATGAGGTCTCGCCAAGTTGCCCAGGGCGGGTCTTGAACCCGCAGGCTCAGGCAATTCACTCGCCTCAGCCTCCCAAAGCGCAGGATTACAGGCTGAGCCACCGAGCCCGGCTGAAAGGGGAACTCTTATCCCAGCTTGATTTCGAAACAGTCCCTCTCTCACCCGGCTCAGTCAATGGGACTGTGTCACATCACTCGAGATGTTGGGAGGCAGGGAAGCAGTGTGGTCTGTGCACAGACGTGATCCAGGGCAGGCATCTCTGCCGAGGCAGCCCTAGTTACTCTCCTGCTGCCTCCAGTTTCCTGGAGACTTTGCCCAGTCGACCAGAGGTCCGTCGGACTCTGTCCTGGAAAACTTTGTGATTCAAAAGACCCAAAGTTAGGGCAGCTGCGGTAGCTCACACCTATAATGCCTGAGTCCATGGGTTCGAGACCAGCCTGGGCAACTTGGCGAGACCTCATCTCCACAATAAATAAAAAAATTAGCCGGGCGTGGGGACACGTGCCTGTAGTTCCAGCTACTTGGAAGACTGAGGTGGAAGGATAGCCTGAGCCCAGCAGAAAGAGGCTGCAGTGACTGGGAGCGTGCCACTGCCCTCCAGCCTGGGTGACAGAGTAAGACTCCAACTCAAAAAAAAAAAAAAAAAAGACTCAGCCTGGAGGCTTCCCTGAAACGGGGGAGGAGAATGATCCGGCTTTCCCACGCCTCCCCCACCACAGCCCATTGGGGAAAACAGCAGTGTGGCTGGGCTGGGCAACGAAGGAAGAGGCCATCACCTGTGGGGCAGAGCTGTAGGCCAGGGACCCCCAGGAGTCAGCAGCAGCCAAGTCTCCACACCCCTAATTGTAATGAAAGCAGTTCATGTTTCTGGAACATAGCGCTGGCCCAGGCCGAGTTCTGCTCACCCTGCACTGCCACTCCAGGCCCCACCGGCGCTGTCATTGTCCCTGACTTGGGATATCCAAGTCCAAGAGAGGGTGTGTTACTTGCCCAGACCCACCAGTAGGAGTAGGACTTGAACCCGGCCACACCATCATGGCATTGTTTCTGTGGTGTTGGCCGGGGTGGCCCAATCGGCCCCCTCATAGATCCAATGCCCAGCAGGGGTGGTGGGGACAGCGGCACAGGCTCTACTCCCTCTGTGGTCCCTGGGGCTTCCTGCTTCTCATGGTCTCCCTCCGAGCAGCTGGTTCTTGGCTTTTCGTCTATGGACCCTGGCTTCCAAGGTGGAAGAGAATGGGCATTCAGGACCCAGGTCTGGAAACTTCCCACTCACTTCCATCTCAACTTGGTCAAAGCAAGTCACAGCCCAGCCCAGATTCCAGAGGAAGGGAATGGTGGGAAGTGATGGGGAGGGGAGGAGACGTGGCAGCAGTCTTGGAGGGGAGGGAGATGTGACAGACACTCTCCCACCCAAGGACAGGGTGGAAGGGTTGACATGACCCCTGAGAATGCTGAAGAGGGGGGCCCAGGAGACTTGGGGACCCAGATGGAAGGGCCTACAAAGATGAACTGGCTCTGGCCAGGCCCGGCGGGGGCAGAGTCCTCAGTCTTTCTCTGTAGAGAGGAGAGGGAGCAGGAAAATCGGTGAAGGCTTCCAGGTGAAGGCCTGTGCACCCTGGACCTGGAAGTGGGGTGGAGATGTGTGTATCTCAGGGTGAGGCACCAACCCCTGGTATTGAGGGTGCCCTGGCTGTGCCCAGCGAGAAGCCTGAGCCTGGCTGCCAGGAGCTGGCAGCCCCGAGGGCAGCCTTTCTCATCAGACCGGTCGGCAGCCCTGCAACGCCCCCTGCCCATCCCACTGCGGTCTCGTCTCTCATCAGTTCCCCACCCCCAGCCCAGCCACCATCCCCTGTTGCCTGACATCCCAGCAGGCCTCCTCTGCAGGCCTCTGAGTCATTCCCTCGGGCTCAGAGGCTGGAATCCTTGACCCTGAGGGGTGTTTCTCAGGCCCTAGGGGGAATGAGGCCCGGCCTGCTTCTCTAGCTGGCAAGGACACTCCGTGGCTACAGGGCTTCCCCCAGGACCCCGCACAGCCCTCCTCCCTGGCTCCATCCCAACCTCACAAATTCTAGAAATGTCCTCAGACAGTGCTGTGCCTGGAGGAGCCAGGGTAGATTCTTTCCCTCCATTTTTTTAATTTTTTTTTTTTTTTTTTTGAGTTGGAGTCTCACTCTGTCACCCAGACTGGAGTGCAGTGGCCGCTCCCGGCCACCGCAGCCTCGACCTGCCGGGATCCGGCGATCCTTCCGCCTCAGCCTTCCGAGCAGCCGGAATTACAGGTGCGCGCTACCACGCCCAGGCTGATTCTTTGATTTATTGCAGAGATGAGGTCTCGCTGCCCAGGCGGGTCTCGAACCCGCGGGCTCAGGCAATCCACTCACCCCAGCCTCCCAAAGGCGCGGGATTACAGGCTGAGCCACCGAGCCCGGCTTAAAATTTATTTTAGAGACAAAATCTTGCCAAGTTGCCCAGGTTGGTCCCAAACCCCTGGGCTCAAAAGTTCTCTCACCCCTGCCTTCCAAAGTGCTGGGATTACAGGCGTAAGTCACCACACCCAAACAATTTCCTTTCTCTTTAAGATTGAGTAATGCTCCACTGTACGTGTAAACCACTTTGTGTTCATCCACATCCGTTGATGGACGTGAGGTTACTTCCACCTTTGGGCTATTGTGAACGGTGCTGCTGTGAACTTGGCTGTAACACATCTGGTAGAGTCTCTGCATTCATTATTGTTGGTGTATACCAGAAGTGGGACTGCTGGGTCATATGGCAGTTCTGTTTCCTTTTTTCACAACGGCTGTACCAATTTCCATTCCTACCTTCAATGCACCAGGGTTTCCAAATCCTTCTTGCCCCCAGTCTGCCTCCAAGCCCCAGGGAATGCTGGCAGCCCTGGTGGGTGCTGGCAGGGCCAGGTAAGAGCTGACAGAAGTGATCAAATGGCTGCTGAGTGAGAGGTGGAGGGGCAGGTGCTGATGGGTGTCCTCACCACAGACACAGAGCTCTTGGTACAGTCCCTTGGTCCTGACCTTTCCCATCTTGCTCTGCCAGGCTGGGCAGCCCCAGGGATAGAGGGAATGAGAGAGTCCCATGTGGGGAGGCATGTCGGTGCTGGCAGGCTCTGGGCCATGGGACAGTCAGACCCTCCCCTGCTGCAAAGACTCCACCACCCACCCCTGTCTCTCCCGGGCCCTCACACACCTCCTCCCCTACCAGGGCTGACACCCACAGCGGGGATGAGTCCTGAGAATCAGCTTTGTGAACTGGGAAATGCCAAAACCCTTTGAGGAATTCCTGAGGCCAAGTTCCAGCACTGTGCAGGTGACTCTCAGTGAGTCAAGGGGCATGGGCTGTTCTAGAACCTTGGCTCTAAGATTCCACCCTGGCCCTCTCAATACCTTGCCCAGGCCACCAGCCTTTTTCAGGAGGTATGAGGTATAATGTGGCTGGACCTCTTTTTTTTTTTTTTTGAGTCGGTGTATCACTGTGTCACCCAGGTTTGAGTGCAGTGGCACAATCATGACGGCTCACCACAGCCTCGACGTCCTAGGCTTGGGCAACCCTTCCACCTCAGCCTCCTGTGTAGCTGAGACTTCCGGCATGCACCACTATGCCTGGCTAATTTTTTTTAATGTTTTGTAGAGACGAGATTGTACTATGTTGCACAGGCTGATCTCGGCCTCCTGGGCTCAAGAGATCTTCCTGCCTTGGCTTCCCAAAGTGCTGGGATTACAGGTGTGAGCCACTGCATCCAGCTGGGGTTTTTGTTTTGTTTTGAGTTTCTTGTTTGTTTGTTTGTTTCTGAGTCAGAGTCTCACTCTGTCGCCCAGGCTGGAGTGCAGTGGCACGTTCACGGCCACCGCAGCCTCGACTTGTTGGGCTCAGGTGATCCTTCCGCCGTGGCCTTCCAAGTAGCTGGAACCACAAGTGCACGCCACCATGCCCAGCTAATTTTTTAAATTTATTGTAGAGACGAGGTCTCACTAAATTGCCCAGGCTGGGCTTGAATCCCTAGGCTCAGGCAATCCTCTCGCCTCCGCCTCCCAAAGTGCTGGGTTTACAGGCGTGAGCCACGTGCCCGGCCCAGCTAGGGTTTTGGTGTTTTTTTTTTGAGTTGGAGTCTCACTCTGTCATCCAGGCTGGAGTGTAGTGGCACACTCATAGCCACCCCACCCTTGACCTGCTGGGCTCAGGTGATCTTTCTGCCTCAGCCTTTCAAGGAGCTGGAACTATAGGCACTTGCCACCACATTCGGCCACTTTTTGATTTACTGTAGAGATGAGGTTTTGCCAAGTTGTCCAGGCTGGATGCCAACCCGTGGGCTCAAATAATCCTCTTACCTTGGTCTCCCAAAGTGCTGGGATTACAGGCTTGAGCCACCGCGCCTGGCCCAGCTGGGGTTTTTAAAACCAAAATTCTCCTCAGCACCAGAGCCCTTCCAGGTGCCAGCCCCTGCACCTCACGTAGCAGCTTGCAGGAAGTATCCGTGGTGACCAGGACCTCCCCACAGACGGAGGCTATGTTACCTGGAGAACAGGCCAGCCAGGGCAGGTGAGGGGCCCTCTGTGTGGGTCTGTGTAAATCAGGCTGTGTCCGGGGAAGGATACGGACAAACAGGAGAGTGGCTGAGATGGAAAGGTCTAGAAATCATGTCATAGGAGGAGCTACTGAAGATCCTGGGAGGAGAAGTGGCAGAAGGACTCGCCAAATATCTGAAGCACTGCCATGCTGCTATGAAATGGACTTGCTCTGACCAGTTCCACCAGTGGGTTCCAGGATTTCCAATTGCTGTCATACAATAAAGGGAGTTGTCTTGTGAGAGAGCGAGCACCACGTCACAGGAGGTGTGTAACCAGAGTGGCATGGGACAGGGGCCGGAGGAGATGACTCTGAGCCCTCCACACCCCAGTTCAAAGTGTGAGGCCCCATCGAGCTATATCTGAACAGTTTGACAGCCTCTGAGTGTGCTGCTGCCATCTCAGGCCCCCAGGTGGAAACTCTGTGACTGATTCCAGAATTTCTCTCTTCTTCCAGTATTCCCACTGGCCTCGGTCCAGCTAGAAAGCCAGGAACCCTGACCAGGGCTCCCAGTGGCACCCTGGTTTATTTGTTTCAAGTCAGGCTGGGCACAGTGGCTTATGCCTGTAATCCCAGCACTTTGGGTGAATGAGGAAGGAAGATTGCTTGAACCCAGGAGTTCGAGACCAGCCTGGGCAAAAAAAATGAGACCTTGTGAGGAGCTGAGGCTGCGGTGGGCTGGTCAGGCCACAAGTCAGCACGGGTGGGCTTGCACCCCCACCTCCATGTTCCAAGGCGCCTTTACCAAGGCAGGTGTTGGGTGTGGGTGAGAGCAGGGGCTGGCCAGCAGGAAGGGGTGAGCTCGGGGTGGCTCCTCTGGGTCTCCCGTTCCCAGCCCTGCCCTCCCTGCAGTGCCCCTTGTGGAATGTCGTTGTGTGAGTTTGTGGGGAGTGTCTAGCAGGGTTTGTGGGTTCATGGGTGCACCCTGTGTGTGCCTGGGGTGTGTCTGTGTGCACAAGGTTGTGTGAGTGTGAGTGTGACTCTATGACAGGGGGGCCTTCCAGTGGAGGCAGGTGGAGATGAGGGCATGATCCATGCATGTGCACCGAGGACTTGGGGCCCCGTGGCCAGTTCTCTGCTCATGGGTGTGGGCATGTCTACTTCTCTCCAAGGGTCCAGAGGCAAGAAGCCAGTTGGGGCCACCGGGGTGACAGCCGGCCCCCAGCCTCCAAGCCTCAACCCCGCAGGCCACCCTCCAGGACTGGTCACCTTGCTCAGCACTCACCCGATCCCTCAGTTCCAGTCTCAGCAACTGGGGCATCGTGGGAGCTTGCAGGGGTCCTCGGACTGAATTCTGTCCTTCCTGTATGCTTTCTGGCTGTGCCCTGCCCCTCCCTTAAGTGTACTGTGCACTCCTCCACCCCCTGCCTTTGTTCATGCTGTTCCCCAGCCTGGATGCCATTCCCTCCTTTTGCTATGCTTCTAAATCTGCCCCAACCTTCGAGGCCTGGCTGAGAGCCTGCCTCCCATCCCGAGTGGACTGCGCTTGCTGTCTCTCTGCAGTCCTTCTGTCTCTTCTCTGCTCCCTCCCAACCAATGGCCCAGACTCTCCTGGGGGCGTTGTGACTCATCTCCATCCCCATAATAGCCTGGAGCCCAGGACCTGGCAGACAGTAGGAGCTCAATAAGTGAGCAGATTTAACCTCATTCCTCATGTGCCAGATTTCCTCTCTCTGTGTGGTCAGTCGAGGTGGGTGCCAGGGACCCACTGGGTTGGGAGCTGGGAGGGGACCTGGCCCTCGGTGACCAGAGCACTGGCTCTGGAGCCCCAGACCTGGGTCCAAGTTCTGGCCACTCAGCCATTGAGTGGGCTCCTTCATTTTCTTCTTGCTTTGCCTTAGTTTCCCCACCTGAGGATCCAGCATGTCAGGCCTGTAGGGCTACCTGGGGAAGACAGCAGGGCCTGCAGCAACACGGTGGGGGCTGGAGGTGGAGCAGGCTCCCAGGTTTTCTAAAACCATTTGCCCGGGTCCAGCTAAGCGCACAGTTCGTGATACAAAAGGCGATTTGCATCCTGGGTCTGCCCATGCGCATCCCACAGCAGCCCTGGCCCTGATGGGGTGGAGGCCGCTCCAGGGCAAAGGTGCGCCCCCACCTGGTGGGAGGCTGTGCTTCTCTCTCAGGGCTCTCTGCCCTCATGCTCCCCAGCAGTAGACACTTGCAGATGGGGTGTCCCCAGACACACACGCAGGCCAGCCAAGGGGTCGTCTGTGGCCTCTTCCTACGCAACAGCATTTGCCAAGCCCTGCGAAGTGCCAGGCTGCACCCACTGCTGGGACACAGCAGCGGGAAACAGAATGGACAAAGACCCCTCGGAGCAGTGACGTTCTGGTGGGGAGACAGGCAAAACGTCACAAGAGATGTGAGGAGTGAGTTACCCAGTGTGCTGGCAGGGGAAAGTGCTGCAGAGGAAAGGAGGGCGGGTCAAGGGATGGGGGCTGCACTTGGAGGGGGTAGTTGGGAGCCCCGGAGCTGAGCTGAGCCCAGCCTGCAAGGAGGAGGAGCCTTGGGCCTTCCAGGCAGAGGGAACAGCCAGTGCAAAGAAAGCTGGAGCACCTAGGGTGAGAGTGGAGGGGAGGGGTGGAGGGGAGGAGCGTGAGAGGCTTGAGCCAGACCAGACAGCCTCCCTCCGGGTGAGATGGGCGCCACAGCGGGTGTGAGCAGAGGACAGAGGTGAGTGGAAGCAGGAACACCAGTGAGGAGGCCACTGCAAGAACGCAGGCCAGGTGAGAGCAGGGAAAGGGTAACCCAGGACAGGCGCTCCTAGACCCTTCAGGACTCCCCCCTGCAGGGACCACAGGGCAGAGAGCCTGGGATGCCTCACCTGGGTCCTGACCCCTCTGAGACTCTGGTAACCATGAGCTCTTCCGCCAGAAGAACACACACAAGCGCTCACGCATATACACACAAACACACACACAGCTGGGCAGGAGCACACACCCATGCTCACTCGCATGCACACACACGTCCACACATGTGTACACACAGCCATGTTCACACAGGCATGTGCACATCCACACGACTACATATGTACACTCAACGCATGTTGACACACGTGAATGCACATTCATGGATACTCACAGACACACACATCATGCTACCAGGAATTTTAGAAGTTTTCTGGCTCCTCTGGTCCCCCAAGTAATGGATCCCTGTCTTTTTTTTTTTTTTTTTTTTTTGAGTTGGAGTCTCACTCTGTCTCCCAGACTGTAGTGCAGTGGCCACTCCCGGCCACTGCAGCCTTGACCTGCTGGGCTCCGGCGATCCTTCCACTCAGCCTTCCAAGTAGCCGGAACTACAGGCGCGCGCTACCACGCCCGGCTGATTTTTTTATTTATTGTAGAGATGAGATCTCACCAAGTTGCCCAGGCAGGTCTCGAACCCACGGGCTCAGGCAATCCACTCACCTCAGTCTCCCAAAGGCGCGGGATTACAGGCTGAGCCACTGAGCCCGGCTTAATTTTTTTTTTTAATTTATTGTAGAGGCCAGGTCTCGCCAAGTTGCCCAGGTGGGTCTCGAACCCAGGGCTCAGGCAATCCACTCACCTCAGCCTCCCATAGCGCGGGATTACAGGCTGAGCCGCCGAGCCCGGCTAATGGATCCCTGTCTAATGTTACTCCCACTCGACGAGTGTAAAAACTGAGGCTTGCAGAAAGGAAAGGACTTGCTCAAGGCCAGCCAGGAAGAGAGAGCCTGGCCAGCATGACTTTGAGACACCCAGCCAGGAGTGTCAAGGGCTCCGGCCTCAGGGCCCTCTCTCCCCAGCACCAGCTAGTGGCCAGGAGAAGCCCCTCATCCTAGTGCCTAAGAGGTCACATCAAAACCAGACAGAGAGTCCAGGAGCCAGACAGGAAGTGCTCAGGTCCTAAGGAGGAAGTGAAGGGAGACTCTGTGGAGAGGTGGCATTTGAGCCGCCCTGGGGCTGTGATGGTTGGAACAAACACTCACAGATGGGGCTGGGAAAGGCATTCCAGGTAGATCCCAGCAGCAGCAAAGGCCTTCAGGTGGGAACTCTCCAAATGGAGGATAAGCAGGGCCCCCGGAACCAGAAACCCCAAAAAGGCCTTCAGTGGCCAGTGGGTTGAGGGGGAACGATCTGGGCTGGGTCTTGAAGGATGAATAGGAGTTTTTCCAAAAAGGTTTTCTAGGTGGGTTAGATATGCCATATCCAGGGATAAGAAAAGTTGGAGGAGATGCAAGCATTTCAGAGGATGCCTGTGGATGCGGGGTGGGGTCAGTAATGAATGAAGAGAAGAATGAATGGAGTGTGTGTGCGGGAGGGTAGGAAGCAGATGACTTCACCTAGCAAGCGATTTAATAAGATACAGGAGTCATGAATATTTATGAAAAGAGAAATGTGTGCATGTGCAGTTGGGCTTCATGCCCCTTCATGAGTCACATGTACAAAAAGTGGTGGCCTTGGAGTGATACAAGAGTGGGTTTTCAGCCCTCTGACATCAAAAGGTGAAGCAGAGGGACACGAAAACCCTCACTGCACATCCTGGGTAGACTGGCCAGACCGTTTGGTGGTCCCTTATCAAGAAGGAATGCTGCTGGTGGGTTGTGTCAAAATCACAAATGAAAGGGCAGTATCAGGCAGTTGGCTGATATCAGCAGCGGAGTCTTTAGAAAAGGCCAGTTCCAGCCAGGCTCAACCTGTAACCCGTGCTTTGGAAGGCTGATAAGTGGATTGCCTGAGTCCGCGGGTTCGAGACCCACCTGGGCAACTTGGCGAGACCTCATCTCTACAATAAATCAAAAACTAGCCGGGAGTGGTAACGCGTGCCTGTAGTTCCAGTTACTTGGAAGGCTGAGGGGGAAGGATCGCTGGAGCCCAGCAGGTCAGGCTGCGGTGGCCGGGCGTGGCCACTGCACTCTAGTCTGGGCGACAGAGGGAGACACCAACTCAAAAAAAAAAAAAAAAAAAGGCTGGTTTCTGTTTAGACCTTAGGGAGGAAAGCCTAATGGTCTCATGGGGTATGACAGGCATGTCCCATTCTATCCTGTTATGGCCGGGAACTCAGTTTTCAAAGTTTCTCTAGGGTTTCCGTGGCCAAGAGGTGGCCTGTTGAGTCATCTGAGGGCTTAGAATTTCATTTTAATTTCTCCAAGGAACGAACCCTTCATCAAGTACCTCGGGGCACCCTTCCACGCATTCCGCCTCCCTCACCCTCCCCACATGCTGCCAGGAGGCCACCTTCATGCCTGCTCTGCAGACGAGCAGGCCAAGGCTTCGAGCCCTGAGCCTGGCCCAGCTAGAAGGGCTGGGATTGGAGTCGGCAACTCTGCCCACTGTAGTGTCATGGAGATCCTTGGCAGGGCTGGGCTTGGTTTTCACGGCATGGGTCAGGAGATTCCCCACCTGGAGCCCCAGGGCCAGGAGAGACATGACCCAGGGAAGGCAGAATGCAGTTTAGGAGGACCAGGCAGCAGCTGCTGTAGGGATAACAGACCTAACAATTGTTCCCAAAGCCAAATCGGCCCCAGGTAAAAGGGGATGGCAGGGCTGTAAGGCGACACCGCCGGGGACTGGCTACTCTTGTATCTGGGCTGCTTCCAGCTCCAGCTCTTACAGCCTCCTTGTCAGGCAGCCCAGCCCCAGAAGAGGGGTGGGGCAGGAGGACCACCTACCAAGTGTCCCCCCCACATCACCCTGTGTCTTGGAGGATGGTTCCGAGGTAGGACTGGAAGTGAGCAAGGGGGAAGGAGACAGGGAGAGCACCAGATCCCACTGAGGGCAGTTAGCATGATGCCAGGGCAGTGATAAGTCCTATTCTTTTTTTTTTTTGAGTTGGAGTCTCACTCTGTCACCCAGACTGGAGTGCTACAGGCACGCACTAATTTTTTGATTTATTGCAGAAATGAGGTCTCGCCAAGTTGTCCAGGTGGGTCTCGAGCCCGCGGGCTCAGGCAATTCACTCACCTCGGCCTCCCAAGGCGTGGGATTACAGGCTGAGCCACCGAGTCCGGCCGATAAGTCCTATTCTGCAGATGGGGAAACTGAGGTTTAGAGCACCGAGGTGACTGGGACGCACAGAGGAGCTGAATTTGAACCCAGACCTTAATCCCCCCCGGCATTCGCTCCTTCCTGCTGAACACCTACTGCGCCTACCGTATGCCAGGCCTCTATAAATGCAGGAGGGAACAAGAGTGACAGGGGACATTGCGAGGAAGGAACTGAGGAAGGAACTGAGGGTCGTTTCCTCTGGGCTCTTGGGGCCACAGGACCTGAGTCGGGAGGGGGGAGGGGGGGGCCTGGGGTGCCCGACTCTGCCAGGAGCTGGTTGTGTGTAAACAAACAAGTCACTTCTCATCTTTGCTGGGCTGGGGTGGGGGTGTACTCGCCACCCAGCCCCCATCGCCCTGAGAGCCGCGTTGAGGAGGCGGAGGCGGACTTTGGTATGGACCCAACCAAGGCTGACTCCTCTTGGGCCTTCCAAGAAGCTTGGGAATCTGGAAAGGTCAAGAGAACAAAGAGCCGAGCTGGGGCGTGGGGGGGGCAAGCGAGTCCTCTGACCCCAGTCGGCGCCGGGTCGGGCAGCTTCCCTGGGGATGCTGAGTGTCCTTACTTCTCAGACTGCCTTACGGGCAGGGCCTGGGAGCTCAAAGACAGGCAAGCATGTCTGTTTCACAGTTTATTATTATTATTTTTTAAAAGGGAGTCAAGATATAAGGGTAATGGATTGGTTTTTTAGGTCACCACAAAACAACTTCACATCAAAAGAGGCGCATCAAGAAAAATGTCGTATGGGTGAGAGATTTACTGAAAGGAAACCTGGGTGCCAGGGCCATGGCCAGGGCTTACGTGGTATTGGACACCCTTTGGTTACTTTCCTTTTTTTTTTTTATTTTTGAGTTGGAGTCTCACTCTGTTGCCCAGGCTGGAGTGCAGTGGCACACTTACAGCTACCATAGCCTCGACCCGCTGGGCTCAGACGATCCTTCCACCTCAGTCTTTCAAGTAGCTGAAACTACAGGCGCGGGTCACCACGTCCAGCTAAATTTTTTGATTTATTGTAGAGATGAGTTCTTGCCACGTTACCTGGGCTGGTCTTGAACCCCTGGGCTCAGGAAATCCTCTCGCTTCTGCCTCCCAAAGTGTTGGGATTACAGCTGTGAGCCACCTTGCCTGGCTTGGTCACTTTCAAATTGTCCGGCTGTCATCTGTTCACCCAAATTCATTAAACAATCAAAGGACAAATGGCACATTTGTGGCTCAGGTCTTGTTGTACGCCCACTGGCTCATATCTTGTGGGGAGCAGAGCTGGCCCCGGGAAGAGGGAGCACACACCAGGTGACAGATGAGTGTACACACCGCCTACTATGAGCATCTGGCAAGAGGAGAGAAGAATGCAAAAGCCCCCCAAACCTGGGTTGAGTTGGCGCCAGCTTCCCCATTCCTGTTTCCTCAGGCAGGTCCTTTCACTGCCTCTCCTTTCCAGTAGCAACGGAAGCAGAGGGATGTGATGTTCTGTGGCTACGCTGGTGCTCAGGGGCCAGTGTCAAGGTCTTCTTGATGCCCAGAGCAAGTCTAGGGGGGAAGCCAGACTTGAAACAGTAGTTTCTTGGGGGTTGAGGGATGCCTAGAGTTGTTGCAGGAGGCTGGGGAGAGAGAAGAAGATTCTTCTGGAGAAGGAAAGTGTCGCGAGACAGCCGTTTCCAGATGGGCAGGAGTCCCAGGAGAGCGATGGCATGGGGTGGGACAAAGGTAAGCATGTAGGAGCAAGAGTGACAGTTCAGTGGGGGGAGAGAGAAGGGGCCGGTGGTGAAGAAAGGAGACTGACGTTCTGGAAGGGTGGACAAGATGGGATTGGGAGGAGTGACGCATGCCTTTAGCAGGTGTCACGGAGATGTTAGAATGGAATGTGTTAGAATGGAGGGTAGTGAGAGCTAGGAAAGATTTTTTACATTTTCAAAGGGTTGGGAAAAAAATCAAAAGAATAATGTTTCGGGACACGTGAAAATGATATGAAATTCAAATTTGAGTGTCCATAAATACAGTTTGATTGGAACACAGCCATGCTCATTCCTTTACATATTGTCTATGGTTGATTGTATGCTACGATGGCAGAGTTGAGTAGTTGGGACAGGGACCGTATGGCTGGCAAAGCCTAAAATATTTACAATCAGGCTTTTACAGAAAATGGCTTGCCCACCCTTGGCTTAGACGGAGCATTCAGGGAGAGGAGAGCAATGGGGGTGATCCTGAAGAAGGGAGCAGGGCCAGATCATCAGGGCCTCCTTGTACCCTGCCCAGACACTGAACTTAGGCTGAGGGCAAGTGGGAGCTACGGAGGGTTCAGGCAGGAGTGCGACCTGTTCAGATGAATGTTGGACACTCTGGCTTTTTGGCAAGGATAGATGAAGCTAGGCACAGGAGCACCTAGAGCAGGAAGACCAGACCCAGGGAGAGTCAATAGCTCAATAAAGGCTTCTGTGTCCACCTTGAGTACATTTGCCGGGACCGAGCCTCGGAGGCCTTCTCTTGCCCTTCCGCGCACTGTGCACTTTCGCTGATGGCGCCAGGATGGTGCCTGCCGCATACCCAGGGTGCCCTGCACCGGCGGGCGGAAGTTACTGCTCCGCAGGCCCGGGAGCAGAACCGGGGCTGGGAAGCGCGTGGAGGCCGCCTCCAAGCCGAGAAGGATAGCCCAGAGCAAGGGCATGAAGAACCAGAATGCAAAATGGTGAGCCCTCGTTGGATCAATGTTGGCCATGTGGCAGGAGAGGAGGCTCGAGAGGCGGGCAGGGCCAGCCAGGCCTCGGGGGCCCGTTAAGGGGGTAGCAGGGCAGAGGTTTACCCCCAGGAGTCACCTAGAGAGAGTAGCAGGTGGCTTTAGGCATAAGCGTGGATGGAGGGGGGTCGGAAGGACACAGGCCAGTATACAGCGGCCACCGACAGCCCAACCGGACAGAAACCCACGTAGACACCACAACAGGCCCGGGACCTGCACACACCACAAGGCTAGACCTCTGCCCACGGTCCCAGATGCGTGATCACGGTGCAGGTACACGCAGGCACAGCCGCCTGGATCCACACACACACCATCACACCGACCGGCACGTCCCGCACACACAGGCACAGCCCCTGTACACACTGAGTCACACGGACCCCAGCACGCTGCAGGACACAGACACACACCCACGCGCGCGCACGGCCGGCCGCGCCGCCCCACGCGCACACCAGACCCACTCCGACGCGCCCCGCCTTGCACACCCCCGCGCAGGCCGCCCGGGCCGTGGGCCGGCGCACGCACGGTCACAGGCAGACGCGCGCGCACACACACACGCGCACACACACGGATCCAGGCACACGCGGAGGCGCGGCGCGGCGGCGGCCCGAGTCTGCGGGGCGAGGCGCCCCCGGCGCGGCACGGCCCGCGGAGCCCCGCCGGCGGGGGGGGGGAGGGGGCTGCGGTGGGGGCGGGGCAGCGGCCGGAGCCGGCGGGAGCGGGCACCCCTGCGCGCGGCGCGCGGCCTCGCCTCCGGGCCCCCCGCGCGCCCGCCGCGGGTCCCTCCCCCGCGCCCGTCCGCTCGCCGGGCCCCGCCGCCGCCCCGGGGTGCAGCCGAGGGCCGCGCCGGGCCCGCGGGACGGGGTGGGGGTGGAGGTGGGGGTGGGGGGCGGGGATCGGGGCCGGGCCGGGGCCGCGCCGCCTGCGATGCCGGGCGCCCGCCGCAGCCGCCGCCGCCGGAGCCCGGGATGGGGCGAGAGGCTGCGGCGGACGCCAGCATCTCCCCGCCGGGGGCCCCGGGGGCCGCGGAGCCGCCGCCGCCGCTGCTGCCGCCGCTGCTGAGACCCAGCGGGCGATGGGTGAGTCGACCCCGGCGTGCGGGGCCCCGCGCCGCAGCCCCTGCATCCCCGCGCTCCCGGCCCTCGCCTTCCACTCTGCTCGCGGCGCCCCCCGCGCGGCTCCGCGGCCCCCTCCCGGAGCGTGACCTTTGGGGCAGGGGCGGGGGCGCCCGGGCTGGGGCTGGGGATGGGCCGAGGTGGGGCGGGATGCGGAGGACGCTGCTGGGCTCCGGCGCCCCCTCCCCCCACCCGGCTGCTCCGCGGAGCTCTCCCTGCCCCGCAGGGCAGAGCTCGGCGCTGCGACCCCCTCCCCCGGTGGGGCGGGGGGCGTCCCCGAGGCGCGGGGCTCGAGCCCTGCTTTGTGAGCTGCGGCCCCCCAGCCCCGGCACGACGCGGGGCTGGGGGTGGGAGGCCTCAGCGCCCGCCTTCCCACCCCCGACCCCGGGCTGCGGCGGCGGCGGCGGAGGCCCAGGCGCAGTCGGGGTGCTGGGCGGGTGCGGGGGCCGGCCCGGGCTGTAGCTGCCCCTGGGAACCAGGCAGAGGCGAATGTGGAGAGAGCCCCCGACCTTTTACGGCGGGGGGGCTCCCGCTCTTTGCACTGCACTGCCTAGGACGGGGGAGGGAACCTGGCTGAGGGAGGGCGCTATAAATATCTGCAAATAGTGAGTTCTGGAAGCGGGAGTGGGGAGGGGAGCGCGCCTGGGTGTGTGTAGGGGGGTGCCGGGCTGGGGTACAAGAAGAAGGGATGCGGCTGTGGCAGCCCTGGTGGTCTGAGGTCCGGATGACTCTCGCCCCGGAAGACGCCCCCGAAGGGGTTTGGGCAGAAACACTACCCCTGTGGGATTCCTCCGTGGTTCCCTTCATTCCTGAGACACCGTCCAGATATGCCTTGTTGGGGGGGGTCGCTCGCACTAGTGTGTCACTTGGGGAGGGGCACACAGTTACTAAAGATCCAGGCACAGGGCCAAGCCTGAGAACAGAGGGGCGCGTCCCGCTCCCGGGAGCTTGCAGCTCGTGAGGTTATTCATGCTACCAGGGAACAGGCACAGAGTCCTAGGAAAGTTTGAAAGAGGGGTCCCAGCCCCCGGGAGAGAGAACTTACTGGAAGAGATGATGACAGGAAAATGGAAGAGCTCTCTGGGTAGAGAAAGGTGGGAAGAGCCCTCCGGGTAGGGGGCCTGAGCAAAGGCTGTGTGTGTGTAGAGGTGGAGAGAGGATGGCCAGGCACTGCGGGTGACCATGAGGAGATGAAGGTGGGGGGCGGGGGGCTGGACAGGGCAGGCCAGGTGGAGGTGAGGTGATGGCACACCAGGGAGCTGGCACTTGCTCCTGAGGATGGCAGGGAGCCAAGACAGGCCGGGTGTGATGACACGGGCCAGCCACTCCCCTTCTGAGGGTCTGCCCAGTGCCCTCTATGTGGTCAGGGCTGCTGAGACGCATCAGTGATCCCTTTTACTGTCATAGCTGGGCCACCTCTGGAGGTCAGCTTTCTGAGCCTCAGTTTCCACATGCATCAAATGGGGAGCATTTGATTGTGGAATGGATTTCTGAGAGGATTGACTGAGGTGATGCATGTAGGGTACCTGGCACCTGAGACACGCTCGGGAAACTGCCGGCTGCTGCTTTGGTATTATTACCTGTAAAATGAGGACACGGGTGCCAGCTGGCGGGCCGGGCGGGCTTCACTGGGCAGTGGTGGTGAGGATCATGTGAGGCGGAATGTGATGGAGAGGAAGCTGAGGGTGGGAGAACTGCGCATGCATGTCCTCTACGATTCTCAGAGGAGGCAAATGACAGGGAGTGGTGGGGTGGTCTGCAGAGGCAGCCTCCTCTTGTCCCTGTGGGTATCTGCCCACCCAGCCGAGGGTATTCTGCTGTCCTCCCCAAGACTGTCCTCCCCAGGAGCCTCCTGGTTCCAGGTATGGCATGACGCAGCCCCTCCTCCCAGCCACCCTCCCTGCCACATGGGGTCCAGGTCTGAAGACATGATATCCTCAGGTGAGGGGTGCTGCACCAGGTAGGGGGGACATGGGCCTTGCCCTTAGGCAACTATACTCTAGTTGGGCAGCAGATGCCACTGGGCGCTGTTGTGGTTGGTCTAGCCCTGTGCTGGCTGCTTAGGGACAGGGGGAGTCACAAAAAGCAGGGATTTCAGACCCAGTAACCCGGTTCAAATCCTGTCACTTCTTACTTGACTATGAACTGATGAATCTCTGTGCCTCAGTTTTCTCGTGTCTAAAATGGGGACAAAGCACACTATTACTACTTGGACAGCTTGGCGTAGTTTCCAGTGGGCGTTGAGTCTCCTGACTCAATTCTGCTCCTCAGAGACTACAAGGCCTGCCTGGGGGACGCACCTTCACATCCCTGACGTCTTTGTCTTCTGACTACAAGGCCTGCTGGGGGCCTACCTTTCTGTATCCAGTGTTCGGGCAGTGGGCAGTGGTGGGCTGGCAACTGGCTTTCTGGGAAAATAAAATCCCTGTTGAGTAGTGTTGGCCAGTTCCTATGGTGTAAGTCCCCTCATCATGGCCGACCTTAAGCCACCAATGGCTTAACAAGAGTGTCATCATGGGAGCTGGTACACCCAGCTTTAGTACCCAGGCATTCAGTGGGTGCTTACTAAATGATGGCTGAACAAGGAAGAAAGGACCCAGAGGCTTTGGTCAGAGACTCGGGCAGCTGTGGCAATCCTGTGAGTGCCAAGGCCTCACGGGAGGCATGGGCAGACCTGAGGGCTGGAGGTGGAGGCTGCCCCTCACCTGCACTGGGATGAGGCTACAAAGCATGGAGAGCTCATGGTGTCCTCCTGTCCTGAGACCCTCATTACCTCTGAGCTGCCTCACTCCTGTGCTTGCCCCTGTCCCCAGAGACTCCGCTCCATCTTGGCCTGGACTTGGGGGTCTGTGTAGAATGGCCCCCAAGCTCTAGCCTAGCAAAGCTCTGAGCTGTGGCCAAGGAGGTCCCAACTGCCCACCAACCCTATTCCCTTGCTTGTGCCTCTCCTTCTACTCGAATACCTATTCCATCCCACATCTTCCTCTGTTTCCTGAAACTATCCCCTGTCAGAAGCTTTCTCACGTGCTGCTTCCTCCATGACGCCAGCCCTCCACCCCGAGTCAGATACCCTTCTCCCTTTCGGCTGTCACCCCTGCCTGTACAGCCCCTCAGAGGTGCACGATATGAAAATATCAATAACTGACATTTACTGTGTCCCCCTGGTAGTCCATGACAGAGGTACCATGGCAATCCCCCTCTACAGATGGGGAAATTTTTTTTTTCTTTTTTTTTAGTTGGAGTCTCACTCTGTTGCCCAGACTGGAGTGCAGTGGCCGCTCCCGGGCACCGCAGCCTCGACCTGCTGGGCTCTGGCGATCCTTCCGCCTCAGCCTTCCAAGTAGCCAGAACTATAGGCGTGCGCTATGACACCTATCTAGTTTTTTGTTTTTTTGAGTTGGGGTCTCACTCTGTCGCCCAGACTGGAGTGCAGTGGCTGCTCCCGGCCACCGCAGCCTCGACCTGCTGGGCTCCGGTGATCCTTCCGCCTCAGCCTTCCGAGTAGTCGGAATTACTGGCATGCGCTACCATGCCCGGTTGATTTTTTGATTTATTGTAGAGACGAGGTCTCGCCAAGTTGCCCGGGCGGGTCTCGAACCCGCGGGCTCAGGCAATCCACTCACCTCGGCCTCCCAAAGTGCTGGGATTGCAGGCTGAGCCACTGAGCCCGGCCAAGGAAATTCTTGATAGCTCTAACCCATCCTTTACTGGAGTGATACTGGCTCGGGAAGCCCCCGTGAGTACTGTCTCCTTACTGCAGGAATTCGTGTCATTGACGTGCTTGTTGTTACTTGTTCCCGATAGACTTGCAGTGACAGAAGTACTGAGGAGGCCCTTGGTAAATGTGCAGATGAATGAATGAATGAGTCTCAGCCCAGGCAAGCAGCCCTGTTGCCCTGCTCTTTTCTCCCCCTTCTTCACCCCCGATGGCGAGGGAGCAGCCTCACACCACAGAGGTGTGGTCACGAGGACCTGCTTGGGAGGGATTACTGTCCCTGCCTCCTGGAAGACAGTGAGACTTCAGGAGGGGATGGAACTGCCCATAGGTTGGATGCAGATGTGGTGGAAGGCCTGGGAACCACCTCCTGTGGTCTGGAATGGGGCTGACAAGGGAACCCAAGGCCTTGCTCATAAGCGGGGAAATCCTTAAATACTTTTCCTTGCCGGGTGTGGTGGCTCACGCCTGTAATCCCAGCACTTTGAGAGGCAGAGGCGAGAGGATTGCCTGAGCCCACAGGTTTGAGACCAGCCTGGACAATGTGGCGAGACCTCGTCTCTACAGTAAATAAAAAAAGTTAGCTGAGTGTGGTGGTGCATGCCTGTAGTTCTAACCACTTGGAAGGCTGAGGCGGAAGGATCGTCTGAGCCCAGCAGGTGAAGGCTGTAGTAGCTATGAGTGTGCCACTGCACTCCAGCCAGGGCAACAGAGTGAGACTCTGACTCAAAAAAATAAAATAAAATAGGCTGGACTTGGTGGCTCAGCTTGTAATCCCAGCACTTTGGGAGGCCAAGGCGAATGGATTGCCCGAGGTCATGGGTTCGAGACCAGCCCACGCAACTTGGTGAGACCTTGTCTCTACAATAAATCAGAAATTAGCCGGGCGTGGTAGCACGCACCTGTAATTCCAGCTACTTGGAAGGCTGAGGTGGAAGGATTGCCAGAGCCCAGCAGGTCGACGCTGGGGTGGCTGTGAGCATGCCACTGCACTCCAACCTGGGCGACGTAGTGAGACTCCAATTCAAAAAATAAAAGATAAAATAAAATAAAATACTTTCCTTTGAACTTCCTGAAGTGGAAAATCCCCTGTTGGCTCACTTATTTTCATCTTTCTATAAAAATAAAATTGAAACAGTAGACATCATTCACACACCTAATTACTCCATTGTTTTATGAACTTAGAGCTTATTCTGCTCAAAACTGTGGTTCCCACTGAAGTGGAAATTCCCTGGGAGGGGAGTGTGAGGGCCAGGACAGGAGGCCGGAGCCTGTGTAGACACTGGGGCCTCTTGAGGGCCTGCCCTCCGGCTGCCCTCTCCAGGCAGGCCGGGAACTTCCCAGAAGGAACCACCCAAATCCAAGGGTCTGAGCAAGGGAGAGCAGCCAGAGTGAGCTCTTTGATTCCGGCTGGCAGGGACTCATGATAGATGGCTTTCAAGCCCCCAGCCTTCCTTCTGAGTTGTAGTAATTTGCTGCTGTTTATCAAGCACTTACTATGTGCTGGGCACAGGGCCAAGCCCTCTGTGCGCATTATCCTAGTAATGCCTCGGAACTTCCCCAGAGGTGAGTGCTATTATTTTCCCCTTTTGGCTGTTTGGGGGTCCCCAGAGTGGGAGGCTCCTAGCCAGGAAGTGGCAGGTCTAGGATTGTGTCCAGCCTGTAGGACCCCCTCGGTCACCCACACCTGCCCCTTCTCTCCTATGGGCTCCCAACGGGGCCTGCCCTCTGAGGCTTGTTGCCCCATAACAGCTGCCCTGCAATCCCCTGACCTCCAGGCCTCCTCCTCGTGGTACTCCTGGATGGTCCAGGACCTTGTCTCTGGGAGGCCTGCCAAGCATCACCTGGGCAGCTTGCAGAAACTATGTACTTCCCAGGCCCCAGCCAGCCTGCTGAGTCAGAGTCCTGCCATGGGAAGGCTAGAAACTCACAGTTTAAAAACGTTGTCCCGGGGATTCAAGGAGCAGTGCCTGGACCCCTGGAGTCCCTGTGACTGTGAGGTCCCCAGCACCCTATGACCCAGATCTCAGTGCTCCAGCCCTAGCCTGTGTTCTCAGCCTCTGTTCCCACTCCCCTCCACAGCTCCTCATAAACCATGCTTTTCCCTGCCCACCCCTGTGTGCTCATCCTGGCACCTGCTGCCGCTGCCTCTTCCAGGAAGCAGGTCCCAGGCTGGGTGTGACTCGCTTAATACTCTGCACAAAACTCTCATGGGCTGTCTGTCGTCTTGCTACGGGGGGCCCGGCACGTGGTTGGGAGTGAATCGTGGTGGGTGAATGATGTGGCCGCCCAGGACAGGGGGCACTAGGAGAGCTGCAGATGACAGGGGATGGACTGGCTCACAGGCATGTGCCAGGGCTTGGTGCCATGTCTGGCATGTAGAAGGCATTCGATAAATATTTCTTAAATATTTGTTGAATGGTGATTGCAAGAGTGGCAGGTGAGGACCACTTCTGGAAAGAGCAGATTGGCTGGTTTAGGTGAAGGATGGAGAAGGCGTCTTCTATGATTGCCCAGGACTGTGGATGTGAATGGTCATAACTCCTGTTTACAGTACCAACAGGAAGGAGAGGCTGGAGTTTCCTTGTGCAGTTTCATTTCAGTATCTCAGGAACGCTGGGCCGTGGTGCCAAAATAATCTTCATTTTACTGTATGGAAATCGAGTCCCAGACAGGGGAGGAGGCTCCCTAGTGTGACACAGGCAGGCAGAGGTCTCGTGGTACAGAGTCTGCCCGATGGGTGAGCGATCCAGCGACTCTGTGTAGCACTCTACAGTTTACAAAGCATCTCGCACACGTGATTCCACTTAACACTCACAGGGGGTTGGAGGATATGGCTCTACTTCTTCACTTGGGCCATATTCCAGGGTCAGAAACCCACCCAGGGGCATGCTGCATCTGTAAGGGGTACATGGGGGGAAGGACCCTCTGCCCAGGCTGCCAGGAGATGTAAACGAAGCCTCCTGTGTCCAGGGCCTGGGCGCGTATTTGGAAGCCCGTGGTCACTGGGGGCAGAGCCAGGCCTGAGCTGGGGCCCTGGTGGTGCATAGTTTGGCCTCGTCTAGAATGTTTATAATTCTCTTGCTTCTCAGAACGGCCCAAGACAGACTTCAGTCTTGAAGCAGAGGCCGAGAGAGTGAGGGGGACAGGCCCAAGGTCGCATCCCACGTGTCCAGGGTTTGAAGCTCTGGCAGGCTGTATACCTGAGCCAGAGGTCAGAGGAGTCTGACAGGGTGGATCTGGCTGTGTAGAGTGACTGCCTTTAGAGTCACTACAGGGTAATACAGCCGGAGGACCAGCCCTGGGCAGAAAGCATGCCCCAAAGGTCACTCAGGCAAACCCTTCTCCCAAGGGGTATCCAGGGACTTGGTCTTCTAAGGCAGGTCTGAGGCCTAGCATGTCACAGCTGTCAGAAATATTTGGAGCTACACATGAGCACAGGCTGGTGGCCCTGACCTCACCCCCAGGGGGGGAAGTGACAGAAGCTGTGTCCCTGTCTCTAGGCCCTTGCATGTAGGGAAGGGGTGATATGCCCTATTTCCTTGGGGCAGTAGCACCAGCACCCCTCACCCCACATTCCAGGTGCTAATTTTTCCCTTGGGCCTTTGCAAGTGCTGTCCACCTATCCAGAACACCCTTCCTCTCCTCTTCCCTGACTGGTGCTGAATCATCCCTTAAGACTCCTCCAGGAAGCCATGCCTGACCCCAAGGGCAGCAAGGCTGATCCTCATTGCTGGAGATTTCTGTCTGTCTATCCCCATGGGATGGTGAGAACCTTGCGGGCAGGACAGGTCTGCTAAGGGCCTTACTATAATGCAGAGCCTGGCAGGAAATGCCGGTGGGGTGAACAGAGAAGACTGGACCGGAGGACTCAGAGTGGAGGTCACTAGGGCCAGCGGCAGGGCTTGCTATGCTGTTCCTGTGTCTAGCGGGCCGAGGGAGAGATTGATGGAAAAGATCACGGGGCCTCCCTGCACAGCTCCTAGAAGTGTCACTGGGGTGCAGCTGAGTCCCAGTGATTGTTGCATCATCCCAGAGGGGCCACATGGCCAGCGGAACACACCCATTTTGCAGAGGGAACAATGAAGCCCAGGCCCTTGGGACTTGCCCAGAGTGTGTCGGAGAGGCGGGGTGGGGAGGCCCTGTGTGGTGTGGAGTAGAGCTGCCCGGGACCACGTAGTGCTGCACCCCTACCCGCTTCCCCTGTCCTGAGCATTTCTCAGCAGGATCCAGGACAGGTGGGGGGCGGGTGTGTGGATAAGAAGAAATCGAGGAGTGCAGAGTCCCTAGGGCTGAGTGCTGATGCTCTGCCATGAGAAGCACAAAGCTTGGTAGAAAAGAAAGCGTGTTGCCCCAAAATGGGCAGGAAATGCATGTCTGATGATTTGCTCCAGCAAAAAAGATGCATGGTGGGGGTGGGGGGAAGCTGTGAGAACACAGGCCAGAGCATCAGCCCAGGAGTGGCAGGACAGTGGTGATTTTGCCTTGTTTCTTTGGCTGTGCTTTCTTATTTTCTAGAATATATGAGAAACTTTTATAACCGGAAAAATGCAGTTAGATTCTGAAGGCGAGAGAGAGGAAAGGTGCCCTAAAGACAGCCAGTACCCCCTTTGTCTGATTCTGGGACCACTTCATGTGCGGGTCTCATGGTGGGGATTGCTCAACACAAGGCTCATCCCCCACAGCGTGTGAACCTGCAGCAAGTAGCCTGTGTTTTCTCATTCCCGAAATTGGGTCATGGGAGTCCAGGCCTGGGGCTCCCGGGGTGCAGCGCTCTGAGAATTTCATCCAAACACCTGACTTCCTTCCGACGGCTCCAGCCCAGCCTCTTCTATCCCCATGTCCCCCGTGCTCTAGTCTCTTGGGGCCATTGCCCCACTCTGTGTGTGGCCTCAGCTTCCTCCCTCCCGGCCTTTGCCGAGGCTGGGCCCTCTGCCTGGAAAGCCTGGCCACTCCAGGCAAGTGCTGCCATTGCCATCCTCCCTGGGAAGTTCTTCCTGCCCTCCCAGACATGGTGGCCCCCATGATGGGGGCTGGGCTGTTTTATCACCTCCATCTCCAGTGCAGGTGTGGTCATCCCTGTTGACTGCCGTCCTTACTGCCGCTTGCCTCATAACCTTTCCTGCCACCCTCGTACACGTGGGTCAAGGTCTACCTTGTAATGTTATTTGTAATCATATCTGAGCCCTGATCCTGGGTAAGATCAGTCTCTGTCTCCCTTCTAGCTTCAGACTCTCTGCCTGATATAGAGCACTTGTCTGTCCGTCCGTCCGTGCATCCGTCCATCCATCCATCCATCCTTTCAGCAGTTACTCCCCAAGTGCCTGCTGTGTGCCAGTGGCTGGGCCAGGTGGCAGGGGCACGGCTCTGCTGGTGTCAGGCTGTGACTGCATATTTTCGTTGTGTGTTTTGTGCACGCCACATGTATGCACATGGTGCAAGTGTCTCCGTCACATATGAAGGAATATGTCTTAGACTTGCTGGGACCTCGGGCATACCTGGTTAATTTATTCAGCAAATGTTGACTGAGTGCCCACCAAGCAAGTGCCAGGCCCTGACCCAGAAGATGAATGACCCGCAGTCTCTGCCCTTGGAAAGTACCCATCTTGTGGGGCCATTGCAGTGAGGGTTGGTGCAGGGGACTGCAGGGTGCAGGGATCAGGGATGCTGTCCTGGAGAGACAGGAGAAAGGGTCGGGAAGGGCATTCCTGCTAGGCTGGGGTGTGCTCTGTGATCCCCCCGCAGCCTTGGGGAACCCAAGGCCTGGGCACTGGGCCGGGCCTCCTCACTAAGGGAGCAAAAACAGCCCTGTTTCTCTGGTTCTGCTAAAGCACCCCAAAGGTGGTGGGGCCAGAGCGGGGAGGAGGGGGCAGGAGCTCTGCTGCTTGGGACCAGGAACAGAACACAAAATACAAAATAAAAGGGGACGTGTGGCTTGGAGGACCCATGGACAGGCTGGAGTGCCCGTGATGCAGAGCTTTCTGCAAGAGGAGACCACCTCCCTCTGCTTTCAGATGGAGAAGCTGGAATACAGAGCTTACAGGGGGAAGCTGAAGCATGGAGTAGCAAGCCTAGAAGATGGACCTTCTAGAACATGGAGCTCTGAAGCCCACCAGGCCCTGGGTGGTCAGTGGAGAAACTGAGGCTGGGAGGGTGGGAAGGTCGTGAGCCTCAGTGAGCAACAGTGAGCACACACACTGGTCCTGCTGAGCCGGGCCTGAGGGTGAACCCTCCTCATGGCGTGCTGGTGCTTGACCTTGGGCAAGTCCCATTCCTCTCCAAGCCTCAGTCTCTTCATCTGTGAAATGGGTTGTGAAGCTGAGATGAGATGGTTCACATCACTGGGGAGCCCGGGGTCACCGGGAGGCTGGTGGCATTGCTGGGACCAGGCCCCCAGGCCCCTGACTCTCGGAGTTCCCTTCTCATCTGGTGATGATGGTTTTGTTGCTGTTGTTTTGTTTTCTCGCTTTTTGTCCAAAGTCAGTGGGACACTTGAGTCCCTGCATACCTACCTCACAGCACTTCCCTACCCACCAGGTGGGAACAGTGAGTCATTAACAGGCAAGAAGAGGTTGGTGGTGCTCCCACCACATGAAGGAGCGCAGTGCCTGAAGCCTTGCATGGTGTCCCCTGATGTCGGTGAGGGCCTGCTGAGTGTCCCCGGGGCGGGGGGTGGTCAGTCCTGACACAGGATTCTCCATAATTATCCTCCTAAAACTGCCAAGATGAGCACCCTATTGCCTTGGACCTCCTCACCCCCTCGGAGAGTCTGAGGGGTGAAAATGTGATAAAGGAAGGAATCCATTCAACTAGAATGCGTCTGTGGAGCCTGTCCTGGGATGGTAGATGCTGGGCGGGGCGAGAGCAGGTAGGGCTGCCACTGTGGAAAAGGAACAAACATTGCTCTGGCCTTTCACCTGCCACATCCAGAACAACCCACACTTTGAAACAAAGATGGCCCCACAGATGGCCTAGGGTCTAGACTCAGAGTGGGCTATCAACTGGAGCCCCAGGCATGGACCAGGGCAGAATGCCCCAGGGCAGGCAGGTGTAAATGGAGGGAAAGTGAGAAGGGGCACATTGCTCCAGCCTGGGACAGGCCCGGGCAGGCTCACCCGCTGCCTGGAGCTCCAGAGCCAGCTGCACACCCGCTCCACCAGGACCACTCTCAGTAGGAAGTGAACTGTGATGCTCAGGTTCCCAGTTCTGCAGGAGGAGCGCGGCCACCCTGGAGCTGCAAGCTCTGGGCTAGATGTGGCTTTGTCCCCTGCCCAGATCCTCCCAGGGGCAGAGAGCTGGGTTCAAGCCCATTCCTTCGCTCAGCAGTGGCACCTGCTGCGAGGAGCGTGGTGCAGGGCAGTGGACACAGCCATGAGCAGCGGCTCTGGACGCTGCCCTTCTTGTAACTCCTCCCGGCCACTGTTTCTCACGGAAGGCTGGTCGTGTCCTGCGTTTCCCCTCTCTGCCACCGCCATCCCATTAGAAGGGGCCCTTAGAATTCTTGTAGGTTAGCCACCCTGTTGGGGTGTGAAAAGCCCAACTGGCACAGCCCTAGCCCCGGGCCACTTTTGTGAGCCCCAGATCTTAGAGCCCAGCAAAGCACTGACGGAAGGTGCAGGTGTGTGGATGTGGGGAGGGCCATTTATTCATTCAACAAACTGAGTTTGTGCTCTTTGTTTGTATCAGACTCTGCTAGGTGCTGGGGACCCAGCACAGACCCCTGTGGGGTGGGAGGGATGCGAGGGGCTGCAGGGAGGCTTGGAGGAGTACAAGTCAGCTGAGCCCTCCAGGGACAGGCACGGGGACTGCAGAGGGTGAGATTACACAGAGACTTCTGCGCCTCCTTAGAGGGCTTGGACTTTAGCCTGAGGGCAACAGTTGCACACTGGGAGGGGCAGCGTCAGACGTGGCTTTTGGTTTCATGGGGACCTGGTCAGGAGCCCCTTGAGGAAGCTGCTGCCATTGTCTGGGTAAGCGCTGAGGGTGGCTCAGGCACCTGGGCTCAGGAAGAAGGGGTGAGTATGGAACGGGCTGGACAGTGGGACCAGCAGCCCTGGGTGACAGGTGGGAGGTCACGGAGAGGGAAGGAGCCTCTGGCGTGGGCTGCTGGGTGGACGGTCACATCACTGACAGGCCCAGAAAGAAGAACGTTGGGAAGTTCCTCCCAGAGGTGCTGGGTTGTTCCTCAAGGTCAGGCTTGGGTCATAGGTCATCAGCTCAGGTTGTCGGAATGACTCTGCAGTGAAGGGTCTCAGCCAGGCCAAGCAAGCTGCCAGGTGGTCCTGGAACCCAGCCCTGTGAGCCCTAAGCCCGTGCCCACCACCCTCCTTGCCTCCCGGGTCTGCATCGCGCTCTCCCTCACCCCAGCCGGCCGTGGGGCTGCTCACTGCACAGGTGTGTTCACTCCTGTTGCCTGGTGCACATGGTCAGGGGCTCAGGGAGCCCACCCACCCCTACCGCCTAGGACTCAGGCTGGACCTCTGCCTTGCCACCCTGTGTACAGTACCCCACCGGCTAACCTCCACCCCTGCCGCCCTGGGGTGTGACGCCTGGGACAAAGTCCCTGATGCTAGAGAAGGTCCCAAGAGGACAGGGCAGGGGTGGGGCGTGCCCTCCCCCCTCCCCCAGGCTCAACCCCCTGGGCTGGAGATGGAGCTGGGCTGTGCACTGAAGTGGCCCTTTGTACGTTGTCCCCAGAGGATGGCGAGCCGGAGCGGGAGGGGCTGGCACTGCCGGGGCTGCCGGGCAGGACAGCGCTGATCTCAGCAGGGTGGGGGGCGGGGGCTTTCTCTGGGCCGCTGGGGCAGGAGAGAGGGTCCTGCTAGGCGTGGGGGCTCACAGGCACCCTCAGACCAGACAATACTTGTCCCTCAGCATCTGTTGTCGCTTCTCGTGAGGGTTCTGTGTCTTGGGGCTGTTCTGTTGTCATTCACCAGCTGTTTCTGGAGTGGTGGCTCTGGGCCAAGCTTTGTCCTGGGGGGTGGGGAACAGTGGTGACCGAGGCCCATGGTGACCCTGCTCTCCTGTGGCTGACGTTCGGAGCAAGCCGGGTGAGGGCGGGAGAGACATAAACAAGGAAATGGGATAAACCGTCACAGCAGTGAGGGTTGTGGGACCAGATCTGGAGAGAGGGTTTGTTTAGGGGGAAGTGGGGCAGCCACTTAAGCTGGCCAGCCAGGAGGGCCTGCCTGACTGGTGACATCAGAGAGACAGTAGGTGGCTGGCATTCAGAGATTGAGGGAGGGGTGTTCCAGGTGGAGGGATCAGCCAATGTGAGGACCCTGGGACCAGGCCAAGGCCGGGAGCATAGCTGGAGCCTGGGGGACAAGGGAGGTGAGGTCAGTACAGACGCAGGAGCAAGATGACCAGGGCCCGTCTGGAGGAGTTGGGGTTTTGTTCTGAACGTGAAGGGGCCGTGGAGGGATTGAAATAGGGGATGTGGCCTGACAGGGACTTTCCAGTGATCCTGACTCTGCAGAGGCAGGAGGGAGACCAGTGAGGAGAACCTGGGGCAGCAGTGGAGGCAGAGAGGGGTTACTCCTGGGAGCACTTGGGAGGGAGGTGCCAGCAGGCCTGGCAGCGCCCCCACAGGGCACCTAGTGAGACTGCGTGTAGAGGGCACCACACCCCAGCTCAGAGGCCTGGTCTGTGTCAAGGCTCTTTGGATGTTATCCCTTTTAATCTAATGGATTTGGGATGGCTTTGCTCTGCTGATGGTGGCACCGAGGCCCAGCGATATGAAATGGCCTGTTGAGGCCGGGCTCGGTGACTCAGCCTGTAATCCCAGCACTTTGGGAGGCCGAGGTGAGTGGATTGCCTGAGCCCGTGGGTTCAAGAACCGCCTGTGCAACTTGACAAGACCTCATCTCTACAATAAATAAAAAAAAAAATCAGCCGGGTGTGGTAGCGTGCGCCTGTAGTTCCAGCTACTCGGAAGGCTGAGGCAGAAGGATCGCCGGAGCCCAGCAGGTCAAGGCTGGGGTGGCTGGGAGCGGCCATTGCACTCCAGTCTGGGTGACAGAGTGAGACTCCAACTCAAAAAAAAAAAAAAAAGAAATGGTCTGTTGAGGGTCACACAGGGGGGTCAGGAAGGGCAAGATTTGAATCCAGCCCTGTTTGAGCCCAAATTCCAGAAAGCTACATTTCTGTGCCATGGCTGCTCCTGAGAGACCGGGTGGGGGCGTCTCACCCAGCACCCAGTTGAGAGTGCCCGGACATGCATTTCCTCTCTCATGGAAGCAGAAGGTGCTCCAGCCCTTCCGACCTTGCTTTTCCTGGGGCGATAGCCAGCTCCTCTCAGACTACAGGTGCTGACATCTCACACAAGCCCTGGGGGCGTGGGCATTCTGATCCCCAACTCACAGATGTGGAAGCTAAGGCAGGAGAGAGCTGGTCTGTATTCTCCCCTCCAGACCGGGCAGGGTGGGTTATTCGGGTCTGGAAGGCTGAATGACTGGGAGGTGGGCAGGGGGTCCCAAGTCCGGGGTCCAGGAATGTCCTCAGTGGGCTCCAAGCTTCAAGCCTGGGTGGGGCGTGGCCCAATCAGCCTTCGTGGAAGGCCTGGCTACCAAGGCCTATCGATGAATTCAAAGAAGTTGTGTTATTTCCTTCCCCTTACCAGAAGCTCTGTTAATAATTAATCATCTGCCCGATTAATAATTACAGGCTTGTGCAGCCCCTCCCCACTGCCCCACCCTGTTCTGGTCTCACACTCTTCTCCCTCCTGGCACCCCCCACCCACTCTGCCCTTCCCAGCCATCAACCCAGCCAACCTCCTCTGCAGAGGTGATGGCCCCTGTGCCTTCGGGAAGCACTCCCTGCCTCCTGCCCCCGACGCACGCTCTGGGCATCCTCTCCACGCTTCTGTCCACTCAGGCCTCTGAGCAGCCCTACAAGGCAGGTGCTGTCTGACAGATGGAGACACTGAGGCACAGAGGCAGAGCAGCCTGCCCGCAGACACACCATTCATTCATTCATAGATTCACTGGATGTTTATTGTATGATGTTCTCTGCGAGTCATCGGGGGGCCTTGAAGGGGTTGCAGACAAGCAAACAGGAAATGTCTCTCCAGGCTTATGGGGGCAGGGTGGGGGACACCCAGGGATGAGCAGGCTGGGGTTGAGGATACCCCCCAGAGGAGGCAAGGGCATGAAGGAGGGGGGAAAGGAGACCCCAGAATGTGGAGCACTGAAGTGTGAGACGTCATGTGCAAAGGCCTCAATGCAGCGCCGTATTCCTCCCCGCCCCCACTCCCCCAGCTCAGGAGCTCTGGGCTCAGCCTTCTTCTGGGCCAGGCTTGACCTACGTCTCCACCCAGGAGGAGGCTGGAGATGGTAACTCTTACCACCGGGGAATGAGTGCCTTGCTGTGGGTGAGTTCCTGGACTTGGAGCCAGCAGTATGGTAACTGTTTGGTGGTCTCCTCTGGGCCCCCCAATTTCTCACACACGGTCAACCACACAGAATCCAGCCTTCCACTTATGGGGCAGCTAACTCTCGCCACCCTTACAAGGGAGGGGAGTCTGGGCCCACTTGCAGGGGAGGCGACATGGGCTTCGGTCCCCTGGCTGCCTCTCTGTCCCTGTCCCCTGCTGTGGTGGAGACAATGGGTCCCACCTCACAGACCTCTGCTCTCTAAACTCTTCTGCATGTGCTGTACACCTCGGTTTCCCATCCATGTCCAGCGCCCCCTTGGGAGTTAGGGCACAGTTTGAGAGGACCCTCTGCCCAGAGAGAAGTGGAACAAGGCTCCAAAGGAGATGGACACACAGTTTACTTGGCGCTCAGCCCTGACAAGCTCTTCTCCTGTAAAACCAAGGGTGCCCCACCTCCCCCTATCCTGGCACCTAGGAGTGGCTCCAGGAGGGTGGAGCTGCCTCTCACTGCTGCTTGGTTACCTGTTTCACGAATGAGGAGACTGAGGCCCAAGGTCCGAGGCAGCTCAGCCAGGAAGAGCTGGAGCCAGGAAATCAGCACAGATGGAGGGCAGGGCTGGCACCTGGCTGGCCAAGGTCAGTTCCCATGTAGTCTCCTAACTGACATCGGTGCTGGCCTGGGGAGGAGGGGGACAGTTTCCAGGGAAGAAACAGCTGCCACAAAGCCATAAAAGCCAGGTGCAGAGTTGGGAGCACACCAGGGGCAGCTGGGATGAGACACGGTGCCTCATTTACGGACAGGTACAGGTCAGGTGAGGGGAGGGTGACAGCAATGGCCTAGAGGGCCTCGGGCGGGTGGGCAGACAGCCAAAGCGGGTGGAGTGGTGGGGAATACAGGCTGCAGGGTTGGGTCAGTGCCACCACTTACAAGGAGTGCCCAGGCTTGACTCTTTGAACCTCAGTTTCCTCCTCTGTAAAACAGCAGTGCGAAGCTGATGTCAGACAGAATTAGAGAATAGCTGAAGTACTTAGCACAGCTGTCAGAGGGCAACTTGCAGGAGGTCTCTGACATGCACTCCTTTCTTTTCCCATCTTAGTCCTGGGTTTGCTGCTATCACAGAATATCTGGGCTTGAGTAGTTTATTTATTATTATTTGAGTTGAAGTCTCATTCCTTCGCCCGGGCTGGAGTGCAGTGGCATGCACACTCACAGCCATCCCAGTGGCAACCTTCTGGGCTCCAGCGATCCTTCCGCCTCAGCCTTCCGAGTAGCCGGAACTACAGACATGCGCTACCGTGCCCGGCTATTTTTAAATTTTACTGTAGAGACAAGGTCTCACTAAGTTGCTCGGGCTGGTCTCAAACCCGCGGACTCAGGCAGTCCACTCACCTCGGCCTCCCAAGGTTTTACAGGTTGAGCCACTGACCCCGGCTGCATAGTTTAAAATGTACAGAAATGTATTTTTTATAGTTCTAGAGACTGGGAAGTCCAAGATCAAGGGGCTTGCATCTGGCGAGGGCCTTTGTGTGGTGTGATTCCCATATGGTAGGGTGGGAGGGGGGAAGCACCCACAAATGAGAGATGGGGAGGGGCCGACCTCTTGCTTTTATCAGGAGCCCAGTCCTGTAATAATGAACCTACTCCCACAATAACATGAATCCATTGATGGGGTGGAGCCTTCATGACCTAGTCACCTCTTAGAGGTCCTGCCTCTCAACACCACCGTGGCCTCTTACAGGTCCTGCCTCTCAACACCGCTGCACTGGGGATTGTTTTCTAGCACCTGAACTCTGGGGAATTCATTCAGACCATAGCACCCTCTATGTGACTGCAGCCTTGGGGGAAGCTGTGGGCACAGGGGTTTGGGCACCCCCAGGCCGGTGGCCAGGCCAGGCTAGCTGGAAGCCAGTGTCAGGCAGTCAGCAAACAAACAGAAATGCAGGTACTGCGGATGCATGGTGGAGTCCACACGGAGCCTGCGTTGTTCCTCTCTGATTCCTGGTTTCTGAGTTCCTGTGATCAGGGCTAGGGAAAAACAATGAGGCAGGAAGGGGACAGAGGGGGAGGGGAGGAGGGTGTGGGCGAGGAGGGCAGCCTGAAGGGGGATGGGCCGGCATGGTGAGACAGAGGCCAGATTGATGCCAGGCTGCCATCTCCAGGGGAGGTTAGGGCTGGGGTCTGCAGTGCAGGGCAGAAGCCAGGTCCCTGGAGCCTCCTGAAGTCCAGGCCTCACTTAGGAGGTTTCCTGACTTTTTGGTGGAAGAGCCCCTTTCAAGCTGCTGGAGACCCCAACACAGGGCACAGTCCCCTTCATGTTGGAGTCGGGTGGGGGTGAGAGGGCTCTCCTGGGGCCCCCGTGGCCCTTCAGGGGACTTTGGGCTTTGTGAAATACAGTTTTTAAATTACTGCAGGCCAGGCACGATGGCTCACGCCTATAATCCTAGCACTTTGGGAGGCTGAGGTGAGCCCATGGGTTTGAGACCAGCCTGCGTAACTTGGCGAGACCTCATCTCTACAATAAATAAAACAATTAGCCAGGTGTGGTGGCGCAGGCCTATAGTTCCAGCTACTAGGAAGGCTGAGGCGGAAGGGTCGCTTGAGCCCAGCAGGTCGAGGCTGCTGTGGCCGTCAGCGTGCCACTGCACTCTAGCCTGGGTGACAGAGTGAGACTCTGACACCCTCCCAAAAAAAATCACTGCAACCAAGCCTTGCAGAGTGGTGGTGGGGCCGAGCAGCTGACTGGTCAAGTCGCCTACCGAAGCCAGGGAGGATGTGACCCCTAAACAGCAGATCCATGGAGTCCTGGTGGTGGTAGGGGAGAAAGGAATCCTCACCTTGGGCAATGCTGAAGCCAGCAGCCTTGATGTTGCCCCGGAAACCCGGAGTGAGGAGCCCCCAAGGTGGCGGGGTGGGTGTGTACCCTGCTGCTGCCACTTGCCTGCTGCCAGTCTCTGGCAGGTCCCTCAGCCCTCTGTGCCTGTGGGATGAATGAAGCCAGGCGAGTAGCTCACAGCAACTGTCACCAGGGCACATTCCCAAGTGCCAGCACCATGACAAAGGAGGAATGGTAGCCTGGAGGTGGAGGAGGCACCGTCTCCTGGAAGAAATGTTCTGGGCCCACTGTTCCCCAAACCTGCCCACCCTGCCTGGTCATGGCATCTAGCTCATGGGGGTGGTGGCTGAGATGGGGGTGCCCACCGGGATAAGAGTGCCCAGGCTTCTGCCCAACCACCCCTTGAAGAGCTGGAGAGTATCTTCACCACACCCTTGAGACCCCATGAGCCCCTCATCTGACTCAACCTATCACCCTGATCTGCCACACTGCCACCATGCCTCTGGGGTCCTGACATTTGGCCTTGGTGCCAGGAGGGCTGTCCCCCACTCTGCGTGGTGGCTTCTTCTCCACCAGGGGTCTTGGCTGAAATGTCCTTTCCTCAGCAGGCCCCCTGACGCCTGACATCCACTACTGACCAGTTTTCTTGTTTGCTCTCTGTCCCCTCTTCTGAACTGGGCTGCGCGACACCTGGCCACCCTGCTTGCTCCTGCTGCACTCTAGCTCCAAGCCTGGAGGCTGACCCCAATTCTGTAGCAGACAGGTCCAGGGTTATGTGCAGCCTTGCTGAAGGGGACTGTCCTCACAAGGAACAGCCTGAGAGAGGAAGAGCTTTGAGCCCAGAATTCCACCTGTCCATGGCCCTCTTATTTACCCCATTTTTCGCTGAATGTCTGCTAACGCAGGAGGGTCCTTCCACTCCTGGCCTGGCTGTTCCCTCTGCCTGCATGCTGTTCCCTTAGGCCAAGCCTGTGCCTCTCCACTCCAAGCTTTGTGTGTACAAGGTAGTCAGCACCCTTGGGACCTTCTGAACCATGCACATCCGTCACTGCCCCGGGATAGGACATCTATCCCTGCCCCCTGGCGTTCACATGGTCCCTTCTCTGCCCAGGCTGGAGGCTAAAGAACAGAGCTTGAGCCCCATCCCTGCCCCAGGCCTCTCTGGGGTCAGTCTCTGGAAGTCAGAGCATGGGTTCTGCTTGCTCTGTGGCCTTGGACAAGCCACTGTCCTTCTCTGGGCCTCAGGCCCCTTGCCTGTGGAGTGAGGGATGGAGTCACAGTAGGGTTTGTCAGACTTTTGTTTGCTGTGTAAGTTTTTTCCCAAACAAATCTTACAAGAAACTCAGTGTATACAACTGAGAAGCTGAGAGAGCATCTTTTTTTTTTTTTTTTTTTGAGGCAGGGTCAGAGCGTCTTCTTGGTTTTGTTTTTGGAGTGCAGGTCCTTGGGCTTTGTCCTTTTTTAAAAAAAATTTATTTTATGTATGTGGGGTACAATTCAGAGTTAGGTATATAAATGTATTGCTTTGTTTTTGAGTCAGGGTCTCACTCTGCTGCCCAGGCTGGAGTGCAGAGGCATGATCAGGGCTCTGCAGCCTTGATCTCCTGGGCCCAGGCGATCCTCTTGCCTCAGCCTCCTGAGTAGTTGGGAATACAGGTGCACGTCATGAAACCCAGCTAGTTTTTTTACTTTTTTGTAAAGACAAAGTCTCGCTATGTTGCCCAGGCTAGTGTTGTGTCCATTTTAGCTCCTCTTTCACTCCACTTCACCCTCTGGTTCCAGGGGAACCACGGGGGAGTTTCAGGGACTTGACTGGGAAGCAGCTGTCCTTTAGTGCCCATGGAGCAAGGTTTCTGTGTGGAGTGCGGTATTCCCTCTGCCTGCTGTTCCCTTAGGCCAAGTATGCCCTCTCCTCTGGGTGCTCCTGCTTCCCTCCTGTAATACCACAGCTCTCTTGCCGAATGTCACACTCACCTGGTGCTGGCTCTGCCAGACGCTGTTCCAGGGAATCCTTACCACAGCCCTGTGACGTGAACACCTTCATAGCCCCATTTGACTGATGAGGAAACTGAAGCCCAGGGAAATGGGGAACCCCTGGCAGTCTGGCTGCAGGGTCTGAACACCACCTCAGGCTGCTTCTGTGCAGAACCGAAGCCCCCAGCCAACCGCCCCCACTCTCACCTGATCCCTCCTGACTCCGCAGACCCCTGGCTGCACGCACAGGCTCCTCCTTGGGCTCACTGTGCATGGGACACTGCTGACCACCCAGCACCTGCATCTCCTCTGTGGCTCCTCCTCCCACACTTTCCACAGGTCCTGCCTTCAGCCCCACCCCCAGTGCCTCCCGCTCCAGAGCTGCATCCCCCGCCCCACAGTCACCAGTGTTTCATGAGCCCCACTCTGCTGGGACTGCGTCATCAGCTCACCACCATCCTGCTCCCTGGCTCTTCACTGCTGTCTCCCAGGCTGGACAGCCCTGGGCTGCTCCCTCGCCCCAGCTCCAGGGCTGGCTGTCCCCGTGGGTGTCCACGCCTCACCACATTTGCGTCTGGCCTCCGCCTCCTGCATCCAGTTCCATCACTCTGGCGGGGCTGGTGTCCTAGATGCCGCTGGCTTCCTGCCTCCCGTTCTTCCTGTTCTGTCTAAACCTACACGGTCCAATGCAGTAGCTGCTAGAGCACGTGGTTGTTAAAAATTAAATTAAACCAGGCGGGGTGGCACATGCCTGAAGTCCCAGCTACTCAAGAGGCTGAGGATTGCTTGAACCCAGGAGGTTGAGACTACAGTGAGCTATGATCGTGCTGCTGCCCTTCAGCTTGGGCGACAGAGTGAGGCCCTGTCTCTTAAATAAATAAGTGAAATTATAAATTAGCTTCTCAGTCACCACAGTCAGTTTCAAGGGCTTAGAAGCCACCCGTGGCTAGTGGCTGTTGTAATGGTTAACTGCACAGGCCTAGAATGTTCCCACCATGGCAGAATGTTCGGAATGGACAGCACTGAAGGCTGAGCCTCCTCAGGGTTCACTATACTCAGGTGCTTAGAGGCCTGGGCCTGAGGCTAGCTTCTTCTCTCCCCACCCCACCTCACCCCACCCCCCGCAGGTGGAGGCTGTGTGCAGCTCAGACCCTGGAGAAAGGCGAGCTTGTACAGGAGGGCAGAGTGGTCTACACGCTTCATCCTCTGTCGGTTTTCTTCTCTGTAAAACGGAATGATAATTCCTACCCCCTAGGATGACTGTGCAGCAAAGTGTGTATAAAGCCTCGAGCTGATGTGTGACACTTATTAAACATACGACAAGTGATAACCATCATTGCTACCATGAATAAGGCAAGGCAGGGCAGGGGGCTCCATGGCCTTAAATCTCATTGCTGGACTGTGGGAGCCACTGAAGGCTTCTGAGCACATTCACCCTATTGGTGGGTGCCTGAGCATGGCTCATCTGTTTAGCCTCCAGGGCTGTCCAGTAGAATATTCTGGGAGAGCCAGGTCCAGTGGCCTGTGACTCTAGTCCCAGCTACTTGGGAGGCTGTGGTGGGAAGATTGCTTGAGCCTAGGAGTTTGAATCCAGCCTGAGTAACATAGTGAGACCCCCATCTGTTTAAAGGGGGGGGGAGAGAAGAGAGAGAGGACACTCTGAATGGGCCTCTGGGGACCAGAAACTGATGTCATGGGTGGACGAATGACCAGTGCAGGGAGGGGCAGAGTCCTAGCGGAGGCAGGTCCCAGCCTTGGGAACCAACTTTCCCAGGCACTTGCCAACCCCTCTGTGGGAAAGTTCTCAGGCAGCCCGCAGGGGGCTGGGATCTGCTGAGCAGCGATGGATTGGGAATGGGGAGGGAGGACAGATGGACAGGGGCTGATTGTGAGGGAGGGGCAGAGTCACCATGGAGAGGGCTTCTGGGGGTGGGTGTTGGATAGAGGGCCTCCGTCGAGGCCTCCACCCTGGAGCTGAGCCAGCAGACAGAGTGGGGCTGACTTTGTGAGGCTCAGGCTCTCATGCCCAGGGAAGGTGGTTATTCCAGGACCCGGGGCACCCTGCCTTCCCTGAGCACTGCCTGGCTGCTCCAAGAACTCCCAGCATAGCTCTGTCTTTCCTCTCTGGGCCTTGGTTTCTTCATCGGTGGATGGGCACAGCAGTAACTGTCCCACCTGTCGCATAGTGAGCAGGATTTGCAAGACTCTGGCCACCCAGGAAGATGGAGTCCGTGACCAGGCCTTGTCCCCGGAGTGGACTCCTTCCCTCTAGGACTGCTGGGAGAACAGGATTCCTGGGGACTGGGTCTTTTGGTACCCTAGACTTTCTCTGGGCTAGGCCATTTGTGTTTAGCCTAGGACAGAACACCCAGATCTGTAGACCCTCTGAGGTTCAGGGCCACCTGTCAGCTACTGCAGGGTGCTCGGGGAGTCCCAGTGCCATCTGTTTCCTTCTCATCAGCTGTGTGTGGCTGAGTGAGTAGCTTAACTTCTCGAGGCCACCAGTGCCTTGCCTGCATGATGGAGGCACACATACCTGCATCCCAGGGTGGTCCCACAAATCAGCCCCTGATTCCTCTGGGGCTTGCAGTGGCAGTGCCTGGCATCAGCAGGGTCTCAGCAAGTATCCACTGGTAGCATGGATAACATGTTGGTGTGGAGTGCCACTGTGTGCAGGCTTGCCACTTACACAGCTACGCGTGACGGACATCAATCAAAGGAACGGGTAAGATGGCGAGAGGTGAAAGGGTGCGTGCAGCATCTGTTGTTTCTCATGTCTTGCCAGAACTCCAAGATCTGTCACATTCTGTTACCACCTCCTCTGCCTGTCACTCCATATGCAATCGTGAAACCTCAAGTCAGAAGGACCCTTACTGAGTCCCAGGGGAGGTGGCCGTTGTCTTCTGATCCCTGAGACGCTGACGTGCTCTGCTCTGCCTCGTGAAGGAACTGGGCCAGCAGTGGAAGCTCCAGGGAGGCTGGGCAAGAACTGACAGTGGAGGCCAGCTGTGCGCTGGCAGGGGCCCTGGCCTGGGTAGAAGCCTGGACGGGACTCCTATTCCAGGGCCCTTTGGACTTGGGGAGGCGTCTGGAAACCCCGTGGGGCTCTGGCTTTCTGCGGGTCTGGCCTCAGATCCTGACAGCCTGATTAGGCTCCAAGAAATGCCCTGTAGGCTGGTGGGTACTGGTTAGTGGCAAGCAGCCTTTCAATTGGCCCAGCCACCTTTGGGCCTTAACAGAGGTACCTTTGTTACCTTTGCTGAAGGTAACAAAGCTGGCCAGGAGCAAGGCCTGGCATGTTTAGCGAGGTTGTCTGCAATTGCTCATCTGGCAGAAAACCCAAATGGAAGGAAAGAAAAAACCCTGCATTTATAGAACAATTCCCAAGTGCCAGGCTCCACGCAGGATGTGGTGACACCATGGCTCAATCCTATCTCCCACAGGATTGCAAAAGAGAGGATGGCGTCTTCCTTTTACCTCTGTGAAGACTAAGAATCAGAGAGGCTAAGTAACTTGCCTAAGGGCACAGAGCTAGTAAGTCACAGTGCTGGGATTCAGATAAAATCCTCTTGACTCCCAGTAACAACAGAGGCCAGCGCTTCCTGCGCGTCTGTCATATGCCTTGGTGTGTTTCCCAGTCCTCTGCATGGGCTAACTCGTTCTATCCTCACAACAACCCTGTGAGACAGGGACTGTTAAGCCTCCATTTTATGCAGAGGGGAAACTGAGGCATGGGGAGGCAGAGTAACTCGTCAGAGTCACAGGCAGTGTTCGGATCTGGCCGTCACAGCCTACCCTGTGCCTTGGGAACCACTGGACATGGCAGAATTTGCTGCAGAGATGCTCCTCCTGCTTCCTCTTGGGAGTGGCAGAGTCCTGGGGTGAGAGGGGGCAACTGGGGTGGAGTGGGAGGTGGGCACAGGAAGGCGGACTTCAACTCCGAGCCAAGTTGCCCTTTCAAGCAGGTGGACTAACTCCTGGAGAGGTGGCGAGGGTGCACCCTAAGTTATTCCCATGCTAGGGGTTGTGGAGGGGTCCTTTCCTGCCCTGGAGTGGAGACTGAGGGTATGCCGGGTGGCCTCCAAGTCTCACCTCATGGACATTCCAAGAATGCCCTGAGTGCTCACTAGGTTTCAGGCCCACCTGCTGCTGGATACTCCGGTGACAGCTGCCCCCTTCTCCTCACTGGAGGAATTGAGTGCCAGTGGCTGTCCCAGAGCTGAGGGCACTTAGTGAGAAGGCGTCGCTGCAGGCAGGCAGGGAAGGGGCCAGAAGGTGGCAGACAGGGAAAGTGGCCGTCAGGATGTGCGGCCGCAGAACCACAGAGTAAGGCTGGCAGGGGCCAGGGTGAGGCCAGCCAAGGGCACCTCCGGTCTGAGCTAGGACCCTGGTCAGCGCAGGCAAGCTCAGGACCACGGAGAGCTCCGCGGGAGCCTCCGTCATCCCGGTGACAGCTGTCAGTGTGTCTGCAACTAGGAAGCTGCTGCCGGCTTGGCCAGCCCTACTAGCCACAGCCTGAGGCCTCCAGCGAGCACCTCTCTTCTCTCTGGCCAGGACCCTCTGGCTGGATCATGGAGTTTGGGCTTTTCAGCTTCCCTCTCACCCCACAGCCTTCCAAGCAGGGGCTAGAGAAAGGGGGTAGGAAGAAGAGAAGGGAGAACTGAGAAGAGGGAGGGGAGGAATATCTGCCCCGGCTTGAGTCCCGCTGCTGTCCTGGATCAGCCTCGGCCTTCCCATCCAGGATTACCTGGCTAGTGGGAAGCACCTGGCCCATCCCTCCCACTTCTGCTCAGAAGACCCTGGGGCTGGGTGCAACTCACAGGGTTTCTGATGGGAGTGGGGGAGGGGTCTTTCTGGGGGTCTCCCAGGGAGCCACAAGCCTTCCTCTTCCTGGAGCCCTGGGAAGGGTGGTTTCCTAGCCCATGACCCCCTCCCTCCCTGAGCAGGTTCAGGCTCCATGTTGCTCAGAGACAGGACAGCGCCCACCCGGGCTGAGACCCTTCCTGGGGCTCACTTCTGCCCCTTTGCTATGCCCCCCACCTGAAGACTCTCCTAGCTAGTGCTTATTGAGTGCTTCCTGTATGCTGGGCACTTTGTGTAATTTTTATTGAGCCCTAACTTTATCGATGAGAGAACAGAAGCAGAAAAGAGATTGACCTGCCTAAGGCCACACAGGAGTGGCAGGACAGGGATCTGAACTGGCTGGTTGTGCATATGGAAGTGATGGTGAGCACGTTGGGAGGTCCAGGACACGGTAGGGTGGTCTCACCGGGCACCTGCTGTGTACATTTCTCTGCTCCAGGAAGCTTGTATTCCAGCTGGACAGACATGTCAAGGGGAAACAAGCCCAGTGGCTGGTGTTGAAAGGGGCAGGGCTGAGGCTGTGGATGGGGCTTTCTGGTTCTCACTGGAAGCAGTCAGGGATAATGATCCCCATTTTCTCCGTGGAGGAGTTAAGGCTGAGAGAGGCTAAGTGGCTGCTTTGGTTCACAGTGGCCATAGAAACCAAAAGATGATGGCTCCGTGCTCTCTGAGGAGTCAAGGAGAGGCTGGGAGAGTTCAGAATGGGCCCTGGCTTGGGCAGAGGCGCTTTGGTTCCAGGGAGGCCGATCTGGGCACAGAGCAGGCATCTAAGAAATACTAGATGAATTTTATTGAACTGAGTAAGGTCTGTTGTATGGACTCTGAGCTACCAGAGATCAGCCTCAGCAGCAGGAAGGACCTGGGGAGGGTTTATCCTCAGCGAGCACCTGTCATGGCCTCAGAGGGCAGCGGCCCAGCCCATGGGGGCCGCCTGTGCTTCCTCAGCTAAACTGGCTTCTCCAGGTAGGTCCTGACCACTGTGCCTGGGGTCCTGAGTTCCTGGAGGGGCTCAAACCAAGTGCACCCAATGAAACGGGATGGAAGTGACATAGTGGCCTGGACAATGCCCCCACCCAACTCCTACTCCCCGAGCCCACAGAGAGACCACAGACACAAAGTATTGCCCACCCCATCCATTGTGTGAAGCTTCCAGACAGCATGCTGCAGAAAGGTCCTGAGGTTTGGATCCAGAGACCAAGTTTAACAACAGGCTCTGTTGTTAGCCGGCTGTGTGACCTTGGCCGTGTTCACACTTGGCCTCAGTGTTGATGTCTGCAGGAAGAGAAATAATGGTTAGAGCGACACTCTGCAGGGACTGATGCTGTATGCAGGTCCCAGCTCTACCATTTCCCAGCTGCACATGGTGGTGTAGGGCTGGCTTCCTCCACTCCAGCCAAAGGCTAGTCTGTCCTTCCAGCGACCAGGCTACTGGGTTTGATGCCAGCTCACACTTCCCGTCCAGCTCACCAGCAAATCCAGCCCAATCTGGCCACATTGTGCACCCCACCACCCAGGCCAAAGCCACCAGGACTCTCACACGGACAGTGCAGTGGCCTCCAGTTCTGCTTGCGCTGCCTTTGAGGTGATGGTCTGTCCTCAGCAGAGCAGCCAGTGTGAGTTGTTCGGACCAAGGTCAGGTCACTGCTCTCCCATGCTCTGAATCCACCAACGAAAGCCACATTTCTAACTGGGGCCCCAGGCCTTGTGTGACCTGGGCCTGTCCCTTGCCTGCCCTGTGTCTCCTCTCCCTGTCCCACCTCCTTGCTGTTCCTCACTTGTGCATACACAGTTGCTTGAGCACCAGCTGTTCCTTCTGCCCGGAACATTCTTCCCTAGTGCCCTCACTGATGTGGAACCTTTGCTCCAGTGTACCTTCTCCATGGCCTGTCTGGACCACCTTGCTCCTCACAGAACCCACTAGCCTGTCCTGTACACCTCTCTGTCCTTCTCCAGAGCATGACTCTTTAATGTGCAGAGTTATCTGACTCAGTTATTTGCAGTTGACTCCAGTCCCCTTAGCCTGCTCAGCCCCGCAGAGGCTCCATGCAGGGGTCGGTCCGTTTTATCCCCTCCTGTTCCCAGTGCCTACTACAGTGCCTGGCACACAGCGGGCTCTCCATCCATGGTAGCTGGGCAAAAGAGGAATGTGGGTTAGGCGAGTGCCCTGTGGGATGCCGTGTGGGTCTAGTGCAACGGTGGCTGCCCCTGGTCACAGGAGGACTCCTCGTGGGCCCCCTGTCACCCCACTTGGGTTGAACTTGGCACATGAAAGGGGCTCAGGGCAGCTTTGCGACGGGATGGGATTCCGTTGTTGACCCTGCAGAGTCGAGTATGATCCTTACTAATCGTGTGACACTGTACAAGTTACATCATCTCTCTGGCCTGTTTCCTCATCAGTAAAGTGAGGATGAGAAAGGCACTTGCTTTGTGTTGGGAGGATTCAGCAAGGTCATGTGTGTGATACGCTCAAGACAGTGTGGCTGCTATGGAAGCATCTGTGACAGTTTTGTTTCTGATGGCTTCTTGCTCAAGCTTTGTCATGGAGCCTGCATGTCTCAGCAGCAGGAAGGACCTGGAGAGGGTTTGTCCTCAGAGAACCACTTGCCTGGCCGCACGGGGGCCAAGCTTGGGTCCATGGCTTTAGCCCACAGGCTGGGGCTGCCTGTGCTGTGCAGGGATATGGTGGTCTCCGTTGTAACGAAGGAGAGGGGCTAGGGAACCAGAACTTAAGTTCAAGTCCTGACTCGGCCACCTTCTTGATGTCCTTTGGGGACTCTTGTCATCTTTCTGAGTCTCAGTTTCCCCATTTATCTTTGACTGCGGGGCAGTTACAGTGACCTTCCAGGGTGACTGAGAGATTTAAATTAGACCCGAGAGCCAATGCATATTCGTTCCATTTTCTTTGTGTGATGTCTCAGTCAAAAAATGTGAAGATAAGAAGGAATCAGGCTGAGAAGGATAAGGGTTGAAAAAAACTATATGCAGCCGGGCTCGGTGGCTCAGCCTGTAATCCCGCGCCTTTGGGAGGCTGAGGTGAGTGGATTGCCTGAGCCCGCGGGTTCGAGACCCGCCTGGGCAACTTGGTGAGACCTCATCTCTACAATAAATAAAAAAATCAGCCGGGCGTGGTAGCCTGCGCCTGTAGTTCCAGCTATTTGGAAGGCTGAGGCGGAAGGATCGCCGAAGCCCAGCAGGTCGAGGCTGTGGTGGCCGGGAGCGGCCACTGCACTTCAGTCTGGACGACAGAATGAGACTCCAACTCAAAAAAAAAAAAAAAAAAGAAGTCAGAGAAGGAGAAGCCTCCTTCCAAGAGGAGCATTTTAAGAGGAGGAATGTTCTGGGTAGGAAGACAGTGCCAGATGCCAAGGCCAGCCTCTTCGGTGCCTCAGTGGGTCCCTCCAGGCAGGTCACTAGTCCACGCAGCCCCACCCGGCTTTTTTACTGGTCAAGAGGGTAACTTTCTGGCCCACCCGTGCCTCTGCCTGGACTCAGGGATGACATGAGTGGATGGCTGCAGTCAGAAGTGCTCTGCCACGGCACAAGCTCATTCATAAATAGGATATCCAAACAGTGTGGGTTTTGGTTAATGGTGACATGTCAGTGTCAGTTTCCTGGCTGTGACAGATGCATCAAGGCGGTATGTTAACAATAGGATGAGGCGTGTGAGGGTCCCTCGGTACTATCTTTGCAGCTTTTCTGATCTACAAATATTCTAAAATTCCAAGTTTATTTAAGTGAGAGAGAAAAAGAATATACAAGCATCTCCATTCCACAGGCCTAAACTAATTGATAAATTAAACTGTATAAATGAATAGCAGGCCAGGCGTGGTGGCTCACATCTGTAATCCCAACACTTTGGCAGGCTGAGGCAGGAGAACCACTTGAGGCCAGGAGTTCAAGGCCAGCCCGGGCCTCACAGTGAGACCCCCATCTCTACAAAAAAATTAATTAATGAATAGCAAATGGTTATATCACGAATCACTCATGCATAGAGAACGATTCATTCAAAATAACCATGTAATATTCTGTGGGATTTCAAAGGAGCTGGTAGATTTATTTCTACTGATAGGAAAATCTTTTAAACCTTTCATTGAGAAAAACAACTTGGTTAGACTTTGTATCCGAGATGATAATATTTATGAGAAATATTTAATCTCTTTACTGGGTTAAACACTATTTTTTCCTTTGGCATTACACAGACCTCCAAATCACATCCCACTTCTGTTCACCTTGCTACGCCTCACTTTCTTCATTTGTATAAATAAATAAATAAATACAGAAAAATTGTGAATAAAACCAGCGATATTCCCAAGTTGTTTATGCTAGAAACCAGTCTAGTATGGGGAATGGGATAAGGAAGGGAACTTTTACTTTATTTTATTCTGTTTTTTTGAGTTGGAGTCTCTGTCGCCCAAGCTGGAGTGCAATGGCATGCTCACGGCCACTGTAGCCTTGACCTGTTGGACTCAGGTGATCCTTCAGCCTCAGCCTTCCAAGTAACTGGAACTACAGGCTACAGGCATGCGCCATTCTTGATTTATTGTAGAGGTGAGGTGTCACCAAGTTGCTCAGGCTGGTCTCGAACCTGTGGACTTGGGCAATCCTCTCACCTCAGCCTCCCAAAGTGCTGGGATTATAGGTGTGAGCCGCCACGCCCAGACTTATTTTATTCTTTAAATACATTAGAATTAAGTGTGTTTCCTTGAGACCTGTGAATTTTTTCAGTAAAAAAGTATTCAAGGCTGGATGCAGTGGCCCACACTTGTAATCCTAGCAGCACTTTGGGAGGCTGAGGTGGGAGGATTGCTTGAGCCCAGGAGTTCAAGATCAGTCTCGGCAACATAGTGAGACCTCATCACTACAAAAAAAAAAAAAAAATTTAGCTGGGCGTGGCAGCCTGCACGTGAAGTCTCAGCAGCTGCTCAGGAGGCCGAGGCAGAAAGATCAGCTGAGTCCAGGAGGTTGGAGGCTGCAATGAGTCATGGGTGACAGAGACACTGATTCAAATTTTAAAAATTTTAAAAAAGGATTCAAAAGGTTTGTCAGTGGCTGCAAAAAAGAAGGAAGGGAGGGACAAGAACGGCACCCTAGGGCAGTGCAGAAGCGGTACCCCGCCTGGGAGGGCAGGAGGACCAGAACAGGACCCTGGGGCCGTGCGAAGGCGGGACCCCACAGGGACAGCTGGCAGCCTACTCTCCTGTTCCTTGGGGCATGGAGCCTCCAGGCAGGAACTGCACTCCTGGTTGACCTTTCCCCAGGATGTGTCTGCTCCAGCAGGCAAGCCTGGGAATGCAGCTGGTACAGTTAGGGTGGGGAGGGCCAGGTGGAGGAGCTGGCTGAAAAGGGGGATTGCGGTGGCCTGGTGGTCTCTCAGGGGAAAGGCTGTGGGAGCAGGGGGTTTCCTCGATGCTGGGGGCTTCCATGGGCCTGGGTACGAAGAGTTGTCTCCATGCAGGAGCACCGAGCATTGGCCAGGATGATCGCAAACACGGTGGCAGCAGTGGCCTTTGGGGCCCCTTCCTAGAAGAGCCTCAGGCCGCCCTGACCCTGTGCTGTCTCCCTCTTTCCCAGGATGAAGATGAGACGCTACAAGCTCTTTCTCATGTTCTGTATGGCCGGCCTGTGCCTCATCTCCTTCCTGCACTTCTTCAAGACCCTGTCCTATGTCACGTTCCCCCGAGAACTGGCGTCCCTCAGCCCTAACTTGGTGTCCAGCTTCTTCTGGAACAATGCCCCGGTCACGCCCCAGGCCAGCCCCGAACCAGGGGGCTCCGACCTGCTGCGCACCCCCCTCTACTCCCACTCACCTTTGCTCCAGCCTCTGTCGCCCAGCAAGGCGGCCGAGGAACTCCACCGGGTGGACTTTGTGCTGCCGGAGGACACCACCGAGTATTTCGTGCGCACCAAAGCCGGAGGTGTCTGCTTCAAACCCGGGACCAAGATGCTGGAGAAGCCGCCCCTGGGGCGGCCCGAGGAGAAGCCCGAGGGGGCCAACGGCTCCACCGCCCGGCGCCCGCCGAGGTACCTGCTGAGCACCCGGGAGCGTACGGGGGCCCGGGGCGCACGGCGCAAGTGGGTGGAGTGTGTGTGCCTGCCGGGCTGGCACGGGCCCAGCTGTGGCGTGCCCACCGTGGTGCAGTACTCCAACCTGCCCACCAAGGAGCGGCTGGTGCCCAGGGAGGTGCCACGCCGCGTCATCAACGCCATCAACATCAACCACGAGTTCGACCTGCTGGCCGTGCGCTTCCACGAGCTGGGCGACGTGGTGGACGCCTTCGTGGTGTGCGAGTCCAACTTCACGGCCTATGGGGAGCCGCGGCCGCTCAAGTTCCGGGAGATGCTGACCAACGGCACCTTCGAGTACATCCGCCACAAGGTGCTCTACGTCTTCCTGGACCACTTCCCGCCGGGCGGCAGGCAGGACGGCTGGATCGCCGACGACTACCTGCGCACCTTCCTCACCCAGGACGGCATCTCGCGCCTGCGCAACCTGCGGCCGGACGACGTCTTCATCATCGACGATGCCGACGAGATCCCGGCCCGCGACGGCGTCCTCTTCCTCAAGCTCTACGACGGCTGGACCGAGCCCTTCGCCTTCCACATGCGCAAGTCGCTCTACGGCTTCTTCTGGAAGCAGCCAGGCACCCTGGAGGTGGTGTCGGGCTGCACGGTAGACATGCTGCAGGCCGTGTACGGGCTTGATGGCATCCGCCTGCGTCGCCGCCAGTACTATACCATGCCCAACTTCAGGCAGTACGAGAACCGCACTGGCCACATCCTGGTGCAGTGGTCGCTGGGCAGCCCCCTGCACTTCGCGGGCTGGCACTGTTCCTGGTGCTTCACGCCCGAGGGCATCTACTTCAAGCTGGTGTCTGCCCAGAACGGCGACTTCCCCCGCTGGGGTGACTATGAGGACAAGCGGGACCTCAAATACATCCGGAGCTTGATTCGCACCGGGGGCTGGTTTGACGGCACGCAGCAGGAATACCCACCCGCTGACCCCAGCGAACACATGTATGCCCCTAAGTACCTGCTCAAGAACTACAACCAGTTCCGCTACCTGCTAGACAACCCCTATCAGGAGCCCAAGAGCACAGCCGCTGGCAGGCGGCGGAACAGGGGTCCCGAGGGAAGACCACCCGCTGGAGGAAGGTTGGACGTGGCTGAAGGCTAAGGCTGCATGATCTCATAGGGTGTGTGGCAGCTGGGGTGGTGGCTGCCCCTGGTAATACCTTCCTGCCTTCTTCTGCCTGGTGTGGTGGTTCTTAAGAGGACCAGGAGTGAGAGGTGGGGGGTGAGTTTCCCTACACAAGCCCTTGTGAGTCAAAGGTCAGGACTGTGAACTCAGAAAATATCTGTCCTGTCAGGAAAGGGAAGCGGGCCGTGACATCCGCACAGCCCAGCCCTTTCAGCTGCCAAGAGCACTGTGGCCAGGAGGTGCCACTGGAGTGCATGGTGGTCACCAGGTAGCAAGGGAGGGGTGGGGGAGGGGGACGGGGGAAGGGAACCTGCAGAAGCTCAGCAGGGCAGCCCATGGGGGTGCAGCCTGGCTAGGGAGTAGCCCACCCTTTTGCATCCTGGGGCTTTGGACTAGCAGTGGGACATGGGCATGCCGGGAGGGTCTGGACTCTGTAAATAGATGCATTTGGGTCCAGGAGGAAGGGAACACCTAGGAAGGAGGGACGGGAGATGACATCCAGCTGAGAGGGAGTGCTGATGGGTGTTTTGTAGTGTTGTCAGAAGTGCTGGGCCAGAGGGCGAGAACTCCAGCCCCTGCCCCCAAAGGACAGGCCACCACTGCATGGAGAGGCCTGTATCCGTCTCTGTGCTCCTCAGCCCTCATGAGCTGACTGAGGCATGGGGCTTGGGGAACCCTGGGGAGTCTTCCTTTTGGTTCCAACTCGACCCTGATGTTCCTCCTTACTTTTCTTTTTTAAATTTTTTTTAGTTGGGGTCTCTCTGTCACCCAGACTAGAGTGCACTTGGCACCATCATGGCTCACTGCAGCCTTGACTTCCTGGGTTCAGGTGATCTTCCCACCTCAGTCTCCCAAGTAGCTGGGACTACAGGTGTGTGCCACCACGCCAGGCTAATTTTTAAATTTTTTATAGAGACATCTCACTATATTGCCCAGGCTGGTCTCGAACTCCTAGGCTCAAGTGATTCTCCCATCTCAGCCTCCCAAAGTGCTGGGATTTCAGGTGTGAACCACTGCACCCGGCCCCTTCTTACTTTTTATATTGCTGTCTTGTGGGCTTCCCGCTCAGTCTTTGCAAGGCCAGGAGTCCGGTTATAGGCCACCCAGGGTTGGGAGGGGAGAGAAGACTGACAGGAGGCTTCTACATTGATCCACCTCTCCCTTCCCATCACTTCCCCCCTCTGGCACCCACTGCGCCAGCTGTCCACCATCCCAGGTGCAGTCACTGTTGTGCCTCTCCTTGGGGCTGGCTAGGTGCCAGGAAGGGGCCATGAGGCTGTCCTGGGCCCAAGAAGGGACGTTAAGGCCAGTTGTGTGTCATCCTATTCCTTGTTGTTTGCCTTGTGTGGGGCGATGTGTTTGTTGGAGTAGATTTGAAGCTGCTGCAATTAAGAGACCCTGAAATACAGTGGTTTAAGCAAGACAGAAGCTTGTTTCGAATTAAATTATTAGAGGCAGCTGGTCCAGAGCAAGTGGGACAGCTCTGCTTCCTTCGTACGCACCTTCCAGTTCTGGGTACAGAGTGGCTGCTCTGGCCCCCACCATCCTGTGTGCACCCAAACCTGGGGGAAGTGGAGATAGACAAGGGGGACACACCCCTTTCCTGTTCAGGGTATGAGCCAGAGATGGCAAGCACTTCTGATGGCCTCTTTGGCCAGCACTCAGTCACATGGTCACAAGCAGCTACAAGAGAACCTGGGAAGTGTCGCCTGGGCTGCCATGTGCCCGGCCTAAACTTGGGGATTCTCTTATTAATAAAGGAGAAGAGAATGAATGTGGGGACAAGCAGCATCTCTGGCAGAGGGGGAGGGGGTCGAAATGACTATCTCAGTTGTCAGATCCTGCTCTCATGGTCAGAGCTGCTGGAACAACCTGCTCCTGCTCCTCTCACTGGGAAGCCCAGGGCTGCCAGGGCGCGGTGGTGCTGGGGGAGCCTGCAGCCGTGTGGGAAGGGGAGACACCCCCTCACCCACTCGGACATCACCCAGTGATGCCAGTTTGCAGTCTGCCTGTGGAATGGTACATGTTTGTGCGTGTGCGTGTATATTTATGGGCATGGGTGCATGCTTGGTGTGTATTTGTACATGTCTGTATTGATGTGTCCCTGTAAATATGTGCTTGTGTGTGGATGTGGGAGCCTTGACCCAGGCGTCCTCTTCCCCGGGGCCTGTGGAGCCTGTGGCCACACCTCCTGCAGCTCTCCAAGATGACCAGGGCAGAAAGCCCTTGGGGAGCCCAGAAGGCAAGGCAGAAGGGGATGCAGAGTCCGTCTGTCTGTCTGTCTTTCAGTCTGAGGAATGAGAATCCTCCCAACCCGAGGGCTATGCAGCTGGGAGCCCACTACCTCCCCGGCCCCTCTTGGCCCCACCCACATCCTCCCGCCCAGCCCTTCCCGTCACTTCCAGTGCGGCTCTTTCCAGATGTCTTATTAGGAGTTTCCTGATGGGCCAGGAGAGGAGGGTATCTCCATGCCACAGTTCTATGGGGAGCAGTGCCTGGTGCCGATGTGGTGTGAGGAGCTGACCTCAGAGCTGACTTCGGAGCACCCTCTGGTGGGCAGGATAAAGCAGGCTGAGGGGCTCTGTGGCCCCATTCTCACTCCCATCTCGGGGATGCCCCCCCGATGGCGCCCCTCCTTTGAAGTCACAGCAGCCTTCCTGTTTCCTCCTGAGGCTGAGGGGTTCTGGGTCACCCAGACCAGGCTGCACCCTATGGACAGGCAGTCTCGGGGCTCCTGAATCATGCCTGAGCCCCAGCCCGGGACCTCCCTCCTAATAGCTTCCTCACCCCATGCCCCTGGCACGCTCAGGTGCTATGGGGATGCCCCCTTCTCAGGCTGGTAGGGTTCGCTCCAGTGCCCCAGCTCACAGGTAAGGGAAGGTGGGAGAAGCTAGCCCTGCCAGGCCCAGCTTCCCTCTCAGACCTGGTGGAGCAGGGTCAGTTCACACTGCAAGTGGAGGCCGTGGGTGGAGAGGACAGTGGTCAGGGTGGGGGCCAGGGCATGGGAGTGGAGAGTCTCACATATTATCACAATATGCACTGGGAATTTGGGGGGCAGGGGAGCCCAGAGCCTCTCCCCAATATGAGGGAAACCAAACTGTGAATGCCAGCACACTGCTGCCCTGTCGCCATATCCAGACTTCTCTCTGCGGAAACCAATGGCCCACGCCCTCTAGATCCAAGAAGGCCTGTCCGTGCCAAGCATCCAGGGAGTGTGGCCAGCCTGTCCACCCATGGGTCGCATCAGTTCCCAGGGGCAGCGTAGGAGAGCCTGGGGGCAAAGGGGAGAATCGGGGTGGGGAGGCAGGACTTGCCCCTGCCAAAGGCAGGCCCCTGGGAAATGGATAATTTAAGGACACCAATAATAATAGTATTATTTTTTTTGTAAGGGAAAATCAATATGTACATTCTGAAATCATTTTCTCTGTAAATGGTTGGATTTCATTTCACCCTTAAAGGGATGCTTAAAGGAGAAGATAATATTAATAATAAAAACAGCTACAAAGTCTGAAGGGTGTGCATGTGTGGCCAGTTTGTGGGTGCTCTGGGGCATGCGGCCCTGGTCTTGCTAAAGGAGCCCTTGCTGTCTGGATCAGTGGGTGCAAGACTTTCCCGGGGACCAGCCAGCTAGTGGGGCATATAGAGCATCTTCACTTAGGGATGCAGTGACCCCCAGCCACAGACAGAGGCAGCTCAGGAATGGGAGCTGCTGGACCGAGGTCTGGCAGAAGGAAGCAGAAGCAACCCTGGCTCCCAGGACTGGCAGCACCCATCCTGCATGGGCGGAGACCCCTTGGGGAATCTGGATAAAGGCTTGGTGCCACTGCAGAGAGGGGGCAATGTGCTCCCAGAATTATCTGGGGCATTGAGATAAGTGCTCCCTGCTCAGTAGCTTTCTTTCATACATCTGCAATGGGCTCTAAATGCCTCGGTCGAGGTCATAGTGCCATGTATATTCCAGACCTGGATTCTCAGTGCAAGCTTTCTGAGGGCAGGTCAGGACAACGTCCACTCTCCAGGAGCAGCTGTCTCCTTCCCATGGAACTGACCTTGGACTTGTGCTGTGACAGTGCCTGGGACTTCGGAATGTGGGCCTTCCTCTGGGCTGGCTGGGCGCTGGCATTGTCCTGGGGAGACAGTCCCCTGGATGTGTCCCAAGGAGTCTCAGAGATGGTGGGAACAGACAGACACTGTTTGAGCTCTGCCTTGGTCTCCCGTGGGCCAGCTGTGCAACCTCCATGTTAGATGGGAGGCTGAGGCCCAAAGATGGGAGACCAGCGTTGGTGGCCAGAGCAGGGGTTGATATCTCCCAAGCACTCACAAAGTGCCAAGCTTGTGTAAATCTGACACCTGAGCACCGGGACTGCCTGGACTTCTGGCCCCACTCCAAAGCCCAGGAAGCCACCTGCTGCAGGTACTTGGGGTAGGGATGGGGTGGGGGTTTGCATTCCATAGGATTGAGGGAGTGGAGATGGAGACACCACACCCAGCCAGGAGAGGGCGATGGAGACCCACTTACTGTTTAAGATCAAGTTACTATGCCTTACATCATGTCCCAGGGCAAATCATCCTCATAAATATTTAAAGACGTTATTTGTTAGTTGCCTATTTTGTGCCAACTCTGGACTCAAAGATTTCCCTCTCTCTGATTCCCATTGTAGAGATGTGGAAAGTGAGGCAGTGAAATAAGGCAGTGAATAGTAGAGTCAGAGTTGGCCTCACCCCAGAAGCTGGGCTCTGAGCTGCCACATTTCAACTCTGTCATGGTCCACTGAGGGAGGAGGAGGAAGATGAGGGCTGAGGCAAAGTGGGGGAGGGAGGTGGAGAGGATGGCATGCTAATGTTCAAGGATCATCCACACTTCTACCCAAGTCAGGTACATTGCCAGGTCAGGGGACGCTGAAAGAGGACAGTCTCGACTCTTGGGAGGATCACAGTCAATGGGGACCACAGACAGGTAAGCACGAACTCTGAACAGGAAGCTGAGGGCTGGTGCAAAGTTGTCAGAGCCCAGGAAATACACTGTATCATATCTGTGAGCACAGGGTACAACTGTCTCCTTCAGCTGGCTGTCCAGGTAGGCATGGGTGTGCTGACAGGTTCCATGACCGAGGAGGGGATGCTTAGTCTCTTCCAGACTCAGTCTCCCACCTGAGAAAATAGCCCATAAAAACTTGACTGCACCTAGAGGATAAAATGAAGTAAAAGGAAATGCTTTGCAACCTGTAAAGTTCCATCCAGATGGGAGAGATGAAGGTGATGGTGATAACAGTAGTCAACATCTACCACTAAAACATCCCCAGGTACACAGCCCAGTGTAGTGTCTCACGCCTGTAATCCCAGTATTAAGGCTGAGGCGGAAGGATCACTTGAGCCCAGGAATTCGAAACCAGCCTGGGCAACATAGAGAGAACCTGTCTCTACCAAAAAATAATAATAATAATAATCAAAAAAATAAGCTGAACATGGTGACACACACCTGTAGTCCCAGATACCCAGGAGACTGAGGTGGAAGGATCTCCTGAGCCCATGGTTGTGGTGAACCATGATTGCTATCACACCACTGCACTCCAGCCTGTGTGACAGAGTGACGCCCTGACTCAAAACACAACAAAACCAGAAAACCTCCTGAGGGGTGCTTTCCAGATGGGGCTTGAGCTGTGAGCAGGCAAAACCCTGAAAGCCTGAAGACTCATCATTCCTGAGTCCAATAGAAGCCCCCTCCCATACATCCCAAATAATGAAGAGTCTATAAATCTCTGGTTAAAGCTCAAGAGAGGCCAGGCTAGGTGGCTTAGCCTGTAATCCCAGCACTTTGGGAGGCCGAGGCGAGTGGATTTCCTGAGCCTGTGGGTTCGAGACCAGTCCAGGCAACTTGGCGATACCTCGTCTCTACAATAAATCAAAAACTAGCTAGGCATGGTAGCATGTGCCTATAGTTCTGGCTTGGAAGGTTGAGGTGGAAGGATCAACAGTGCCCAGCAGGTTGATGCTGGGGTAGCCATGAGTGTGTGTGCCACTGCACTCTAGCCTGGGCCACAGAATGAGAATCCAACTCAAAAAAAAAAAAAAACTCAAGAGAGTGAAAGGCCCTGCCCAGGGCCAGTTCGTGGCATCCATGGCCCCTCATTGCTGTTCTAGTAAATTCCCAGAGACTCCTCTATAGCAGGAAAGTAATTCCTTTAAATTTAAAAAAAATTCATTTTACTGTCTCATTTTTGCAAAGTAAACCACCCTGAACACCCTGGATTAAAACAACAATTTACGCCGGGCTCGGTGGCTCAGCCTGTAATCCCGCGCCTTTGGGAGGCTGAGGTGAGTGGATTGCCTGAGCCCGCGGGTTCGAGACCCGCCTGGGCAGCGAGACCTCATCTCTACAATAAATCAAAAAATCAGCCGGGCGTGGTAGCGCGTGCCTGTAGTTCCAGCTACTCGGAAGACTGAGGCAGAAGGATCACCGGAGCCCAGCGGGTCGAGGCTGCGGTGGCCGGGAGCGGCCACTGCACTCCAGTCTGGGTGACAGAGTGAGACTCCAACTCAAAAAAACAAACAAACAAACAAAAAAACAACAATTTACTTGCTCACATCTCCATCATTTGGGCTGGACTCAGCTGAACAGATCTTTGGCCAAGCAGCAGGGGGACAGCTGACTGTGCTGGCCCATGGGTCTGACCTGGATTCTTGAATGACAAAGGAAGGGATATCACAAAGGAACAAGACTGTCAGCCAGTTGATGGTCACCACCAGTTAAGAGGGAGTGACATCTCTACAGACAGGACCCCCAACCTCACAAACCCACTGCAATGAAGTTCTGAAAAGGAACCCCTCACCTGTGAGACCTGCTGCCAAAAATGTATCGCCTGAATCCGTTCCCAAGGAAACATCACGCAAACCGAATTGAGGGACAATTTGCAAAAAACTGGTTTCTCCCGTGCGTACTAATTTTTTGCGAACCTGTCCTTCTGCAGCATTTGCAAAAAAGCCCCACCCTGCATCAGTATCACAAACCACTTTTCAAACACTTATCCTAAATGGCTGTGAGTTTCTAGAACAAAACATCAACAGAGACACAAATCTTTGCCACTGTGGCCTCAACGTGTGGTCTGACTTTCCCACTAATTCAAGCTAAGACTAGAAAAACTGCCTGGTCAAGTCCAGCCTAAAAACTGATTCAGTCCCATGAACTCAACTGCTTTAATCACGGAGGTATAGGGTGGTTTCTTCACAATTTAATTGTGGCCATAGGTAACTGATAGAGTTTGCTTTCAGTTAATGACAGAATAGCCAACCGAAACTAGTAAGGTGGACAAGGAATGTATTGTCTTGGCTTGCCAGTGGTACCATCCAGGGGTAATGTTGGCAAATCTCAAACTGTCACACTGCTACCCAGCTCTGTGAGGCTGAGCTCAACTCCACTTCCCAACTTGTGTTGTCCCTGTTATCAGATAGGTTTACACCTGGTGCCTACAATATGGCTGCAGCAGCTCCAGGCTTCATACCATCTCAGCTTCATTCTCAGCACAGAATAGAGCTCCTCTCTTTAAAGGTCTTGGCCTGGATCTCACTAACTTGAAAGAGGTCATGTGAACATGACCTGAATATTTCTGTGAGATGGGAGGGGGATGGGTAGAATGCACTGCCTAGTTTAGATCGATCAGAGCCCAAATCTGTATTGGCTGAGGAGGAGGGGTGGCTCCCCCAAAAGAAATGTGGGCCCAGATGTCACCCTGGGCACACAACCTCAGCTGCCGCCAACAGGCCTCTCACCAGTGACCAGCCCCTGATCTGCTCCATCTTCTGGGTTGTCATCCGCGTCATGGGGATCTTCACAAGGCAGAACCCTAGAGGTGGCTGTGAGGCTGCTCAGAGCTCGGGAAAGAGCCTGGAGCATGGGAAGACTACCGTGGGCGTGGGCGATCAACGTCGTGGCCCCATCCTCAGCCTCTGTCTCCTTCCATGAGGTACGTGCAGCACATGGTGCATGCATCCTTTCTTGAGACCCCTTCCCTTGCCCTCCATGACTTGCCTGTCTCATGGCTTTCCTCTTTCTCCTCCCTCCATGACATTCCTTTTTGGTTATCTTCCTGGCACTCCGAGCATCCCTTCAACAATGGGGCTCCCCAGACTTGGCCCTAGGCCCACTGCTCTGCCTGCAGTTCTCAGGGCTCACCAAAGTGAGGCTGCCTCCATCTCTCCAGGGAGTCGTGTCTCCTGAGTACCCAGCCTGTGGATCCAGCTGCCTGTTGGACAAGCCCTGAGGTGTCAAGATCAGCTCAGACACCATGGGGCCAAAATGGAACTCGGCTTCCCATAAACATGTGTGAGCTCATCGATTCCTTTTTTGTTAAAAATGCTTTGGGCTGGGCTCAGGGGCTCAGCCTGTAATCCCGCGCCTTGGGAGGCTGAGGTGAGTGGATTGCCTGAGCCCGCGGGTTTGAGACTCACCTGGGCAACTTGGTGAGACCTCAACTCTACAATAAATCAAAAAGAAATTAGTTGGGTGTGGTAGCGCGCGCCTGTAGTTCCAGCTACTTGGAAGACTGAGGCGGAAGGATCGCCGGAGTCCAGCAAGTCAAGGCTGCGGTGGCCGGGAGTGGCCTCTGTACTCCAGTCTGGGCGACAGAGTAAGACTTCAACTCAAAAAAACAAAAACACTTTGGGTTGGGTTTTCTGCTGTTTACAACCTGAAGTATTCGAACCCATCTAATGACAACCTTCCCCGGTGAGTTCACTTGTGCTATCTTCTTGGCCTAGAACTCTCTGTGGCTGTTTTGCACCTTACTCTTGCACTCTGTTTAAGACTCCATTCAGGTGTCAGGTTCTCTGGGAGGGCTTGCTGGACATGCCCCTGCCTGCCCTCCCCACACCTGGGTGAGGTGCTGATCCTCTGGGATCCCATGACGCCTCCCCACAGGACCTCATACTTGCCTGCTTTTGTGTTTGTCTCTCACACTTGGGAACACACAGCTCCCGGCACAACTTAGTAGATATTTGTGGAATGGCTGACTAAACAAATGAGCACAGCTTATAAGTGAAGGTGCTGGGATCTGATCCAGGGCCATCTCCAGCGTGGTCCAATGCCCCAGATGCCCCTGATGTTCTGCTCCCTGAGCGCCTCAACCCGCCAACCCTCAGGCTGGGGTTCTGTTACATACAACCTGCCTGCCTGAGGGCAGTAGGTATTCTATGGCCCATTCTTCCTCCTCTGCAAGCACACAGGATTGACTGTCCCTCATTTATTAGCCCAGTCTAGTCCACATTTGTCACTGCTATTGATTGTCACATGGGAGCACTCCCCATGGTGACATTAGAACCTCCAGCCTATCCTGCCAGTCTGCCTTCTTTTTTTTTTTTTGAGTTGGAGTCTCACTCTGTCACCCAGACTGGAGTGCAGTGGCCACTCCCGGCCACTGCAGCCTTGACCTGCTGGGCTCCGGTAATCCTTCTGCCTCAGCCTTCCAAGTAGCTGGAACTATAGGGGCATGCTAACACACCAGGCTAATTTTTGATTTATTGTAGAGATGAGGTCTCACCAAGTTGCCCAGGTGGGTTTCGAACCCGCAGGCTCAGGCAATTCACTCACCTCGGCCTCCCAAAGTGCTAGGATAACAGGCTGAGCCACCGAGCCTGGCCAGTCTGCGTTCTAAAGACTCAGCCTCATACCAGACCCCCGTCAGGATACTTAGCCTTCTAGAAGGTCACACAGGACAAGGCTGGGCCCTCATCCACCCAACTGTCCATAAAGTATTCAAAACTAACAATCATCTCCATTTTCTGCATCTGCTGTCAGTCAGTCCAATGTCTAGTACGAGACTTCTGGACTCTTCACCATGTGATTCTACGAATGTTGGCCAAGGCCTAGGGTGCCTAGGGAGCCAGAGAAGGAAGATACCACATTCTAGAGATCTGCAGGAGTCAGAGAATTTCCTCATTCAGCTGTTCTGGTTTATCACAGCCACTTCCTAGGGCAGAAGGTTCAAAAGGGAGCACTCAATTCCATAAAGCTCTAAAGGTCAGCTCGGGCTCCAGTGCTTAAGGCACCCTCAAGGATGCTTAGGAGGGTTTCTGTTTCTGCAAATCACTTCCACTCTCAGGAAGCTCCCACATGAAAGCAGTTGGGCACATGCCCCTCACTCCATGGCCATTTGTGCTTCCGGTCTGATACTCACCTGGCCCACCAATCATTCTGAGCCAACCCCCTTTCAACTCGATTCTAAACAAATCTGACCATTCACCTGTGGCAGGCCCCAAAGAAGACATGGAAATGAAGGAAACACATTTTCTGCCCTCTAGGAGCTCAAAGTTGTTGGAGAATAGGCTGAGGTTTCTCAACCTTGGCACGACTGACACCGTGGGTCAGGTCATTCTTTGTTGTGGGGCTGTCCTGTGCACTGCAGGGTGTTAAACAGCATCCCTGGCCTCTAGATGCTAGATGTCAATAGAATGCCACCCACCCCCCACTCTCCACCAAGTGCAACAACCAAAAATGTCTCTAGACATTGCTAAATATTCCCCAGGGTGGTTGAGCATGATGGCTCGCTCCTGCAATCCCAGCACTTTGGGAGGCCGAGGCGGGAGGATTGCTCGAGCCCAGGAGTTCAAGATCAGCCTGGCAGCAGAGTAAGATCTTATCGCTACAAAAAAAAAAAAAAACCAGAACAATTAGCCAGGTGTGGTGGTGTATGCCTGTAGTCCTTGGTGCCTGAGGCCGAGATGGGAGGACCACCCAAGTCCAGGAGGTCAAGGCTTCAGTGAGCTGTGATTGTGCCACTACATTCCAACCTGGATGGCAGAATGAGACACTGACTTAAAAAAAAAGTATCTGGGGTGCAGTCACTGGAGCAAGGAGCAGACCATTGTACCTAGTGTGCATGAGGCAGGCACTTTGCATGTTACCTCATCAGAGTATCAATCTTTCTCTTATGGAACAGTGGTATTCGGAGGAGGAGGTCCTTCTACTTTCCAATCTGCGAGATTGGAGGTGGGAACTCAGGAACTCAGGATTTAGGGAGAATAAGGACCTGAGTTGCTCAAAGGCACACAGTTCCTAGCAGGATTGAGGGCCTGGGGCTCCAACATCCCTCTCACTGTGCTGCGCTGCCTCCTAGCGGGAGGAACCAGCATAGCAGCAGCCAGCATCCTGTGCCTAGCTTTCTGGTTCTCTGTCCTTTTCACTCCACAAAGGGTTTCAGCCATTTGACACAAACACGTAGCACAAAACGGAAAAGCAAATATATAAAAATTAGAATCATGGGGCATTATAAAGAGGAAAGAAAATCAAGCTTAGGAAATAACACAAAATGAAGGTGATGCTAAGGGACGCTGTGTTGAAGGCGTGAAGAAGAAAGGTTATATCCTCCTCTCTGCCTTCACAGATGAGGAAATGAAGCTTCCAGAACTCGCACAGGAGGCGGCCGAGCTTTGAGGATAATAACTAACAGAGGGTACCTCTGTCTTCCCTCCACGGCAGGGGTGGGCATGACTTCTTCACCTTCGTGTCCCCACTGCTCCCACAGTAGTCACCAAATCCTCACTGAATTGTACTAACATGACGTGCACACCCTTCCTGGGACGACCTGCCTCCTAGGCCTCTAACTTGTGCTATTGTTAGTGGTTGATATCAGCCCCACTGGCTTGCCCCCAAACAGTTGGCCCCAAGGACACCTCGTGAGGACAAAGGCTCACCCGCTCATGCGTCAATGGAAGGCTTTGCCAGTCCGTTTTGCCAACACCCTTGGAAGTTACTGCACACAGTCTGCGATGTATCTGGTAAGCGGGGCCTCAGGCCTGCTTCCTGCTGGCTCTTCTTCTGGCTGGCTGTGGAGGTTGTGAGAATGGCTTTCTCGCTGTGGAGCCGAATGACATCTGGAGAGGGCCCTGTCGCCTTCCAGCCTTAGCAGGCCTGTGGGATGGCTGAGACACTGTAGGAAGGAACAGCCATTTTGCCAGCAACTAAGTGTGAGGGTGTCAGTGAGTTAAGTGCTGAGACTCAGTCGGGGAAAGCACCAACAACACAAACAAACATCATACTTTGTCACAGCTAAGTAGCACCTGGGGCTTCCCAAGCTCTGTCCATCTCATCTCAATCCCTGGTGTTGCATCCACCCTGGATTCTGAACTGAAAACGTAGAAAGCATCCCTCACTTCCCCTTCTCCTTCTTCTGGTCTTAACCAATCCTTTCTCCACATGGGGCCAACGCCAGTCCACATAGGCCTCTGTGAACACTGGGAAGGGCATCTCCTCCTCAAGACACTAAACTTGGAAAATTGCCGTAATGTGCTGATTTTGTTAGAGAGATACCCCGCCTTCTGCCAAAGAAATGTCGTAAGAAACAAGCAACTCCACGAGGTCTTTTATGTGAAAGACACCCCTTGGATGTGGTGCCTTTGTGCCTGTGTGCAATGTGTAGCATGAATACCACATCCAACAGCTCTGCCTCTACATTCTAGATCTGATTTGATCACCCCCTCCCACCAACTTTAAAATAGTTTATGGCTCCCATCGATATGGGGCCGAGTCAAAGGTCCTGATACCGCTCCAGGGAGTCCCTGCTACCCTATCATGCTATCTTGTCTCAAGGGCTGGAGTAGACATCTGACTCAAAGGCAGGCATCCACCTGCAAAGGGAGAACATCCAGTGAGCCAGCTTTCATTCCTTTTGCCCTTTTCAACATCACCTGGCACAGTGTGAATGGGGACCCTCTCTCCAGTCCAGGGATATCAGGTTTTAGTCTGGTGAATACAGGATTGATGCCATCCGATGACAGCAAAGCCCATTAGGAGGGAGGCAGTTGTGTCTTCATTTCCAGATCCCTGGCTGGCTCACATCCCAGAGCTCCACCGATCTGCTTACTGCCAACTCCTCTGTTCCTCCCTCAGCCTGGGTCACCCCGAGGAGAGGGTGAGGTGGTGGGGGTGGGGGGTGGTTTGAATTTTCTTTCTTCTTTTTTGAGTCAGGGTCTCATTATGTCACCCAGGCTAGAGTGTGGTGGCACGATCACGACTCGCTGCAGCCTGGACTTCCTGGGCTCAGGCAATTCTGTCTCAGCCTCTCAAGTAGCTGGGACTACAGGCACGCTCTCCACCATGCCCAGCTAATTTTTATATTTTCTGTAGAGACAAGGTCTCACTATGTTGCCCCAGCTGCTCTCAAACTCCTGGATTCAAGCGATCCTCCTGCCTTGGCCTCCCAGAGTGCTGGGGTTACAGGCATGAGCCACCACGCCTGGCCTTGAACTGAGCTTTCTGTCTTGTCATCCAGTAGGCATTTCCCTCCAATTCAGGACAACACACATTTACAGAGTCTCAAGTTCCTAAGGCATCTGTCTGGGCAAAGTAAAGGGAATGAGAGCAGTGACACACAGGCAAGGAGTAAGATGTGAGCTCTCTGTGCCCTTCTCTTGGGGAGCCTGGGCTGCCTCACTGCTACCCCGAAGGTAAAGAGCGCCTGGCCTGCTCCCTCTCTCTCCCTGTCTCCTCTGTGACGTCATTCCAACATGACTCTACCGAGGGTTCCCTCTCTGGCTTTTTCAACTTCTCTCCCTCTATGGTTCTGCCGCCCCTCCCCCATCAAGGCTAGACCAATTACCACCAACCCCCAAACCAACCCAGAGACAACACATACAATTGGCTTTTACAACACTGATCCTAGCCAAAAGGCCGAGAAGGGGTACAATTGGCTTTTGTCTCCTCACGGGATCCTCTCATTTGCTCTTTCCCTTCTCAGCAAAATCGCTGTCTCCCCTTTTACTTCCCACTCACTCTTCAGTCCCTGGGCTTCTGCCTCCACCTCTTGCTGCACCAGTCAGTCAGTCACAGAGTAGCTCCTACATGGGGAGGGACAACAGAGGCTTGCTTGGGGCACTGGCCTTTGTGACAGCATGCTCTCCTTCCTTCCCTCCCAGGCCTCTGAGATACCATCTTCTGATAGTTCCTCCCCAGTGCCTTTTATTTACTTTCTTGGCCTCAGATTTCCGTGTCCCCAGAAGTCCCCTCCCCATGTCCTCTTTCTCCACTCTGGTCCATAGCGCACATGTGTTCTGTGGACGGTTCAGAGCTCCAGATGCGAGTTCAGAATCTAGTCCTGCCAGTTAGGGTTCTTTAAGATCCCACTTCTTGGATGTAGTTGGGGCAGTGACAGATCTTATGTTTACGGATCTGTGCTGAGGAGGGTTAGGGGAACTGGTGCATGGAAGTGCTGGCACCCAGGAAGTGCCATCAGCTGTCGGCTGGTGAGAGCCTCAAGTAGACACTTCAGTGGCCTGGGGACTTATCTTTGGCAGTTCTCAGCTTGCCATTCTAGTCCCCACAGCCAGTCTGATCAGGACCTCCTACTGCTGTTAGATCAGGGCCAATTCCTGGCTGTGGCTTGCTGGGCCCTGCATGGTCAACCCCTGCCTCCTTCAGCAGTCACATCTTAGGCCTCTTTCCTGAGTTCTCTGGGCTCCAGTCCTTTGAGCTTCTCCAATGGACCATCACCCTGTCTCCTGCCTGTACCTCTGCTGCCCCTGCACCATCACATGGGAACTCCTTGAGACCTCAGCGAGACTTAGAATTCTCATTGCAAAGGATCCATTTGACCTGCTTTTCTCTCCCTCCATCTTAGTTACTATAAGTAAATTTCAAGTTCTTATTACTTAGGTACTTTCGTTCATTCCCATTATGTGTGTGGAAACTGAGTGCCAGAGATGATGAAGTTGCCTAGCTATCAGGTGGCAGAATTCAAAGCCATAGCTGACTGCAAACCCATGTGCAGGTGGCACAGCCTGAAGCACACCTTCCTGGCTATCGCTTCCTCCCTGGGCAACCTCAGGCCAGGCAGGTGTATCTGAGGCCCAGGCTGCTCTTCTGCCCAGCCCCATGCCTTACCCCTCATCTTCCCGTTCTGTACTCCAGTCAGTTGGGGTCCACTCCCTGCTTCTGGGCTAATCAAAGGCTCTTCTGAGACCCCACAGCACAACGAGGGCTTTTCTCCCAGCACTGTCTGTGTATCTTTCTATCTTCCCCCTCAACCCTAACCTTGGGAAGGATAGGAACAGCACATGTTACATCTACATTCCTTCCTCTAGTCCTAGTTCCTACTGGGTGCTCAGTAAATGCTGACCGGCTGACTATTTGGTTGAAAACTGGAAACAACAGTGTTGGCTCTCATGTCAGCAAAAATATTTTGTTTGCTTTTGTCCCAGCATCCTGCCTCAGTCCCCTGAGGCCCAGACCCTTGACCACCAAGGACCTCCAGGGCCAGGGGAACCACAGCTCGAGACTCCCCTGAGGTCCTGCCCTGGAACCGGTGACCTGGGTTTCCAAAGTCTACTTGTAGGCCAGTGTTCCATGCACCCATCCACACATGAGAAAGAACGCCAATATTTTATAACAAAACAAGCCCCATTCACTGTGAGCTACCATATCTTACATGCCCTCTCTCATTTAATCCTCAGCAGCTGATGAACTGGTCCTTTCAGCAACATCTCCGACTCGCAGATGAGGAAACCAAGGCACCCTAGCCTGACTCACCTTCCCTGGGCTCACCACCAACCATCTGCCCCTTTCTTTTTCGTTTTCTTTTTCTTTTTTAAATTTCGAGTTGGAGTCTCACTCCGTCACCCAGACTGGAGTGCAGTGGCACACTCCCCACCACCGCAGTCTCGACCCGCTGGGCTCCAGCGATCCTTCCGCCTCAGCCTTCCGAGTAGCTGGAACTACAGGCGTGCGCTACCACACCCGGCTAATTTTTTTGATTTATTGTAGAGATGAGGTCTTGACAAGTTGCCCGGTCGGGTTTTGAACCCACGGGCTCAGGCAATCCACTCACCTCAGCCTCCCAAAACGCTGGAATTACAGGTTGAGCCACCGAGCCCAGCCACCTTTCTTTTTCTTTTCTTTTTTTTTTTTTTTTTTGAGACAGAGTCTCACTCTGTCACCCAGGCTGGAGTGCAGTGGCATGCTCATGGCCACTGCAGCCTCAACCTGCTGGGTTCAGGCGATCCTTCTGCCTCAGTCTTCCAAGTAGCTGGAACTACAGGAATATGCCATCATGCTTGGCTAATTTTTGGATTTATTGTAGAGACAAAGTCTCGCCATGTTGCTCAGGTTGGTCTCAAACCCCTGAACTGAAGTAATCCTCTTGTGTCCACCTCCCAAAGTGCTGGGATTACAGGCATGAGCCACTGTGCCTGGCTCACCTGCCCCGTTCAAATTAAACAGCTTGAACTACCCTGAACCAGGTGAGACGGCCCATCTCTTCTCTTTCTGGAAACTATCCATTCATTCAGGCAACAATTGAATGCCTACCACGTGTGAGTCTCTGTCCTGGGTAAATATGTGTTCCCCTCTTACCTTCTAACCACGCACAATCCCTATAGGAGACTACTGCCATCATCCAGCTGTGAGATCAAGGGGTTATGGCAAACCCACAGTATCAACCCGAGAGATCCCAGAATGCCTCTTGTCCTGTGAGACCTGGCAAAGTCTTAAGATTTGGGTCAGTGCCCCTTGCCGTGGGTCTTTGGCCTACGAAGATACCATGAATACATTTGGGTACCAGATGCCACCTCCCTGCACACCCTTCTCTGCCACAGGAGCACTGGGGTCAGGGAGGACCTTGAGAGTCTGAGTAAAGAGAAGACCCTGAAGAGCACGAGGAGTCTGGGGGAGCTGATCTGAAGGGCACACCCCTCCAAGGATCTCCTTCCACCCGCCTCCTAACAATAATATCCTACAGAAGGAAGTTCAGGAGAGACATGCAAACGTCACCTGGCCTTTCAGCTGGCACTGTTACCAATTAAATTTGGGTCACAAAATTATTTCTTCAAAAACTCAAGTAGGACAGTCAGTAAGAGTGGAAAGAAAACATGTTTCAGAGTAAGACAGAGTCAGTTCCACTGTGAGCTTCTCTATTGCTTAGCTCAGTGTCTTAGAGAGATGACTAAACTTCTCTGAGCCATGGTTTTCTCATCTAGAAAATTGGGATACCAGCTGGGCTCGGTGGCTCAGCCTGTAATCCCGCGCTTTGGGAGGCTGAGGTGAGTGGATTGCCTGAGCCCGTGGGTTCGAGACCCGCCTGGGCAACTTGGTGAGACCTCATCTCTACAGTAAATCAAAAATCAGCTGGGTGTGGTAGCGAGCGCCTGTAATTCCAGCTACTTGGAAGGGTGAGGCGGAAGTATCACTGGAGCCCAGCAGGTCGAGGCTGCAGTGGACGCTTGGCCACTGCACTCCAGTCTGGGCAACAGAGTGAGACTCCAACTCAAAAAAAAAGAAGAAAATTGGGATACCAAACAGAGATGGGATTAGATATACTATGTCTGTAAAGTACCAAGTCCAGTGGCTGGCACACAGGGGGTGCTTAGTAAAGGCAGCTCCAAGTTTCAGTGCTGCCTCAGTGTGACGGTGGGAGACAATTGCTGAACTTGTCCTTGAATCCCTATGCCAAGCCAACCCTGGGGCAACTATTCCTAAGGTCAGAGTCCACATCCATGACTACCCCTAAGTCTTGAGACTTTTTAAGGCTCCCATTGGGTCCCTCTCTCTCTCAGAGACCCCAGAAGTTCCCAGTCTCCCCAATATCTTATTACCCTCACTCCACTGAGTGGAAACCTCAGGCCCTAGAAAGCAGCCTTTTTCTAGAAATTTGGAAAACTAAATAGGCAGATGCCTGAAGCCATGGTGGCCTCCACATCAGCAAATCCTGCTAGTTCTGCCTCCAAATACATCCAGGATCTGACCTTCCACTCCTGCACCATCACCTCTCTGAGCCCATACCGTCCCTCTCGTCCTGGGGTTGTGTGATAGCCTTCTTCTTCTTCTTCTTTTTTTTTTTTTTTTGGAGTTGGAGTCCCACTCTGTCACCCAGGTTGGAGTACAGTGGCACACAGTAGCTGGTACTACAGTCATGTGCCACCATGCCTGGCTAATTTTTTGGTTTATTGTAGAGACAAGGTTTTGCCATGTTGCCCAGGCTCATCTCAAACTTGTGGGGTCAGGCAATACTCTTGCCTCCACCTCCCAAAGTGCTGGGATTACAGGCGTGAACCACTGGACCTGGCTTGTTATTATTATTATCTTTTGAGTTGGGGGTCTTATTCTATCATCCAAGCTGGGGTACAGTGGCACAATCATGGCTCACCACAGCCTCGACCTCCTGGGCTCAGATGTTCCCTCTGCCTCAGCCTCCCGAGTAGCTAGGACTATAGGCATGTACCACCATGCCTGGCTATTTTTTTTTTTTTGATTTTTTTGTAGAGACAAGGTCTCATTTTGTTGCCCAGGCTGGTCTCGAACCTCTGGGCTCAAGCAATCCTCCCACCCAGGGCTCCCAAAGTGTTGGGATTACAGGCTTGAGCCACTGCTCCCAGTTTAGCCTTCTGACTAGCATCCCTGCTTCAGCTGTTCCCTCCGGTTAGCTGTTCCTCTCTCAAGTTAGGCTGATTCTGTTAAAAAGGAAGTCAGGTCCCATCATTTCTGTGCTTCACACCCTGCTGTGGCTCCTTTGCACCCACCATCTCCTTCTTTACCCTAATAAGGACCTCACCTCCAGCCTCTTCCTCAGCTCCTGCTCACTCTGCTGCAGAAGCACTGGTTTCCTCCCTAGAACACGCCAAGCTTAGGGGCCCACCTGAGGGCAGAACTGGAATGTTCTTCTCTGGAATGTGCTCCCCCCTGGCCCTTGTCCCCTTGACGGGCCTTTCTGTACCACTCCACATAAAAAAGCTACCCCTCCTCCCTCCCACCTTCACTCCATCCTCCCATGTATTCCTCCTTGCTCCCATCTCCTCTACCAGCCCTCAGAAGGAGACAAGCACTCACTTGTCTGTTCCCGGCAGCACCTACGGCGGTGCCTTGAACATTAGAGGCTCTCAACCAGAAATTGTTGCATGAAGAATGAATAAATGGACGATGGGCAGCTACTCTGTAAGTGCTCGCCCCCCTCCTGCAGCTATAACCAGCCCCAAGGCTGAGAGAGGTTAGGAAACGTGCGAGAGGGCACCTGTCCCTAAGTGGCGAGGCTGGACTAGGAGGGAGTGAGGTCTGACTTCAAAGCCCCAGGCCCTGGGCTTGACTGAGCCAGGCACTGAGGGGGGTGCTTGGGGCGGAGGCTTGTGGATTCCATAGAGACATGGCCTCTATCCTCAAATCTAGTGAGAGTTGCAAATGGATGCATTAAAGAACAGAGCCTGGCAAATAACAGGCGCCAGTGAAGACGTTGTGTTGTTGAACGGGTTAAGAGCCATAGCGGCGTGTTGACATGTCTGTGAGGGCCAAAGAAGGCGCCTAAGTGTTTGGGAGGCGGGGCCAGGAAGGGACGAGAGAGGACTTCCGACGGGACATTTGAGGTAGACCTTGAAGGAAGCGTAGGAGACTGCAAGAAGTCAAGGGGCCTGGAGGGAGAAAACAGCATGGAGGGAACTGACTGGCTACGGGGCTGGCAGCAGGCAAGAGCCTACCCGGCGCGGTGGTCTCGTCGGAGGGCGAGACCACCTCCTGCCCTCTCATTCGCTGTCAACTCAGGACCCCCGCGGTGACACCAGGCAGACCCCAGCGTTGCGGCCCTCCAGGGACTTGTCGCTGATGGCCTTGGCAGGCCCGCCCCAGGTGACGTCACGCATTCGGGCGGAGCTCAGGATTGTCGGGTGGAGCCCTGGCGAGGGGGCGGGGCCCACCCTGAGAGAGCCCGGAGAAGACCGGAAGTCGCTCCGCCTCCGCCCGCCCTCGTGCTCCCTCCAGCCCCTCCGCAGCTCCGTGCGCAAGGTCGTGTCCCGGAAGTGAAGGGGCCATGTTGATGGGTGACCCCGAGAGAGGCACCAGGCGAAAAGCGGGTCCCGAGGAGTGGTAGCACGCGCGGCCTGCGGGTGAGTGAGGGAAGGAGCGAGGGCCGGCGGCGGCCAGGAGGCCGGGAGCTCGCCGCGTCTCCCCTCCGAGCTGCTGCCGGCACCCCCTCTCCGGCCCGGGCCCAGGCTACCGGCCTGCCGCTCCGGTCTCGCCCCAGCCCACCTGGACTTTCCCTTGGGAGTCCTCTCGGTGTCTCCGCCCCAGCCTCCGAAGTCCTCTCTGGTCCCCGGGCGGCCTGCCTCAGCCTCCGCGTCTCCGCACCCTGGCTCGGCCCGGGCCCCCAGGGTCGGGGGACGAAGTGTGGACTGCCGGGGGCTCAGTTCCCCATTTGCTCAGCGACCTTGTAGTAGCAGCCTTCGCCGTGACAGCCGCCTTCTGCCTTACCAAGCACGTCTCTGTTGATCTGCATCTCTCCCACTACGAGAGGCTCTTAGGGAAGTCGAGGGAAAAGGGACAGGGACACGAGCTTGCTGAGCCTCGCACAGGAAGTTAGCAAGGCCGGAGACCAGTGGCTGTTGACTTTGGGCCCAAAGTCCTGATCTCGTTTTCCCGTCACACACCTACCTGCCCTACTCGGTCTCATTTCTTTATTTTTGAAACAGGGGTAACGATTTCTTCCACACGCGGCCGTTGTGAAAATTCCCTCTTTACGTTCAACTTATTTTTGAGCTCCTGACTGAGAGAGTTTTTGGAGCACCCTCAAGTGCTGCCCCAGTCAGTGTAACTCTCATTCCAGAGGCAGGCGGAGTTGGGGTGAAGAGTGAGTCCTCTCCTTTACAGTTGTGCTCCTGTGGCCAAGTTACTTCCCTCTGGGAGATTGTTTCCTCCACTTAAAATGGGATCGTGATGACCCTGGGGTTGTTGACAGAATGAGGTACGTTGGTATATGGAACATGCTTAGAACATGCAAGGTGTGAGCCCTCAGTGAGCATTAACTATTAGTGTTATGAACCCAGACCATCTCACAGGCCTTAGTTTAAATGGGATAATGGATAACAGAGCGCTTTACAAATGATAACACTCTGTGCTTGCAAAGGGGTTTATTGTTACTGAAGGAAGGCGGTGGCAGTTTATGTATAATTAAATGTAATATCTAGTGAGCATTTATGAACCCGGCTACGTGGCATTAATAATAGCTGTCCTTGATAGAGTGCTTAGTAGAGGGCAAGTGCTGTTCTAAACATGTTCACATACACTAACTCATTTAATGCTTATACCAACCATATGAGCACAATATGAGTTTTTTTGTGTTTGTCTTTTTTTGAGTTGGAGTCTTACTCTGCTGCCCAGGCTGGAGTGCAGTGGCATGCTCAAGGCCACCACAGCCTAGAATGGCTGAGCTTAGGGATCCTTCCACCTCAGCCTTCCAAGTAGCTGGAACTATAGGCGTGTGCTACCGCACCTGGCTTATTTTTTTGATTTATTTGTTGAGATGAGGTCTCATCAAGTTGCCCAGGCTGGTCTTGAATCCCCAGGCTCAGGCAATCCTCTTGCCTTGGCCTCCCAAAGTGCTGGTATTACGGACTGAGCCACTGCACCAGGCCACAATATGAGTTTTATCCTCACTGTACAGATAAGGAACTGAGGCAATCACAGGTCAGGAAACTTGCTGCAGTAATGCAGCTCATAAGTGGTGGGCCAGGATCCAAGTATGGCTGAGTGCTTGTCTTCAACCACTGTGGACAGCTATGACAGGCACTTTACATGGGCAGTTCTCAAAATAATCCTGTTATTATTGGTATTATTAGGTATTGTTACCATATTATTATCTCCATTTTATAAATGAGGAAGCTGATGCTAAGACGTGTTAAGGACTTTTCCCAAAGTCATATGGCAAGTAAGTGGCAGGGCCAGCATTCAAATCCAAGAAGCCATCGTCTGAACCCTTGTGAATCATAACCTGTACTTTCCCAGCAGGGGAAAGGGAGGCTGGGTTCTAGTTCTAGACCTGCCACTAAGTCATAGTGTGACCTTGGGGGAGTCTCTGAAACTAGGACCAAGAACCCCTGACCTACACAGTCTCTACAGGCTCCTTTGTTATTAAGTTTGATACTATGCTTCTGTGTTCCTTTCTGTTTTATAGCGTGACACCAAGCCCCTGCCAATCCCCCATGGCCCCGTGGAGCCGAGAGGCAGTGCTGAGTCTTTACCGGACTCTCTTGCGCCAGGGTCGAGAACTTCGCTACACTGATCGAGACTTCTACTTTGCCTTCATCCGCCGTGAGTTCCGGAAAAATCAGAAGCTAGAAGATCCTGAGGCCCGGGAGAAGCAGCTGGAAAAGGGCCTGGTCTTTCTCCAAAGCAAACTGGGGGGGATTATTTAGGATCCTCTCCTTTTCCCTCCTCCCCAGTTCCGAGAGAAAAGATAAAGGTGCCTTCTGTAGACACTCCTGCTCTCTCCCATCCCTACCTCACAGATGCATTAAGAAGCCTCAGGTACGTAGGCCTTTGTTCTATGGATTTCATATTTTTTCTGACAGGAAGACCAGGAAATGGAGAACTTTCCTTTTGGGGACCAGAGTCTTCCTTTAAACATTAGAAATCAGTGGAGATCTGGGCATGGTGGCATGTACCTGTAGTCCCAGCTAATGGATAGGCTGAGGTAGGAGCATCACTTGAGCCCAGGAATTCGAGGCTGTAGCACACTATGAGTGATTGTTCATGTAAATAGTCACTGAGGAAGTACAGATATATTAACAGAAGTGGGTTCTCTTGTTGAGAAAAAAAATAGGCCTTGAGTTTCAAGCTCCACCGGAACAGAATTGCTATCACCATTTTATTTCGTAGGACATTTTACATGTGAAAATTTTAGAAAAGACATTGGTTAAAACCACTCGAGTTCAGTTCTAAGCTGACTCATTTTTCAGTGGATTCCCTTATGGGTCAGATCACAGTCCTCAAAACATAACTATTGTGTAAAGCAAACAGTTTATAAAGCAAGCCTAGTGTGGTGACTGCAGACTTATAGTGCCTTGGTTCACACCCTGGCACTGCTTCGAGTAGCTGTGGGACTTAGAGTAAGTTACCAACCCTTTCCAGGTCTCCATTTCCTCACCTGTAAGATGGAAATAATGGTACCTACCTCTTCATATTGTCAGGATTAAATGAAACAGTACACACACAGCATTTGGAATGGTACTCAGTGAGGGGTATGTTAGCTCTATTTACTCTTGATGCCAGTGTCATCAAGAAGTCCTGCTGGAACATGATGGTTATATTACCAGAGGACCTCGTATGACCCTGGCATTAGGGTAGGTGCTGAGATTAGAGATGAACATTGTGGTTCATCAAGGAACTCAGTCTAATGATTACATCAATGGAAAGTAATTCCAATGTGAGTAGCTCTCTACTAGAGAGTTGTGTAAGGAGCTGTGGAGACAGGGATGAAGACAGCTCTGCCTTGGGTAGGGTGCTGTGAGGATCACAGGTGGCTGAAGGAAAGAGGGCATTTGAGGTCTGCCTCAAATGAGCAGTAGAAGCTTGCCAGGCAGTGGGACAAGAATAAGCAAATGCCTGGAAGTAGAGACTGCATTTTGTAGTCTGGAAACTTGAGTCTGGTGTGGCTAGGATGGAGCTCCCGTAAGACAAGTGGTTGGAGTTGAAACTGGACCAGGTCTGGAAGGACAATGAATCCCAGTGCAGCAGATTGGACTGTCTGATTGTGGGGGGATCATCACAGCTGTGTAAGCAGGGAAATGACTTGGGGGAGCATGCCAGTGGCGGTGCAGTGAATCAATCGGTAAAAGATACTCCAGGCAGGAGATCTGGCCAGATGAGATTGAGGGACTGAGATGGTGGAGGTGACCACACATAAATGCAGCATGTGCAACAATGAGACTTGGTGACCAGTTGGCTGAGGCAGGAGCAGGAGAGAGAAGGCTGAGGAGTGACTGCGGTGTGAGGTCTGCCAGCTGGGGTAAGGGTGCTGTTTTTATCTAGGAGAAAGGAGGAGGAGGAACCTTATGTAATGACTTTTGGTTCTTCTCAACCACATTGGATTGGCAGACATGCCTTTGGCAGTACAGGGTTAGAGTGGGATGATGCCCACAGGAGCCTGCCTTCACAGGAGGCTAGTGGGTCTGGAAGGGAATTAGTGAGTTACTTGGAATCTTTGTATTCCCAATATATTTTAACTGTGGGTTGGGCTACACATTGTTATCACCATACCCTCAAACAAAAACAAGACACCCTAGGGTTAATAGTTCATTCATGCAACAAATATTTATTATAAATAAAATACAGCACACTCTGGGGATGTGGCAGTGAATGAGCCAAGAAGCTTATAGTCTTGTGGTTAATAGGAGATGTGAACAAGGTAGGATTGCAATCTGCCTTCCTTGTAGATAGTTCTCCCCAGCAGTGTGAGCTCTGGGTTCAAATCCACGTCGTACAACTTAATAGTGACTTTGGATCCGTGACTTAACCTCTTCCTCAGTTTCTTCACCTGTAAATTGGAGATACCAATATTACTAACTTCATGGAATTGTTGTAAGGATTCATGACATCGAGGTATGTAAAATGTCCAGCACATAATCCTCAGTCACTATATGTTAGCTATTCTCATATGTACTCAAGCAAGATAGGTTTATGAAAAAGCCTATGACTTTTTCAAGTAAAATAAATTTGAGTTATCATACTTCCGTGCTGTCATCCAAGGGAGCTGGAAGGCCTCCATTATTCATTGTCCTTACTATATTGGGGTAATGAGTATTTCTATTCCTATTTTTGTATCTAGGGAGACAGGGTAAATAACTTGTCTGAAATGTTGGCAGGGCTCAAATTCTCCATTTCTGGTCTTGCCTGTCAATCTGAATTTCTTTTTTGTTTCTTTAATTTTCACCATCTTGTCCTTTTTTCTGTGTACGGTTAAGTAGTATTAAGTATATTCACACTATTGTATAACAGATCCCCAGAACCTCATCCTGCAGATCTGAAACTTTATACCCATGAAACAATAGAGTTCCTTCTTGATTGTCCTCAGGAGCCGGGTCTCTCTCTCCTTGCCAAGTGACGTTCTTGTCTCCTGGTAGGCTGTAAGCTAATGCAGCAGACCGGGAGTGGGGCATGTGCTGTGGAGAAGCAGTTGCAGCTGGAACAAGTTGAACTGACTCAACTTTAGAGTGAGGGAGGACTGTGTCTCCCGGTTGAGCTGGGGATGCTCTCTCTACTTCCGGGTCACCAAGGGTTATGATGTCACCCAGTCCTTGGATGGGAGTGGGGTACCGTGCATATTGAACTAAAGTAGGAAAAGCCTTTAACAAGCCTGCTCAGCTTAACCCTTCTCACTCAGATGTCCCCTCTGAAGGGGGTAAATCTAGCAAACCACTTGGATGTCCCCTTTGGGGACAGAGATTACTGATGATTATACAGTACAAACTTATGGCAGCACAAAGTTTTCAAAAATATAAATTTCCTTGAAGTTTTCCATTCAAATTGCACAATAAAAACAAATAAAGAGTTGGTATATATACTGAGATATGATCGATCAGTTGAGAAGCGATTTTCAGGAATCATGAGTACATCCTTCCACATCTTCTTTGAACAAAAGACGACAAAAAAATTACATATTATTAGTGTGGGAGGAGTAAAATGAGACTGCATTGTCTGCTTGAATAGAAAAACACCAGGTGGAAGATATCAAACAAATTTCTACTGCATAACATGTATCAATGAAACTGCACTGCATGTTGGTGACTGTCACACATTACCACACATTAGAAAAATATAAGATATAAAATTTTCAGCTGCGTAAGCTCACACTTGTAATCCCAGCATTTTGAGAGGCAGAGGCAAGAGGATGGCCTGAGTCCAGGGGTTCGAGACCAGCCTGGGCAACTTGACGAGACCTCATCTATACAATAAATAAAAAAAGTTAGCCAGGTTTGGTGGCATGGGCCTGTTCTAGCTACTTGGAAGGCTGAGGTGGAAAAATCGTCTGAGCCCAGCAGGTCAAGGCTGCAGTGGCCATGATAGTGCCACTGTACTCCCGCCTGGGAGACAAAGTAAGACTCTGACTCAAAAAAAAAAAAAAAAAGATGGCCAAGGCTTAGTGGCTCAGCGTGTAATCCCAGCACTTTGGGAGGCCGAGGTGAGTGGATTGCCTGAGCCTGTGGGTTTGAGACCAGCCCAGGCAACTTGGCGAGACAATAAATCAAAAATTAGCCAGGTGTGGTAGTGCGCACCTGTAGTTCTGGCTACTTGGAAGGCTGAGGCAGAAGGATCCCCGGAGCCCAGCAGGTTGACACTGGGGTGGCTGTGAATGTGCCACTGCACTCCAGCCTGGGCAATGGAGTGAGACTCCAACTCAAAAAAAAATATATAAAATTTTGATTTTTTTTATAAATAAGTTCCTCAATATCTAAAATTTCATTATAAGCCAAATATCATTACAATAAAATGATTGGTTCCTATGCTATACTATTTAATATGAAATGATTCATTGTTCACTATTTTGTTAAAGTGCGGTGATCTGCAAGATGTCTCCAAGTGCAAAGGTTAATAATTTTTTTATCATAAGCCCAGGATACCATCATTGTGATTTTTGAAGCCATTTTAGCTCTGTCTCAAAAGGACAATTTGGTTTGCTGACTGCCTTCTGGAAGCTGACCTTTTGTCCTGTGGATGCAAATCTTTTTTTTTTTTTTTTTTGAGTTGGAGTCTCACTCTGTCGCCCAGGCTGGAGTGCAGTGGCCGCTCCCGGCCACCACAGCCTCGACCTGCTGGGGCTCCGGCAATCCTTCTGCCTCAGCCTTCCAAATAGCTGGAACTACAGGCGTGCGCTACCACGCCTGGCTAATTTTTTATTTATTGTAGAGATGAGGTCTCACCAAGTTGCCCGGGCGGGTCTCGAACCCGCAGGCTCAGGCAATCCACTTACGTCAGCCTCCCAAAGGCGTGGGATTACAGGCTGAGCCACCGAGCTGGCTGGATGCAAATCTTAAAAGACTTAATGATAGCCCACATTTGTGAAGCACTTTTACAGTTTATAAAGTGTTTATATATATATTGTAGTAGCTATTTTTTCCTCATAACTATAATTTGGGTCATGCAGGGATCATTATCTATTTTTCTTTTTTTTTTGATTTGGAGTTCTCACTCCTTCGCCCAGGCTGGAGTGCAGTGGCACACACTCTCACGGCCACCCCAGTGCTGACCTGCTGGGCTCCAGTGATCCTTCCGCCTCAGCCTTCCAAGTAGCTGGAACTATTGATACGTGCTCCCACTCAGCTATTTTTTATTTTATTGTAGAGATGAGGTCTCACCAAGTTGCCCAGGCTGGTCTCGAACCCACAGGCTCAGGCAATCCACTCACTTTGGCCTCCCAAAATGCTGAGATTACAGGCTGAGCCACCGAGCCCAGCCTATCCATTTTTCATATGGATAATTTCTTACAGCTCAAGTGTTAAGTCACTCACATGAGGTCATCCAGCCAACATGTCAGGGCTCAAGTCTAAAACTCATGCTCCCTTCTGTTATGCTGCACTACCACCTTGTTCTTATCACAGAAAAGCCAAGGACTAAATCGTTCAGGGAGGCCCCTTCTGGCATCTGCTGGGAGAGGAGGTTCCTTTCTGGTTCTGCTGCATCACATTCAAGGATCAGTTAGAGGGCACCTGCATCTGTTGGTTCTACCTGTTATAAATAGGTCAGTATAGGTTTGCTTGTTTTCTTTTTTTTTTTTTTGAGTTGGAGTCTCACTCTGTCACTCAGACTGGAGTGCACTGGCTGCTCCCGGCCACTGCAGCCTTGACCTGCTGGGCTCCGGCGATCCTTCTGCCTCAGCCTTCCAAGTAGTTGGAACTACAGGCACGCGCTACCACGCCCAGCTTATTTTGATTTATTGTAGAGATGAGGTCTCACCAAGTTGCCCAGGCGGGTCTTGAACCCGCGGGCTCAGGCAATTCACTTACCTCAGCCGCCCAAAGGCGTGGGATTACAGGCTGAGCCACCGAACCCGGCTTGTTCCTGTTTTTTTTTTAAGTTGGAGTCTCTGTCACCTAGGCTGGAGTGCAGTGGCACGTTCGTGGCCACCGCAGCCTCAACCTGCTGGGCTCAGGTGATCCTTCTGCCTCAGTCTTCCAAGTAGCTGGAACTACAGGTGCGCACCACCACTCCCAGCTAATTTTTTTAATTTATTGTAGAGACGAAGTCTCGCCAAGTTGCCTGGGCTGGTCTTGAACCCCTGGACTCAGGCAATCCTCTCGCCTCGGCCTCCCAAAGTGCTGGGATTATAGGCTTGAGCCACCATGCCCTGTCAAAGGTTGTTTGTTTTCTAAAAATAAAACAAACATTGCTACATGTGGGGAAATGTATAATGCTTTCCTTTTCTCCTGATTTACTTTTCTTCAGCTGAGTTTAATATGTCCCATCTCTCTCAGTGGCCACTAAGGGAGGGTGACTAGTGTTCTTGTCTGACCCCACCTGAAAATACAAAGTTTAACTTTTCTCCTTGACCTTGCTTGCTCTGTGCATTGGAAGCAGGCATATACATGGTTTGGCCAAATAGTCTCTCATTATGTCCCTAAACCTGAAGTTTCTATTGACTAAGCAATGGGAAAAAGGAAAGTGCCCCAAGGTATGAACTCTAGTAGGGAAAAAATATTTGTAGGCTTGACAGTGACTCCAGTTAACTCAATTGCTGGAATGAGTAGTTTCTTTTTTGGTAGGGAGGCAGGGAGGTAGAGGCAGGAGTAGGAAATGTGAAACTTGCAATACCCAGTTGTAACATGGTATTAGAAGGAATGTTATTTTACATTGAAAGATATTCTAAGTGATTCCGTCTCCATGGTCCTGTCACATTCTGGGACGCTGAATGGTGTATCATTTTTTTCCATGCAATTCCTGTTGTAAAGGACATGGGAGGTAGGACAGAAGCAGTGTTCAGATCAGAATTTAGGTCTGAACCACACTGCCTTCCTTTACCTGCGTTGGTTCCAGGGTCCTAACTCCATGGAAAGTGGGCATATTTGGGGACCATGGCTACTTCAATCAGGATGACTCTTTTGTAGGCGGGAGCAAAATGAGTGCTTGCCATGCTTGAGCACTGTATAGGAGGCCAGCCTCTTTGGGGTTGTGCCCAAGTACTCCTTTTAGGGGATCACATTTGAACAGACGGGGTTTTTGTTTTTTGGGGGTTTTTTTTGAGTTGGAGTCTCATTCTGTCACCCAGACAGGAGTTCAGTGGCAGCTCCCAGCCACCACAGCCTCGACCTGCTGGGCTCCGGCCATCCTTCCGCCTCAGCCTTCCAAATAGCTGGAACTACAGGTGCACACTACCACGCCTGGCTAATTTTTGATTTATTGTAGAGATGAGGTCTCGCCAAGTTGCCCAGGCAGGTCTTGAACCTGCAGGCTCAGGCAGTTCACTCACCTCGGCCTCCCAAAGTGCTGGGATTACAGGTTGAGCCACCAAGCCTGGCTTCTTTTTCTCCCAATGATCAGTGTGTCTACAGTGTCCTTTTTGTTTCCTGTCTCCCAATACAAGCCTCACCTAGGCTTCTGTAATCTGCACTTTCCCTGAGAAACAAAGCATCTGTCAAATGAGGGGTCCATAGAGGGTTCCTTCCTTTGCTTCTTTGGACTTTTCTCACATATGAATTTATAGTTATATCTCCAAGTGCTGGGTGTTTGGTGCATTTGTTTTATGTGTATGTTTTTGTTGTGTTTTGTTTTTGAGTCGGAGTATCACTCTGTCACCCAGGCTGGAGTGCCGTGGCATGCTCACAGCTACCACAGCCTCAATATACTGGGCTCAGGTGATCCTTCTGCCTCGGCCTTCCAAGTAGCTGGAACTACAGATGTGTGGCTAAATTAAAAAAAATTATTATAGGCCAGGCTTGGTGGCTCAGCCTGTAATCCCAGCACTTTGGGAGGCTGAGGCAAGTAAATTGCCTGAGCCTGCAGGTTTGAGACCTCGTATCTACAATAAATAAAAAATCAGCCGGGCGTGGTAGCGCATGCCTGTAATTCCGGCTACTTGGAAGGCTGAGGCGGAAGGATTGCCAGAGCCCAGCAGGTTGAGGCTGCGGTGGCCGGGAGCGGCCACTGCACTCCAGTCTGGGCGACAGAGAGACTCCAACTCAAAAAAAAAAAAAAAATTGTGAATTAGTAGAGAGGGGCTTATATTGAACAGTAGGGTACTTTACTGTAATACAAAAAAGGATTGACAATGAGCTTAATGCTTTTAAAATCTCACTAGGTTGTGAAAGGTTTTCCCACAGTACACATGGTCAGTTTCTCCCCTTTGCATGGGACATGGTATGTTCCTCTAGACTCTAGAGCATGCAGCGCTAGGGGCAAGAGGATTTGGGTTGCTGGAACTCACAGAGTATCCTTACTTGCTGGGGATTGGCTTGATGGGGGAGGGAGAAGGAGCAATGGATCCAGCTACTGATGGCCATGTTCTGTTCTGTCTTAATTCTCAGGTGAGCAATGGCAGGCGCTGGTGAGCGCAAAGGCAAGAAGGATGACAATGGCATCGGCACAGCCATTGACTTTGTGCTCTCCAATGCCCGGCTGGTGCTGGGGGTGGGTGGAGCGGCCATGCTGGGCATCGCCACACTGGCGGTTAAGCGGGTAAGTGCATGTAGCCAGGGCCAGGGATGAGGTGTGGTGAAGCAGCCTCTATGAAGTGGAACTCACCTGGAACAAGACTTTAGGCTGCCCTTGGAAATGTAACTTGGGGATTTGGCATTTTTAGATAAGACCTTAAGAGGCTTCAAGTCTACTTCTAGGACTCTGCCCTAAAGAAATAATTGGAAGAGCTGGGCCCAGTGGTGTGCACCTGTAGTTTTGGTGACTCAGGAAGCTGAGGCAGGAGGATGGCTTGAGCTTGAGAGTTTGAGGCTGTAGTGTGCTATACTTGTGCCTAGAATTGCCACTGCACTCCAGCCTGGGCATTATAATGAAACCCCATCTCTTAAAAAATAAAATAAAAAAGAAATAATTGGATATACAAATAAAGTTTATCCCAGTAAAAAATTACTAATAACCAGCATATCCTTCCTTGACTACATTGTTTAAAGATAGCAACACCCCACCACACACATTCTTTCTATTTCCCTTTCCTACTTTGTCTTAACATTTATCTCTGTCTGCATATTTCTCATTTATCTTGTTATTTATGTATTCCCTGTATCCCCTAGGAAACTGAAAACTCCATGAGAACAGGGATGTGAGCCTCTTAGGTTTGCACCTAGACCAATGCCTGGTACATAGTAGCCACCCAATAACTATTTGTTGAATAAATGAATCAGTGTTCAACATTGTGGTATATTTGTAAGGTACAATATTGTATAGTCAGAAAATGTTAAAGTATTCTTAGTAATAAGAGAAAAAGGATCAGAATGATGTTAACTGAAAAAACTGGTTTCAGCAGTATCTATATAGTATGATCCTAATTACATAAAGTACACATTTCTAGAAAGAAATATACTAAATATTAAGAGTTTTCTCTGGATTGTGACATTATGAATTGATCTGTTATATTCTTTCCTGAGATTTTTTTTTTTTTTTTTGAGTTGGAGTCTCACTCTGTCACCCAGACTTGGAGTACAGTGGCCGCTCCCGGCCACCGCAGCCTTGACCTGCTGGGCTCCGGTGATCCTACTGCCTCAGCCTTCCAAGTAGCTGGAACTACAGGCGCGCACTACCACAGCCGGCTAATTTTTTGATTTATTGTAGAGATGAGGTCTCACCAAGTTGCCCAGGTGGGTCTCGAACCCACGGGCTCAGGCAATTCACTCACCTCAGCCTCCCAAGGCGCGGGATTACAGGCTGAGCCACTGAGCCTGGCTGAGATTTTTTTTACACAGAGCAAAGTATTCTATAATCTAGAATAAAAACAATTATTTTAAAAAATAGTAGTTAAGACTGGGTGCATTGGCTTATACCTATATTCCCAGCACTTTGGGAGGCTGAGGCAGGAGGATTGCTCGAGGCCAAGAGGTCAAGACTAGCCTGGGCAACATAGTAACACCCAGTTTCAAAAAAAAAATCAAAAAGTAAGCTGGGTGTGGTCGCACAAGACTGTAGTCCTAGCTACTCAAGAGACTGAGGCAGGAGGATTGCTTGAGTCTAGGAGTTAGAGATTGCAGTGAGCTATGACCATGCCACTGTACTCTAGCCCGGACAACAGAGTGAGACCCTATGTGTAAATTAGATAGATAGATAGATAGATAGATAGATAGATAGATAGATAGATAGATAAATAGTAGTTGGACTTATTAGGACAAAGCTGGGGAGGAGGTAAATTGGAAAGAATTAGGGGAAGGAAAGCAGGTATGTGTCCTATATCTTCTCACCTATTGCAGATGTATGATCGAGCGATCAGTGCCCCTACCAGCCCCACTCGCCTGGGCCATTCGGGGAAAAGGAGCTGGGAAGAACCAAACTGGATGGGCTCCCCCCGGTTGCTAAACAAGGACATGAAGACAGGCTTGAGTCGGTCCCTGCAGACCCTTCCCACTGACTCCTCAGCCTTTGACACAGGTGAAGAAGGCTATTACCTTACCCACCCCGCCCCGGGTCTTCCTCTGGATTTTCTGTTCTGCCTTCAGCAAACCTTTCTTGAGCACAAAAGTGCCACGCACCGTGCAAGTACTGCCCTTTGTGCCAAAGCCCTTTTCCTTTCTGGAGCTGAGGCAGCTGTGGACTGAGCAAGCATGGGAAGAGCTCATGTGCTTCTTTCTCTTGCCTTGGCAGATACATTCTGCCCTCCCCGGCCCAAGCCATTGGCCAGGAAGGGCCAGGTAGACTTGAAGAAGTCACGACTCCGCATGTCCCTGCAGGAGAAACTTCTTACTTACTACCGGAACCGGGCAGCCATCCCTGCTGGAGAGCAGGCTCGGGCCAAACAAGCTGCTGTGGACATATGTGCCGAGCTCCGGAGCTTCCTGCGGGCCAAGCTGCCTGACATGCCACTTCGGGACATGTACTTGAGTGGCAGCCTCTATGATGACCTGCAGGTAACCAGGTGGTTGTCACGAAGGGTGGGGTTCAGTACTGACCACATGGTCCTCAGTAGTATCGTTAGTACAGAATGTTAGCATCCCAGGTTTGCCTGGAAGCCCAAGGTCTTACAGCTTCTCAGTCCTGCACACTCAGCAGCATTTGGAGACCTGTACTTGTTATTCTTTGCTCTTGTATCTTCTTTAACCCTTTCTCAATTTTTAATCACACAGCTTTTAGGAAGCTGTAAGAGGCCTCCTCCTTCCTATATTTATTCTTTCCTTTTTTTTCACTGTATGGTGACATGAAAGAATTCTTGGTTTCCATGCTTGTTGGGGGAATGCAAGATGGTAGGACCTGTGTTTGGGAAGAATATTTCTTCAGCAGATTAAACCCCTTAAAACCTTTTCTTTTCTTTTTTAACAAGATGGTTCTCACTGTCACCTAGGCTGAAGGACAGTGGCATGATTATAGCTCACTGCAGCCTCGAATTCCTGGGCTCAAGTGACCCTCTTGCTTTAGCCTCCCAAGTAGCTGGGACCACAGATTCGCCACCAAGCTTGGCTAATTTTATTTTCATTTTTTTAGAGATGGGGATCTCACTATGTTGCCCAGGTAGGTCTCGAACTTTTGGCCTCAACCAATCCTCCTTTCTCAGCCTCCCAAAATGCTATGATTATAGGTGTGAGCCACCTAATCCAGCTTAAAATCTTTTTAATTCTGCTCTGACAGGTGGTGACAGCTGACCACATCCAACTTATCGTGCCACTTGTGCTGGAACAGAATCTGTGGTCATGTATCCCTGGCGAGGACACCATCATGAATGTCCCTGGCTTCTTCCTGGTTCGTCGTGAGAATCCAGAGTACTTTCCTCGTGGTAGCAGTTACTGGGACCGCTGTGTAGTGGGGGGCTACCTCTCTCCAAAGACAGTGGCAGACACATTTGAGAAGGTAGTGGCTGGCTCCATCAATTGGCCAGCCATAGGGTCTCTCTTGGACTATGTGATCCGACCGGCACCACCCCCAGAGGCCCTGACACTGGAAGTACAGTATGAGCGGGACAAGCATCTTGTCATTGACTTTCTACCATCGGTGACCCTTGGTGACATAGTCTTGGTGGCCAGACCACATCGGCTAGCCCAGTATGACAACTTGTGGCGGCTGAGCTTGCGTCCTGCTGAGACGGCACGCCTGCGGGCTTTGGACCAAGCTGATTCGGGCTGCCGATCTCTGTGCCTCAAGATCCTTAAGGCCATATGCAAGTCCACTCCGGCTCTGGGCCACCTCACTGCCAGCCAGCTAACCAACGTCATCCTCCATTTGGCCCAGGAAGAGGCTGACTGGTCTCCAGATATGCTGGCCGACCGTTTCCTGCAGGCCCTGAGGGGACTCATCAGCTACTTAGAGGCCGGAGTCCTGCCCAGTGCCCTAAACCCCAAGGTGAACTTATTTGCAGAGCTCACCCCTGAAGAAATAGACGAATTGGGATACACTCTCTATTGCTCATTGTCTGAGCCGGAGGTGCTGCTGCAGACGTAGGGCAGGTGCAGGCCAATGCAGGTGTTGGGTGGTCAGGCCCTGGATTCTCCATTGGCTGCATAGTTGGTGCCTCACAGGGTCCCTAGGTGCCTCCTGTCTTGCTGATCATTGCCCTGGTCACTTCATGCTGATTAGAATATCTCTTCAGTCTCCTATTTTCTCACTCAACTCTTTCTATTTTTGTTACCAAACACTGTGCCCTCTGCTCCCCTCTGATTTTTCTGGAATGAGTTAAGAAGGTGGAGTGCTGGCCTGAGCTTGGTGATTTGCATTTTGGCCCAGGTTTCCTGCCTCTTTCTGGTCTGCCTTGCCGTTTTGCCTGTTCCTATTCAGTGTCTTTTCTATCTTTTCCTCTCTTGTTCACGCCTTCTGTTTTTCTCTTGTCCCTGTAGCATATCTGCCTAATTGAGATGTTGCCTTTCAGTTGACCACTGAAGAGCTATGATTGCATGTTTCTAAGATGAACTCTGCAGAGTGAGTGCTGAAACAGTATTTGGGGTTTCTGGAGGTGAGGCTAGTAGAAGAGCTAGAGAAGTTCATCCCCCTGACACCCCTCTGAACACCAACTTCCATTCCTAAGTGCTGAGAACATCTTTCATGGGAACACTGTGATTTACCCACACAGTATAAACTAGATGCGAAGGTATTTGGAGATTGTGTTTCTTAGTGGCCATCTGCAAGAGTGCAGGATGGGGAACTGGAGCTGGTGAAGAGGCTGGTGAATGGTTTGTGTGCCTAGTGTCTACACTTTGTCTGTGGCTGCAGGATTTGGACAGACAAGGAAGGGAAGAGGGCTGCAAGGATAACACCTCACCATGCATACTGTTTTTCTTCCTTTTTCTTGTTATTGCCAGTTAGGACAAGGCCTTGAAGGAACACAGCCTTAACAGTCAGTAGAAGTTGAGGGAGGTTGATAGGAAGCCACATGTCAGCTGGAAGATCCTGTCACCAGTCTGGGCTTGGTGGTCATGTTTTTTTCGCCTGACAGGCCCTGCATTTCTAGGAAGTTGCCTTAGAGCAAGAACGGGTTCAGCGGCCATAGGAACATGAGATGGGTGTTTGCAGAGTTCTCCAGGCACTGCCAGAGAGCAAAGGGCAAGTGAACATGCACAGACCTCCCCTCCTCATCCTGTCTCTCACTGAGCACCTGGGGAGATCGGTGCTACCTAGGAAGAGAGAGCACACAGATAAAACATGAGAGGGAGGTGGGTACTTCTATGTTCCTTGTTTCCCACTGCTAAAATGGCACTATTTATCGCAATGTGAGTGTATCCTGAGGGTGGGGAAAAATGTTTAATACACCATGTCAGTGTGTCTTATTTTGTGTTTTCCATTTGTGGCAAGGGGCTGGTGATTATGTTTTTTCATCTGCCCATCCAGTATTTTGTTCTCCCATCGAGTCATCTTATTTTTTTCTATTTTTACTACCTCTCCATCAGTGAGATTCTGGTGAAACTCTGCAACTGTCTCACTTCTTCCCAATGACAGTGACAGGAAATGACTCTTTAAATAGCATTGACACCTCCCAACCCTCTGAATTTAGGGTAGAGATTCCTGGCTCCCTTTTGTCCTAGATTAGGAGGTTGAGAACTAGGGTTAACCTTGACTATATTTTGAGATCTTTCTTCCTCTTCTCCCATAAGATTCCTTAAGGTAGGCCAGGCTTGGTGGCTCAACCTATAATCCCAGCACTTTGGGAGGCCGAGGTGAGTGGATTGCCTGAGCCTGTGGGTTTGAGACCCGCCTGGGCAACTTGGCGAGACCTCATCTCTACAATAAATCAAAAATTAGCCGGGCATGGTAGCATGCCCCTGTAATTCCGGCTATTCGGAAGGCTGAGGTGGATGGATCGCCGGAGCCCAGTGGGTTGAGGCTACGGTGGCTTGGAGCGGCCACTGTACTCCAGTCTGGGCAACAGAGTGAGACTCCAACTCAAAAAAAAAAAAATTCCTTAAGGTAGTTCAGTGGTTTCATTCGTATTAAGATATTGGGAGGTAATGAAAAAGATAAAGCTGGGAACCTTGAGAGAATCCCTACCCTGGCAGTTCATCAGAATCTGATAGGAGTTTTTAAAAAATATATGCCTGAGAAGTACCGTGGGTGAATGGTGTAGAGGGGTCTGGGGTGGAGCCTGATGTTGAGAGTTCCATCTGGGGTCCATTAGAGGGAAGGGAGAAGAGAGGATTGATAGAATGTTGCAGAAGTATAAAATTATTCTTTACTGATAAAGGATTTGGTTTCCCTGTTGGGAATAACTTGGGAAAACAAGCTGGTATCTCTAACCAACTTCCACATAAAACATTGGAAGAACTCAAAAAAGAAAAGATATTAAAGACCCCTAGGATTTTAAAGAGTCCCAAGTTATTTAAGCCAAATATAACTGTGGTTTTAGAAAGGGGAATGAGTTTATCACCTCTTTTAAAAAGTGTCTTTCTAAGAGCATCTCTGACTTTTAACTACATTTCACAAAACCACAACTTTGCCATTTTACAAGCAAGAACTCCTTATAAGTCCTTAGAACTGAAGCAGTGGGACTCAACCCTTTTCCTGGTCGGTTTGCTGACCATGACTGGGCAAGCCATTCTTTTTGCTGCCATTTTCTTCATCACAAAATGTGAGTGTTTTGAGATTCTTGGATGGAAGAATTGCCTTGGTGCCACATTCTGCATTCACTCCCCTTTTTAACCTTTGGGGAACGATGCAGTGGCTTCCTCTGCCACTCTGCCTTCCTGTTGAGTAACTCCCACTGTTGCCTGCAGTGATAGCATCTGCTCCTCCTCCACCTGAAGGTTTTTCAGTCGCCATCTTAGGTTAGCAAACTGCATACTTAACTTATTGCTTAAAAAATACACTCATTATTATCTTAAACCTAATACATTCCAATGTTTATTTTGGTTCTTCCCTGTTGCCCCTTCCTAAAATATGAATTCAAGACAACAGTATTTTTCCTTACATGCTTGGTTGTGACTTTAAAAAAAAAAAATAAAGGAAAGAAATGTTGAAGCTTGAGTTTGGAAAAGTTGTTGAGGAGCCCTGCGGCCTACTGGGTCCAGCCCTGGTAGGCCTCCTGTTCACACTCCAGATGAGCAGACTGTGCTCCCTTGTACTCCATTCAGGCGGAGCGTTCAGATGGTCTTGATGAGGACTCACCTCCAGGATGGAAGGACCCTGGGGAAGGCCTGAGGGGGTCCTGGCAATAGGGATTCCTGCATGTCCGCAGCTCTCTGCCATGGCACTTCCTTGGGACTCCGACTTGGCCGAGAACTTCTGATTTGTTGGGACTCTGCCCTTTTGCCTGAAGCTCAAGGCCAAGGAGAATGGTAAGAGACTTAGCACTAGAGCTGCCCCCCTGCACCAGGCTGGGAGCCTGTAGCCCTTTTAGATTCTGCTTGCTCTAAGTAGACAGGATACCATACAGATGGGTTCTGTGGTCAACTGTGCACTGAGTGGTGTTTGCCTTTTCATTTTGAGCATCTTGTAGTCTTTAGATTCTTGGTCCCTGAGCCAAGCCCACAACTTGCCTTCTGGCCACTTGCCTGCCCCCCAGTGGTGGTTGATGTGTTAGCTGGTAAATTTGGAATCAGTCACCAGTCTTTCTGTCCTGTCTTGGCTAAGTCTATATAGGAGCAGCTTAGCCCTGAGACCCAGAGAACTGCTGTCCTTTTCCCCTTCAGGGAGGAAGTAAAACTGGGGATTACAATGCCCTTGCACAGCATGGGAAGAAGAAAATAAAACTCTCCTTTTCAACAGCTTTGCCTTTGTGTGTGTTGTGACTGTGTTCCTACGGGAGTGTGCCGGCTCTCCATTGTCAGCCAGGGAAACCTTTGAAGCTGACCTAGGTCTCCATAAGAGAATGGATGGGACAAGCTGCCACTAGCGTTGTTCTTCCATGACCTCTTCAGTGTCAAAACTGGGGCAGTGTTACTTTCTTTAACTCTCGACTATTTGCATGGTCATCTGTCACAAGGCATTGACAAGTCTCTTGACACAGCAAAAGGAGAACATGCCTCAGGGGCCCTTAGTTACTCCTCAGGAAACATGGATAACTGCTCAAGGATTCTTCCTGCCTTTGCACTCAAAGGCTAGACAACTTCTGTCTTTCTGTCTCTCTCTCTCAAGAGACAAGGTCTTACTCTTGCCCAGGCTGGCGTACAGTGGTGCAGTCATAGCTCTGCCTTAGCTTCCTGAGTAACTGGGCTACAGGCATTAGCCCCTGCACCTGGCAAAAACTTCTGTATATCTCAACATGCATGCTTCCCCAAGGAGACAGAAAAACATGCTTTTATTCCTGCATCCAATAGGCCTTGTGTATACCAGTTGTTTTATAGTTATTGGTTTCATCTCAGTAAATGCTAGTGAAGAGTCCTCTGAAGAAGTAGGATGATGCAACGGAGATAAGGGCTGGGGGATTGGGAGGTCAGGATCAGGAGACCAGAGTTCTCACAATGGTAGTAGCAATAGCAACCATTTATTGGGCACTTCCTTGTACCAGGCACTGTGCTAAGTGCTCTACATAGATGGTTTCACTTCACTCTTAGGGCAAGGATACTCATCACTAGCTTTATTTTATAGATGAAGAAACTGAGACTCGAAGGTAAGTCACTCAACCAAAATATCCCAGCTAATAAATGATAGTGCCAGGATTCTTCAGGTTTGCTCACCAAATCTGTCTTTGGTTTTTGTTTTTTGAGACAGGGTCTAGCTCTCTTGTCAGGGCTTGGGTGCAGACTGATCATGGCTCAATACAGCCTTGAACTCCTTGGTTCAAGCAATCTTTCTGCTTCAGCCTCCCAAGTAGTTGGGACTACAGGCGCATGCTACTACTCCCTGCTAATTTTTAAAAATTTTATACAGATGAGGTCTTGCTGTGTTGCCCAGGCTGGTCTCAAACTCCTGGCCTCAAACAATCATGCTATTGCCTCCCATAAAGCACAGAGGTTACAGGCCTGAACCACCACGTCTAGCCTCCAAAATCTGTCTTCTAACTTACCCCATACTGCTTCCACTGGGGTTTGTGTGATTTTGAGCAAGACACCTCATTCCGCGGGGCCTCAGTTAATTGAACCACTGTAAAAACAAACTCAACAAATGGTGTAGTTGTTTAAACAGTGCTTCCCAGTTTACTGATATCACAGCCCTCACAGAAAGTGTATTTGTATGGCCAACTTAAATGGATGTGGAAACTCAAAAGTTTCTACCTTTACAGGGCCTATGGGAGCTGTTAGGAGGCTGATGGAGGGGTTTCTTGCACTCCTAAATCAACTGGCCCTCACTTTGAGAGGCCGAGGTGAGCGGATTGCCTGAGCTCAAAGGTTCGAGAACAGCCTGGGCTATTTGGTGAGACCTTTACAATAAATCAAAAATTATCTGGGCATAGTAGCGTGCACCTGCAGTTCTGGCTACTTAGAAGGCTGAGGCAGAAGGCTTGCTGGAGCCCGCAGGCCGCTGCTGGGGTGGCTGTGAGCCTGCCACTGCACTCCAGCCTGGGTGATGGAGTGAGACTCCAACTCAAAACAAAACAAAAAACAGCTGGCCCTGCCCAGGACTGCTTCCTGACACACCAGCCTCTAACAAGTGGAGGCTGGCTCAAGTTTCTGACCCGAGGACCGTTAGGATGACCTGGGAAGCTGTTTAGGATTGGCAGTTACTCAAAACCACCCTAGAGAGATGCCATCTGATTACTATCTTGTTCTTAGGGGAACTGAGCCCTCCATAAACCAAAAGAAGTTCCTCCACAGTGGACTGCATCCTTTTTTTGTGTGTGTGTTGGACTCTCACTCCATTGCCCAGGCTGGAGTACAGTGGCACGCTCACCGCCACCGCAGCCTCGACCTCCTGGGCTTAGGCGATCCTTCCGCCTCAACCTTCCAAGTAGTTAGAACTACAGACGCACACCACCACACCCGGCTAGTTTTTTTTGTGATTTCCTCTCGCCTTGGCCTCCAAAAGTGCTGGGATTACAGGTCGAGCCCCCGCGCGCGGTCAGACTGCATTCTTAATAAAATAGCACACTCATGTTTCAGCAGAACGAGTATTTTTGTAAAAATACAGTATGGGCGCCAAGATTGTGTATCTTTCCTGACTCGACCTTCACATGCAGCTTGCTGGCGGGTGGGCAGGGCGGGGGCCCTCCCAGCCACGCTCCCCGGGCCTTCTGGGGGTAACTGGCTGTCACAGGTATTTGCGAGGGCCAGGTCAACCGCGGCCGCTGGCTCTTAGGCCCTCCCAGGTCGGGTCAGCTCGGTGCGCACAGGAGGACGCACGAGGGGGAAGCGAGAACCGCGGGCCTGGACATGCCGGTGCCCATTTCGGGGCTTCATTGAGGGAGACAGGCAGGAAGGGACCGCAGGGGCCGCGGCCTGAGATCACTAGTTGGGGCGCGCTGGGCCAGAGCTAACCAAGGGCACGAGCCTGCCCGGCCGCGGACGGCCAGCAGGCGACGCGGGTTGGGGAAGCCACGCGGCAGAGGCGTCTCATAAAGCAAGCAGCAGACAAAAACAGGCAGTGAGAATCGAACCAGCGGCCCGCCCCTTGCCGCGTGGACCCGACGCTCCCTCACCAAGCAGCCCGCCTAGGCCCCGAGCCAATAGGAGTTCGAGATATGTATGACTCACCGCGCCTGGGCCAATCAGCTCGACGCGCGCTTTCGGCCGGCACCTCGCGCGATAACCTGGCGGCTCGTTCTTCACAATAGCAACCTTCCTTAGGGGTGAGTGATTTCTTTCCCCGTTCCCTCCGCCCCGCCCCCGCCCTCTGAGAGATCCCTCCGCTCTCCCCGGCGGCAAAGGGAAGAGCGTGACTCTTTGATCTTAGAAGACTTGTAAAGTAGTACGCTTTTTTCCCCCCATGAGACCTTGAAAATAAGTTCCTTTTCTCTTCACAGCTACACCCCAGATATACAGTTAGTAGGCACCGCGGACATAAACAATGTGGGCGTCAAAGAGGAAAACGAATGGGCGGGCGACGAGGGTCACGTGGCTGCAGCGGAAGGATGCGTAGTGATGCGTCTCTGTAGAGGGAAGTCTATAAAGGACCGGCGTCGGACGCACTGCCGCCATTTCTTCCGCTCCCGCACGTAGATGTAGTTTCTTCAGCGAGTGCGCGCCTTCCTCATCCCCTCCCGCAGGGTCCGCGGCCACCATGGCGTATTAGTGGCAGCAGTGCCTGCGGCAGCGTTGGCCTTTGCAGCGGCGGCAGCAGCACCAGGCTCTGCAGCGGCACCCCCCAGCGGCTTAAGCCATGGCGTGAGTACGGGGGCCGAGCCCCCTTGGCTGTGCGCCTGGGTCAGCGGGGGGTTTCGGCTTGATTGGGCGCGGTCTGGCGCCGGGCGGCGTCGCCCAGGGGGAAGCGGTTTTATGAGCGCCTGGGACGCGTGGCCTCTGTTTGGACGTTCCCGGGACGCCGGCGCTCCTGTTTCTGTCGGGGAAAAGCAGCCTGGCGGGGGAGATTATTGTTGGTGACCCCGCCGCCTTTGGTTCCCGAGCCCACCTAGGGTCTCGGCTGTCACCCCATGAAACGTGGCAGGAGCCAAGATGGCGGCCGCGGGGCGGCGGCTGCGGGGCGTGAGTCACGGGCGGGCGGTGGGCGGGGCGCGGCGGCCCTGGCCGTATTTGGACGCGAAGACGGAGCCTTCTTTTCGGTGGCCTGTTAAGGAAGGGCCGAGTCTCCGTGGGCGTCCATTTTGTGCAATCCGAGCAGGAAGCAGGGCAGGTCGATACAGAGGCCTTGGGGTCCTCGATTCTCCACAATCAGTAGATTTCCGATTCGGTCGTCCTGCTTCGGGGGCTTCAAGATGGAATTCTCTGGCCGTATAACCTCTGATGGGACGTGGCCTGTGATTTCTATTCAGGCTTCTCACGGCATCCAGCAGCAGCGTTGCTGTAACCGACAAAGACATCTTCGAATTAAGCACATTCCTCGATTCCACCAAAGCCCCACAACATGACCGAGATGAGCTTCCTGAGCAGCGAGGTGTTGGCGGGGGACTTCGTGTCCCCCTTCGACCAGTCGGGCTTGGGGGCTGAAGAAAGCCTAGGTCTCTTAGATGACTACCTGGAGGTGGCCAAGCACTTCAAACCTCATGGGTTCTCCAGCGACAAGGCTAAGGCGGGCTCCTCCGAGTGGCTGGCTGTGGATGGGTTGGTCAGTGCCTCCAACAACGGCAAGGGTGAGTGGACCACATGTGTGAGCGTGGGTGCGGTCTGGTGTGTCTTGCTGCCTTGCGTGTGGCTCATTTGGCTCCATCCTTACCTCTTTTGCAGAGGATGCCTTCTCCGGGACAGATTGGATGTTGGAGAAAATGGATCTGAACGAGTTTGACTTTGATTCCCTGTTGGCTATAGATGACCTGGAAACCATGCCAGAAGAGCTTTTGGCCACGTTCGATGATACCTGTGACCTCTTTGCCCCCCTAGTCCAGGAGACTACGAAGGATCCCCCTCAGACAGTGAACCCAATTGGCCATCTCCCAGAAAGTTTAACAAAAGCAGACCAGGTTGCCCCCTTCACCTTCCTGCAGCCTCTTCCCCTTTCTTCTGGGGTCCTGTCCTCCACTCCAGATCATTCCTTTAGTTTAGACCTGGGCAGTGAAGTGGATATCTCTGAAGGAGATAAGAAGCCAGATTCTACTGCCTATATCATTCTGATCCCTCAGTGTGTAAAAGAGGAAGACACTCCCTCAGATAATGACAGTGGCATCTGTATGAGCCCTGAGTCCTACCTGGGGTCTCCCCAGCATAGCCCCTCTGTCCCTGGTGGCTCTCCAAACAGGAGCCTGCCATCTCCAGGTGCCCTCTGTGGCTCTGCCCGTCCCAAACCATATGACCCTCCTGGAGAAAAAGCGGTAGCAGCAAAAGTAAAGGGTGAGAAGCTAGATAAGAAGCTGAAAAAAATGGAGCAGAACAAGACAGCAGCCACTAGGTACCGCCAGAAGAAGAGGGCAGAGCAGGAGGCCCTCACTGGTGAGTGCAGAGAGCTGGAAAAGAAGAACGAGGCTCTGAAAGAGAGGGCAGATTCCTTGGCCAAGGAGATCCAATACCTGAAAGATTTGATAGAAGAGGTCCGCAGGGCAAGGGGGAAGAAAAGGGTTCCCTAGTTACGGTAGTCAGGAGTATTGTGTGCTTGTACATAGGAGTCTTGCGCTGAAGCTTTGTGTTGTAATAAATTATTTTGTAGTGAAAGTATATTTGCAGGTTTGGCTGTTTGTTCCCTCTGGTAAATGACCCAATCTGCCTGGATTCTTGACTTGCCATGTGAGGGGGCGTGGGTTCCACTGAGGTAGGGTAACTAGCACAGGTTAGACATGCATTTCCCTTAAGTAGATTTTAGGAAGTGCTTAGGCTTCTAATTGAGTAGGAGTCTCTTCAGGCTGGAGTGCAGTGGCATGCGATGACTGCTGCAGCCTTGAAATCCACCTCTAAGTAGCTGGAACCACAGTCATGTACCACCATGCCTGGCTAATTTTTTTTGTTTTTTGTTTTTTTGTGTGTCAGGAGTCCCACTCTTGCCCAGGCTGGAATGCAGCAGTGGCTTGCTCATGGCTACTGCAGCCTTGACCTGCTGGTATTACAGGCTTGAGCCACAGTGCCCAGCCAAGTTTGATTTATTGTAGACAGGTTTCATCAAGTTGCCCAGGCTGTTCTTGGGCAATCCTTTCACTTCTGTCTCCCAAAGTGCTGGGATTATAGGCATGAGCCACCGCCCTGCTTAGACATTTTTAAAATTACATTTTACTGCCAGCCAAGCTTCAGCCTACCCCACCCGGCACAAATAATGGCTTCTGTTGGAAGCTCAAGGCAGGGGAGTAGGGTCAGATGGCAGTAGCTGCCTGGGCTAGGGAGGAGTCTGCATGGTGGGAGGGAGGGACGGCCTGGGCCACACCTGTCTCTCTAGGTGGCTTGGTGCACAAGATTAGGCTGTTATAGGCCCTCTTACAGAAGGAGAAATGGGAGAACTCGGGAGCTGGGGTGTAAGAATGACAACCTGCACAGGCTCTGGCTAGAGTTGGGTCCAAAGGTTGACAGGTAGAGCTCGTGTGAAGGCCAGTGGGGCTGTCCTGGAGAACCACACAGCCTTACTGCAATCCTGGACATCTGGCTGGGTGAGTGCCTTCCTGTTTGAGAGATAAAGCAGACAGTTACTTTTGTCTTGGGTTGTGGGTGAATGGTTGAATGCAAGAATCAGTCCAGCCTGGACAGTCTGCTCACCCCCACCTTGTGTCCTTTGGGATCAGTGGAGTTTTTCTTTTAGCAAGGAAGGTGGTACAGATACATTGAAGTGTGCCCAGGGAGTGGCTGGGAGGAGAACCAAGGTGAGTGCCACCTAGACTTCTCTCACCCAGTACCCACAGCAAGCCTGTGACCAGGCACCACAGTGGCCCTGTCCTGTGGGTCAGGAGACAGGTACATGAGGATCTGGAAAAACAAGATTTGAATCTAGGGTTCTGTCTCTGGAGTTGGGCTCTTGTCTCTTGAGCCTGGAAACAAGTGGCCTGTTAAGGCCTGCCTTGTGGGGCCCAGGTGCCCTGCTACAGATGACACCTGAGAGCCAACTGTTACAGTGAATACCAGGCATTACTCAAGGGCCTCAGACCTGGTGAAGTGTCTTTCCTGCTGAGATTCTAGAGTTCTTCAGAGGCCACGGGCCTCCCTTCACATCCAGGTACTATCTAAGTGTCAGAGCATGGCTGTCAGTCCCAGACAGCCCCAATGCCAGTTTGGAGTGGTCCTTGGAGGGCCCATTGGGCAGACAGGAAATGAAGGCCCCAAGAGGGCAGCACAGACTGGCGTGGAGCCACAATGCTGGGGCTGCGCTCTTCCCAGGACCCTGCTGCCAAGTCCTAGACCTAGAAGGCACCAGCAGAGCCCATGGCCTTTGCCTTCCTGGGCCTTCCCCCTTCCTCCTTCACCTGCTCTAGGCCTTTCTCCACCTCTCTGCCAAGCTGCTTCCTGCCACAGACCCATCAGACCCACAGACCTGCTCTTCCTCTGCCTGAGAGATGTCCCCTGGCTGCCTCCCTCTCTGCAGTCTGACACTGCTGCATGGACATTCCAAGATGGCCCTGCTCATGTCCCAGACTCTTGCTTTCCCATTTTATATTTTCATAACCCTTTTTCCAGTTGTACTTATGTCTACGGGCTTGTTTTCTATTTTTCTTTCTTTTTTTTTTTTTGGAGTTGGAGTCTCACTCTGTCGCCCAGACTGGAGGGCAGTGGCCGCTCCCGGCCACCGCAGCCTCGACCTGCTGGGCTCCGGCGATCCTTCCAACTCAGCCTTCTGAGTAGCCAGAATTACAGGCATGCACTACCACGCCCGGCTGATTTTTTGATTTATTGTAGAGATGAGGTCTCGCTGCCCAGGTGGGTCTCGAACCCGCGGGCTCAGGCAAGCCACTCACCTCAGCCTCCCAAGGCGCGGGATTACAGGCTGAGCCACCGAGCCCGGCTTGTTTTCTATTTTTCATTCCCCAACTACTATGTAAGATCTATGACAGCAGGTATGTCTTGTGCGTTCCTACATTTCCAGGACTACAACCGTGCCTGATAAATGATAAAGACCACAGCTAATATGTACTAAGAGTTCTGAGTGCTTTCTGGTGATTAGCTAGTAATCCTTGTTAGGGTTATAAGGAGGGGGTTCATTATACATAACAGGGGCTCAAAAATGTATACACATTTTGAGATGTTTGCCATAATCAGAAATGTCTGGATAGTGATGGTAACCACTTTGAGCACCTCTTGTAATTGCAAAAGTCAAATGTAACTTGTATTCATCTTTTGTTATCAGTATATATTGAGTATTACAATTTTAATAGATTTTTTCTTTCATAAAATGTATACTTTTTTGGCACCTTCTGATATGTGGGGCTTTTTGGTTTTTTTTTGAGTCAGGGTCTCATTCAGGCTCTGGAGTGCAGTGGTACTCATGGTTCACCACAGCCTTGAACTTCTAGGCTCAAGCAATCCTGCCTCAGCCTTCCCAGTAGCTGGGACTACAGGGACATGTTACCATGCTCAGCTAATTTTTAAAATTTTTTTGTAGAGACAGGGTTTTGCTATGCTGCCCAGGCTGGTCTTGAACTCCTATGCTCAAGCAATCCTCCCATCTCGGCCTCCTCCCAAACTGCTGGGATCACTGGCGTGAGCCACTATACCCAGCTGGAGGAGCTTATAATCTTACCTTTTCACAGATGCAGCTGAGGCCCAGACTCAGGAACCCCCATGGAAAATCTGGCTTAGGGGTGTATGCTGGTGCAGGAGCAGCTGGTACAGGCAATGTGCCATGGGTTGATGGCCCGTGGTGGAGCCTGCAGCTGGGCCCCAGTGGGGCCCCAAGTGGCAGTCCTGTCCCACTTCTGCCTGGCTCCATTCGCAGGAAAATGGGCCAGGGAATAGGTCAGGGAAGCTCCAGCAGCCCATCCTACTGTGGGAGATGCAGGAAGCCTTGGCTGAGTCCCTGTCCTGGGTTAGTGTAGGTTCCTCAAACTGCTCAGTGGGACCCAAATCTGTCCCTCCCCAAACCACCTGAGACACATGCTTCCGGGTGCTTTCCTGTCCATCTATGATATCTTTTTTTTTGAGTCAGTCTATCACCCAAGCTGGAGTGTAGTGGCACACTAACGGCCACCACAGTCTCAACCTGCTGGGCTTGTAATTCTACCTCAGCCTTCCAAGTAGCTGGAACCACAGGTATGTGCTACCACACCCTGCTAACTTGGATTTATTGTAGAGATAAGGTCTTGCCAAGTTGCCCAGGCTGATCTCGAACCCCTGGGCTCAGGCAATCCTCTCATCTCTGCCTCCCCAAGTGCAGGGATTACAGGCATGAGCCACTGTGCGCGGCTATCCACGATGTCTTAATTGGGGAGGAGGTCCTGTTTTGTTCTTTCAGCGCTGGTTTCAAATCGACAACCTGTCTTATCTGGGCTGTTGGTCACCAGGTCCTGGTGTTCATGGTCAGCACCTCTCACCCCCATGGTGACATATCCTTTTCCCTTGGCACTTTCCCCAGCTCCTTGTTGCTTTCTGGCCACCTGCAGCAGAGTTGCCCAGGGTGACTGTTCAAGATAGATTTCTGAGTCCTATCCCTGACCTACTGGAATCCCAGGATCGAACACTAACATCTGTCTCACAGAGGGGGGCATAGACATACACCCACGTGTGCTACCTGGCATAAGATTTACTGGAAAACTGACAAGTAGGGGAGTTGTAGGACTCCTGCCCATGCCCCCCCAGGAGGGTGTGCCTGTCACTCCCTGCTCGGGGAAGGGGCAGGACACCTAGATGATCATGCCATAACAGGTCTGTCTTTGTTAGAGAGGGGCCCGTGGTTAGCCTGTTCGCAGGCACTAGTGGCTGATCGGCTGCTCACTAAGCTGCTTAAGGATGAAGGGTCGAAGTCTCCAAGGATCTCCCAGCAGGTCTCTCCTGAGTGGGGTCACCATAGCCCAGCAGGTGGAGTGAACTTGGTCAGCCCATTTGAGGATACCCCCTCTCCTCCCTGGATGATAGAGGCCCCTGGAGACAGGACCCTGACACCACCTCTGCCTCTGGCAGTTCTATGGTCTCTCCTGTCCCCACCCGGTGGACACTAGTTAAAGATAAGGGACAGCACCTGGGGCAGTGGGGGGAGTAAGCCCCCTCTCCCCCAAGCACGATAATCCCATCAGGGGACCTGTCGGGGTATTGGCAGGTTGTCACTCCCCAGCCTCAGGGGACCCACCCGTGCCCTCTACCAGGAGCCATGGGTGCTGCCACATTCTAAGGAGTCCTTAGGCTAGGGGAGGGGGATTGAGTTCAGGAGACAAATGGAGCCACCTCAAGGATTCCAGGGTCCCTCCCCTTCTGACTTCTCATCTCTTCTCCACTGAAGACCAGTTCTGGCGTGCATTCACTCAGAAAGTCACTTTGCACGTACTTCCTTCGCCTCCTTGGTCCCCTGTGCCCACTGGGAAGGGTCCAGCCTGTCTTTCCGTGGCGGTGCCTCCCCGTGGCAGAGCCTTCCCATGGTGGTACAGCCACAGCTCTCACCACCATCCTTCTGCTAGGGCACAGACCTGAGTGTGAAACTGTTTCTTGAGGTTACCACCCGAGACCCCCCCACTACTCTTCCCCCACCCCATGACACAGGCATTTGACTTCACCTGGCAGCTTGCCAGAGCATTGAGGGGGACTTGGGAGGGCAGAAGCTGTACCACTCCTAGTGTTCCTAGACCTTGGGATCTGCTCCCCTGGGACAAACCCCCAACAGCTATTTCTGCCTCAAGGGCCACCTTCTCAGCTACAGTTACCTCCGAAGTATGTCAGCAGAGGCTGAGCAAACAGCTTTCTGGGTGGTCACCTCCTGGGGCTGGACTGGAGGACTTCTGACTTGAAGCTCCAAGACCCACCCATGCCAGGAGCTAGATCAGCAGCACACACAGCTCCTGGGTCCACATTTATTAGAACCAGGAAGTCACCCAGAAACCTTCCTACTCCTGGAGGAAGTAGGAAGTATAGTCCCCAAGGGCCCAGTAACTGGCCTTGTTCTACAGCAAACAGCCAGAGGCACCACCTGGGCAAAAGCAAACAAAACAGAAATGTTCCTGTCTGGCAGGTGCAGAAGGCTCCTTCCAAGCTGGCAGTCTGAGTGTAAATCCTCCAGTCTGAGTGTAAATCCTCTCCAGGACTTCCAGCTCACCAGCTCCACTCCAGCCTCCACCCGGCTACAGCTCCAGGGCTTCCGCAAGCCAGGCCATCTTCCCTGGGAATATGAGCTGCAGGGGTTGGGGGCCTGGGGCCAGAAGAGGCAGCTAGAGCCTCTTCCACTGTGTCCTCCAGGGAGCCTAGCTGCCGAAGTATTCCTGCTGGAACTTCTGGAAGTCTTCCTCGGTGAACACAGTGCCCTCAGCTCTCTTCTTCTTAATCTTGGTCACAGGTCGGTCACAGGCCTTTCGGCCTCGGTTCTGGTGCAGAATCTGCGAGAGTGGAGGGAAGGCACGTTGTTTCCAGTGATGGAAAAGCAAACGGAGACCCTCAAAGGCCACAGGGGAGTACGGCACAGGGCATAGCTGGACTGACTTCCACCCCACCTGTCCTTCAGGGGTGGGCCCATTCCGCCCTACACTCAGGGCTGAGACGCCCATGGATCCCAGGGAACAGCCTCAGCCATCACCCCCAGGTCCCTTCCAGAGTGCACCCCCCCAACCCCCAACACACCTGCCGAGTCACTGGCTCAGCCACAGCACTTCTCGCACTGGTCATGAACTTCAAATTTACTTGGAGGTGGTTTCGACACTCCCGCTTCTGATACTCGGCTGTGGGTGACAGGCAGGGAGCATGGTTTCAGATTCACTTCCAGGAAGCCTTCTGGATCCCCACTGGTGGCACTGCCAAAGGCCCCTTTGTCCCTTCCCTAGATTATGGCAACAGCCTGGACTCCTCTCCATCAAACGCACACTCCACATAGATCCTGCTGAAAACCCCCTTGACTCCCAGCCACTGTGTGACTTACTCACTTACTCAACAAATATGTCCTGTATACTCCTATGTGTCAGGTGCTTTTCTAGGTGCTGGGCATGCGGCAGGACACGGAACCGGAACACGTTCCTACCCCCTGCAGCTTACGTTTCAGTGGGACCAGACGAAACAAAGTAAACTATTTTTATGGAGAAAACCAGAATAGGGGAATGCTAAGGTAGAGGGTTGCAATTTTTTTTTTTTTTTTTTGAGTTGGAGTCTCACTCTGTCGCCCAGACTGGAGTGCAGTGGCCGCTCCCGGCCACCGCAGCCTCGACCTGCTGGGCTCCGGCGATCCTTCCGCCTCAGCCTTCGGAGTAGCCGGAATTACAGGCACGCGCTACCACGCCTGGCTGATTTTTTATTTATTGTAGAGATGAAGTCTCGCCAAGTTGCCCGGGCAGGTCTCGAACCCGCGGGTTCAGGCAATCCACTCATCTCAGCCTCCCAAAGCGCTGGGATTACAGACTGAGCCACCGAACCTGGCTAGGGGGTTGCAATTTTTAATAAGAGGGTTCAAGATCTCACTGAAATGACAAGTGAGCAAAGACTTGAAGACGAGAGCTGTGGATATCTGGGTGAAGGGCATCTGTCTAGGTAGAGGGAACAGCCTGTGCAAAGGCCCTAAAGCAGAATTGTGACAAATGTGTTTGAAGAACAGAAAATGGCTGAGAGGGGAGGGATGGAGCAGGAAGAGATGCAGTTTGGGTGAGGGGCAGATCACGAGGGGCCTCATTAGGCATTATAAGAACTCCGGCTTTGGCTGGGCTCGGTGGCTCAGCCTGTAATCCCAGTACTTTGGGAGGCCGAGGCAAGTGGATTGCCTGAGCCCGCAGGTTCGAGACCCACCTGGGCAACTTGGCGAGACCTCCTCTCTACAATAAATCAAAAAAATTAGCCGGGAGTGGTAGCGCACGCCTGTAGTTCCAGCTACTTGGAAGGTTGAGGCGGAAGGATCGCCAGAGCCCAGGAGGTCGAGGCTGCGGTGGCCAGGCTGGGAGCGTGCCACTGCACTTCAGTCTGGACAACAGAGTGAGACTCCAACTCAAAAACAAACCAACAACCCCCCCCCAAAAAAAACTCCAGCTTTTACCCAGTACAGGTGGAGCCATAGGAGGGGGTGGGGAGAGAAATGAAGTCTGACTTATGATTTTATGGGACCACTCTGGCCACCATTGAGAACGAGATTACTAGGGGAGAGGGTGTGTGGAAGACAGGAGACCAGTAAGGCTTCTGCAATGATTCAGGCAAGAGACAACACGGCTTAGACCAAGATGGCAGTTGCAGAGGTATTTATATATTCAGTACCAGCTGCTGAGGCTTGCCGTTCCTCTCTCTCATCAATTAAGCACAGAGCCTGGGCTGGAGACCAGAAGCACAGACAAGCCCAAGGAAGCTCTGTGCCTCAAGGAGCTTCCAGGTCAACAGAGGAGGCAGTGAACACTAGTAACAGGGTGATGAGATGAGGGGAGGGCTGAATGATGGTGACCTCTGGACCCTATGCTTCTGCTTCAAGGCAAGTATCACTGGGGCTCAAATGTATCTCACTTTCCTGCCTCCAAATCTTTGCTCATGTTGTGTTTCCTCCTTGGAATTCACAAATCTTTTAACAAATACATGAACACCTTTTATTCATCAGGCCCTAGAGATTCAAAGACACACTAGGAGCTCACCAAGTCTGGACATATATCAAATCATCACCACCCTGCCCACAGCTGCCTTTCCCTAAGTCTTCATTTCTCATTAGATGACATCACATCCTCCAAGATGCTCTCCTAAAAACTAGACTCCACCTTCACAACCAATCACTACTAGAGCCCATCGATGCCCCTCCCTCAGTGCATTTCTACCTGTACAAGTCTCTTGTCTCTGCAGCCATCAACACTGCCCAGGCCACAGCATCTCCCACTTCCCACTTTTTTTTTTTTAAAGATGGGGTCTAGCGGGGCACGGTGGCTCAAGCCTATAATCCCAGCAACTTGGAAGGCAGAGGCGAGAGGACTGCCTGAGTCCAGGTATTTGAGACCAGCCGGGGCAACTTGGTGAGACTTTGTCTCTACAATAAATTTAAAAATTAGCCAGGTATGGTGGCACACGCTTGTGGTTCTAGCTACTTGGAAGGCTGAAGCAGAAGGATCACCTGAGCCCACCAGGTGGAGACCGGGGTGGCCTTGAGCATGCCGCTGCACTCCAGCCTGGGCGACAGAGTGAGACTCCTACTCAAAAAAAAAAAAAAAAAAGTAGAGACAGGTCTTGTTACATTTGTCTAGGGGGGTCTCAAGCTCCTGAGCTCAAGAGATTCTCCTGCCTTGGCCTCCCAAAGTGCTGGGGTTACAGGCACAAGCCACTGCACCCAGCTAGCATCTCTTACTTAAATGGAGTAGGTAATAGCAGGACTCTGGAGACTCACTGCCTGATTTCTACCTGTACTGCATGGGCAGGTGTCTGTTTCTGCATCTGTAAAAAGGGAGTGATAATATATCAACCTCACAGGGCTGCTGTGAGGACTAGATGAATTAATATTTGTACAGCTCTTAGAATTAACACCTAGCACACAGAGCATTAAACTTTGTTAAATGTCCATTTGTGACCCTTGTTCACTATATGTCACCTTCAACCAGATTTCTTTCTTTCAAATTCTCAAAGGCAACAAGCTCCTTTCTGACTCAAGAACTTCTGCCCATGCCATTCGTTCTGGAATACTCTTCTACTTCTCGCCGGGCCCTCAGCTATAATGTCGCTTTCTAGAGAAGGCTGACTAGGCCCTCTTTTAAAGTCCCCATCAGTGCACCGTAGTTTTTAACTTCATAGGCCTCAACGCACTCAGCAATTACACGCTGGGTGTGAGATTTTTTGATGCTTCTCTCCCCACTAGGGTCCGTGAGGGCCGGGGCGGTGTGCTTGGCTCACCCCCGCATGTCCAGGACCCTGCTCCGCGCCGGGGACACAGCACAAGCCCCGCCTCAAGCGTCACCTCCTCCAGGGCAGCACTTACAGCCTCTTCCGTACTTACCCAGTGCAGATTTGGGCACCTTTCCCTTGGCCGAGTTCCGAAGCTTCTGGGCCTGGGTGGCCTTCGCCTTCCGGGCCCGCTTCGCCGGAGCCCCGCTCGGCTCGGCCTGACCTGTCGCGGCCCGAGGGGCTGCCGGGGAAGAGAGGAACCCGGGTCGGAAGGCGCGCCGCGTCCCCATCTCCTGGGGCTACGCCCGGCCTGGATCGGTTCCCCGCCCCCCCTCCCCAGCGATCCCGCCCACGGCCACCGCAACCCTTCTGCCCGCGCCGGACGTCCCCTGGCCTGCCCTGCCCTCCTCACGCTCAGACGCCGCCAGCAGCTCCAAGCCTCGCCGCAACAAGGCAGCGGACATTGCTGCGCCTAGCTCCGCCCGCGAGCCTCACGCCACTTCCGTCTTAGCAGTCCACTTCGTTTCGACGGAAACCCGAGCGGGAACGGAGGGTTCCGGAGTGGGCGGGCGGAAGTGCCCTCCTTCCTTAGGACGCATGCGTCAGCGGTTTACATTTGCGCGGGAGGAGGGGCGGAAACTGGAGGCGGTCCAGGCGCAGAAGGACACATTTGTTGCCCAGTCCTAGCCCAACTGGGCCCTTGCGAGTCAGGCCACGCCTTCTTCCGGAAGCCGTCCACAACCAGCTCAGACTGGTTGGTCAATCCTCTCGGGTCTTGCTCTCCGCATGGGAGAAGCTGGGGGAAAGAGTGTTGGTATTCTCACTTTCTTGGTTTTTTTGAGCCGGAGTCTGACTGTGTCCCCAGGCTGGAGTGCAGTGGCACGATCACGGCGACCGCAGACACGACCTGCAGAGCTCAGGCGTTCCTTCTGCCTCGGCCTTCCAAGTAGGAATTAAAGGCGCGCGCCACCACGCCCGGCTAATTTTCTTTTTATTGTAGAGACGCGGTCTCGCCAAGTTGCCCAGGCTGGTCTCGAACCCGTGGGCTCAGGCAATCCTCTCGTCTCCGCCTCCCAAAGTGATGGGATTACAGACGCGGGAGAGAAATATTTAAATTTTTTCTCAGTTTTAGTTTCTAATACGTTAAGTATCAATCGATATTACCCATTCACAAAAGTTCTTTGGGATCCTGAATTTTGGGGTATGAAGGGCTTCTTAGGCCAACGAGGTTGAGAATCTCTGGCGTAGAAATGAGTCTTCTTACAGAGCTGGGGTTCCCTGGCTTGTTCAGCTGCTCCTTCTGCAGCTCCTAGCCGCTCCTGGCATGCAGAGGAGACACTCCGTAAATGAATGATGATAGAGAAGGGACCTCTGAATTCATTGAGCCCATATTGTCTGAGAGCCTTCTGCTATCTGACACTAGGGCGTGGAACACAGAGCTGACTCAGCTGGTCCTTCCAGGGTGGACCTTCCCACCTAGGCTCCATCAGCTAGTCTGGGAGGGAGACAGACACCAGCATAGTTTTTTTTTTTTTTTTTTTTTTAGTTAGAGTCTCACTCTGTTGCCCAGGCTGCAGTACAGTGGCACACTCACAGCCACCTCAGCCTCGACCTGCTGGGCTCTGGCGATCCTTCTGCCTCAGTCTTCCAAGTAGCTGGAACTACAGGTGCATGCCACCACACTCCACTAATTTTTGATTTATTGTAGAGATGAGGTCTCACCAAGTTGCCCAGGCTGGTCTCAAATCCTCAGGCTCAGGCAATCCTCTCACCTTGGCCTCCCAAAGTGCTGGGATTACAGGCTGAGCCACTGAGCCGGCTGGCATAGATATTAGTAACCACACACTCTGCATCAAGGCTCAAGGTCCTAAGTGTTTTACATTTATTAGCTCATTCATCTCAACTTTTTGAGGCAGAAGCTGTTTTCCTCATTTTACAGATGAATAAACAGAGGCACAGAGAGGCCAAGGAACATGGCAAGATCACACAGGTGGTGCCAGAGCTAGGAATCAAGACAGCATTTGTGGGACACTTCTGCACCACCACCCAGGAGAGCAGTGCTGTGGTGCAGGGTGAGGCCTGTCAAACCATGGGATCGGGTAGGTCCCCAGAGAAGAAAGAGCTGAATATGCAAGGGAGGGAGAGTGTTCCAGGCAGGAGGTGGTGAGAGCTTATCCCCTGTGACAGAGGAGTGGCCCCAGAGGACACACAGGGATACCATGCTGGATGGGCAGCCTCAGGCTCCATGATTTTGACCTAACGACTGTGGGAGAGACACATGTCTCTTTCCTGCTTTGAACATAGCCAGGCTGTTCTATTTTATTATGCTTATTGTTTATTGTCTGTTTCCCCACCTGCACCCACCATACGCTCCTCAAGAGCAGGGATTTTTGTTTTGCTCATCGTTATATCCCTAGCGCCTGGAACGGTGCCTGGCATATAGTAAGCACTCCATAAACGCACCGAATGGATGACGATTGTATTGGGGTCACCAGCAGGCAGCCAGGTGGAGAAGCCCAGAGGTGGTAGGATGTGCAGCGAGTCTGCCCCTCAGGAAGGCCAAGGACCGAGCTCCATCCTCCTCCCGATCCAGGCTGGTCAGCGCACGGTTCCCGGGTTGGGGGAATACTCTGCGTCGCGGCGTCCCGGGTGGACCCTGCAGCATCCCCAGCTGAGACTAGCTGAGCTTGCACTGGCGAGACAGTCGCAGGCGAGGCGCCCGTCCGCGGACCGGCGGGGCCGGGCGCCACTTCGGCCACTAGGTGGCGCCGCAGGACGGCTTTCTCGCGCGGCGCGACGCCGCGGCCTCGTCGGCGGCTGCCCTCGTTGGGGCCCCGACGCCCTTCGGCCTCGGCCGGCTCTTCGCAGCCAGCGCCGTGTGGCCCCGGTTCCTGCTGTCTCTGCTCCGCGGCCTTGCGTGCGGGGGCCAGAGCGGGCGGGGAAGCCGAGGCAGGGCCACCCGGCGAGGCCCCTTCCTGCAAAGCGTGCAGATGGCAGCGGGCGCTCACGTCGGGGAGGCTGCAGGGAGCTGCGTGCCCTGGGCTGGCCCTTCGGGGAGAGGGCCTCGGTCTCCTCACCTGCGAAATGGGCTTGGCGGTGCTCCCCTGGGCGGCAGGTGTGAGGGGCCCGCGCGTCGACACCGCAGAGCCCTGAGCCAGGCGGGGCGGGGCCGGAGCCTGGCCCGTGTTGGGGAGGGATTCGCCACGTGGGCAGTCTATGCACGCCCGCCCCGGGCGGGACCCCGGCGGGCAGGGGGCGGCAAGGCGGGCCGAGTGGGTCCCTCCGCAGCCCACGTTGGGACACTACGACCCTGCCAGTGCTGTCCCGGATCCCTGGCGGGTCAGGCTTAGGGAGGGCAGCTGCCTCCTGGGGGGGAGGGGCGGTGGAGAGGGGCGAGGGAGGGGCAGGTTGCGAGATCTCACAGGCTGCCTCCTGTCCCGGCATGAGCCTGGGCGAGCCGGTTATGCTCTGCGCCTCAGTTTCCCCACGGGGTCCCTGCCTGCCCCTGGCCCTCAGCTGGGACCTCCCGCCTCAGGGACGGGCCATGGCCACGAGGGCCCGTCCCTGTCGCCGTTCAGGTGGCCTCGCGGCATAGAGGGAGGGGCCTTGGCAAGGTGGCGTGGCATTCCAGGGGGGAGGCCCAGACCCTGAGTCCTGAGCAAGAGTGCCCGGTGGCTCTGCCTGTAATCCCGCGCTTTGGGAGGCCGAGGTGAGTGGATTGCCTGAGCCCTCGGGTTCGAGACCCGCCTGGGCAACTTGAGACCTCATCTCTACGATAAATCAAAAATTAGCCGGGCGTGGTAGCGTGCACCTGTAGTTCCAGCTACTTGGAAGGCTGAGGTGGAAGGATCGCTGGAGCCCAGCAGGTCGAGGCTGCGGTGGCCGGAGCGGCCACTGCACTCCAGTCTGGGCGAAAGTGAGACTCCAACTCAAAAAAAGAGTGAGTGAGCCTAAGTGTGGGCACAAGCGAGTGTGTATGAGCGTGTTTGGGAGTGTGCGTGTGAGCGTGTCCAAGTGTGTGAGTGTGAACACGTGTGTCCAAGGGTGTGAGTACCCAAGTGTGAACAGGTGTGAGTGCGTGGGTGTGAGCCCACGAGTGTGAGCATGTGGGTGCAGAGGGTCCTCCAGCTCTTTCGGATGAGGGGACTCCGAAAGAGTGGGTGGGGTGTGCACTTGCCCCTCTCTCTGCCTAGGTCCCCTTGCTGTCCCCTCCCCCTCTCTGGGACCACCTTCCTTTCTGTCTCTCCTCCTGCTCTCTGTCTCTGTGTCTCTCTGAGTCCCCTCCCTCCTGTCTCTCCCTCAGGCCTCACTGTCAAGCCGAAACCGAAATGGGATTTCCAGTTGCCTTTGCAAGATGACTGTGGGTGTCCGGTCCCCTCCCCGCTCACCGCCCTGGCCCTGGTCGTGGTTGCCCTGGCCGTCCCCACCTTCCCCCCAGCCCCTTCCAGTGGCCTTGCAGGGTCTCCACCCAGGGCTCTGGAGAAGACCCAATTCCCTCTCCGCTGCTGAACGGGTGCAGGTGGGATCCTTCCAGCCCCCTCTGCCTCCTCCTCCCTCCTGGGTTCCCCTGGCTCTGCCTCCCTCAGTCCTGCCCTCGTTTCTCAGAGGTGTTGCTCTGCGTTAGTCCCAGCGCCGGTCTTGTGGCATGCTGTCACCAGGCACTCACTCCTCCTCAGTTTCCTGAACCCACAGCCCTGGGGAGGGGACTGTAGGAAGCTGTTGGGGGTCCCGGTGGTGATCTGGGGATGACACATGCCCTGGTCCCGAAGGGACTTGACTCACACAGCTTTGTGCCACAATCAAGCCACCTCCCTTTTCTGGTCGACTCCTCTGCTGGGAACCGGGCCGGGGAGGACCCAGGCGGGCAGGGGGCGGCAAGGTGGGGCCCAAGTGGGTCCCTCATCAGCCCACGTTTGGATACCTATGACCCGCCAGTCCTGTCCCAGGGCTGGGGACCCAGATCCTGCCTCCTGGGTCCTGCGGTCTGGAGGGAGCACAGGTTCTGGAGCCAGGCGGTGCAGGTGTAAATGCTGGCTTCACTACCCACTAGCTGTGTGACCTTGGGCAAGTCACATAACCTCTCTGAGTCTCAGTTTCCTCATCTGTGAATTGAATATAACAATAATCCCTGCCTCATAGCGCTGTTGTGAGGACTGAGTGCAAAGTGCTTGAAATATTACTGGGCACAGAATAAGCTCTGTGTGCTTGTAAATAAATGAATACTGGACAACCCCCTCTGGTCCCCTCCCACTGTGGGAGCTTTTCTGTCCTCTTAGTAAATCCTACTTTCTAAACAAATAATAAAAAATACATAAATAAATAAATGCTATACAGAGCAGCAACGTCCCCGTGGGACCTGTGCCCATGTCTGCAAGCAGGATCAGCACATGTGCGTGGCCTCTAAACCTCTGCCCTTGTGATCAGCACACAGGTAACCTGGGGCCACAGACAGGGATGCCCAAGAGGCTGGAGTCAGTGAGGCTGTATGCAGATACAGCCTTTGCTGTGTGTCCTGGGAGGTCCCGGCACCTCTCTGGGCTTCAGGGGTGGGTGGGGCTGCTGGCCCAGGGACAGTGAGAGGAATGTGCCCAGCGCTAGGCCCAGCACTTAATCACCTACTTGGGCAACAGATACCTGCCAAGTGTGTACCAGGGGCCAGTGCACGTGTGGGTGGGATTTGGGGTGAGGCAGGGGCCCCGTGGGCCTGGCAGTGTGGCCCAGAGACAGCCTGTGTGTGACCCCAGGATTTGTGGGTTCAGCTTGGCGCCCACAGACAACAGCAGCCCCAAGGACAGTAGCCCCATCCGGGCTCCAGGCCGAGGCAAAGGGGCTTCTTTTCAGTAATCTGAAAAGGTAAAATGGTGGCATTTAAGTACACAAGAAACTCAACAAAGACACAGGAAGAAACTGCTGGAAATTCCCCATGGAGATCTGGGGTCAGACAGCAACCTCCGTGGAGGTCACAGAGAGGGTTTTGGTTTTTTGGGGTTTTTTTGCGTTGGTGTCTCACTGTGTTGTTGCCCAGGCTGGGGTACAGTGGCATGATCATGGCTCACTGCAGCCTCAACCTCCTGGGCTTAGATGATCCTCCCACCTCAGCCTCCTGAGTAGCTGAGACTATGGGCCTGCCCTATGACACCTAGATAGTTTTTAAAATTTTTTTGTAGAGACCAGGCCGGTCTGAAGCTTCTAGTCTCAAGTGATCCACCTCAGCCTCCCAAACTGCTGGGATTACAGGAGTGAGCCACTATGCCTGGCCAAGGTAGGGTTTTTTTTTTTTTTTGAGTCAATCTCACTCTGTCATCCAGGCTTGAGTGCAGTGGCAGGATCACGGCTACCGCAGCCCTGCTGACTCCTGGGCTCAGGCGATCTTTCTGCCTCAGCCTTCCAAGTAGGTAGAATACAGGCATGTGCCATTATGCTTGGATAATTATTTATTTTTTTGTTGTGTAGGTGAGGTCTCCCCAAGTTGCCCAGGCCGGTCTCGAACTACTGGACCGAGGCAATCCTCTCGCCTTGGCCTCCCAAACTTCTGGGATTACAGGCATGAGCCACTATGTCTGGCTAAAGCAGGGTCTTTTTTATTTTCTTTGTCCTTTTTCTGTTCATTCATTCATTCTTCTTTCTTTTTCTTGGTAGGGTCTTTTTTTTCTTTTGAGTTGGAGTCTCACTGTCACCCAAACTGGAATGCAGTGGCCACTCCCGGCCACCGCAGCCTCGACCTGCTGGGCTCCGGCGATCCTTCCGCCTCAGCCTTCCAAGTAGCTGGAATTACAGGCGCGTGCTAGCACGCCTGGTTAATTTTTTGATTTATTGTAGAGATGAGGTCTCACCAAGTTGCCCAGGTGGGTCTCGAACCCGCGGGCTCAGGCAATCCACTCACCTCAGCCTCCCAAGGATCAAGATTATAGGCTTAGTCACCGAGCCCGGCTGGGAGGATCCTTTTAATGGCTCCACCTTGACTAACCAGAGACAGAGCTCTGCCACTAAGTTGCTGTGTGACTTTGGCACATCTCTTCACCTCTCTGGAATAAAGTGGGGGGAGGTTCTCAGTCCTGCCTGGCCCACAGGGCCGCTGAGATGTTGTGAGCTTACCAAGAGAGGAAGGGGTGAGCTCAGGGGACCACTTGGGGGTTCTTCCCCCAAGCCAACTTTTACCCACAGAACTTACCAGTAGGGAGGGTTTCAGGCGGGATGTCCTGAGGCAAACAGAGCCAGACAATGGGGCCTGGGCCTTGTGGCGATATCTTGAATAAGTTCCTCCTCTGCCCTGGGCCTTCGTACCCCAGGCTGAGCTGTGGGGACAAAGACAACCCTCTAGGGCAGGAGTGTTGTGGTGGAGAGGGTATCACTACAGGACTTTGGGCGGGGGAGATTGGGGAGGGGGTTGGTTCTGGGGCCCCAGTGGGCTCCTCAGCGGGTAGAGTGGGCTGGGGAGGGCTCTGTCCCTTCCAGCCTCAACCCTTTAATTCTAATAACGTCTCCATTAAAATGTAAATTTCCAACAAACGCCCTGGACCCAGGCCCTGTTGTCATGGCAACTGGGGGGGGAGGGATGGAGGGGAGCCAGACTCCTTTTTCTGATCCTTCCAGACCAAACTGGGGCCTGCCTAGAAGCCCCTCTACTCCAGACTCAGAGCTGGGTATCTCTCCCACAGCTTGGAGGTCTCCCGCCCTGAGGCTGGGTCTTCAGGAAAAGGGAGGTGTGTGGCCTTGCACAAATCATTTTCCCTAGCCGGGCGTGGTAGTGTGCGCCTGTCGTTCCAGCTACTTGGAAGACTGAGGCGGAAGGATCTCCAGGTCCCAGCAGGTCGGGGCTGCGGTGGCCAGGGGCTGCGGTGGCCACTGCACTCCAGTCTGGGCAACAGAGTGAGGCTCCAACTAAAAAAATAATAATAATTTTCCCTGTTGGCCTCATTTTCCCCATCTGTGAATTGGAGATAACAAGAGATAACGAGACCTCTCTTGCAGGGTCATCCCGGGGACTCAGTGTACGAATGAGTGAGCATCAGGGAAGGGGGTCTGCCTTCCAGATGCACTTCCAGGGTACTCACTGGAGCCATGGTCTGAGCCCCTTCCCATGCAGAGTCAGGGCTGTATCCTGCCTGGAGTTCTAGTGTCTGCTCCATGTGTGGGCCAGGAGCCAAAAGACGGTGTAGGAGTGACCTTCAAGGCCCAATTCTTCAGGCTGAAACTTCCCTCATGCTAATCCTGTAGCCATTTAACTTTGTGCTCTTCATTCCTGGCAGGAGAGAGATGGAGATCTAAAAAGTGAGGGGTTGGGTCCTTCTGCCCCCAGTGGATACAAAAATAAGGGAGAATAAAGAGAAGAAACTTTAAGTAGGGAAAAGAGAGCTAGCAAAGGAAGCAGGAAGGGATGAATATATGGAGGAAGTAGGTCTTTCCCTTTTTGTCTCTGCTGCTAGGAAGTTTAGATGGAAAATTTTATTCAACTATCATGAGTGTGATTTACTACATGATTGCATTATATTACTATATTATTCAACTGTGATAAATGTTCACTTCAACTTTCTAGTGCATCTAACTCACTTGTATTCCCTAAATAATTTCTGATCTTTTACTTTATAGTTTTTAAGAAATCCTTTTTAGAAACAGCTGAGAATATAAATTATAAATTAGCAATTATGACAGAGAGAGAAAGCAAGAGAGCACGGTTGTCCTGGGCAAATGGTTCAGCTCCTAGGTCTCTGTGCCTGTGGCCTTGTGCTAAGTGCCAGGTGGAAAGGAGTGTGTGGAGTGTGATGGCTGGGAAATGTGACTGATGGGTGATTCTGAGTTATTTTTTTTTTGAGTTGGAGTCTCACTCTGTCGCCCAGACTGGAGTGCAGTGGCCGCTCCCGGCCACCACAGCCTCGACCTGCTGGGCTCCGGCGATCCTTCCACCTCAGCCTTCTGAGTAGTCGGATTACAGGCATGCGCTACCACGCCTGGCTAATTTTTTGATTTATTGTAGAGATGAGATCTCACCTGCCCAGGTGGGTCTCGAACCTGTGGGCTCAGGCAATCCACTCACCTCAGCCTCCCAAAGCGCGGGATTACAGGCTGAGCCACTGAGCCTGGCTGCTGATTCCAAGTTCTTAATGCTGAGCTGGTGAGATGCATCCCAGAAAAAGGGGCAGGCTGAATGGGCTTGTCTCTGAAGAGCTTATTATTGAACAATATGGGGGCTCGATTCCCAGAAGGGGCCTGTGAATGTGCATTAGCCTTCCACCAATCACGGCGGGACAGTGCTCAGCTTCTATACCATCTCCCCTACCTCTATCCCAGTTTCCTTTGCAGGGCTCTGAGTGCTGGCCGATGGACAGTTGGGGGAGGAGATGGCACCACCCCAGGCCTGCTCTGGCCCCTAAAAGCAGCCCTTGTACCTACTAGCTCATTTTTCTTGTTGCCGTGACCTAGGGGCCACATGTACCAGCCTAGCAGGACTATGACACATGTAAGCAGTAAACTACTGTTGCATTAAGGTTTGGAGATTTCAGGGTCTATTTATTATGGAGCATAGCATAACATATACTAACACACCTCCCAGTTCCCCCTGCTGATGGTTCTCCTGGACCCCTCCTAGGAAGCCAGCTGGGACTCTGGCATGACTTGTGTCAGACACGCGACGGACACAGAGCTTTGTCATGGCTTCAGAGTCCTGGACTCACTCAGTTGTCAAAACTCCAGTCACCCTAGAGGCTCAGCCTCCAAGAATGCAAGAGAGTAAGAAGCCCCTCCACTCCCCAGCAGGAGCTTGAGGCCTGATGGATGAGCTGAGCCTTTGGCCAGGCCCCTGGAGCTTCCTCAGCCACAAAGGAGGAAACCTGAGGGTCCTGAGGTCGCTTAGAGGAGGACTTAGAAAGGAACAAGATAGGGGGGACTTTCATCTGGTCCCTGCATGTCTGTGGTGGCAGCCAGGAGAGTCAACCCCTCTGGGCACCTGTTCAAAAGGGAATAAATGTGTTCACCTTACACAGAGAGAGATGAGGGAACAGAGGACAAGGGCTTGCAGGTGGTGGGCGCTTCCCTGGACCCCAGAGCCCCTGACTGGGTGTGTCCTGGAGGGTGTATCTGCCTGGAGTCCTGGACCAGTAGTCAGGATGTGGCCAGAACAAAATCGCGGGATCTCAGAGGAGAAAAGAGAGTCAGAGGTTGGACCAGTGACTTCCACAGGGGACCCCTATGGGAGCCAGTTCACACCATCCCACCCAACCTGATCCCCGAGTCTCTGCTTTGTGCCCACCTGTGCACCCTTTGGAGACACAGAGAGTCGTGCTGTCCCTGCTGTGAAGAGTCTGGTGGGGGAGACAGGGCTGGCAGTGACACCTGGCTTGGTGTGATAGGGCTGGTGGGGCCAGAGTTGGGAGCAGGTGGCGAAGGAAATGAGCTGGAGGCGGTGAACACCATGCGAAGCGTCGTCACCCTCAGGGCAGGACGGGCCACATAATTCATGAAGCCTGCTGTGAAATAAAACTACAGTTAGCTGGGCAAGGTGGCACGGGCCAGTAGTTCCAGCTCCTTGGAAGGCTGAGGTGGAAGGATCACCTGAGCCCAGCAGGTGGAGGCTGCGGTGGCCGGGAGCATGTCATTGGCCTCTATCCAGCCTGGGCGACAAAATGAGACTCCAACTCAAAAAAAAAAAAAGCAACACCGAAAACTGCAGGACCTCTTGCTCAAAAATTATTAAACAGCTCAAGGCAGCAGCAGCAGAACATTAGATACAGCCCAAGGCCCTTCTGAGGGCGGGACTCATGGGACAGTGCAGGTGACCCTCCATGAAGGTGCCCCCCTGCTCATGGGCACCCTGAGCTTCCCAAGGGTTTCAACTGTGGTTTCTAAGACAGCTCATGCCCCGCTCCCAGTTAGCATGGTGGTTTCCAGCATGGACCCTGGAGCCAGATGGCCTGGTTCAGATCCTGTTTGTGACCAGGGGTCAGAGACTTACTTACCCTGCCTTACTTCAGTGTTCTCATCTGCAAAAAGAAAAGAGGTGCCACAAAGCCTTTAACCCTGCCCGGGGCAGCAATCATTCCACAGGTGGTAGCTTTTTTTTTTTTTTTTTTTTTTCTGTTCTGAATTGGGAGTCTCACTATGTTGTCCAGGCTCTGCAGTGGCACAATCACAGCTCACCGTAGCCTTGACCTCCTGGGCTCAGGCAATCCTTTCACTTCAGTCTCCTGAATAGCTGGGACTATAGGCATGTGTCACCATACCTGGATAATTTTGTGATTTCTTGTAGAGACAGGGTCTTGCTATTTTGTCCAGGCTGGTCTCAGACACAATCTTTCTGCCTCTGCCTCCCAAAGTGCTAGGATTATAGGCATGAGCCACCGTGCTCAGCTGGTGGTAGCTATTTAAGCATGATACCTACTAAGCACCAGGTACCAGTCATTCATTGAATAATTGAATAAGTATCAAACCATTTGCTTAGGTAAAGGGGAAGTATGGATTGAGCCCCTACTATGTGCCAGAGACTGTTTGGAGTGCTGAGAACACAGCTTGTATGAAGATGAGGAGCTGACGGGAGGCTGGCTGGGAAGAGAGGAAACTCATCTATTGTGTGGCTGTAACATGTCACGGGGAGGCCACCCCTTTGTGTGCAGCCTATTTCCTGGCAGGACAGTCTTAAGACTTGGCATGCTCTCCCTGAAGCAGGGATGGAGCCAGCCTCTGGTGCCCACAGTGTCTGCCAAGTTCTGTGCTTGGTGAGGTCATGTTCCCTGGTGTTGCCCAGAGGGTAGACTAAAGCCTGCTCTGAAGATGTGACCCCTTGGCGGCCTCAGTCCAGGAGGGAGTCTTGGAGTGGCTGCCCCTTGTTGCGTCCTGGCATAGTGGACACTGGCAGGAGATGTCCCAGGAGGGTCCTGAGCAGCTCGATGCAACTCCTGTCCAGAGAAATGGGTACAAGGGACTGTGGGGGAGCACACAGACCCTTGGCGGAGCCATCCAAGGCCACGTGAACCTCTCTTTGAGCCCCCAGAGTCACATCTCCACAGCGTGTCCAACAGGCTTCCCAGCCTCAGTGTGTCCTGGTTGGAGCTCAGCCTCCTCCCCTAAGCCGGCTCCTCCCCTCTTTTGTCTCACTCAAGCTAGATATTGGGTGCCATCTCCCTTCTTCCCTACCCTGCATGTGGGGTGTCACCCAGGCCTGTCAGTCCAAACCTCACACTCTCCCCCTCTCTGCCCTCAGCCTGGTTCCCAGCCCCTCTCCTGGATGGCCCAGAAGGGGAGCCAGCCGTGGTGGGCTGCTTCTGCCTGCCCAGCCAGAGGCCCATGTGGCATGTGGGACCTCCAACACAAATCCCCTGTGCCCAAGGCCCCAGGGCATTGGCAGTGACAGGTTGCTGTGCAGACAGGCTAACAGGACGCTTCCGTCAGGATCCTTTGCAGGACTCAGCTGAGTCCCCACACTGAGTCTGGTGCCAGATGGCCCTCTCCTTGCCTGCTCCTCCGTCATCTGACCTCTTCCTCCTGTCCTTCCAGACCTGGCTGCTGACTTTACTCCCTGTCCTGAGGTTCCCTGGGGAGGGGAGCAGAGTTTCCAGTTCCACCACCTATGGGTTGTGTAACGTTGTGTAGGATGACTCAAATCTCTGTGCCTTCATTTCCCGTCTACAAATTGTGCTTAGCAATAATATCTATGCTGTAGGTTGCTGAGAGGATTAAGTGAGCACATTCTAAGTGGCTTACGAACAGAGCTAATCATGTTTTTGGTGCCTGTCCATTTACAAAGTGCTTTCTCAGTTTAGGGCTCGTCCCCACACTTAATCTGTGACAGCATCAGACCCATTGACACATGTGGAGACTGAGGTCCATGCCTGCTGGTTGCGGTGGAGAGGCTGAGACCTAGGAGTCAGACCTGAGTGTGCGTTTGAGTGTGACCATTTCCCATGTGCCTCTGGGGAGTGCTCTCCCCTTCCTGGGCTTGGGTCCCAATCCTTAGAATCAGGATTGTAAGTCTTACTTTTTTTTTTTTAGTCAGAATCTCACTCTGTCGCCTAGGCTGGAGTGCAGTGACACCATCACGGCCACTGCAGCCTCGACCGGCTGGGCTCAGACAATCCAACCACCTCAGCCTTCCAAGTAGCTGGAACTACAGACTTGCACCACCATGCCTGGCCATTTTTTTGATTTATTGTAGAGACCAGGTCTCTCCAAGCTGCCGAGGCTTGTCTCGAACCCCTGGGCCCAGGCAATTCTCTCACCTCTACCTCCCAAAATGTTGGGATTACAGGTGTGAGCCATTGTGCCTGGCCTATAAATCTTACTTTGAAGTCAGGTGCAGTGGCTCATGCCTGTAATCCCAGCAATTTGGAAGGCAGAGGTGAGAGAATTGCTTGAGCCCAGGGGCTCAAGACCAGCCTGGGCTGCCCAGGGGCTCAAGACAGCCTGGGAATGCTTTAGACCTCATGTCTAAAATAAAATAAAAAAATTAGCCAAGCATGGTGGTGCACACCTATAGTTCCAGCTACTTGGAAAACTAAGGCAGGATCGCCTGAGCCCAGCAGGTCGAGGTTGCGGTAGCTGTGACTGTGCCACTGCACTCCAGCTTGTGCAACAGAGTGAGACTCTGACTAAAAAAAAAAAAAAAAAAAAAAAAGCCTTACCCTGCTGGGTTCTGAGAACCCACCCACCTCCTGGCTGTACGACCTTTAGCCAAGTGATGCACCTCTCTGGGCTTCAGGATCCTCATCTGTATAAGGGAATGGTAACAGTAGTCCCAGCCCCCAGGGCTGCTGTGATGATCGAATGAATTAATGTGTGAAAAAAGAGCTCAGAACAGTGCCATATAAGCATTTGCTATTATCAGTACTAATATTATTTGATAAAATTTGCACATATGAACAAAATTTTCCCAACACCTCCAGGAGGTTCAGGGGCCTGGTGATGTCAACCCTGGAGTGTCCACATCTCTGGATTAGGAGTCTCCCAAGGTTCCTTGTCAGAGGTCCCATCTGGGTGGGTGTGATAGACCCCTGTGGTGGTGGTGCTTGTGGGTAGGGACCTCAAGCTGGACAGAGCACTTTGGAGACCTGATTATGCCTCTTGCCTCCGCTTGCCTTGGCTGTGGGCAAGTCCCCTCCTCTCCTTTGAGCTTCAGTTTCCTCATTTATAAAATGCAGATGGTAATTCTGCGAGGTTTCAAGTGAAGTTGGATAAAGTCCCAGTCAACCGAAGACCCTCTGGAAGTGAGTACCATGATGGTGACACTCCAGCACACGGCCCTACCCGGCTAGTCCTGGCCGCGTGCAAACACTGTGTCTGCAAACACCAGCCGGGCTTCCCCTCTGTCCCTGCTGCCTCCCTGGCCCAGAGTTCTTCTGCAGAGGAATTTCTTGTGGGGAAGACAGGGGGTACACATGGTCCCAGAGGGAAATGGGACCTTCTGGCCTTTCCTTCCCCTTCTGTGAAACAGAAAAGGAAATCCTCCCTCTCTCGGGAATGATTGAGTGTTTTTTCAGACTCCAGCTCACAGTTCCATGGAGACCTAGATAAATTAAAGACGTAATTACATTAGGAATCTTTCATTATTTGAAGGCTGGGATCCTCAGGCAGGTAGGGTGGTGGAGGAGGGAAGGCGGGGCCGTCTTCCTGCCTGGCTCAGAGATTCTCTCCTGAGGGGTGCATGTGTGGTCAGCCCAGGGCCCAGGGGTCTAGGAGAGAGAGTCACTCCCCCCAAAGCCCCTTCCTACAGTCTCAGGTGCCCAGTCTCTCCCTGCCAGGGCCCTTCCTGTCTCAGTGTCAATTTTCTTAGCTATGAAATGAGACAAAGCAGGAAGGAAATATTCCATTAACTTGTTTTGAAGGCTGATCTAAGCAGCAAGTTTCTAGCTAAAGACTGGGACATCTCCCCCCCGGAATACCTGTGACATCCTCCTTGCAGGAGCAGTCACTTCGCACCCGCTACTCCAATCCTGAGATATCTAGCCAAGTATTTCTCCTATAGAAGGAAAGGAAGCCGGGTTCGGTGGCTCAGCCTGTAATCCCAGCACTTTGGGAGGCCGAGGTGAGTGGATTGCCTGAGCCCGTGGGTTAGAGACCAGCCCGGGCAACTTGGCGAGACCTTGTCTCTGCAATAAATAAACAAATTAGCTGGGCGTAGTACCGTGTGCCTGTAGTTCCAGCTACTTGGAAGGCTGAGGTGGAAGGATCACTGGAGCCCAGCAGGTCGATGCTGGGGTGGCTGTGAGTATGGCACTGCACTCCAGCCTGGGCGATGGAGTGAAACTCCAACTCAAAAAATAAATAAATAAATAAATAAAATTAAAAAATAGAAGGAAAGGAAACTAAGCACGGGGGTACAGCAGGCTCTGTGGCAGCTGCTGGGGACACTGAATGACTTACGGTGTCTCCCGCCTCCCAGAAGCTCCCTGTCAGGGGAGTATGGGGGAGACAGAGGAGTGAGGCCTCTTTCTGGAGAAAGAGAGAGAAAGCCAGGTAGCCCTGGGTTGGTTTGACAGCCTGTGCAAAGTCCTGGAGGCATGAGACAGCAGAGAGGGGGCAGGTGTGCCTGGACCATGGGGGTGGCAGGTGTGTGCCAGGGAACGCCCCGGGCCAAGGGTGTGATGGGGGAGGGAGGGGCCTAGTGCTCTTCTGCTTTCTCAGAAGAAAAGGAGGCTTTGGAAACTGTCAGCAGTGTGATGGAGTGGCCAGGGGCCCATGAAACAGCCACGCACCCTGGGAAACAGAAGTCACGGCTCTGTTTGTTCTGTGGCAGTGTGAAAACTCACAACCTCTCATCGAGATGGGTCACAGCATGAGAAAACTAGGCGCGCTCCGTCTCGGCTGGGCTGAGCACGTAACTCGAGCCCGCGCAGTTTCCGCCCTCCGGCCTGGGCGCTGCCTGTGTCCACACTCGCCTGCTCCGCGGGGCCGGCCCACGCGTCTCCTCCCCCTCAGCCCCTCCACCCGTCAGCCATCTTCGCCTGTGGTCTTTTCCACGGCCACTGTGGTTATTTGGAAACGATGTCAAGGAAGAAATCGCTGTCTCTCCCTGGAAAGCTCTCGCGGGGCTGCCTTTCTCCCGCTCCCAGTCCTTTGTCTCCTGCTGTCCCTTCCTTCACGCCGCGGCTCTTGCCTCAAATCTACCGCACTCCTGGGGAAGGTTAGGGCGGGAATCGCCACCTTCCAGGGCGCGGAGAGGCGACGCGGACATTCAGCACCGTGGACAGCGACACGGCGTCGGCTCCGCGCAGAGTAGCAGGCGCAGGAAGCTACCCTGCAAACTCAGGAGACACTGATTGGGTGGCAGAGGGCCTCGAAGGCCAACTCAGGAGGTCAGGGTGCAGGGAGCTGTGTTGAGGTGGGGGTGATATTAGAGGAGCTCCCTGTGGGTCCAGACATGATTTGCCAATGGGGCTTTCTCCTTTGTTTCCTCTTGATTACCCCCACCCCTCACACCTTGCCTGCTCCGGTCCCCCTCTCCACCCCACAAGTTCAGGTGCAAGCTCGTGCTGTCACACCCACGCACAATTCCACTTCTTCCCTGGTGTGCGGGCCCTGGCTCTTGTCTTCTCCCGTGTCTCGCTCTCCTTCTCCAGCCCCCGGCCTGCCTGCCCTGGGTCCTCAGGGCCAGCCCCCCAGGCCCTCACCCCCTTCTCCTGGGGGAGCTCCTGGCCACGGGAGGTTCTGGCTGGCTCCTTCGCTCGCGTGCTGTGTGACCTTGGGCAAGCATCATCCCTCCCACCTGACCACCTGGCTTCAGAAATGGGGGGCTTGGACCATGGTATTTCTGAGCCTACCCTCATGGTCAGCTGGCACCACCGCCCCGGTAGGGAGACCGCGGGAAGGGCAGGATGTGTGCAGGTGACTGCAGGAGGGCACCGGCCCTGCCCTGTGGGCACAGGAGGGGAGAGGAAGCGGGGGCTCCGGGTGTGTGGGGGGGAGGGGAGGCGAGGGCGGGAGGCAGAACACAGAGGCGCTGCTGGACCAGAAGAGAAGAACCCCTTGCCTGTATATTTAGCTCATCGAGGAATATAAACAGAAACCTGGAGCTGGCTCAACGCCCCCCCCCAGAGTGAGTCATCACTGCTGCTGCAGCTAAAGTTAGGCTCCAATCACAGCTCCCTCCCTCCCTCCTCTTCATCGCTGGGGCCCCTTATTGCTGCCTTATCTCCTGGCTGGCTCCTCTTCATGGGTCCCCTCTTCTCTCCCATCTTCCTTCCCAAGTCCCTCTCTTCCTTGATGCTCTGAACTCGCCCCCTCCCCATGGGTCCGTCCCCCGCTTCACTTCCCCCTAATCTTCCTCCTCCTCTCTCTTTTCCCTTTGTCTCTCTAACCCTATGGTGTCTTCCCCCCTTCCTGCCTGCATCTGGGAAAGAACTTATTTGTGCTTGTGTTTGTGTGAGTGTGAACTTAATAACACGCATGTGTCTGTGTGTACTTGAGAGGGAGTGTGAATGTATTTGCGTGAATTTGTGTCTTGGTGCGAGAGTGTATTTAATAAAAATGGTATCTGTTTGGGTGTACGTGTGAGGGTGTTTGTGGTATTTGTGGGTCTGTGTGAAATGTGTCAGTTTGTGCGTCTGTGTGTGTGCACATGTGGGAGTGTGAGGATTGCGTGTCAGTGTCTCTATGGGCTTATTCTCCCTTGGGGGAATGCAGCTCTGGGCCCAGGAAGTGAGTGCTTTGGGTTAAGCATCAGAGACTACCCCATGCCAAGAGTTCTCTAAATGGTCAGGGTGCAGGGGGACCCCCAGACCTCAACAGGCTGAAGGCTGGGTGGTCACAGGTCAGGCCATATGGTCCGAGTGGGGCTGGGGAGAGTGGAGTGGACACAGGCTTGGCTTCCAGACCCTGCTCTGCAACTTTCTGCTGTGTGACCTTGGGCCAATTTCTGGGTCTCTCTGGTTCCTGCTTTTGCATCTGCCAGAGGAATGTGGTGACTCCTGCTCACCTCTTCAGGCTGGGGCCTGGTGGGAGGAGGGGAGAGGGAATTCATGGATGTGGGTGCAGGTGGCTGGGTAGTGAGGACACACTTGTCACAGAGATGCCCCAAGGACTCTCAATCAAGTCTATGCCTCAGTGGGGGTTGGAGCATGCTGTTTCCCCAACTGTTTGTTTATCATTTGTGCTGACTTTCCAACAGAATTGGAGGCTGGACCCTCTCCCCACAGGAAGTGCTTGCCATCTTAATCTGTGGATGGCCACCCCCACCTTCCAGGCACATCTTGAAACCGCTCTCTGCAAGAACCTTCCCCAGATCCCTGCTGAGGGCGTCCCCTGCCTCCTCCAATCCCTTTTCCACCACCCCCGCCGCGGTCTGTGTCTGCCCTCCACGAAGGGATTCCTGGAAGGTTTCACAGAAGAGAATGCATGTGTGAGTGAGAGTGTGAGTGCTGGGCCGGGCAAGAGAGGGAGTGATGTGGAGGTGAGAGAGAGGCCCAGATGTCGGGGCCCTTGTCTCAGGGGCCAGGGACACACCCCCCACCCTAGAGTGGGCGGAGACCGGTGGGCCCCGCCCCTCCCAGTCTCGTCTGCACCGCCGCCAGGGAGAGCATTCTAGGATTTGAGTCAGACCATGTCCCTGGCCACCTCATCACCTTATTGAAGATGACAAGCCCCGCCTCCCCACTCCCCATCCGTCTCTGCTGCTTTATTCCTCTCTAAAGGCTGATCACCATCTGATGTGCTACATATTTTACTTATTTATCTTATGTGCTTTCCGCCTTCCTTGCTGAATGTAAGCTCCGAGAGGGCCAGGGCTTCTTTTTGCTCACGGCTGTGCCTCTAGGGCCCAGAACTGTGCCTGGCACACAGTTCAGGGAGGAGCTGCTGAAGAGACAAAGCGACCCTGTGTGTGAGGATCATTGCCTGTCCATTCATTCATTCATTCATTCGGCAAATCCTCAGCACTTACTCCATGCCTAGCTCTGGTCTGTACAGACAGGCCCTGCTTCGTGGGACTCCCAGTCTGGCAGGGGCAGGGCAGAGAGGTGTGGGTGAGATTAGGGAGGGAGGGACCATGATTCTGCCTGGGGTGGCCCCGAGAAGGTGGCTGCTGAGTGGAGCCTGAGGGAGGCAAAGGCACTCTCCAAGTGGAAACATGACAGCCTTTTCCTACCCCCCAAGACCAAGGCCACGCAGAGGGCAGGGCTGGGGACTATTCTCCAAAGCCTGGAGTTGGCACGGGCACAGAGCTGCCTCAGAGCTGGTGCACTGGACTGAAACATTCTTTTCCAGGGTTCCAGTTTTCACAAAGATCAAAACCTCGCAGGAAGCGCTGCAGCCCTGGCGGTGGACTTCCAGGCATTCTGCGAGGCTGAGGAGCTGCTTTTCGGCCTCTGGGCAAAGCTTGCCTCTCCCTCAAGTGCTCACCGTGGGCCGCCAGGGCTCGCAAGACTGCAGGGCAGGGGCCCGGCTCACCATGACTGCCAGGCAGACCCCAGCAAGGTCTGCTCCCATCGCACAGTCTCATCGTCTCTCCTTGGTAGTGACATTGAAGGTGGCTTCCTGGAGGCCCGGCTGCCCCAGTGCCAGCCTTTGTCCAGCCGAGGATAAAAGGGAGAGTTGCCTGCTCTGTTATTCTCTCTCCAAGCAGCAGGAGCGGCAGCGAGAGAAAGAGAGCGAGAGCGAGGGCACCCGTGCGTGAGAGGCAGTGTACACACACAGAGAGGGAGACTAGAGCCAGGGACAGAGAGGGAGCCAGGGAGACGGGAGCACAAAGGGGCATGGAGGGCGTCAGAGAAGGAAGAAGGCAGAGACACAGCCCAGGATGAAGGGATATACCCAGAGAGACAGAGACGGAGCAGAGAAGCAGGCAGGGCGGAGGTGGTTTCTCCCTAAGGTGGTTTCTCTTCTCTCCTTGGTCCACTCGCCACCCGGCTTCATCTCTCCTTAACTGGGCTCTCTCCCTCCCATATCTTTCTGTAGCTCCTGCTACTCTTCCACCCGGTTGACCTTCCTCTAATACTTAGCCGGAAAGCTGTTAGTTTTGGGTTTCTTTGAGTTGGAGTCTCACTCGGTCGCCCAGACTGGAGAGCAGTGGCCGCTCCCGGCCACCGCAGCCTCGACCTGCTGGCTCCGGCGATCCTTCCGCCTCAGCCTTCCAAGTAGCCGGAACTACAGGCATGTGCTACCACGCCCGGCTGATTTTTTGATTTATTGTAGAGATGAGGTCTTGCCAAATTGCCCAGGCGGGTCTCGAACCCGTGGGCTCAGGCAATCCACTCACCTCGGCCGCCCAAAGGCATGGGATTACAGGCTGAGCCACCGAGCCCGGCTGTTTGTTTTAAATTTTTTGAGTTAGGATCTCACTCTGCTACCCAGGCTGGAGTTCAGTGGCACAAACTTGGCTCACCACAGCCTCGACCTCCTGGGCCTCAGTCTCAATCCTCTGGCCTCAGCCTCCAGAGTAGCCGGAACTTCAGGCGTGAACCACCATATCCAGCTACTTTTTGTATTTTTTGTAGAGATGAGGTCTCCCTATGTTGCCCAGGCTGGTCTCAAACTCCTGGGCTCAAGCAGTCTTCTTGCCTTGGTCCCCCAAAGTGCTGGGATTACAGGTGTAAGCCACCACGTCCAGTTTCAGAAAGCTGTCTGACCAGCCCACCACCCATCATCCCTCTCAGGCCTTCCCTGCACTCTCTTGAGGAGGTTTCTTTAACCCTCCTGGGGGGGGAGGGTCCCAGCTCTCTTCTAGGGAGTATAAACCCAAGCTGGAGCACATTGGTATGCTCACAGCCACTGCAACCTTGCCCTGCTGGGCTCAGGTGATCCTTCGCCTCAGCCTTCCAAGTAGCCAGAACTACAGGTGCGTGCCACCGTGACCGACTAATTTTTAAATTTATTTTAGAGACAAGGTCTCGCCAAGTTGCCTAGGCTGGTCTCAAACCCTGGACTCAGGCAATTCTCTCACCGTCCTCCACCTCCCAAAGTGCTGGGATTACAGGCATGAGCCACCACACCTGACAAGAAATGCACTCAGCAAATATTGAGCACCTAATGCATGTTGTGAGGCACCGAGCACTAGTTGGATGTGGGGCAGCTCCTGGTGTTTCTGTCTGGGTGGGGGTCTGGGCAGCCCCCTGAGATTCTTCTTTCTGACATTCAGCCCTCCCACCACTTGCAGACTGTGGGGGCATCAAGCAGCCCTTCCCAGACACATCCGCACTGGATTGTTTGGGCCCCTTCTCAGGGCATCAGTTACCTTTTTTGGTTGAGAGTTAGGGCACTCCCACCTGGCAGGGTCCTGAGGTTCTTGCAATCCACACCCATCTGCCCTCTGTTCCCACTCCAGCCTCTGTCCTGGGCTGGGAGCAAGGGGCGGGGAAGGAGGAGCTTCTTCCTTACACACACTATCTCTGGCATAGAATCCTGTTTCTGCCAGCTCATTAGCTATGTGCCCCTGGGCAATTGACTTCGTTTCTCCAGATTCTGGTCCCTGTGTGTGAGAGGAGGTACGTGGCCCTCTCACCAAGGACTTGGGAGAGTGAAGTAGCCAGCGGAGTGAGTGGATGCCTGTCAGCTGGGATGAGGGACTCATCCAACCAGTGCTTGGTGCTCCATAGTAGCTAGGTAAGCCAGCCCACCCCACACCTCCTGCCTGGATTTCTGTGGATGCTGCAACCTTAGGGGGCTGCCAATGTCCTTCTGGGCCTCTCAAGCTTTGACCTTTTGCTTCTGCTGGCTTTGTGCAGTTGGGGGATGATCTTGTTCACATCAGCTCTGAGGGGATGCATTCCCTTCCTTGACATGTACACACTGAAAACCCCTGTGTGTCTAGTGCACTTTCCGGGGGACTTGGCAAGGGTGGGTGGGGGGTCGCTGACACTGCAGCCATAGGAATGATTTCAAATCAAAGTCTCTGGTCTCTTCTGGGGGACTTTCCCTATGTGTGTCCCTTTTTCTGTGACCCGGCCATCTTTCAATCTCTTCTCTCCTCTCCCTTCACTCGATAGTATTTTCTTTCTGAACCTTCTAGTTCTTCTTTCTTTACATTCCAGAGCAATCCAGCCCCTACCCTCCAGACTGGGCTCTTAGACTCTTCCAGGCCGTCAAGGTGCCCGCAGGTATCAGGGTTCAGCCTGCACCGTCACATATGGGAAGCCCAGCGTCTGGCCCACCCTCCTTCTGGGTCTCCCTCCAAATCTCCTCCCTGTTTCCCCCACAGTCAGCACTTCCAGACTTTTCCATCTGGTAATGTCCTCCAGCCCTGGCACAGGCCTGGTACCCAGTAGGTGATTAACAAATGCTTTTGGAATGTGGAAGGTTGCTTTCTGCCATTATTTTTCTATTATCGTGGTGAGCTGCTCCCAAGCAGGGCTGCTTGGGGACCAGTGTTCCTGTCTGGGCCTGGTTCTCAGGAGTTCAGGCCTTGGCCTTGCCTGGAGGATAACTAGGGCACTGGGGCCTGAGCCGGGCTGGTGAGAACAATCCTCTGAAGAATAGGTGGCTATGGTGGGAGGTATCTCAGGCCAGTCGTCTACCTTCCTCCACAGTGGAGACTCTTAGTCAGTTTGGAATCCTGAAAACCTTGACTCTCGGAGCATCTGAGTCTTAGAATCCAGAATCCTAATTTAGAGCACAGACCCAGCCAGGCGTGGTGGCTCAGCCTATAATCCCAGCACTTTGGGAGACGAAGGCAAGAGGATTGCCTAAGCCCAGGGGTTCAAGACCAGCCTGGGCAACTTGACAAGACCTCATCTCTACAATAAATCAAAAATTAGCCAGGTGTGGTGGCGCACACCTGTGGTTCAGCTACTAGGAAGGCTGAAGCAGAATTGTCTTAGCCCAGCAGGTCAAGGTTGCAGTGGCCATGACTGTGCCACTGCACTCCAGCTTGGGTGACAGAGTGAGACTCCTACCCAAAAATAATTAAATAAATAGCCCAGACTCCCTGAATTTAGACCCTGCCTCTGCCATTTATTGGCTGTGTGACTTCGAACAAGTTACTAAACTCTCTGTGCCAATATTTTCTCATCCATAAGTGGGTAGCAACGATTCTACAAGATTGTGGTAAGGATTAAGTGAATTAATATTTGTCAAGGGCTTAGGCCAGGGCCTGGCACAGATACATGATCTGTGAGCATTTGAGAAATAAATCAGTGTGGCTTCTGAGAACATGGAAATCTGTCTCTTTAGGCCAGGAAGGAACCTCATTTCTTGTCCCAGGGCAGGAATCTGCCCCAGCTTCCTTCAACTCAGCTTGTTCATTTGTCCCCATTGACAGATGGTCCCTATCTATCTAGCCACGACAAGTGCAAGAAAGTTCTTCTGGGGGGTGGGGTGTGCCTAGGCCCAGCAGCTGCTGGAGTAGTGAGAAGGGCTTGGTTGGGCTCTGTCCCTGGGAGAGGGCAGGGGGATGGGGGACCTGGGGGCTCTGGGAAGGTGACAGGGAGCCTGGCCCAGCTGTCAGTGGGTGCGCTAGGGGGCTCCAGGCCAGGGTCCACTTCCCCCATCCCCTGGCAAGGGCCTGGCAGGCCCCTGCTCCCAGGACATGGCGGGCCTACATATGTGCGGCGATGCAGCCTTCTGCAAATACCAGGCACAATATAAATAGCAATAATGAATAAATGAAGCTCCTGCAGCCAGCGAGGGCCTTCAGGAAGGACCGCCCCAGGCTCGTCTCTTGCTGAATTTTCAGAGGCACGCCCCGCCCCAAGCAGGTTTGAGGGCTGTCCCTGAGCCCCACCTCTTTCAAGACTTTTAGTCTGTGTCCTCAATGTCCGCAGAACCCACTTCCTATACTAGGGGTGGGGTGGGATGAGAGGAATAGTGACAGAGTGGACAACTAGGGCGTGAGTTGAAAGAAAACTCACTTAGTACTTAGGCTAGCTATAAAGCAGGACTTCTTGACAGTGTGGACGCTTGAAGGAGGCTAGGGAGGGAGTGTATGTCCTGCCGGACAGGGAAGGGGCTAGCATCGTGGAAGGGGGAAGATTTCTGCTCAAATCTCAAAAAGAACTTTGGGTGGGGCATGGTGGCTCATGCCTGTAATCCTAGCACTTTGAGAGGCCAAGGTGGGAGGATTGCTTGAACATAGGAGTTTGAGACCAGCCTTGACAGCATAGCAAGATTCTATTTTTTTAAATGTTAAAAACAAACACACACAACTCCCCCCCAAAAAATAAACCTGAATGATCAGAATTGCCCAGAGGGCAAGAGAGCTGCCTCCAGAGGCGGTGAGCTCTGCAACGCCCCAGGTATGCAATCCGAGGCGGGGTGGCCACCTCAGGAGGCAGGAGCTGTAGGGACCCAAACCTGAGAGCACCCCACTTGGTGGCTTCTCAAGGTCCTGTCGAACCTTCTGAACTTACGACAATGCTGCCAGAGAACAGGGGAAAGCGAGCCCTGGTTGGTATCATCTGATCCTGCTGTCTGATTTTTCATGCCCTCCAGGCCCTGGGCTTTCTAGCTGTGCGTTCAGCCATGCAGGGCATGGAGCGCCCACCCGCCACCTTGCTACTGTCTTCATGCCTCCTCCCTCCTTGGTGCCATCTCCCCATCCACCTCCTCTCCTCTTATCTCAATCCGCACAAGCTTTCAAGGCTCACTTCAAGCCTCCCGCCTTTGATGAGGCCTTCCCTGAAGACTCCTGATCTGAAGCCCACTCTGATCTGAAACACGCCTGTCCCCCCGTGGATGCTGTCTGCCTTGCTGAATTCACACCTGCAGGACACCCCTAGCCTGGCACGTGCTCACAGTCCGTGCATTGTGGATTGATGACGCAGGTTTGTCTTGTCTCTGTGGATGGATTAAAAGCTAGGAAGGGATATTTGTTAAACACCTACTATGTGCCAGGCACCATGCCAAGTCCCTTAAAGACTGCTCGCATCCTGCAAAGTGTGAACTTTTATCCTCATTTCACAGATGAGGGGCCTGAGGCCAGAGACATTAAGGGGCCTGCCCACCACCCTCAGCCAGGAAGCAGCAGAGGTAGGAGAAAACCCAGCGTAACTTCCTCCAAAGCTGTGCCTGTCTGCCCCCACGAGGGGGCCTCAGGGTGGGCCTCGGCATCCCCCCAGTCCCGCCCCAGCCCAGTGCAATGCTCCTCACTGCACATTCTCCAAGGAGGTGGCGAGGGTTTCCCTGGGTGGCCCAGTGTGAAGACATTCTGAATGGGGACTGTGTGAACAAGACTCACACCTGGGGCCGCTGCTTCCCAGCTGAGTGACTGCCCAGGCAGTCTTTGGCCTCAGTTTCTTCATCAGCAAAATGGGGGCAAAAAGGTGGAATTCCAGGAGGTTTAAGAGGTGCCTGGGACACAGTAGGAGCTCATTAAATGCTTACTGAGTCAGGACAATGAGTAGTCAGCTTGACCTGCATTTATTTGGGAGGGTCTTGATGCCTTTGGCTGGATACAAATGGGTAAGTGAAAAGGGATTGTTTACCTTGGACGCTCCCCTCCCTCAACCCATAGCCCACAGGTGAGAAACGAGACTGGGGTGACAGGCATGGGACTGGGGTAACTGGTGACGCAGACACAAGTAGAGGTCGGTTTCCTGGAGAAGGCCGACCTCCCAGGGTCCTGAGTCCCAGGCTGCTGGGGGTCCTGCGGAAGGCTTCCTGGAGGAGGTGGCTTTTCAGCTAAGCCTAGAAGGACGGGAAGAAGTCGAGGTGTGAATGAGCAGCGTGGAGGGGCCTGGGACTCCGAGCGAGCTTTGGAGTCAGGGTCTAGCTCAACTCAGCCACGTAAGAGCTGGGCCTTAATGGGCTGCCCCTCACGGGGGGAGGCGGGGGGGGGAGACACCCCCGCCTTGCATCTCAGTGCGAATCAGAGTGTAACGGGCCGATCTGGCACCTGGGACGTGGGGGTGGCCAGCAACGCCCCCCTCCTTTTTACGCATGACGCAGTCCCCATGCCGAGGGGTCAGGACCCTCCCCCAGGCACGACCCCGAGTTTTAAGGAGGCGGCCGCCAGCCTGGGGGCTTCCTGACCTCCGGGAAGGGGTGGGAGCTCACCAGCCGCCGCCGTCAGTCTGTCTGTCGCCTCCACGCCTCCCCCCTCCAGCGTCCCGCGCCTGCAGCTTTCCCCGAAGACATTTGGTGTCAGTATAAGGACGGCTTTTCCTCGCACGCGGCGCGGCTCGGCCTCGCCGCCGCACGTCCCCGCACCGCCGGGCGCTCCGGCTCCTCCGCAGCCCCCGCCGCGCGCAGACCCCGCGCCTGGAGCCCCGGCCGGAGGCGCGAGCCCAGCGGGGCGGGCGACCGGCGCGGCCCGGCCCCGCGCCCCCGCGCCCCGCGCCCGCGCCGCGCTCCGCTCCCGGCCACTTGCCCCGCCGCTCGGGCCCCGCGGCGTCCGCGCCCCCGCCCCGCCCCGCCCCGGCCCGGAGCGCCGCGCGCCCGCCCGCCGCCCGCCCGCCGCGCGCCCCAACTCCGGCTCGGTCCGCGGCTGCTCCGCGCCGCCCGCCGCCCGCCGCCCGCCGGAGCCTCGCCGGCCCTCCCCGCCATGGCCCGGGCCCCCCGGCCCGCCGCCCACCGCCCGCCACCCCCCGCGCCCCGGGGGCTCAGCTGATCCCGAACTGGCGGGGGGTGGAGGGGAGGCTGGCGGGGCCGGGGTCCCTCTCCGTTGCCGGCTTCCGGGGGACGCGTCGCCTCCGCGCCTCTAGCCTGGACGACCCCCCGCGGCCGGGCCCCGTCCATGCCAAGGTAGGTGGGGGTGGGGCGGGGTGGGGGTGGGGTGGGGGAGGCGGGAGGGCTCGGCTCCCATGCCAGTTTCTTGGCGCGTCGGGTTCTTTCTTGAGCGGAGGCGGTCGTGCGTTTCTTTCTGGGGGCCGAGCCCCCGCCCGCGCGAGCCCGCCGGGGGACCCCCGTCCCGTGCCTGCGGGGCCGTGCCTTGGGAGGAAGGACAGGAAACTTTGACCGGTTCCCTCTCCAAGGCCATGAAAGTTCTCTCGGTGCCAACACTGAAGCCGGCTGAGCCAGCGCTGCAGAAATTTATTCAACAAGTCAGGCTGCCGGCCGGGGCCCGGGCGGGCCGTCCGTGTGTCCGTGCGGCCGTCGCTCCGCTGCTGCGGCTCTGCGGCCAGCTGGGCCAGAGCCGGGGCCGGCGTGGGGGGCTGAGCCGGGAGTGTCGGCCGGGGAAGGTGCCCCGGGGGGATCGGATGGGGGAATCCCGGGCAGGGTTTAACTTTCCTCGAGGCCGGGGCTCTGGGGCCCCCTGCCTTGGCCCGCACCCCAGCCAGCTTGAGGTGGCGCTGCCCAAAGCCAGGCCAGGGTCGGAGCTGGGGCTCTAGGGGGTGAAAGGAATCCTCGGCAGCACGGAGCTGGTTATATAATGAGTGTTTATGATGATTGGGTGTTAATTGTCTGCTGAATGGTGTGTGGGGGGGATGTGGAGGCCAAGAGGCTGGGAGACGAGGGAGGCCTCTTCTGGGGGAGGTTATGGTGCCTGGGGGAGGGGGCTCTTGGAGGAGCCCAGGCTGAGGCGTCGTCAGCCCCTCTGCTGTGTCTTTCTTCCCCTTCAGGGTCTGGGGGCTCCAAACCGAGGACGAGATTGGGGACTGAGGAGACCCCTGAGCTATATTCTGGTTCTGTGTCCTGGGGCCAGGTGTGTGTGTGTGTGTGTGTGTGTGTGTGTGTGTGTGTGTGTGTGTGTGTGAGAGAGAGAGAGAGAGAGAGAGAGAGAGAGAGAGAGAGAGAGAGAGCGAGCGCAGGCGAGCACTGGAGTGGGCCTGCGTGTGTCTGTGTGGTGTGATGGGGTCTGAATCGCCATGTGAGGAGTGTCCTCGGCTGGCGTGCTCAGGTTGGCTTGAGCAGCGGTCAGTCTGTCCTTCTGTCTCTCGCTGCCTGGGGGATTCACCCAGCAGACACTGGTACCACCTCGGGGCTAGGATGCTGTGAGGACAGGGGTGTGGGTCGGCCCGGGAGACGGGCTTGGTCCCGGAGTGTGGGCCCCAGTCCTCAGCCTGCGCTCACACGGGTCACCTGGATCAGCGGCTCCTCTCAGCCCTGAGGACTCGCTTCAAAAACTCTTGTCCATCCTTCCGGACAAACTTTCAGTCCGGTTCCAGGATTCGGGGCTGGGCTGGGGATTGGGCAGGGAGTCTAGAGACCTCCCAGATCCCTTCAGGTGATGCCAGCGGGGGTGCCACGTCTGGACAGGACGGAGTGACACTGAGCAAGGACCGAGTTGGGGGCTGCAGTGGGGTAGGAAGAGGACGAGGGAAGTGCATACCTGGGGGATGCTGAGCTGGACCAGCCCCAGGCCTGGGCCCCTCACCTGTCCTCCGCTCTTCCTTCCTGGCTGCTCAGAACCCTAGGAGAGGCCCGGGGAAGGGGCTGCAGGCCTGGCTGAAGGCCCCTCCCCTTCCTTTGGCCAAGGTCGTCCCCATTCCTGCCTGCCCACCCTGCATGCCTCCTCCCTTCCCCCACCCCAATTCCAGGCCCTTCCGAGGGGGTTGGCGCTGAGAGGGTATCTTCCAGGCCCACCAGGGGGCGCCAGGCAGGCCTCGAGTCCCTGCTGACTCTCCTTGACCTTGGGTAGCGAGGGGGGGCGGAAGTTTCTGCCACCGTCTCCCACCCTCTCTCAGCATCCCTGGACTCCTGTCTCCTGTCCTTCCTGAGCCCACAGCCCAGTTTCTCGAACTGCAGCCGCGGGGTTCTGGACCCAGATCCCCACCCTGAGCTCGTCACAGCCCCCGACTCCCCTCTCCCAGTCTCCTGCTCCCCGGCTCCCCTGCTTTCTCCACCGCCTTCGCCCCACACGCCACGTGTGGCTCTGCTGGGCCTCAGCCCTCGGAAAGGGGCTCCCGGGCCAGTCTGTTTCTGGGCACCGCTCTGTCCCTCCCCCACCCTTGTGGGCGCCCGCCCCAGCAGTTCCTAGCACTTTCCAAGGTAACGAAGGAAACAGGCTCTTGTGTGGTTCCTTGATTGGCGTGTGTCTCCCCTTCGGCTGCCTTGTTCTCTGATTTCCCAGCCCCCAGCTCGAGGTGTCAAAAACTGTCTGGAAAGAGGGTCTCTGGCCTGGGACTGGGGATCCAGAGAGACCCCTCTGGGCCACAGGCAGAGCAGCCCCTCCCGCTCCTCTTCCTCGCTTGCCCTTGCCCCTCTTCTCACTTCTCTCTGACCCTTCCCTCCATCCTGTTTTTTCTGCACAGCGTATTCCATAATGCCCTCAGTCGACCCTGTGCCCCCAGGAGTCCTGGGGCTGGCTGGGGGCCCCGAGAGCCCAGGGCGCTGTGTGTGCCCTGCACCACTGCGAATGTGTGGTCTGTGGATCTCTGTGAATGAGTGTGGGGGGTCTGTGGTGCGTGGATCTATGGGTGTGTATGTGTCTGTGAGTGTGTGGATGAGTGGATTCACAGGTCTGTGGGTCTGTTGGGTCTTAGGTCTGTGGATCCGTCCTGTGGGTTCGTGGGTCCATGGGCCCATTGGTCTTCAGGTCTGTGGGGCTATTGATCCTGATATCCCCCTCCTGCCCACTCTGCAGAGGGAAGAAAATAAATCTGATGTTCTGAGTTCCTTTTCTCTCTAATGTTTATTCAACACCTACTGTGTTCCCAGCCCTGTTCTGGTCACTGGGGACACAGCAGGGAACACACAGAAACCACCCTCTCAGAGCTTCTGCACCTGTGGGGAGGGCCCGGGCCTCCCCTACCAGGTGCTCTATGGGGACACGGCCATGAGTCCTTGTTTCTCCTCACGTCCTGGGAGTGGAGGACAGGAACTGTGCTTGTGTGTGAGGGGTGTGGGTCGTGGAGGCCTTCGCACAAGGTGTTCAGACACCCCTGAGCAGGTGCTGGGAGCTTTGGGGCTTCTTGGGCAGCAGAGGAGAATAAGGAAGTGTTTCTTAGGGTGGAGGTTCTGCAGAGGCTGTGGACTCCTCAGGGAGTCCAGTGCAAACCTGGGCCTGCTTTGCAGACCTTCTTCCCCATCTTCGAGGCTCTCCCCTGCCGGCTGCCCCCTCCTCCTGGACTCTGGCTGATGGTGGTTTTTTTGGTTTTTTTTTTTTTTTTGCGTCAGGGTCTTACTCTGTCGCCCATGCTGGAGTGCAGCGGCACACTCATGGCTCATCGTGGCCTCAACCTCCTGGGCTCAGGCAATCCTTTGGCCTCAGTCTTCCAAGTAGCTGGGATGTGCACCACCACACCCAGCGAATTTTTTGATTTTTTTTTGTAGAGATGAGGTCTCACTGTGTTGCCCAGGTTGGTCTTGAATTCCTGCGTTCAAGCAGTCCTCCCGTCTTGGCCTCCCAAAGTGCTGGGATTATAAGTGTGAGCTTCTGTGCCCAGCTGATGGTGCATTTTGAGAATATTAGGGTCTTCCCTTACCTCCTCATTGCCTGCCCTGCCCTGATGGCCATTGAAGGCTTTGTGGCCCTTCAAGGGTCCAGGGACATAGGCCCCTCTCTGGACTACTCAGCACGTTCGTGATCATGACCCAGAGGAGTAGCTCCTTAGCACTGCAGAGGTGTCAGTGTCCTACTGAACTGGGATCACACCTTCCACCTGGACGGCTGCTCTGGCGGCCTGGATTCAGGTCTGCAGGGCCTCGCGTGGGGCCTCACATGGCGAAGCTGTTCTCTCATCAAGATGCTTTCCAAACCTCTTTCCTTTCATCGTCTCGTGTTTGAGGTAGAGAAGTCATCGGCTTCTGCATTTTTTACAAGAGGAAATGAAGTTTGGGGAGACCATGTGATGGGGTGAGGGTGAGCTGGTCTGTGAACCTGGGCCCCGGGACTCCTGATCCAGTGCTCTTTCTGCTGGAATCCCTGGCCCCCACCAGGGACCACGTTCGCCCTGCTTTGATAGCTGAAGTGAGACCCAAGGCCTTAATTACTGCAGAGTGAGTAAAAACTGATCAGCAGAGGCACCTGCTGGGAGATGTTCAAACACACTGATGGAGATTCAAACACAGCCTCACTTGCGGCACTTGTTATAGGCCTAGAGATGGCTGGAAAAAACAAGTGGCGATGCCTGGTGACAGACATGTGGCAGGTGTGGAGAGCGGGTGAGCTGTGACCTTCTGTCCATGGCCTGGCCTGGACAACCTTTAACTGGTGACCTGCTGTTGGATTGCCCAGGTCCAAATTCCCTGAGTAGCTCTTGACTTTGGGAAAATCCCTTAACCTCTCCGTGCCTCAGTTTCCTGATCTGTAAAGTGGGGAGAGCAAAAGTGCTTAGTTCTCTGGGTTGTAAAGAGGTGCCTGGCACATAGTAGTGCTCACAAACAACATTGACTATGATTGTTGTTGGCTGTCGTGGGAGAGGCTGCAATCCAAGCCACTAAATTACGCTGCGAAGCTGGGAGCCCTTGCTGTTGATGTGGGCATAGGATGTGGCAGGTTCAGCTGGCCAGCCCAGAGCCAGTTTTGTGTCAGATCTTGCACTGGAGGCCACACTGCAGCCATTTCTCTTTAGGCTGAAGCACCCTGGACTGGCTCACCTCCTCTGAAGAAGATCTGAGGGGATTGGTGGACCGCATGGCCCACAGGTGCTGCAGTCTGAGTGGGTTGCTGGCCGGGCTCTGGGGTTCCCAGTCTGCGTCAAGAGAGGCCCCACCTGCAGACTCAGGCAGGTAACCTGCTGGCTCTGCTCCGGTGGCTTGGGGCAAACCTGGCCCTGCTCATGCAGAGGAAAGTGGGCAAACTCGAGCATGACTGGGGAGAGTCCCAGGGAGGCAGAGGATCTGGAACTTGTCACCCAAGGAATGGTTGAGGGAGCTGGTGACAAGAGGCCTGGGGCAGATGAGGCTCAGGGGTGGGCGGGCTGTCGTCATGCATCTGCAGGGCTGTCATGCGGAAGAGGGAGCAGACAGAGGGTTCCAGGGGCCCTGGGACGCTGGCTGGAAGATTCTGGGAGGCAGGTTTCTCGCAGCCTCACGGAGACTTTTCTGCAGATCACCAGATGCAGGCTCTGCGTTGGTTTGTATGTGTGAGTGGGTGTTGTGTGTGTCTGTGTATTCTGTGTGTGTGTGTGTGTATGTATGTATCAGTGTGTGAGTGTGTCTGTGTGAGTGTGCATCTGTGTGACTGTGCATATGCAGGTGTCTTGTGAGTGTATGATATGTATGTGTGATTGTGTGTGCATGTATGTGTCTGTGTATCCCATGTGTGTGAGTATGCCTGTGTGTGTCAGTGTGACTGTATGGTATGTGCGTGTATCTGTGTGATTGTGTGCATATGTGGGGCTGTGTCAGAGTAAGTGTGTTATGTGTGGTGATTGTGTGTGCCTGTATGCATCTGTGTATCCCGTGTGGTGTTGTGTGTGTTTGTGTTCATGTGAGTGTATGTTATGTGTGTATGTCTGTATGATTGTGTGCACATGTATGTGTCAGTGTATGTATGTAGTGTGTGTGCTTGTGTGTGCCTTATGTGTGTAGGTGAGTGTATGTCAATGAGAGTCTATGTTATGTGTGTATGTCTGTGTGATTGCATGCATATGTGAGTATGTGTCTGTGAGGGTGTGTGCATGTATGTGTCTGTGAGTTTGTCAGTGTGAATATATGTTATGTGTGTATGTGTGGTTGTGTGTGAGTATCTGCATGAGTGGGTGTGGGTGTGCCCATGTGTCACTGTGTGTGGTTGTGTGTCGGTGTGTGTGTCTGTGTGTGAGTGTGCTATGGAACATGTGATCGTGGGGTATGCATGTGACTATCTGACTGTTGCTTGCAAGAGCAGGGTGACAGGTTAGGCCACTTCCAGGGACCCTCCACCCAGACACCGTGTTTCTGGGACTTTGAGTTTCTAGAGTCCAGAACTCGGTGGCTGATGGTGCTGACAAGGATGGGGGAACTTTGCAGACAGGGTAGCTGAGGGCACCATCCAGGCATAGTCGTGTGCTGAGATGGGTTGGTGTCAGAGCCAGGACTTGAACACAGGTCTTGGCATCCAGTGTTCATATCTTGAAATGCCACACTGTAGATTCAGGATGATTGTGGCCAATATTTTGGGCCTCTAAGGTTCTGGGTGATTCTAAGATAGTCTGATTCCAAGATTCCTGGATTCTAGTATACCCTGAATGAGTTTGTTGCTTGTTCTTTTAGCTGATATGTGGTTGTTGACATAGAAACAAGTTGCTTGCCTGTGTGAAAACACATGTACACACATGTATACACACAAACACCCACATGTACATGTGCACACATATGTACACAAGGGGCCTGGGCTGACCAGTCCGCTTCTCAGGCCTTCTTCCACCAGGGCCTTAAACTCTTGAGACACAGGGTTTCCCCCTTGTACTCCAAGGGCTCTGGAGACCGGCCGGGAGGTTCTGGGAGGCAGGGTCCCCACTACCTTAGGAAGGCTTGGCTGGACAAGCAACTGTGTTGCCACTACCTGATGGCTTGGTTGGATGGGAGGCCTGGCTTCAGGGACTTTTCCCTGCCCCATGTCAGTGCCTGTAATGGTTCAGTGCTTGGACTTGAGAGTGGGCAGACCGGAGCTGGGAATCCCAACTCTGCCCTGTACCAGCTGGTGACTGTGGGCATGGCTGGACTTCCCTGGGCCCCTGCCTCCTTCTCCATGAGGTAAAAGTGAGGATGATCTGCATGTCATAGAGTTGTGGTGAGAACTGACACAGGTGATGCATAGAGAGCTTGATGGGGTCGTGCTGATGATAGTGGTGATGGTGATGATGATGTGATGGTGGTGATGCTGGTGATGACGATGGTGTTGGTGGTGAGGCTGGTGAAGGTGATGGTGGTGGTGGTCGTGGTCATGATGATGGTGTCCGTGTTGGTGGTGAAGTTGGTGAAGCTGTTGGTGATGGTGGTGATGGTGTTGGTGTTTGTGGTGGTGAAGGTGACAGTGGCGAGGGTGGTGATGGTGATGTGATGGTGATGGTGATGATGGTGAGGGTGGTGATGGTGATGGTAACGATGGTGGTAGTGATGATGGGGATGGCGGTGGTGACGGGGATGGTGGTGGTGATGTTATGATGGTAAGGATAGTTGTGGTGGTGGGGATGTTGGTGATCGTGATGGTGGTGGTGATGGTGAGGGTGACGATGGTGATGGTGATGGTGATGATGGTGGTAGTGGTGATGGGGATGGTGGTGATGACGGTGATGGTGGTGGTGATGGCGATGGTGATGAAGGTGGTGATGGGGATGGGGATGGTGGTGGTAGTGATGATGGGGATGGTGGTGGTGATGATGGTGATGAAGGTGGTGATGGTCGTGATGGTGAGGGTGGTGATGGTGGTGGTAATGATTGGTGGTAGTGATGATGGGGATGGTGGTGGTGATGGTGAGGGTGGCGATGGCGATGGGGGTGGTGATGATGGGGATGGTGGTGATGGTGGTGGTGATGGTGATGGTGATGAAGGTGGTGATGGTGATGGTGGTTATGACAGGGATGGTGGTGGTGATGGCGATGGGATGGTGGTGGATGGTAGGGGTGATGGGTGAGGGTGGTGATGGTGAGGGTGGCGATGGCGATGGGGGTGGTGATGATGGGGATGGTGGTGATGGTGGTGGTGATGGCGATGGTGATGAAGGTGGTGATGGTGATGGTGGTTATGACAGGGATGGTGGTGGTGATGGCGATGGTGATGAAGGTGGTGATGGTTGTGATGGTGAGGGTGGTGATGGTGGTGGTAATGATTGTTGGTAGTGATGGTGGGGATGGTGGTGGTGATGATGGTGATGAAGGTGGTGATGGTGATGAAGGTGGCGATGGTGATGGTGGTGATGGTGGTAGTGATGATAGGGATGGTGGTGGTGATGATGGTGATGAAGGTGGTGATGGTGATGTTATGGTGGGAAGGATGGTGGTGGAGGTGGGGATAGTGGTGGTGATGATGTTGATGGCAGTGATGGTGGTGGTGGTGATGATGGTGGTGGTGATGGCAGTGATGGTGATAGTGGTGATGGCAGAGGGAGGGCTGGGGTTGCAGCTGCTGGGGATGGCACAGCTGGCTTCATGCATGCTTGGCCGTCTGCCTTTATAAGTTCCAGAGTGCCTTCCCATCTACATCCCGTTGCCTCTTCACAAGGGCCTGCTGTAGCAGGCAGGAGGAGGGCTGCACTTTACAGAGAGGGAAACGGAGGCTCCAAGAGACTGATAGAGTCAGGAATGGGAGTGTGTATTCCAGACTCAGCGGGCCTCAGGGAGGCCAGTCCAACTGGCACACCACTGCTTGGTGGGCCACCCAGGGGATGGAGTGTCAGGGTTAGGCCCTGGGAGCACCTAGAGGAAGGTGACTTGAAGATATTGGAGGTAGCTCGGACTCTGGGGCCTAGTGGACCTGAGCTTGAATCCACCAGTACCATCACCTACAGCAAGCTCTTTCATCTCTGTGAGGCCCCATCTGCAGACAGGTTGGAGCCAAGGGGGGCCCAGTTGCCCCAAGGGCTTCCGGCCATAGACATCTCAGGAGCTGGGTATAGGAGCTGGGCCACAGGCACAGGAAAGGGGGATCCTGTGCTGGACTTACAGGCTTTGGAAGTGGGGAATGGCTCTGAGGGTGGTGACTTAGGCAGCTGCTAAAGGTCAGAGCGAGGTGATTTGGGTGGTCACTGGGAGTGGCAGGTCCGAGGGTAGAGGCAGACTGGGCACTAAAAGCTGATCACCACTGGGCGCGGTGGCTCAACGCCTGTAATCCCAGCACTTTGGGAGGTGGAGGCGAGAGGGTTGCCTGAGCGCACAGGTTTGAGACCAACCTGGGCAAATTGGTGAGACCTTGTTTCTACAATAAAAAATAAAAAAATTAGCCAGGCATGATGGCATATGCCTGGGTTCCAGCTACTTGGAAGGCTGATGAGGAAGGATCACCTGAGCCCAGCAGGTTGAGGCTGTGATGGCCGTGAGCGTGCCACTGCACTCCAGTCTGGGTGACAGAGTGAGACTCCTACTCAAAAAAAAAAGCAGATCAGAGGGTGGAGGTGGAGTGGGCACTGGAAACAGATCAGAGGGAGGAGGCTGAGTAGGAACTGGGAGCAGATCAGAGTGTGGGAGCTGGTGGGCACTGGGATTATGTCAGAGAGTGGAGGCTGGGTGGGCACTGGGGAGTGAGTGGGGGGCGATGGCCTTGAGGAGCCTAACGGTGAGGAGACAGAAGTGAGAACAGAGGACTATAGCCCAGTGTGACAGCTTTAAACAAGTTGAGCCGGGCTCAGTGGCTCAGCCTGTAATCCTGCGCCTTTGGAAGGCTGAGGTGAGTGGATTGCCTGAGCCCGCGGGTTCGAGACCTGCCTGGGCAAGCGAGACCTCATCTCTACAATAAATCAAAAAATTGGCCGGGTGTGGTAGCGCACGCCTGTAATTCCGGCTACTTGGAAGGCTGAGGGGGAAGGATCACCGGAGCCCAGCAGGTCGAGGCTGAGGTGGCCGGGAGCGGCCACTGTACTCCAGTCTGGGCGACAGAGTGAGACTCCAACTCAAAAAAACAAACAAAACAAAAAAAAACAAGTTGAGAGGGAAAAGGCAAGTTGATGTAAAGTGAACGTAGTCTGAAGTCAGGAAAGGCGCAGTTGCAGGCCTGGCCTCTGGGAGGCTTGGGGAGGCTCTTTCCACCTGGGAGGGTGCAGGAAGGATTTCAGCAGTGCTGGGGTTGGGGAGTGGGGCGGGGGTGGCGCAGTTCCAGATGTTTCTACCTCTAGATTTATCTCAAATCCACCCCCTTTTCCCCACCTTCAGCAGCTGAGGCAGACCAGCTCTCCAGCCTCCTCCTGGCCCTCCCTGCCCTACCCCTCAGCCCCTAGAGGGATGGCTTTAAAGCACAGCCCATAGCACACCAGTCCCCTGCCTAAAAGCCCCCTGGGCCCCTGCCCTGCCCCTGGGCCCCTGACCCGGGTTCAACCACACTGGTCTCCTTCCTGTTCCTTAAACACACCAAGCTGGTTCCAGCTTCCTGGCCTTTGCATGCTCTGTTCCTTCTACCTGGAGTGCTCTTCCTGGCTGGTGCCATTTGTTTCCTGTTTTTCACTCAAGTGTCTCTTCTTTTAGAGAGGGCAGGGTGATTTCTCTCTACTCCCACCTTTATCTCTTGCTTATTCACTTCCCAGAACTTTTATCCATTTAGTCAACAAATATTTATTGGGTACCTACTATGTTCTAGGTCTATTGCAGGTGCTGTGGATATGGCAGTGCATGACAGACCACAGTCCCTGCTCGCTTATTCCCTTCTTTCAGGTTGGGGAGACAGACACCAAATTATGGAGATATAAATGCATACATTATGCACTGCGTTTGATGGCTGTAAGAGCTGTGGGAAAACAGAAAGAGAGAAATTAACTGACGGGTGTATCTCTCCTCCTTGCTGGAGGGTGGGCTGTACAGGGCCTAGTGCCAAGTCGGGCTTGTCTCCTGGCCCTGAGTCCACACGGTGCCTGTGCATAGTAGGTGCTCATTGGACACATGAATGAATCGGCAGGCCCTGGGAGAATGGGGTGAGGGAGCAGGGCCTGGAAGAGGGCAGCTAGCCTGCTTTGGGGCCTCAGGAGGTCCCATTTGGCCAGAGCGAGTGGCCAGTGGATGGTGGTGGGCTCCGAGGCTGGCACAGCGGTGGGCAGGCTTGGAGTCACCCCAGGGAGGGTGTGTTTCAGCCCGGAAGTTTGCCACGTGGCGGGTCTAGGTGCCTGGGCACTTATGTAAGGCCCGTGGCTGTTTTTCCGGAACCAAGAGCAAAGCCCTGAGCTCAGGAGAAAACTCTGCCGCCTTGACCAGCCAGGGGAAGTGGCAGGAAGCGCCATCTCCCGCCCGATGCCCCCAGGAGCCAGAGAAATGTCCAAACGCATCAGCTCCGGGCGGCTCCTGTCGACAGCCTGGAAGCTGCCAGCAGCAGCCGGGTGGGCACCAGGGATTTGGGCCTCGTTTCGTGCTCCCATTGCCCAGCCTGGCACTGTTGGGGCTCTAGGGCCCAGGGGACCCTAGCGGACAAAGCTTCAGGGACTGGTTAGCCTCCTGGGTGAGTGGTGAGGGGACAGGCTTTGGGAGCTGCTGTTCTTCCCATCCTGCTGCTGGCTGTCCGCAGAGGCTCTTGGGCGTCGAGGCCCCGGTCAGCGGTTGCTCTGTGGGTCTGGAGGGCTGGTGCTGGGACTCTGGCTTCCAGACACCCTCTTCTGCTCCACTTGGCTTAGTCTGTAGCTTTGGCGAGTCACTCCCTCCTCTGGACCTCAGCCTCTCTATCGCCCAAATGGGTGAAATAACCTCCTGACAAGGGTGTAGAGGTGCCTCGAGCTGGAGTCAGAACCAGCTGTATGATTTGCAGGGTCCCAGACACAATGGAAATGTGGGGACCCTTGAGAAAATATGATGAGTTTCAAGTTGGTGGTGGCAGAACATATAACAAGCACAGGGCCCTTCTGAACATGGGACCCCATGCAGCTGTCCAGGCCACAGACCCAGGATATTGGCCCTGACTGGAGTTCATTTTATGCTGTTACTTGACTGTGTGTCTGTCCTGCCCCTCCCTTCTCCATGATGTAGTCTCTCCATCTGTAAAGCAAAGAGGTTGGACTGTAAGGTCCCTGAGTTCTCAGCCTTGTGAGGCAATAGTAGGGAGTCCCTTGGGGTCAAGGGATCAGCTGCAGGTCTTAGTTCAGGTATTACTTCCTCAAGGAAGCCTACCATGATTTCTTCCTGGTTTGCCAGGAGTCCTCCCAGTATCGGATTCCATGGCACCCCCAACTTCTCCTTTGTTGCAAGCATCACTTGGCCAATAGTCTTTACAGTAACCTCTTTTTTTCTCGCAAGTTTTCTTTACTTTTGATGATGCAATAAATATACAAGTCTAGTTTTATAAAAAACCTAATATCGGTCAGGCGCAGTGGCTCAAACCTATTATCCCAGCATTTTGGGAGGCCAAGGCGAGAGGATTTCCTGATCTCACGGGTTCGAGACCAGCCTGGGCAACTTGGAGAGACCACCTCTCTACAATAAATCAGAAAATTAGCCGGACATGGTGGCAGGCGCCTGTAGTTCCAGCTACTTGGAAGGCTGAGGTGGAAGGATCGCCTGAGCCTAGCAGGTCGAGGCTGTGGTGGCCATGACTGTGTCACTGCTCTCCAGCCTGGGCGACAGAGTGAAACTCTGACTCAAAAAAACCTTAATATCATAATTACATCCCAAGAAGAATATTTGCTGCACTGTTTTTTTAGTTGCCAAAATGGAGGCTCAAGAAGCTTGACCCGATGAACCCTGAGACAAGTTGGGCCCCAGCTCTTGAGCTGTCCTCACGGCCGGAGGGGGGAGCCTGCGGGGCTGGGCCTGTCCCCACCACGTGCCACCCACTCTCTCCTCTCCATCTCCCCAAGGCTCCCAGCTCGGTGCGGACATGGCTGAGAGCGCCTCGCCGCCCTCCTCATTCACCGCAGCCCCGGCCGCTGAGCCGGGAGTCACCACAGAGCAGCCGGGACCCCGGAGTCCCCCGCCCTCCCCTCCGGGCCCGGAGGAGCCCCTGGATGGAGCCGATCCCGACGTCCCACACCCGGACCTGGCACCAGTTGCCTTCTTCTGCCTGCGACAGACCACCAGCCCCCGGAACTGGTGTATCAAGATGGTATGCAACCCATATCCTTCCTGCAGCCTCGCTGGGTGGGGCCCGCGGGGCCCAAGGGTGGGGGCAGGGCTGGGATCCACCCCCCTGCCCACACCTGGCCCTGCTTGGGAGACCTGAGGCTTGGGGTGAGGCCGACCACGAGGACCTGGTGTTTTGCTGATGTGAAGGTTCTGGAGGTGTTGGTGGCTGCAGAGATCAGTCCAGTGGCTGGCTCAGAGGGTCCTTGGGTATGACCCCAGGTCTGAGTTGGGGCTGGGGACACAGATATGTCAGGCCCTGTCCTGGCTCCTGAGACTGAGCCGTTTGGTGGATGGTGACCACGGTGATGAGCACCGTGGTGAGGAACCTGTGGCGTGGGTCCCAGGACAACTGATCCCAATACGTAGTATGAAGCCCTTTCCCCCCTCACCCCCCGACTTCTCTCTGGCAGAAAACAGCAGCAAGCAGCCTCCCCTCTGGTCCTCCTGCCTCCACTTGGCCTGTTGCCTCTAGTGCACTCCTGTCACCCTATGCTAGAGACCCTTCACAGTTTCCTGTTGCCCTGCAGGTCCAAAGTCCTGACCCAGCCCACCAGGCCCTGTGAGGCCCATCCGGCCTCACTTTCCATGACTCTGCTTCCCCTGTGCTCTTTCCTCTGTCTGAAAGACTTTCCCTTTCCTCTTCACCTGGCCAAATCCTTTGCTGTGTTCTTCAAATCACAGCTTAGGTGTCACCTCCTCAGGGAAGTCCTCTGTGATTCTCTGTCAGCCTCTCCATTCGTTGTTGTAGTGGCCGAAAGTTCAATCCGAGAGACCACCAAGAGCCAATTCCGATGAAAGTTCAAGAGGGTCTTTATTTACAAGCTCGAGCCTGGACCTCTGTCAACAGCTGACACAGCGGAGTACATTCAGAGGCTCTGATTTCCTTAAGCAGATGCCTTTTATGCTTTTACACAAAGGGAGGAGGAGTTTGGGGGGGCTTTCCAGTTGTGTTACCATTTAATTGGGTAGTAACCTCTGGTGGTCAGCTTAATCGTGGAGGATTGGCTAGCCTGACTCGGGCTGACCTTGGTCCACTAGCTAGGGAAGTTGCAGAGACATCTGGAAACTTAGGTGATTACCCCCTGGCACCTGATTGGATGTTGCTAAGGGGAAAGTGAGATAAGGGAAGGGGTTGAAGCTTTGCAGTTTTTCCCGTAACTGGAACTTTAAACAGTTACAGGTTATGTTTTAAGACAGAAAACTAAAAATGGCTGTGCTATTGTCCACAAGCTGATTACATATTTATTGGGTTATAGCATGCTCTTAACCTAAGTCTATGGTATACTTTATTACGGTCCTCTCAGTTGTCATATCCTGTTGTGGAGTTCTGAATCTGTTTGTCTCCTTCTGGGGTACTGTCAGGTGACTTGGGCAGGGATCTGTCCTCTGTGGGTCCCAGGACTCAGCGTGGTGCCTGGCACATGACAGGTGCTGTGTCTGTTTGCTGGATGCACACTGGGCCTGGGCTGAGTCCTTTGTAGGGAAGGGCGTTAGTCAGGTGGAGAGGCCAGTAGGGAGGAGACGGTTCCAGGTGGAGCAAAGGCCTGGCGAAGAGAGGCGCTGGAGGCTGGGGACATGGCAGGGGCCCTACAGGCCTGGCAGGCGGCATGAGGAGCGGGACTGTGTTCCATGGGCATCAGGAGCTGGCGGAGCTTGAAGCAGCGGCCTGGAGAGACCTGTGTTTTGTTTGGACCGTGTAGGGCTGGATCGCAGGGGTAAGCTGGTGGCCCGGGCCGGTGAGGAGGAGGCTTGGGGACCTGGAGCTAGTGCTCGTGGCCACACAGGGCAAGACAGGGATGCTGGTGGCTCAGGCTGCAGGTATGAGCCCCGCCCTGGATGTTGGGGCCTCCTGGGATGCAGGCTAGGGTGTCTGGGCTGGCCCCGGGACTGTTGGCTTCCCCCTCTACAGGGAGCTGAGGTGACACTGCATCCCCAGACTCTTGGAAACCAGAGGGTCTCCGCTGGAGCAGGTGGGGTGCAGAGCTGGGTGCCCCTAGCTGGGTGGGGGACCAGGAGCCTCGATGCTGCTTCTGGGACAGCTCCGGGGTTCTCAGATGCAGTGAGAGGGTCTGCACAGTAATCAGTGCACCCAACACTTGCTAATATTTGCCCCAGGGACACAGAGGACAAAGAAACAGGCTGGGCATAGTGGCTCACGTCTGTAATCCCAGCACTTTGGGAGGCCGAGATGGGAGGATTGTTTGAACCCAGGAGTTTGAGACCAGTCTGGGCAACACAGTGAGACCTCATCTCTACAGAAAACCCAAATTTTAGCCAGGTGTGTTGGTTGGTTCATGCCTGTAGTCTCAGCTACTCAGAAGTGGAAGGATCTGAGCTCAGGAGGTCGAGACCGCAGAGAGCTGTGATCATGCCACTGCACTCCGACCTGGATGACAGAGTGAGACCCTGACTCAAAAAAAAAAAAAAAAAGCTGGTCTATCTCAGGGAGCTCTGGGAATGGGGATGCACCACCTATGGGAGTAGTTTTAGTACAAAGTGTTGGGAAAACTTTAGGGACCTATAGCATGTGACCAGCCTAGTGGCTCAGCCGGAGAAGTGGGTGACTGCAGGAGCTCTGGGCCTTTAGGAAGAGAGAGTCTGGCTGGAGGCCCAGGGGGATAATGTAGCAATGTCACAGGGCCTTCTTGGGTGGGATGACAAGAGTTGATTCTGGCTCTGACACTTGGGTGCTGTGTGACCTTGATTAAGTCACTTTGCCTCTCTGGACCTCAGGTGTTCAGGAGGGGCAATCCTACTCTGAGATGGAGGCAGGGGCATGGCTCAGATGACCTTGGTCTCAGATCTGACCCAGTTCATCTCAGATGGGCCCTGGAAGGTGCATCTGGGCGGAAGCAACAGGAAGCTAGCCCAGGCATCACTGAGAGGCCCCAGATGGGGGGGGGTTGGTCTGAGTCCTGTTGCCATGTGTGTGATTTTGGACAGTCTCCTGTTTCTGAGCCTCAGTACCTCCACCTAGAAAGGAGGGACTGGATGAGATGCCCCTTCCAGCCCTGGGAGCCTGGGGTACCAGCCACACTCGCCACAAAGGTCTTCTTGACCTCATGCACCCTGGACCCTGCCCAATGAGCCAGTCCTAGGGGACCCACCCAGGCTTCCACATTTCTGGACTGCCGGACTAAGAGTCCCTGGGGTCACTGTCCCCTTGGTCTTGACCGCCCCTCTTGCCTCTACCCTTGGGGTGTGTAGGTTGTGGCCTGGGCTTTGGAACAACCGTGGGGCTGGCCCAGGAGGGGAGGGTCTCAATCCAGAAGGGGTCTCAGGAGCCAGAGCTGGACTTGGCTCTTGTCTGTTCTGGGGAGAGCCTGGGTCCAAGGGGAACCCAGTGCCCTCCTCCCCGCCCCGCAGGAGGGACATCTCCACCCTGGGAGCTGCTTTCCCAGAATCCCCATGACCAGTGACTGTGGAAGCCGGGGTGGAAGACGGAGGCAGTTCAGGTCTCGGCTGGAACTGGCTGGGTTAACTCCTGACCAGAGATGTGATTCCAGAGTCGAGCAACTTCGAAAGTGTCAGGCTCTGGGATATGGAGACTGGAAACTTCTGTGACTGAGTCGAGGGTTCAAAGTCAAGATTGAAAGTTCAGCAGTGCTGAAATTCTAAGCTTCTGTAATTCAAAGACTGTGAGAGTCTGTATTTCAAAGAGCGTGTGAGCCCAAGGCTTGGTGGCTGTGATGCTGTGTGCCTGGGAGTTAGCGGGTTCGAGGTCCCGGCCTGCAGGCCTGAGATGTCATGATCTCCTGGGTGAGACAGGAGAGGGACCAAGAGGGGTTCTGTAAACACAGACCCAGGAAGTTCTGGCCTTCACAGGGGGTCCCTGGAGCAGGGACTTTGTTTTAGGGGGCTCAGGGTGGGCTCTAGGGACTTGGAGACGGGGAGTGTGTGGGGGGATCTCTGATCAGGTTAGATTCTGAGGCTTTAGGATGCTTTCCCGGCCAGAAACCTCCCTCCCTCTTGTTCTCAGAGGGTAGGGGGGCCAGAGCAGTGCTTGACCTGGTGCTCCTTGGGGGTACTCTTGACATTTGGGTTTGACCCTGTTTTGTGGTCTGGGCTGTTTTGCATGACAGCTTGTAATGACAGGCCCCTGGGTGCTCAATATTAGTGTCCATCATTCACCGTGACTGCCACTGAGGACCCTTTGCATGTCAAGACCCTGCAGAGGGTGGCTCTGTTCCTCACAGGAAGCTCAAAGGCAGCAGGGTCAGGCTGGTGGGAGCAGCTCCAATGACCGCCAGGCCCAGAAGGGGGCAGCGCCGCGTGGGAGGGCCGACCCCAGACGGCCTGGCCCGAGCTGTGTCCCTAGTGCTGAGGGGCCCTGGCCCAGAGCCAGCCACTCTTTGAAGCCTGGCGCTCCCTGACTCAACTCCTCGCCCAGCCCAGAGCTAGGCCCTGAGTCACAGCCTGACTCACCGGAGAGCCAGCAGGCTGCTGGGACCCTCCTGGAGCCGGGGGGCTGGGGAAGGAGAAAGGTCCACTCACCCAAATGTCAGCACCACTCCCTGCCGGCCTGGACCTTGGGCATGCGCTGTTAGCTGGGAGTTTTCAGCTGGGAGGCCTTTGGGTTTGAAATGTCAGGGGATAGATTGCGCTGTTTGAATCATGGATAGGTGGTGTCTAGCAGTGTGGAAAGTGCTGGGCTCCTGAGTCAGACAGACCTGGAGCCTGATTCTGCCTCTTGCTGTGTGACCTTGGGCCAGTTTCTGAACCTCTCTGAGCCCCAGCCTCCCCACCTGTCAAACAGAAACGGTAATACCTACTTCATAGGGTTGCACTGAAGACAAAGCAGCACATAAGGCAAATGCGATGTGACAGCAGAGCTTTGCAGACCAGAAATGCCGCCACACATGTGGTTATCACCCTGATTGCTTGTGCCTGTGTGGGGAACAGGGCCCTTACGTTCAGCTGAGTAAACACTCTGCTTGTGAGAGATTCAATTAGACATTGGGCGACAGGTCTCTAGATAGAACACAGCACCTTCCGAGGACATTGTTTCCAAGGAAAATCAGATTTGATTCTGTTATTTAGGTGGATTTGTGCAAGTTTCGCTGCTGGTAGTCATGCCCTCATCAGTGCAGACATGGCTAATCGATCACGGCATCTTCCAGCAGGGCACCCCTGGCAGCCATGACTAATCAGTTGGAAACCTCTCTTCCATCCTAGAATTGAACTTCAGGGTCCTTCTTAGGAGCGTAACTGGCTGCAAGTGAGAGAAGGGCCAGTGGCAGGTTGTACTCACTTTCCTTTCCTCTTGCTGGACCTCAGTCTTCTCATCATTTTATGGGGTGATTAAAGATGATTAGAGTCTGGGCATGGTGGCTGACACCTGTAATCCTAGCGCTTTGAGGCAGGAGGATTGCTTGAGGTCAGGAGTTGAAGACTGGCCTGGGCTACATAGTGAGACCTTGTTGCTGCAAACAAATTAAAAATTAGCTGCATGTGGTGGCGCATGCCTAGCTCCTTGGGAAGCTGGCATTTGCTTGAGCCCGAGAGTTCAAAGCTGCAGGGAGCCATGATCAAACTACTGCACTCCAGCCTGGGCAACAGAGTGAGGCCCTGTCTCAAACAAAAAGTTTAGTGAGTTTAGATTAGTGAGGATTCCTGTAAACAAGCAGCGGTGTGTCCAGCACCGGAGACACAGGCTGCTGATGAGGGCGGACGTTTGCCTCCCGAAGCCCTCTGTCTGCGTGATCACCTTTAGCCTCCATAACTGCCCCTGGAGCTGAGTGTTCCCCCAGCCCCATCTCACAGATGACACGAGTGAGGCTCCGAGAGGTCGAGTAACTTTTATCCAGGGCTGCACAGACAGGATGTGGTAGAACTGAGGTGCAAACCCTGATGTCTCCAACTCCCTGGCCCGGCTTTTATCCAGGACACCACTGCCACCTGCAGAGCCTGGAGAGGTGCCAGGTTTTCCACACTCCGCACTGGCAGGGAGATTTGCTTCGGTTTCCCAGCAGCTGGGTGAGGGTCCTACAGGGTCCTAGCACACACACTCGGTGGCAGCCTCCCGGGGGCCTGCCTGGGCAGTCCTTTGAGGCCTTTGCAGCCCCTTCCCCTCCTGGCAAGCTTCTGGGCTGGGCCTCCTGTGACAGCCCGCGCTGAGCCAGCACTTCAGCTGCAGTGGGAACCAGCCATGCATGGTGGGGAAGCCAGTGGGCTGTGAAGGCCGCCTCTGTGCTCGGGGAGGGGAGGGCGCCGGGGCGAGCTGGGATGCGGGAGGCGCCGGCTGCCCAGTACCCCAGGTGCCCCGGGTCTCCTTGTCTGCAGGCTAAAGAGAGTTGGGCAGCGCAGTCTATATAAGGGGCTGCCCTCCATGAGGGTGGGCTCACTCCTCCGTGCCCTTGTGGTCCTGGATGTCGTCTGCCCCCATGCATTGCCCTGGTGTCCCACTGCCATCTCTTTGGCTCCCTTGCCTCGCTACAGACCTCTGCTGGGGTCTGGGGGTGTTATCACTTCTGGACAGCTGCCCGGTCTTGCCCATCCACATGGGAGAGACCCCTGCTGACCTTGGCCGTCCCAGGCCTGGAAGAAGGCAGGGCCCGTGTTCTCATCAGGGTCATGGAGCCAAGTCTCATGCTGTCTGTCTGAGGGTCCGGTGTGTCTGGGAGGGCGTGAGTGGGCTCTCGTTTGCCCCCTCCACTCGCCCTGTCTTGAGCATCACCCAGCCTTTTCTGAATACTGGCTGCGTGTCAGGCTCTTGCAGAGGACGGCTGAGGCCACTTTTGTCAGGGAGGCTCACTCTGGCTGCTTGGAGGGATGTGCAGCCGGTAGACCCATTGTGAGAGGGCAAGAGGTGATGGTGGCGCAGGTGCTGGCTGGAGGCCTGTAGAGGAGGCCTGCTCTGGAGGCCTGAGGAGCAGCCTCAGAGGTGACCCCGGAGTCCCTGGCTTGGTGGCCAAGCGAGTGAAGACCTGCTCCTGGTGTCTGGGCCAAGTGGCCTTGGCCGAGTCTCTTGCCCTTGCAAGGACTCTGTTTGCTCATCTCACTCTGTTATCTCTTCTGTGAAATGGGGCCACGGTGACTCCAGCTGGTGCTGTTGGGAGAGCCAGTCGGCATTCTGGGGGTGAGTGCCAGGCAAAGTGCTCAGCACTGAGTGGCAGCTGTGTGGCACAGTGATGGCGCTGGCAGCGTCCCCCGTCTCTGGTGATGGTCTGGAGGCCCGGGGCTGGCGAGGTGGGAATGTGCTGTTCTTTGGAGGTGGGAGAGCATGGAGGTGGGGAGGAGCCCTGGAGAGCTGTGCATGTGGCGGGGGTGAGGGGGAGAATGGGCTGTCACTGCGGAGGGCTCTTTGCCATTGCCTGCTGCCCGGCCCCCGTCTCTCAGTCTGTGCCCCGTCTCTGGGCAGGCTGCCTGTTAGTTCTGCTCCAGACAGGGTCTCAGGCTGCCAGACAGAGGCCTCTAGGACCCTTCTAGGGGTTCCAGACCATCAGGAAGTCCTCCCTTAATCCAACCTCCATCCCTCCTGCCCTGAGCTCTTTCTTTCTGGCAGGGCTGTTGGGAGTGTCTGGGATTGGGCTATTCCATCTCTTCCTGTCTAAGCAGGCAGTTCCCAGGACCTCACCCCTCCCGCCCCACGTGACAGCTGGCATCACCCCCTTCCATCCGCTGCACAGCAGAGAGAGCACTGGGCCGGGAGCCCAAAGCTGTGTGACCTCAGCAATCACCTCTCCCCTGGACCCACCCTCCTCCTCACCTGACCTTCCTCCTGGGGGGTTGTCATCTGTCAAGGGCTCCTCCCACACTCCCTCCCGCCTTCCGTCATTGGTTTTCTTGTTTCTTCCTCACTCAAAAACCTTGGGGCTCCCCCCTGCATTGGGAATCGTCTGGCTTAGCCTGAACTTTAGGCCTTCCCTGACCCACCGGGTGATCTCCCAGCCATCCGCTGCCCTTTCTGCACTCTCTTCTGAGGCCTGGCTGGTCACCGGGCCCCATGAGCTCCAGCCGTTGCTTCTGCTGGGCTTGCCACTGCGACGTCCTCTGCCCCATCACCTCAGTTCCGAACCCCACTGGCCCTCAGAGACCCACTTCCAGGCCCCACCAGCGTGATGTCTTCCTGGATCCCAGCTTTTCCCTCTCTGCCCCTCCCAGCTCCTTCTCCATCCTTCTCTCCCCTGCAAGTCTCCCCTGCTCTTCGGCACTTGTTTGCTGCTTGCTGTGTCTCCACCAGAGCTGTGAGAGTTGAGGACGGGGCCCGAGGCTCTGACCTGTCTGCGTCCCCAGTGCCCAGCACAGGCCTGGCATCATGGGCTTGTCCAGCACTTTCCATTGACAAAGTGTTTTCCCACCCGCTGTGACCCCTCGATGGTCTTAGCTCCTCCCGTGAGGCTACAGGGCAGGGAGTGTACTAACTCTCCATTCCATAGCTGGGGAGACTGAGGTCCAGGAAGGGAGTGCGACTGCCCAGGGTTACAGGTTGAGTGATCAGCAAGCCAGGACAGACTGGAGCCTAGAGCCCCCGGCTCCCAGGCTGGTGCTGCCCTCACCCAGCCTGCTCATGTCTGGGGAAAGGGCTCTTTATGGAGAAAGTGTCCCCTCCGCCTTCAGCCCTGGCCCAGTGGGAATGTCCAGACGGTGGCCAGCGTTGCTGGAAGAAGCAACACATGTCCAGGAAATTGTCCGTTTCCCTCCATCTGGCGTGGAGAAAGTTGTTTTTCTCAGAAATAAAAGTCGGCATCAGGCACGTTCCCAAGGGTACTTGTGGTGACCAGTGGGGATGCTGCTCTCTCATTGGTCAGCAGGCTGGGCCCGATGGCCCATCGGAGGCACCTGGCTAAGATAGGGAGATCCTGACCTCCAGGGCAAGCTCAGGCATTGTGGCACGGAGATTTCTATGCAGAGAGCTGCAGCTGACCCAGCTGGGGACATTGGTGAAGCCTGCCTGGATGAGGAGGCATTCAGCCTGAGTCTTGCTACATGAGTAAGAGTTTTCTTGAACAGCTGAGGGAGGGTGTTCCAGGAAGAGCATAGTAGGGGGTTTAGTGTGGCTGGAGCAGTGCGAGGCAGGGGCTGTGTGGCAGGGTGTCAGATGCCAGATTAGAGCTCAGATTTGCTCTTGTGCGCCCTGGATAGCCACTGATAGGTTTCTGGCAGGGATGGGACGTGGGCAGATTCATTTATTAGATGGTCACTCCTGGAGCAGAACAGAGGACGCTTGAGGGAGAGAGACGGAGGCCTGGAAACCAAGCAGGAGGCTCTTGCAATGGTTATTGATGGACTGATTGACCGCTTGTTCATTCAACAAGTGTTGATTGAAGCCCATGTGTGTTGGACACTGGTCTAGACTTGAGAGAAGTTGCCTCAGGCCTGTTCAGCCAGGCCAGATGGGGCCACAGGGCCTCCTTGGCAGTGATGCCAAGGAGTCCCCAACCCGATGGGGGAGGCAGAGCCGCACCTGAATCACACTCCTATAAGCAAAATGGGGTGCAGGCTGGGTAGAGGAATCCTCAGGGCTCACGGGTGGCAGGAGAATGGCATGGCCAGCTTGTTCTGACAGGGTATGCCACAGGAACCTTCATCTGTGAAGAAGGAAGCCTCAGAGCCGCAAAGGAGGGAGCTGAGTGGAGAGGAGTGGGGTGGGCAAGGATGACACCCACCCGAGCCTGGGGTCACCAGGGATGCTGACAGCCTGGGGTGCAGACTGGGAGAGGACAGGACTGAGGACAGAAGGACACTGGGGTCCAGATTCTGGAGGACAAAGGGGAAGATGGTGAGGGGGAGGCACCGGTGCCCACCAGGGATCTACCGTGTACCACGTGGCTGATCCTCCTAGCTGCTTTGATGGCCCTGGAGGGTGCCTGTTTGACAGATGAGGTCCAGAGAGGTGGAGTGCCTGACCAGGGCCACACAGCCTGGCAGGGCGAGTAGGACTTGGGCAGGAGCCCTGGACGGGGTGGGAAGCGCCCTAATCGATGCAGAGCAGGAGACAGCAGCTGGCTGAGGAAGGACCAGTGCCTCCCGGGGAATTCGACATGATTGGATTTTACTTGTCCATCCTGTGTCAGAAGCTGACTGACCTGCACCTCCCTCAGACCTCCTCGTGATCCTGTGGGGAGAAAACCGGCCCCGTTTGTTTCCCTTGGAGAGAAATCAATACCTTTTTAATCAGCCTGGACGTCTTCCTGCTCATCTCTTTCCGGCTTTCCTGTGGGACTGCCTTTCACATTTCTGTCCGCATGTGGCGGGTGGAGCCGTGCTTTTGCTCCCCTGGCCTCTCTCCTCTTCCCCAAGTTCAAATCCCAGTGCTAGTGCTGATGCTGTGTGGTGCTGAGCAAGCAACTCAGCCTCTCTGAGCATACTTCCATCTATGTGAGAAAGCAGAGAAGGAGGCTTGGCTGGCTGGGGGTGCTGAGCACGGGATGGGGGGTGCGTGGAGGTGAGCAGAGGTGGACAGAGCAGGGGGTGCTGGCTTTTCCCAGTGGAGCTGTGGGGAGGGCTTGCAGTGAGAGGGTGATTGTGGACTGACAGGGTTCATTCTGGCCTTCACCAAGGGCAAGCCTGGTGACCTCAGGGAAGCAGCACCCCTTGCTCTGGCCTCAGTTTCCTTGTCCTTGATATTGGGAGAGGGAGGTTGGGCTGTACCAGTGTCTTTCGGTCAGGGCTGGTTTTGCCTGCTGGGAGACATTTGGCAATGTCTGGAGACAGTTTGGGTTGTCACACCTTGGAGGGGAAGGTGCTGCTGGTTTCTCATGGGTCAAGGCCGAACACATAGGACAGCCTCCCACAACAAAGACGTGTCCAACCCCGGATGTCAGGCGTGCCGAGGCTGACAAACCCTGGCTGGGGCTGTCTCTGAGATCTCTGGAAGCTTGAAATTGCGGCACAGCATGGAGTGGAGGGCCTTGCGGGGAGGGAGCTGAGACTGCCAGTAGGGTCTCTGAAAAAGCCTGTCTGGAAGGCAGTGAGGGGCCGCAGAAGGCTTTTGATTTTGAAAGGGCTCTCTGACTGCCATGGGGGCGTGAATCAGAGGAGGCAAGGTCAGAGGAGGAGGCTGTTGATGGAGATGTGGCCTGCCTGGGGCACGGAGGCGTGGATGGAGAGCAGGGGTGTCGGCTGAGAAGGAACAGGTCTCCGAGATGCTCCTGGGACTGGCAGGAGGAGGCTCCAGAGGGTTCCAGTCTGGACCACTTCCAAGGCTGGTTGGGGGAGGCGCCGTTCATGGGGGTGATGCAGGGGAGAACTTGGTGGGTCCCATTTGGGACACGACGAATTTGGGGTTCCCAGAGGCATCCCAGAGCGGCGTCCCCGAGGCTGCTGCTCGGTGAGCAGTAGCCTGGGGCTGGCACAGAGACGCCGTCATCTTAGTCGCTGTTGGTCATGAGGCTGTGGAGGAGGTGTGGGGTCCGGGAGGGGAGAGGGAAGGTCAGAGGGCTGGCTGGGGGCTGGAGGAGTCTGACCCGAGCCCACAAAGTATCCGTAGGAGGGGAACTGGCCCAGGCCTTGTGTCGGGGCCTGAAGGGAAGAGAGCTTCTGGAGCAGGGGTCTCACCTGGGTCCGAGAACGGGGACAAGTGGCAGGTTTGCTCCCACTGACCTCTGGCTGAAGTTTAGCATGTCTTTGGATAATGAATGGAGGTAGCAAACCACGGTGGTGCTATTACAAGCTCCTGCAACTGTCATCCGTCCAAACTACCAGCATTTTCATGTCACATCAGAGTTGTTTAGAGCTCTCGGAATATCACTTTATGTATTTTGGTAACTATTTTAACTGCCTTTCTTTCTAATCCTAAACGTTTTTCTTTCTTTTTTTTAATGCTTTTAAGGTTTTTTTGAGAGATGCATTCTCAACTTGCTGTGTTGCTCAGGCTGGTCTTGAACTCCTGGGCTCTGGCAATCCTTTTGCCTTGGCCTCCCGAGTAGCTGGGACTACAGGTGTGCACCACCACATCTGATTTACTAACCTGAAACTTTAAAAAATTTTGATGCATTTAAAAACATTATTCCAAGAAGAGGCTTGTGAACTCTTTTCCGAAAAGGCTAAGAACCCCTGTTCTAGGAGAGGGGGGTGACCCTGCCCGGTGCTGTGGGCCTGAGGGGTGAGGAGGAGGGTGTCACATGGGGCACAGACGCCTGTGTATCTGTGTGTGCATGTGTGTGCTCGTGTGCAGATGTGTGGAGAGCTGCAGGTCTCTGTGGAATACACATGTGAACATGTGTGTGTTCAGGGGCAGGCAGGGAAGGTGTGAGGTGAAGGACGGGTCCCCTAGGGAGGCTGAGGGAGAAAGTCATCCACCCTCGGTCTGATTCTCACCCCTCTGTGTGTGTCTCCACCGAGTGTCGATTCGTGCTTTTTGGAGGGCAGGGACCACCTCTCCTCTATTCTGGGTTCCCTGAGCCACTGTGGTCCAGACACAGAGGAAGACCTCAGTGAGGGGGTGTTGAATAAATGAATTGTGAGTGAGTGATGGATGTTAAGGAGGAGAGGCCAGGGAGTTGAGGATGGGAAGGCAGGCTGCACATCTCTCTCATGCAGAAATTCCCCCTTAGCCTCCTTGATGCCTCCCGGTGATGGGGATCTCACTCCCTTGTGAGGCTGTGAGGCCCCTGAGTAGGGCTCCAAGTATGAGAGGATCGTTATGCTCTGCCCTTGAAGAGCACAGGCTGTTTGGGAGTGAGGGGCCAGGACAGACCACACTCGGCTTAGTGGCTGCTCTAAGGAGGATCGTCCGAGGCACTGGGGGGCCCAGAGGTGTCTGCATCCCCTGCCTGGGGGTCAAGGTAGGATCCCTGCCAGCACACCTGTGTGGGTGGGCTCCTGGGGTTGGGGCGGCCCACAGGCAGTGGGACCCTGGCCCCCAGGGACCTGCCTGGCTTTTCTCTTCAGCAGTGACTGAAGCAGTGGTGTCTGGCAGGTCTCCCCGGCCGGAGCTTCCTTCCCGTGGACCATCCGCCCTGGTATTTCTTCCCAGCTGGCAGCCCCTGTTCCCTCGCCATTGCCTCCCCCACTCCGGCTGTCTGCACTGATTACTGAGACTTGCTGGGCATCTGGGAATCAGAGACTTTGGCCAAATCCAATGAGTTCTTATATGATTTGAGGAGTCCAAGCAGTGGGGTTGGGGCAGGGGCAAGGAAGGAAGGGAGGTTTACTCCTGGGGGTCTCCACCCTGGAGACACCATCGCTCATAAGCAGAAACAGTCAGCCCGGCAGGGTCCTTTGTCGTGTAGGGAGCTCCCTGTCGCTGGAGGCATGTTAGTGGAGGGGGGCCTAGGACCATCTGCCTGGCAGGTCTGCTTGCTTTACGGGGCAGCTTTCTGTCCCAGCACCACTGCTGTGTCATGGTGGGCAAGCGCTGTCATCTCCGGACCTTCATTGTCATGTCTATAAAGTGGGTGTAAACATGCCTGCCATGCCTGTCACCTGACCCCGTGGACACAGGAAGAGCAAGTCCTAAACAAACGTTGGAAGATGGGGGGGTGTGAGATTCGAGTCCTGGCCCAGTCCTCCTTCGCCGTGGCTTTGGGCAAGTCTGGAATGGGTGGCCCCCTCCTTCTTGGGGCTGTCCTGAGGGGGAGGTTGGTGGTGGCAGGTGCCCCAGCAGGTGCGTGTGTTTTTTTTGTTTTTGTTTTTTTGTTTTGAGTTGGAATCTCACTCCATCGCCCAGGCTGGAGTGCGGGGCACACTCAGGCCACCCCAGCGTTGACCTGCTGGGCTCCAGCGATCCTTCCGCCTCAGCCTTCTAAGTAACTGGAACCACAGGTGTGTGCTACCATGCCTAGCTAATTTTGTATTTGTTGTAGAGACGGGGTCTTGCCAAGTTGTCCAGGCAGGTCTCGAACCTGTGGGCTCAGGCAATCCACTCGTCTTGGCCTCCCAAAGTGCTGGGATTACAGGCTGAGCCACTGAGCCCAGCCGCAAGTGGTTTTTTTTATTTTTATTTTTTATTTTGAGTTGGAGTCTCACTCCATCGCCCAATGGAGTGCAGTGGCATGCTCCCAGCCACCACAGCCTTGACCTGCTGGGCTCTGGTAATCCTTCCACCTTAGCCTTCCAAGTAGCTGGAACTACAGGTGCGTGCTACCACGCCCGGCTCATTTTTGATTTATTGTAGAAATGAGGTTGAGCCAAGTTGCCCAAGTGGGTCTCGAACCTGCGGGCTCGGGCAATCCACTCACCTCGGCCTTGCAAAGCGCTGGGATTACAGGCTGAGCCACCGAACCTGGCGGGTGTGGTTTTTTTAATTGCCACATTTTTTCTTTTTTTCTTCTAGCAGTTGCGCTTCATTGCTTTTGCTTCCATTTTTTTTATTGAGGTAAAATATCCACGCGGAAGAGCTCCCAGATCTCAGTGCAGCTCAAGGCATTTCCATTTAGCTCCTCTCCTGTGATCACCACTCATGCCAAGAGGAGCATCTCCAGCCCCCAGAGGCTTCTTCCCTCCATCCCCCACACCATGGACGCTCTCCAAGTCACCCCTATTCTGCTCTCCTTCACTGTAGATTGCCTTTGCCTGATTTTAGCTTCAGGTACTTGGATCCATACATGACCTGCCTTCTGTTGCCTAGCAGAGATTCTGCCACCCTGCCTGGTGTGGCAGTGGCTTGTTTTTTTCGTGGCTGAGTAGTATTCCATCACGTGGAGGCCCCAAGGCTTTTGCAGCCTCGGCACTGCTGACATTTTGAGCTGGAGAGTTACTTGTTTCAGGGGCTGTCCTGTGCCTTGTAGGTTGGTAGCAGCATCCCTGGTCTCTCTGCTTACTAGATGCCAGTGTCTTGCCCTCCCTCCCCACAAGTTGTGGCAACCAAAGATGTCGCCAGACATGGCCAAATGTTCCCTGGAGACAGAATCATCCCCGGTCGAAAACTACCGCCTTAGCCGGGCTCAGTGGCTCAGCCTGTCATCCCGCGTCTTTGGGAGGCTGAGGTGAGTGAATTGCCTGAGTCCGTGGGTTTGAGACCCGCCTGGGCAGGCGAGACCTCATCTCTACAATAAATCAAAAAAATTAGCCGGGCATGGTAGCATGCGCCTGTAGTTCCAGCTACTTGGAAGGCTGAGCCGGAAGGATCGCCGGAGCCCAGCAGGTCGAGGCTGCGGTGGCCAGGAGTGGCCACTGCACTCCAGTCTGGGCAACAGAGTGAGACTCCAACTCAAAAAAAAAAAAAAAAGAAAGAAAACTACCGCCTTACCCATTCTCCTGCTGCTGAACTCTTGGGTCGCTCCAGGTTGGAGCTGTGGAGCTGTGACCAATAACACAGCTGTGAGCATTCCGGATGTGCCTTTTTGTGGGCTCATGTGAGCTTTCTCCTGGGTATGTATCCAGGAGTAGCCCTGCTGGGTCCTGGCTTAGGCCTTTGTTTGGTTTTAGGAGATGCTGCTAAGCAACCTTCAGAGTGGTTGTTGCCCATACAGATTAGTCCAAGGAGTGAACGAGTGAATGAATGAATGAGTGAATGAGTGAATGATATCCTCCTAAAGGCCCAGGCTCTGAAACGCAGTTGATGCCTGAAGGTGGTGACTGCTGTCACTAGAGCACATGCTGTGTGACTGCACACCCCTGCTGGGTCCTGGCACAAAGACACACTCAGGGTGCCTCTGGGTGAAGAGACTTAGCCGGTTCCTCTCAGAGCCCTGATGTGCAGGCCACGTATACAGCAGGTGGTCCCGGGATGCTTGTGCGTCTGGCCTCAGAGGAGCACAGAACTGGCTCAAGAACTGTATCTAGAGCCTCAGGGCTGTGAGGGCCCGAGACCTGAGCTCTCCATCCTTGGCCCACGGGGGCCGGTCCGCCTCCCCTCTCTCCCCGGTCCAGGCAGATGTAGCCCCCAGCCCTCTCCCTCCACTTGATTTATTTAGACAACTGAGATGTACCCTGGGAAATGGATCAGATTTTAGATTTGACAAAAATAAAAACAAACTTGGCCGCCCCCGCCAAACCCAGCACTCCCGCCCCCACCCAGCTTCCCAGAGCCCCCCGAATTACAGAAACTGTGACTGTCGTTCCGGCCTGCGGAAGGAGGGTGGTGGTCGCCATGGTAACTGTGCAGGCCTCTGGCTTGGCTCCTGGAGAGGAGGCTGCCCCTGTGGGGCTCGCTCGGGCATTGGGCCCTGTCCCTCCGCACGGCCACCCTTCTATCTGGGAACCGGCAGGTTTGAAGAGGCCGCTGGCGTCGTCATGGCTTCACTGGTGACCCTGGCCCCTTGCTTCACACCCTGGCCTTCTCAAGCCTCAGTGGCCGGAGTGTGGAGTGGTTACAGCTTCCCATCTAACTCAGTTTTCTACTGGCTGGGGGGCCTTGAGGTGAACACCCCCACCTTGCTGGCTTCTCCTCCCCTGCTTCCTGCAGATAAATCCTTCCCAACCATGGCAGGAGTTGGACTAGCCCCCTTCCTGACCCCACAGGATGCAACACAGGCCTGGGGCACAGCCAGATGGGCTGATGGCTGGGTGTCCCATTGACCCTGGCCAGCCTCTTTTTGCCTGACTGGGAGGCGTTGAGAAAGACAATGTGGTTGAGAAAGACAGCAAAGATTCTACTAAGCACACATCAGTCAGGGATCCCTCGTGGCCCAGGCACTGAGCCCCGTGACAGAGTGTGATGGAACAAGGGGTTTGACCCAGCAAGAGGCCGTTCAAATCCTGCCCCTGCCACATGACCCTGGAACCAGCTCGTATGGCCTCAGTTTCTTTATCTATAAAGTGGGGCAGTAGTAGTAACTGCCAGTTTTGGGGGGGACTTTGCGGAATTCCCAGGCACCTCTGCTCACGCCCAGGCCTGAAGTGGTTGACAGATTCTTTTTTTTTTTTTTTTTGAGTTGGCGTCTCACTCTGTCACCCAGGCTGGAGTGCAGTGGCCGCTCCCGGCCACCGCAGCCTCGACCTGCTGGGCTCTGGCAATCCTTCCTCCTCAGCCTTCCGAGTAGCCGGAATTATAGGCGTGTGCTACCACACCCGGCTAATTTTTTTGATTTATTGTAGAGATGAGGTCTCACCTGCCCAGGCGGGTCTCAAACCTGCGGGCTCAGGCAATCCACTCACCTCAGCCTCCCAAAGGCGCGGGATTACAGGCTGAGCCACCGAGCCCGGCGGTTGACAGATTCTTTACGGAAGGCTGTGAGTGAGGGTTCAGCCCGCAGCGAGGCAGACGTCAGTCGTGAGGGCAAGGGCTTAGCCCTCTGTTGCTTCACTTTCTACTCAAGGCAATGTGATGTAATTGGCTCATGATTCCAGTGCGAGATTCTCGGTCCTCTCCTGGTGGACGTGGCTTTTCCTTTTTTCCCCAAAGCCAACAAATGGGAGACCCCGGCCCTGTTGTAAGAGAGGGTAACAAAGAGAGGGGGTGTCTGCCACCCACCACATGGCAAGCCCTGGCCTCAGGAGCCCACAGGTGCTGGTGCTCCCTGCTGCCTGTGACCGCTGTAAGGCTGAAATGAGATAATACAGGCTGTTGGCCAGACGATCCTTGGGAAACACACACTCAAAAGCACTGAAGAAAGGCTGCGATTCTTACCATTGTTAACCCGCTGCCTGGCACACAGCAGGCACTCATTATGTGATCATTTATTCCCTGGCTGGCTTTGAGGGCCCAGTTGGGAAGACTTTGGGAGGCATGGGGGGGAGTCAGGGGGCAGTGGGGGTGAGGGCTCTAGCTGTGCACTGAGGCGCTGTGGGGGGGCTCTGCAGCCCCCAAGGACTCTGACTGTTTTTCTCCCCCAGACCCAGGTGTGCAGGATGGCTTTGCCTGCCAAGGAAGCTGTATTGATTGGCTTGCCATTGATCTGTTTCTCCATCTGTGCTCCTCAAAGGCGCTCAGGGCCGCCCATTAGGGATCTAATCAGTTTAAAATGATGGCCAAACTGAGCGTGTGGGGAAATGGAGGTTTTCGGAGTGGGTTTGAACATCCAGACATGGCCGAGGGACCCTCGTGGCGAGTGTGGGGGGGTCATCTGTTGTCTGCATGTCTCTTCTGTGTAGCTTGGACCGAGCTCTGCCCCTCTGTTTCCCATCAGTGTAGTGAGGGATTGGATTAGCTGTTCTCTAAGGACTTGGGTGGGGCTGTTCTGAGACAAAGACCAATCCAACAGAAGTGGGTGGGTGAAGTAGGTGACGGGGCTAGGTCCCAACTGCACGGCCTCAGATGCCAGTCTGGGGGCTTCAAATCATGCTGTGAGGGGCAGTGGGGAGCCATTGAAGGCTCCTTGCCCGCCATGGAGGTAGCAGTCAACTCCCCTCCTCCCCCACTCTCCCTTCCCTCCACGTGCTCTATTACCCAGAATCCCCTACCCTACTCTTGGGGCGCTTTCCTCCCTCAAGTCGTCCCAGAACCTCATGGTTTTGGTCGCTTCAGTGCCGTGACAAATAGTGGAAGCATTAGGCGTCTGGCCAGGCCAGAGTGGCTCAGCCCGGAGACCTTGACCCCTGCCCACAGCCTCCCACCCCGCGCGACACAGTCTGGTTCAACTTCAAGGAGGCCTGGTGCCTTTGATCCCTGAGCCAGTGGGGAGCGTGTCAGGAGCTGCGGGCAGCCGTGCCGCCTCTGGCCTGACTTCTGAGTCTCCGGGGCTCTTGGAAGGGGCCCAGGCTCTGCCATCTGGGATTTCCCTGAGCACCTCTGGGCAGGGGCTGAGGCTGTCCGTCCCTGAACGTCCGCAGCTGAGCAGTCCAGAGGTGAAAGCCACTCATCTGTCCCCTAGGGAGGGACTCTGTCATGGGTGCATTGGATGACAACAGCGGAGGGCAGCGGCATGGCCACGGGCGCTGCCGCGAGTCAGACAATCTGGGCCATTTGGGGATGGTGTGACCTTGAGCCAGTCATGGCAGCTCTCCAGGCCTGTTCCTCATCTGCCCCCAGGGGACTGTGAGAGCTAAGGTCCTGTCCCCAGGTGCTTGGCACAGAGCAGTCATGGTCACTGCCAAGTTCATTACTGTGATACCTGCTAGATCAGGCGGGTAGGGAGCACTTCCTGAGAAGAGGCTGAGCTGCCACCTTGTGAGGGGTGAATGGTGCATAAGGAAAGGATTCGGGAAGAGGTGGCAAATGCACTAGGTGGTGAAGGAGTCTGCCTGGCAGAGAGGTAGAGGGAAGGAGGAGCACGGGCAGAGGGCGTGCTTGAGGACAGCAAGAAGGGCAGTGCACGCCGAGGCCAGCGAGAGATGAGACTGGGAGTGTCCACTGAGGTCAGAGTCTAGGAGGCCTCAGATGTCAGGCTGGGGAGGGAGGCAGGAGCCATGGAAGGTTTTTGAGGAGGAGAGAGGCATAAGCAGAGTGTGTTTCAGGCAGATTAATTTGGCTGTGGCAGAATAGCCTCGGAGCAGGAAAAACAGTCTCTGGTGTTGTATCTTAGCTCTGTGACCTTGGGCAGATCTGGTCCCCTCTGTGGCTTAGTTTCCTTATTTGTAAACGGGGCTTATAATACAGCCGCAAGGATTACGTGAGAGAATACTTGAAAATGCTCAAGCTGGGCTCGGTGGCTCAGCCTGTAATCCTGTGCTGTGGGAGGCCGAGGTGAGTGGATTGCCTGAGCCCGTAGGTTCTAGACCCGCCTGGGCAACTTGGCGAGACCTCATCTCTACAATAAATCAAAAAATTAGCCGGGCGTGGTAGCGCGCGCCTGTAGTTCCAGCTACTTGGAAGGCTGAGGCGGAAGGATCGCCGGAGCCCAGCAGGTTGAGGCTGCAATGGCCGAGAGCGGTCACTGCACTCCAGTCTGGGTGACGGAGTGAGACTCCCATCTCAAAAAAAAAAAATGTGTTGGGCACACCGCAAGTGCCTGGTTATTGTGTGGGGCAGATTGGAGGGGCAAAGACCAGAGCCGGAGGCTTGAGAGGAGACTGGAGCAGTCTCCAGGCAAGAGACGCTGAGGATGGGCTGAGGCCTGGGGGACGGAGGAGGAGCCATGGGTTGGGACAGGCCATACTGCATGGAGGAGAGCACTGGCATTGACCAGCAGGCCTGGTGTGAATCTCTGCTCCAAAACTTCCCAGCTGGGTGACCCAGGAGAGGGCCCCCATCTCCCTCAGCCTCAGTTTTCCTCATCCGTACAATGGGCCTCCAGTGTTTAGGGCCCTGATGAGGAAGAAGTCGGGGGACAAGGCTCCTGGGAGACACCTGCTTTTGAGTTTGCACTTGGAGTTTGAAACCGACAGGAAGGGCAGAGGGAGCCCTTCCAGAGGCTGGAAGTAGAGTGTGTGACAGGCTGAGGGGAGAGGCGAGGGGGATGGGGGATGTTCGCTGGTAATTAGAACGTTTGAACTTCAGAAAAGTTAATTAATGATGAAGCTGCCGTGGAGCGATGCTCAGGCTAGAAGGGGGCCCTGGCAGCGACTAAAATTAATTACAGGCTGTGGCGGGAGAGTGGCAGCGGGGTGAGGGGACAGGAAGGAACGGGGCTGGGGCCGGGAGGGGCTGAGGGAAGGCAGATGAGAAGGCAGTATCCCAAGGTGAGCACAGCCTGGATGAGCGGGAGGCTGTTGTCATGGAAACCAGGTCAGGCTCCCAGTAGGCAAGAGGTGCTCATCCCACTCAGGGTTTGGTGTAGCTTCCTCCAAGCCAAGGGCAGGGCTCTGAAATTGAGGGGGTGAGGGTTTGTGTGTGTGTGTGTGTGTGTGTGTGTGTGTGTGTGTGTGTGTGTGTGTGTTGAGTCGCAGTCACACTCTGTTGCCCAGGTTGGAGTGCAGTGGCATGCTTGTGGCCACCGCAACCTCGCCCTACTGGGCTCAGGCAATCCTTCCAGCTCAGCCTTCCAAGTGGCTGGAACCACAGGCACATGCCATCACATCTGGCTAATTGTTTGATTTATTGTAGAGATGAGGTCTTGCCAAGCTGCCCAGGCTGGTTCGAATTCCTGGCTTCAGGCAGTCCTCTTGCCTTGGTCTTCCAAAGTGCTGGGATTATAGGCATGAGCCACCCGTGCCTTGCTGGGCGAGGATTTTTGTTTGGAGACACTCAAAGGTCACTGGGTGGCAGAGTGTGCAGGGCCCGTGGAGATTTCCAGTACCACTCCTTATCCATGGGTCATTTGCCAAGACCCCCAGTGGATGTCTGAAGCCACAGATGGTACTGAACCCTTGACACACTATGTTTTTTCCTACATGTACATGCCCATGGTAAAGTTTAATTTGCTGGGAGCAGTGGCTCACGCCTGTAATCCCGACACTTTGGGAGGCGGAGGTGAGAGGATTGCCTGAGTCCAGGCGTTCAAGAGCAGCCTGGGCAACTTGATGAGACCTCATCTCTACTGTATTTGTTCATTCAGCAGATATTTATTGAGCTCCTACTATATTCCTGTTATTGTTCGGGCTGTGAATATACCATCTCTGTTCCCCTTGGAATGCAGGTTTGAGCAGTAGATAACATGACAATGAGCATGTCAAGATGACAGTGTCAGGGTGTGAAGAGGGCTTGTGGCCACTGGGGGTGAAGAGGCTGGCTGGGGAATCCTTCAGACGAGATGACAATGGAGTTAGCAGGTCAGTTAGCCCCCGAGGAGGGAACATGTGCAAAGGCCCTGCGGTGAAGTGTCCCAGTGTGTGTGTCAGAGGAGCCCAGAGGCCAGCAGGACTGGAGGGGGTGAGCCAGGCTGAGGCAGAAGGAGACAGGAGTGTGGGTGAGAGTGGGTCGTGGGGGGGCAGTGAGGATGGGTTCTGCAGGCTGAGGGTTTATGATCAGAGAGCTAGAGCGCCAGGGCAGGGTTTTGAGCAGGGGAGGGAGGTGAGCTCACTTCTGCTGCAGGAAGTGTGGGCCAGAGGGGCCAGGGAAGACCCAGGGGACCGGTGGGGTGGGGGTCCCTGGTCACCCAGGTTCACAGGTGGAAAGGGGAGCCAGGTGGTGCTGGAACTGGAGCTCGAATGTAGATCTCTGGTCCCGTGTGCTGCTTTTACGACATGAGTGCTGCCTTTCTGTTCCCCGAAGCTCAGTTTCTGGGGCCGGAATGGGGGTTGTGTAGACAGGGTGTGGCGAGTTCTATCAGCACGTCTTCTCCTCTTAGAGAAGGCGAATGTACACCCAGCTGTAGTCATTGCCTCTAAGGTCAGTAGGTTTCATGGTCTGGAAGTCCACCTGGAAGTCCAACTTCAGTCATTCATGCCATGGGGTGTAGGTCTTTTTTGCCTTAGGTGCCCTCTTTTCTTTTTCCTTTTAAAGATATGGGGTGTAATTCAGGGTTAGGTAGATAAGCGGTCATCGTACAGGTAAAGTTTGGGCCTCCCTTTGGTCCCCACTTCACCTGGTTTGAGATCAGGTACCTTATTGATGTTATGTGTCCCCACTGCCCTGGCAGCATCCTGCTACTGCCAAACCCTTTCTTACAGTGTTCTGGTAAATGTTCCGGGTCCTCTTATGAGCGAGAACATGTGGTACTGAGCTTTTTGTTTGTTTCTGTGATAGATCACTGAGGACGATAGACTTTAAATCCATCCAAGTTGCTGCGAAGTCCATGATTTTGTTTTTCTTTATGGCTGCATAATACTCCATCGTGTACATGTGCCACATTTTTTAAAATCCAATCTACTTTTTTGTTGTTGTTGGAGTCTTATTCTGTCACCCAGGCTGGAGTGCCATGGCACGCTCACGGCCACCCCAGCGCTGACCTGCTGCACTCCAGCAATCCTTCCACCTCAGCCTTCCAAGTAGCCAGCACTACAGGCACATGCTACCATGCCCGGCTAGTTTATTTTTTTAATTTTATTGTAGAGATGAGTTCTCACCAAGTTGCCTGGGCTGGTCTTGAACCCATGGGCTCAGGCAATCCACTCGCCTCAGTCTCCCAAAGTGCTGGGATTACAGGCTAAGCCACCGAGCCTGGCCAGGTATGCAGTTTACTTTTGATGAGCAGCAGGGTTGGTTCCATGTTTTTTATTGTGAATATGTTTTTATTGTGAATAATGCTGCAATAAACATGCGTGTGCAGGTATCTTTTTCATAGAGTGATTTGAGTTCCTCCAGGTATATTTCCAGAAGGAAGATTGCGGAGTCATATGGACGGTCAATTTTTAGATCTTTTAGGAATCGCCACGCTGTCTTCTACAGAGGCTGTATTAGTTTACACTCTCACCCACAGTGTAGAAGCGTTTCCTTTTCCTTGCGTCCTCTCCAGCGTCGGTTGTTTTTTGAGTTATTGATGATGGGTGCCCTCTTTTCAAGTAGGCACAGGTTTTGGGGACCCTGGGACCTAGTTAAGGTGGGAGATCCCAGTTTGGGAGATCTGAGCAGCTTCAGCTTTCTCATCTGTATGGTGGGGAGCTGGAGTGACACAAGCCCTGAGGTATCTTTGACCTTGACCTCCCTGGTTCGATGGCTAGATGGATTGAGAGTGGTGGGACTGGACACCATGGGCTGTGCTCTAATGCTGGGCAGGGAGGGGAGGGAAAGAGGGTGTTTATGGAGGCGCCCGCGGTTAGGGAGAGGAGAGCAGCCTGGGCCAGGGTACTGGAGGGGAGCCCACTCATCCAGCTCTAAGCTCGTGCCCCAAGGTCCTGCCTGGGACTGGGTTAAGAGTCGACTCTGGAGCCTCTTGGCTGGAGTAGACCGTCTGCCTGGGTGGGCCTGAGGAGGCCCAGGCCTACCCTGCTTGGCACAAGGGTTGGGACTGGCCTACGCCAGGTGTTTTGGGGTCTGGCGATGGGCTGTAACCCCACAGTGGGCAAAGAGAGAGGTATGGGGGCTCTCAGTCCATCTCAGCCACACCGGAGGGCCCTCTGCAGGTTGCAGACACAGGTCTTGGCAGAGATGGAGGGGGCACAGGTCAGGGGAGGGGACTGGTGGTCAGCAAAGGGAGGCAGTCAAGGGTGAAGGGGCTGAAATAATCCAGAGATGGCCGGCCAACCAGACTTCTGGAATCCTCTCCCTTCCTGGTCCTGAGGGGGATGGGTGTCCTGCAGGTGGCGGCTTGGTGGGGTTTGGGTCCCTTGGTGGGTTCGGCACACACGGCCACGTCTGTTGCGATGGTGGCAGGCTGGCTCCAGTGGCTTTGGAAATTTGGGCGTTGACTGGGACAGGACCTTGAAGGAGAAGAACTGGGAATGGGTATATGCCTGTGTGTGTGGTGGGTCGGGGGTATTCCGTTCCAGGTGCACCCTGCTCCCTGGCCACAGCCCCCGCTGTTTTGTCCTTGACTTGGTGTGCACGTGGTTTGAATGTGTCAGCATGCTGGTGATCCTGCTGAACTGCGTGACACTTGGCATGTACCAGCCGTGCGACGACATGGACTGCCTTTCCGACCGCTGCAAGATTCTGCAGGTGAGCTGGCCATGTGTCCTACCCCCACTATGTCCTGCCCGACCCTCCACCCTTTGCCTTCTCCACCGTGCTCCACCTCCTCCACCTTGCCCCGCCCTAATGCTCCGCCCCCACTCCCGTGGCCCCACCCCACCCTACCTTCCTGCCGGAGCAGCCATGTCCCCAACAGCAGCACTCCCTTGGCTGTGTCTTCCCCACCCCCAACCAGTCTTCCCCATTCCCCTTTAATCCTCTTTCCTTTCCATCCATCCTCCTTATCTGGGCACCTCTGCCCTACTCCAGACCACCATCTTCTCCCTCCTGGGTACCCGCACCAGCCTCCTCCTGGTCTCCCAATCACAAATGACCTGTCACTCTCCTGCCGACAGCGTACATTTCCTCCCCAGTGCTCTTGGGATGAAGGCCAGGTTCCACACCCCTTTAGGGGCCGACCTCTGGCTTCACTTCCTGCTCTCATCTCCCAAGGTCCCAGGTGGGCTTAGCCTTTGGTCCCTGGCACGACCCCGTGTAGGGCATGTGTATTCGTTTAGTGCAGGGTGTTAGGGTTATACCCATTCTACTGATGTGGAAACACTCAGTGCTTTTCCCGGGGGAAGCCAGATTCCTCCTGAGAGGAATTGCTCTCTGCCTCTTGGGTTTGTACAGGACCTGGTAGTTCCCAAGCAGCACTGGGCCACAGGATCTCCTAGGGCACTTGTTAAAAATCCAGACCCCTGGCCCCATCCCAGACCTGCTGAATCAGAATCTCTGGGGGTGGGTCTGGGGTCCGAGTGGGTAACAAGCTTTTCAGCCAGCCCCTGCCCTGACATAGCAAGAACCGATTACCCTCGTGGTGAGTTTGCCAAGGGCTCATCTCTATATCCCACCAACCAGCCTACATCCTGGCACACAGTAGGTGCCAAGCACCCATCTGTGGAATTGGATTGGCTGCCGCCCACTCTGATCTTGGAGAGAGGAATTCCACCCAGGCCCTGCTCTCAGGAAATATATACTCACATGCGCCCATGGTTAGGGACACATTTGGGGCCTCCCCTGTGAGCAGAGGAAGACAGCACTGAGGTGGGCCTGGGGCCTGGAGTAGGGCCTGTGTTGAGATGTTTCCTTCCATAGGGGCTTTGTAGTCAGACTGACCTGAATTCCTGTCCTGGCTCTGCCACTTACCTACCTGCTTTGTGACCTGGGGCAAATTGCTTAACTTCTCTGAGTCTTAGCTTCCTCATCTAAGCATCCTCATCCCCTCATCTGGGACTCTTGTCATTACCTGGGCTTAGGGGACAAATAGAATGGGCTGTGTGACCTTGGGCAAATCATTCCCCTTTCTGGGCCACAGTCTCCTCATCTGTGAAAGGACTGTATTGGGCCAGGGTCTCTGAGGTGCTCTTCTTGCCCACAAGAAGAAGAGTTTCTGAGTCTTTTCCAGACCTCTTGAGTCCATGCCTGTGTCCCCACCTCACACCAAAGCCGTGACCTCTGGGACCTGCGCTGCAGCCTCACCCTGTCCCTTGCTTCTCTCCTCCTGCCCCTGCAGGTCTTTGATGACTTCATCTTCATCTTCTTTGCCATGGAGATGGTGCTCAAGATGGTGGCCCTGGGTATTTTTGGCAAGAAATGCTACCTCGGGGACACATGGAACCGTCTGGATTTCTTCATCGTGATGGCAGGGTAGGTAGTGCCCACCAGGGAAGTCCCTAGCCTTTGGCATAGTTTAGATGCTCCGGGGCTTCCGGTGACAATGAAGCTGTGTGGTGATGCATGGGGTCCTCCTGGACCCCTGGACTGGAAGGAACGATGACCTTTTGCTGAGGGGTCTGGACAGACAGAGAGATTCCTTCTTGGGAAGTCGTGTGTCCTCCTGCCCTGCCAGCTCTTACTGGGTCTGTTTTATGCTAATTAGCTGTATGATCTTGAGGAAGCCACCTGACCTCGCCAAGCTTCTGCTTCCTCCTCATAAAAGGAGACTAATAGTAGCTACGTCAAACCAAATGCCCAATAAATGTTGTCTTTTATTATTGTTATACGGGATTTCTCATCGAGTCAGAGATCGAGCATAGACTCAGGTGTTGTCTGACTCCAAACACAATTTCTGTAAAGACCCAAGCTGTGGTCAGGGAGAGGCCAGGTTACAGCTGAGCCCATTTGTAGCCTCTTAGACTCTGCTGAGGCCTTTCTTCCCGCTTTCCTGGGTCAGACCCATGCATGCATTCACCCACTCACCAGGTACTGAATGAATTGCTAGGTGTCAGCGTTGTCCTAGCTGCAGGGAGCGAGGAGGAGGGGACACCAGACATAGGCTTTGCCTTTTCCACTTCCTGTCTGGGGAGGCAGCCTCCAGCCATGGCAGTGGGTGTGTCTTCACGTCCTGGGACCAAGGCTTTGGGTAGAGCGTGTGGTTTGCTGAAAGCACTCAACACAGGAGCCATCTGAGCCAGACTGGGGACTCAGGGACTTGAGGGCTTTCCTGAGGGGGTGACACATGAGAGCTGAGAGTCAGTAGGGCAGAGGTGAGGAGGAGAGAGAAAAAGGCTGGGGGCCGTTAGTGAGTGTGTGCGCGCGTGTGTGTGTGCGAGAAACAATATGTGAGTGTGTATGTGTGTCAGTGTGTGTGCATACTTGCATGTATGATGCCACCGAGAAGGCGAGAAGGTGTGACCTCAGTGAAGATGAGATGAAGATGGTGTAAGGGTAAATGGCACATGGTTGGATGGACAATTAGGATATGAGGATCTCACCAAGTATCTGCTAAATTCCACAGATAGATTCTGAAGTGAGAGGATTTGTTTCACTGGTGCTTTAAAAAAGTTACACCTCCTGTAAGCATTTTTTCCTTATCATGCTATTCAGTTTCACAACCACATTGTAAACAGCCACTGAGACCTAGGAATTATGCTGGTTTCATGTAGTTTCTTCTGCACCATGTCACCCTCTTTGTCATGTTCTTCATTCTCATCCTGGTTTGACTGGAGAACATCCTTAAGTAGTTTTTTTATAAAAGGTGTTTGGATAGTGCCATTTTTCAGTCTTGTTTGACCAAACATATACTCCTTTGATCTTTGAGTGTGAAGGACAGTTTGTCTGTTCTAGAGTTTCCCTCGAAACCCTGCACACGTCATGCAAAGCCTACAGTCTAGTATTGCTGGTGAGTTCAGTACAAGTCTGGTTCTTCTTTCTTGGCAGATAACCTGCTTTTTCTTAACTAGAAGCTTGCAGGGTTTTCTCTTTACCTTTTGAATTCAGAACCTTCTCTAGGGCCAAGCTAGGTGGGGGACCTTAGAGAACTCAAAACTTGTGCATTCCTTGAGCTCAGAAGAAAGTTCTTGTATTTCTTCTTTGGTTATCAACCATTCCTCTCTGCTTTCTTCTTCTGGAATAACCATTAAATGAATGCTTCCCTACTCTATCTTTTCTCCATGCTGTTCCTCTTTTCTCTCACAGGTTTTTGTCAATAATGTGATTCTGTCTTCTGAATCATGCATGGGCTTTTCTGTAATGTCCTTCCTCCTACTTACTGCTCCAGGAAACTGTCCATTTCCTCTGTATCTTTTAATTCCCAAGAATACTTGTTCTTGGATTTCTTATTTTTCAGAGCACCTTGTGCCTTTTCTTGTTTTGTGGATGCAATATTCACCTGAATCTCCTATGGCTCCTAATTAGGCTTCTTAAAAGTCCTTTCCTGATCCTGGAAGTAGCCTTGTGTTAAAATACAATCTAAAAGGTTAAAAAAATGACCTTCACAAATCTTAGAGTGAACATATATCACAGATTTATCCAACTCATTAAGGAAGATGGACCCAGCAGGATGGAAATCAGCAGAATTAGGAAAACAGGCACGGGAGAAAGAATGTGGGGAGAAAACAAGGTTAGAATTGAAGCTGGTTAATGACCTACAGGGTAATAAACCATAACCCTTGGGGTTATCTTTTCTATTGGGCAGAAATCATGTATGTCTCTGCCAGATAAAAATCTACAAGGTAACATGTCATTTCACAGCATCCAGACCTTTAATAAACAGGGAATAGGGAATCAAATAAAGGTATATTCCCCTAGACAATTAAAGAATCTTTTTTTTTTTTTTTTGAGTTGGAGTCTCACTCTGTCGCCCAGACTGAAGTGCAGTGGCCTCGACCTGCTGGGCTCCAGTGATCCTTCCGCCTCAGCCTTCCAAGTAGCTGGAACTACAGGCGCGCGCTACCACGCCCGGCTAATTTTTGATTTATTGTAGAGATGAGGTCTCGCCAAGTTGCCCAGGCGGGTCTCAAACCCGCGGGCTTAGGCAATCCACTCACCTCAGCCTCCCAAAGGAGCGCGATTACAGGCTGAGCCTCTGAGCCCGGCTCAATTAAAGAATCTTTAGACTAGTCTGTTAAGTGATACTCCAGAATGACATCGTTAGAGATACTGCCTTCCCTTTGCTGTATTTGTGAGTTCTGGGACAATTTTTCCTAACTCCTATTTCAGAGAAGTCATTTGTTCTGCTGGCTCCACCCACTGCCTGCCACCACACTCCCACCTCACCCTTTTGACTGGAGGCGTCTCCTCTATTGTATGGTGACTCCCTCTTGACTGCTCATATTTATAAATAAGGATGATGAAGAGCTATGCTGAGATGAGTGGGAAGCCAGCCTGGCTTCAGCATCATGGCGGGGCCTCAGTTTGATATCTTGGTCCTTGTCTTGGTCTTGTCTTGTCTTGGTCCTTGGGACAGGGTCGGGGCTGCAGGCCAGCATCCTCTGGAAGGCCGGGAGGGCTGGGTGTGGGTCCACAAGCAACATGTGCAGTCACGTAGGACCCCGCGCTTGGGTCCATGCTCTGCTGTCCCCATTTTGAAATTCTTTTTCTTTTGAGTTGGAATTTCAGTCTGTTGCCTAGGCTGGAGTGCAGTGGCATGTTCACGGCCATCACAGCCTTGACCTGCTGGGCTCAGGTGATCCTTCTGCTTCAGCCTTCCAAGTAGCTAGAACTATAGGTGCGTGCCACCACGCCCAGGTGCCACCGCGCCTGGCTCACTTTGAAATTCTTAGTCATTTATGAACAAGGGGCCTTGTGTTTTCATTTCGCCCTGGGCCCCACAGTGATGTAGCTGGTTCTGACTGGCGGGGCAGGCTCAGCGGAGACTCTTTTGCCTGAATCTGGATACTCACTGCCTTTCCCTGTGCTGGATGCAGGGACTCAGGTGAGCCAGATTGCCCTGTCCTCAAGGTCCCAGGGGCATCGTAAGATGGGAGGACAGGATGGGAGTCACAATTCCTGCTCCAGAGCCAGCCCTCCAGTCCCATTGCCACCCAAGACCTGTCCCCAGAGCTGCCAGCCCATCCCCCTCGGTCCCACCCAGGCTTGGTGCTATAAATGTTCTGTTTCCCGAGTAACAGGCCTGGCATCCCAAGGATGTTTCCTCCCTTCCTGCCCCTCCCCTTCCCCAAATTACTGGCTCTTTCTTCAAGCTGTGTAGACAGACATAGAACCTCCGAGTCAGAAGGTTCCTTAGAGGTCATAGCCTTCATCTCCACATCCAACAGAACGATCACAGAGGGCTTGAGACCAGAGACCAGCTTTTGCTTGCATGCCGCCAATGCAGGGAACTCAGTACCTTACGAGGCAGCCAGTCTCAAATTGGGACAGCCCACTATGCTAGAAAGCTTTCTTTCACTGAGCTGATATCATCTTCCTGTGGCTCCCTCCTGATTGTACCATTCACTCACTTATTCGCAACACCAGCATTTATTGAGCACCTACTACATTCCGGGCCTTGTGTGGGCAATAGGGACACAGAGATGAACAAGACAGACACCCTTCATGATGTCATGGAACTTAGAGCCCGGAAAACAGACATAAAACACATCACCACAGATAAAGTCTAAACTGGGACCCATGCTGCTGCAGAGTATAGAGCTTCCATGGAATAGGGCCCCTGTTTTGATGGGGGGGTCAGTATAGGCTACTCGAAGGAGACACCTGGGGGGTAAGAGTTGGCCAGGCAGAGGGTGTGGGGAAGGGTGTCTCAGGGAGAGGAGGCAGCATGCAGGAGGCCTGGCAGGGGTGGAGGGTGGGCACCTGAGGAAAAGGAGGGTGAGTGGAGGGGGATGTTGGAGCTAGAGCCAGGGATCCCAGGGGGTGGGTGCTGAGAGGCAAGACCAGAGGAAGGGCAGGGGCTTGCTGCCACAGGGCGGGCCTAGAGGCTGTGGAGGTGGTGTCACCGACAGCCTTCAGAAGGTGGAGGACAGCTCCTGTCCTCCCTGAGTCTCCCAGCTGAAACGCTCCAGCCCTCCCGATATTTGTCAGAGGACAACATTCATCCCCAGAGGCCTCGCCTGCTGGACTCGCTTCAGGCTGTCTCGGTGCCTGGCCCGGGAACAGGATCCCGCCCTCCCCATGCTGGCTGATGGGATGGAGAGAATGGGCTGCCTTCGACCTGGAGAGGTGTAGGATTGTTGAGTGGCCATGCTCCCCCCCATCCCTGACTCGTGTTCATCCATCCTCTTGTAAATCAGAGCTACAACTCAAAGTAGGTGATTTTATTTTAAAACCCAAACTCTGAATTTGTTGCTGTTAATTTCACCTTCAGTGGACTTTGGAGTCCTGACTCAGCCACTCATTACATTGATTTCCTGTGCTTGTTCAGCCCAGGACAGCGAGTCCTGTGGCACTTCATGAACTCTTTTCCAGTGTGTGACAGTGCCCTGGTAATAATTGCTATTCGTGTATAGGTGAACCCCCCTCTGTCTCATCATTTACGCTACACTTTTCTGCCTCTGTCCATTAGGAGGTCATGAAATATTTAATTACATCCTTGTTGAACTTGAGGTATTCTTTATCTGTGTCTCCCTTGGTGCATTATGCTGGCAGTTCTACCTCTTCCCCCCCATCAGAAACATGAAATGGCCATTGCCACCTGTGGGACGACATCAGCACCTCTGTTAAAAGCTTCCCCAGTAATCCGATGCCTGATCTCTGGAGTGCACCAGGGCTGGAGGGTGGGGCTATAGGGACTTTTCCAGAATGAGGCTTGCCAGGGGCATGGCCGGTGTGGGCCCCGCCTCGGATGAGGGCAGGGAACAGGCGCCCGCCTTAGCTCTGAAAGCCCTTGAAAGCTTGTGAGTGTGTGGACACCTGAACAGCTGAGGGAGGAACACACACAGCTTGGGAGTGGACAACTTCCCCACTCCCCAGGCACGTGCAGAACCTTTCACCTCTCCTTAGTGCTCCTCACACTTCAGGGTGAAGAGGTGGTGTCTGTCACTGGCGCAGATGCTAAAATACAGATTTTTTGGCCTCAGCCCAGGGAGCAGGATCCAGCAGGGATGGCAGGGCCTGGGAATCTGCATTTTAACCAAATGCCTAGGTGGCCCTATGGGCCACATGCAGGTGGCCTGTGGGCCACACATGGAGAAACTATACTTCCTTTGATCTTCATGGCAGCCTCTCTTCAGGAGCACTGAAGAGTAGAGGTCACGACTCCCTGGGAACTGCACGAACGGGAAGAGGTATGGGTAGGACTCCAGCACTGCATCCTGTTCCAGGATCTGAGTAATTCTCATGACAGGTAGAAGTACTTTGTGAACAGAGCAGTGAGGACTTTGTATAAGATGCCTATGATCACTAGATACTGTGGTGTGTGCTGATTGTCCCAGCTACTCAGGAAGCTGAGGTGGGAGGATCGCTTGAGTCCAGGAGTTAAAGATCAGCCTGGGCAACATAGTGAAACCCTATCTCTTAAACATTTTTTTGAAAAGAATTTCTGTGATTACTAATAATATCAATAAAAGTAGCAGTAACACTGACCTGGGGGCCGGAGGAAGAAGTTGGATCAGGCTTTATCTTACCCTGGAAACATCTCTGGAGTGCGTGCAGCTTCCCCACCCTGACTCTTACAGGCTCTTGGGAAACAAAAAGTCAATAAGAATTGTTCCTCAGCTCTGGACTAGAGCTTTCTGAAAAGATCAGGCAGGTACGTACCCTCTGTGGTTGCTGGCTGAAAGTTCCTTTTGTCCAAAGTGCCTCATCAGTGGGACTTTAAAAAGCAAAGGGAATTGAATCCTCTTAGGCCTCATCCAGGGGTGTGATAAAAATAAGAACATTGTTTGCTGAGTGCTGACTGTAGGCCTGACACTGTGCATCATCTTGTGAATTGTCAGCCAAGCTGTGTGAGGGTGTGGTCAGTTTCACTTTCCAGGATGAGGCACAGTGACCGGGAGTGACTTGCCCAAGGTCACAGGCTGGTGAGGGGCAGAGCCAGAAGGGGTACCCAGTGAGCTTGGCTTCATGGACTGGGATTGGGTCCTGGTTCTGAGTGACTTGCAGGGTGTATTTGTCAGGGATGCATCTGGCTGCAAGTAATGGGAAACCCAACCAACAGGGGCTTGAGCAAGTCCTGAGTGTTTTTTCTGACATCAAGTTTTGGTTATTGGTGATAGTATGGGGGCTGACATCTCGTGATTTTCCAGGTCTTTCTTTTACCATCACAAGGCAGCTGCTGAAACTGAGTGTCATGTCTGAATTGAAGGTCAGAAGGAAGGGTGAAGAGAGATAGGACATGTCCACTCAGACCAGGAGAATGAGATTTTCTTCCCAAGATCCCTCCTTGTCCTGGCACACACACATGGCCAGAACTGGGTCTCGTGGCCACCCTTAGCTGCAGCAAAGCTGAGAAAGCAGAAAACATCACTGAAGATATTTTGACTAGATCAACCAAGAGTTGTTCCTTGGGATCAGGCGAGATTGGAAGAAGATAGGATACGCTCAGGGGGGCGACTCTTAGGCCTCAGTTCCTTTCTTTGGGCCTCAGTTTCTTCATTTGCCCTCCACCAAAGCCATGACCCTACCATCTCTCTAAGTCTTGTCTGGGTTGGCTGGACAGGGCCTGGGCTCTGTTGAGAAATCTAAAGTTAACCTGTGAAAGCGCCACAGAGGCCATTGCCTGCCGGCGGACAGGCAGAAGGTCATCACTGGGTTGTTTTCATCACTGGCTTTGTGTGCGCTACTGGTGGGTCAGGGAAGTGTATGGAGGCCCAGGACACCCTCCTGGCCCTGTCATTGACTTTATACCGATTTCTCCTGGACTTTACAGGTCTGTCTGCCCTGTGGACTGGGTGCTCTGAGGGCAGAGCCAAGGCTAGTCATCATCCTGGAGTCCCTGGAGCCTGGCCTTGGGCAAGGGCGGGGAAGGTTCTGTGACAGGTTTGTTTTCTGGCTGTTGTTTCCAGGCACTTGAGTTGAGGAGAGGGTATCTGGAGCCATTATCTTTTCTTCTTTTTTTTTTGAGTTGGAGTCTCACTGTGTCGCCCAGACTGGAGTGCAGTGGCACACTCCCGGCCACCCCAGCTTCGACCTTCTGGGCTCCGGCGATACTTCCGCCTCAGCCTTCCAAGTAGCTAGAACTACAGGTGCGTGCTACCACGCCTGGCTAATTTTTTTGATTTATTGTAGAGATGAGGTCTCCCCAAGTTGCCCAGGTGGGTCTCGAACCCGCGGGCTCAGGCAATTCACTCACCTCGGCCTCCCAAAGCTCGGGATTACAGGCTGAGCCACTGAGCCCGGCCGGAACCATTTTCTTTAAGCAGAGCTGCTGTTGGGTGGGTGTGGACCTGGGAAGGTTCCGGTGGGAAACTTATTGCGAGTACTTTTTCTTGTTTGTATATGGGGTTGGGTGGGAGAGAGGATGATGGTCACCGCACAGGCCCCTTTCCATGGAAACAGGGTGGTAGCCGCCAAGGGGAATGTGGGGGAAGTCCACAAGGACTGAGAAGCCTGACCCTAGTCAATTGTGAATCAGGCAGGACTCTCTCAGTTACATGGGACAGGAAGGTTGACCTGAGTTAAGAGAGGACTGTCTCTTCCACTGAAAAGCCCAGGGGGCTCCAGCTCTGCTCACTCTGGAATCCTGAGGCATGCCACCAGTCTGTGCATCCTCCCATCTTCCCACACCACAACTCAGCTAGTTCCCTGAGCGGCCCTCCCCGGGGCCAGGTCAGAGGCGGGCGCAGGGCTCACAGCCGACACTCTCTTCAGATCAGAATGATCGTTTTTCTTTCCCTTCCCAGCAGTTCCAACCACTCTGGGAACTGAGCCTTCTCGCCTGGATTGGCTGGTGCGGGCAACGTGCTCATCCCTGAGCCAATCTCTGTGGGCAGAGAAATGGAGCTTTGGCCAGACACAGGTCGAGGCCCATCCCACCCCCACCGCAGTGTGTGAGGTCCGCCCACCCACATCACGTGGACTTTCCGGCTTTGCTACTCTGGCAGCCAGAAGGGAATGAGACTGGGGCTGGTTAGGTGGTTTACCACGGACTAATGCTTGCTGACTGGGCTGGGGCCTTCTGCATCCATGGTGGTGTTACATCCTCACAATCCTGAGAAGTTAGGGTTGTGAACCTTGTTTTGCAGATAAAGAAATGGAGGCTCAGAGAGACTAGTAGCTTGCCTCGAGACACACAGCCTTTATGGTCCAGGTCTGGAATTGCTCGGGTATGGCTGCCCCCAGAGCCTCTCTAGCTCTCAGGAAGCTATGAGGTGAGTCCCCTGAGAGGGACGTTTCCCCCAAACTCTGGTAGATACCATAGTGTCTCTGCCCCACCCAGAGCCCACTACTTGGTTCTCAGCAGTCATGCCCACTTGCTGTGGTGCCAAGACTACTCTGGAGTATTGGAGCTAAGTCTTGGGGGGGGGCAGACATCATGGGGCGTGTTGGGGACACAGACTAAAGAAGTTGTTCATTGTTTATCTCAAGTTCAAATGTAACTGGGCAGCCTGTATTTATCTGGCAACTCTACCCAGAGATAAAACCATTGGAGTAAAGCCACTTGAGCGGAGGCTTGGCGAGAAAAGGTCCAGGGCCTCTGGAGCTGAGGTCACCTGAGCTGCCTGGGTTCCCACCTGCCTGGGTCTGTCTTTGCAGCCCTTCCTTCCACTTTGTGGCCACCCAGTATTGTTCCCCAAGTCTTCTGTACACTGAACTTGGCCTGAGTTGGTTTCACCCAAGTGGGCATCAGTCAAGTGGGCTTAATAGCCTCTGTTCTTGGGTCTCATAGGATTTGTGTGAGGAGATATGGATGTTACTATGGTCTGAATGTGTCCCCCAAAGTTCAGGTGTTGGCAACCTAATTCTTGTTGGACAGAGTTGAGAGGGGAGGCTTTTTTTTTTTTTTTTTTTTTGAGCTGGAGTCTCACTCTGTGACCCAGGCTAGAGTGCAGTGGCACACTCAGGGCCACCCTGGCCATCAACCTGCTGGGCTCCAGCTATCCTTCCACCTCAACCTTCTAGGTAGCCGGAACTACAGAACTAATTTATTGTAGACTTGGTCTCACCAAGTTGCCTGGGATGATCTTGAACCCGTAGGCTCCAGGTAATCCACTTTCCTCGACCTCCCTAAGTGCTGGGTTTATAGGCTGAGCCATTGAACCCAGCAGGTAAGCTTTTTAAGAGGTGATTATTAGGTCACAAGGACTCAACCTTTATAGATTAATCCTGTCATTTTGGGAATGTGTTAGTTATTGCTGGAGTGGGTTCTGGATAAAAAGATGAGTTTGACCCTCTTGTCTGTCTGTCTGTCTGTCTGTCTGTCTCTCTCTCTCTCTCTCTCTCTCTCTTTCTCTCTCTTTCTCTCTCTCTTTGAGTTGGGGTCTCACTCTGTCCCAGGCTGGAGTGCAGTGGCATGATCATGACTTATTGCAGCCATCAATTCCTGGGCTCAAGCTATCCTCCTACCTCAGCCCCCTGAGTAGCTGGGACTATAGGCATGGACCACCTATACCTGTCTAATTTGGGGTTTTTTTGTAGAGATGATGTCTCGCCATGTTTCCCAGGTTCAAGCAATCCTCCCTCCTCATCCTCCCAAAGTGCTGGGATTACAGGTGTGAGCCACCACACCTGACCTCCCTCTCTCGAATGTACTTTCTTGCCCTTCTGCCTTCTGCTTTGCGATGTTACAGCAAGAAGACCCTCATCAGATGAAGCCCTTTGATCTTGGACTGCCCAGCCTAAAAAACCATGAATGAAATTAATTTATCTGTTAAAAAATAAATTACCCAGTCTCAGGCATTCTGTTACAACAGCAAAAATGGACTAGGACAGGTGCTAGCAAAATACTATAAACTGAGTAGCTTGTAAACAACAGAACTTATTTCTCATAGTTCTGGAACCTGGCAAATCCAAGATCAAAGTGCTGGCAGATGTAGTGTCTGGTGAAGGCTCTCATCCTCATAGATGTGTCTTCTCAGTGAGTCCTCAGTGAGATGAGGAAGGGGTAAATGAGCTCCTTTGACTTTTTTTTTTAAATAAAAGCACTAATCTCATTCTTGAGGGCTCCGCCCTCATGACCTAATCACCTCCCCCAAAGGCCCCCACTTCCTAATACCATCATCTTTGGGGTTAAGATTCCAACATATGAATTTGGGGAGGACAAACACTCGGATCATGGCAATGGGTGAAATGACCCATAAATCATAAGGTGCTGGCCAAAGTCAAGGGTTAATGCCATGACTCTCCAGCTCTCCCCATGACTTCCTTCCACACTCTCTCCCACTCTCCACTGAACACCTACTATGTGCTGGGGGCCCGGATATTGGCAAAGGCTGGTGGTCTAGCTATCAACCAACACAATCCTGAGTCATCACAGAGCTGTCTCCTGACAGATGATCTGCAATTTCCAGCATCTCAGCTTCCCTTCCATTAGCTACATCTTCAATTACATTTTAAGAAAGCCCCCGTGGGCCCCTTGCAAAGATTGAGGAAACACCCTATTTTTATCAGCCACACACAGAATCATCTCCTGGGCGGGATATTTCCTGGAAAGATGTTGAATCTCGGTCATCTCTTGTGGCTTCTTGTCAGCTCCGAGCTTTTTGTTGTTGTTGTTCTGATCTTGTCCTTCAAGTTATTTGTTTGACAAGCTTGCACACAGGGCGTCCGCCTCCAAGTCAGAACCTGGGCTGGGCACTGGGAACCCAGCTGGGACTCTGAGCCAGCCCCTCCCCTGAGAAGCAGGGACAGGTAGAGTGTGCCTCAGAGCCAGAGTCGCCCTAATAGAGGACCAGCGGGACATAAGGCAGGAGAGTGCAACTCTGCCCGAGGAAGGGGTCTGGAAAGGGCATCATGTGACTGGTGGGCACGTGTGAGCTGAGTTGAGGCTGCGGTGTAATAATAGCTCCCGTTTCTTTGGCTCTTGCTTGTGCTAGGCCTTGGTCTAAGCATTGGGTCTGTGCTTGAACACGTTTCAGTTCAGTGACCTGCCCACGGTCACATGGCTCACTAGCAGCGAGCTGGAATTAGAGCCAGCTGTAACCATCAGACAACACTGTCTCCAAGGCTGCTGGCCCTGTCCTCGTGCTGCAGCGTGAGCTGTGCCCACCAGCCACCTGACTGGGAGAGGAGCATGTGCGTGAGCCAGCAGGCGCTGGCCTGCTCTGTCTTGCTGGTGACGGATGAAATGGGGCAGGTGGCATGTGACACAGAGCTCCTGGGTCCCTTGGGCTCTTCCTGAGCCTCAGCTTCCAACAGCCCTGCAAGATTATCTGAGGGAAGGGATACAAAGCTCTTGGCAGGTGGTGAGTGCTCAGGAAACCCTTCTGAACCAGCCAGGCCTCTGAGTTGCCAGTGACAGAATCCCAATGCAATCGGGGCCTGAGACCCGAAGAGAGCATGCTGGCTCATGTAACTGGGAGGAATAGAGAGCAGGTCTGGGATCCAGGCTCAGCGGGAGGGAGGTGCTCCAGACATATGGTCAGGATCCTGCCTCTCCGGTTCTTGCTCCTGCTTTCCTTTGCACTGGCAGAAGTCTCAGGCCACCACAGAGGCAAGGTGGCCACCAGCACCTTCGGGTTTCCAGGCATTGGCTCAGCCAGGGAGAGCACCTCTCAGCTGCTGTCCTGCTTGTGAGTAGATTGCCTCTCATGGCCTGCATGGGGCCACATGTCTATCCTGAGACACACATGGCGGCCGGGCTAGGGGCATGTCATCTACCAGTTGACAGGGCCTGGGTCTCTGGGCCTCTCCTGGGAGCCAGGAGCCGGGGAGGGAGGCTCCTTCGCAGAAACAAGTGGGAGCTGTGCCCAGAAGAGTGTTGCCCGCCCTCCCTGTCCACTGCTGGCACAGTCCCTTCCCCAGCTTGGCCACACCCAAGCCCCCCACCCCAGAAGACAGCTCAGGGACTGAGGGCAGCCCTCCACCTGCAGTGATGACAGGATGGAAGTGCTCTCTTTAGAGCAAAATTACTTAAACTAATTGAGCGCTTGGGAACTGGCAGGAGGTAGTGGTGGTGGGGGTTGTTGGTGTTTTTTTTTTAGACTTTTAGCACTGAAGCTGCATGATAAAATAACTGTGTAATTAGGAATTAATTTCTCACTCCCGTAAATGATGGCTTACTTGGGGCCCAAGAGGAGTTAGCACGGTGGTTATTCACCCACAGACAGGCCTTCCTCACCTTCTCCTTTTGGAGCGGGAGGGGAGGGTCCCAGCTGCCATGACTGTCAACCAGGCTGGAAAGAAGAAGAGAGGAGGAAGATAGCTTCTTCCATTCCAGCAGAAATTGGGACATGGCGCTCATGCCTGGTGTGGTACCTAGGATAAACAGAGATTGGGGAAGAGGCTGGCAGACGCCAGATTGTGGAGGGCCTTGAAGGCCCAGGATTGGGGGCTTGGACTTTGTTCTGAGGGCAGTGGGGAGCCATTGAGGATTTTATGTAGGGAGTGACACAGCCAAATCTGAATTCTAGGAGGTTTCTGCTGACTGAGGAAGGTCTCTTGGAGACACCAGGAGACCAGTCAGGAGCCTGTTGAAGTCTTCAGGGGAGGGGATGGTGACCTGGGCTAGGACATGGAGGGTGGAGCTGTCAGCAGGCTGTCCCAGGTTGGGACGGTTGGGACAGGAGTCACTGTCAGGATGGTTCCCGGAGTAGAGACTTCTGCCCACAGTTCTGCCTCCCAGCTAAGCGCCCTTCCTTTTCTCTCCCCATCCTTGTCCAGTGTCCCTTTGCTATCCTCTTCTCGTCAAAGAAGAATGAGAACAATTGGATTCTTCACTGCGTACCTACTATGTGTTTTTTATTCACCGAGTTCATTTATATGCTGTCTTATTCCCCAGACAGGAGAAGCAGCTGCAGCCAAATACGCCTAGTAGGTTCGTGAAATATAGATGTGAGAGTTAGGACCTTGGAGAAAAGTTTAAGCAAATGCATCCCCTGGAACTATCTACAGTGTCAAGGTCTTTCTTGCTACTAGCATCTCAGAAACATCACATTTCTCCTTTTGACGTGGTTGCCAGGAAGCTCAGATCTTGGCACTAAATTCTACAGGAAAGTTCTTTTGTGGGGCTTTTCATTGGGGTTCTGGGGGCTGCGACTGGTGAGTTCTATGGGGAATTTTTGCAGCAGGCTGCAGAAGATGTGTCCCCATGCTAAAGAACTGGAGGGTCAGGTCCGGACTGAGGGGAAGGGGCTGGGCCAGTGTGTCACCCCAGCCCCGCCCTGTGAAGACCTGCTCTGACTCAGTGTTCAGGAGTTTCAAATGCATGGCCAGGCAGTGGCTACTTCAGCTCCCTCAGAGACTGGGGTGGATGCCGAGCAGTTGCCCAGGTCTGCAGCCAAGAGGGCGCGAGTCTTATCAGCCTCCCCTGGTGAGGCTGGGGCCCGGGAGGTGCTCAGATCCTAAGGTTGACTAACTGGGTAACCGTGGGCCTCGGTGACATCCAGCCACAACTTGTAGCTCATTCAGGACCCGGGGCCAGTCTCTTCCCACCACTCTTTTTGTGAGAATGCTATTAGTCATCAAGGGTCTGTTTGCACAGGGCAGTCTCGTCCCCTAGCTGTCCTGGGACAGAGTCTGTGGTGGGTGCACCCACTTAACTGGGAGCCAACTGTGTCACACTGTGGCCCCCTGGGTTCCTCGAGGGGGAGGGTGGAGCCGTGGGGCAGTGTGGGCTGGGAGTCAGACCAGGCGGGAGGTCATCTTGAGGGCACCTCTGTGAGTGAGCGGGTCCTGGATGTGGCTTGAAGCAGGGGCTCTGCCCTGGTCCAGGGTGGAATGGAGGGGGCTTTGGCAGGGGCACTGTGGTGGTCTCGGCTGTGGGGAGGCTCGGATGGGTCACTACAGGTAGATAGTTAGAGCTGTGCCTGGCACATAGTGGGCCCTCAGATAGCGTACCCGTCCATCTAGCGAGCTTTTATTTTTATCTTGAGATGGGAACGCGTCCTGGACGGGCACCTGCCAGACCTGGTCAGATGTGCTCTCTGGGCCCTGGAATCTAGCACGTGGGTGGGTTCAGACCGGTGCGGGCTGGGAACGGCCACCCCAGCTCCCCCAGCAACGCACAAACCCAGCCTGGGGGCTCAGCTTTCCCAGAGGCTGCTGCCCACCCCTAGGCAGGAGCCAGAGGATCAGGGCAGGAGGAGGAGGGTCTGGCCGGTGGGGGAGGGGGTGGGGGTGCTGGAGCGCTCCTAGGCCTGCAGCCCAGCGCCTGTTTGTGTGCCGCCCCCGCAGCCCCTCCGTCACAGGCGTCTCAGGCTGCCTGGAGAGCTCTCCACAAAATGCGAAGATGACAGTGTGGCTCACCCACGCGGGAGCCTCACACGCCGGCCCCCTCGCCGCCCCTTCCAGGTCACCGGCTGCCCTTACCCTCTCTGCCTGGCGGCTGCCCCGGCACCCCTCCCCCCTTCCCCTCCTCCCTCTTCCTCCCCCTTTTCTCTCCCCCTCTCCTCTCCTGCCCATCCTCCCTCTCTCCTCCCTTCCATCAGGTCCCCCAGGTCTTTCTGTCTCTAGTTCTGGGTCTCTGTCACTTTTTTGGGTCACCCCCCTCATCTGCATTTGGACTCTAGGAGGAGTGTGCACATGTGAGAGCCTCCAAGGGTGTGTGTGTTGTGTGTGTGTGTGTACGCTGATGGCTGTGTGCAGTGTGTGTGTGTGTGTGTGTGTGCGCGCGTGTGTGTGTGTGTGAGAGTGTGAGAGAGAGAGAGACCATGTGCATGGGAGCCCGAGCCTGCGCTCCAGCAGGCTGGGGGATGGATGGTGGCGGCCTTTCAGGCAAAGGAGCTTCCACTCAATTACTCTTCAAGCAGCAGGAGGGGGCGGCGGCTTCGCAACAGTTGGACAGGTTTGCACCGTGTGTAGAAAAAGCCTTCATTTCCCACTGACGGTGGTGACGGGTGGTGACAGGTGGAGCCAGCAGCAGAGCTGGAGCCCCGGGTGGGATGTGGGGTGAAGGGTCTGGTGGTGGGGGCACCCAGGGTCGTTCTGGGGCTGCAGGCCCTGGCACACCCCCCGGTTCCCCCCACTGAGGACCTGTCTTTCAGTGGGGTTGGGGGTAGGTGGCACTTAGCAGGGAGGATCTGGTGGGAGCCCAGGGAACCGTCAGGGATCTCAGAGATCTGGTGGGAGATCTGGGAGGACTTCCTGGAAGAGACGCACTGCCTCCAGAGAGCTGCAGGGCTGGTTGAGCATGGACGGGCTGTGGGGAGTGGGCCTGCTAGGTGAGGGAGATCTTCCTCCCGATTTTAGAGGTTGCTCGGGAAGCTGGGGCTGACGTGGCTTATAGGCAGATGAGTGAGCCTGAAGGGCATGGAGGTGCCTGGCACAGAGCTGGGCACATAGCGGGGACACCAGGTCTTGCTCTCTCACTCCCTCTGCCCCTGACTGTATCTGTCACCTGCGCCATTTACAGAGGTGGAAACAGAGGCCAGGAAACAGCTTGAGGCCACATGGGGTCTGAGGTGTAGTTGGGCTTCTGACCCTTTATCTTGTTGACTCCTTCCAGGGGGGCCAGGATGGGCAGGGTGTCTGGAGACTGCTGTGGCCGGGGCCCCAGCCCGCCGGCCCTGCCGCACATCCCTCATTCTCCGCCCCCTTCTCCGCAGGATGGTCGAGTACTCCTTGGACCTTCAGAACATCAACCTGTCGGCCATCCGCACCGTGCGCGTCCTGAGGCCCCTCAAAGCCATCAACCGCGTGCCCAGTGAGTCGGCCCCGCCCCGCCCTCCCTGCCTTTCCTTCACTTGGACAGGACACCAGCCCCTTCCAGGGCCAGGCCTGCGCAGGGCGCCTGGGACACTGCAGCCTCTGGGCAGGCGGGCCCTGCTCCCGTGGAGCGCGTGGTGGTATTTGGGCCTGAAGACACAGGCGGGGCCAATGCCTGCGTCCCGAAAGAACTCGGGTCCAGCATGCAGGGGGTGCTGGCTTCTCAGGGTTGAGAGGTTCCTTAGCGAATTGGAGGGGACTTCACAGGATGTCAGGGTGGGTCTGTGTGGAAAAGAAGCTGCCGAGTTTGAGGGAGGGCGTTGAGGAGCATTCATGGGGGCAGCGAAAGCTCCCTCTCTCCCTCGTGCTGACACAGGGCTTGAGCTCTGTCACCCACCCACTCACCACCCATGTATAGGGGCATCCACCTGCTCACACACCTGCCCATCTGTCGTCCATCCGTATATCCAGCTTTCTGTGCCTTCATCCATTCATCTACCCTGCCACCCAAGCACCTGCCGTTCACCCACCCACTTAGGCATTCATCCATTCATCCTTCCCTTCCTCCGTTCATTCTCCCACCTACCTACTTACCCACTCATCCGTCCACCCACTTAGTATTAAGAGAGGTTATCTGTCTCAGCTCTTCGGGAGGCCAAGAGTTTGAGACCTGCCTGGACAGCGTAGTGAGACCCTATCGCTACAAAAATATTAAAAAATTAACTGGGTAGGCCAGGCTTGGAAGCTCAGCCTGTAATCCCAGCGCTTTGGGAGGCCGAGGTGAGTGGATTGCCTGAGCCCGCGGGTTCGAGACCCACCTGGGCAACTTGGCGAGACCTCATCTCTACAATAAATCAAAAATTAGCCAGGCGTGGTGGCGCGCACCTGTAGTTCCAGCTACTTGGAAGGCTGAAGCGGAAGGATCGCTAGAGCCCAGCAGGTCGAGGCTGCAGTGACCGGGAGCAGCCACTGCACTCCAGTCTGAGTGGTAGAGTGAGATTCCAACTCAAAAAAAAAAAAAGTTAACTGGGTATAGTGGTGCACCCCTGTAGTCCCAGCTTCTCGGGAGACTGAGGCAGGAGAGTTGCTTGAGCTGAAAGAGAAGGGGAAAGAGGGAGAGAGAGAGACAGAGATAGACACAGAGACAGATTGTTTCATCAGCACAACCCCTGGCCTTGCCATCAGGAAGTGGGCTGTTCCCATTTTACAGATGAAAAACAGGGACTCGGAGACTTGAAGTTGCCTGCGCAAGGATGCAGCGCCAGTGTGTAGCAAAGACCAGAGCCGGTTTAGTCCCTTATCTCTTCTGCCTGTGTTAGAATGGGCTGGGGATTCAGGGGAGAGGAGGGATCCCAGAAGCCCTGCCTGGGGCTTTTATAAGGACCCACCCACCCCTTGTGGTCCAGACACTTGGCATCTGATGGCACAAGAGCCTGTGTGAGGCTCAGAGAGGCTAAGTGACTTGCAGAAGGTCACACAGCAGTTCAGTGGTAGGGCAGGGCTCTGAAGAGAGGTCTGTCTGTCCTGAGCCCTGCCCTTTCCCTGGCTCTGTCTGAGCCTCTGCTTCTCTTCCCAGCCTGAGCCTTGGTTTCCCACCTACAGAAGAGGGAAGGTGGTCTCCTGGCGCCTGGTCGTCCTCCACACCCAGCAGTGTCCCCAGGCCCCCACTTCCCAGCCCTGGGGACTTGGGGCCCTGTCACCTGGACCACGCAGCCACCCTCTCTGCGGTCACCTGCCATGAGTACCCTGTAGGGTTGGCCTGGCTGGCAGGGCACAGAGGGGGTTCTTAGAGTTCCTGCAAGGTCCTGGGAGGGGGCTGGGAGGCAAGGTGGGGTGAGTGGGGTGACAACCCAAGCTGTGGGGGAAGGGGAGGAATGGTATACCTTGCTACCCTTGCCCCCTCCCACTGGCTTGGGGAGACGCCCTGGGGGCAGGGAAGGGACATCGGAGAGGCCATCTGAGAGCCAGCACTCTGTGTCCCCCTCACCCCCACCAAGGCTTCTTGAAGATCACCTAGGTCAAAACCATCTTCTCTCTGTTTAACAAATGAGGCAGCTGAGGCCCAAAGAGGGTAATGACAAACCCAAGGTCGCACAGCGGCCAGTGTCAGGGACCAAGCTGGAGTCCGAGTTTCTCAGCAGCAACCTTCCCCACCAGTAGTTTGTTTTTCTCCATACCAACCTGCCTTTGCTGGGAAATGGGCCGAAAGACGGGCTTCATTCACTGAGCACCCAGAATTTGCCTGGCGGGTAGGTGATGCTTCAGAAAGGTGTGTTCATGACACGCTCAGAGGCATAGGGAGGAGCTGTCCTGAGCCAGGACTACAGGGCTGTAAGTGCAGAGAAGAGCACAAGGTGGGGCGGGGGCAATGCCCTGAAGGGGTGTGCATGCAAGAGTGTGCGCATGAGGACGTGTGTGCCCTGTGAGGGCGTGTAAGCCTTTGCCTCTCCATCTGCATCCTCTGTCTCCCTCTCCTGCTGTGTGATCAGCTCATTAAGCTGCTCCCGGCTGTGGAGGTCACTCCCGGTCCCAGCGCCAGCCCTCCTGGTCTCTGGAGAAGGGCAGGAATCAGCCTGTACCCAACATTCCCTGTGTTCCTGGAGGCTCCAATTACAGAGAAAGCCCAGGTGGAGTCAGAGCCTCTTCTGGGGGGGCGGGGACTGGGGGGGCTCCTTCCTGCTAATGGCCACCGCTGGGAGGCACCGCACGGCTCAGCTGGGGACCGTCAGGACTCACTGCCTGATTCCCTGTTGCGAACTGTCCGAAAAGTCTCTCGGAACCTGGAATGCAAAATATCACCAAAGCTTCCCTCTCCCCAGATCTGGAAGCCACCCAGGATCCCACCTGGAAGGGCCCTTAAGAGAAATTCATAATTAATTTTACCGGCAGGAGCCCTAGGCCTTGGGCCCCTTGGTCCAGCCCCTCGTTTCACAGGACAGACAGCTTTGTCCTCAGGTGTCACGTCCTCTGCCCAGAACCATCATGGGGTGAGTATCAGGGGCGGGGTCATGGGTTGTTAGAAATGCTCCCGGGACCGTTCCAAGTCCTCCCATTTATCTTTCTGGCTCCTGCCGCGGGCATAGTCTTTTCAACAGTAGCCCGCAGCTCTCAGTTTGGCCACTAGATGGCAAGCTAGAGAGTGGCGCTGGGCACAGTCAAATTACTGGTTATTAATTGCGAAGCCCTGGGAAGTGGGCTGGTTGCCTGCAGTTAACATACACTGCAAGCTGCAAAACCCCAGCATGATCGACTAAGAAGGCGCAACCCAGGTCAGGTAGTGATGTTCTGGTCTCAGCTCTGCTATAAGCCTGCCATGTGACCTGGGAAGTGCCTTGGCGTCTCTGGGCCTGTTTTCCCACGTGTACAAGGCGAGAGGAGGGACTGGATTGGATGTGTGGCTCTCAACTTTGTCCATGATGGGCGAGAGACCTGGAAGTCATGATGCTTTTTACAGAATCCTGTAAAATATGTCCCTCCACGCCTCCCCTGCAGGTCCTTGTTCCAGCCACTCAGCCTCTGATGGATAAAGGGAGGGAGACAGCAGAGAGGAGGCTGGGCTCTGGTCCCTTGCTGTGTGGCCTTTTGTAAATCACTACCTCTCTCTGGTTGTCGGTAAGATGAGGCTGGATTTTCTCCAAATGTGCCCTCTCCTGGCTCCAGCCTGACTGGTGACCCAGCCCACACATTCCCTAAACCACTGCAGTGCTTCCCCAAGCCCATTGGATGATCCATTTACATATGAAAAATGCTGTTTTCTCCAGTAAGAAATTAGGGCAGTCCTTGCCCAGGCCTGAGCCAGCTGAGTTGCAGTGGCTGGCCCCGACCCCAAGCTGTGGAGCGGGTGGGAGGCAGGCCCTGGGGAACTCGGGCAGCTGCTGGGATGCTGGTCCTGGCTTGGGCTCCCAGTCCTGACAGTGCTCTGGAGAAGGTCACAGTCCTGGCCGCACCACCCGCTGGAAGTCTGCTCTGCACTGTCAGACAAGGTTCTAGTCCCAGGGCCTCCCCTCGGGTGTGGACCTCTGGCAAATGACGTGCCTCTCTATGCCTCTGTCTCCCCAGTCCTAAGTTGTAGTTAATGATTCCAGTGTCCATCTGGCTTGAAAGGCTGACATGCCATTGCATGCATGGAAACAACGTGGCACCCTGTGTGCACACATGATCTCCAGGTGCCACCGTTAGGAAGAAGGTGCTGGGTGGCAAGATTGGAGGTGGGGTGGCAGGGACATCCTCTCGGGCTGATTTTGGAAGACACTCACCAAGTGCATCCAGGGTTGGGGAGGGTATTCTTGGCGGGTGCAGAGGTGGCACGGAGTGGCTGTCCTGGGACCGGTGTGGCTGGCTGGGGTTGCCCTGGAGAGGCGGGAGCAGAGGTCACATCTTCTGGGGGTTTAATATGAGTGACAAGTGGCTAAAGTTGATCACGTGCTTGTTATGAGCCTGTCATGGTGTTCTACGAGGGCTGTTGTCATCTCATCTTTGCAGCCATCCTGGGATGTTAGTGCCATCTTGATGCCCACTCTAAAGATGGGGAAACTGAGGCAGAGAGGGGTTGAGTCACCTGCCTAAGGCTGGAGGCAGAGCTAGGATTTTTATTTATTTATTTATTTTTGAGTTGGAGTCACACTCTGTCGCCCAGACTGGAGGGCAGTGGCCACTCCCGGCCACCGCAGCCTCGACCTGCTGGGCTCCGGTGATCCTTCCGCCTCAGCCTTCCGAGTAGCAGGAATTACAGGCATGTGCTACCACGCCAGGCTGATTTTTTGATTTATTGTAGAGATGAGGTCTCGCTGCCCAGGCGGGTCTCGAACCCGCGGGCTCAGGCAATCCACTCACCTCAGCCTCCCAAAGGCGCGAGATTACAGGCTGAGCCACCGAGCCCAGCTGGATTTTTATCTTTTTTTGATTTGGAGTCTCACTCTGCTGCCCAGGCTGGAGTGCGGTGGCACGATCACAGCTCATTGCAGTCTTGACCTCCTGGGCTCAGGTGAACCTTCTGCCTCAGCCTCCTGAGTAGCTGGGGCTACAGACATGCACCATCACATCCAGACAATTTATTTTGAATTTTTGCGGAGATGAGCGCTCACTATGTTGCCCAGGCTGGTCTTGAACTCCTGGCTTCAAACAATCCTCCTGCCTCAGCCTCCCAAAGTGTTGGGATGACAGGTGTGAGCCACCATGCTTGGCCCAGAGCTAGAATTTGAAGATGAGCTTTCTGCTCTGCTTCATCACCTCCTTCCCTTCCTTTTGGCATGTAGGCACCAGCCACCTGCCCATCTGCAGGGCATCATGAAAGACCCCTGCCCACCTCTCAGGCCCTGCAGGCTGCAGTGAAGCCTCAACACGCTCCTCCCCCACCCCAAGCCTGCTCTCCTCCAGACCTCAGAATGCTGTTCGCTGTCGGATACAGAGTTCCGGTATCTCTGGGCCCTTGGCAGGCTGAGGGCAAGAGGCAAGGCAGGAGGCAGGGTGGCCCTGTGGTGGGCACAAAGCAAGCACCTGCCCTCGTGCCCCAGGGCTGACCCAGATGCATGCCCACCTGGGGTTGTGGGCAGGCCAGGCGTGCTGGGGAGAGAGAAGAAGGCCCCGGGGTTCCTTCTTGGAAGGGCCTTGGGTTCTGGAACGCGCACCTTGAAATAGGCTAGTGTGGGAATTTCAGCGTTTTCACTCAGAGTGTGTTTACTTGGGGCTTTGGGGAGCAGAAGGAAAGCTGTGGGTGCTCAAATACCCACTCCAGGCCAGGCCTTGGACTTCAGGGCTGTCTGTCCTTGGCGCCCACAAGGGGCTCCTGCGCTGTCCTGAAGGAGACAGGTTGGGCGGCCTCCATGGAGGAGGAAGAGAGGGAAGGAGGGAGACAAGAGTCAGAGGGATGTTCTGGCCCGATGTCCTCAGGGCTGCTGCCTTCCCAGAAGAGGTAGTGATGGGGTGGATGGGAGGACATCTGGCCAAAGCATCTGTTGAGAACCCGACTTGGGAACAGGAAAGAGCAGCCAGGCGGTGAAAGAAGTGCTTGGGGGGTGGGGTGGGGGCGGTTCTAGGACCCCTCCCATCCTGGGGTCAGGTTCTAAGTTCTACACACCTGGAGGGAGTGATTCCCGGATCAAGGAGTGGATTATGGTATATTCATTGAATCGCTGATTCCATCACCCAAAGTAGCATCCACCTAGGGACCGCTTTGCCAGGTGTGGGCCAGGAGGAAATGCAGACACAGCCCCTCCCTGCAGGCTGACACAGGAGCCAGGAGCTGCAGGCCAGTGGGATGCTCTTCTAATGGCAGAGGCCGAGAGGACATGACAACAGCGTGGGTGTTGAGGAAGCTTCATGGAGCGGGGTGGGGGACATTTGAAGGAAGAGTAGGGGTGGTTTGGCCCATGGTGGGTGGGAGGGACCTTCCGGCAGACAAGGGCTGGGCCCACCCCTAGGATGTGAGCATGGTCGGCTTCGGGGAGGGACCCAAGGCCTCTCCTGGGATGGGGGAGTGGGGTGCTCACTGCCTGATGTTTGTTTCCAGTCTTAGCAGTGGGCGCTGAGGCCCCCCCACCCTCGTCAGCCCACAGGCTTCTCCCTGGCCGGGCCTGGGGCCAGCAGCTGTGACCTCGTCAACCTGGCCGTCTGCTGCCTGGCCTGGCCTCCCGGCACCCACTGTGCCCCTGATTAGTTGGCACTGGCAATGGCAGGAATAGCAGACGGCCTCTCCCAGCCACTCAGCACCCTCCACTGACCCAGCCAGACCAGAGACCAGCCCCTGGCCCTGACTCCTTCCTCTTGGCCACAGGCTGTGCCCTGGCAGAGGCTGGCACACGTCCAGTGGTTTCTACTTGAGCTGGCCTGGCAGAGTGACTGAGCTGATCTGGGCTGACACTGCCTATCTGCAGAGGGCACCCCAAACCTCGAGGGGTGATGCCTGTCGAGAAGTGGACTCCTTCCTCCTACTACCTCCTCCCAGGTGCCCAACTGCCACCAAGGGGCTGCCCCTGCCTGGCTGCTGCCCAGGCTGCCTTCCCACAGAGCCTCTAGTCTAGGGGTTCACGGTCGTCAGGGTGGGTGGTGGAATGTTCCAACTGCCCGCCCGGGTGCTGTCTGGCTCCACCACCATGCTCCCTGCTTCCAAGGCTGTCTAGAGACTGGCCCCGCCCTGATGCCACCCCTGTAATGCCTCTGGGCCAGTCGCCTCTCTCCTGAATCCCAGACCCTGAGATCTAAGGAGGCAACTCCACGTGGATGGAGCCCCGTCCCGGCTCATGGCAGCTCTATGGCTTTGGCCGAGAGGCCCCAAGACTTGGTGTCACCCCTGACTGCTCTCTTCCTCCTGCACCCTGCTTCTCATTCCTTGGCTGGAAGTCTCCAGAACTCCTCATGCCTCCTACTCCACCACCGTCCGTGTTGGGCCCAGCCCCTTCATTGTCTGTTGTGTCACAGTGGCTGTGAGGGACAGAGAGGCAAGTGGAGGGAGGGCCCGGTCGATAGGCCCTGGAGGGCCACAGAGGGGGCCCAGTGTCTGGCCTGGGTGACCTCAGTGGCAGGGACACAGGGCAGGGGCCACAGCTCTCCTGGCCCCCACCCTCAGCACTCGTGCTTCTGCCCTGGGGAAGCCCTCGGTCCAGCCCCCTTGCAGAGCTGTGTGTGCTGTGGGGGCTGGGGGGCATACACAGGGCATTTGTACAGCATCTGCAGGCCGTGGTCCCCGGCGGTCTCCCTCCTCTGCCCCAGCCCCCTGCGCTCCATTCTCTGCATGGCATCCTGGACAGACCTCTCACATTACATCTCTTCTGCTCATAACTCTGGTGGCTTCCGTGGCACTCTGGGTAGCCTGAGTCCCACAGCGGCTGCAGGGCGGCCCTTCAAACCCTGGCCCTGTCTCCCCCCCGCCCTCCTCCCTGCTGCGCTTCCCTCTGGCCACATGGGTCTTCTTGCCGTGGCCATGCCCAGCCGGCTCCCACCTCCAGGCCTCCGTCCAGGCTGTTCCCTCTGCCTGGGGGGCTCTTTCCCTAGGGAACCTCTTGGCCGCCCGCCTCACCTACTCTGAGTCTCTTAGCGTCATCCTGCCTTTCCTGGCTCCTGTTTAATGCCCACCTGACCCAGCACTCCCTGCTCCCTGTGCCCCATTCTCCTTGTTTTCATAGCAAGTGGGGCCTGCATACGAGGGTGATGACTTAGAGGGTGATGGCTTTGCAGTCCGCTGCCCATCTCTCCCTGTCCCTACTCAGAATGTACACTTCACAAGGATAGGGAGCTTGGTCTGTTTTGGTTTTTATTTTATTTATTTACTTTGATTCCGGGTCTCATTCTGTCACCCAGGCTGGAATGCAGTAGCACGATGATGGCTCACCACAGCCTCGACCTCCTGGGCTCAAGTGATCTTCCCGCCTCAGCCTCAGGGACTACAGACGCCTACCATTACGCTCAGCCAATTTTTTCTTTTTTCTTTTTGTAGAGGTGGTGTCTCTCTGTGTTGCCCAGGCTGGTTTCAAACTCCTGGGCTCAAGCAATCCTACCTCGGCTCCCAAAGTGCTGGAATTACAGGCATGAGCCATTGTACCCAGCCTGTTTTTTTTTTTTTAACCTACGTATCTGCAGAGCCTGGAACAGTGCTTAGCTCATAGTACGCTCTCATTAAGACTTGTTCAGTGGGCCCAGCCATGCACCTATCGCTCCTTTATTTGCCCAAGCTGTCATTCTCTAAGGGGCTGCTTCCTGGATTGGAGAACAGAGAACACCCCCAAGGGGCTTGCATGTAGAGCATGTCTGGTTTCTGGGGTGGGGGTGGGGTGTCAGAGCCATGAACCTGCAAAGGCCACACAGTGAAACAAGGGCTGTAATCAAGGGAGGATGGTCTATGGCAGATCATGGCAGGGGCACCAGAAGAGGTGACCAGTCAGCCAAGATCCAAAAAAGGGGGCAGGAGATGGTCCTCCAAGCATGAGCCAGGGCCTGCAGGTGACACAGGAGCTAGGCCTCCCAGGACAGGAGGCGGGCCTGTTTGGGTGCAGAGGGCCACACCAGCATGGCTACTGCCTTGGGAGGAGCACCAGGAACTGTCTGGGCAGTATAGCAGTCCCAGAGGAAGGCCTTGCAGGTGGGGCAGAGTGTGTGCAGAGGGGGCTCTGGGGATGCTGGGAGCTGCTGGTCTGGCTGGAGCTTCAGGTTCAGGTGTGGTGTGGAGCATGGAGGGAGGTGGGGCCAAACTGGGCGATCCATGAGCAGGAGAGGATGGGAGGGGGAGGATAAGGATTTGCACTCTCTCCGTGAGATACATGGGCTGTTTGGGACATCTGATTTCAGGAGGCTCTGCTCTCAGAGGCATCCTGGCCCTGTGGTATTCCTAAGAGGCTGGCTGGACAGGAGCCCCTGTCCCCTCTGTAGATGACAGATCCCTGGGGCCCAGAGAGGGCAAGCTTTGCCTCAAGGCCTCCCACCTAGGACTGGGCCCAGGTATCCCATCTGGGGTCTGTGCTCTGGTGCTCCCTGGGGTGGGAGCTGCCTCGGATGTCTCGAGGACTCCGGGGACCTCTTTCCCTTGGCGGAGGCAGGCCTCAGCCACGCACCTGGGGCCATCTGTGGCCTGCCCCCACCGGGGCCCGCCTGGCTCCTGCTCGAGGCTGAAGAACACAGAACCCGGTAAGCCCATCTTCAGGATAAGTGAGAGCCTTGGGGAAACTAGAGACAGGAGAGCTTCATGAAGAGCCGGGGGTGAGAATCAGGGAAGAATGCCTGATGGAGGAGGGAGATGAGGTAGAAAGGATGACTTGAGGCGGATAACAACTTGAAGGCAACACCCCCCCATGTATCCAGCCATCCCTCTCTCCCAGTCTCTCCTCTTCTCACTTGGTCCTCCCTGCTGTCTGTCTGTCTCCTTCGCTGTCCTTTTCCCTTCTGTTCTCTGTCTGCATTCTCTCTGTCTCGCCGCTTTTGCTTTCTCCTCCTCGCCTCTCCTTTCCCACCTCCACCTCCGTGACTGGCGCCAGGGGCACTGAGGGTAGAGTGTAACCGTCCGACCTGTCTTGGCTAATTACTGGACTGTGGGCATGAAAGGGAATGAACCAGGGTCTCTTGGCATCCTCCCTGACTCCCTAATCCTGCGGCCCCTTTCCCCGGCACGGATGGGATGAAATCGTGCCAAGTCCCTAATTAGTTAATTATGCCCTAGCTCTGTGGCCCTGGGACTCCCTGGGCCCCAGGGAAGGCTGGGAAGTGAGCTGTGGCCCCCGCTGGGCAGAGGGAGGCGGAGGGAGGAGGGATGGGGCTGCCCTTCAGTGAAGCCAGCCAGGCAGGTTTGCGGAAGCCTTTCAGAATCTCAATATCCCTGAGAACAAGGGAAATGTAATTAATTGAGCAACAAAGGCTGGCCCGAGGGAGCAGCCACGAGTGGAGACCGGGCGCATGCCAGGCTGGATTTCGGAGCCAGGCTGGATGGCGGAGCCGTCTTCCCCAGGCCTTTCTGGTCCAGCCTCTCCTCCCAGGCTTCCTGCCCTGCCTCCGCGCTCACCTCCCCTTAAAGCCCAGAGCTGATCAAGGGCTCTGCCTACCTAGAAGTCCCAGTGACGGGTCCCCCTGGCCAGTCACAGGGCCCCGCACCCTTTCTTCAGCCGCCCCAGGCTTGGGGCCTTGGCACGCACCAGTCCTCTCCCCCACCCCCCGTGCGGCAGGCTCCTTGCCTCCTGCAGCATCCAGCCAGTGTGTCCAGTGCTGTCCCCACTCCCCAGGCACGGTCTTGTTGCTGGACACTGTGGTCCCCTGTCCCCTTGCTGCTAGGCTGTGAGCTCTGAGGGGGCAAAAAACAGGTCTTGTTTGTCCTTGGATCCCTGTGTGCCCAGTTCCATGCCTAGTATGCAGCAGGCATTCAGTATGTGTTTCATGAGTGAATGAATGAATGAATGAATGATGGAGCACCAGTCAGGCCCGCAATGCACCTCCGTCAGTCAGTGGATCCATGTGGATGGATGACAGGGTGCCCACTGTCTCCGCTTCCCTCCACACACCCCTTGCTCCTTGTTTGGGGCTGGGGAGGTGGGACATGGAGCCCTCCCCCGGGCCTGCTCTCCGTGGGGCGATGCAGCCTGCCAGGGAGCCCTCACTGTCTTTCCTGAGAGGAGGCTGACCTAGTTTTGTGGGGAGGGAGGACAGGGTGGACGTTAATTATTGATTGGAAATCACTCCACACAGAGTTTTGATGCAAATTCCAAATAATTACCCTCATTAATAACCACCTCAGCATCACCCCTGGAATAAGTAACAATCTGGATAGGTCTGCTGTTCCACTTATCATCAGCCTCTTATCTTCCTCTTTCCAGTCTTCCGTTCCCTCCCCATGACTTATTACATCATTCATTCATCATTAGTCATTCAACAAATGTTAGCCGAGTCTGTCTTCTGGGCCAGGACCTGCTGGGTTCTGGGAATACTGAGGTAACTTAGACACGGGTCCTGTCCCCAGGACATTATAGTCCGGTGGAAGAGGCAGAAGGGTAAGAAGGCAACTAGACACCAAGGCTAGAAGAAAACTAGATGTGAGTATATAACCTGCACAACTGTGCTTGGCACCCAAGGCTAGGTCAGAGGTGCTGAGATTGCTCAGAGTGGAAGAGAGAGGGATTCACTCTACCTGCAATGGGATGAAAAAGAGTGTGGAAGGCATCACAGAGAGAAAGAGCTTTTAACAGGGCTGTGGTGGCTGAATAAGGGCTTGCTAGGCACAAGAAAGGCGCAAGGTGTTCCAGGAAGAGGGAATAGCAAGGATAAAAGTCCAGAGGTGTGGCGTCTCACGGTAGGTTTAGGGAACTTCAAATAATTTGGTATTGCTAGGCACAGGTGCACATTGAGAGAGAGGTATAAGCTGGGCAGTGTGGGCCCCCCAGTATCTTGAGGGGGTGCTCTCAAGGGTGACCCACCAGCTCTTGACCTTCTTTGGGGCCACAGACACCTGTGCGGTCCTTCTCTCCAGTGTTTCTTCTGAAGGTGGCTCTGGGGCTCTGCCTGGTCCCATCATGCAGTGGGGCTGGGCGTGTATTGACAGGGTCAAGGACAACCCGTGATTACCCCAGAGATGAATGCCACTCAGGACACATTCATTGGGCACCTACTGTGTCCACTCTGTGCAGGTACTGGGCATACTGAGATGAGCCTTGCCTTGATCCCAGGCCTCTGGGGACAAGGGGGTTGTGGAAAGAGGGCTAGATGCGGTGTCAGGACACCGACGTCCAGACCCTGCCACTTCCTAGCTGTGTGACCTTGGGCAAGTAGCTTCAGTTCCCTGACCCTCCAGTTGCCTCCTCTATAAAGCAGGGATAAGTTGTCATGAAGACTGGAGGAGGTGATATTTGTGCAGGTCCCCAGAAGAGCACTTGGCACAGAAAAGGTGCTCTGCAAGCCCAGGTGCGGTGGTCACACCTGTAATCCCAGCACTTTGAGAGGCAGAGGTAAAAGGATTGCCTGAGCCCAGGGGTTCGAGACCAGCCTGGGCAACTTGGCGAGACCTCATTTCTACAATAAATACGTTTTAAAAATTAGCCGGGACAGAGTGAGACTCTGACTCCAAAAAAAAAAAACGACTCCACAAATGCCTGCTTGTTCATCCACAATCTGGTGTCAGTGAGGTGGGGCCCAGAGCCATTTCTTTCTGGGTGGAGGAGAAGAGATGAAGGAGACAGAGCATCTGGTGGCCAAGCGACCGGGAGCAGCAAGGAGCCCCCGCTGTGTGTCCCCAGTCTTCTGTGATGCTCTCTCTGTGTTCCTCTCTGGGACCTCTGCTGCCTGCCTGACAGCCCCCGCCCCTTCACTCTTCTAGGTATGCGGATCCTGGTGAACCTTCTGCTGGACACGCTGCCCATGCTGGGGAACGTCCTCCTGCTCTGCTTCTTCGTCTTCTTCATCTTTGGCATCATAGGCGTGCAGCTCTGGGCGGGCCTGCTGCGCAACCGCTGTTTTCTGGAGGAGAACTTCACCATGTGAGTGCCGGGGCTTGTCGCCGGGCGCACAGCTGCAACTCACCCGGCTACTGGGGACTGGGAATGCAGGGCAGAAGCGGCCGGTCCAGGGGGCGGAGGGGAACGGACAGTTAGGACACAAGCAGATGCCATGCTGGGTGGAGGGTGGGGGGAGAAGACAGAAAACCTGAAAAGCAGGGACAGAGCTTGGCACGCAGCCTGCAGCAGCACAGCCACTTCTCGGCGTCTGAGTCATCAGAAAAGGTCAGCTTCCAGGCAGGGGGACCCACATGCTCAGGGAGCTGCTGTGGCAGCTTTTCAAACACAGTCGAGCTGTGGCTCTTGGAGGTGTTGGGCTTGGTTTTCTGAAGACTGTGACGCCCGCAAACCCCTTCCTCCCTTGTGGCAAGGTGTCGACACACACCCATGCGCCTGCACGAGCTGTTGGTACTGATGTGCGTTCATGCAGGCCTACTGTGTGCTCCGCCCTGGGGAGACAGAAACAGACAAGTGTTTCCTTCACCCTTTCTCTTGACAGACCCACCCCGTGGGTCCCCTTCGTTGCACCTGTTCTCAGTGTTGCAGGTGCATCAGAAGAGGGGCTTCCTGCCCTTGGGGGTGCTCGGCTGGGAGTGCCATCATGGGATGAAGGTACCTGGGTGGACAGAGAAGGGGCACCTTTGTGGGTAAGAGTATGGAGGAGAGGCGTCTACACTGTCACCCACTCAGAAGAGCTGGGTCTTGGGTGGGGCCTGGGGCAGTGAGGGTGAGGGAGAGGTAGCTGCTTCTCCTGATCTGGCCTTCAAAGACAGAGCAGGCCAGGTGCAGTGGCTCATACCTCTAATCCCAATGCTTTGGGAAAATGAGGTGGGAGGATCGCTTCAAGCTGAGTTTGAGACCAGCCTGGGCAACATAGTGAGACCCCGTCTCCACAAAAAATAAAAAATATTAGGCAGGCATGGTGGCAAGTGTCTGTAGTCCCAGCTGCTCGGGAGACTTGAGGTGGGAGGAGTGCTTGAGCCCAGGAGTTCATGGTTACAGTGAGTTGTGATTGCAGCACCGTACTGTAGCCTGGGCAACAGAGCATGACCCTGTTTTATTTTTTATTTTATTTATTTATTTATTTTTGAGTTGGAGTTTCACTCTGTCACCCAGACTGGAGTGCAGTGGCCGCTCCCGGCCACCGCAGCCTCGACCTGCTGGGCTCTGGCGATCCTTCCGTCTCAGCCTTCCAAGTAGCTGGAACTACAGGTGCGCACTACCACGCCCGGCTAATTTTTTGATTTATTGTAGAGACGAGGTCTCGCCAAGTTGCCCAGGCGGGTCTCGAACCCACGGGCTCAGGGAGTCCACTCACCTTAGCCTCCCAAAGCGCGGGATTACAGGCTGAGCCATCAAGCCCGGCTAAGACCCTGTTTTAAAGAAAAAAAAAAAAAGCAGGCATGAGCTCTCAGCCTTGGGGATTCAGGGTCCAAGACATAGCCCACTCCTCTGTCCCATGTGGCTTACTCTTTTTTATCCTCATCATCCAGGCTCAGCCCACCCACCACCTCCTGGAGGCCCTCCCTCACCCCTCCCTCACCCCTCTCTCACTATCCCAGCCCAAACACACTATTGCACAATCCAGCTGGGTTTTCTTCTTGGCTCACCTGTTTCTGAATTAACCGCACTTGTCAGTTTATTTGCTCAGTTGCTGGGTGTCTCTTGGTCTTCGGAGGCCACTCAAATGTAAGTTCTCCACAACGGCAGGGGCATCTGGGCCATGACTCTTTCCCCAGGGCCTAGAACGGGGTTGGGCACAGTCGCTCCCCAGCTAGTTCTTGGAGGAATGAAGGAATGAGCGAATGAGTGAGTCCCAGAGGCAGGCTGGGACGAGGACCACGGTTGTAGGCCGGGCAAATTGGAGATTTTGCACCCAGCTTCCTGGGTGTCTCCTTCCCTGCGGCCATCCCCCTATGAGGGAGCTCCACTCTGTCTCAGCTGTGGTGGCAGGTGGAGGGCGGATGCCCTGGATATGCTTGGGCTAGAGTGTCAGAGAGAGGATCGCTATCCAGTCCACACCACCCCTGCCCTGGGATGTGTCACATGAGCAGGAGACCCCTGAGGGAGAGATGTTGGGTGACCTCTATCCCTCCCCTCGGCGGCTCGGGGTTTCATTTCCTGGGACAGGTGGTATTAATGTGCACACCCCACTGGACTGGGGGATGGCTTGCGTTGCCTGGAGAATGAGGTCAGGAAAGTTCAGGTCTGGGTGGGGAGCGAGGCCCAGGTCATCCCAGGCCTGCGGTCGTCGTAAAGGGAGGGAGGTTTAGACCTTAACTCAAAAGACCGTCCAGGGCAGGAAGCAGAGAAGTTGGTACCCAGGGCTCACAAAGGGGCAGCAGGATCTCTTCTGGGGTTAGAGAGCTGGAATTTAAGGAGATTCAAGGCGTGGACCTGGGAGCCAGACAGGGTCCTGGGCAGGGGCAAAGGGCACAGGCATATGTGAATTCCAGTGTCCCCTTTGCCTGCTCTCCCTGGCCAAGCCTATTGTCTAAAGGCCTCTCAGAACAGCTCCAGCCCCTGGCACGCTAGGCTCTGTGGGATGGAGGGCCCAGAGCTTGGTAGGCATGGCAGAGAAGGGCTCTTCTTTGGAGGTCACACTGCAGGTTGCAAGTGCGGCCTCAGAGCACCTCAGCCCAGTCAGTCACTGTGCAGATTGGGACTGAGTTCCAGAGAGCTTTGGAAGGGACTTGCTCAGGGCCACACAGCAAGGCTGCCACCAGGCATCCAGCCTTCTGCCAGCACTGTGTCATGGCACAACCACAACCACTTCAGGGGCTAGGACCTGTGCTGGGCCCTGGGCTGTGAGGCCCCTACATCTTGGCCTCCGCCCTCAGTTCGCCATCCAGCAGGGGAGCCAGGTGTGTGGACAGTTAGGGCTTAGGGTGCTCTGGACTGTGGGGAAGTCGGGTCTGGGGGTGCAGAGGAGGTATGAGACCAGCCTGGGTGGGGACTGGAGAGGAGAGGGCTTCTCCATCTCAGAGGATGTGACCATGAGCTGAACCTGAAGGCCAAGAAAAGTGTCTCCAGGTGGGGAGTGGGAGGGAGGTGGGGAGCAGGGATTGGGGGAGGGATGGGGAGATGGGGAGTGGAGAGAGCGTTCCTGACAGAGGCACCCTCACCACTGCAGTGTGTGTGGGACTTAAAAGCAGGAGCCCCAGCCTGGCTTTCAGGGTCAAGTCCTACCTCTGTTGCACGGCAGCACTCCTGGGCATTTACCCAAAAGAAAGGATGGCTTATCGCCACCCAAAGACATGTACAAGGATATTTATGAGTCATAAGAGGCAAAACACCCAAATACTCAGTAGAATGGATAAACAAATAGTAGGATAGTTGCTCAATGGAATATTCACAGAAATGAAAAAGAAAGAATTACTTTTTCACTCTCTTTCGAAGGACAGAAACTCATAGTTGTAATGAAGCCAGTTTGCCCATCATTTTTTAACACTGCTTTGGGTGCCCAGTTGAAGAAATCTTCTTCCAAACCCAAGGTCATGAAAATATCTTCTGGTGCTTTCTTTTAGAAGCTTTCTTTTTAAATCTTTCACATTTAGGTCTATATTCCGTCTCAAATAATTTTGTGTATGGTGGGTGGTTGGGGTCAAGATTTATTTTATTTTGAAAGAATTGTCAGTGGTTCCATGACCTTTGATTGAGAAGTCCATCCTTTCTCCACTGAATTGCAGTGGTGCCTTTATGAGAATTAGGTGATCACATGTATTTGGGTAGGATGTGTACATTGTGATTGTTGATAGATGTGCCAGGTTGTCCTCTAAAAAGGTGGTACCAATTTAGACTCCTCCCACAGTGTATGTGTCTGCTTACCTTCATCCTTCCCTACAGTGTGTTTTATCAACACTGAAGTATTTGCCATTTGGGTGGGTGTAAAATGATCTCATTGTTATTTTTAAATTTTGTTTTGATGTAATCATTGTTATTTTTGTTTCTATTCATGAGACGAGCATTTTTTTCCTATATACTGGCCATTCTTATTTCTTCTGTGAATTTTCTGTACTTATTTTTCATTTTCTTTTCCTCTAGTGGGCTATTTTTATTTTTCTTATTGCACTATGGGAACTTTTCATACGTTTTACATACTTACCTTTTATCTCCTTTGTATATTGCAAATACTTCGTACCAGGAAATGGCTTATTTTTGCAAATAAAGTTTTATTGGAACACAACCATACTCACTTGTTTACCTATTCCTATGAGTGTTTTCACATTAAAATGGCAGGGTTAGGCCAGACTTGGTGGCTCAGCTTGTAATCTCAGCACTTTGGGAGGCTGAGACGAGTGAATTGCGGGTTCGAGACCAGTCCAGGAAACTTGGCAAGACCTCGTCTCTACATTAAATCAAAAATTAGCCAGGCGTGGTAGCACGTGCCTGTAGTTCCAGCGACTCAGTAGGCTGAGGTGGAAGGATCACCAGAGCCCAACAGGTTGAGGCTGTGGTGACCGGGAGCATGCCACTGCACTCCAGTCTGGGCGACAGAGTGAGACTCCGACTCAAAAAAAAAAAAGACAGGGTTGAGTAACTGGGACAGAGCACATGTGTTCTGCAAAGAAAAATATTTACTATTCAATCCTTTACAGAAAGTTTGCCTATCTTCTACTTTATGCCAGTTTGTATTTTTACTTTCTAAGTTACCTTTTGTCTCATAGAAATTTTACCTTGTATGTAGACAATCTTGTTAAACTTTTCCTTTATAAAATTTGGATTTTAAATCTTATCCAGGAAGATCTTACCTACCCTATCCTGAGTTAACAAAAATAGTCAATTTTTTGGGTAATATTTTTGTGGTTATGCTTATTGCATCTATACTTTTTAATCCACCAGAAGGTTATTATTTTAAGTTTTATAATATATTTTACTTAACCTAGTATACACAAATATTATTCTTTTCTTTTCTTTTTTTTTTGAGTTGGAGTCTCACTCTGTTGCTCAGACTGGAGTGCAGTGGCCGCTCCTGGCCACCACAGCCTCTACCTGCTGGGATCCGGCGATCCTTCCACTTCAGCCTTCCAAGTAATGGAACTACAGGCGAGTGCTACCACGCCCAGCTATTTTTTTTGATTTATTATAGAGATGAGGTCTCGCCAAGTTGCCCGGGTGGGTCTCGAACCCGCGGGCTCAGGCAATCCACTCACCTCGGCCTCCCAAAGCGCTGGGATTACAGGCTTAGCCACCGAGCCCGGCCAATATTATTATTTTCAATATGCAATTAATATAAAAGTTAATGCCAGGTGTGGTGGCTTCCTACTGTAATCCCAGTGCTTTGGGAGGCCAAGGTGGGGGGATTGCTTGAGACCAGGAGTTCAAGACCAACCTGGGCAACATAGTGTGACTCCCATCTCTAAAAAAATAAAACACTTAGCTGAGCATGGTGGGATACACCTGTAGTCCCAGCTACTCAGGAGGCTGAGGTGAGAGGATCACTTGAGCCTAGGAGTTGGAGACTGCTTTGAGCCATGATCATGCCATTACTCCAGCCTGAGAGACAGAGCAAGACCCTTACTTTAATAGACACACACGCACACACACACACACACACACACACACACACACACACACAGGGGGTGCTAATAAAATGTATACACATTTTAAGAGATGTTAGCTATGTGTTACTTTTAGATCTCCATAATCAGAAGTTACTGGATGCTGAGGGTATCCACTTTGAGCACCTCTTATAATTGCAGAAGTCAAACATGACTTGTATTCATCTTTTGCTATTGGTATATATTGAGTATTACTGTTTTGATACAGTTTTTTCTTTCTTGAAATATGTATACTTTTTTAGCACCCTGTGTGTGTGTGTGTACACACACACATATGTATGTACGTATGTAGAAATAAATAATAATGAGAAAATTTATATATGCACTTTGGGATCCCAACCTTCAAAAAGTTTATTTTTGTTATGGTGTGAGGTAGGGATCTGTTATTTTCCAAGAGATAGTAATTGCCCTAACTCCATTAATTGGCTAGTTCTTCCTTTCTCTGTAGGTTTGAAAAGCCATCTCTATAATGTACTAAGTTCTCTGTATCTGGGTTTGTCTTGTACTCTGTGATGTTCTACTAATATTTCTGTTCCTGTTACAATACTACACTAGATTAAGAATTGTAATGGTAGAGTATTTTGCTCCCTTATAGGGCTGATTTCCACTCATCTTTCTTCTTTTAAAAACTTGTCTTGACTGTTTTCCCATCCAGATCATCTTAGAACCATCTGGCCAGGTTCCACAGGTATAAACATGTTGGGATTTTGATTGGGATCACAGTAATTGTAATGAAGTACAGATTTACCCTACAGGATGACAACTCAGCAGGGATTGTCATCTCTATTTTATAGACGAGGAGATCAAAGTCCAGACAGTGGAAGTGACCAGTGCAAGGTCACACAGATGAGAAGGGGTGGAGCAGACAGAACATCTCACCTCATCTGCTGGATCAGTGAAATGCAGCTCTTGTTTATGGAGCAGTTGCTCTGTCTGTGCTGACCAAGCAGTGTGGGGTTTGGGCATGCCGCGATGTCCTGCCTCTCAGGGGAGGTGGGTGCGTCCACCCCAGGAGCCACAGTGGAGGCGTGTGCAAGGCGCGGTGTGGCCCTGCTTGATCCTGGGGAAGCTTTCCAGAGGAGGGGGACCCTGGAAGTGGGCCACAGTGGGCCGGTAGGGGTTTTCGTGACCATAACACGGGGGACCGCGTGAGCCATGGCCGGAGGCAGTGACAGGGCCTGTGGGGGAATCCTGCCACACGGCGTGGCCTCTCCCTTCCTAGTCCTCCTGGCGGTGACCCCTTCCCTTCTTCTGTTTTACCCACCTCACCTGTGGACAGTCAAGGGGATGTGGCCCTGCCGCCCTACTACCAGCCGGAGGAGGATGATGAGATGCCCTTCATCTGCTCCCTGTCGGGGGACAATGGCATCATGGGCTGCCATGAGATCCCCCCACTCAAGGAGCAGGGCCGTGAGTGCTGCTTGTCCAAGGATGACGTCTATGACTTCGGGGCAGGGCGCCAGGACCTCAATGCCAGCGGCCTCTGTGTCAACTGGAACCGCTACTACAATGTGTGCCGCACGGGCAGCGCCAACCCCCACAAGGGCGCCATCAACTTTGACAACATCGGTTACGCCTGGATCGTCATCTTCCAGGTGAGGTCACTCAGGTCCGGCACCGGGCCCAAGTGGGTGGACCCTGATCTCGGGGGCTGGGTGGGCAACTCTGCTGGGCAGGCAGGGTACTGTGTTAGGAGTCTGCCACCTCATCTCATCAAAATCTGCCCAGCTTGCTAGCACAATGGGCATTCTCATACCCATTTTACAGACAGAGAACCTGAAGTTCAAACAGAAGAAGCAAGCTGAATGGCTACAGATTGTGTGACTATTAATGTCAAAATCCGGCATTTAATCCAGCTCTGGGTGACCCTAAAACCTGCACTCTTTGCTGACTGCCAGGTTGCAGCCGGGAGGGAGGTCGGGAGGTCATTCACAGAGAGGAGAGGAGAGGAAGGATCTCAGTTCTGTTGGAGGGGCTAGCTGTCCAAGGCAAGGGGCCTGGAGCGGGAGGACATCCCCGGTGGGGGGTGGCAGCTTGAGCAAAGACCTGGGTGCAGGGAGCCCCAGGGAGCTCAGTTTGTCTGAAGTCAGTAGGAAATGTGCCTCACCTTGGGATCCAGTGCACATACGTTCACGAAGCATTGCTAACTTCGTGGTGTGCAAAACGCTTCCTGCGTTTCACGACCCCCCTGCTGCCGTGAACCCGCGGCGCTCTGTGGAAGACGGGGTGGGGGCTGTGTGGGGAACTAGGGCTGTGGACCTTGCTTGACCTCCCTGTGCCTCAGTTTTCTCGTCTTTAAAATGGGAGTCAGTAGAAAAGCCCTCTCACCTTGGGTGGCTGAGAAGGATGACCAGATGGCATGACAGAGTGGTCAGCCTCATGTGCAGGGAGCCTTCAGTGAAGGTTGCCTTCCAGTCCTCAGGAGGCAGACGAGGAGCTGAGAAGCCCTTGAGGGAGAGAAGGGTGCACCTTACAGACTGGGCTCCAGGTGTCCTGTACACTTTGCTCTGGGGGGTGGCAGAGTCCTGAATTCAGAGTGGGGGTGTGAGGTGATCACAGCAGCTGTGTTTTGGGACCCTCTGCCTGAGAGGGAGGACAGGTTGCTCAGGGGTTCCTGTCCCGTGCATTTGCTAGAAACAAGGACTCAGCATTTGCCTCTCCCAAGGCTGCCTGTCCCCCACTCTGGGAAGGAGTTAGCTGTGGTGTGGGGGTGACAGAGTCACACCAGCCTCATCACAGTCCACATTCTCAGGCCCAGCTGAGCTGTACCCCAGCCCTGTCTGGTGGGCCCTGTAGTTAGAGGAGGAAGTGTCTGGTGCTTAGAGAGGGGGTTTGGCTCAACTAGTCAGCCAGAGCCAGGCGGGTTGTCCTGCCTTCCAGTCTTCCTGCTGCTGTGGGACACTGGAAAGGGGGAGGACCCTGGAGCAGGGCTCAGGTCCCAGCTCCACTCCTTCCTGGCTGTGTGATTTGGGGCCGGTACTGTCCCTTTCTGAACCTGCTTCCCCACTTGTGTAATGTGGTTGAGGACAGCTGCCTTGCCTAGTCCTGCCAGAAGCACTCGAGGCAGTGTGCGTGACGTCCTGGCACGCAGCAGGGCCTCTGGCGGGTTGCTGCCCGGGCTGCCTGCCCTTCCCGAGGGCATGCTGGTCTCAGGCTCTCTCCTTGGCTGGCCGCAGGTGATCACCCTGGAAGGCTGGGTGGAGATCATGTACTACGTGATGGACGCTCACTCCTTCTACAACTTCATCTATTTCATCCTGCTCATCATAGTAAGTACAGTGGGGCGGGCCCCTTGGGCGAGCTCAGGACCCCTGAGGGACCCCAGAAGGGGGAGGGTCTTTGGGGATCCCCGGGGAGCCCCTCAGAGGCAGGAGAGCCCATGGGAGGGAGGAGCAGGAGGGCAATTTTTCAGTGCAGTGACCAGTGGGTGATTGAAGGGGCTCGTCAGGGGTGGCTGCCAGAAGCATCCATCACCTTCGATTGCCGTCATTTCTCTTGTCTGGGCAGTTAAGTCCACCCCGTTGCTCCTGCTCATGTTTCTGTATCTCACATCTCTGGGAATACATTCTTTTTATGACCTGGGCCGGAGGTGCAGCCTCAGCAGGGAAGCTCTGCAGGGGTCTGGTTTATCCCAGCTTCCCTGGGAGGGAAGATGGGAGGCCCAGAGACTGAAGCCCAAGGCTGCTTCTGGAGCAGCCCTGGTGGTGACCTGGCAGGGCTCCCTGAAATTCTCAGAAGGGCTGCCACCGCCCGGGCAGCTCTTGCTAGTGGAGTGACCTGGAGGTGGAAGCAGACTGGGTTGCCCCCTCTGGGCTAGCCCCTCTTGCCCACACCCCTGCACAGTCTCCCCTGGGCTAGCTCATCTGCCTCATCATGCCTGGCTGCAGCTTCAGCCACAGCACAGTCCCCAAAATGTCAAGGTGATTCACTCCCGGGAGAGTCGCTGACTCCCTGCTGCTGCCGGGCCGGGCTCTCTAGCTTCCTGGTGGTGGGAGAGGGCATGCCTAGTTCTCTGGCGGCAGTACTCCACCCTGGGCTGGCAAGGCCTTGACCTGGGGGGCTAGAACGGGCTGACAGGTGATCCAAGACACGCCTGCTGCTGGCTAAGCCTCAGTGCTTTGCTGAGGAGGTTGGGGCCTTGGACTCATCAGGAGAACCCCGGTAAAAGGAGAGGACAGGCTACTTCAGCAGGCTTCATTCAGCACTGCCATCCGTTCCCTTGTTTATTCATGTACCAGAACATTTGGGAAGCCCACACTGACCAGGCCCTGAGCTAACAGCGCAGTGAGTCAGACCTGGCCCCGGCCCTCAAGGAGCTCAGTCTCGTGGGGGAGATGAGCTGATAGCAGACAGCAGTATCTAAGACAGCATCTTGGGCGCCATGATAGAAGGAAGTCCAAGGGACTGAGGGAGCCCAGAGGAGGGACAGGGAAGTGAGAGGCTTTCTGGAGGAGGTGATGGCTCAGGGGGGTCAGTCAGCAGGGGAAGAGTCTTGGCAGGGTGTGGCTCGCAGAGACCCAGAAGCAGGTCAGAATACTGCACCAGGCAATCCACACACCTCTGGGGAGGGACTAGGGTGCTCCCAGTCCCTCCCTACTGCTGATGGGGTTTAGGATGGGGCTCTGGGTTTGCTATCTCAGAGTGTGACATGCCCAAGCTTGTGGAGAAATAGGGAACAGTGACAGCACCTAGCTCCTGAACTCTTGGAGGTTGGATGAGGCAGCCCACTGCCCACCCACACCGGGCACACAGGAAGTGCTCCATCCTTGTGTCCGCTGCAACTATTGCTGCTGTGTTGGCTCTGGTGGCCCTGTGGCAGGACTGGGGCGGGGGTTGGCTGACGGGAGGCTGAGCATGCTGGGCGCTGGAAAAAGTCTAGGGAGCAAAGTCTGGACAACCATGCTGCCATGTCAACCTCACAGTCCAGGCTGTGCAGGGTCACCTGCTGCTCCTTAAGTGAGGACCCTGAGCCCCAGACAGGTGAGGGCCTGGCCACACAGATGGTGACAGGCCCCAGTGCTCCTTCTGATTAGGAAAGTCCTGGGCTCATCTGACTGAAGCCCCCACTTTACAGATGGGAAAGTGAGGTGGATGGCAGGCCTGCCTGGGTTGCCCAGGGCTGCAGCTGCAGAGGCAGGGCTGGGTAGGAGGTGGGAGCTCCCAGAGGGCAGGGCTCAAACCGACCCTGTGTGTCCTCGAGCCTCACATAGGCCTGGTGCGGGGCAGCTCCCCAGGAAGCGCTTGTGGACACGGTGCTGGGACGGGGATGGGGGGCATCTTCTTACCTCAGAGGCGGGGGTTTTCCCAGAGTCCTCTGGGCCAGCACCCTCGCCCCAGCCGTGCTGACGGGAAAGGGGGAAGGACAAAGCAGCCATGGTGCTGCGGCCTGTGGGAACCTGCTGGTGGGCAGCTTGGCGGAGGATGAAAAGCTCTTTCCCTCTGGCTGGAGGGCGGCTGAGCTCGCTCAGAGACTCAACAGATGCCAGGGGAGAGGTCTGTGCCTGGAGAGCTGGAAGGCAGAGAGGAGGCCTGCACCTGGACACGGGTCTCTGGGGGCCTGAGGGGCAGGACCCTTAGTGCTGACTGGGGCAGCCTCTTCACACCATCCCGTCCAAGCACAAATAAAGCTTGAGTAAGCCCCAAGGGACTTTCTTCTTGTCAGGAGGTCCAGCCTCAGAGTGAGGGAAGGACTGGGCCAGAGCTCAGGTCGCCCAAGAGGAGCCGTGGCTTCCCTCCCCGGCCTTGTGCTGATGTCCTAGGCGGGATGGCGGCCGTGCCAGGCTTGGGGGTGTGAGGCGAGCCGGGCTTGGAAGCAGGCCCATCAGGCCTGGGGCCCACCTGGGCCACCGCCGTCTCCTGGAGTGAGGCCTCAGCGATCTTTTCCTGTCCCTATCTGTGTCTGTGCCTCTGTCTCTCTGGGCCCCCACCCCCTGCTCCCCTCTCCCCCATCTCCTTCCCTCCCCACTGGCGCGTCTCTACACCCGCTCTGTCTGTCCTCTCTGAGCCTGTCTCCCTTTCTCTCGTGTCTCTCTGTCATTGTCTCTGTACCCGGCGTGCTCTTGCTGTCTGCCTCCCTGCTCTGTCCTCTGTGTTGTGTCTCTGGTCTGTCCCTGCACCTCACTTCATTTCTGCCTCTGTGTCCGTCTGTCTCCATCTCTGTCTCTCCGTCTCATTTTCCATCTCTCCATCTCTCTCTGTCTTCCTCTCCCTGTGTCTCTCTGCTGGTCCCCCCATCTCTGCCCCTCCCACCCTACTGTCCCTGTCCCTGTCCCTGTCCTCTCCTCCCGTTGGTCACAGGTGGGCTCCTTCTTCATGATCAACCTGTGCCTCGTTGTCATAGCGACCCAGTTCTCGGAGACCAAGCAGCGGGAGCACCGGCTGATGCTGGAGCAGCGGCAGCGCTACCTGTCCTCCAGCACGGTGGCCAGCTACGCCGAGCCTGGCGACTGCTACGAGGAGATCTTCCAGTACGTCTGCCACATCCTGCGCAAGGCCAAGCGCCGCGCCCTGGGCCTCTACCAGGCCCTGCAGAGCCGGCGCCAGGCCCCAGGCCCGGGGACCCCTGCCCAGCCCGGGCCCCACATCAAGGAGGCCAGGCACTACAGTAAGTGACCCTGCATCCAGGGGGGGACTCAGTGGGCACTGTGTGCAGAGCAGTGGCACCTCCCAGGTCTCATTTCACATCCAGGTGGTTCCCCTGCCGGCCCGAGCTCTGGTCTCTGCTCCCCCCTCCCTGTCACCTGCACTGGGCCAGGCCTGGGGTTGGGGACCTACCTTTGCCCTGGAGGAATTCCTTTTGATCTCCATGTGCACACAGACAAGGGCTCCGTCCCTGGGATCCATACTGGAGAGAGATGAATAATTATAAAACTAACATTTCTCCCCCCGCCATGGCCGTGTCACTTCCCATTCTGGGCTCCTGCATCCCAGCATGCCCAGGCAGCAACACCGGGCACCAGGCACAAGGGCCCGTGGGCCGCCTTGCAAGGTGCGGTGTGTTGGTCCTCCAGCCCTGTGCTCTGGCCTTGGGGCTGGCTCTTCTCCTCTGCTGTAGAGGGTTTTTTCTGAGAGTTAGTTTTTTAGGCTTGTAAAGCGCTTCTCTGCTCGTTACTTCATCGTTTCAGAAAATAGCTCTGAGAAGGAGCAGATTGAGTGATATCACCCCCACTTTTCAGATGGGAAAACTGAGGTCCAGGGTGATGAAGGGAGTCACTTAAGGTGGCACGGCATCATGGAATGCCAGAGCTGCCAGTGCCATGCTGCCTCTAGCTGGAAATGAACCACTCCCCAGGGGAAGGCAGCCCAGGGCCACAGGTGGCGGTGCCCTGCCCCCCGCACCAGCCCTTCTGCTTCCCCTTGGTTCTGAGCAGAGAGTCAGCAGGCACTGGGACTGTGCCCAGGAGCAGCCACAAAGCCTGCGATGTGCCTGTGACCTTGAGCAGCCGCAGGCCCCCTGCAGGCCCGGCTCTGGAAAGCCCTGTTCTTCCAGCACTCATGTTCTGGGAGTCAGTCTTGGGAGGCAAGCAGGAGAATTCATCCTCAGAATGGCCGCCCACCCATCTTCGGGTGCCAACCATCCAGGCGTGGTCTTGGAGGAAGCCCCAGGTGGCTCGTGGGCTGGCCCGGCACTAGGAAGCAGGAGCTGGGGCCTGGGCAAGGCTGGCTCCTGTGTTTCGGAGGCCGTGGGGGAAGGGTGCTTACTCCGAGGGAATTCCTGTGGCCGCCCAGCACCTCCTTCTGGGAACTCTTGCCTCCTACCCCTGGGCCTCCGTGCTCCCTTCCTTCCTCTCACTGGGGCACTCGGGTCAGGTGCAGCCCTGTGTCCAGGTGGAAGCAGTGAGGCCAGGCTGGGAAGGGCTTTGACCTGTCTTCCCGGGTGAGGTGGGACTGGGCTCTGGGCTGCTGGCCCAGAGCAAGCAAGCTGGGGTCTGGCCCCAAGGTCGGGTATTTGGAAGCAGGTGTGGAAGGGCAGGGGAGGTGTTGTGTGCTGGTTCTCTCCCTTTAATGCTACTTTTTCTGTCTACACAAGCAAAAATATGTTTATTCTAGGAAAATATAGAAAAATGTAAAGAAGAAATTAGACCAGGCAGACAGAGACCTCTCTGAAATGGCTCACAGATCACAGAACTTGAGCCCAAGGCCAGCCCAGGCTTCTCCAGTGATTCCTGGGGCACAAAGAGGATGAAAGACCCTGCTCCCTGTTGGCCTTCCAGCCTGCTTCCTCAACCCTCAGCTGGCCCTGACTCATGGTGTGGAGGGATATCCCGGGGGCTCGAGAGTCAGTGCCCAGGGCACCCTTCCCTGGGAAACAAGCCTACGCACTCGCGGGAGAAGGAGGAACTCCGTGGGCACCTTGACCTCCTCTGAGGGGTGTCCACGTCTGCCCCCACCACCAGCCTTGCTCTTGCAGAATCACACCCAGTCCCCAAACTCCATGGCTGGAGCTCCAGGATGGTCTGTTCTGTGATTGACCCTGGGCCTTGGCCAGGAATCGGCGACAGTTAATATAGCCATGTGCACCAGGCATGGCGCTGGACTCATCAGTGGAGAGAATTCTCTCACAGCCTGTGAGGTGGGCGCTCCTGTCCCCCTTCTACAGAGGGGGCAGACAAAGCCCGGAGAGGTGAAGCCACTTCCCCAGGCCCCTGGGCCTCCAGCCCCTCCTGGCTGGCCTTGGGGACCGTGGAGCTGAGCACACGTGGGGCTGTGTCCCAGGGCTGGGTTGGCCTGGTGTGAGCACTGACCCTACCCTCTGTTTGCTTTGTAGAGCTGTGCCCGCGACACAGCCCCCTGGACCCAACGCCCCACACCCTGGTGCAGCCCATCTCCGCCACGCTGGCCTCCGACCCCACCAGCTGCCCCCGCTGCCAGCACGAGGCAGGCCGGCGGCCCTCGGGCCTGGGCAGCACCGACTCAGGCCAGGAGGGCTCGAACTCCAGCGGCTCCGGTGGTGGTGAGGATGAGGCAGACGGGGATGGGGCCAGGAGCAGCGAGGATGGGGCCTCCTCGGAGCTGGGGAAGGAGGACGAGGAGGAGCAGACAGACGGGGCCGTCTGGCTGTGCGGGCACGTGTGGCGGGAGACGCGCGCCAAGCTGCGTGGCATCGTGGACAGCAAGTACTTCAACCGGGGCATCATGATGGCCATCCTGGTCAACACCGTCAGCATGGGCATCGAGCACCACGAGCAGGCCAGTGCCTTTGTGGGGGAGGGCCCTGCCCAGGCCGGGGCATCCTCTGTCCCTCCCGGCCCCCTGACTGGGGCTGGGGGCAAGTCATCCAGGTGACCTTAGTGCCCAGCCGCAGGCCAAGTGCAGAAGTGGGAGGGCCTCAGAGTCTGTTGTGAATGGATAAGTGAACGAGTGATGCTCAGTAGGGCTGGACCACTTGGGGGCTCTTTTCCTCCTAAGTTGCTCAGCTAGACACCAAGGCACCCGTGGTCTATCCCCTGCCAGTCCCTGTCAAATCTAATTTCTATTCTTCACTCCTCCGCCTGGGCTCTTTTTTTGTTTTTTTCTTTTGCTTTTTGAGTTGGAGTCTCACTCTTTGTCCAGGCTGGAGGACAGTGGCACGCACGCTCACGGCCACCCCAGCGTTGACCTTCTGGGCTCCAGTGATCCTTCCGCCTCAGCCTTCGGAGTAGCCAGAACTACAGACACGCACTACCGTGCCTGGCTATTTTTTATTTTACTGTAGAGACAAGGTCTCACCAGGTTGCCTGGGCTGGTTTCAAACCCCCAGGCTCAGGCAATCCACTTGCCTCGGCCTCCCAAAGTGCTGGGATTACAGGCTGAGCCACTGAGCCAGCCCTTAATTTTTTTTAAATATGCGGTTTCAGTCTGTCACTCAGGCTGGAGTGCAGTGGCATCATCCTAGTTTACTGCAGCCTCCACCTCCTGGTTCCAGGTGATTCTCTTGCTTCCGCTTCCCCTGTGGCTGGGACTATAGGTGCACACCTGAGCCCCTCTGTCCATTTTCCCAAACAAATGGAGAGATCTCTCCAGAGGACCAGTCTTGTTGTGTTCTCCTCTGCTCCTGAACATTTGTCACTCCGAATTGTCCTCGGCACAAAATTTAGACCTTTCCACGGACATTCAAGGCTTCCCCCTTCTGCCATGGCATGCCTTCACCAGGCCAGGGCATCCTTCTGTCCTCATCCTGACCACTCCAACACCCCCACCCCCCACAGCCCCATGGGACTGAGTGTGAGGGTGGCCCTATCATGTGGGCTCTCCCCACTTCCCTCCTGTGGTCTTGGATCATGGGGTACAAGGGAATGTGGGCTGAGTTGAACGTTGTGCCCAGGGCCCTGGGCTGTCAGCGGTGCCCAGGAGGGATGGGGACGGGGGCAGCTTCCAGGAGGTGGCAAGAGCTTGGGGAGGATGTGGCGAGAGGAGAGGAAGGCACTGTGGGGACACAGGAGAGAGGGACCATGGGGGCTTGCACAGGTGCCTCCAGTCCATAGGCCCTACCTGGATGGCAGGTCCAATCTTGACTCCTGCCATCCACCAGCCCCTGGGTGGGGTGGCTCCCTGAACCCACATCCTAGTCCTGTGAAGGCACCCTCTCTGGCAGCTGGCAGCCCCAAGGCCCGGGAAGGAAGGTCCCTGGTCCAAGGTCCCGTGGCCAACTGAGACAGGTTTGAACTCACCTCTCCCTGCAGCAGGCCTGGCCCGCTGGGAGGGCTTTGGCCCGACATGCCCTTGGCTTCCCTTCTGCCCCCTTTCTGCGCAGGCCCTGCACCCAGCCCGCTGCACCCTGTGGGGGCTGCACTCTCATTTCCCTCTTCATTAGCTCACCAAGCACAGGCTCCATTCAATTTACTTAAATGCGGCCCCTGGGGCTGCCGTGACACTGTTTGGAGCTGCTGGTTTGCCAGCCTTTCTGGCTTAATTAAAAAGGTCTCTGGGGAGGGCTTGGAGGATGGCTTTCTGCAGGAGAAAGCTGGTGAGACAGACAGCCCAGACCTCCCAGGCTACCTTGCCTGGAGTTCAGCTTCTGGTCTGTACCTGACCCGTGCCCGTTGGGTGGAGACCGGGCTGCACCAGCATTCCAAGGAAGGCCCCACAGGGCGCAAGGGCTGCTGGGCTGCCGGCTCCAGTCTCTAAGCAGGGCAGGACCGTAGGACCGGCCACAGCCCTGCTCCACCAGAGCCTGGGCACTGGCCTCGCCAGGGACTTGCTAGAGCCTACTTGCAATGGCCAGTGTCCTAGCAAGCTGGTGATGAAACAGTCGGCACCTTGTGATTGGCCATGGCCAGAGTGTTTACGCCATGGACAATGGCAAACTACACATCAGGGCTGTTTTCCAGAGGTCGTTTTGCCAGCATTCTACTGGTCGCTGCCTTCTCACCCATCCCCATCCAAGGCGACACTATGGCCTGGGTAACTCTATCCTCTGGGTCCAGCCTCCTTGGCTCTCCCTGCCTGGCCTCTCCCACTCACTCTTTCTGCCACATCTGGCCAGAGCAAGCTTTCTCACTTCAAATCTGGGGGGAGCCTCTTTTCTCTGGTACAGCAGGCCTCATGAGGTGCTGAAGTCAGCCCATGCAGTGGCCCCCACCAGGCCGAGAGAGAGAGAGAGAGAAAACATCGCCAGCCCGGTCACAGGGACTCACCTCGGTTTCCTCATCTACAAAGCAGGTGCCCTAACTGCAGACCCTTCCCTCACAGGGATGGGCTACCATATACTGAGCACCTACTAAGTGCTAGGACCTGAGCTGCATGATGTCAATGAGTCCAGCCACGCTCAGAGCCGACTCACTACTGCATATTCGGAAGGCCACTGCTCAGGGAGTCAAAGCCATTCACTCAGAGTTTGGGTTCCAATCCTGGTCCTGCTGTTGGCCATCAGGGTGGCCCTGGGTGAGTCGCTTGGCCTCCCTCAGCTGGTATCCCCATCTGTAACTGGGCACATAGACCTCAGACTGGTGGGGGGGTTCACTCCTGCTATTAAGAAGCCTGGCGCATGGTAGGTGCTCATTAATTAGGCATCACTTAGGAGGTTTTTGTTTGAGCCTTATGCCACCACCTCTGGGTGAGTTTACCACTCGGCTGTCCGGAGCCCCCCAAAATTAAAGAAAAAAAATGAGTGGAGGCAGAATTTCTAGAACGTTCTTTTTAAAGCAGCTCTAGTGGCAGCCATTGTGCGGCTGGGCTCTAAGCAGGGCCTGCCTGTGGGCCCGGTGGTATTTTTGCTCCACTCCCTTGGCTCTCAGACATGGCTCTGCGGGAGACAATCCGCCCCCATGTTTATTCTGAGCAGCCCTGTCTGAGGTGGCGCCCGCAGAGAGAGGGGGCCCAGGGCTGCTGAGAGGGGTGCAGGGAGAGGAAGAAGAGAAGGTGGGTGAACTCAGGCAGCACCCCCTCCTGCAGGGGTGGCAACGGCCCGGGGGGAGGTGGCATGGGGACCCTGCTACACCACGCACCCCATCCCAGCTGGCAGGGAGCTCTGTGTGCCACTGAAGGGGGCAGGAGGCAAGGGCATGGTGTCTGCACAGTGTGGTGGGTCACCCGTCTCTGGGCACAGGGTCCTCGGCTGGGAGGGAAGATTGGAGGTGTTGTGGCCTTTAGGGTGGCTAGTGCTGCCAAAGTCACAGGCATCACCAGAGAAGAGCTCACTCGTCCAGGTTCCTCAGGGCGGTGGGTCCTGTTTCTTGCAGAGACTGGCCTAGGAGGGGATGGGTGAGGGAGGGCTCAGCCAGGCAGGGGCCTGCATGTGACTCACAAAGCAGTGAGGTGGTGCTCAAGTCCCCACCCCCTGGACAGTCTAGGGAGGAGAGTGGCCCCGTGGCTGAGGCTTGGTGACAGACAGGTGGGGGAGACAGGGCATCCAGGCCTCTCCAGGGAGGCAGGTTCTTCATATCACAGCTCTTCCTTGTGTGATTGATTCTCCAGCAGCCTTGGGAACAGGTGGGGAGTGGCTTATCCCCTTAGGGCAGATGGGGAAACTGAGGCTCAGCGAGGTGGCTTGGCTTGCCCAGGGCGAGAGCAGTGGTAGAGATGGGCTCTCAGATGCTGAGGTCAGCTGGGGACAGTTGGATTGGAGGTGGGGTCACACAGGTCATGGGACGGGAAGCAGTGCCTGTCTTGGCTTCCTCCTCTCCCCACACACACCCGTCCAGGCCCATGACGCCTCCCGAGCTGGGCAGGGCCACCCTGCAGCCTCACCTTGTCCTGGAATTGGAGGATGGTCACCAAGTTGGAGAACAAAAAAAAACCAGGGCTGGACTGCATGGGCAGCAGGGGAGGGGCAGAGGGCCTCTTGGAGTAGGGCTGACCCTAGGCTGGGACAGGGCCGCTGCCAGCTCCCGGGGGACTGCATTCAAAGACCTCCAAAGCAGGGACTGGTCCAAAGCAGGTTTTATTCTCCCTTCAGCAACCCCTGAAGTGTCAAGTCTCTGCTGACCCAGGTGTGGGGTGGCTGTGGGAAAAGGATGGGATGGCTTAGTGGCTGACATTCTAGTCCAAGGGAGAGCGGCGTCAACATGGGCTGCAGGCAAAGAAGACTTCCTGTAGGCGGTGGCACTGGAGATGGATTCTCAAGGATGACTAGGAGTTCATCAGTGAGACGGGGACAGGTATAGGGACCAGCAGCATAGACAACCCCATCCCCCAGAGGACTCTGAGCCCTCAAGAAGAATGTGCACAAGAGGCAGGGCAGACAGCCCAGGAGGCCAGGAGGGCTGCTCAGCCATGAGGACTGGAGGCCGGCTTTATCCTTAGGGCAGTGGGGAGCCACGGACGGCTTGTAAGCAAATGACATGTCTCCGCTGAACTGGAGCCTTGTCAGAAAAGTGGGGCGGGTGAAGGCACCTGGGCTATGGGAAGGGAGTGGCGAGGGGGAGGTAGGAGACCTGGGTTCGAGATCTGCCTTCACCATGGCATGGCCATGACCCCGGGCAGTCACTCCTGTCTGAGCCTCAGGCCTCCTCTCTGTGAAATGGGGATAACATGGGGTTGGTTGAGGCTTAGGGGGCAGGATGCATGGAGTGGGCTCAGCATACCTGCCCCACGGGAGGGCTTAACCAACACTCGCTGCCACGACTGTTGTGGAGATGGTGCTGGGCTGGCCTGCCACCCTCTGCCCACTCTTGTCTACCCCTGCACAGACAACCGAAGGCTGGGAAACCTGGTGCCTCCCAAGCCCCTCTGGGAAGCCTGGGGCCTCCCAAGCCTGGCATCAGACAGGGACATGCTGCCCGCCTCCTCCTGCTTCTGGCTTAACGTGGTTTGTTTTTGCCCTTCACTATCTCCAGCAGCTTGTCCATCGCCCAACTGTCTGTCTGTCTTCTTGTATGTGTCTCTCTCTCTGGCTTCTCTCTGATGCCCACAGTGTCTCTGTGTCATCAGCCGGGTCCTTCTTCATGCCTGCCCTGGGTCTTCCTCTCCACGTCTCTGCCTCTGCTACCCTGCCTCTGCCTCTGGCTCCCCTATCCTTGCCCCCTCCCTTTCCACACGCCCTCCCTCCCTGGGCCCTCTCTCGCTGTGTCTGTATTCCTCTGTGTGTCTCTCTCCATCCTGTCTCTCTCCCAGAAAAATGCTTGCAGGAGTGATGGATGGTCCATTAGAAAAGATGAACAGGTGCTCTGAACAGAGAGGCAGCTGTGGCGGGGGAGGAGGGAGGCGCGCAGTGACCTTTTGCAAGCGGCAGCTCTGTGCATCCTGACGGGAGCGCGTGCGTGGCACGTGGGGCTGGAGCCAGCCCATGTCCATCATGGCCTGGCACGCCCACGCCCACGCCTTCATCTCTGTGGACAGCGCGTGGCGGGCTGGGAAACCGGTGGCTCTGAGCAGCAACTGGGCCCTGGCTCAGCAAAGGGTGCTGGGTCCCAGACCCTCCTTACTGAGGGGCCCATCTCAGGATCCACTTTGTGAGTCAAATGTAATTACGTGTGGAAATGGGGCTTCTCCTTTTATCTGGGCTTGAGAGGAACTGACAGTTTTATTAGATTTTCCAGGCACCAGGAGGGAAGCTGGCAGTCGGGATTTTTTTTCTTCTCCTTTTAACCCACATGGAATCAAAGTTGGGTCCCTGGGGCACCCGCCACTCCGTCGAGGGGCTGGGCTTAGGGTGAGCATCCTCAGCTCTCCTACCCCTAACCAGTGCTCTGTCTGGGCCCTCTGCCCACTCATCTGTCACTTCTGTCCCCGTCACCGGCTTTTTCTTGGCACGTAGGTGTCGGAGACGTCCAGCCTCCAGGAGTCCTTCTGATCTCCCTGGCAGTTTCCTGGTAGTAGCACTCACCTTGGTTGGTTAACCTGGCTTGTTGGCTTTGCCACCAGAGCGTGAGCTGCTTCTCCAGGGCAGGGACAATGCCGTGACCCATTCACCACTGCCCACCCTGGTAGCATGAGCCCAGCACACTGAGGACACTCAGATCTGTGGAGCCCATGCAGGAATGAATGAATGAATGAATGAATGAGTTCGAGTGGGGCTCTGTGTGGGGTGATGGGAGAGCAGTTTGGAGTATGACTTGCTTCAGTGTCCTGCTTGCCATGTCCTTGCTGGGTGGCTCTGAGAAAGTCATTTCACTTCTCAGCTTCCCCAGCTTCAGTTTCCTTATCTGTAAAACAGATGCTAACTTGCGTTAGATGTTGAACTCTGCTGGGGGCACATGGTTGGAGTTGAACATGGCCCTTCCCTTCTCCATGGTTCAGGCAGGAATGGCCTGGCGCCACAGTGAGTACATGCCAGATACTTAAAGGAGGAGAGAGGGGGCGGGAGCCCTATGTGACCCTTAGAAGAGAGGCTCCAGCTGGGCGCTGTGGCTCATGCCTGTAATTCCAGCACTTTGGGAAGCCAAGGTAGGAGGATTGCTTGAACCTAGGAGCTCAAGACCAGTCTGGGCAATATAGTGAGACCTTGTCTATACAAAAAAAAAAAAATTAGACATAGGGGCACACCCTTGTTGTCCCAGCTACTCGGGTGACTGAGGTGGAATGATTGCTTGAGCCCAGGAGGGTGAGGCTGTGGTGAGCTGTGATCATGCCACTGCCCTCCAGCCTGGGCAACAGAGACTATTGAAAAGAAAAGGATAAGAAAAAGAGAGAGAGGCCTGGAATGAATGAGATCCTTCACCCGACCCCTGGTCTTATGGATAAGGAAACTAAGTCTCAGAGGACAGGGAGGTGACTGGCCCAGGTCACACAGTCCAAGCCAAGTCCAGACCCCTCCCACCCCTGCCACCTCCAGTCGTGGCCTGTAGTGTGGCCTGTTCCGTACACTGGTTCCTAGGATGGTGCCATCTGCAGGGCGTCACCTGCTACTAAAAACCACGAGGTAAACAGCCCCGGGGGCAGAGGGAGTCTCTGGAGCTGCTGGGGGGTGGGGGAGCCCGTCCCCCTCTGACCAACTGGCGACTTTGGGTGGGTCCCTTAACCTCCCTGGGTCTCAGTGTCTTCTGAGAGCAGTCTGGTGGGCTAAGAGCACAGGGCTGTGCCTGGCATGCAGTGGCTACATAGTCCCTATCCTCTTCTCACGGGGCCTGGCGTCTCGAGCCACCATGATCCTGTGATGGCTGTTGCTGGGAAGGGGAGAGAGAGGTCTGCACAGGCCGGGGTGAAAGGCGAGAGCCTCAGAACCAGGCTGCCTGGTTCGAATCCTGGCCCCACCAACTTGCTAGCTCTGAGCTTGCTCATTCAGAGCTGAGGGACTGGCCTCTCTGAACCTGCCTTCCCGCCTACCTACAGACAGGCTCTTGTGAGGGACTAAGCATAGCGACATCTGTGTGGTGCATAGAATAGTTCCTGGTACGTGTGAAGTGCTCACCACATGGGTTAGGGTCATGGGCAAGCCCCTGCTTTCCCGTCCTGCTCCGCGTCTAGCTGTGTGACATCAGGCTGGCCTCTGAACCTGCTTCCTCATTTGTAAAATGGGCACCTCCCTCAGCATCATTTTGAAATGTGTGGAAGATCAGCCTGGTAGGCTCCCGCTCTGCCCCTGAGCCCCACCATCAAGGCCGTCGTGCATGGGGCGGTGGGGAGACTGAACTCCAGCAAGGACACCAATCTGCTAGGGTCACGCAGCCAGGGTGGGTGTCCGGAAGGGGACCTTTGGCTACCTCTTGGCCTGACCAGGCTCCCGATCCCCCCCAACGCCCCACAGCCCGAGGAGCTGACCAACGTCCTGGAGATCTGCAACGTGGTCTTCACCAGCATGTTTGCCCTGGAGATGGTCCTGAAGCTGGCTGCCTTTGGGCTCTTCGACTACCTGCGCAACCCCTACAACATCTTCGACAGCATCATTGTCATCATCAGGTACCCAGCCACCACCCGCCCGGCAGCAGGGGCTGAGGAGGGATCATGCTCGGCCCCCGGGCCGTCCATACAGCATAGGAGATGACAGAGGAAACCAATTACACCGCAACAATGATCCAAATATCGAAAACCACGATTTAACAATATATGCTATTTAATGCATTCAGTGGCAGGATCTACACATCTTTTGCAGCAACGTGGATGGAGTGTGAGGCCATTATCCTAAGGGAAATAACTCAGAAATAGAAAACCAAATACTGCATGTTCTCCCTTGTAAGTGGGAGCTGAACAGTAGGTGCACACAGACATAACGATGGAAATAATGGGCACTGGGGACTCCTAAAAGGGGAGGGGAAGGGCTGGCAAACAACCTGCTGGGTACAGTGCTCGCTGTTTTGGTACACTGGAAGCCCAAACCTCACCATCACACAGTATACCTGGGGACAATCCGTCCCCAAATCTAAAGTGATAACACAAAAGTAGCAAGATCTAGCAGCAGGTCTGTGACCACCAACCTGAAGAAAGGACGAGCATGAGTCATGTTTGGAAGTCACTGCACCAACTGTCACGTGACACGAAGACATCCGTTATTTTGATGGCCCACAAAGTCTCAGATACAGCTAATCTCTGTGGTTTGTTGTTTACATTCATAATCAAAAGAAAGGAGAAATCTCAAAAAAAGAGGGCAGTGATACTCAAGGACCTTTCGGATTCTAGTCAGACTTCTTTGGGGGATGTCCATGGACTCCAGGTTAAGAGCCCCTGATTTCGTCGGTGGCATGGGGCAGTGTCCAGCAGATTTGCTGAGTGAATGAATGAATGAATGAAGTAACGGAAGCTCTCTGTGTCTCTGTCCTCCTCCCCTCCCGGCTTCCCGCTGATCCTTCCTGCCTGTGTCTCCCTCCCGCCTGCCCCATGGGGCTGCAGCATCTGGGAGATCGTGGGGCAGGCGGATGGCGGCCTGTCGGTGCTGCGGACCTTCCGGCTGCTGCGGGTGCTGAAGCTGGTGCGCTTCATGCCGGCGTTGCGGCGCCAGCTCGTGGTGCTCATGAAGACCATGGACAACGTGGCCACCTTCTGCATGCTGCTCATGCTCTTCATCTTCATCTTCAGGTGAGCCCCACCCCCTGAGGAGCCCACCTTGGGGCCTGCCAGGGATGCAGATGGGTGCCTGGGAACGTGGCTGGTGGAGCCTCTCTCGACAAAGCCACTGGGACCTGGGTGTGGATCCTGACACCACCCCTCCACCCCCTGTGGCTCTGGGCGAGCACTTCCCCCTGAGCCTCAGTATTCACCTCTGTAAAATGGGACCGACACTGCTCCCGGCTCCCTGCATTTTGCTGGCTTGTCCTGAGAATGAAACACGGTGGGCGGGCGGAGCATTTGGTGCGCGAGTCCCTTGAGCTGCCTCCGTCCTTCCCCAGCATCCTTGGGATGCACATCTTCGGCTGCAAATTCAGCCTCCGCACGGACACGGGAGACACGGTCCCCGACCGGAAGAACTTCGACTCCCTGCTGTGGGCCATCGTCACGGTGTTCCAGGTGAGGGACAGCCGTGACACGTGGGTGTCAGGGGAAGTGACCTTGGGCAGCGGGTCAGGGAGGGGTAGGGGTTGACGGCCCCCACCCTTCCCCACAGATAGAGGTGGCCAGAGCCTAGGCCTGGGCTGGGGGCGTCACAGGGCTGACTGTGTCTCCCCATCAGATCCTCACCCAGGAGGACTGGAATGTCGTCCTCTACAATGGCATGGCTTCCACCTCCCCCTGGGCTTCCCTCTACTTTGTGGCCCTCATGACTTTCGGCAACTACGTGCTCTTCAACCTGCTGGTGGCCATCCTGGTAGAGGGCTTCCAGGCAGAGGTAACTGTGGCCCTGGCAGAGGAAGTGGCCCACAGGGTCTGCAAGAGATGGGCAGGGGAGGGGGCCCGGATGGAGAGGGCTGCAATTCAAACCTGTAGCAGGCAACCTGTCCCTAAAGGAGGGGGTTACCAATGAGATGGTGAGCTTCCCATCATAGGAAGTGTGCAAATGGAGGCTGCATCTGAGATCCCTGCCTTTTCCTCAGGATGTAAAGCCCGCAATCTGGGATTCTGGCTCCTGCTTTCTCCATTCTCCAAGGCTTTGGGGATACGGGCAGTCGGGCAGATGAGGGCTTGTGGTCTAGGTCCTTGTTAGCATCTCACTTCCCTTTTCTGAGCCTCAGTTCCCCGTCTATAAAATGGAGTGGCAACATCCTTTGAAAAATTCAGGAAGAAGGGAGGGCGGGCTGAGGTGACCTGTGTTCTGATGTGGGGGATGCTTTCCCAGGGTGATGCCAATCGCTCCTACTCAGACGAGGACCAAAGCTCATCCAACATGGAGGAGTTTGACAAGCTCCATGAGGGCCTGGACAGCAGTGGAGGTAAACAGGCCCCACTTGTCCCTTAGGGAGATCCAGGTGGGCAGAGGTCCTCCCTCAAGCCCAGGGCCTGTGGTTTGTTGTTTATGTTCATAATCAAAAGAATGCCAGATCTCAAAAAGAGGACAGTGACATCCATGGGCCATCCATGGTCCTCCTGGATTCTAGCCACAGGGGTAGTGATGCCCACTGCATCTCTCCATACTTTGTGGCCTCTTGGTTAGAGCCTCGGGGCCTTAGGACGCCTGAGTTCTGGCCCTGTCTGGCACCACTGGGCAGCTCAGAAGTAGCTTCCCCCAACCCAAGCCCAGTATCCTTCTTGGTAACTGAGGTGACAGTCCCTGTCTTGTTTCCTGCAGTGGGCATGGGAGTGAGGTGCCCTTGCTGGGTGAAACTACAGGTTGATCCTGAACACCTAAATAAGGCTGAGAGCCCTGCAGGCGGGGCGAAGGGGAGGCATGTGTGATGGGGTGCAACCGGAAGACTTCCTGGCAGAGGAAGTCTCAGAAAAGCTCTCCTTTTCTGCTCCGTGTCTGTTTCTTTGTCTCACAGTTTCCTTTGCTCTCATTCTGTCCTCCCTCTGCCCCTCCCTGTCTCCACCTCACTCCTCTAGATCTCAAGCTCTGCCCAATCCCCATGACCCCGAATGGGCACCTGGACCCCAGTCTCCCACTGGGTGGGCATCTGGGTCCCGCTGGGGCTTGTGCCCCTGCCTCCCGCCTCTCACTGCAGCCGGACCCCGTGCTGGTGGCCCTGGGCTCCCGAAAGAGCAGTGTCATGTCTCTGGGGAGGATGAGCTGTGATCAGCGCTCCCTGGTGAGTCCTTATGGGCTGCCCTGGACGGGCACTTCCTGCTGGGCCATGTGTCAAGGGACCCTGAAGAGAGGTAGCCTCAGTCCTGCCTCAGACTGTGGTGCCCAGGCTTGGGGCGCCAGACTGCCCAACTGAAGCCAGGCAGGGACCATGTCTGTTGTATTCCTGGGTGCCAAGAGCAGGGCCTGGCAATAAGGAATAAGTGAACGGTGCCACTTAGTGCAGATAACTGGGTTTTCAACTTGGCAGCAATGTGCAGGGTAAAGAGCTAGGATTTGGGGGCAGGCAGACTGGAGCTGGAATCCGGCCTCTGCCACCTCCAGCCGTAAGCCGTGTGACCATGAGCAAAGTACTGCCCTTCTCAGAGCCTTAGTTGCCTTACCTGTGAAATGGGAAGATGGCCCTAACTTGCTGTATCTCAAGGGAAGTGAGGGGGCAGGAGGGGAGGTAACATCCTGGGGGACCCTACCCGTGGGTGGAGTGAGAGGCAGGGCAGGGGGAGGACCTTTGGGGGTCCGGCCTGTTCAGTCACCCACTGGCCAGGCAGGTGGTTTTCTTATAGCCCCCGCGGGGGTGCAGGTGACCGTCGGTCCCTGTGGCCTGACTGGAGGCGGGCTTCTCCCAGTCCAGCTCCCGGAGCTCCTACTATGGGCCATGGGGCCGCAGCGGGGCCTGGGCCAGCCGCCGCTCCAGCTGGAACAGCCTCAAGCACAAGCCGCCGTCGGCCGAGCACGAGTCCCTGCTCTCGGCGGAGCGCGGCGGCGCCCGGGCCTGCGACGGCACCGGGGAGGAGGGACCGCCGCGCGCTGCGCCCCTGCACGCCCCGCACGCCCACCACCCGCATCACGGTCCCCACCTGGCGCACCGTCACCGCCACCACCGCCGGACGCTGTCCCTCGACACCAGGGACTCGGTGGACCTGGCCGAGCTGGCGCCTGCCGTGGGCGCCCACCCCGGGCCGCCTGGAGGGCGGCGGGCCCGGCCCCGGGGCACGAGGACTGCAATGGCAGGATGCCCAGCATCGCCAAGGATGTCTTCACCAAGATGGGCGACCGCAGGGACCGCGGGGAGGATGAGGAGGAGATCGACTACGTGAGTGGGGGCAGGGCCGCAGGGGACCCGGAGAGGTGGGACTGTGGGGGGAGGGGTGGGGACGGGAGGCGGGCGGGGCGGGGCCGGAGCCAAACCGGGCCCGCCCCTGGGAGAGGAGCCCTCTGCCTGCCCCGGGCGGGGCGAGGGTTCAGAGGGCACCGGCGCCCCCAGTTTGCTGCATGGCAGGCGTGGGCGGAGATGGGCAGCTCGGCGCAGTGCCGACCCTCTCTCGCTCCGTCGTCCTCTTGCAGACACTGTGCTTCCGCGTCCGCAAGATGATCGACGTCTACAAGCCTGACTGGTGCGAGGTCCGCGAGGATTGGTCTGTCTACCTCTTCTCTCCCGAGAACAGGTGGGCGGGGCCGGGCTTGGGGGAGGGCTGGAGTCGGGGTGGCATATCTGGGAGGGACAGATCTCTGCCAAGCCAGGCAGGGCCATTGGTAGTGCTCTCCCACACCACAGAAGACCCTCCCGGCCTACAGGTAGAGACGTCTGCAGGTGAGGGAGGGGCAGGGTCCAGATGTTTGTGGGCATCTCTAGTCTAGGCCATCCCTGTACTGGATCAGGTGGTCTGTAGGGCTTACATCTGGAGCAGGGCAACAGCAGGCTTCCTGGGGGAGGAGGCCCGTGGGCTAGGCTGTGGAGGAAGATAGCATTCTAGCAGGTGCAACAGGGGCTGTGAAGAGGAGGAGGCTGGTCCAATGGAGGGAGTTGCCTGAGGGAAGAAGCAGAGGGTACCAGGCAATGCGGTTCTCTTGACAGGGGTGGGGGATTTGGGCTAGTGTTTGAAAAGTATTGAGTGCCAGGGCAAGCTGGGCGCCCCTCATCTCATGGGTGTGTGGTCAGAGAAGGCCATGCCAGGTGGGCACCCAGAGCACATGTAGAGTTGGCATCTGTTGTGTGGCCAGAGGAGAAGAGAGTGGTCACTTCCTCTAAGCTGACCTGGTCTGCACTTTTGGCTGGGCCCTCTGCCTTCCTCCTGGCCAGGGTGGGAGGCAAACTGACACTCACGCGGCCCCCTGCCCACCCCTGCCCAGGTTCCGGGTCCTGTGTCAGTCCGTCATTGCCCACAAGCTCTTCGACTATGTTGTCCTGGCCTTCATCTTCCTCAACTGCATCACCATTGCCCTGGAGCGGCCACAGATCGAGGCCGGCAGCACCGTGAGTGGCTGCAGCCCTTGGGCAGGACAAGGGGCCAGACAGAGGGACAGGACACCCGGGCCTGCCATGGGCCGGCACACAGGGCCGGGGAGGAGGGAGGGCCCAGCGAGACCAAACCCCGAGCACCGAGGGGGTGTGTAGGGAGAGCTGGCAGCCCTTCCTGGATGTCCCTTGGCCGAGCAGAGGCTGACCAGGGTCTGGGCAGTTTCGGGAGCCCTTGGGCCCACAGCCTCGCCCGGCTCTTTCAGGAACGCATCTTTCTCACCGTGTCCAACTACATCTTCACAGCCATCTTCGTGGGCGAGATGACACTGAAGGTAGCGCCCGGCTTCACCTGGAACCGTAGCCTCCCCTGGGGCCCCTGGCCCTGGCCCAGCCCCTCCCTTAGCTTGTCACTTGCCTGCCAATCAGCGATATTGCACACATGGCCCTGAGGCCCACCCCGGGACCCAGAGGGGGTGCCGGTCCAGGGACCTAGAGGGGGTGGGCCTCATCCCCGTTCCCAGGAGTCACAGCCCCGCCAGAAAGGCGAGTGCAGGACAAACTGACTGTGTAATGGAGGTCCCTGCTGGAGGCGCGGGGCGCAGGGGAAAGATTCCGCCTGGGATGCTGCCCATAGACGGTAGCTTTGAATTGGGTTTGGCAGGTGTGCTGGGAGAACCTAAGGGGCGGCCCCTTGGGCGCTGACCTTGCCCCGCCCCCTCGCTGCGGCCAGCCCAACCTCACCCGTCCCGCCCCCTGTCGTGGATTCCGGCTGGTCCCGCCCACCTCCCCTGGCCTCCTCCCGCGGCTGGCCTGACCTCGGCCCCACCCCCAGGTGGTCTCGCTGGGCCTGTACTTCGGCCAGCAGGCGTACCTGCGCAGCAGCTGGAATGTGCTGGACGGCTTCCTGGTCTTCGTGTCGATCATCGACATCGTGGTGTCCGTGGCCTCGGCCGGGGGAGCCAAGATCCTGGGGGTCCTCCGAGTCTTGCGGCTCCTGCGAACGCTGCGCCCCTTGCGGTGAGCAGACTCCTCCCCATGGAATGGGAGGATCTCGCTTGGAAGCCACCGGGACCCACTCAGTCCTTCAATAGCCAAACACGGCAGCTTTGGTCCTAGGGGAGGAGCTTGCAGACCCTGGGGCTGGGGCATTCTAGAAGGGCAGAGCCTAAGGTGGTCCCCAGTACTGCTACCCACTTTCTGTCCTTGGGTGGCGCACTGGCATCTCTGGGAGTCAGTCCCTAAACCAGGATGTGGTGAGGGGACTAGGTATTGTGAAGGATGAGGCAGAGTGCCCTGCTGTATTTCTAGATCTGGGACCTGGGTTGCAGCTCTGCTGAAATCTAGGTTCCCTGGCCACCTTCTCTACATTCCCCGCCACTCCTTACGCCCTTCAGGGCATGAGTCATGCCCTTGGGGCCCAGCCCTGGTGACTCTAGGGACTTGTGCCCTTGAGGGCTCAGCCCTGGTGGCTCTGGGCTGAGTGGGAGCTGCCTCCCTGCCTGGTCATGGGCTCATAGTGTGCCTGGCCTCTCCCTGCCCGCAGTGTGATAAGCCGGGCACCTGGCCTGAAGCTGGTGGTGGAGACCCTCATCTCCTCCCTCAAGCCCATCGGTAACATTGTCCTCATCTGCTGTGCGTTCTTCATCATCTTTGGCATTCTGGGAGTGCAGGTGAGGGCACCCAGGCTGGCAGGGACTGGGGTGGACCAGAGGCACTCCACATCCCAGCCCGCCCCCTACCCCATGCTGGCTGATGTGGGGACTCAGGTGGCCCTGTTGGAGCAGCCGTGGGCCTTGCTAACGGCAAGTTCCCTGTTCAGGAAGAGAGACAGACGGGGGCCCGACTGACTGAGCGCAAGGCAGGCGGGGTAATTGCGACTGAGAGGCGGATTCCTCTCTGACTTGTGCCTCCACTCTTGGTAACACCAACCTTGCCTTGCCTTCTCTAGCTCTTCAAGGGCAAGTTCTACCATTGTCTGGGCATGGACACCCGCAACATCACCAATCGCTCCGACTGCATGGCTGCCAACTACCGCTGGGTTCATCACAAATATAACTTTGACAACCTGGGCCAGGTGAGTACTGTCATCACCCTCCCCACCCTTCCCCTGCAGGGTAGGGTGACAGGATGGCCCTGGGATCACAGATCTGACTCCTGTCCTATACTGCCAGGACTGATGCTGTGACTTCTCCAAGCATCAGTTTCCTCTTCTGCAAAATGGGTAGGGTCAGCACCCACCTCACAGGGGGCCTGAGGCTTAGAGATCCTGTGTGCAGAGGGCCCAGAAAATGCCTGGCACACAGTAGGTGCTTCAGTGAACATTGGTTCCGGGCCCCTGGCCCCCACCTAGGGGACCCTGACAGGAATTTTAGAGTCCACCAGACCTGGGTGTGAATCCCAGTTCTGCTGTCTACTGTGAGTATGACCTCTCTGAGGCTCAAGTGTCCCATTTCTCAGCTTTCCATTTCATCTGTGAAATGGGAATGTTACAGCCCACCAGGCAGGCTGTGGTAGAGATGAAAGTATATCAAGCCCCTGGCCCAGGATGGACTCCCTCTCCCATCACTCACACCCCTGCCCAGTTTCCACCTTGCCCTTGGTCTCCTCTCCTGGGGGCCTGCCAGGCTTGCCTCAACTGAGTGTGTGACAGGTGAGAGCTGAGAGGTGGGACCTGGGTTGTAGCTCTGCTGAAATCTAAGTTCCCTGGCCACCTTCTCTACATTCCCCGCCACTCCTTACATCCTTCAGTACTGCTCTCATTTCTTGAGGGCCCACTTAGGCAGCTGGGTATGTCCAGATATAGGCATGTCTTGCCTCAGGCCACATGGCAGGGAGCAAAATCCAGGCCTGTGTCCCCCCGCCCCGTCTCTGCAGAAAAGTAGAGAGCTGAGGAGGGGTAGTGAGGCCTGGGCCACCCACCCACTTCATCCCTGCTCTGTTCCCGCCCCATGTCTCCCAGGCTCTGATGTCCCTCTTTGTCCTGGCATCCAAGGATGGCTGGGTGAACATCATGTACAACGGACTGGATGCTGTTGCTGTGGACCAGCAGGTGGGCGTGGCTGGGCCAGGCCAGGCCCAGATGGGAGGAGGGACACAGTGTCCTTGGGGCCCCCGTGGTCTGAAACGGGCACCAGTGAGACCCAAAGCCCCAGTATCTCCCCACTGTCAGCAGAGCTCACCCCTAAGTCCTGGCTTGGATCCTCACCATCAGAGCACGCCTTGGGCAGAATAAAGCATCATTCCATTTGCTTCTGCAAATCTGCTCTGCGAAAGAGATGTCTGAGCTGCTCCTGGTGGGGGGGCGGTGCAGAGACTGGGGGTTGGAGAACGAGTGCAGGAGGAGGAGAGGGGCTGAACCAGCGGGCAGAGGGACAGCAGACACAGACCTGAGGCAAGAGAATGGCATGTCAGGGCGTTGTGAGTCGGGGACCAGAAGTGGAAAGTGAGAGCAGCTGGAAGAGTGGGGAGGAGGCCAGTAGGCCTGGATGGCCTGCAAGGCCCCGTGTGTGCCGTGGTAAGGGGCAGGAGTTTATTCTGAGGGCACAGGGAGCCAGTGAAGGGCTTGGAGCAAGAGTGGCACCCCTGCTTGTCTGGTCTGCTTGTCAGTGCAGCTTCCTGCAGGCTGCTGGGTGGGGAGAGATTTAAGGAGGTGGATCAGGTTAGGGGGTCAGGGAGGAAGCTGAGCCTTGGCTCCCAAGACCCCTCTGGGAGCAGGGCTTCCCTCTGGGGCTGGGCAGGGACTTTAGGCAAGACACTCACCAACCAGAGTTGGCTGTGTGCAGACTGAGGTGGTCGCTGGAAGAAGAGCAAGGAGATTCTCTGGGTCGGGGCAGGGTCCACTCAGTGGAAGAGGCGGGGCTGTGGGTACTGGGCCTCTGGCTCTTGGCCTTATGGTAAGATTCTGGAGCTGGAGGTGGGGGTGCGGTGCAAGGGGAATGAGAACACTTGGAGGCTTCTTCCTCTACTTCCTTGTCTGTTCTGTTCACCCACCCCTGCCATTCCATGCGTACATGTGTATATGAACTTCTCCAGGGCTGTGCTTTACCCTCTGCTGGCTTTCTTGTTTCTGGGTGAATGAATGAATGGATGGGTGGATGGGTGAGTGGGTGGGCGCATGGATGGATGAATGGTGGATGGACAGGTGGCTGGATGAACGGATGAATAAACAGGTGGATGAATACGTGGATGGATGAATAAGTGAATGGGAGGAAGGCAGGAGAGGAGGGAGGGAGGGAAGGATAGATAGAAGGATGGTGCATGAATGAATAAACAAATGGACGAGTACATAGATGGGTGAAAGGATGGGTGATACTTGGGTAGGTGAATAAGTGACTGGGCGGAAGAGATAGATGGATGGATGAGTGGATAGGTGGATGCGTGGATGCATGTGTAGGTGAGTGCATGGCTAAGGTGAATTAGAGGAAGAAGACGGATGTGTGTCCAGGAGTAGCAGCCGAGCAGGGAAGGAAAGGGGTTCTCTGTGCTTAGCACCTCACTGTGCCAGGCTCTGGGTGGGCACTTCCTACCTGCTGCCTCGTTCAGACTTCACAGCCACCTCGGAGGCAGGCTCTGTCATACTCTGTCCACTCTATGGAGGCTCAGCCAGGTTGGGGACCTGCCCGTGGCCCTGCAGGGCCTGATCGGCCTCCTCAGCCCCCTCTGGCTCCCCTGCAGCCCGTGACCAACCACAACCCCTGGATGCTGCTGTACTTCATCTCCTTCCTGCTCATCGTCAGCTTTTTCGTGCTCAACATGTTTGTGGGCGTCGTCGTGGAGAACTTCCACAAGTGCCGGCAGCACCAGGAGGCCGAGGAGGCCCGGCGGCGCGAGGAGAAGCGGCTGCGGCGCCTGGAGAAGAAGCGCCGGAGTGAGTGGACTGGGCACCTGCGGGGGCGTGGGGCCACCCGGCTCTAGGCCCTCTGTCTGCTGCTGCTGGCCCGAGGCCTGGGTCTGCCCCAGCCTCCTGGGCCTTTGGAACTGGAAGGAAGCAAAGGATGCAACTCCTGTACCCATGGTCCAGCTTTTTCTCCCGTGTCTGCCTGTCCAGGTGACCTGAGCCCATCAGTGTCCACCAGAGTCCAGTGGGCGATGCCATTGCCAACTTGAGTGGGGCCCAGGGGGTTCAATCCAGGCAGAGGGCAAAGGAGAATCAGTGTCCTGCCCGCTTTGCCACCCACCCCCACGCCTCGCTCATTTCGCTCATGGTGCCCTGGCTGGGTGGAGGAGACCTGATGCAGATTCTAGGGCCTGGGGTGCACCGACACCTTTCCCCCTTGCTTTCTCCCTCCCCTCCACCTCTGCCTCCTTTGTGTCCCTCCTCCCCTCGGCTCCAACCCTCTGTGGTCTGCGCCCTCCCCCATGCCCCCTGCAGAGGCCCAGAGGCTGCCCTACTATGCCACCTATTGTCCCACCCGGCTGCTCATCCACTCCATGTGCACCAGCCACTACCTGGACATCTTTATCACCTTCATCATCTGCCTCAACGTGGTCACCATGTCCCTGGAGCACTACAATCAGCCCACGGTGAGCCCAGCCCGAGGTCATGAGCAAGGGTGGGGCAGGAGTTAGCTGACAACAGGGCCTGAGTAGCCCCTCTGCACTGGGCCCTATGCTGGGCACTTCAGGGGAGGAGGTGCAGGACAGCCCTACCCTCAGGAAGCTCAAGACCTGATAGGATAGATGCTGGGAAGGGGAAGGTCAGAGGGGAGGGTCACTTGTGCCTGGTGGATGAGGGAGGCAACATTTGAGCCCACTTTGCAAGGCCCACTCCACATACGAACTCTTTAATTCTCACAGCAACCCTAAGGTAGGCGTGGACATTTGTCTAGATTTTACAAGTGAGAAAATTGAGGCTCAGAGAGGTTACATACGCTGCCCAAGTTACTCAGTCATAGGTAGTGGAGCAGAACTGGAACTTAGATTTGCATTCAAAGCCTGCCACGTAGGCACCATTAATACTTGGGCATATGGAGACTGGGGGAAGGACATTCCGGGTGACAGGGCTATTTCAGGTAAACACCAGGCATGAAAGAATGACTGGTTCCCAGCAAGTTGCAGGCAGGGCGTGTGAGGGGCAAGTACATTCCAACACCCTCAATGGAGTTGGAGGGGAAGAAGAGAGAAGCAGAGCCTCCAGATGTGGAATTAGTTTATTTCAAATGATAGGAATGTTATGAATACAGGGAAGGGTAAGGCAGCCACTGGCAGAATAGAACAGTAATTCTAGAGCTTCCCAATTAACAGGAAAAAATAGAATAATAATAACTCACATTTTGTGTATCATTTAATTTTCTCAACAACTTACTGAGATCAAGATTTACCCAAAGTCACAAAGTAAATAAGGAGTAAATACTAAGTCAGGATTCAGATCTAGGCAAGTTGGCTCAGGAGCTCTTCATCACTAGCCCATACTGCTTCCAAAGAGGAGCAACTGGACCAGACCAGCAGAAATAAGAAAAAGGAAATGGGGAACAACAGTGTGCAATAAATAATACACATGAAGTAAGATGGAAGGAATAAAAGCAGCATAAATCATTGCAGTAAATATGAATGGACTAAATTCTCTCCTTAAAAGGCGGAGACTTTCTGACTGGAAGAAGGTTGGGGGCCAGGTCATGGAGCCTGGATCATGCTTCTCCTTGTCCCCTATAGTCCCTGGAGACAGCCCTCAAGTACTGCAACTATATGTTCACCACTGTCTTTGTGCTGGAGGCCGTGCTGAAGCTGGTGGCGTTTGGTCTGAGGCGCTTCTTCAAGGACCGGTGAGTGGCTGGGTTGGGCTAGGGCAACATAGTGTGGACTGCAGGATGGGGTAGCAGTCCTGACCCCTGGGAAAGCCTGGAGCAGTCTTAGGAGGGAAACCAGTGAGCATATGGGCACCACTGGCCAGTAGCCCCCAGGTATTTCTTATAGTCCTGAACAGGAAGTGATTATGGTTTCATCTGGTGGGTGCAGGACATTCTACCAGGCTCTTCTTGGCTCATCTATGATGGGTCCTCCCTACCCCACAGGCAGAACAGGGTCTGCCTCATGCTAATTCTCCTTTTTAGAGGGAACAAGTGAGGCTCAGAGAGGTTGATGGACTAGCCTTAAACCATGCAGAGGTAGCAGCTAGCTCAAGGTTTAGACCTAGAAGTCAGCGCCCATTCTTCCTCCCCAGCAGGAGACCAGAGAGGTTTACTTAGCCTCATTAGCCCCTTGCTTGAGGGAGCAATGACTGTGGGGGCCAGAGAGGGGGCTAGACCCTGTGGCGTTTGGAAGGGCTGTTGGGAAGGGTGGCCACATAGCCCAGTGGGCCACAACAGTAGGATGAGCACCTGGGAGGCTCCCCCCCGCTAAGGTGTGTCTGAACGGAGGGCTCCTCCTCTTGGTTCCCACTCCTGCCCCTGTGCCTGCTGAGCAGGTGGAACCAGCTGGACCTGGCCATCGTGCTGCTGTCAGTCATGGGCATCACGCTGGAGGAGATCGAGATCAACGCGGCCCTGCCCATCAACCCTACCATCATCCGCATCATGCGGGTTCTGCGCATCGCCCGGGGTGAGGGGCGCGAGTGGGACAGGGAACGGGGACAGGCAGGGGGTGGGGTGGGGAGAGTGGGCAGGGGCGCGTGGGCACGGCAGGCTCCGATCTGAGCAGGGCGAGTAGGAGTCGGGAGGAGCGCACAGCTGACACACGTACACGCTGTGTACACGGCCTCCCCATCACAGTCACACCCACCGCCTCACTCACAGACAGCTGCACACCACACGGGCACCTGCCTGCTAGCTTGGAGCACTGGACCCGCAGGGTCCAGTCTCAGAGTGTGCTAAGGGAACCCCGTCCCCTGCGAGGATGCTGTGACACACCTCCAGTTCCCAGCTGGCTGCCCTCAAACCCTAGAGTGGGATGTGCCAACCTCGCCCCTTCTTAAAAGGCCGGTTCTTCTCCCAGACCTCCCTCTCCCCCAGGATTGTTCCATACACTCATGTCAAACACTTCCTGCTTGGTGCTCCCAGGTTCCAGGTGGGAAGGGGGTTGCAGAAACCCAGCAGCAGCACCAGAGTCCTATTCAGCCAGCAGGGACGGGAAAGCTGTGGCCACTCACGTTGGTCGCCTGTGCCTGCCATGGTTCATGGTGCACTCATGCATGCACTTTGGGAGTGTGTTTGTTCTCGTGCGCTTTTTTGCACTGACGTCCACACCTTGTGTCTGCGAGCTTCGGTGCACACAGCCCCCCGCACCCTGTAGCTACATCCATGTTCTTGTTGAGTGGCATCTGAGAGTCTCTGCTTATTCTCTTTCAAATTTACACACATTCACATGCACGTCCCCACTGACCTCCCCACGGACCGGAGCTGAACGGGCTGGGCCTGGGTCTCCTTGCAGTGCTGAAACTGTTGAAGATGGCCACGGGCATGCGGGCCCTGCTGGACACGGTGGTGCAAGCTTTGCCCCAGGTAAGAGCCTCTTTTTCCGGTAGCCCCTCCTGGTGTCATTGGTGTCAGGCAGGGCCCTAGGGGGTGCAGGCCCTGATTTCCCTTCTCAGACCTGCCCCAAGCCAGGGCAGAGCACCATTCCCAGGGAAGCAGTTTGAGTCCTTCTGGCTTCACCAAGGGGTCGCCAGCACCTGTTGTGTCTCTGGCCCTGGCGGGCACTGAGGACCCACATGATGGCCTTGGGAGCCTCCAGGAATGTGGGGGGAGAGCAATACCGCAGGGCAATGTGGGGCCTCCAGCAGAGAGAGAGAGGAGGGCTCTGGACAGTGCTTGGGTAAGTCAGGGAAGGTGCCCAGGGAAGGGGACCTTTGAGCCTGGCCTCCAAGGGCGGCTTGGCAGAAGGAAGTGGCCGTGTGGGTGGAGGGGTTCGGATATGGTGTTCCAGGAGGGGCAGCCTGAGACCTGACCGAGATGGGGGCCCCCCAAGATGAGGGGAGTCTCCCCATGCCTCCTGGTCAGTGGAAGGGGAGGTGGGGCAGGGCCAGAGAGGGTACATTTTTCGACTTCCTGGAAGTTCTGCAGTCCCAGTCACTCCCTTCCCCGCCGTCCTGTCTCCTCGCGCCTCCACTCAGGGTGGCCTCTACCTGTGCGGAGCCTCGTGCGCATTCATTTACTCAGTGTGACTCGTGGACTCTTAAGGACCTTTAGGCATCTTAGAATACAAGGCACAGAGACAACACACTAGACATGAGGATACAAGAGTCACCGCCCGGGGAAGGCAGAAGCAAAGCTAATTCTCTCGGGGACCTGGGCTAAGGATGCCAGTGAGTTCTGTTCCTGCGTTTGGTATGAGCTTCCCAGCAGCCTAGTTGCAAAGAGAAAGTGATGTGGTCTCTTCAGGTCTGGGTTTCGGAAAAAGGAAGGGCGTTCATTCAAAGAGATGGTGGTTTTTCCTAACGTTAAATCCCTTCAGAGGACTGGTCACGTGGGAGACGGGGTAATGCTGGGCTGGAGGCTGTTCAGACAGGAAGGGGATTGGAGCCCAGACTCGGGCCATCCTGCTTGGGGTTAAACCTGGACCCTGGGCATGTGATCTAACTTCGGCCTCAGCTTCCTCACCTGTGAGATGAGGATGATGAAATGTCACTGCCTTAAGTGCTTATTTCAGAGGGCTGTGGTGAGGCTTAGTTAGAACTTATCAAGCACTGAGAGGGCCTGGCTCATAGGATGTGCCATGTGAGAGTTGGCTAAGGATAGGGCTGGCGATGTGTGTCCCACCCCCCTGGCCTCCTGGCCCTTCCCCCATGCTCTGGCCCCTGACTGTCCTATCATGACTCCAGAAACCAACACGAGCTGGCACAGGGCACAGGAGACGTTCAAGACCTCCCAGCCTCCAGTGGAGGACATGTGATGGTAGTTAGACTACATCAGCACTTTTAAAGGACAAGCACGTGCCAAGTTCCATGTTGCGTTTGGTATGAGCTTCCCAGCAGCCTAGTTGCAAAGAGAAAGTGGCATGATCTCTTCAGTGAGGTCTCTTCTGTGAGGTGGTGCTTACCCCTCTAAATCTATTAGCTGATGCCCATGTTGTCACACGGACACTTGCAATTTCCTCGGATCCATGTAAAGTGCTGTGAAAATGAAACTTCAGCCTCTTCTCATCAGGCTCTGCCCCACGCCGAGTGAGGAGGCATCAGGGAAGGCTTCTTAGGAGAGGTGACTCATGAACTGGGCTTTGAGGGGTGGGGAGGAGGCGTCTACCAGGCAAAGACAGAGAGTCTTCTCTACAGATGGAACAGAATAAGCAAAGGCAACTACGGGGTTCGTTCTTTGGGGACGGAGTCTGGGGTTGGAAGATCAGTCCAGGAAGAGGGTCTGGGGGCCAGGTCACAGCAGGTCTTCCGCACCAGGGCAGTGAACTCAGGCTTTATCCTGCAGGCAGTGGACATCTCAGGAAGGTTCTGGCCAAGGACGGCCTCAACCAGAGCTGCCTTTTAGAAGCTGAAAGGAGAAGGGGTTGGAGGGAGAGGCAGGCGGGAGGAGACCGACAGGACAGGAAGGGCTGCCCTGGTTGAGATGCTGCCAACAGTTCTGGGCCTTTGGCTAAGAGCAAGTGTCGGATCATTCTTACCAGTTTTGTGTCTGATGCTTTTGCCATCCAAGGACAACGTATCAAGTGGATTTCTTAAGCAGGGAGATGGAGTAGGAGCTTGCTCTTGTGGTACCTCCAGGAACAGTGCAGCCCCGTTGGGGGAATAAAAAAACTAAAACCAAACAAAAAACCAGAAATACTGCCAGACCCGGGCTGTGCAGGGCTGGAAGAGGAGCTTTGAGGGCCTCGACCATACCGGGTCTTTCTCAGTGGTCAGGGCCTGACAGCTTGCCTCGTATGTGCCCAATAAATGCTTGTTTTATTAATGAACAGAACATCATTTAATTAGTCAGGCACCATCAATGCAGAACGGCTGGCAAGGAAACCCTCCCTGGTGCAAAAAGCTCGAGGAGTCTGTGATTAACGGGGTTTGCTTTTCAGCAATTAATGAGAGCATCTCTGTCCTACTCATGCAGGCCTTCTGAGGCTTCTGAAACATATTTCATTTCTGAGGCAAGAGTGTGTCTGAGCCTCATCTTATCCAAAGCGCGAGTTCAAGGCGAGTTCCAGTGGATGAATAGATTTGAGCTAGGTTTGGAATCTGGGATGTTTTCTCCGGCAGGAGCCGGGAGACAGAGGTGGCTGGGTTTGCAGGAGACTTCTGGGGCCCACAGGCCTGCATGAGTCCTGTGTTCACGCTGCCCTATGGCCAGACCCCATGCTGACCTGAGAAGGCAAATCTGACTCCATCCAGCTGTGTTCCTGCTCTTGAGGATTTCCCAGACCGGCACAGGACAGTGACAGGGACACATCTATTACACTTGTACTGTCAGATTGCAGTCTGGTCTGCCTGGAGAAGTCCAGATAGGCTTCATCGGGGTTTCGTGGAAGAGGTGGCATGAGTGCTGAGACTCCCTCTTCCCTCTTCTGTCTGTTCCTCTGTGGAAACTTACTAACCACATGAGGTGTATAGCGTAGGTGGTGTGCATAGGCCCTGGGCCAATCTGCTGGATGTGAACTGCTGTCCCACTGGTTACTAACTGTGTGACTCTGGGCAAGGGGCTTTGCCTCTCAGTTTTTCTTTCTTTATCTGAGGAATGGGAATAAATAAAAGATAGTTCATAGGCTGGGCTCGGTGGATCCCACCTGCAATTCCAGCACTTTGGGAGTGCGAGACAGGAGGATTGCTTGAGGTCAGAAGTTTGAGACCAGGCATGGTGGCCTGTGTCTGTAGTCCCAGCTACTGGGGAGGCTGAGGCGAGAGGATCACTTGAGTTCTGGAGTTCAAGGCTGTAGCAAACCATGATCACACCTATGCACTCCAACCTGAACAACAGAGTGAGATCCTCTCTTTTAAAAAAAAAAAAAAGAGATAGTTCATGGATTCCCGTGAGAAGTAAGGGAGCTTGTGAATGTGAAGTTCTTGAAACAGGACAGTTCAGGGTAAAGGCTTCACCACTGTGTTACTGTTATTCCGAGCCCTGTGCCTGACCCAGCCTGCGCTCACAGTCCTAGAGGGCAGCAGGCACGGACACCCAGCCTGGGGAAATGTCACAGCAGCCCCAGCCCTTGGGCTACCCTTTGCACGGGCCCCAGGCCACCTCCGCCCGCCCCGCGCCGGGTGTCCCTTGCCCACCCTCCCCAGGTCTGGCGCCCCCCGTCCTGCCCTCCCCAGGCCTGGCGCCCCCACCTCCACCCTCCCCAGGCCCGGTGCTGCCTGTCCCGCCCTCCCCGCTCTGCTCTCCCCACAGGTGGGCAACCTGGGGCTCCTCTTCATGCTGCTCTTCTTCATCTACGCCGCCCTGGGGGTGGAGCTCTTCGGGAAGCTGGGTGAGTGGGTCGGGAGCGGGCCCGGGTGCGGCGCAGCCGGGCGGGAAGACGGCCGCGGTGGGGGGAGGCCTGAGACCCCCAGCCTGTCACCGCAGGGTCTTTGAATCGGGGCAGGGTCATGGGTGGTGGCCCGCAACCCTTCTCGGTGTGGGTGGGCGCTCTTGGGGATGGCGGCCGTGTCTGCGTGCACACACCAGACCTGTGCGCTGGACCCTGACTTGGAGCTCCCAGCTGCTGGGTCTCCCAGGGAACCTGACCTCCCCAGCCCCAGTGCCAGTGCCTGTCCCCAGCCAGTGCCAACCCAGCAAGCAGAGAGGCCGCAGGTGGAGGCAGGGGACACACAGCCCTGCGGGGCTCAGCCCTGCACAGTGTCCGCTGCAGAGGCTGGGGTTTCCTGAGGGGCTGGCCCGTCCCTCGCCTCATCCTCTTCCTCAGAAACGGATTCTGGGGTGGGGGGAGAAGCCAGCCTCACCCGAGCATGAGCCTCAGCTTGTGTGCCACCTCCCTGGGCCTCAGTTTCTCCATCTGTGGGCTGGGCACGCATCTCCGAGGGATTCCAAGATGAGGTGGGAGGCATCAGCTCAAGGCAAGCCGTGCAGGGGGCTCTGCTGGGGGGCAGGGCTGACCCCTCCGCGCTTTCAGTCTGCAACGACGAGAACCCGTGTGAGGGCATGAGCCGGCACGCCACCTTCGAGAACTTCGGCATGGCCTTCCTCACGCTCTTCCAGGTCTCCACGGGCGACAACTGGAACGGGATCATGAAGGTACTTGGAGTTGGGCCGGGGAGGGAGAAATCCGGGGGGCTCCCAGACAAGCGAGGGTGCTGGGCTTGCTGGTGAGAGCTCCCCGGGCCCTCAGGGTGTGCGGGACACAGAGACGTGGAGGGACCTGCCTGGGACCACCCCACCCACAGCATAGTGGGGGGGAGCCAGGCCGGGACAGGCTTTCTGTCAAGCATCGTTGGTCCCCCAGTGCTGCCCTGGGATCAGTGCTCAGATTCCAGAGGAGCCAGGACCGCGGCCCAGTGCCAGACCCCGGGGCGTAGGCTGCACTGACCACCCAGCAGAGGCTTCCCAGTCCTGGCCCACAGCCCGGGCTGGGCAAGGAAGCCAGGGACTTGAGGAGGATAGTGGAGTGGCCTCCGCTCGAGGCCCTTGGGGTGGAGGTGGGCAGCGGCGGCCCATTGGGCCTCCCATCCCTGTGTCGCCATAATGCGAGTGGCCCCCAACAACCGGGCGGGAAGCCGAGGAGTCTGGGAGAGGCAGGTCCCTCAGCTCAGCTCGGTGGCAGGAGGGGTGGTAGAGGCTTGCTTGGCTTTGCTGGGTTGGGGGCTGAGCTGGGACCGAGGCAGAAAGCAAAAACAGGGAGGGCCCTGCTCCAGACAGTCTGGCCATGGGGCTCGCCCTCCCCGGGGCCTGGCCAGGGCCTCTGCAGAAGCCGGGTGCTTCTTCTGTGGCCTGACCGTTGCCCCGGGAGGTGGGGCCGGCCTGGCAGGGGTGATGGGGCTGCAGCAGGAGAGGAGAGTACACACGGTCCTTGGGGGCCTCACTGAGGCCTCCTCCCTCAGTGGCCTCTGTGAAGCGAGGCCGTCCTCACCGCTTCCCCTTCCCAGGACACGCTGCGGGACTGCACCCACGACGAGCGCAGCTGCCTGAGCAGCCTGCAGTTCGTGTCGCCGCTGTACTTCGTCAGCTTCGTGCTCACCGCGCAGTTCGTGCTCATCAACGTGGTGGTGGCCGTGCTCATGAAACACCTGGACGACAGCAACAAGGAGGCTCAGGAGGACGCTGAGATGGACGCAGAGATCGAGCTCGAGATGGCCCACGGCCTGGGCCCCAGCCCGCGGCTGCCCGCCGGCTCCCCAGGCGCCCTTGGCCGCGGGCCAGGTGGGGCGGGCAGCGCAGGCGACGTGGAGGGCGCCCTGTGCCGGCGCTGCTACTCACCTGCCCAGGTGGGTAGGGGCTGCGGAGGCTGGGGTGGCTGGAGGGCGGGGGTCCCAGGGCTGGAAGGGCAGCTGCGTCTGAGAGGCCCAGGATGGAGACCGCCGTTTTTCTGGGCCCCACCCTGCTCTGCTTCCTGGCAGGGGCAACCCTGTGACGAAGGGGTCAGTCCCAGGTGCAGAGACTGTGAGTTGCCCACCCCACAGTCCCAGAACCCAGCCAGTAATCCCACCTGTCCCCACCCCGTCCCCGTCCGCCTAGGAGAACCTGTGGCTGGACAGCGTCTCTTTAATCATCAAGGACTCCTTGGAGGGGGAGCTGACCATCATCGACAACCTGTCCGGCTCCATCTTCCACCACTACTCCTCGCCCGCCGGCTGCGAGAGGTGTCACCATGATAAGCAAGAGGTAACCTGGGGCCTCGAAGCCTGGTAGGGGGTCAGCCCGAGGGCAGACCCTGGCTCTGGGCCAACCTGGACACACACTGGCTCTGTGACCAGGGCAGGTCATCTCCCACACCTGGGCTTGCTCGTCTGTGCAGAATGGAGGCCTGTGACATGGCTGCAGCACCGTGCTGTACACAGTAGGCACTCAGAAAGGGCAGCTGCCTGCCTTGCGTGCTGCTGAAGCCAGGCAAGAAGCCTGCATGTGGCCCAGTGCTGCTGGTCCTTTCTGTGACACGAAGGGACTGTCCCAGCCTGCTCTTGCCCAGGGCCATCATCCGGGAGCTCAAGCCCTGGATGCCCCCAAGCTTCCTTCAGGTGCTGCTTCCCTGGCCTCCAGCTTGGGCCTCGGCCCCAGCCTGCTCGGGGGTCCCCAGGCTGTGCCCCCAGCCTGTCTCTAATGCCCCTCCCTCTCCCCAGCAGTGTGGGCACCTGAACTCTTCCCAGGACGTCCCAGCCCCAGACTGGCCCCAGCTCAGGTGGCTGCCAGGTCGGGTGAGCCTTCAGCAGGAGGTCTGGGCTGCCCCGCACCCTGCACCTGCGGAGGCTGCAGCTTCTCCAGGGTCTCTGGGCCCTGGAATTTTCCCTGCCTGTGACACGCTGTGCAGGCTGTCTGCACAGGGCCATAGGAGTCAGACTCAGCCCAGTCTCGACAGGCACTTGGTCTAGGAGGAGGCAGCTGGCTATGAAGATCACAGCTCATGGCCATTCACCTGCCGTCGGTCCCAGACAGCAAGATGGGCCACTCAGGCCTGGCTTTCTCAGATGTGGCCACTGTGTCACTCACCATCACGTGTCACCCAGGCTGGGCCCCCTGCACAGGCTGGGCATATCACCCATCCCCAGCAGGTCTCTGGACCTTTCTGACCACCACTCTGCATCTTTTCGGAGGATTAGACCTGTGGCTGAGGGCTCCAGGGCCCAGGCCTGTCCCCTCCTAGCCCCAAGGGTGACTGGAGGCCACCGCCTCTCTCTGCAGGTACAGCTGGCCGAGACGGAGGCCTTCTCCTTGAACTCAGACAGGTCCTCATCCATCCTGCTAGGTGACGACCTGAGTCTCGAGGACCCCACGGCCTGCCCACCTGGCCCCAGAGACAGCAAAGTGAGCATCCCCGAGGGCCTCCTGGGCAGGAGGGTCTATCCTTGAGGCCTGACCTCTGCCTGCCTGGCAGGACCCTGCTTCTTCCCAGCCCACCATTTAAGTGGCACCCACTGTGTGCCAGGCCTTCCTCTCCTGTTGGTAGGGCTCAGAGAGGTGGAGTGACTTGCCTGAGGACACACAGTGAGTGAGCCTGGCCAGGGCTCCAACCATAGCACCCAGTAGCCTCCGCTGCTTCCTGTTGCTTTGGGTATTTTTTATCCAGTCCCTGGGGCTCATCCGTGGCAGGCCAACCTCACAGAGAGGCTTTGAGGCTGAAGGGGGGACGTTGTACCAGGCACAAGCACTTACTGTGCATCAGACACTCTGCCTGCATGGGTCTGTGTGCCCTATAGCTCTGTTCATTAGGGATGATCTGTCCACACTCTGTGCGAAGAGCTGTGTGCCAGAGGAGTGAGGTGACCTCCCCACACCACACAGCCAGGAATGACACAGCAGGGACGCCACCCCAGGACTGGTCCCCAACGTCTGCCCTCTCCCCCACCCCCACCGTGGTCAGCCTGAAAAGGTCTGGAGGGCAGGAAGGGCCCCTGTGTTGATCCTGTGACTGGCCTGTGACTTCAAGACCAAGGTGTTCATACCCTGCTAGGGGTGGGGCTGGAGATGTAAGGAACAGCTGTGGATGTGGGAGGGGGAGACCCTGGCCCGAGGTGGGGACCTCATGGCCCTGCTTGAAGAGAGCCTCCATCCCCTGGACCCCCAGGCAGCCTGGGTGTGGCACCTCTGGTCCCCAGTTGGTCCTCCTTCAACTCAGGGAAGGCTGGTGGGAGGACCTTTCCACCCCTTCCTGACAGCTGATGGACTCCTGCACCCCCGCACCCCACTGCTCCCCCTACCTCAGGACTCAGGGTGCAGTTTCTGGGACCCTGTTGGGCTTAGGCAGGGCGCAATCTGGTTAACTGAGACCGCGTTTCATGCCAGGCTCAGCAGGTCATAGGAGGCCAGGGTGTGGGTCCATCTGCCTTGAGGGCATCAGGGCAGCTCTCGGGAGTCTGCCAGGCAGGGGCAACTTGGGCAGCAGGGCTGAGGAATGCCAAGGACGAGTGCTTTGCAGGCAAGACCTTAGTGCAGTAGCTAGGAAGGAGGTGTTACTCTCCTCATTTATAGATGTGGAAACCGAGGCTCAGCCAAGGGAAGGGACCCACCCAAGGTCACACTCACAGGGAGGCGCGTGGCCTCTCAGCCTGTCTTTCTGACACTTTTGCCAGCCTTGACGTACCTTCTGTGCTGGGCCAAAGTCTGTACTCGTGGAAATGGCGAACTACTTGGGCCATCCAAGAGGGCTTCCTGGAGGTGGGACCTTTTCACCTGATTTTGGAAGATAGCCAGGTGGAGAAGGCGAGAGGAAGAGCATTCCAGCAGTGAGGGCAGCCCAGGCACGGGGCTGTGGAGCAGGGCGTAAAGGCAGCTGTGGCGGTCCCACCTCCGTCCCTGCCTCCTCTGTCCGGCCCCATCCTATCTCCCTTCCTCTGCAGGGTGAGTCGGGCCCGCCCGAGCCCATGCGTGTTGGAGACCTGGGCGAATGCTTCTTCCCCTTGCCCTCTGCCGCTGTCTCCTCGGGTCCAGAGAACTTCCTGTGTGAGATGGAGGATATTCCGTTCAACCCCGTCCAGTCCTGGCTGAAACATGAGAGCAGCCAAGGTGAGGGAGAGCCCCACCTGTCCCCCACAGCCCTGATCTTGGGCATCCACTTGAGAGGGTGGTGGTTGAGTTTTTTCTTTAGTCCTTTTTATTATATTTAGTCCAGAAAGATCCAGATGGGTATCTGGTAATGAAAGGGAGACAGACCCTCAGGCCTGATATAACAATGAGAAAAGATCAAGAGCCACAGCCTGGGCATCTTGGTGAGACCCTGTCTCTATAGTAAATCACGGCACACACAAAACTAGCCGAGTGTGGTGATGCACATCTGTAGTTCCAGCTACTTGGAAGGCGGAGGCGGAAGGATCGCCTGAGCCCAGCAGGTCGAGGCTGCGGTGGCTGTGAGTGTGCCACTGCACTCCAACCTGGGCGACAAAGAGTGAGACTCCAACTCAAAAAAAAAGTCAAGAGCTAAATAATACAAAGAGATGAGGTCATTATAACAGACACCTAAGCACGAGATGCTTCCTGCTGAGCTTCCTAAGAGCTCTGGTCGAAAGGGTAACCTGGGTCCACACAGCTCTCATTATCAGGCACAAGGAAATGTGCCAGATTACTGATGTGTTTTTCTAGAGCTGAATTTGAGAGGTGTCTGTCCCACAGATCTTCACATAGAATGACGTTAAGCCGAAGAAAGCCCAGTGCCTTTAGCCACCCTCTTGTAAAATGTCCTGACACTCATCCTTCGGTCCTGTTTGTGCCCTGGGCCCATCCCTGGGCTCTCTCTGGGCAAGAGAGCAGGGGACTGAGTTGTCCTGCGATCGCTTGGGCTCACCTTTGGAAGGTGGCTGGAATCTGGCCTCACAGCACCGGCTGAGGAGAATGGCACAGAGATGAGCCCAGCAGAAGGGGGACCCCCCAAATCCTGATCCCACCCAAAGAACCCTTCTGGGATGCCTGTATTGGGCAGCTCCTAGGACTTTTCCAAGGACCCTCCCTAAAGCAACAGCCTCTCAGCTGGACATGAGGGCTGAGGTGCTGTGACCCTAGACTTCCTGCACCAAAAGTCGGGGCTCAGGGTCTGACCCAAGAGCTATTTATTTCTTCCTTCCCTCCCCTCCCCTCCCTTTCTTTTTCTTTCAAGTTGGGGTCTCACTCTGACACTCAGGCTGGAGGGCAGTGGCATGATCACAGCTCCCTGCAGCCTCAACCCCCCGGGCTCAGGCAGTCTTTCTGCCCCAACCTCTCAAGTAGCTGGGACCACAGACATGTGCCACCACGCCTAGCTATTTAAAAAAAAATTTTTTTTGGTAGAGACAGGGTCTCGCTATGTTACCCAGACTGGTCTCAAGTAGTCCTCCTGCTGGGATTTCAGGCGTGAGCCACTGCACCTGGCCCCCGAGAGCCATTCTGGTTGAGTGAAGTCTCATCTTTACATTTTCATCAAATGACATGAGAGTGAAGAACAGGAATCCCATCTGGGGACATTTGGGCTGTCCCGCCATCTTGGGTATATACGTCCATATTCCCAATTTTTTATCCCATCCTCATCCTGCAAGGTGCTGAGGGGACCATGGGCTGAGGCTGCTGCTCCCCCAACACATGTACACAAGACCTCCCCCAGTCCCTGTCCTCACCCCTCAGACCAGGCCACACTGATCTGGCCAGTCAGTCAGTTCTGCCCGTCCAGTGCAGTTTCAGCTCCAGGGCTGGGATGCCCACCCACCTTCTGTCTCAGAGGGGCCCCTGCAAGGGTGCCTGGGCTGGGAGCTCTCTGCCTGTTTCTTCTACCCTGTGAAGTAGCATCCTTGTCCCTTTTACAGAGGAAGAGCCCAAGGAAGGGGTCAGGGCTCGAGCCCAGGTCTGCTTGGCTCCAAAAGCTGTGCCTTTGTCTGGTGCCCATCCTCCCGGGAATCACACGGGCTGGCTTCGTATTTCTCTCTTGCTTTCACAATGGAGAAATCGAGGCACAGAGAGGGGGACTTGCCCACAGTCTCGGTGTGTTAGGGGCCCCTCCCCCCGGCCCAGAGAGACCGGTTCTCAGGGTCTGCTCTCCAGGGCTGCCTGTTGGTCTGACCAGCCCCACAGCTCCATCTCCTCCCTCCCCAGCAGAGCCCCCGAGCCCCTTCTCCCCGGATGCCTCCAGTCCACTCCTACCCATGCCTGCCGAGTTCTTCCACCCTGCTGTGTCTGCCAGCCAGAAAGGGCAGGAGAAAGGCATGGGCACTGGCACCCTCCCCAAGATTGCCCTGCAGGGCTCCTGGGCATCCCTGCGGTCACCGAGGGTCAACTGCACCCTCTTCCGGCAGGTACGGGCACCCCCGGGCCCCAGAACGCTGTCGTGGGGGGAAGACTGGGGGGACATCTAGGCCTGGCCTGCAAGTCCAAGAGCTGGAGGGGAAAGGGCCCCACCAAAGGCAGCAGGGCACCAGCGTGAGGGGGGTTTGAGAACACTGGGGGTGGTGACGCCAAGACTTGGGGGAGGAGGTGGCTCCAGGGGCCGATGGAATGGGCAGGGCCTGCAGAGTGAGGGGAGGACCCAGCTAGTGGGGAACCTGACAAGGGTCTGTGGGCTCTAGCTTGAGGGAGGCTTTGCAGGGTGGCGGGGTGCCGAGAGTTGGGGAAGACGCCTTGGGTGCTTTGGGCGGGGGTGGGTAGGGGCTGATTACTAGGAATGGAGGTGGAAGGGTGGATCTGTGGGATGGGAGGTCTTGGCGTGCAGACCCCCTGCCGTGGACCTTCTGCTGGCGGGAGGTGGGTTTCGCCCAGGCTCACAGAGCGCAGTGGAGGCTGGGCTCGCCCAGACACACTCCTGATCATTTATTCCCTCAGTGACTGGGTTTGTGGACCCGCGAAACACCAAGCTGTGTGTTCCAGGAGGGGGGACAGACTCCTCGCCTCCTGGCTCACGTTGGGCGTTTGGAGTGTGTGCTGCGGGGGTGCAGGAGGAGAGGCGAGAACCAAAATAAATGCCAAGAAAGTCGAGTCTACTTCACAGTGGACACGCCAGGGAGAGCGTCCCCAGAGAGGGGGCTGGGAGGCCTTCCTAAGGAAAGGGTGGGAGCCGTCCCGGTGGAGCCCCTGAGTCAGGGCCATATGGTGGAGGGGTTGCAGGAACAGGGACGGGGAAGGCAGGTGAGGGTGCGGGTGGGGCCCGAGGGCGCAGCCTGCATGGGCCAGGGCCTTCTGTGAAGGGCAGGCCAGGGGCTGACCTGGGCTTCAGAAGGGTGACACTGGCTGTCCCCTGAGAACTGGGGCCAGGTGGGCCAGTAAGAGGCTGCTGCAGTGACCACCATGAGAGTGGGACGAGACAGGGGAGAAGCCTGTTCTGAATGAGCCCGGGGAGATGGGGGGTTGCATGCACTTTTAGGGAAAGACAGCGGCCTGTCACTGGGGTGGGCCGAGGGACACGGGTGGCCCCCACGCCCTCCTACCTCCCTACAGGCCACTGGGAGTGACACGTCACTGGACGCCAGCCCCAGCAGCTCGGTGGGCAGCCTGCAGACCACGCTGGAGGACAGTCTGACCCTGAGCGACAGTCCCCGGCACGCCTTGGGGCCGCCCGTACCCGCGCAAGGGCCCGGGCAGGCCTCTCCCCAGCGGCTCGCCGCCGCCTGAGCCTGCGGGGCCGGGGCCTGTTCAGCCTGCGCGGGCTGCGGGCGCATCAGCGCAGCCACAGCAGCGGGGGCTCCACCAGCCCGGGCTGCACCCACCACGACTCCATGGACCCCTCGGACGAGGAGGGCCGTGGCGGTGCGGGCGGCGGGGGCGCGGGCAGTGAGCACTCGGAGACCCTCAGCAGCCTGTCCCTCACCTCCCTCTTCTGCCCGCCGCCCCCACCGCCGCCCCCCGGCCTCACAACGGCCAGGAAATTCAGCAGCACCAGCAGCCTGGCCGCCGGGCCTGGCCGCCCCGGAGCCGCTGCGGCCCAGACGCGCGGCCTGGCCCGGAGCCCTTCGTGGGCCGCGGACCACAGCAAGGCCCCTCCGGGCCCCTCGGCGCCCCAGCCGCCGCCGCCCCCCGGGGAGCTGGAGCCCGGAGACGCTGCGAGCAAGAGGAAGAGATGAGGGGCCGCAGGGGCTGCGCCGGACGCCCACCGCCCGCCCGCCCCGTCTCACCTTCTTTACCTCAGGAGCCAGGGAGCAGACAGCAATACTTTGTCCACACCTGGGAGTCGCCCAAGGCCCAGTCGGGCACCAGGCCGCTGAGAGGGGGGGATTGAGTGAGGTCAGGGTCTGCCAGTGCTCAGCCGTGGCCCCATCCGTGGCCCAGCTTTGGCCCCTCCAGTGCATATACATATATATATATGCAGATATATATATATACATAGACAGACATATATATTTATTTATTTTTTTTACTGAGAGCTTATGACTTCCAGAAAGTGCTAAAGGTGGGGAGTTGGGCCAGGGCCTGAACAGGGGTTCTGTCTGACACTCAGGACCCAGGCCGGACCCACCCTGGGGTGGAAGGCCCTGCCGCAGCATCGGTAGCCGTTCTTTGTGGTGTTTCCCCCTGGGTTGACAGTGGCTCGAAGTGGACTCTTTCAGGCCTCTAAGGGCCCCGGGGCCAAGAGACAGGCCCGGAAGAAGAGGTACAATTCAGGGTGCGTTTTTTTTTTCCTTTAAAGAAGAAACGCTGCTAAGATCCCATATGGCCCTCACGTGTCAGGGTGTCTGTCTTGTCATCCTGACTGTCTCGTTGTTGTGAAATCTTTTGTAGACACCCCAGAGCACACAAACTCTCTTAGTCAACTGGTTAGATGTCTTTCTTTAGAAAAATCAGGGGTCCGTAGTCACGTTTCCCTAGGGCGGGGTGGAGGTGGAGGACAGCCCCAAGGCTGGGCAGGGTACTCTGGTTCTGGATGAGGCCCCGGCTCAGTGAGTACTTCCGGTGGGTGAGAGGTGTTCTGCTCCCAGGAAGGCCAAGGGCAGGAACAGAGGCAGCAGGAGAGGAGAGGGCCTTGGAGTATTGGAGTGCCTACCTGGTCTACGTCAGCTTGGGCTGCCCCGCAGGCACCCCTGGGCTCAGGCAGGGGCTCAGGCTTAAATGCGTGGTCACTCACTCCTACCCCCACAAAGGCCCTGAGCTATGGCCACCTGGGGCTGTGCTCCCAGCCCTGAGCAGCTCTGCCCCTGCCATGGCGGAGTTCAGGGCAAAGCAGACCTGACAGGCTTTCAGGCAGAGGCGGGGGCACCTGCCCGGGCCCTGGGACCAGCCCCCTTCCCACTCCCAACTTCTTTACCCCAGAGGCTGCATCCTGTGCTCCCCGTCCGCCCGACCCTCTGTCTCTCATCTCTGCTTGCTGTCCCCAACTGCAGGTCACGCTTCCCAGAGGGGTTCCACAGGTGTGTTTCACTTGAATCGTGCATTTATTTCAGTACTTATTAGAAAGAAACCATACTCTGAACTCATGATCATAGTTCACAGACATATTGCTTAGGCCAGGACTGCGTTTTTAAATGTGAGTGGATTTAGTTGGTTCAGAAGAGGCTCAGGACTGTGTTGGCAGCGGTGTCTGCAGATGTAGCAGAGATGCCGCGAGATTGGGAACCGCCACGCTGCAGCAATAACCAGGTCCTTTGCCTTCGCTGAGGTCACTCCGAGGGCTTCAGCTGGGCCGACCCAGGGAGGCCTTGTCCCGGTTCCCAAGTCCTGACTTTAGAGACTCTTGGCTTGCAGCCAGGCTGGTGAGGGTGTGGAGGGGGCTGCTGGGAGGGGCCTGGACACTGTCGCAAAGGGCGGAGGTGGAGGGTGACATGCGCTTTGTCACATACAGAGCACTTCCCCTTAGAGCTGAGGGACTGAAGGGCAGGGAAAGGTTGCCAGGCCCACTGCACATATGAGGAAACTGAGGCATGGAAAGGTGGCCAGCCCAGGATCCCTCAGGGCCCTGGTAGCCAAGAAGCTGCGGCGCCAGGGGGCCAGCCCCCAAATGCTTGGGCCATGAGAAAACCTTCCCTGTGTTTCAAAGGAGGGCAGATTCAGAGAATCCAGCCTGGTCGGGGCCTCTGGCCGCGCTGGGGTGGAGCTGGTGTGACGGTCAAGCCTGGCTTGGCCACCGAGCCCCTCTGAGCCTCCTCTTGCCCCCAGAGTTGGTGGGCTTGTGGGGGAATCTGGGCCCTCACCCCACACGGCCCGCTCCAAAAAGCCTTGCCCCAGCCTCCCTTTCCATGCTGGTGGTTTTATCGGGGCTTGGTGCCTTGTCTGGGGAGGAAGGGGGCCAGGCTGGCCTGTCTGGCATCTGGCTGCCCCCAAGCACGGGTGGCCCAGAGGAGGCAGGTTGGCATGTTGCTCAGGACCTTGTGTGCTGGAGCCCAGAGGGGGGCGGTGTGACCGGGGCGGGGGGACCTTGTGGCGGACAGTCTGGCTTCCAGGGGACAGGCTCAGACCCTGGTTGGCAGCCTCTGTTTTCCAGCCCAGCAGCAGACCTGTTGACTCCTCATGGCAGCCCTGTGCGTGTGCCCTGTTGCACAGAGCTGTCGCCTGGGCTTCCAGTGGCTGGGCAGGACACAGGTCCTAGGCAGGTCTGACACAAAGCCCCCCTTTACCCTCAACCATGTGACCTGGAACAAGCAGGCATGCGCAGGATGGCGTGCCAGGTGCACGGAGAGGCGTGAGCCAAGGCTCCTGGGTCAGAACAGGCAGGGTGTGTTTAGAGGGTGGGAACAGCTGAGACAGAGGCAGGAGGGCTGTGTCCTGATCCCAGGCACTTGGTCTTTTTCCTGTGGGCGGCAGGGGCAGGGAACAGGGAAGCTGGGATTTGATGGAAAAGCCAAAAGGTTAGGGGTTGGGCGAATGGGCCTCCTCCCTCCCCAACCCTGTGCCCTGGGGTCGTGACCTCAGGCCCTGCCTGTTCATCCAAAAAGCACAAACTTGTCCCGACTCACGTGGGCCCGGCCCTCGGGGGAGTGGGACCTGGGTGCCAGACGCCCCAAGCCGTCTGTTCACCGGGCTCTGCAGAGTGGTGGCACCTAAGCACCTCCATGGAGGGACCCAGCACCTGTGGGGGCTGTGACCTACCTGGTCCAGATGCTCTTCCTCTCCCCTGCCCAGCCTCCCCCTGCGCCAGGCAGCCTCTTAAAGCAGGACAAAGCGTGCATAGCATCGGCCTGCCTGCCTGTCTCCGCCCAGCCCTTGCCCTGGACCCCCTTTGCTGCGTTGTGTAAGGGCTTGGGGTCTTAGAAACCGCTGTATAGCCCAGATACACATACTCTTTTTTGTCTTTGTGCAATAATCAGTGTCCCTGGCAGAGCCCGGGCCGAGTTGGGGCCTGATGAGGAGGCAGTCTCTGCCTCCTCCAGGAAGCCCTCAGCCTGGCCCTGCCGCTGTGATTATAGCGCTCCCAGTCGCTGTACAGTTTCTATGGTGTGAATGAACTTCCCTCCTAGTTGCTGATGGCGCTGGTACCTGCTGGCCCAGATGGCCGGGTGTAGAGAAACCAAGTGGCAGCCACCACCCATGTTGTTTTGAATAAAAACCCAGAAGCCTATTTAAGAATTTCTCCATGTGTCTCTCTTCTTTCCCCAGTGGGTGGGTGTCAAGCTGGGGCTTCTGGGGGCGGGGTGGTGGTGTGTTCTCCTTCATGTTCAGGCTGTGGCATGCCCCATGGCAGGTCCCCTTGTGGCTGGGGCACACAAGGCCGGGGAGGAGGCAGGCCTGGCTCGCACGCTCTGAGTTCTGTGGCCGAGATGCTGGGCCAGGGCAAGAGGCTGTCGCAGGAAGAAGAATCTTCTCACCTTGGGCCCTGCTTTCTGGTTCTCACTATGGTTATGATGAGAACCCATTTGACCGCAAAGGACAAAAACCCACTCAAATGGGCTTAAGAATAAAAAAGAAAGAGAACAAGAAGATCGAAAAAGAGGGAAGAAGAAAGGGGAACGAGAGGCCATGCGTGGTGGCACATGCCTGTCGTCCCAGCTGCTCAGGAGGCAGGATGAACCCTTGAGGCCAGGAGTTCAAAAGCAGCAACAGCCGAGCTGGTGGCTAGAGAGCCTGCCTGGGCCTCACGGGCTTCACCTGAGCCTTCTCCTTCCCATCGTGTGCCTCTCCTCAGGAGCTGGCTGCCCTGGCACTGCAGGGGCAGGGGACACCAGGACAGCAGTGTGGCCTCCAGCTCAGCACCTCTGAGGCCCTGCTGCTCTGGAGATGGGTGGGTGAACTAAGCCCACCTCCAGGAAGGCCTGTGCCCCTGCAACCCTGCCCCACAGTCACCTGTGCTTTCCCTGTTTCTGCCTTGTGGGGTCCCCTTTGGGTGGCTGCTGTAGCTCTCGGATAAAACAGAGAAATCAGCACAGGCTCCTCTGCCGACTCAGAGCAGGGGACAAGTAGGGAGGCCAAGGATGGTGATGGGAGCTCCGAGCTGCCCGCAGTACTGCCCAGAATTCCAGGGGTTCCTGCTCAGATCTGTTGGTAGGGCTTCTTCTACCTCAGGCATTTGCCCACTGTGGGGGCAGGGACAGAGGCCGCACCTCAGGTGTGTGTGTGAGAACTGCATGTGTGTGTTAGGTACAAACACCGCTACCACGTCCTGAGCAGTGAGAACAGGCCTGGCCCAGCTCCTGGGGTGCTGCCTCCAGTCAAAGAAAGCTCTTATCTCCATTTCACAGATGGGGAAGTGGAGGCAGACGAGGCCCTCTGCAGAGCAGGCTGGGGCCCAAGTCCATGTGCGGGCTGTGTGGATGTGGGGCTCGGGGCAGCGGCTGCCCATCCTGGTCCTCATTCGTCACCCGGAGACCTAGCCCAGCTGCCAGTGTGGACATCATGGCTGGAAGAGGTCTCCGGAGAGTTCCAGCCCTGTGCCTGCAGCCCCTCCCCCAGCCCCAGCAGGCCTGCTGGACTCCCCAGTACTCTAGGAACCTGAGACTCTGCATGTCCAACACCCGGTTCTTGCCTTTCCTGATATCCACACCCCTCCTGGTCCCTCGACTTCGGAAGACACACCCCGTGGGCTTGGCAGCATCCCTGGAAGCCTGAGCAGCCTCAGCTTCCTCTGCCTCCCCAGACACGGGCCCCTGGCCCGGTGTCTCTTGGGCCTCCTGCATGTCTCTCCACAGCATCTTTTCCACCCCACACACCACTGCCCGCTCAGGTGTCACCATCCTGGATTGTCACGCCTTCCTCACAGCCCTCCCAGCCAAGGCTGGTGCCCTGTTCTCAGCGGCTTATCTGACCCTTCACTTCTCCACAGCTCTGAGACAAGGCCCTGACCTCCCAGCAGGTACAGCCCCACCCCCATCCCCATTTCCCACAGCCCCTCTCCAGCCTTGGCTCCTGCTGCTCTCCTTGGCAGGTCTTCCACCTTGTCTTCCCGCCTCCACAGCTGCCCCTTGCCCCTGGGGTGCCCCATCAGGCTTCAGGGAGACTTCTGAGAGCTAGCTTGTGCCCTCTTGTCCCTTGTGGTCTGGCTTGTCCCGCCTCACACCATGCCTCAGATCACAGTGAATCTGGAGGACCCAACACCGTGTCTGTCTCCCCCACGAAACTGGGAGTGTCCCACCAGCAAGGACATATCAGTTTATGTCTGTGTCTCCAAGGAATCTCTCTAGGCTGGGCTGGGGCAGAACCTCCACAAATGTTTGCTGGATAGATGAAGGAGGAAAGATGGAGGGAGGAAGAGGAGGGAAAGAGGGCAGGAGGAAGACGCAAAGCACACAGAAGGGGAAGGGACTGGAGTTCACTGTGCTGAGGAGGGATGGAGCTGCAGCCTCTGCTGGCAGATGGCCACAGCAATGTCCCTCACACAACTGCCCAGCTGTGGAGTTCTGTGCTCCAGGCGAAGGCAACAGGCCCAGAGGCTGAGGTCAGGGCACTCACTGGACTGAGCAGCTAGTGAGTGGTCCTGGGGTCCAGATGGGGTGGGGGGGCAGGAGGGTATGGGAAGTACACACTGGAGGGGTTGCCCTGCGGGCTCTGGAGCCTGCTCTGCGCCCTCCACCTCCACCTGCTCCTGGCTCTGGCTTCAGACTCCCAGAAGGACACAAGTGACAGTCGCTTCTCCGAGCTTGAGCAGGCCCCCACCCACCACCGTGACTCCAGGGCCCACCTGGGCTTCTTTCCTCCTTACTCCCAGCGAATCTCCATCCCTCCCCCTCCCACGGCTTCCACGGCTCACCCACCCGGCCCTTTGGAAGCAGCTGCTAGACCATGCCCTTCTTAGAGCGCTCCCCCCCCATGGCCCCTGCTGCGTCACTGCCTTGGTGTTCGCTGCAGGACCCCCGAAGTCTGACCCCTCCTCAGCTGTCCTTCCGAAGCCTTGCCAGCCTCTCTCCAGGCTCTGTGAGCAGCCAGAGACCTCAGGCACCACCCTGGCTTTGTTCTCACACATTTACTGGCTGATAGAGGTTAGGATAAAGATGTGAACAATAGCAGCTCCAGGTTCTAAGCTGGGGCGGGGGGAGTTGGAAGTGAGGGCACAGAGAATAATCTGGCCTCTGACTGGTGCAAATATGCCCTGCACCGGGGGGCACAGGTGGGTCCAGCCCCTCGGCTGAGTATACTTTGCCCCAACCCTGTCTAAACCAGACTTGGCTCTCATGGTCCTATGGGACCTGAGGTGTCCTCTAGCCTCACCCACTCCCTTCCCCCTTTCACTGGCTCTTAAGCATCCCTTCAGGTCTCAAATGTCTCTTCCTTCCAGAAGTCTTCCTGGCCACCCCATGGCTTGCCCCACGGCTCCCACTTTCCCCTATACACCAGCCCTTCCTCCTCAGCTTCCTTGACCGTGCTCTGAGTCCCCATCAGAGTGTGCTGGCTGAGGACAGCAACTTTTCTCCTTCCCTCCTGACCCTGGCGCAGCGGAGCCCCAGCAAATGTCAGCTCCGAGGCTGTGTTTTGGATGCGGGAGGGATTTCAAAGACCACCTAGCCCCTTCTCCCACTTCTCTACCTGAGGAGACAAGCCCGGAGAGGCGGCATGGCACCGTCTGGGCCACACCGCGCAACAGAGGCCGGGAATGCTCACCGGCAGGCACCACCATAGTGCAGCTCACCCCCCTCTCCCTGCAGGCCGGCACTGGGGAGCAGAGCCCTGATTTCTTTTCCTCTCTCTCACCCGTTAATAATGGGATTAAAAGCAAGTCCCTGTCAAGGAGAGAGCCTGGCTTAAAAAAAAAAAACAAAAAAACCCAAGAACATTTTAAGAAAACGAAAAACTTCAGCCATCAGCACTTTTTATTTAGACCTGAATTCATGAATTTTAACCAAATAAACACAGGCATGTTAGGTATTAATATATGTATGATTATGCAAAAACCACTATTATGGCTGTAATGAAATGAGCTCTGATTTGTGGGGCTCCAGGAGGGAGGCATCCTTTGGTTCCCAGCGCTGTGACCTCGGATTGCCGTTGCCATGGTAACAGACTGCCGTGGGAATCTGTGGGTGGGAGGCTGGTCCTGTGGGGAGGGGCAGGGGCAGGGCCAGGCTGGGCCGGTGGGGACCTGCAGGCCCCCGTCCGGCCGGGGCCATGGGCATCTTGGTCCCCAGGTGGAGGCCAGCCCGAAACCTCAGAGGAGAGGGGACCGGTCACCAGCAGGAGGGTCTGGGTGGGCAGAAACAACTGGCGCACACCATTCTCCGCTCACCCACACCCTGCCATTGGACTGTCCCTCCAGGGTGGCCTGCTGTCGCCTCTCAGTAAGTACTAGCTGAGCACCCACATGTTCTAGGCCTGTGCTAGGCATTAGGGACACGGAAGCGACAGGCCCCTGTGTTTACAGACCCGGAATCTCAGAGCGGGAGACAGATCATAGACAGGCAAACACAATGAACCCGGTCATTTCAGAGCCTGCAAGTACCACAAAGGCAATGGAGCGGGCAATGTGATCGGGAGTGACTGGGAGTCCCGCCTGGGTGGCCAGGCAAGGCCTCGCTGGGGACACCTGAAGAGCCCTGCCGAGGCAATGGTGACCCCTTTCCAGTTAGGGGGAGGAGCTCAGAGGGCAGGGGCCAGAGAAGACACAGAACACCCTGTTACATCTGAATTTCACACAAACCACGAATAATTTTTTAGTGTAAGTAGGTCTCATGTCATATCTGGTCTTGAACTCCTGGGCTCAAGCAAGTCTCTCACCATGGCCTCCCAAAGTGCTGGGATTACAGGCGTGAGCCACCACGCCCAGCCACACATCATATTTGGGGCATACACGAAAAAGTTATTTGTGGCGCATCTATTTGCTGTGTCCAGTATTATTCTTTGCCGAATCGGCAAGTCTGTCAGAGAAGGGATGTTATTACCAACCAAAGGGACTTACTACCTGATGCATGAGAAGCCAATACTATGACATTGGGTTTTTGAGAAAAGAAAAGTTGTTTATTGCAAGTCAACTAACAGGGAGACAGGACCCTTGCTCAAACCTGTCTCCATGTGCTGGTTTCAAGGCAGTTATTCAATTTAATTTATTATTTTGTTTTTTAGAGACGGGATCTTACTCTGTCACCCAGGCTGGAGTGCAGTGGAGTGATCATAGCTCACTGCAGCCTCGAACTCCTGGACTCAAGGGTTCCTCCCACCTCAGCCTTTTGAGTAGCTGGGACTACAGGCATGCATCACCATGCCCTGTTAGTTTTTGTATCTTTTTGTAGAGGTGAAGACTTGCTATGTTGTCCAGGATGGTCTCAAACTCCTGGCCTCAAGTGGTCCTCCTGCCTCAGCCTCCTAAAGTGCTGGGATTACAGGCATGAGCCACTATGCCCAGACTAAGGCAGTAATTTTAGTAGAAGAAGGGTTAGGGATGGATTCTGAGATTAGTAGGTGATTGGTGGAAGTTATCTCTCCATGGATAGCATGTGCAAAATGGAGGAAAGTTAGCATGAAGCTAGGAAATCTGGGCTGTGACATCAGCAAGTTCGTTCTTTGCAGACTCAGTTGGCTGCACTGGTTCCAAGTAATTTCAGCCAGTTTTCAAATCTCACATGTGGAGGGAGTTCTATCATTTCAGCGTATTCTTTTCTTTCCTGCCATCCTATAGACTTAAGCATTTCTGTTAGTGACGGGTTTCTTTGCCTCTTTGGGGCAGGGTTTCTATGTCACTTGCCCAGGCCATGAGCGGCAGGGGTTGCCCATACCCTGCCCATTTGCCCTGGTCCTCCCGGGAGGCCGCCCATGGGTCTCCAGTCCTTCTTGCCCTCTCTGAGACTGGTGAAGGTGAAGCACCCTCTGCCCGGCTTCTGCAGCTCACCGTTCAGTGGCTCCTGCGGCTCCCAGGGCCTGTGGCCCTGGGTGTGCCAGCCCTCACTTCCTGCCCAGCACAACTTCACGGACAGGCCACATAGCCTATCTGTCCTGCCCTCCCTCGGGCCCCTTCACTTGGCTCTTTACTCCTCGATCTTCAAGCTCCCACCCAGAGTGACTATCTTGAGAAACTTTCCTGCTACTCCAGCACTCCAGGTGGTCCCCAACCTCCGATGACTCTCAATTCCTCACCTGAAAAAAATTAATCTTTTTTTTATTGTGGTAAAATACATATGGCATAAATGTTACCATCTTAGTCATGTGTAAGTGTACAGCTCAGGGGCAGTAAGTCCATGCATAACTCGTGCTACCATCCACCTCCAGGACTCTTCTTGTCTTGCAAAACAGATACTCTTTGACCCCTTAAATACTGATCCCCCCATTCTCCAGGTCCTGGCAACACCATTCTCTGTTGGTCTCTGTGAATCTGCCTCCTCAGGGACTGCCTAGGCATGGCGTCACACACTACTTGTCCTTTTGTGACTGGCTTATTTCACTCAGTACAATGTCCTCAAGGTCCATCCATGGGGTAGCAGGGGTCAGAGTCTCCTTCCTTGTCAAGGCTGAATGGTGCTCCCTGGTGCATCTGGACCACATGGCCTTCCTCCACTGCTGAGGGTCACCTGCTTGCATCCACCTTTGGGCTGCTGTGAGCAGGTCTACTGTGAATGCAGGTGAGGAATTGCGGGATCATGTGGCAATTTTGTATTGATATATCCATCTGCAAAACCTATAATAAGTCTATAATAGCATGCTTGGCATAAGTAACCCCATTTTGTAACAGATTTTCCATCTTAACCTAGAAATGACCCCCTTATGTAACCTTCCCGTAATCACAGTGCACACCCACATTCTTGCTTGGAAACGCCCTAGTTATGCAAATCCTGTAGCTATCTGTACCCCTTCACAATAAAATGTTTTGCTAAGAAATATAAATCAAACTGTATAATTATGTCATTTCTGCCTTTATATACCCCTGCTCACTCTGTTCGGGGCTGAGTTCTTTGGACACTAGTCCGCTCTTGGTTGCCGGCTAAATAAAGGACTCATAGTTCGACCCTCTCTATGTGTTGGTGAATCCTTTCTCGCAATCCTGCTATAGCCGTATGGCATTTGCTCTGGCCCTCCATGCTGTCCTCACGGTGCCGACGGCTCCACAGCCCCACCTCAGCAACCCACTTCCATGTAAGGCTGGGCTCACACTTGTGTATATTACATGCAGGCTGTTTGGCCTCCTGTATTTTACTCTTTCCATTTCTCTTCCTCTCTTTTTAGTGCTTCTGCCTGCTCACCTCAGGGGACACTTGCAACTTTTGCTGTGTTGTTTCAAGACTCCCTGACTTGTATTTCCAAAAGCCCAAAGGAGGACTTGGAGAGTTTGCAGAGACAAGAGGAGAGTCCACAGTGAAGAGGAAGAGGGGGAGGGGGAGGATCGAGGGGGCTGTGGGGAACCAAGGTTCCCAGGGCCCCCACGGTCTAGAGTAAGCCAAGAACTGCCAGTCCAGACAGGCGCAGTGTGAGGAGGCAGACCCGTGGTGGGACATACCTGAGGAAGGCCCGGGTTGATTGAAAGTGAGCAGAGAAGGGGTATTCGTGGGTGTGATGCACTCTCTTCCGAGCTGGGCCGGGCCTGACCCCTCCTGAGCAGGCCCGCCTGGCCACACTCAGCTCCTGCCATCCCATCTTCAGGGCCAGCTGTGAGCACTAGGAGGAAGCTTCATGCTCTCCTTGGAGATGCTGGGGTGGCGGGAAGGGAAGGGCTCTGACTTTGTCCCCTCACTCCCAGAGACTTCGCTGGCTTCTGTCGCATTGCAGCAGCTCCCCTGCTCTCTCCGCCTGCCTCTTTCTGCCTTCTCATTCTCTGTCTCTCCCTCTCTCTGTCTCGATTTTTCTCCTTTTCTCTCCTCCCTCTTTCCCTTCCTGTCTCACCCTCCCTTTCTCTCCCTTCCCCTCTCTGTCTTTCTTACCCCCCACTCTCTCCCCTCCTCTCTCTGCCTCTGCCTTTCCCTCCCTCTCTCTCCCTGCGTGCTCCCTTGGCCATTTCTCCCTCACTGTTGGAATCACAGAAAGCCACCATAGGCCGAGCCTCTTAACAGGCCCTGGTTTCGAAATGGGGAGAAAGGGGCACTCATCTCCAGTCAGGGAGAGCCAGGCCCCTCGTTCACACTCCCCTGTGCCTCCTGCAGAGGTGAGGGCACAGGGCAGGGTTCCAGCCCTGCCATCATTCCTGAGTTGCCCTCACTGGGCAAATCAAAGTGATGTGTTGTACTCTCCCCAGATGCAGGGAGTGCAGGACTCAGTGACTTCTCACTCCTTTCCCAGGGCACCCCATTCTACATCCTTCCCAGATGGGGTGTCCCCACAAGAGGACTCCTCCTGGAAGGATGGGAGGGGCAAAGTCAGGACTTCAGGGCCTCAGTCAGCCTCAGGCCAGGGTCCAGGCTGCCTGCAACCATGGAGAGGGAACATTTTCTCACCCAGGAGGCCACAAGGAGGCACAGGTCTGTCATTATCTGTCTCCATGGAGCCAGATGGGCATTTGGAGAGAGGATGCCGGGAGTGCTGTTCGCAGTCAGTGACAGGCGGGCCGTGGGTGTCTCAGAAGCACAGTGGGTGAAAGACGTCATACCCAAGCAAGAGGGCTGTGGGACAGCTTCTCAGGTGATTCCCAAGGGTCATTGCCTCCTGGTCCCCATGCCCTTTTATGATCCCCTCCCTTGTGTGTGGGCTGGGCACACACTGCCTTCTAATGAATGGAATAAGGCAATCGCAATGGGTGCCACATCTAAGCACAGGTGACAAGACCCTGGCTCCCATTTTGCTCCCGTCTTGTGCCAATGAAAACCAGCTTTCCTCCGCTGAGCTGCCCTGTGGAGAAGCCACGCAAGGTGGAATCACAGACGCTTCCTTCTGGCCAACATCCAGCAGGAAATGGAGGCCCTTGGAGGCTGAAACTGCTCATAACCACTGAGTGAGCTTGGAAGCAGATGTCATCCCTGGGACCCTAGCCCACTTGTGCATTGCAGCCCCAGAGACACTAAGCCAGAGGCCCCATTCCTGCCAAGTCCTGCCCCCAGCCCACAGAACTGTGAAATAACAAATGTTGTTTTAAGCTGCCCAGAGTTGGGGTGACTTGTCACTCAGCCATAAACGGATACAGGTAGACTCAGTACTTGTTAGGAAACATGCCCTATAGCATGTGGAATTCTAGAACAGGAAAAACAAATTCATGGTGGGAAAACCCCCCAGAACAGGTTTTCTCCTGGAAGCAGGGCCAGGGTTGCCTGAGAAAAGGCTGAGAAGACTGGGTGAGATGATAGTACGTGATGTCCTCATCCTCATAGGGTTTGTGTGACACAGGTAGGTGCATTTTTCAAAATTCAGCAAATGTCTTTCAAGATTTGTGAATTTCATTGTTTGCAAATTTCACGTCAGAAGTAATAAGGCTAAGGCATTTGAGGAAAGTGTACTGTTGTACTTATGCCATCAGCTTACTTTGAAATGCATAAAAATAGGATGATTGATGAATGGAGAGAGGGATGCTGGATGGGTGGGTACATGATAAACAAGCATTATGAAACACAGATGGTGGAATTCTAGGCGGTGGCATGTGGTGTTCACTGAAAAGTTTTTCAACTTTGCTGTGTGTTTGAAAATTTCATAACAAAATATTGGAAAAATCATTCATTGCACAAATATTCAGAGCGCTTAATGGGGAAAAAGTAGAATGGCATTGTGGTTAATTACATGCTAGGCATCTGATGAGGCTTTTTCACATGGTATTTCATCCTATGGCTACCCGCAAGGTTTTCTATGTACAGATGGGGAAACTGAGGCACAGGGGGACTCACATGACAGAGGTCAGGTGGCAAGGAAGTGGCAGAGCTGGGATTTCTCAGGTCCAAGTGCTCAGAAGGGTTGAGCTGTTCATGTAGGGGTGTCATTTCCAGCTGTGCCTCAGTTTCCCAATCTCTGAAATGGAGATGCATATGGCTGGGTGTGAAATCAGGTAACAGTGGCTATGTTTCTGGAGGTTAACTTTGCACAGGCTGTGTTGTAGTGCCAGTGTAACAGGTGTGGTGGCCCAGAGGCAAGGTGGACTCTGTCCCTTCTGGGCTATGTCCTCCTTTGAGGCTGACCTCACCCCCACTCTGCTCGCACTCTGAGTGGTGTTAGGTATTACATGTCCCATGCTCCCCTAAGCTTCTCCAGGCAGGAATGAAGTCAAGTGTGCCTTTAAATTCCCTCCTCGGTTGGGGGCCCGACATAGTGAAGGCAGTAGGGAGACTCGAGTGAGGTGTCACAGCCCTTCCTGTCACGTCAGCCTGGTGGGGTGGGGGTTCTCATTCCCACGTCTGTGGATAGGAAAACAGAGGCTCAGAGAGATGATGTGCCTTCTCCAGGGTCCCCTACCAGACGGGACAGCACCAGGACGGGCTCTGACCAGCTGACTCCAAGGTCTGTGGTCTTTCTGGCTGGATCCACAGGTTTTCAGAAGAATGTCAGAGAAAACAAATTGCTCTTCCCAAACCGCTCTGGGCCTGGGAGGGGTCTCAACAGATGATTAATGGTCTAGCCATGTTCATAGCTTCCTGCTGATCTTTGATCCTAAAACCCAAGGGCTCTACTCTGAAACGGGGTGACCAGAGGGGGAATGTGAAGAGGAGAAGTGATTTTTCTCTGTACTGCAGTACAGTGACCAAAATAGATCCCCATCGAGGTCAGAGGGCTGGTCTAGGCTGTGGGAGGTGGACGGGGCACCATGGCTGCACTCAGCTCCTAAGACCTCCACCCGTCGACACGGGGAGCCAGGGCAACTCTGGCGACCCCAGCCCTAGCTAAGGCCTCCTCTTCCTGTGGGAATTTATGTCCTGTGGTGAATGGGGCAGGAGGGGAGGAAGAGATGACGGGTGTTCAAGTGGCACCTTGTTTCCTGAGCACCTGGTGTCCCAGTGTGGACAGAACTGGGCAGGTGCAGTCCAGCTGCTCTCCACATCCTAGGTGAATGTGCAAAGCTTCTGGGCGCTACTCCTCTTCCAGCTGAGTCTTCTGGAGTGAGGCTGGGCCTGGCAGGGCAGTCCCTGCCTCCTGCGATCCCCAGGGCAAGTGTCAGGCCCAGGACGAGCTTGGGGTGGGTGGGGACCTCAATATCTCACAGTGAGGTGCAGACTCTTTGACCTGCCATTCAAGATTGTCCCAAACTGGGCTGCACCTGTCTCCTCTGTGTCACTGTTCCTTCTTCCTCGAGCTGCCTGAACTGTCAAGCCGGATGGTGCTGTCTTTCCTGCCCAAACGTCTTCCTTCATCACCTCCACAAGTGGTCAGATCCCTGAAGACCTGGATCCTCCAGAGCCCTCCCTGAACCTCAGGTGGAGACAGCCATGCCCTCTTCTAGGCTCCCATGGCTTTCCCCTGTCCCTTTCCTCTGGGGTGTGTCCAGTGTGAGTCTGGATCCCAGAGGGACTGTCTTTGTCAGTTTGGGCAGCCATAACAAAACACAAAGTCTGGCTTGAACAGCAGACTTTGTCTCTCAGGCTTTTGGTGGCTGTGAGTCTGGCCAATTCAGTTCCTGGTGAGGCCTCTCTTTCCATCCTGGCTTTGGGATGCTGCCATCTCACATGACCTCTTCTTTGTGCCCATGTGGAGAAAGAGAGCATGCTTGGGAGCTCTGGTCTCTTCCTCTTCTCACAGGGACCCCTAATTCCCTCATGGGGCTCTACCCTCGTCACCTCACCTGAATGTAATCACTTCCCAAAGGTCCCACCTCTTAGTACCATCACACTGGAAGTTTAGGCTTCAACAGATGAATTTTACAGAGATGCAAACATTCAGTCCACAGAGACTGTTCATGAACACTTGAGAGACAGGGACTGCACTTCAGTGTTGGGTGGCTTGGTTGAGGATTCAGGGCAGCTGATTAGAAAGAGCACTGGTGTCACTCAGAGCTCTCCAGAGAAATACATATATGTACAATTGGCCCTTGAACTACTCAGGGGTGGGGGTTGGGGGTGTTTGTCCCTTACACAGTTGAAAATCTGTGTATAACTTTTGACTTCCTGAAAACTTAACTACTAACAGCCTGCTGTTGACTGGAGGTCTTATTGATACCATAAACAGTCGATGAACACATATGCTGTATTTACATGTATTATATACTGTATCATTACAATAAAGTAAGCTAGAGAAAAGAAAATGTTATTAAGAAAATCATAAGAAAGAGAAAATATATTTCCTGTTCATTAGATGAAAGTGGGTCTTCATAGAGGTCTTCATCCTTGTTGTCTTCATGTTGAGTAGGCTAAGGAGGAAGAGGAGGAGGAGGAGGAGGAGGAGGGACTGGTCTTGCTGTCTCAGGGTGGCAGAGGCAGAAAGAAATGCGTGTATTTGTGGACCCACGCAGTTTAAACCCATGTTGTTCAAGGGTCAACTGCATATAAATAAAAAGAAACAGGACGGGGAGTTGGCTCATGTGATGCAGAGACTGGCAAGCCCAAAATCTGTGGGGCAGGTTGAAAACTCAGGCAGGATTTCTATGGCACAGTCTAGAGGCAGACCTCCGTATTCTCTGGAAAGTCTCAGTGGTTGCATTTAAGGCTCTTACCTGATTAGATGAAGCCTTCCCATATTATCAAGGGTAGTATCATTTACTTACAGTCAACAGATAGTAGATACTAATCACATCTACAAAACACCTTCAACGAAACACTGAGATTAGTGTTTCACTAAATAACTGGGCACTGCAGCCCAGCCAGGTTGACATATAAACGAACGGGCGCACCTGGGTTCAAACCCTGGCTTCTGCTCTTGCCAGCAGTGGCCCATCCACTGCACCTGAGTCTCAGCAGCCGGCAGGCTGGTGACACATCTCCTGGCTGTTAAAAGGAGCTGCGTGTGTCAAGTTCCTAGCTGGGAGTCCCAACACCTGTTCTCTGGCTTGCTGTGTCACTGCAGACCCTGTCCTGGGAATGCCACCAGTTGCATGAAGCCAATCCTCCATGACTGGGAGGAAAATCTCTCTGTAGTGCTTTGGTGGCCTCTCCATGACATGTTTGCACAGTGGGTGGCTGAGGACTCCAGTCACAGTCAGGTCAGGCATCATCGAGGGCTGTGGAGATGAGGTTTCCTAGCACGGGACAGGCCTCAAAATCCTGCCAGCCCTGGGCCCTGGGCCACTTTAGAGCATACACAGTCTACTGTCAGGTGAGGAGATGATAGGCAGCTATCCTATAAGCAGTGACTAGGGACCAGGCACATCTGTCTTGTGGCTCCGTCGTCTTCACCCTGAAGTTTCCAAGGTCACTGAAGAAGGGGAAGGGCATAGAGGATCACATGGGATGGGAGGGCTCTATGGACCAGGCGGTGGAATGCCCTGCCCACATCCCATTGGACAAAGCACAGGCTTGTGGCCATGCTCAGCTGCAAGGGAGGCTGGTATGGTTGCTTAGCTGTGAGACCTGAAAGGAAGAAGAAATGCTTTAGGGAGCAGTGAGCCCCATTCTGCTATAGTTAAATCTTTTGGGGCAGGGGTGGGGAGGGAGGCTTCTGCTACAATACATCTGAAAATGAAGGACAAGTTACCACAAACGTCTTCACTCAGTGCATAGCTAAGTTGGCAAGGAAGTCAGGACAATCTCTGACAGCAAGAAATAAGAGGAAGCAGACATCAGAGCAAGAAGCAGTTGCTGACCTCTGGATGCCCCAGTGCGTTTGCTCATAGCTGGAGCCAAGAACCTTGAGTTTTGACACTGCACAGGGACAAAAGACAGTAACTTATATTGAGCTCACAGAGGATTGGGAGTGGGAAGTGAGAACCTCGTCTCAAGCTGGGCCCCTCAAAGACTGTACTTTCAGTGTAAGGAAGGGTTATTCAGAACAAACTCCCAGGAAAAAAAATGATGAGGCTCTTCGCTCGTCTTGCCTTTGCAATTATTGAGGATAGAAGGATTCTTTCCTGAGGATGTGTTCATTTAGGCTCACTTTCATTTGGGACTGGGTTCGAATTTATAAGCTGACTAGTCCAGAAACCACAAGCCAAGAAATTAACCTAAAGTGGTGTTGGGTTGGTAGACCCATGTGACAGCCAGGGCATGGTCTCCTCTACTTGGGTCCTTCCAGGTTCCACAGCCCACCATCAGGCTCACAGTTTCAGAACACAGGAGAAAATCTCCACGATGAGTTACAGTCAGCAGAAACCATACATGCAAAACTAGATGAAAAATTTCAGGGGTTTAAATGATTAGAAATAGAATAAAAAATAAGTATAAAAATTCTAAAGGAAAACCAGACTATTAAAGTGATCAGAGAGATATGAAAAAGACCCAAATAGAACTCCTAGAAATGAAAAATGTTCTAACTGAAATGTACAACCCAGCGAATGGGTTGGACAGCAAATAGACTCAGGTCAGGAGGGACTCTGTGGACGAGCAGATGAGCTGAAGCAATTACTAGGATGCATAATGCAACCCAGAGGGAAAAGACACAGAAAACAGGAAGGGGAGGCCAAGAAAGGAGGTCAGGCAAGAGAAACGATGCTCATCTACTGGGAGTTCCAGAAGCAAGGAAAGAGAAGGGGTGAGAGCCATTATGCAAAGAGGCAATGGCCGAGCAGTTAGCAGAATTGTTGAAAGACGCGAATTTCAGTGCAGGGAGCACAGTAAAGCCCAAGCAAGGGATTACAAAATCCATGCTTGGACCCACCACAGTGATGTGGAATAGTAAAGAGAAGGCTTGAAAAGAAGGTAGAGAGAAGAGAAAAATTTCCTGCAAATGGGTTAGACCAACATCAAACTTCCTGACAGCAATCACAGAGTCAGACGCTTGAAGAACAGTATAGACAGCCGGGCTCGGTGGTTCAGCCTGTAATCCCGTGCTTTGGGAGGCTGAGGTGAGTGGACTGCCTGAGCCCGCGGGTCCGAGTCCCTCCTGGGCAACTTGGCGAGACCTCATCTCTACAATAAATCAAAAAATTAGCCAGGCGTGGTAGCACGCGCCTGTAGTTCCAGCTGCTTGGAAGGCTGAGGTGGAAGGATTGCCGAAGCCCGGCGGGTCGAGGCTGCGGTGGCCGGGAGCGGCCACTGCACTCCAGTCTGAGCGACAGAGTGAGACTTCAACTCAAAAAAAAAAAAAAAAGAACAGTATAGTCAAATCCTGGTATAAACAAAGAAAACAACTGTCCACCTAGTGTCTGCATCGAGTAAAAAAATCCTTCAAGAAATGGCTGAATGTGCAGGAAAATCTGAACTTCATAGAATAACTGTAACCATTTCTAATTCGTAACAGACCAGTGTCCAACAAGATGCTAGCATTCCCCATGGTGGTTATTTTGATGCTTTAAACAGAAATACTAAACATCAAATTCTTCTAGAAATGTTTTCTACTTTGCGATGTCTCAAGTACACACTTTGTCAACCCACAGGGTGGTGGAGCACCTTGACTGGAGCCCAGAAAATGCTGTCAGGCCCCAAGCTCTTGGCCAAATAAGAGAATCCTCTGGATGTTGGTTCCCTGGGGCAGATCTCCCCTTCCCAGACTGTGGTTCTCACCCGAGTCACCAGGTGGCTGGATCCCACCCCCAGAGTGGCTGATTCCCGATGAAAATCTACATTTCTACTAAGTTCCAAGTAATGCTGCTGTTGCTGCCGGTCCCAGATCACAGTCTGGGGATCAATTCTGGGAGGGGGAGGGAAGAGGAAGAGGCTGTGACCTGATGATCCTCTCATCTCCCCAGCCTGTCACAGGGTTAACATCTCTCTTCCAGGAAGCCTTCCAGCAGAAACACCTCATCAAGCAAGCTCTGCGTTTATCATCATCTCGGCATTATCATTATTACCTGCTCAGAACAGAGCAGATGCTAATTCAATTATAGCTGAATAACTGAGGCCACAATCTAGCTGGGGGTCTTTGGGTGAGGGTAGATGTTAATGATACCACTGGGCCCTCTCCCCCACCATGAAATCACACACACACACATATACACACACACGCACACGCACACACACACACACACACACCACACACACACACACACACACCCCTTTTCATCAGAGTTACCATATGATCCTCTACTTTGGTTAAAAGTGTACTCAGCCTTTTAGCAAGGCTTCTTTAGTGTCCACTGCATGTCAGGCCCTGTGCTGGACCCTTGTTGGTCCTATTGCCCTTTGCTCTGGCCAACTAGGGGTCCCTGAAGGCTACAGCCCAGGGGCCTTTCGTAGAGATGTCACCCCCCAGCTCGAGTTCCTGAATCCTCTGGTCACCTATCAGGACAGCTCTGGGACCCCAGCTCCCTCCTGGATGGGTGGCCATGACCCAACACACCCAGCACTGTCCTTCTGCTAATCCTACCTCCTTCAGTTCCCAACTGGCCCGCTCAGCTTTTCATACCCAAGGGAAGACCAGGCCCTGACAAATCCTTCTTGCTCCTCCTCTCCGCTAAAGCTGTCAGTCGTCTGGCAAGGGGATTAAGTGAAACGCCACGGGCAATTGATCCCAACACGCTTAAGATGTCCCGTTCCAGGAGAAGGCCCTGCTGACAGGAAAGGCAGCTGCTGAGGCTCCTGGCGGAATCCTGCAGGAGCAGCTGGGAGCGCCCAGCCTGTCATGGAGGACAGGGCCCTGGGAGGGCAGGGGGAGGACAGAGCTGGGTATGTTGGAGGCACAACCACCCCTCAGGGAGGGAGCTGCAGGGGTCCCAGAGCTGCCCTGAGAGGTTCCCAGAGGATTCGGGGAGGGGGGGATGGGCAGTGGAGGCTCTGGGGGTACCCAGGTGGCTGATTTATGAAGCCAGATTAAGAAGACTGATGGCCTGTCCCCTAGCCAAGAAATGAGTCCTGTTGCAAACCTTTGAAGGGCACGAAGGCAGAGGAGGGAGCAGCTTTGTAGAGAGTGGTTCGGGAGAGTAATGAGGAATAATGGGCTGAAACTGAGCCGGATAGCAGGAAAGCTGTCTTGGCTGCGAAGTCCTCTCGGGCTGGACTCAGGCCCTGGCAGCAGAGATGGGGTTGTGCTCTTGAATCATGGGGAGCCTGACTGGACAGGCGTGGGAGGCCCACGGAGGAGGCAGAATGGGATTCAGCCCAAGACCATTTATCTGCAGCCTCAATGGGCAGTGCAATGGCCCTGCTCTCTCTGGGCTGCCTCATCCCGAGGTAGGGCCGAGCCAGCCTGTGTCCCCCATCTGAGGGGGGTATCTTCAGGCTGCCTGTGGGCCAGGAGCAGCCCCAGAGGGATTGGGGAAAAGAGTGACAGCTGTTGGAGCAGGAAAGCTGAGGCGTGGCTTGGGCTCTCTGCCCTCCTCGGTGACCATCCACTGTCCACTGGGAGGTGCCAGGCAGGCCCAGTCCCTACTTCACAGGAGCCACCCCAGGCCACAGTTGCACACCAGGGCAGGGGTGCAAACACCAACAGGTTAGTTCCAGAGCTCAGCTTTCTGTGTAGGATTCCTGAAGCAAATTCTGTTTCTGTTCAGGATCCCCAAAGCAAATTACACGATGAGATTTGTCTCCTGCCTGGGGTGTGGCCTACGAGAAAGTACTGGAAGACCAGGAAGGCCGACCTCACCACTTCACTGTGTTCACAAAGGCATTTTTTTTTTTTTTTTGAGTTGGAGTCTCACTTTGTCGCCCAGACTGGAGTGCAGTGGCCGCTCCCGGCCACCGCAGCCTCGACCTACTGGGCTCCGGCGATCCTTCCGCCTCAGCCTTCCAAGTAGCCGGAATTACAGGCGCACGCTACCACGTCCAGCTAATTTTTTGATTTTACTGTAGAGATGAGGTCTTGCCTGCCCAGGCGGGTCTCGAACCCGTGGGCTCGGGCGATCCACTCACCTCAGCCTCCCAAAGGTGCAGGATTACAGGCTGAGCCACCAAGCCCGGCTCACAAAGGCATTTTGTGAGCTGCCAAGACGTGTCCCGGAGCTGAGGAACCGAAGCCACCCCTGGGGAAGCAAGCTGTTTCCTGGAACTCAATTCCAGCTGTCTTGAGCGGGTAGTTTGAACTTTCTGAACTAATGGCCAGGCTTCACAGTAAGTGGGGTTCTCCCCAGGCTGCAGATGCCGCCCCTGAGCAGGGCCCTATCCTTCCAAGCCCATGAAAGCTCCTGTGCTAGCAGCAGCAGCCCCATGACTCGGTCACTGACTCGGTGCCCAGCCAGGTGGGCACAGGCTGTGCTGGTTGGGGTGCTTTTCTTGGAGATGCGGGAGACCAGGTGCGTGGGCTGTGGGGTTGGTCTTGGGGCAGCTCTGTGCAGCATGGCTTTCCCAAGCACCTACTTGGGCCTCGTGATGCACTCGGAGGCAGGAAGTGGTGCTCTCATTTTGCAGGTGAGAAAATAGAGAGCAGGAAAGGTGACACAACTTGTCCAAGGCCGCATGATTGCTAAGTGGGTTTGAAGCCAGGTTATGTGACCCCAGGGTCCTTGCTCTTACCCACTCCGTCCTGGTGCTCCCCAAGACTCTCTAGGCATAGGAATGAGATGACCACAGGGGCGTGTGCATTTTCCGCCGGAGTCAGGCAGGCTCTCTCTTAAGTACTTGACCTTGAGCAAATTGCTTCACTGCACCCAGCCTCTCCCAGAAAAAGGAGGCAGGACCTGTTAACCACTTTGGGGTGCGGCAGGGAGCTAAAGTTATAAAATGAAGGTCCAACCTGGTCCTTGGCAGATGCTCATATATATCCCCTGACTTCTGAGAACCAGCGTGTACCATTTCCCTGGATCCTGCTGAGGCCACTGGCTGGAAAAGGGCTGTGATGCCCCCCTCGTGCAAATCGGCTTTCCCAGGGGGGTCCCACGTGGCATCCTTGGAGAGCCTGGTGCAGCATCCTGGACCTGATGGTCCTGGCTGTCCTGCAGCTGTGCAGATCCCTCCCCACCCCTCCTGGCTCCACTTCACAGCAGCCTTGCTGCGGTGTCTGTGCCTTCCTCACAGGCAGAGATCAGCATCAGGGGAATACAGACTGTTCATTTGTGGGTTTTTGTTCCCCCCTTGAAACTTGGTGCTCCACAGACAGGAGTGAGCAGCAACAGACAAAAGTGCAAGTATCAGCCCTGCCCCCATCCCCTGACAGAAGACCCGCCTAGGCCCTGGATTCCTGGGGTGACACTTTGGCTCCCTGGAGTTTTGAGCAGACCCAGGTTAAATTCGGCTTCATAACTCACGAGCAGCTGTGCGCCCCATATAGATTTGTATTCAGGGAACGCTTTGAGGGAAAGTAAAAAAAAAGAAAGAAAAAAACAAAAAACAAAAACGGGAGGGGACAGCCCAACAGGCCCAAGCAAGATTTCTCATTAGTTTGAAAGATGGACTAGGAACCTGGTCTGTAATGAAGAGAATGGATTGTGTCCTGATTAAGTAGTCTGGAACTGGAGACGGCGCTGCAGCTCTGGTCCTGACCTTCACAGACATCCCAGAATACACCCAGCTTCAACCCAAAGGGGCTCTGTCCAGTCGGGGGGTGGCCCTAGAATTCCTCATCAGCCTTACCCATCAGAGACCAGGCCCCTGGCCCTCCCAGGCTCGCCAAAGCAGAGTGGGAGAGGAGGGGAGGACATGGTTAGAGGATGGTGTCTGCTCCAGAACTGCAGCCTTGGGTCTGTGACTTTGTTTCTCCGGGCCTCAGCATCCTAGCAGTTGGAGAGAGATCACCACCCTACCTATGGAGCAGCCCAGAACACTCAGCGAGAGCCGGGCAGGCTCTCCCCATAGCACCTGGCCCTTCCATCCTTGTCATACCCCACCTGGTCACCTGGTGAGAGAGGCTGGTCATGCGATGTGGGCTGCCCAGTTGAGCCGCTGACTGAGCCCAGGGACCCACTTTCCTCAGCCAGGCTCCCGGCCACGGTGGATGTGGTCATTGCAGCCCAGCCCAGGTGTCCCCTGCTCAGACTTCCTTTGTGGTTTCTGAGTCAGAGTCTCACTCTGTTGCCCAGGCTGGAGTGCAGTGGCATGATCACAACTCTCGCAGCTTTGAACTCCTGGGCTCAGGCGATCCTTTTGCCTCAGTCTCCTGAGTAGCTGGGAATACAGGCAGGTGCCACCACACCTAGCTAATTTATTTTTTGTGGTAGAGATGAGGTCTCACTATGTTGCCCAGGCTGGTCTTGAACTCCTGGGCTCAAGCGATCCTCCTGCCTTGGCCTCCCAAAGTGCTGGGATTACAGGCGTGAGCCACTGTGCCTGGCCCAATTCCCTGTAGTTTTTTCTGGAGGTAGTGAGCATCTCTACACATCCCATGGAGTTGGACTGTGTTAAACAAGGCCTGCGTAATCCAGTTCTGGGTGGGCAGAGCCGTTTCTCAGTCCAGATGCATCTTCTTCCTGGAGAAAGATCTTGAAGCACCTAATAAACAAGGTACAAAAGGAGCTCAGATCCTTGTGCCTGTGGCTTCTGCAGTGACACCAGCTACATAAAAATGATAAGGGCCATTTATCCTGTCTTTGGAACATAAAAGCAGATTCTCAAGACGGCGGCTGTGAGATCTTAATGGAATTTCTGTTACCTGGAACTGACAAGCAGCGCCCTGCCTTCCAGAAGCACGGCCTCTGGGGGCGGCCTGTAACTATCACAGAGAAGGTTCTACAGGCTCTTAAATTAATGACCAGGTTTAATAGCCACGGGGGCCTCTCCCTCCCTTGGGCTCCAAATGTAATGGCTTTCCTGTGGCCTGTCGCCTCCCTGAGGCCTCTTGCCCTTGCCTGTCTCATAGCTGTTCCCTTGCCACCTGCCGGCTGAAGCCTGCCATTCTGGAACCAACGAAGTTGAGCTTCAAGCCCCAAGAACTTTGCCTTCTAAATGTCTCTGTTGACCAAACCACAGTCTAAAGTCAGCCCTGGCCCTCATGGGTCCCCCTCACCCCATCTTCCTCTACACCACAGGATCCATGTTAAGGGGGAGTGAATCCGACCCCCAACCTCTCACCTTTGGTGGCCACCCACTTTCAGGATAAGGCCCCTGCTGCTTCCTATCGGTCGCCCCGCCCACTCTTTTCAGGCTTCTCTCAAAAAAGGGTTTGGAGCATAATCCTGAAAGACGCAATCCCAAATGCCATAATCCTGAACGCTGAAATCCCAAGAGTCAAAATCCCTAAAGATCAAAATCCCTGAAGTCTAAAGCCCTGATGACTAAAATCCCTACTGTCTAAAATCCCGGAAGCCACAATCACAGGACAGTTGCATCATGGTAGGCAGAACGATTACCTAGTTATTGTCTTTCTTTGGAATTAAAGTATGGTGGAAGGAGATGCCAAGTTGACAAGGATAGATTTGTGGACTTAATTTTAGGTGCTAACTTGCCTGGATGAAGGAATCCCTAGAAACTCAGTAAAGCATTATTTGGGGTATGTGTGTAAGGGCGTTTCCAGCGCAGATGAGTGTGTGAGTCTGAGTGAACTGGGTAAGGAAGATCTGCCCTCAGTGTTCTTAGGCGCCATCCAATCAGCCGGGGCCCAGAGAGAACACAGAAGGTGAACTGGTCTTTCTCTGAGAGCTGGGACAGACTTCTGAGGCCTCAGACCGCAGAACTCCAAGCTCACCTGCCTTTGGACTCCGGTACTAAAACAGCGGCCTCCTGGGTCCTGAGGTTTTCAGCCTCCGAGTTTCACCACCAGCTTCCCTGGTTATCAACGTAAAGCACTGAAATTTGCTCAGTAAATGTACATCTACATTTGTGAAAAACAAAATTTACCAAGATCTCAGTTCTCTGTGTGACAGCACCTGTGGCATTGGCCCGGTTTTTGATCGATCTGGTCAAGACAGGTTAGATTGTCCACCCCAGTATTTCAGATGACTGCAGTTCAAAAGTTGGGTGCACACAGTAGCAGCCACAGTGAAACAAGTTTCTACTTTTCCCTTTGACCTATTTCTATATGAATGTGATTCATCTGCTCATAACTGTTATGCCACATAACTATCATTAGTTTGCCAGTGTGTTTATGCTTGCAAAAATATGTATGGTAGTATTGCCTATTTTATATGTACATTGATCTATGAAGTGTTTTTTCCTGTTATTATACATTTTTCAAATCTTCTTCGAACAATGTAAATAAATGTCTTTTAAACATTTGTAAAATTATTTTGTCCAGAATGTTACTTTTGGGATTTTGATCTTTTGGGATTTCAACATCCAGGATTATGGTGTTCAGGATTGTGTCTTTCACAATCATAATTGCGTCCCTTCAAAAAGTTATGCTACTGTACCCTGGGTGGGTCTCATGTTGTCCCCCAACACCCTACCCGAGTGGCCTGAATGCCCTTCCACTCCCCAACTTCTTTGCTTTGCCAAAGTTTCCACTAGTTTTATAAGAACTTCTAGTTTTTAAGATGCACCTGCATTTTCTCCTACAGGAAGTCCCCCTGAGCTGAAAAACCCCATCCCCCTCACCATACTATGTAATGTCATTGCCCCTTTGGGATCCATCTGTTCCCAATGTCCCCCCAGAACACTAGCTATGTCCCAAATTCTAGTCCATGAGACTGCCTGACTCCTGGGATCCCTGCTGCAGGATAGAAAGTGACTTCCACCTGGATGGAGACCCCCAAACAGACTGAGATGCCTGTCCAGAAACAACTGAGGCTGCCACACCAGCCCCAGCTGGGCCCTGAGAGAAGGCAGCCAGCCCGCAGGGCTTCCAGACCACTGTGCCCTATGGGTCCTGGGACCTGTTCTGCTGTCTCCCTCCCTGGAGACCAGCTGCCCTACCCTGAGGGCGTGAAGGGCCACCTGGGATTTCTGCTCAAGGGCAAAGGGCTCTGAGGCCAAACCTGCCTGCCAGCAGCCTTTTCTCCCATATTCTGCTCGAAAATGGCTGCTCTCAACTGTGTCTTCTGTGAAAACTGCCAGAATAAAAATGGAGTCACTTGTGTTAAAAACCCCGACAAAAAGAGCCAGAGAAGGCTATGAAGGGAGAGTTCTCATGCATGAATGCCTGATAACAAAAACTATTACAAAAGTCTCTGCAAAACCCACAACCTGCACAAAGGTCATCATAAACTTATATGGAAAATTGCTTGTGCGAGGGCACCTGCCCTGCGACTGCCTGTCCAGTCTTGGGTTGGCATCACCCTTGCTATTGATCCTTGTAGCCAAGGATAATTATCTTGAAACAACTGTGACCCTCCTCATTTTCCACTAAGAAATTCTGTTCCTTTACCTCCCCTGAAGGAACATATGGTTTACTCTCTCAGGTGTATTCCCATTGCAATTTCTATTCCCAAACAGTCATCTTTTTTTTTAGAGGGTTTCTGTTACTTAGGTTGGCACTTCTTATCCAGGGGAGGGAGCCCCTCAGCTCACCCACTAGAGAGTCACTGCATTTTGGTTTTTGTCGTATGTTCTCATCAGGAGGGCCAGGGAAGGATCCCAGTGGTGCCAGGATCAGATCCATCTGAAAACCCCTCAGGTGCTTGAACAAGTGGGCCCTGGATTCTAGGTGCCTGTGAGAAGATGACAAGGACCCAGATGGTCCTTGTCAGGATGAGGACTGGGGCTGCATGTGTCTTGAATGCTCCCATCCTCCCTGGAAATGTTCCTGCACGTCATGATGATGATGAGGTGGGGAGTGGAGCAAGTTTGTGAAATGTCACATTGGGAGAAAGCTTCTTTATTTTTTATTTTTATTTTTATTTTTTTGAGTTGGAGTCTCACTCTGTCACCCAGACTGGAGTGCAGTGGCCGCTCCCAGCCACCACAGCCTCGACTCGCTGGGCTCCGGCGATCCTTCCGCCTCAGCCTTCCAAGTAGCTGGAACTACAGGTGCGCGCTACCATGCCCAGCTAATTTTTTGATTTATTGTAGAGATGAGGTCTCGCCAAGTTACCCAGGCGGGTCTCGAACCCGCGGGCTCAGGCAATCCACTCACCTCAGCCTCCCAAAGGCGCGGGATTACAGGCTGAGCCACCGAGCCCGGCTTAGCTTTTTTATTTTTTAACTCACATAAGCCTTTGCCTCCATGTGCTCTTCTGAGACATGGTGTTCCTGTTCCACACTGCAGGAACCTCAGAAGGGCAATTCACTTCCTGTTCACTCTGGAGTGAGGCTGGTCTCCATCTCTTCCTCATCACCTCAAGGCCCCAAGGGCCTAAAAGGCTCAGTGCACAGTGAAGGTGCTCCCAGTTGAGGGTACCCACAGCCACGGGGGCTTACAGAGTTCGCACTGCCAGGCTCACCGTCATGGGCAATCCCCCGCCATTTGCCTGCTCCTTTGAGGCCAGTGCGTTTGCCTTGCTCATCAGGGCTTTCACTGTCCTTCCATTTCTCAGAAATGCTGCTTGTGCAAACCCAGCTCTCTCTGCCGAGTTAAGAAACAGAAGGACTTGGGATTCAAGCGTAGATTGGAGGTTTGGGCTGCAGCTTTGAGGAAACTTGACAGAAGTGGAGGTGACACAGCGTTCAAGTCTGTCACAGCGATGCTGGAAGCGGCTGCGGTGCACAGGGTACATTGTGGCACCACCTCACGGGTCTGGTGAGGACCACATGATGTGGCAGGGGTGACAGGCCTGGCCCAGTGCCTGGCACAGGCGAGTGCCCGGTTATTGCCCACTGGCAGCTGCTCTGAACCTCCCTTCTGAAGCCACACGTAGGGTGCAGAGGACGCAGGAAGGGTGGCCTAGTCTCTGCCCTAAGGACCCTTGGCTGAGGAGGGAAGAGTTTTAGTCAGAGCTTGTTTGAGATGGGAAGAAGCAAACCCCTCTAGAGCTGGTTTAAACAAGGGGAGCTTGTTGTAAGGTCCCAGGGGGCCTCCCAGGACTTGACTTCAGGAAGGGGGGTCTCCCTTGGCCCCCTCTGTCAGCTGGCTCCATTCTCCACGCACCCGTTAGCTTCCTTGATGATGCCAGCTTCCATGACAATGCCATTTCAGCTGTCCCCTAGCTCTGTCTTGTGTATGGCCTTAGATCATCTCTTATCTCTGCCTCTACAACTTCCATGCCCAGCACTGTCTGCCTGACACTCAGTGTCTCCAAATTCCCAGGAAAGGATTCTGATGAGCCTTGGTCCAATCAACAGTGGACAGGAAATGGCCTCTGGAAGGGAGGCAGCATGCCCTTGTCACTGGTGGTAGAACAAGAACTCTTTGGAAGGTGTCCATGTGCATCTCTACTGTAGACAAGATGTGCAAACTACTAATTGATTGCTGGGGAGCCTGGGGAGTAGGTTGGGGGGTCCCAGGAGATTTCACAGAAGTGGAAGATTCAACCTCAGGCACCTGGCTTCTGCAAGCAATGCTAGACCTTGTGTGAAACCCAGCACCAAGCACAGGGCCCGGCCCAGAAGAGATTATGAATGAATGATGAATAAGTGAAGTGATGATTGACTGTCAAAACGTGGGTGGGCTTGGCTGTGAGGCCTGCATCCGAGGTGGCCAGGGCCAGCAGGACCAGTGCAGGACACTCAGCAGGCTATAGGTCTTATCCAGTATGGCCTCCAGGGAAGCCTAGTAACCTTCAACCCCACAATTCCACTTCCAGGAATTTATTCCCCAGAACTGCACAAATACACAAGCTATTTACTAGCATGCTCAAGCAACCTAAATTTCCATCAAAATGGGATTCAAACACTGTGCACCATGTAGCACTCACACAATGGAATTCCAGGAAGTCATTAGAGAGAACAAAGTCGATCTGATATGAAAAGGTCTGCAAGACGGATTTTTAAGGAAAAAAAGAGTGGGCAGGGAGGGGGTGGGGTGAGACCTTACCCACACAGTGAAGGGACCAGGAGCTCAGCAGCAGTAGGTGTCTGAGGGAGAAGGCTGGGGCTGGGGAGGAAGACTGACTCACCATAAACCCTGTTGCTTTTACCTTTTATTTTTATCTCAGCTAAAAAAACAGTTATTAAAAAAATGGAAAATAGCAACAAACAAAACTTATTTAGCATATTTCTGACAGGAAGGAGGCAACCTTGTTTGCTAGTAACATGATGAATCTTTGAAAACTTTCTCCCACACATAAAGGCAAGGTGACCTTGATCTAGACCAGGGCCAAGGCTGGCTAGGGGAAGGGAGGGGATTCGCTCCACAGGTGGGTCCAGGAGGGAGTGGCTGGTAGGTGTGCAGGTAGCATTGGCACCAGTACTGGACAGACTCCGGGCAGGAGCTAGGGGAGACAGCCTAGACTGAGTAGGGGGCCAGGGAGAGCCAGGAAGGGTCAGGGCCATGAGGGTCCAGCTATAACCCGGGGAGCCCAGACCAGGGCACTGAAATAGAAATAACTGCACAGTCACGGGGCAGTCTGAACATAATAATATAAAGATCACAGCTGCTGCTATGTGCGGCACACCTGCTATGTACCTTGCCTGGTGCCAGGCGCTTTTCACATATGATCTCACTGAACCCTCTAGAGATCCAGGGCCATGAGAACTGCTCTGACCCCATCTTACAGACAAGGAAACTGAGTTTCAAGCAAGTAGAGCGACTTGTCAAGGTGACAGCTGGCAATAGCAGAGGACCATGTTGTCCCCATCTGTGCTAATCTTCAGGGTGGCTGAGTGCTCCAGACTCACAGCAGACACCTGTGAGGCTCCAGGGGCCACAGACTCCCACTGGGAATCTCTGTGACCGAGCAGCACAGGGCAGGCTGCACCTGACGCTGGCTCTGCTTAATGATGGTTATGGTGACCTTCCGCTGAGGCTTGCTTAGTGGGGTCTGTGTTCTGCTCCGCCTCAGCCCTAAGGGAATGCCCTGTCCACATGTGGCCTGGGAGGTGGTGGCTTTGCTGAGAGGTTTGCTGTTTCCTCTAAATGTGTCTTTGCCAAGCGGAGGTGTGGAGCACTATGAAACTTGACCTCTAGGTGTCCTTGAGAGCAGAGGAGTCTGAAGGAAGCATGGGAGGTACTGGGGGGAAACCCGGGCCTTTGGTGACCGAAGACATACCCCACCTGTCTAACAGATGAGATGGTAGAGGTGGGCCTGGAAAGGGTGGAGCAGAGGCCAAGGACCGTAGTCCTAAGGTGGGCACTGCTGTGGGATAGGGTTGGAGCAGATGCTGGCAAGACTGGACTCATTTTGAAGAATTTGATGAATTCATGATTTAATTTTTTAATTTTTTTGGTTTTTATTTTTTTATCAATATTTTTTATTATGATATTGTGGGGTACAGTTAAGGGTTAGGTATACAAATATGCTTTGTTCAGGCACCCTTGTTGATAAGAGGTCCCCAGACAGATATTGACTACCGTTAATCCCATCTCCCTCCCTCTCCCCCCCATAGTTTCCCACCACTGTCAGTCATTTTCTTATACTATTACGTTGGATGTTCAAGGTCCACTTGAACATGTGATACTCAGATCTTTGTTTCTGTGAGAGGTCACTCAGTGTTATAGACTCTAGTTCCATCCAGGTTGCTGCGAAATTCATGATTTTGTTCTTTTTTATGGCTGCGTAGTATTCCATCGTGTATATGTACCACATTTTTTTAATCCAGTCCTCTTTTGATGGGCAGCATGATTGCTTCCAGGTTCTTGCTATTGTGAACAATGCTGCGATAAACATACGTGTGCAGGTATCTTTTCTATAGAGTGATTTGAGTTCTTCAGGGTATATTCCCAGTAGGGGGAATGTGGGATCATATGGGAGGTCAGTATTTAGAACTTTTAGGAATCGCCATACTGTTTTCCACAGAGGTTGCACTAGTTTGCACTCCCACCAACAGTGTAGAAGTGCTCCCTTTTTGCCACACCCTCTCCAGCAACTGTTATTTTTTGAGTTATTGATAATTGCCATTCTGACTGGAGTTAGGTGATACCTCAGTGTGGTTTTGATTTGCATCTCCCTGATGATTAGTGAGGTTGAACATTTCTTCATGTGTCTGTTGCTGCTCAGATGTCTTCCTTTGAGAAGTGTCTGTTCATATCTTTTGCTCATTTTATGATGGGGTTGTTTGTTTTTTTCTTTTCAGCACATTTGAGTTCCTTGTAGATCCAAGATGTTAAGCCTTTGTCAGACCTGGAGTTGGCAAATACTTTTTCCCAGTCTGTAGGCTGTCTCCCTGCTCTCTTGATGGCTTCTTTCGCTTTGCAGAAGCTTGTCAGTTTAATGAGGTCCCATCTGTCTATCTTATCTCTTATGGCCTATGGATTTCGGGTTTTGTTCAGGAATTGGATGCCAGTTCCAATTTCCATGAGGGTATGTCCTTCATTTTCTAAGGTTCTTATGGTTTGAGGTTTTACATTTAGGTCTCTGATCCATTTAGAGTTAATTTTTGTGTATGGGGATAGATAGGGGTCCTGTTTCAATCTTCTGCATGTGGTCAGCCAGTTTTCCCAGCACCATTTACTGAATAGGTTCTCCTCTCCCCAGTGGCAGGGGGTGGAGGCTTTGTCAAAGATGAGTTGGTTGAGAAATTGGGGTTTTGCTTCTGGAATCTCAATTCTATTCCATTGGATATGATTTTAATAAAAGTAACTGCAAAGCAGGGTAAACTGATCAACATTTTATTCTTTGGGGCTTTAATAAGTTTCTAAACAAACTCTGAGAGACTATCCCCCCGACTCGTGCCACCCTCACACCCTTGAGATACTCCAGCACAGCTGAAGAGGAACCGTTAGTGCACATTTATTGTTGCTGGGAAGTCTTGATGGAGTTGAACTACTCAGTGAATATTTCTTGAATAGCTATCGTGTTTTCATGTATCCTAAAATTCACAGTATATCTCTTAATCCAAATACAAAACGAGGTACATTATTCCCATTTTCCAAATGAGGAAATGGAGGTGACGTGCCCAAGGTCTCCCAGCAGGAGTTCTGCTGGGATGCTGCAGGGCCTGCTGCCTCCTCTCCTAAGAGCTATCTCAGCAGCAGCTCCCGAGGAGCCAGGATCCCGGGGACATGGTTGGGTCTCCCCTCGCTCTGCCATGTCTTGAATTTGTCTCAAATTGTCTTGTGAATGTCCCAGTTGATCCATGCAGTGATGCACCTGGGGAAATTTTGTGGGCCGGCCCCTGGCACACCAGCCTCTCAGCTTCCCCCAGTCCCCTGCCCCAACACTTACACCCCCCCACCATGTTGGTCCAGCTCTCTGCCACAGGCTCCAGTCTGCCTTCCCCGGAGTCTCCCAACTCCTAGATGGAAGTAGTGGGTTCAAAAGTTGCTTCCCTTCTCCAAGCCTCAGTTTGCCCATCTGTCAAATGTGGGCAAGAATATTCAATAATTGAATGAAATCATGCACATGGCACTGGAAGTACTCAGCAAAAGTTAACTCTCCAAGTTACTGTCAAGACCCCTTTAGGTTCTGCCTCTTAGCTGAACAGTGGAGCTGAGCAGACACAACCCCAGACTCCCAGAGGTAGCAGGACTGACAACCGCCTGTTCCTGACTACAACCACCCTCCCGGTTCCCAGCCCCAGTTGTCACTGAGACCTTCCCCTCTGATCCCCCCGATCTGGCCAGATGCCAAGCCCCGAAGTCACCATCTACAATACCACCCTCATATCCCACTTTCGCCCTGGGCCCTTCAATCACCATTGCTGCGGGAAGTTGTGCCCCATGTCTGACCCAGGGACCCCTCACCTGGGATTTTGAATAAATGTGTATGAATGAATAAATGTGTATGAATGAATAAATGTGATCATGTGGGCTGGCCTGGCTATCAGTCGTGCTGGGGACCCTTTGGGAGGGTCTTTGAACTGGCTTTAGAATTCAAAATCAGCAGCGGTAACATCTTGACTAAATATCCTCGCTCACCAGTCAACTCGCATTTTTGGTCCCAGGTCCTGTCTATCCTCAACGCCAGGGAGAAGAGAGCAGTGAACAGAAAGGCCAGACTCTTGCTGTTTGAAGCACTACAGTACCCGTTCCTGGACCTGGTACCCAAGGGGCTATGCACAGCTCTGTCCCCACCTGGCTCAAAGTCATGGCATGCAGGGATGGACACCTAACATTCATTGTGGCCACCCAAACCCCTTTCTGTGACTGGGAGGTTCTCTGTTTTATGAGTCTTGGAGCTGGGGTGAGGGAAGACCATTCCTCAAAAGGAGTTAAAATCTTGGGCATCTGTTTCCCTGCCTTCTTCGCAGCTGGGATACAGAATGCACTGTGATGGAACTCAAGGTGCAAGCTCGAGGAAAGGGGCCTTTGTCCTTTTTCCAGTGCCAATAGCTCTTTGCTGCCAGGCCTGGCTGTTGGTACAGAGTGGCCTTGGTGTGAACCGCAGGGCCCAAGGCTCACTGAATGCCAATTCCCACTGGACAGCTCTGTGGCATGGTGTGGACAGTGAGGCTTCATTTCTGGAAGCTCCGGCCCTACCCATGATGCCTTTTTAACACGTCCTTTCTGGGCTCCTTCCACAGTGTTGGCTTCAGTGGGTACAACCGGGAGCCCCAATGGGCTGGCAGCATTGGACTCACCTCTATTCACTGTCCTGTGCACCCTTGCCTCACCTGATGCAGCCTTGCCTCTTCAGGCCTTAATAGAGGTTTGGACTTTGTCAGTTGGTTGTCTGGTTTTGAGGGACATTTATGAGTAAGGGCCAGGCCTGGAGCCCAGCTCCATCACACACAGGGTTCCATTTATACCTCCAAATATTTCAGCAGTGTAGACGTTACCCTCATTCATAGCCTTTGCTCTACCTGTGCATTTTCTGTTGACAATGGACTCCTGATGATGTCTTGAGATGAAGTCATCACCTTTGGGGAGAGCACACAGAAGAGTCAGGCTCCCTGAAACAGAGAAGGTATTTGCGAAGGTAATTGCCCAGGGGCAGGGAACTCAGGAGTTGGTCTTTTTTGGCTCTTCACTTTCAAGAAGGTGTGTGCTGCTAGGAGATGGGAGCTGAGATGGGCAGGGAACTAGGAAGGAGGAAGAGACTTCCTGGAAGACAGATGGACACACATACGCATGTGCACACATGCACACACATATGTGCACTTTGCATTTCTTTTTACATTGAAGCATATAATACGTGCAGTAAGGAATGGGAAGTACAAAGTGAACAAATCTCGCATGCCCAACTTGATGACCTTTTACCTACATGTACACCCATGTAACCATGTCAGGATACAAAACAGTCCCCCAGAAGGTCTCCTCATACCCCTCCCCATCAACCTCAACCCCCTCCCTGGAGGTAACCATGATTCTGGCCTCTATCACTAACAACTAGTTTTGTCTATTCTTGAACTTCATGTAGATGGAATCATACAATTACAGTCTCTTATGTCTGGTTTCTTTCACTCAGCACAGTGTCTGTGGAATTCAGCCATGCTGTCGTGTGTATCGATAGTGCGTTTCTATCTCTGAAGAGTTTTCCATTGTGCAGGCAGAACACAGCTCACCCAGTCTCTTGTCAGTGGACATTTGGCTTGTTTCTGCTCATTGTCTGCTTTGAATATAGCTGCTCTGAACATTCCTGCACTTCTCTCTTGATATATAACTAGAGGTGGAAATACAAGGTCATAGGGTAGGCACGTGGAATTAGGCAGTGGTGTGCTGGTATAATCCCCATCTCTTTGGGGAGAAAAAGAAGTCAATTTGTAACATTGGCCAATTTCCATGATGAAAATAATCATACCACAGATGAGCTTGAGCTACCAAGGTGAAGTCACTGCACCCAGATGCACATCACCAAACCTTGGAGTCCATCCGAGCTGGCTCAGGAGGGCTTCTGGGCCTCTTTTCCTTAGGAACTTGTTCAGACAGAACAGATGAGCCCAGAGAGCAAGCTGCGTAGTATAACCTGGGTACATTTGTTGATGGCACACTTTATGTTTATATTTACTTTCCCATTGTCACCCCAGCCCAGTCTTTGGGCTAAAGGGCAAGTGCCCATCTCTCATCAGAGCATTAAAGGGAACGTGTACCTGTGAGGGCAGTGTGACCACAGCAGCAGGGATGGGAGCCTTCAAGGTGAACTGTGGAGGAGAGTTTCCGGCTTCCACTGAAAGTGTCTATTGGCTGGCAAACTTGGAAGCGTCAGGTCTTCTTGTTATTAAAGAAAGCAGTAATTTCCTTTTTGAAATTAAGACTCACAGAGCTTAAGGGCTTGCCTAAGGTCACACAGCTAACAAGAGGGGGCCAAGCTGAGTGCCACCCCCAAACCTTGGTGCTTGGAAAGGAAAAATTTAACACCAGAGAAGTGATTCTCTGTTGAAGGTGCAAAGAGAGTGGCTCCACACCCCCCATATGATACCAGCCAGACCTTTCTGCTTCATTCAAAAAGACCCCAGTTCTCCCCTGCAGTATTTGACAGGCAGCAGGAAGCCAGCTTCTAGTCAGATGAGTGCGTGGAACTCCAGTCCTGGCACACATAGCTGGTATCAAGCTGCTGCTCTGAGGGCCTGCAGTTTCTGAGGTTACATTTGGCCTCAAGAAGCACTCCATGCCAACCTTCTATCCCTGCTCACTCTCCCTGTCTGTACTGGGTGGATTTAGTGCTCCAGGGCTTCCTGGTTGCTGCCTGGATTCCGCCTCTCTTTCCTTGTCCCTTGTGTCTGCCGATTAGGCCCCTGATCCTCTACTCCCACAGACATTTCCTGGCTCCCATAGCCTACAATAAAAAGTCCAGATTCCTGCGCTCGCATGTCATCAGGGCCTGGCAGACAACAGCACATAGCCTATCCCTTCCTGGAGCATGCTGCCCCCGCTGCTCCACCTGGTGGCCTCCTCTTTGAAGACCCAGCTCCAATAGCATCTCTTCTGTGAGGTCTTCCAGGATAGCGTGTCGCCTTCCACCCTAGCATGGCTCAGCTGCCTCTGGGACAGTCTGTTGAATGGCGCAGCATGGACCTGTCTGTGGGCTGGCTCTCAACGTCACAGATAAGGCCTCCCTCATCGTGGTGTCTTCAGTGCCCAGTCCTGAGCCTGGTGCTTAGCACAGGCACTCAGGCAATGCCTGAAACTTATCTAAATTCAGTGAAGAAACATCTTGGTGCTGGGGACTGTCGTCACTAGTCTCCTACCTGAGAGTAGTCCAGGAGAGAGCACAGGGTAGATGACATTCTGGGGCCCTGGTCCCCAAGCAGGGGTCCCTAAGCCTACCATGGCAGCAGCAGTAGAAGGAGCCCAATTCTAGGCCTTGGCACAAGCCCCTTCCCCAAAGCTAGACTTCTAGATTGGTCTCACTTTCCCTCCTCCACCCCACCTCCCTGTGCCACATCCTTCAGCCTTGTGGTGGAGAAGTGGAATGAAGAGGGAGGATGGTGTAGGTTCCTCTCCCTTGTGGGATGTGAGGAATGGAGGTACTGGATGGGGCCTGGCAGAGCACCTGGTCCAAGTCATGCCCAGCCACAAGTGACTCTGCCACTTGTCTGTCTTGCAGCGACCCTGCCAGGTGTGGTTCTGCTCTAGCCTAGACACAGTCTAATCTGAGTCAATTTGCATCATGAATGACTTTAGATGCAAATATGAGATTTCCTTCTGCTACATTTTCCCCAGGATCATTATGATTTTATCTTATAAAAAAAGACTGAGCCAGGCGAGGTGGCTCATGCCTACAATCCCAGCACTTTGGGAGGCTGAGGTAGGAGGATTGCTTGATTCCAGGAGTTTGAGACCAGCCTGGGCAACACAGCGAGAGCCTATTTCTACTTAAAAAAAAAAAAGAGTCAGGCGTGGTGGTGTGTAAGTATAGTCCCAGCTACTTGGGTGCTGAGACAGGAAGATCACTGGAGCCCAGGAGGTCAAGGCTGCAGTGGGCTGTGATCGTGCCACTGTACTCCAGCTTAGGCAACAGAGTGAGATCCTGTCTCTTAATAAAAACAAAAACAGTCTGGAAGGAGTTAGACTCAGTGGTTCGAAATGGTTGGGGGCACTGGGATTGCGTGTGGTTTTTCCTTTCTTTTGTCAATGAGACTGTCTTACTACCCTGGCCTTGTCTGAGCTCCTGCTAGAGCACTCTGACTAATGGATATAAATGAGGAGTGAAATAAAATGGAAAACAAACAGCCTGAACGAAGTTCTGTTTTTAACATTTGAGACCAGGGTGTCACTAGATGGTGGCTGGCAGAGGCTGGAGGTCTGGCTCAAGGACCCGGGGCCAAGCCCTGCTTCTCTACCTGGAGTGTGGCCCAGAACATCCCCATAACTTCTCAGAGACTTGGTCCCTCCCATATAAACTGGGGTAATTACATTTATCTCAAACTTTGTTGGGGGAGCAAGTGAAATAATGTGTGGAGAAAACACCTTCTAAACTGAAGAACAGTGAGTAACTACCAGGCGAGGCTCTTTACCACTGAAAATATATGTGAGATACACACACACTGGAATATCACCAAACATTAAAAAGGAAGGAAATTCTAACAAGCCTACCACCTTGGATGACTTTGAGGACATGATGCTGAGTGAAATAAGCCAGTCACAAAAAGACAATACTGGAAGATTCCATTGACATGAGGTACTTGTAGTCAAAATCATGGTGACAGAGTAGAACAGAGTCTGCCAGGGGCTGGCAGAGGGGAAGGGGAGTTGGTGTTTAATGGGTGCAGTTTCAGCTGGGAAAGCTGAGAAAGTTCTGCAGATGGATGGTGCTGACAGCTGCACAATGGGATTGTACTTACTACCACAGAGCTGTACACTTGGAAATGGGTGAGACGGTAAATTTTTCTGTTATGTATATTTTACCACAATAAAAATAATGTGTGACAGCCACTTTGGGAATGGAAAACTAAGAGATGGAAACGTATACCTCATTTCCAGAAGAAAAAAGTGTGTGTGTCTATGTGGTTTCCTTTATGTAGATGACAGGCAAAATAAAGGGAACTGAGAGGAAACTCAAGGGAAGGCTGCCAGCCCACGAGGCTGTGGTTTTTATAGCCTCTGGGTCAGTGTCCTTCACATTGGAGAAAAGCTGATACTGCTTGCAACATTTTTAAAGGTCAAAACCAGCCAGCACGCCAGCCCACTGCCTAAATGCATGATAATAGCAAATTTAAAAATTAATTACAAGGTCTCTCCTACTGACACCTGGGTGTCAGCTCAGTCGGTGCAGAGCCGAGAGGGACAGTCACTCTCAAAGGTGCCACTGTTCTCAGAAAGCCTTTTCACTGTCTGCTTCTATTCTCAGGAGCCAACTAAGCTTTGCTTTATGCCATTGTCCCTGGACAACAATACATTTTGAAATGAAAAATGTTCTAATTGGACACAAAGGAGACACCTTCCAGATTCTAAGCCCGGACGGGAATAAAGAAACACTCCACTTAGCTGAGGGCAGAAGGAAGAGCAATCCAGCGAGGATGCTTGGGGACCCTAAATCATCTTCAAACTTCCCAAGCTCTGTGGAAACCTTTGCAATGTGGCAAAGGAGGAGACAGAGAAGTAAGCCAAGGCGGGAGGAGTGCTTGTGCAGCGCTTGGTGTGGCGAGGTCTTTGCACATGCCTCTGATTATGCTCCTCCATTGTCCCATGCGTTGCAACCACCCTCTCTGTTTGGCAGATGAGCAACACAATACTCACAGAGGCCTAAATCGCTTGCCCAAGGTCATACACTACAACAGGCAAAGCCTCAGTGTACTAAATCCTGGATCTGCCTAATGATGAGTCCTTGCCAACTCATCACGGTGCCTGCCTTTTGCCTAAGGAACAGAAAACCTAGGTTCTATTCCAAGGTTATATCCATGAGATCTTGGGGAAGTGTTTAGCCATCTTGCAAATGGGGATGATTCTTGCATCCATCAGTATGGTTGGGTTCTGCTGCAGTGACAAGTACACATCCATGCTATGCCCATTGCTGGCTAACTGGGGACCCTGTTCCAGGTATCATTCTTCTGGGCTACTCTAGGACAGGGAACATGGGACTTATAGCATAAGGGCTTCAGCCACATGCTTTATGTGACACGGCACACCTAACCCCCATGGGGTGGGAAGCACTGTTGTCTTGTCCCTCGGAGGAGGAGAATCAGGCATTTTTGGTGAACATTACTCATGCCTACCACAGGATTTTTTCTGCTCACTTAACTAGGTTGTTGTCAGGATGGAGAGAGGGGATTGTGTATGATGCGCTCTGTAAAGCACCAAGCTCTCTGCATGTAAATTAAAAACGCAAAACACAAATGTAAATTACAAATGTAAAACACTAATGCGTTATTGTTGTTGCCATTGATATTAGTCATCCCTCAAGCTGTCTTTCACACCATTCCAAGAACCAGCTGTGTTGGTCAACCCAGAGTTGCAGGAAGCGTTCTTTCCCATGAGGAAAGAAGACCCTGAGCAGCCCTGCTCTGTGGCCGCTTGGGCTGCATTTGGCTCCTGATGTGCTATCTTTCGATTTTTTCTTCCTCTGTCGAAGTTTCCACCATTATCCAATCCCAAAGCCACAGAAGTACCAGAATTTTAATCGACTTGGGCCCCTGAGCCTGATAGCAAAACATTATGATGCACAGCTACAGATGGAAAGTGCTGGGTCTTTAAATTGCGATATTAACACTGTGGTTTCGAAACCGTTCCATGGACCTCAGGGCTCTGCAGGTGAGTGAGAAGTTTCTGGGAACACATTCGGTGGTGGGGTGCCTGCTTGGCTTTTTGTGTTTTGCTGCCCCTATCCCAGACTTATGCCATAGGTTGGATACCATGGCTTAAAAAGAATCATCAAGAAAGATTTTGGCAACCTCTATGTGTCTAAATATTGAGGTTTATGCTTCCAAATGTGTTTCTTTCTCTCTCCCTCAACACCATCCCCTTCCCTCAGTGCAACTCCTTCTTCCTTCTCCTTTCTGAGAATCTCTTCTAAGCTTTCTGGCTCTTCCCTACCCTACGTGTCCACCCTCACTTTTAGCCCTAGGGAGGAAGTGTAACAATGCAGTTCCAGGAACACATCTTTGGCTTCAGACGGACCCCAGTTCAATTCCTGACTCTGGTTCTCACTGGCTGTGAGATCTTGGGGCCTTGTCCACCTCTCTGAGCCTTTTCTCCTCACCATAGCCTCGGGAATGCAGCACCTTCCAGACTTGAGAATGGGCTTAGTGTGACTATGCTCACCCTCTGTCTTCCTCCCTCTCCTCTCCGGATGCAACCCTGGCTCGGGGCCCACACCTCTCTCCTCTGGGGTCTCCCAGCTCCCAGGTGACCTTAGAGCCCAACTGGGGCTTGCACTCCAAAGCCTACTTCACAGCCTCCAGTCTTTAAGGCACTAGGCGCCACTTTTCTCAATTCAGCTGGAGCCTGAGGGTTGAGGCAGCGTTGTGAGTGGAGGGAGCAAATGAGCAGCCCCGGCGCAGTGTGAGGTGTGGGAGAAAGGGGGTCTCAAAGTCCAGCTGCATCTGCCTAAAGAGATGTGCAGGTAAAAATGGGAATTTTTAAAACTTACTTTTGACTATTTGGGTTGCATTTCTTGACTGTGACTATTCAGAGACTCAGAATTACCCTTAAGTTGTTTCGTTCATGGGCACACCCACACATGGCTGTCAGGGCAGCCACTTTTATAGGAGGGTTCTAGGCTCACCTTCGCTCAAGGGCTCCCAGCTTTCTCAGACGTCACCTCCAGGGCTGAATGCTCAGTATTTCCTGATGCACCCCCTCTTCCAATCTGAACTTGGGGTGCTTGGGCAGAACTTGCAGCCTCTGCTGGTGCCATTTCTAGACAGCATGGACCTGGCTCTCCCTCATCTCCCCCTAACACCTCCTTTGTCCCCAGGGACTCAGGCAGGGAAGGCAGTGCCCACCCCTCACCAAAGATTTGCAACATTTTCTACTTAGTCCTACTGGGCCCTGTCTCTTCTCAACTCAAAGCCCTCGACTTCTCAGCTCCTCTCTTTGCTCTCTTTAGGCCATCGGATACTAAAAGAGACCATGGCTAAGGAGAAGCCCTGGCACTAGGTCAACTGACTTTGCCATCACAGCCTGGTCCCCTGTGGGACAGACCTTGGGAACAGCCCCAGTGGAAGGTGGGCTTTGGAATAGGCTGATTACTTTTTGGGTGGGTGCTAATTCTTCCCAGTCTCACTGAGGAGGGCCCAGTGGGCATCCTTCCAAACCTAATTTGATGAAAAAAAATTTTTCTTTCACAAAAAGGAGATATGATCCAGGGAGTTCACCCATAGTTCTCCATGTCCCTACAACAGGTCCTCTGCCTGTTTCTCAACACTGCCCTGTGGAAACACAGAAATGTCAGTTGAGAGACCACTGGGCCCACCCACTCACAAGTCCTCATTTACACCTGGGTCCCTTAGCTCACTGGCCAGCCAGGATCTTCAGACTCCCAGCCAAAGACACAGGCTGCCCCCATGTCCTCACCACCTGTCTCTGCACAATTGGCTCAGGGACTTGCTCTGAAGTGAGTCTGAGCTGGAGACGTGGCTCAGCTGGAGTGATAGCTTCTGCCCTGCAGCCCCCTTCCCTTAGCCAGGCCTTACATGGAGACCGCCATCCTGGCTTGTGACAGTCCAGCTGGGACACTTGACCTTCACATGGGCACTGAATGCTGTCTCTTTGCAGGAGCCAGCATTTTGAAACACTTAGACCTTTAAACACCAGGACCTTGCAGCCCATGGAAGGAGAGATGTTCCTGCTGTGAGAGGCACCAGGGCACTGAGGGGCCGTGAGTCACATCTCCCAGTTCAGCTCATCTGAGCCTGCATTTGCTGGAATTATTTAAATCCTCTGTCTTCGGCAAGCAGGTATCATTGATGTATGCCTAGGGAGTAAGAAGTGCATATTATGTGACTCCACTCTTTGTGAGTAGCAAGATCCAGGTCCCCAGAGTGAAAGTCACCCTGAAAGCCAGGCCAAGGTCAGCAGCTGCCATGGTTTGGAGGCAGAGCTGACAGCAATCAGTGTAGAATGCATGGAATTAGTTGTAGCCCATTCCACACTGATTTGGCGAGAGCTTATTTATAAAAGAGCCTATTTCTCTAGGTCATCAGAAAGCAGTCACTGTGCAATGTAATATAAAATCAGCTGTAATTTTGGAAATTATAACATGTCATGGAGTGATGTTGATGTCATGGAGTGAGAGAAGTTTTTAGGGGCCAGTGAGGAATCCAGAAGGACAATGAGAAGGAGAAAAAGGGCCAGAGCTTCTAAAGCCCCATCCAGGGGACTAGGGAGGTCTATCTCTGGTGTGGTCATTGTCTCACTTGTTGATTCTCTTTCTCTAACAGATGTTTTCTAGACTCTTGGGATGAACCAGGCACTGTGCTAGGTTCTGATGACCCTGTCCTTAAGAGACCTATGCTTTAGAAAGGAAAGAAAGAGACTAGAAAAAGGATGGGAGTCCCTGCCTACTTCTCTGACTTTCTTCTGTGTGGGTTCACCCTGCTCTCAGGACACCCACTCCTGAGTGGTCCCCTTAAACCTGTCCCTGCCTCAGGGCCTTTGTACTATATTCTTTCTATACTCTTTCTTCTCGGCTGCTTTCTAATTATCTTTTCAGGACTGTCTCCTTCTCATCATACAGAGCTCTGCTCCAAGTTACCTCTTCAGGCCAGGCTTGGTGACTCAGCCTGTAATCCCAGCACTCTGGGAGGCCGAGGCAAGTGGATTGCCTGAGCCCACGGGTTTGAGACCAGCCTGGGCACCTTGGCGAGACCTCGTCTCTTCAATAAATACAATACATTAGCCAGGCGTGGTGGTAGTATGCATCTGTAGTTCTGGCTACTTGGAAGGCTGAGGTGGAAGGATGGCTGGAGCCCAGTAGGTCGATGCTGGGGTGGCCGTGAGTGTGCCATGGCACTCCAGCCTGGGTGACAGAGTAAAAAAAAAAAGTTACCTCTTCAGAGGGGATCTTTCTTGATTAGTCTTGGTCTATCCTGTTTTTATAAGTTCTACTTTATTTTCCTTCCAACTGTTGTCATTCTCTAAAATTCTTAGTTGTCTACGTGTCCCACTACCTGGAATGTAATGTCCACAAGGACAGGGATCTTGCTTGCCTTGATCTCCACTAGATCCTAAAAAGCTATCTTAAAACAGCTTAGAATAGTGCCTGGCACAGAGTAGGTGCTCAGGAAATATTCATTGATAAATAAAGTTTTGCAGACATCTATTGAGCTAGGCACTATGCCAAGCACTTTGAAATAGTAAGCCAGTTTACAAGGTACTGTGCTGCATGCTAATCTTTCTAAGTGCCTTATTAAGAGAAAACTAGCATTATTTCTATTTTGTAAACTAGAAAGTAGAGACCAGAAGTGTGAATAACTGTGAATAACCTGTGATAGTGGATTATGCTGCTAATTATTTGCTGCCTCAACTTGAAAGAGTTCCCAGAACCCTGGCCCAGTAACAGCAGGCATGGACATGTGCCTCACTTTGCCTAACAAAATATGAGGGAAGCCAGCCAAGCACCATGCCCAGCAATCTGGGAGGCTGAGGTAAGAGGATTGTTTGAGCCCAGGAGTTCAAGACCAGTAAGACCTTGTCTCTACAAAAAATATTTTAAAAAAATAAGCCAGGTGTGGTAGCATGTGCCTATAGTCCCAGCTGCTCAGGAGGTGAGGAATAAGAAATGTCTGAGCCCAGGAGGTTGAGGCTGTAGTGAGCTGTGATTGTGCTACTGTACTCCAGCCTGGGGGACCGAGTGAGACCTGGCTCAAAACAAACAACCAAACAACAAAGAAAACACCAAAACTTACTTTCTCTCCATATATATATATATACATACACATACATACACACACACACACACACCTTTCTGAGAAGTTTTAAAAGTCATCAGTCATCATGTGGCTCTGCCTTGTTCTTTCCCCTCTGTCCTGGAGAGGGGCCACTCCTGTGCTCGGAAGGAGATGTGAGTCAGAGCCTCAGCCAACCAGCAGCTGATGTTTACCCCGAGTGAGATAGATAAACCATGATTGTTGGAGGCTGCTGAGAATTGGGACTATTTGTTCCCACAGCGTAACTTAGTGCAAGTGGATGGATGTATTTGTTATAAGGATTTGGAGAAGGGCAAGCTTTCCAGGGTCACACCTGTGCTTGGCTGGAGATGCCCTGAGGAGAAGACAAGAAGATGCCAGGCAGCAGGGGCTATGGATGCAAGTGCTCTGCCAGTTTCCCCTCTCTGAGTTCAGAACTGCTAAGATGCTGGCATTGTTTTACCCAATGGGCACCCCTAGGTTTACAGTCGACCCAACCCAGCTCTCCAACCTCATCTTCCCACAGCATCTCTCCTCAGTCTCCTGTGCTCTTTCCTGCCTTTATCGTGTGCCACTGCAAGAACAGGCATTTGGGAAAATCACTACTTTTTTTTTTTTTTTTTTTTGAGTTGGAGTCTCACTCTGTCACCCAGACTGGAGTGCGGTGGCACGCTCCTGGCCACTGCAACCTCGACCTGTTGGGCTCCAGCGATCCTTCTGCCTCAGCCTTCCAAGTAGCCAGAACTATAGGCATGTGCTACCATACCCTGCTAATTTTTTATTTATTGTAGAGATGAGGTCTCCCCAAGTTGCCCAGGTGGGTCTCGAACTCGCGGGCTCAGGCAATCCACTCACCTCGGCCTCCCAAAGTGCTGGGATTACAGGCTGAGCCACCAAGCCCAGCCGCTATGCCATTTCAAACCTCAGTTTCCCCATCTATAAGAGAGAGGATAATGACACCTCTGGGGGTTATTTTTAGGATTAAATGAGTTACCATGGGAAAGT